>CM070773.1:79904145-81144145 GCA_036346955.1 Dipus sagitta
ACTCTGACCAGAATAGTCCATCAAGCTGTACTTACAGCACTATAAGGCATCTCTTAGGCCAAGGTTTCAAGTCCTTCCACATTTCTCTTAAAAATCAGCTACAAAAGCCACACAATCAGGTGTCTAGTGAGTTGGAGTAAAAGTCAGTAGCAGAGGCCAGTAAGCTATAAAGGGGTTATAAGGGATAGGAGGACTTAAGTGGATGATATATAAGTAGATGAACAGATTACTTGGGGTGTAATGGCCTAAGTGAGGTCAGGGGGAAAAACTGAGTAAAAAAAGGGTGGGGGGAGGGTTAATCAAAATACAAGATGTTGTGAATAAGCCATATAGAAACTTACTTTTTCGGATAATGGCACACCCAGAATCCATAGACTGTTACTAGAAAAATTTCAATGCCAGGAATGGGATACCTTCCAGTGAGTTGTTGGCCAGGGAGGTCCCTGATGCCCCCAAAACATTATAGGCCATTGCCAAGGCTCTTGGCTTCTCACCAGAAATAGATGCTAAGACCATATTGCTGAAGACTCCACATACCTGGGCTGCAAGGTCATTGAGAAATCAAGCTGCAGCTGAGCTGAAAACACCCTCCCTGTAGACCAGCTGATAGCTGGAAAAAGCTGCACTGCATGCAGCTCAATGGGAGATAGAAGTCATCAGTGGTGATAAACAAAAGTGGACATTATATGCCTTAAGTTTGGCCAACCAGGCCAAATGACTGAACAGGTATAATAGTGGCATGTCTGCCATGGGGGAAACCAACTGCTCTCTTATTGGACTGGAGGCCCGGTCCATGGGAGGGAATACATGCGTGATACTGAAAACCTAAACAAAAGCCTATGGCAGGAGGTCATGAGCCTGCTCTTGTCTCACTGAATGCATGTATTCCCTGCAAGCACTTTACTTAATATTCACACCCATATATTAATGCTACTTTCACTTTTTGTTAGAGAAGCTTCTTTTCTCAGATGGTAGTGACAAACAGGATGACCCAAAAGGCACCAGAATGCTGAAAAGAAGTGACAGAGGAGTATTCTGCACCAAAATATCTCTATCATATCTTCCAAGCCTCAGGGTCCATTGCAGAAGAGGTGGAAGAAAGAATGTAAGAGCCAAAGGAAGGGTAGAACCGTTTACAATGCAATTGTGCAGACAGAAATTGACCTCAGTATCCATGACTTCACAGTACCTAGCACTACCTTCACAAGACCCTCATAGTAGGATGAGAAGATGATGACATCAAAATAAAAGAGAGACTAATAGAAACACTGAGGAGATACGATGGAGAGTGGAAGGAGAAAGTGAGAGAGGGGAGGGAATTATCATGGTTTATTGCCTGTAATTATGGAAGTTGTCAATAAAAAAAGTTAAAAACAAAACTACAACTTAGGCCACAGAGATGGTTCAGCAGTTAAGGCGCATGCTTGCAAATTCTAAAGACCGGGTTTGATTCTCCAGTAACCATGTAAAGCCATATGTACAAAGTGGCACATGCATCTGGAGTTCGTTTGCAATGGGTAGAGACCCTGGTGTGCTCATTCTCTCTCTATCTACTTCTTTCTCTCCTCCCTCCCTCTCTCTTTCTCAAATAAATAAAATATTTAAAAAAATTAATGTAAACTGACCAAACTATTTAAGGTACATGGATAAGGCAATCCACACATGTAGTCCTATCTACTTGGGAGCCTGAGACAAGAGGACTGCAAGTTTGAGGCAAACTTGGGCAACTCTGCAAGATCCTGTCACAAAATAAATATTAGGGGCTGAGGTTGGAGATCAGTCGTTAAAAACTTGCCCAGCATATGGAGGTGCTGGGTTTGATCACCAGCACTGGAAAATAGTACAAAGTAAATTAACAAGAACTGGGGCTTTAACTCCATGGTTCAGTCTGTGCCTATCATGCATGAAGCCTCAAGTTCCATTGCTAGTACTGCAAAGTCGATGATGAAACCGAAGGCTCTGCTGACATCTTCCACTCTGGGCTGATTGCAAGGACTTACAGCAATCAAGCCAAAGACAGCATCTTCTTGCAAAGACGTTGAAGGATCGAAGTCCCTCATTTGGCAGGAGTCACTCTGCCACAAACCAAGGTTGCAACGCAATACTCACACCATCAGCTAAATACCCACTTGGGGCTGGAACCACAGAATGTGCACAGTGTGCCAGGCCATTCTGTGACACAGGACAAGTATTGTAAGCATGACATGATTCTGAAGAGATACGCCTTTTCTGAACAGTTGAGAGAAATTTGCACTGTTCATGTCAGCCAGACAAAAATTTCTATTTCAGCTCAGTAGCCAAAGCAAGACTGAAAGCCTTGCCTTCGTTTTTCTTCATAACCTATTTAAATTCTCTGGATATTTTTTGGCAGAGCATTAAGGGTTGGCCAAATAAAAGTTCTAATTTGGTTGACTCATTTTTACTCAAAACTGTTTCTTTCTAAGCACCATTTGGCAAAGAATCATCTGGCCAAATCTCCCAGTGAAGGAAGTTTCCAGAAATAAAAGCGATGGGCCCACCTACATCTGCAATACTGCAAGAGTCAAGTGAACTCCAAAAACAACTTTTGAAATTTTGTGAAAGACAACTTCATCCTGTTTATCACTCTCCGTTAGCCCTGAGAATGAAATGCACAGGCCTGCAAAATGCTACCCCCGCAGCTGCCTGACAGGGCCGAGGCTGGGACTCTGCAATGGGCTCCCACAAGAGTGAGCTGTGTGACTGGTCTGAGGCTGTGGCCTCATGTGGCTTCCTGCATCCTGGCAGATCTCTAGCACTGGAGCAGTCAAACACCTTGTCCAGTTTTCCATGCAAACATTATTTTCTATACACCTTAACATATAAAAGTTTGAAAAGAACTACATTACTGCAGAGGAAATAACTTTATTAATTATGCAGTTTTTTTACTGTTCAGAGATGCTTATGTACTGAACAGCCATCTTCCACTATAAAGCAAAATACTGCTTTCAGTTATAGAATTGAAGGGTGATATTTCTGCTGCACATTACAACATAATGTGTATATCTTGCCATTAATGACTTTGCGTCAGAGTTACATATCAATGCATAATTACAAAGGACAATTGTTAAGGCTAAAGCATCATATGTGCACACGTGCATGTGTATGCCATGATTCCTGTCCTCACCTGTCATCTCACTGGAGGAGCACGGGAATTACAGACAAGCACTATTGCATCTGGAGTGATGTAGTGTTGGAGATCTGAACTCTGGTTCTCACACTTGCACAGCAAGTGCTTTGCCCGATGCGCTGACCCCCAGCCAAGAGTGTCATTCTTTCCATTCAAATCATTAGTAGACAGCAAAGAAAAAAGCTGTGTTACCAACATCTTTCTGTTTACATGCTTTAATTAGACACAGCATCCAATGAGACCTAGAATGTTTTTATACTTGACCCTTTTTAAGAAACAAAATAATTGGCTCAGAAAAGTGAAGTAACTTGCTCCATGTTAGCAAAGCTGGTAAACAGGGAATCAAAGAATTGAAAACATGTCTGGGGCTTAGTGGTTAAGACGTACGCTTACAAAGCATCACATGGGTCTGGAGTTCATTTCAGCAGCAAGAGGCCCTGGCAAGTCCATTCTCATTCTTTCCACCCCCCTTCTGAAAATGAATAAATAAAAAAATTTTTTGAAAGTCTGTTTGACTTCACAGTTTTTGACTTAAATTTGTCATGACTTAAATTTGACTAGCAGGTCAAAATCAGGAGTAAAATAAAAGGAAGCTGAAGTTTAAGACTAAAACTACTTAGAGACACTACTCTTTCTAATGATATAGCTAAGTAAAAATGACAATATGTGGAACATGCTTTGGCTTCAGGTCACTGAGAAATGAAGCTGGAGTTGAGGTGAAAACCTCCTCCCTGTGGACCAGCTGACAGAAGGCTGGAAAAAGGTACATTGCATACAGCCCTATGGGAGAGAGAAGTCATCAGCAGTGATAAACAACAGTGGACACTGCAATCCCGAAGTTTCGCCAACCAGGCCAAATGAGCCAATGGGTGCAAGAGTACCATGTAGGTTATAGGGTAAACCAACCACTCTCTAATTGGACTGGAGCCTGCTCCATGGGACGGAATACATGCTTGGTACTGAAAACCCAGTCAAAAGTCTATGGTGGGGGAAATCATGAGCCCTAGGAGTCGAAATGCCTACCGTTGTCTGGCTAAACGGATTTATTATGCTCACCAAACTTCCCTGTAAGTACTTCTCTTAATGTTCATACCCATATATTAATGCTACTGTCACTTTTGGTTAGAGAAGCTTCTCTTTTCAGATGACAGTGACCACTGGGATGATTCAAAAGGCACCATGGTGCTGAGAAATGACAGAGGAGTGTTCAGCACTGAGACATCTCTGTCACACCTTCCAAGGCTCAGGGTCAATTGCGGAAGAGGTGGCAGAAAGAATCTAAGACCCAAAGAAAAGGAAGGATAGGACTCCTTACACTGTAATCTCCCAGACACAAAATGGCCTGGATATCCATGACCTCGCAGTGCCTGGCACTACCTACACAAAACCTTCATAATAGGAGGAAAAGATGATGACATCTAATAAAAGACAGACTGACTGAGAGGGGGAGCGGATATTATGGACAGTGGACTTGTAAAGGGGAAAGTGGGGGGGGGGGCATCATGGTTCATTGTCTATAATTATGGAAGTTATCAATGAAAAACGCATGGCAGCCAGGCATTGGTGGTGTACACCTTTAATCCCAGCACTCAGGAGGCAGAGGTAGGAGGATCACTGTGAGTTCAAGGCCACCCCGAGACTACACAGTGAATTCCAGGTCAAACTGGCTAGAGTGAGACCCTACTTTGGAAAACCAAAAAATAAAAAATTAATAAATACATGGCAAAAACAAAAAGAATATCTGATTAACTGGGCTTGGTCACACATGCCTTTAATCCCAGCACTTGGAAAGTAGAGGTAGAAAGTCCGCTGTGCGTTTGAGGCCATCCAGAGACAATATAGTGAATTCCAGGCCAGCCTGGCCTACAGTGAGACCCTACTTTGAAAAACCAAAAAAATAAAAAATAATAATTAAAAAAAAAAAAGAATATGTGGAAATGTATTTGGAAGCAAAAGTCTGATACACAGATAGAGATAGCATTATTCAACTTTTTGAAAGCAGGGAGACCAACTTACTCTTGGAGTAGCCGACAAACTCTGAACCACAAACACCACAGGGTTTCCTGCATTCTTAATGGCCTCGACTGCTTCTGCGTGGGAGGCATTTTGCAAATCTACGCCAGACACCTAAAACACAGGAGTAATTGATGCTGATTAGAAAGGCATCAGATACTTGGCTTGGAGGACCTGTGTGTTGTCATGTGTATGAGAACAGCTAGAATCTTGTGAGATCACGGTCCTCGCCCCAGAGGAGACTGACCTAAACAGTGCTTTGCTGGCTCTGGCTCAGAAGACCATGCTCAGGGAACTGTGACTCACCTTCAGGAAAACAAACATAGGACAAATACACTGCCACAACAGCCCTTCCTGGGTTCCCTGCGTAGTCCTATCAAAGACCACCACAACAGGTAACTCACCAACAGTGACAGACGGCAAGCCATCTGTCACCTGTGTCACCTGCACAGCACAGAACTCTTAATGGGGTGGGGAGGCTTTCTAGACTTCTACTCTGAATATATGTGTGCGTGTGAGGGGGTCTTTCTGGTCTCCGAGTGTCTGTGGGGGTCTTTTTGGACTTTTACTTTGAGTATATGTGTGTTGAGGGGGGTCTTTCTGAACTTTGACTATGGGGGGAGTATTTCTGGACTTTGAGTGTGTATGGGGGAAGTTCTGGACTTTTACTGCCTTTCCCTGAATTAATAATTACATCTGAAACTTAAACTAATAATTATATCTGAAACAAACTGCCTAGTATTATAATTCAGAAATTGAGAATTAATCAAACTGTGTTTGTTTTTTATTTAAAAAGAAGTACCCAGGGGGTCTGACATGATGGCTCAGTGAATAAACCACTTGTCACTCAAGCCTGAGTATCAGAGTTTGCCACCCTGTGCATCTGGCTTTATGTGGGGGATTGAACCCAGACAGTCAGGCTTAGCAAGCAAGCACTCCAACCACAGAGCTATCTCTCCAGCCATTTTCCCCCCTGAGGCAGTCTCATTCTAGTTCAGACTAGCCTGAAACCCACTCTGTAACCCCTTTCTTTCTCTTCTTGCAAATAAATATTTTTTAAAATTTTATTTTAAGTCAATTGAGGTTCTTTCTGAATATTTTATTAGCTCCTCCCCACAAGCTTGATAAACTCATCCATAATTGTGTATAATACACACATACACTAAGGCATATAAATAAACAGATCTCACCAATTATAGCCACGCAGACAAACACATGGAGATAGGTCTTCTGGCTAAGTGATCCTTATATCGACACAACCATGTTTCAAAGCAGTATCTTAGCACAAAAGCAGTATTTTAATACCACTTACCTCAAGTATTTTATCTCCAGTTTTAAGCGCATTGTTTTTTCCTGCAGGACTGTCTTCCAGAACTTGTTTGATAAATATTCCTTTAAGTTCCTCCCCATTCTTCAGGCGTTTTATCACAGTCTGTCCACCAACAATGCTGATGCCAAGAGACACATTGGGCTCTCGAAAAATCTCAACACTACAAAAGGGAAAGAGAACACACTCATGAATAAGTTAATTTAACTTGTTGCACTTAAGTACCCTAGCTGTTTTATCCTTACGGTTCATGTTCTGAAAAAATATATTTCCTGAGCCATACGTGGTGGCGCACGCCTTTAGTCCCAGCACTCGGGAGGCAGAGGTAGGAGGTTTGCCACGAGTTTGAGGCCACCCTGGGACTACATAGTGAATTCCAGGTCAGCCTGAGCTAGAGTGAAACCCTACCTCAAAAAGAAAAATATTTCTTAACATGTTCTTTTTATAAATATCATATAAACAATGCCTAGTTTTGAACTATAAAATGCTATCAATGATGTATATTGTGTAAAAGTTTAAACTCGGAAAAAGAAGGATCTTTAATACGGTAAATGTAAATTCAGAAGACAGCCAGGAGTTACTGCGCCCAACTTCATCCACAGTATCACTGTCTGTGTGTTATCAGTTCCTTTGTGTGCAGAGCATCAGCAAAGAATGGTCTAAGCAAACAACGAATGGACAAAGAATCAAGAAACCACACACATGATGTAATAAAAAGCTAAGATTTTCAAATAAATTAAATGTCTCTCTGAGTGGTTGACAACTCTCTGCTTTTCTCCATCTGAGGTCTAGAGCTGTGGTTGTTCACCAGAGGGCAGATTGCAATTGCTCCTAAGGCTGGCTGCAAAGTTCTCTTTCCTTTCTACTCACATGACAATTTTATTTTCATTATTTATTTGTTGATTGATTGGTTTATTGAAACAGGGTCTCAATAAGAATTCACAATCCTCATGTCTCAGCTTCCCAAGTATTAGGATTAGAGGCTATAAGCATATGCAACCATGTCTGGGGTGCGTGTGTGTGTGTGTAAATAGTTCCCAAGAGTTTTTTTTTTAATTTTTTACTTATTTTTATTTATTTATTTGAGAACAACAGACAGAGAGAGAAAGAGACAGAGAGAGAAATAGAGAGAGAGAGAAGGAATGGGCGTGCCAGGGCCTCCAGCCACTGCAAACTAACTCCAGACGCGTGTGCCCCCTTATGCATCTGGCTAACGTGGGTTCTGGGGAATCATGCCTCAAACCGGGTCCTCAGGCTTCACAGGCAAGGGCTTAACCACTAAGCCATCTCTCCAGCCCTCCCAAGAGTTTTTTAATGGTGTGTCTTCATGGGCATGCAGGTGCACATACACATGTGCGCATGTATGTGAAAGCCTAAGGAAAACCTCAGGTACTGTTCACAACCATTCACCTTTTTTGTTTGTTTGTGTTTTTATTTGGAGGAAGGATCTCTCACTGGCCTGGAATTCACCAATTAGGACAGACTGACTGGGCAGCAAGTCCCAGAGATGCTCTTTTCTCCACATCACCAGTACTGGGATTACAAGCACCTGTCTCAATTTTTACATGGGTGCTAGGGATAAAGCTCAGGTCCTTGTGCTTACAAAGCCATCTTCCTGGACTCCTTCCTAAGAGTTCTTATGACAAATTCAGAATTGAATTGCAGGAAAAAAACAAACAGTTGAGTGGTGGTGGAATCAATAATGCATAAGAATAGAAGGCAAGGAGCCAGTGAATGACTTTTTCGATCTTAAATTGCAGATTTAGCGAATACTCTAAACTATAGTTGGGCTGGAGAGATGACTCAGGAGTGAAAGGTGCTTGCTTCCAAACTACCCAGGGACACACATTGAGAGCTCAAACAAGACACATACTGTCCACCAGGGGGAGCTACAGAAAAGCTGGTGTGGCAGAACCTCAGCCACTGCTGACCTACTGCTTTTATGTGGCCAAAGCATACAGTGACCAGACAAGACAAAATGGAATTAAAATTTAGGCCAGTTGACATGAATTACTGTAAATCTAATCGTTCCAGTGCAACTAAGTGAACTTCAGGAAGGAGCACGATTGTGTGTCTGTTGAGAAGACAAGCAACAGCAGGAGGACACTCCTTACACTCGCGGTGGACCCCAGTGGCTGAAGTTTGGGGTTTCTTCTCCTTCACCTTCTTCTCTCTCAGGTAACTCACTGGGGAGGAAAGGAAACATTACAACTATAAGCAAAATCACATAATCTTATGTATGGATCAACAGTTCTTCTCAACTTTTTAAATATGCACATCATGAAGTATACAAATCAAATATATACTACTTTAATGTTCAATGCAACAAGTCCCCACAAGTGCCAGAACCACACACCGATTATATATTAGTGAAACACAAGATGCTACTTTTCTAAAAATGTGTCTTTATTTTGCACCATTTCACATTTGTTCCTCATCGATACATAAATTTTTTGTTGTTGCTACTATTCTCTGACAAAGGGTCTCTATGTAACTCTGGCTGGCCTCGAGCCTAAAGCAACTTCCCTGTGTCAGCCTCCAGAGGGTTGGGATTATAGGCATGAGTTACCAGCACAACTTCAAATACACTTTTTAAAACTTGGAATGGATTTACCAGCAAAGAAAACAATGCAGCAGACACAGAAATTAGTAAATGTGACACTTGGTTTGCTTGCAGGAAGCCTCCATTCAGCCATTATAAGCTCAAAGAATTCTTGTCATTTGGATCCCAACTATTGTGTGTCATTTCCAGAGAAATTTACATTATCTAATTTGACCTTCACATTCTTTCACTAATACTATTGTATTTTTTTTACCTGTCAAATTATGTCAGTATGGAACTGCTGAATTGGATAACATGAAATGCTGAGAATAATTAGTTACAGCAATAGGATGATCTAATGGGATACAGACACTGCCATACATCATCTGGGAGAGGAGTCAGGAGTCATCAGGTCAAATCTGACCCATAGTATAAAATAGGTCTGTGACTGGTCCATTACATAGTGTCTAGCATCATAAACAGTCAATGAAAACAATGTAGCTTTACTTCTATTTCATATTCATAAAACCCTTTGGAGTAAGCACAGCTGATCAGAGGATGTTTCACACACGAAAGGTTTAGGATAACACATAACACCACAACCTTTCTACATCTAGCCACACCTTTCATCACCAACATCAATAATCCACTTTTCTTTGAGCTCTCAAGTAAGTCCTACAGAGAGCAGTAGAGCTCCACAGACTATTTAGGAAGCCGTGTTAAAAGCTGAAAATATCTCCGGAATCCAACAACAGAACTTGAGACAGTTACCTTCTCATCACTCCCAAATGTGCTTCTTCCCTTATCCCCCGCCTTAACGTTTATGATTAAAAATCTAGTTCAGGGCTGGAGAGATGGTTTAGCAGTTAAGACACTTGCCTGCAAAGCCTAAAGACCCAGGTTTGATTCCCCAGTACCCACGCAAGCCAGATGCACAAGGTGGCACATGTGTTTGGAGTTTGTTTGCAGTGCCTGGAGGCCCTGGTGTGCCCATTCTTTCTTTTTCCCTACCTCCCTCCCTGCCCCTTCCTTTCCCCCCTCCTCTCTGCCTCTTTCTTGTTCTCTCTCAAATAAATAAAAATATTTTTAAAATTCTAGTACAGAGGGATGGGGGGAGACGGCTCAGTGGGTAGAGGCTTGCCTGGCAGGTGTGAGAACCTGAGTTTGAATCCCCAGCACTGGGGAGGTCAAGACAGGAGGATCCCAGGACTCCCGGGCTAGCTAGTCTAGCCAAATTAGTGAGCTGTACATTCAGAGAGAAATCCTGTCTCAAAAAGTAAGGTAGAAAAAGAGTGAGGACACTGGATATCAACCTCTGGCCTCCGCAAGCACGTGCATATACATGCATGAACACTCACATATGTACCCACATGTATACAAATGTACGTGCACATATGCAGGCACAACATACACGTACACATCCCACCCCCAAAGTCTAGTATTCAGAGAAAGCCACTGGGGGAGACAAATGCTGGTTCCCTATCCAATGTCAGCTCCCTTTTTTCACAACATAACCTCCTCTATGACATGTACCAGCATTTTGTCCAACTTGGAAACATACATTTTCAGGATTTCCTTTCTGTTCAGAGAAATTGTGTACCACAGTTCTGTGGGAGCCACGGTTTCTGGCGAAGATTCCAAGGACAACACACTGAAGAGTGGGAAACATGGCTGGCAGAGAAGAGCCTCTGTACTGAGCCCTCCCCTTCTCACCCAGCTGCAGAGGGGGTGGCAGCAGCGTGGTGGCCATCTGTCAACCCTGAAAAAACTGAGGATTGAGGCCACGTTTAATTAAGGACAGGAGCAAGTGCTAAAGATCTTGACAGGAATAAAAAGAATTAGGTCTATTTGCTTGAGGCGCCTACACTGTCAAATGCTGTTTCTAAACAGCTCAGCGGTCTTCACTCTGCCTTTCACATTACATCCTCAGACATGTATATTCACTGGACAGTTAAAGTCAGAACACAGACCTGTATGTTCTACAGATTGACTATAAGTAATGATTAAGTGAGATGTGATTGACATTTAACAACCTCAACCTTTATGACTGTTTGCTTCAGTTTATATGAAAAATTTCTCCATATATTACCATAATACTATTTTTTCTTTTGTAGTATCTTAGTTCACAGTATGATGTAACAAATTTATCTCACATTCCAATATACAATAAAGAGGACATTACTACAGGGAATATCTTCTGGCTTTACTATATTCTAGAATTCTTCTTTAACGCTTTAAAGGTTAAGACTGAAAAGTAAAAGTGAAACAAAGCTAAATTTCCCCATCCATAACAAAACATCCAATGCCTGGGCTCCAGAGATAGCTTAGCAGTTAAGGTGCTTGCCTGCAAAGACAAAGGACCCAGGTTCAATTCCCCAGGACCCACATAAGCCAGATGCACAAGGTGGCACATGCGTCTGGAGTTCATTTGCAGTGGCTGGAGGCCCTGGCAGGTCCATTCTCTCTATATATATGCCTCTCTATTTCTCTCTCAATTAAATAAATAAAATATTTTTTAAAAACACATATCAAATGCCTGGAACCATGTCTGTTCATTTGCATTCTACAATGCCTACACCAAGATTTTTGTTGTTGTTGTTGTTTCGGTTTTTTGTTTTTTTGGTTTTTTGAGGTAGGGTCTCACTCTAGCCCAGGCTGACCTGGAATTCACTATGTAGTCTCAGGGTGGCCTCGAACTCACGGCGATCCTCCTACCTCTGCCTCCCGAGTGCTGGGATTAAAGGCGTGCGCCACCACGCCCGGCTACCCCAAGATTTTTTTTTTCAATTCTAAATACACATCTTTAAGTGGCTTCTCACAATTTACTTTTACTTACTGTGATTTGATCCTGTCATTACTTACAAAGACAAAAGTAATATAAACAACAAAACCACAATGTCTTTGGGTGTTTAAGTAAACTCAGTAGAGTCTAAGCCATGAAACCATCATCTTATTGCCACTACATCACTGCCAAACTTTTATCAAACATTCACTACAGACAAGACATTGCATGCGCCTGTCATAAGCATTTTCTCCAGCCTTACTGGCACGTAGTTGATAAAACATGTACCTTCATGGGTATTCTTTATTTAATCTATGTAACTACCTACTTTACAGCTTTGGAGGTTTAGGCAGAAGGGAACACCTCTCAGCATCATATAACTACAAAGTGACAACATGAATGGCACCTACAATGACATTCGTGCTGCAGACCTCCTATACTCCTGTTCACCTCTACAGGCACTCATATGTCTTTAGGGAGCAGGTGATGGCAGAGATGAGGGAGACAATGGACAAAAAACTGATCGATCCTAAAGATATAATATCCAGCAACCTCAGAAAAATGAGAAGGGCAATGGAAAAAATTTTACCTGGATTTCTTCTACAGTGTTTCTGTGCCCAGGGTACTGTCAAAACAAGGTACATTTAACCTCTTCATATCAATCCTACCTCCAAAGGTAAGAGATTGCATGGATGCAAAGGTAGGGTGCATACTAAACATCATGACCACTAAGTCCTGAGGGGAGAGTTCAGTGGTCAAAGGCACGTTTGAAAAGCCTGCTGGCCCAGGTTTGATTCCCAGCACCCATGTGTGGTGGTTTGATTCAGCTGCCCCCCATAAACTTAGGTGTTCTGAATGTTAGGTTCCCAAGTGATGGAGATTTGGGAATTAACATGTCCTGGAGGCAGTGTATTGTTGCCGGCGGGGAGGGGGGTTGTTATGGGTATTATAGCCAGTTTCCCCTTGCCAGTGTTTGGCACACTCTCCTGTTGCAGTTTTTCACCTGATGTTGGTGAGGAGGTGATGTCTACCCTCTGTTCATGCCATCATTTTCCCCTGTCATCCTGGAGCTTCCCCTCGCATCTGCAAGCCAAAATAAACCCATTTTCCCATAAGATGCTCTTGGTTCAGGTGATTTCTGTCAGCAATGCGAACCTGACTGCATAGTAAAGTTGGTACCAAGAGTGGAATCAATGCTACTAGACATCTGAGTGTGTGGCTTTTGGACTTTTGGAACTGACTTTTTGTTTGTTTGTTCAAGGTAGGGTCTTGCTCTAGCCCAGGCTGACCTGGAATTAGCTATGTAGTCTCAGGGTGGCCTTGAACTCACGGCGATCCACCTACCTCTGCCTCCCGAGTGCTGGGATTAAAGGTGTGTGCCACCACACCCAACTTGGAACTGACTTTTGAGAAAGGAATGTGGAAGAATTTGAAATCTTGGCCTAAGAGACTTACAGCCTTGCAGCACTATAAGTACACTTTGATGGACTATTCTGGTCAGAGTTGAAAGACCTGAATGCAGTAAGAACTAGGGGCTGTGAGGTTTGGCTTGTGAAGGTGAGAAAGAACTTTGCCTGGATTGGGCTAGAAGCAGTTTGTATGAGAGGCTTGGTGTTACACCCATATCCTGAGAACTTGTTCAGGGTTGCATTGCGTAGAAATGGACTGGTATGAGCACAGGGATATCACATAGAAATGAAATCTTTGGGCCCAAACTGCTGCCTGTTCAGGTACAATTCTATGAGAGATTATAACCATTGAGATTGGGCAGATGACCTGCACTGTGGGACAACAGAAAGAATGCAGTTTTTGGAAGGGGCCTGAATGCTGAAGAAGTGTCCTGTTCTTCAAAGTCTGATTTATCCCCCGCCACCCCATTAACAAATTGGTATTATGGAGTATAAGAAATGCATGAAAGAGAGAGGCACTGAATTTGCAAAACGATCTTGTTTTGAAAATGGCCGTGGGCAGTGTGAAGCAAGTCTTCTAGGGATTGCCTGCATGAAGACCTGATGGAGTCATGAGGATGAACCATGGAGACCCTGTGGAAATGCTAGGACCACAAGACAGCTCCTAAGGAGAGCTGTCAGTCACGGATGAAGTTTTCCAGGACTGTGAGTAGCCTAGCTGGAGAGGTGGAATTGGAACTCCAGAGACTTGTAACTGGTTAGAATCATCAGTCTTGGAGATTTGTCACTGACTAAAGTTGTTGGACTTGAAGCTTCAGAATTTGATGTTTGCCCTGCTTAAATGTATTGGCTGAATATTTCTTTACTATGCCCAGTGCCATCTTTTGCAGTGTGAATATTTTTTCTGTGCCATTATGGGCCTTGGAGGGATTTATTTATTTATTTTTTGGGGGGGTATTATGACTTGGTTAAAATGAGGATGTTTGAAAATCATTTGGATTGATTAAAAACTATAGAGACTTTGGATGAATGCATTGCATTTTACATCATGTACGGTTATCAGTTTATGGGGGTCAGGGGAAGAATGTGGTGGTTTGATTCAGGTGTCCCCCTTAAACTTAGGTGTTATGAATGCTAGGTTCCCAACTGAAGAAGATTTGGGAATTAACACCTCCTGGGTATTATTTGCATATCTAAGATTCTCAAAATTTAATCTGGTTTTATAATATTCAATCTCTCACCTTCTGTCCCATTTGCAGCACACCGCTGCAGGCTTACCAAGGAAATTTATGTGGACAAACCCATGAAAACTTGCTGGACTTTCGTGGTTGTTGCTGTATTTTTTTTCCTAGTGTACCTTGATCACACCTGTGGTGATCCTGTTGTTAAAATATTTTCTTCTTACATTTTCCAATCCAACCTAAATTCCACCATTTGTTCATTCTGTCTAATTCCTTTCTTCCTCATATGATGCTTGAAATACTGCTTTGTGGCAGAACTCTAGCTGTGAACCTAATAGGTGCAGTGTGTGATCTGGCCCTCTATTCTTCTCAACACGTGATCTGTCCCTCTCTCTGTTCTTCTCCCTGTGTGAGCTGCTCCTCTCTTCTGCCCCATGAGGGTCATTCAAATCTGGAGCTTCCTTTATATTGATTTTGCTCTTAATATACATGTCAGAACTGACATCAACATTAGCTCCTAGTCTCATGCATTCAATGGATTACATTTCCCTTTGTGGACCTATAGATAATTCAACTACCAACATGTCCCATAATATTCAACACTTACCCTTCCAACTTGTTTATGCTCCTATGATTTTTTTTTTTAAATGGTGGCTGGAGAAATGGCTTAACAGTCAAGCACTTGCCTGTGAAGCCTAAGGACCCCGCTTCGAGGCTCGTTTCCCCAGAACCCACATTAGCCAGATGCACAAGGGAACACATGCATCTGAAGTATGTTTGCAGTGGCTGGAGGCCCTGGCATGCCCATTCTCTCTATCTGCCTTTTCTCTGTCTGTTGCTCTCAAATAAATAAATAAAAATAAGCAAAAAATTAAAAAAAAAATTTGTTCATTTATTTTCAATTAGAAAGGGTGGAGAGAGGGCTGGAGAGATGGCTTAGAGGTTAATTGGTGAAGCCTAAGGACCTGGTTTGAGGCTCGATTCTCCAGTACCCATGTAAGCCAGATGCACAAGGTGGCACATGCATCTGGAGTTTGTTTGAAGTGGCTGGAGGCCCAGATATGCCCATTCTCTCTCTCTGTCTCTCTCTCTCTCTGTGTGTCTGTCACTCTGAAATAAAGAAAGAAAGAGAGGGGAGGAGGAAGGAAGCGAGGAAGGAAGGGAGGAAGGAAGGAAGAAGGAGAAAGGGGAGAATAATAAAGTGACAGAGACAGAGAGGGGGAGGGGTGTGGTAGTTTGATTCAGGTGTCCCCCATAAACTTAAGTGTTCTGAATGCTAGGTTCCCCAGATGATGGCAATTGGAAATTGAAGCCTCTTGAAGTTATTGAGGGTAGACTTGGGTATTATAGTCAATTTCTCCATGCTAGTGTTTGGCACACTCTTCTGTTGCTATTGTCCTCCTGATATTGGCCAGGGGGTGATGTCCACCCTCTGCTCATGCCATCGTTTTTCCTGCCATCATGGAGCTTCCCCAATGAACCTGTAAGCCAAAATCAATCTCTTTTTTCCCCACAAGCTGCTCTTGGTTGGGTGATTTCTACCAGCAATGCGAACCTGACTGCAACTTGGGGGGGGGGGATGTGCATACCAGGGCCTTTTGCCATTGCAAATGAACTCCAGACACATGTGCAGATACATGTCATTTTGTGCATCTAGTTTACATGGGTATTGGGGAATCAAACCCGGGCCTGCTGAGCTATCTCTCCAACCCAGCCTATAATCTTATATCAAAAATTAATGTCCAACTAATCATCCAGCTTCCTACTCAAGAAACAGGTGTCATCCTATTTCATATTACTTCAATTCAGCTCCATTCTTTGAGTCATGGCAGTAGGATCAACATGCAATTTAGGACCCTGGATTATCACTTGGATTCATCATGTCATTAGGTACCATTCCCTGCAGACCTTGGATCAGCCCCCATTTGCCCTCTAGCAAATGTGCCTATCTGTGAATACAAACTCTGAACCTTCCTCCCATTCTCTAAGCTAATGCTAGATATAATCTATTTCTTGTATGAAATATAATTTTGAATGCATGACCCAATTTTTAAGTACTGTGTAAAGTTCTCACAGAATTTATCTAATAGAGATTTTGTCATAGTATCCTTCTGGATTTTCCAAATGGTCTACCTAATTGTGCATTTTCTTGACACAAAAACCAAGTCTAACCATAACAAAGTAAACTCTTATTTTCATAATGTGAAAGAACAATCCAGAGGGGAGCAGAGGGATCAGGGGAGATATGGGAGAGGAACAGGATTTAGACCAAAGTATGATGACACATTCTTTTTTGTTTGTTTGTAAGATAGTCACAAAAAGGAAAGAAAGAAGACTGTACCATGCAGCAGTGACATATCTAGAAGACAACATTCCTGCATACACAGAAGGCTTTGCAAGAGCTCTGGGCTGAGGGAGTTGGTATAGAGGTAAGTCTTCTTGCTCCCTTCTTGGAGCCACAGCAGGAAGATCAGCAAGCATGCCAGCACCTTGGGCATCACTTGGAATCATCGTGCCTGAAGAATACAGATGACAAGACAAAGACACCACAGTCATAAATCCTTCAGTCATTAACAAACAGTTATGGACACCCACCATAGGTAAGGTCCCTTCCAGGTATGAGACTGATAACATTAAAGTAACATGTAAAAGATTTTGATGCTACATGATGGGAAGTACCACAGTGAAAAATTAAGCAAGGAAAGAGGACAGGATTGTTGGGCAGCAGTGGGTTACAGTTTTAAGCATGTACTCATGGCAGGGATGGGGGAGAGGAATATTGTTTTATTTTTTTAAAAAAAATCTCAGGCTAGAGAGATAGCTTAGCAGTTAAGGTGCCTACCTGTGAAGCCTAAGGACCCAGGTTCAATTCCCCGGTACCCATGTAAGCCAGATCCACAAAGTGTCACAGGTGTCTGGAGTTCATTTGCAGTGGCTGGAGGCCCTGGTGTGTCCATTCTCTCTATCTGCCTTTTTATTTCTCTTTCTCTCTCTCTCAAATAGATAATAGTTAAAAATCCATTTTGTGATGTTTTCTAATCATACTGCAATTTTTTCCTGTATTAACCTGGGCTAAGTATCTTTGTATTCTCTCAATCTTGTCATAAATATCACTAACTTTATTTAGTTTGCTGTTAAATGTCATCCTACTAAACTAGCCCAGCTAACCCAGTAGCACCCTCTCAAACATTCTCTATCCTCCACATTGGTTTACATTCCCTCATCACCCACACCACAGAACACACTAAAGCGTTCTTGTCTGCCCCCCATGAATACAGGGGCTCTACAAGAGCAGCCTGCTGTGTTCCACATTGTATCCTTACGTATCAGAGAATACTATACAAAGAGCAATGAGAAAACATTTTCTAGTGCATAAAATACTTGTTTAATAAGTTAAAAATGATGAATATACTGCTTTCCTAAGATATGTATGTATGTATGTATGTTTGTATGTATGTATGTGTGTATACACACACACACACACACATATAAAATCAAGATGGTCTATGAATATAATTCTTCAAATTCATAAGAAAGGCCTGGGAGACCACTCACTGGAAGCTTTGTGTGACCATGAGTGTCTGGCACCCTAGCTCCTGAGAGGCTCTGTCACTCTCAAAGACATCCTAAATTTTCATATCATATCTGGTGTACTGGCTAGGCAATCAGATGGTCCCGTGACAAGCTAACACTATCTACCTGTCCCCCCTCCCCCCACACACACCATCACTCTCTAAGGCCTGAAAGTCTACAAGAATGGGAACCCTGAAGAGCCACAATTTGCTCAGCACTCACTTCCTCCGACTTCTGCTGTTTTATTCTTCTCCCCATTTTTATTCAGGACTGTCTTCCCACATTATACGAACACACTTGTGGGGTCTCTCAGATAGACCCATTGGAGAGATACCCCCAGCTGCCAACCTGATGACCCCACTCAGCTTGAAGAAGCCAGATGGGTTGATGCCCCAAGTCCCTATTGGCAAGAGAGTCACTTCTTCAGGGAGAATGAGGCAGGAGGGGTGACAAGACTCTGAAAGAAGTAGCAGGAAATGTTCTTGAGCCAGTAAGAGAAAATTTGGGTTTTCCCGTTATCTCTTTCCACCTAGAGGAGTTCTCTCCATAGATCTCTTTTTCTTTAAACCTGAGTCCTACATCTCCTCCTAAAAGGAGATCCCCCTTTCCCAGAAGAGATCATTCCCTTTCATGGAGCATTAAGATGGCTGGGAAGATTGATCCCTTTTCCAGAAAACCTGACTCTTTTCTACCAAAACCTGATCCCCTACCTAGAACCCTGGTTTTGGGGATAAACTAACCAGTTCAGCCTCTATCCAGTCCCATAAAAGGTCCAAGTCTGGGTCTCTAGGTGGGCCTTCTCATTTCCAGGAATCCCACTCCTGCCTCTTTTTAAGCAGCCCTGTATTCTTTCTTTCTCTTAAGCACTATAATCTCTATAATAAAATCTTTCTAAAACAAATATAAAAATCAAACTTTGGCCGGGCATGGTGGTACATGCCTTTAATCCTAGCACTCAGGAGGCAGAGGTAGGAGGATTGCTGTGAGTTCAAGGCCACCCTGAGACTACATAGTGAATTCCAGGTCAGCCTGGACTAGAGTGAAACCCTACCTTGAAACCCACCCCCCAAAAAACCAAACTTTGGAGTTAATATTACTAGTGTGAACAGTAGTCTTTTGTACCATAAAGTCAATTCTATAGACTCCATATTTATTTTCTATCACTTTGAAAACTGGTTGAAAGATTTCTCATTAAAAGCTGGGTACGGCCAGGCGTGGTGGCACACGCCTTTAATCCCAGCACTTGGGAGGCAGAGGTAGGAGGATCACCGTGAGTTTGAGGCCACCCTGAGACTACATAGTGAATTCCAGGTCAGCCTGAGCTAGAATGAGACCCTATGTTGAAAAAACAAAAAACAAAAACAACAACAACAACAAAAAGCTGGGCATGGCTACACAGCTACCTATAACCCCATTGCTGAGAAGAGGGGATACAGTAGGACTGCTGGACTCTCAAACACTGTGAACTCAGAATGGAGAGATGGCTTAGTGGTAAAAGGTGCTTGCTTACAAAGCCTGGATTCAATTCCCTAGTACTCATGTAAACCAGATACACAAAGTGGCACATGTATCTGGAATTTGTTTGCAGTGGTACAAGGTTCTGGCATGTCCATTTCTCCCATCCCCTCTCTCCCTCTGCTTGCATGTAAAAATAATTTTTAATTTTTATGTATTTATTTGACAGTAACAGACAGACAGAGAGAGAAAGAGGCAGAGAGAGAGAAAGAATGGGCACGCCAGGGCCTCCAGCCACTACAAATGAACTCCAGATACACGCACCACCTTGTGCATCTGGCTTACGTGGGTCCTGGGGAATCGAGCCTCGAACCAGGGCCTTAGACTTCTCAGGCAAGCGCTTAACCGCTAAGCCATCTCTCCAGCCCAAAGTAAATATTTTTCTAAAGACAAAAAAAAAGCAAAACAAACAACAACAACAAAAAAATGTGAGCTCCAGGTTCAGTGAGAGATCCCATCCAAAGGAAATAAGTTGGGAGAACAATGCAAGGGGTCCTCTGACATCCTCCTCTGGCATCTGCACGTGTGTGCATCTGCACATGCATGTGCACACATAGCCACAAACGACACACCAAAAAAAGCAAAAACAGGAGAAAATATTCCTCATTAAGCACTTCCTGTGATGTGGGACTGTCAGTTTTTCAAGCAGTATTACTGTTGGGGTGTTCTGTCTGGGGGGCGAGCATTTACTAGAATCCCCTTAGAAGAGAGTTCATGCTACACTCTTTTGCTATGGCTCGGTTTTAGTTCCAAACAGCTTCCTACGTTTATACATTTTTTGCATGTCAAGCCCCAGGTCTCAAGAACGCCACATCAATGTTCTACTGCTGAGCATACTCTCAGCTTCCCACTTTTCTTTTCTAAGGAGTATTTCTCTGATGTGGTGAAGGCCTTTGAACTGAACTGTCAGGGTGGCTCTGGATCTCTGTTCTTTTGGCCAACAGACTGAAATCTCTCCCAGTTTCCTGGAATGTGCAAAGCAATTCTCTATGCATCTCTGTATTTCCATTCATTTCCCTACTTACTAATGAAGGATAACTAAGGCTGTTGGGGGCACCAAAGTGTGACAACAGTTTATTACCCTGTCTTTAGTACATTACCAGTTGAACAGATCTGATTCCAAGTTGTGGAGGTATTTATAGAACTATAAAGATTTAGAAGACCATCAAAATTACTAGGAGGTTAATTCTGATTATCTGATAAACCAAATCCCCAAAATATACTACAAAGGTATGGATTTAAGGACAGCATTTGTGTGCGATTCCTCATAGTCTTATAAACATGATGGATAAAAACAGGCTGAGGGTTCATAATGGGTATGCTCTAAGTGATTAACAGCCTGATGCCAGTGTAGATTCAGGGCTTTAACACATGTCATATTCTTGTCGCCTGGCCCATCACATGGCACCATCACTGTTGTCCACCAGGGCCCTGGTCCTGCGTGGTAGCCAGAGCTCTGGGCACCTTTCCACACTGAGCATTAGGCCTAGAGGCCGGAGCAGTGGTTTGAAAGCAAAGCAGTAGGAACAGTAATGGGTTCCACGCACCAACCTTCTTCCTTCACAGCCATGCTACTCGGCTAAGTCATGACACTATGTGTGCAAGCTCTTTAAAACTCTCTATTCCCTGCTGTCTGTGCCCTTTGCTCATGGCCTCCTCCCTGGAACCTCGCTGCTGCTCAGCTGTACTTCTCTCTCCTCTCACAGTACTTGACATTGTTGTTGCCAAGTACTCACAGTGTCTATAACCCTAACTTAGTGGGCTATAAAACAAATCATACCTGTGCAGTTGTTAGGTCTCAACAGGGGCACAGAGGTTATAAAAACAGTGAGGTGACAAACGGAAGTTACCGCTTGCAGAAGAGTCATGCTCTGCTTCTGGGCCAGGGACAGAAATCCTTCCATAGCAGGGCACTCAAACAGGGAAATGCACTCCTTTCTGCCTGGAGTCTTGTAACACTAAGCATATTCCTCCTCTGATATTCATCTTTATGCCTTTTATTATTTTAAAAATTTAATTTATTTGCAAGCAGAGAGAGAGAAGAGAGAAAGACAGAGAGAATGGGCACACCAGGGCCTCTAGCCACTGCAAATGAACTCCAGATGCATGTGCCCCTTGTACACCTGGCTTATGTGGGTCCTGGGGAATTGAACCTGGGTCCTGTGACCTTGCAGCCAAATGCCTTAACCACTAAGCCATCTCTCCAGCCCTATGTCTTCCATTATTAAGTATGCTCATTTACATGTTTAGCTGCATAGCCCATACAGTCAAAGGACTTTGTTGTTGGTCAAGAAGGCCTGGAAGGCCCCTGAAACAATACAGGCTATTGCCAAGGCTCTTGGTTGTACACCAGAACTAGATGGCAAGACCCTATTGTTAAAGATACCACATGCTATGATCACAAGACAGTGAGAACTAGAGCTAGAACTGAGCTGGAAGCCACCTCCCTCCTGGATAGCTGTCAATGCTAGAAAATGCTATACAGCCTGCTGGGGGCGAAAAGTCATCAACAGTCTTAACCAGCCATGGGTCCTGCAAGCTACACAACTGGCCAGCCAAGTAATATTTGCCTACTGGTGTAATAGTGGCACCTCTGATTGGATCTGAGGCCTGCTTGGTGGGAAGGAATTCATGCTGTTAGGTCAGGACAAAATGGAGTCACCAAGGACATCAGGAGGGTGACAGAGACATAAGGAAGTAGGTTATCCACATTCCTCAAGAAACTACCCAGCCAGCAGGGCATGGTGGCACACACCTTTAATCCCAGCACTTGGGAGGCAGAGGTAGGTGGATTGCTGTGAGTTCGAGGCCACCCTGAGACTACATAGTGAATTCCAGGTCAGCCTGGACTACAGTGAGACCCTACCTCGAAAAACCAAAAAAAAAAAAAAAAAAAAAAAACCAAAAAACTACCCAGCCATTATCCCTTTCATGCCTAACAATGCCTCAGGTCTAGGTTTCCTGCCCCCTTATCCCCCAGGTCACCTGGTCACTTTTGGTCTCACATTCTAGCTATCTGAAAAGGCTAATGTAAAGAACACAGGAGTTCTTTTCCCTTCCTCACCTTCCCCTAACTGAAGAGCCTATATTATATAGCCCACTATCTAGAATCTCAAGTTGACTGTGCTCCGCTCTTGACAGTCCTGGCAGCTCATGTTTTTCCCAAATAAAAGCTTCCATCTTTGCCTCAGAGTAGTCTCCGTGGTCTTGGTCACTCCCGAACCTTCCACATGCCTGTTACTGAAAACCAAATCAAAAGCCTATGGCTTGGAAGAACATAGGCTCTAGAAGGAAGCTACCAATTGTCCTTTGGCTAAATGGACATATTAAGCCCATCAAATTGCCATCTAATGTATATTTATGTGTTTATGCCCACTGATTAATACTGTTCTCAGTTTTGGGTAGAGAAGCTTTTTTTTTTTTTTTTTTTTTTTTTTTTTTGGATTTTTGAGGTAGGGTCTCACTCTAGTTCAGGCTGATCTGGAATTCACTATGTAGTCTCAGGGTAGCCTCAAACTCACAGCAATCCTCTGCCTCCCTAGTGCTGGGATTAAAGGTGTGCGCTACCATGAAGTCCCTCATTTAAATAGAGGTCAGGTAGCAGGCACCTGGCAGTGTCCAGCCTGAAACAAACACATAATAATGTTTCAGCAAAGTCCAGAGCCCCAAGATCACAGAAGTCATGTCTGGCCAGAAGCTCCTTGGTCATCTGCCCTACAAAATGCTTGAACAACCCAGTGAGTCAGGAAAGGATGAGGTAAGGCAGCCACAGAAACTAAACCACCAGAGGGAGGCTCTGAAGGTAAAAAACGAACCCTCAGTGTCTGACCTAACCAGGCCAGCAGAACCCAGAAAAGGCAGCTTTCTCTCCATTGAGGTGACAGAATGACTTGCCACCAATGTTGTCTTTAAAAAAATTAAAAACTTTTAAAAATATATATATATTTTTTTTGATTTTCGAGGTAGGGTTTCACTCTAGCCCAGGCTGACCTGGAATTCACTATGGAGTCTCAGGGTGGCCTCGAACTCACAGCGATCCTCCTACCTCTGCCTCCCGAGTGCTGGGATTAAAGGCATGCGCCACCACGCCCGGCAAACTTTTGAAAATATTTTATCTATTTATTTGAGAGGGGCAGATAGAGAATGGGTGTGTCAGGGCCCCCAGTCATTGCAAACAAACTCCAGATGCATGTGCCACCTAATGCATGGCTTATGTGGGTACTGGAGGATCAAACCTGGGTCCTTAGGTTTCACAAACACCTTTACCACCAAGTCATCTCCCCAGCCCCAAGGTAGTCTTTTTAATCACACATACTCTAATTAAGGGATATCTAAACAGAAGGTATGAGGCTAGCCCAATACCAGCTGAACTTCTGACAGTGATGGTATGAGTCACATAGGTGTAGAGCTTACCGCTTACCAGCAACAGCTGACCAATAACATGTGAAGTAACAAACTGGCTTTGGTTTTCTTTCCCCTTCCAATTAATCTCATATGTTTAAACCTTTTTTTTGTTTGTTTATTTGTTTGTTTGTTTGTTTTTTTGAGGTAGGGTCTCACTCTAGGCTCAGGCTGGCCTGGAATTCACTATGTATTCTCGGGGTGGCCTTGAACCCACGGCGATACTTCTGCCTCCTGAGTGCTGGAATTAAAGGAATGCGCCACTACGCCTGGCTTTGTTTAAACCTTTATTTAAATAGAAACGTGTGGTTTAGAGAGATGGCTTAGCAACTAAGGTGCTTGCCGGCAAAGCCAAAGGACCCAGGTTCAATTCCCCAGTACCCACATAACCCAGATGCACAAAGGGGCACATGCATCTAGAGTTTGTTTGCAGTGGCTGGAGGCCCTGACATGCCAATTCTCTATCTGCTTCTTGCTTTCATATATATATATTTGTCTTCAGGGGAAAAGAAGTTTTCCAAAAGTGTGTGCTTCTGAGTGCTTGTCTAGTGCAGGTAGGCCTAAGATACATAAACTTAGCTCATTCCCAAAACACTATGTCCAAGAATGAATCCCCAAGGCTTGTGAAATAGGCAATG
Organism: Dipus sagitta; assembly: GCA_036346955.1. Taxonomy (NCBI): domain Eukaryota; kingdom Metazoa; phylum Chordata; class Mammalia; order Rodentia; family Dipodidae; genus Dipus; species Dipus sagitta. Next base: position 79,928,675 of record CM070773.1, read on the forward strand.
TAGTGGTTGGATGATGTCCCCTCCCCACAAAAAAAGATACACACATGTCCTAGAACATACCAATGTGACTTTACTTGAGAAAAGCGTCCTTGAAGATGCAGTTAAGTTAGCAATCTTGAGGGAAGAATATCCTGGATTACAAACTAGGGCACCTAGCCCACTGATGGGTACTCTCATAAGAGACTCTTGAGTACCCACTGATGGATACTCTTATAAGTGGAGGAGAAACAGACAGGGAGAAATGGAGGAGCCGCATGAAGACAGGCAAAAAATGAGGTGTCACTTCCACAAGCCAAAGAACGCCGGGGCCACCAGAAGCTAGAAGAGTCAAAGAACAGGCTCTTCATCCAGAGCAGAGGTCAGGGAAGCAGCCATATGTCCTGAAATGCAGAGAGCAGGCCCTACACCCCCGCAAACCAAAATGGTCTGGTCCAAAACTATACTAGCGTAGCTACAAAGCAGCATCAAGAGTAGGCACACATGACCTGTTCCCCCTTGTCCTAATCATGAGCAAGAACTTAGTCGTCAGAGAGTGATTGAAAAGTGGTCAACTTTACAAATCAGAATTCTTAAAGAGAGATTTAAAAAATCCCATTTCTCTTAGCCATAAGCTTGAAATATTGACAGACTCATGTAACCATAGGCATCCCAAAGGAACTCCCTGGCACTGGTCTAGCTCACCATATCTGACAGGCGACATCATTGCACAGAGCCCTCCATGTCCACTGTCAGGAGGACTCTGTTCTGGAGAGTTCACGGAGCACAGACTGGTCACAGCCCAGACTGTTCCCACTTTCTCAGGCCCCTCTCCCCACACACCATGTCTTCTGTGCTGAGGGAAATGCCACCGAGAAGACTTTCCCCTAGAGTCATAACATGGGAAGGACAGCATGACTCCATAACCGTGGCTTAAGAAGTCCCCAAGCTACACAGAACTTAATAGTCTCACCCAAGAATATTAATATTATAATGACATTCAATATTTCACTGTTGAATGAACAAAAATTATTTTTTTACAGTCAAATTTTCAAAAGTACATGAGAATTGATACTCTGGGGAGGCAAGGAGAGGCACAGTACTTTCAGGATTCTTTAATGGGAACTAAGTTATTAATGTACTAAAATTGACTATAATATATGGCTATGAAATATTTCATAAATGTTTAAAATATGCCTCTATGAATATTTAATAGCTCCATCCAGTGAGCTAACAATTCTACTTAATAGCCTCAGAGACTTGAACGTATATTAGTAGAGACTTATTCAGGGAAAGGTACTGGTTTTAGTTTCAACCCATGCTCCTAATACAAAACAAGGTAAAGAAAATGAAGCACTTTTAGAAAACCAAATTTAAAATTCCTAATTGATATTACAGTCAGGACTGTTTTGAAACAGAATAAGTATTACACAGTTTAAACTCAAAACATCCTAATAAATGAATACTGACAATAAAATTCATTGCACACAAAATGAAACAGAAAGATTGCAAATAATCTGTGCTTATAAGACAAGCCACGAACCTAAATCGAGGTTGCTTTTCACTAATGAATTAAGGGGTTCGAGATCAAGTCTGCTGCACTGCCTGTTTCCTTCACTGGAGGGTAGAGATGATTGGGAATCAAGGCCGAAGGTTTCTTTCATCTAGAGAGGAAGAGAAACAGAAATGTGGTAGTACTTTGAGAAGCCCTGGAAACATTATAATGTTCAAACCAGATAGTAATTACAATGGAAATCCAGCTATAAGCAAGCAGGTTCCAGTGGCATGGTTAGCAGTAACAAATGGTGGAAGCAGAGCTACAGGCTGGCAAATCCTGCTCTTTGACACTCCAATTTTTTTTTAAGTGTTGTATATAAATATTATTTACTTATTTGAGAGAGAGAGAATGGGCATGCCGCTGGGCGTGGTGGCGCACGCCTTTAATCCCAGCACTTGGGAGGCAGAGGTAGGAGGATCGCCATGAGTTCGAGGCCACCCTGAGACTTCATAGTGAATTCCAGGTCAGCCTGAGCTTGAGTGAGACCCTACCTCAAAAAACCAAAAAAAAAAAAGAATGGGCATGCCAGGGCCTCCAGCCACCGCAAACAAACTCCAGATGCATGAGCCCCCTTGTGCATCTGGCTTATGTGGGTCCTAGAGAGTCAAACCAGGATCTTTTGGCTTTGCAGGCAAAAACCTTAACTGCTAAGCCATCTCTTTAGCCCGACACTCCAATTTTAAAAGAATGCTGTTTAACAAACATTAAGACATGGATTTAGGGGCTGTAGAGATGGCTTAGTGGTTAAGGCGCTTGTCTGCAAAGCCTAAGGACCCAGGTTTGACTCTCCAGGTCCCACATAAACCAGATGCACATGGTAGCGCATGCGTCTGGAGTTCATTTGCGGTGGCTGGAAGCCCTGGCATACCCACTCATATTCATTCTCTCTCTCTCTCTGTCTAATAAATAAATAAAAATAAAATCTTTTAAAACATCAAAAAGATATGGATTTAAGTAAGCATACTCCAGAGGAGAGGTATAAAAGATCAACCTGCCAATCAAGGTCAGTTGTTGACTCTAGACACCCTGGATTCTGTAGTTCTGACATGCAGGACTGTGCTACTATCTCCAAGCTTGGCTTAGTACTCCTGGTTTCCTTGTTGTTATATTTATTTGTTTTTCCATAGAGGATCTCATGCTATGAAACTAAGGCTGGTCTCAAACCCTTAGCCTTGTAACAGCTGGGACTACAGGCTTGCCTCACACGCCCACACACTCCCCTAGCTCTCTCTACCTGGTGATTGCCCAAACATAAAAAGTGAAAATTCTCCAGCACTCGGGAGGCAGAGGTAGGAGGATCGCCATGAGTTCGAGGCCACCCTGAGACTCCATAGTGAATTCCAGGTCAGCCTGGGGCTAGAGTGAAACCCTACCTCGAAAAACCAAAAAAAAGAAAAACCAAAAAAAAAAAAAAAAAAGTGAAAATTCAGTGTGCTTTCCTTGTTTTCTTTTTATAGACATGTCTTTTTATGGTTTTCTAAAATTACAATCCGCCAAAATTCTGAAACAGTTGTGCCTTTGAGAAATTCCTACGCTAAATTGAAATCCCTGAAGGGGTTAAAAATATGCTCTTCTGACAAGAACTGTTTAAATTGATAGCACTTAGAACACAGCAGGTGCAAAAGGATTATTTCACCTTCATGCTGGTTTTAAAAAATTTTTTAATTTAAATTGCACATGTATGTGTATATGTGTATGTATGCATGCACAAGAACCTCTTGCCTTTGCAAGCAAACACTAGCCACATGTGCCGCTTTTTGTGTCTGGCTTCCTTGGGTGGCTGGGAATGGAACCTGTCGCCAGGCTTTGCAAGCAAGCACCTATAATGAGCCATCTTTCCAGGCCCTGCGCTGTTTCATAAAAGACGACAACAGGTTGGGGTGGTAGGTGCTGAAGATGCACAGCATCAGGAATTTAAGGCCAGAGTAGGCTACACATCTTTTTTTAACTAACCAGGTGTGGTGGCTCACACCTTTAATTCCACCACTCAGGAGGCCGAGGTAGGAGGATCAAGAGGTAGGAGTCTGAGAACAGCCTGGGCTAAAAAGAGAATTCCGGGTCAGCCTGGGCTAGAGTGTAACCCCCTGCCTCAAGAGAGAGAAGGAGAAAGAGAAAAGAAAACTGATTTTCCATGTCAGTGACATTCATACTATGCAAGAAGGAAAAATTTTAAAAACATTTTTACCTTCAAGGATAAGCTGAGACCTTACAGGCCTTGTTAGAACAACTTAATTTCTGGTCGCCCCTAAACTTACATTTTCAGTTTGTTATTTTTTGCCAATTCACTAAGAAAGTAACTGACTCTAATTGCTTCTTTGGGTCCTCCTTTGTAAGGGCTCCTGTGCCACATAAAACTTGCCAAATAAACATGTATGCCTTTCTCTTGTTAATCTACCTTAATGCACCTTCATTCCAGAGCTCTGGATTTTTCTGGCACTCTAGCCCCATGGCCTCTTGTGAGGTAATGAAGTCCTGGGGGAGAAGCCGTCATGAATGGGATCAGTGACCTTATAAAAGAGACTCTAGAGAGGTCTACTCCTTTTACCATACAGAAGGTGCCATTCATGAATAAGAAGTCAGACCTTTTCTAAGAACTAAAGTGAATGTACCTTGACCTTAGACTCTGACCTCCACATGTATGAGAAACAAATTTATATTACTGATAAACCACCCAATTAATGGTAGTTTTGTTACAGAAACCCACACAGAATAAGGTACAGCATGTACAATGCTATTTATTTCATTATCGTACTTTTACAAAATTTAATTTAATTTTTATTTATTTATGGGGGGGGTGTAATGGGCATGCCAGGGCCTCTAGCTAGCCAATACAAACTCACTCCAGATGCATTTGCCACCTTGTGCATCTGGCTTACATGGGTTCTGGGGAGCAGAATCTAGGTCTGCCTAAACCGCTAAACCATCTCTCCAGCCCCATCATTATCACACTTTTTAAATTTTTTTGTGAAGATAAATAAATAAATAAATAATTTATTTTTGGTTTTTCAAGGTAGGGTTTCACTCTAGTCCAGGCTGATCTGGAATTCACTATGTGGTCTCAGGGTGGCCTCGAACTGACGGCAATCCTCCTACCTCTGCCTCCCTAGTGCTGTGATTAAAGGCGTGCACCACCACACCTGGCTTAAATTAAAATTTTATAGCCACCATTGCCGTATGTTTTAATTAATTTAAGGTGAATGCCTTTTTTTGTTGTTTGGACAGGAACTCACTGTGTAGAATAGGCTAGCCTCAAATTTGTAATTTTCCTGCCTCTGCCTGTTAAGTGCCAGGACTGCAGGAGTGCACCACCACTCCTGGAAACACTACTCTTTATTGATGGAAATTTTGGTTGTCAAAAACAAAAATACATACATATTTTTAAATGGTCCACTCTTTTTTTGTTTTAATTTTTTCTCCATTTTTATTAATATTTTCCATGATTATAAAAAATATCCCATGGTAGTACCCTCCCCCCCCCCACTTTCCCCTTTGAAATTCCATTCTCCATCATATCCCCTCCCCATCTCAATCTTTCTAAGTGGTCCACTCTTTAAATATAATTATAATGGTCAGACTCCAAAGGTAATAAAAAGTATTCTCATGAACTGGGATACTAAGTCCTGCCAGTTTTCTTCAAACAAATTAAAAACACAAATAAAAATATAATATCAAACACCTAACGGAACCTAAAGAACATGAAATTCAACTGAAATATTACACAGGGGGAAAGGAGATATAATTACCTGGTTGGTGGGAATAAAATAAGCAAGACCTTCTTAGAAGGAGATGGCAGGCACTGTGTGTCTAGCAGAAGACATTTTATAATAATTTGGGGTCATTTGGACTTAAAAAAACATAAATGGCAATTATGTTAGTAGTAACTTATGAATAAGAAAAATGACACCAAAATTAGCTCTTTATAAAGATAAATTGTGGTGTTTTGTTTCTAGAGAAGAAAATAATATACAATTGTTCTCAGGTAAACAATCATGAAGCAAAAATAACAAAACCTTTAAAAAATGGGGCTTTGCCAGGCATGGTAATGCACACCTTCAGGAGGATTACTGTGAGTCCAAGACCAGCATAGGGCTACAGAGTAAGTTCCAGATCAGCCTAGACTAGTGTGAGATCCTGCCTCAAAAACCAAAGAAAGAACAGAGAAGGAAAGAAAAAAAGAAAAGAATTTTCTTAGTACAAGAAAGAAAGAAAAACAAGAGAAAGAAGAAAAGAATGACAAAGAAAAGAAAAATAACTAATGATTGAGGTTATAGCAAGGCTGTGCCTCAAAAAAAAAAAATCAGTGAAATGTGCTTCATGTTTATAAACATAAACTAATTGTAGCAATGGCAAACTGGCTAGGCAAAATGTGCCTACTGGTGCAATAGTGGCCTGTCTGTTATAGAGGAAACCAACCAACTGCTCTCTAATTGGATTTGAGGCTTACCCCGTGGGAAGGAATTCATGCCTGGTACTAAAAACTTATTTTAAAAAATTCTTATTAAAAGCCTATGGCTAGGAAAATCCTAAGCCCCAGTGAAAAAGCTACTACTGTTGTCTTGCTCAGTGGGTATATTAAGACCACCAAATTGCTCTCTAAATATTTATGTTTATGCCCACATATTAGTGCTACTCTCACTTTTGGTTAGAGAAGCTTCTCTTATCATGTGGTGGGCACTATTGGGGAGACTCAAAAGTCATCAATGCATTGAGTCTTCAGCATTAAATGACACATTTCTATTACAGCCTCCAAGGCTCAGGGACCATTGTGGAAGAGGTAGCAGAAACAATGTAAGAGCCAAAGGATGGAGAAGAGTGCTTTAGAATGCAGTCTTTCAGACACTCAATAGTAGTTGCATTCATGACCTCACAGTACTGTTGTTAACCTGCACAATACTTGTATAATATTGAGCCATCAATATGTTGTTATGGATGATGGAGGAGTCCAAAAAAAAAAAGACATCAAAATAGAAGGACTAATTGGAAAGAAGGAAGTTCAGTGCAAGGAATGGGTGAGAGGGTGTCAAAAGAAAGTAATGAGAGGGAGTTATGATCAAAACACAGTATGTATATGTAATATGTATTAAAATTGTCAATTTAAAAGTTTCTTTCAAATTATTGCCAACAAGGTAAGTGGTTAGCAAGGATGTAGTAAAGTTGGAAACTGTATTGCTGAATTCCATGGTATCAAGTGGATAATGCAACCAAGACAAAAACAATCATGTTTCTCTACACTTCTGAAGGTGCCCTCTAAATAGGCACTATGAATTAGGATATTTGGATGAAATCTTTTTCTATTATTTTCAAGCAGAGAGAGAGAGAGAGAAAGAGAGAGAGAGAGAGAAAGAGAGAGAGAGAATGAGTGTGCCAGGGCCTCTTGCCATTGCTAACAAACTCCAGATGCCACCTTGTGCATCTGGCCTTATGTGGGCACAGGGGAATTAAACCTGGGCCATCATGCTTTGCAAGCAAGTGCCCTCAACCACTGAGCCATCTCTCTAGCCCCTTGTATTTTTTAAAGTTTTCTCAGAGATTCCAAGTTTAGATATTATTATTATAGGTTAAGTATCTCTCATTTGAAAATCTGAGCCTTGTTGAGTTACAGCACAACACAAAGTAGAAAATCCCATGTGTGATCAATTGCACATTCACTAAAAATACTGCACAAAATCCCTTTCAGGCTGCAGAAGTACATTAAGAAACATAAATGAATCTTGTGTTTAGACTTGGTTCTCATCCCCAACATATTTATTACGTATATGCAAATACCCCAAAATCTGAAACACATCTGGTCCCAAGCATTTCAGGTAAGGGATGCTACACCTGTACTAGAAAATAGATTATATGATAAATTACACTTATAGTGTTCATAGGCAGTTGAGTGTTGGGCAAATAAAGACCAAGCCCACCCTGATCATGTGTTGTGACACCTGCCATCACTGTGGAAGGGAAGAAGAAAGTCAATGTCCCAGATGAGAATGTGTAATTATCTACAGGAAGTAAAACAGTGCTTGGTAAAGATACATTAGAGTGGAAACAGTCAGTATGTGCTATAACTTTAAATCTTATTATAAGCAAAAATTACATTTTATAGATTTTAAAATATGAGTGGTTAATTGTATAACCATTTAACAGCTATGTTTTCAATGGAATGATACTTAAGACTGTCTTTTACTTGGAGAAAACTGCTACTCTCTTAAGGCAAGAAAACAGTCCTAACAAGGACACATTACTGAACTGCTAATGAGGACAAATAGAAGGAAGCTGGACAATTTTACAAAGATTTAGAAATTGGGATGCATGTCCTTCAAATTGTAAGCCTTGACTACTGTTTCAAATCTTTTTAAAAGCACTTTACCAAACAATGCAGTAAGTGATTAAACTGTAAAAACTATCATTATAAGATGATGGAAAGGATTATTCTTTTTAATAATTTTTTTTTATTTATTTGACAGTGACAGAGAGAAAGAGGCAGAGACACAGAGAGAGAATGGATGCACCAGGGCCTCCAGCCACTACCGACGAACTCCAGATGTGTGCACCCCCTTGTGCATCTGGCTAATGTGGGTCCTGGGGAATTGAGCCTCCAACGAGGGTCCTTAGGCTTCACAGGCAAGCGCTTAACTGCTAAGCCATCTCTCCAGCCCATGGAAAGGATTTTTAAAAACACTGATGTTATGCAAATGAATGCTTGAGATACAGATAAGATTTTAAGAGACAGCATAAATTCAAAAATTGCTGTATTTTAAACAACTTACATAAAAATAATGATGTTGGGTTAAATGATCAAAAAGTAATTATTGTGAATCTGCTAACGTTAAATATACACTGGAATAATTTGAATATAATTATAATTAAAGGCTGGGGAGACAGCTCAACCAGTAAAGAGCTAGCCATGCAAGCATGAAGACCTGAGATCAATTCCCAGAATCTATGTTTTGTTTTTTTATAACGGCAGGCCATAGTGATGCACATTTGTAATCCCAGATGTGGAGACAGAGACAGGTGAATCCCTGGACTTCCTGACCAGCAAAATCTAGTCTACTTGGTGAGTTCCAGCCAGTGACAATATCTGAGAAATAGCACTTCCACATGCATGCATACACATGTGTGTACACATACACAGTTATATGCGAAGATAGGCAAAAATTAACCTTTTTAATTTTTTTGTTTGAGATAGGGTCTCACTCTAGCCCAGACTGACCTGGAAATTCACTATGTAGTCTCAGGCTGGCCTCATAACAATTCTGTTACCTCTTCCCAAAACATCTGTTCACTCACTGATAGGCTGCCTGGAGCCCTCCACCCTGGGGAATCCTCTTGGGTCCTATAGCACCTTACCAACACAGGGATCCACAAGTTGTGCAGGAGGGAAAAGAGAGAAAGTGAGGAAGGGGGGAAAGGAAAGAACTTCACCTTGTGCCCCAGAGGAGCAGATGCAGGCTTGCACATAGAACATATAGAAGGATGTCAGATGCAGCACAGGGAGTGAGTGGCACCTTGTGTGTACCGTAAGGTCAGGTGCCTTTTAAATACATCCTTTTGACAATGAATTTGTTTCCATTTGTCTGAAAATTAATTCTGGCCAGGAAATAAACCAATAAAATATTTTAAAATGGCCCTAATGAAAAATTCCAACTAATGACTGGTTAACTGTAATTTAATAAAAAAAAAAAAATGAAGTTTTAATGGCAAGGACAAACCTATTAACATAGAGCTCTTCTGCCAAGTTATAAATATGTAGTATCTCAAATGTAAAGATAATTACCTGGTTCTCACCATTCCTGTATCATATATAGAGAATGCTAGCCAAGATAGAAAAATTAATGTATTTTTCATTTATTTTACATTGCTTTTCCCTGACAAACATACCACATGAGAAATACAGTTATATTTCATTAAGGACATTTAAAAGGAAATAGTGTTAAAAGAACACTTCCTTGAAATGAGAAATCAGGAGAAAAGTGTCACTAAAAAGCACAGCCAAAAGCCAGGGGAGTACAAGGCCACTGCAGGTTCCTGGCTCCTGTGAGAGTTGTGCGCTGTACAAGAGGCCGTGGCGCTGCCAGCAATGCTCGCAGCACACCTTGTGACAACCCTAACCGTGAAAAGACTATGACATCTTTCTTATTTGGTCTTTGGAAGTCACAGGAGTTGGGGGCATGGCAGGCAAGGGGTACAGTTTTGTTATAAGGCCTTACCATGTCTTTGGTGCTACATCCATACTGCTGTGCCTCCTGGGAATACACACTTCTCAGAGGCCCTGTGTCATGAGACTCAGGGGGTTCACCTCCTGAGATGTTGTCAGGCGACCACTGTGCACCAAACTGCAATTCCTGCCTGGAGGCATCTCCAGTATGTGATGGGGGGTAGAGCTCCATGGACTGGAGGTGATCTTCATAGAGGTCATATTCCTCGTCGACAAGCATCTCTCGCTCTTCGCCCATGTCCTCCACCTGAGGACTCAGGAACTCCTGCATCTCCCAGGCCTCCTTGCTAGTGTCTACTTCTTTTTGCTGGTACTGGAAAGACTTCCCCAAATCTAGAAATGGCTCATCCACAAGTTCTTTACAATATGGTTCATCTCTAAATCCCTGTAAATAAAAGTTGTAAAAATCATTAACTACACCTGTCTTAAAGTGACACTATGTCCTTCTACCAGAAAATCTAAATGCTGACTAATTGCAGAGCACTGCCTTGTGCTAGCATGTGATGCCAGGGCCAGCCGCAGTAGTACCACAGAGGAGAAAGAGCAGCTCAATTCCACAGAACCCAGACACAAGACACACAGTAAAGCAAGAGCAGAAATCTGCTGTTGGCAAGGGGATGACTATTCTAAAAGGTTCATTATACATTAAGCACCTGAAAATTCTCCATCACGACTAGGAATCCTGTTACAGTGCTACACTAAATACTTAAACTATGTCCCTAACACAAAAAAGTAGTGCATAAATACAGACTCACCTTATACCAATAACTAAGACACCAAAGACTTAAAAGGTCAGCATTGATAGAAAGCTGGAAGAAGCCATTCTGCATGCAGTTCAATGTGAAAGAGAGAAATCACCAGTGAAGAAACTCAACAGTGGATACTGCAAGTCTTAAATTTTGCCAGCCAGGGCAAATGAGCCAACGGGTGCAATAGTGGCACGTCTGTCATGGTGGAAACCAACTGCCCTCTAATTGGACTGGAGGCCCGCTCCATGGGAGGGAATGCATCCCTGATACTGAAAACTTAAAACTGGGATAGTCATGAGTCCTAGGGGTATAATGTCTGTTGCTGTCTGGCTAAAAGTATATATTATGCTCACCAAACTGCCCAGTAAGTACTTCTCTTAATGTTTATACCCATATATTAATGCTACTCTCACTTTTGGTAGAGACCCTTCTCTTTTCAGATGGCAGTGACCTTGGGATGACTCAGAAGGCATCATGGTACTGGAAAGAAGTGACGGGAGTGCTCAGCACTGCAATATCTTGATCACACCTTCCAAGGCTCAGGGTCAATTGCGGAAGACGTGGCGAAAAGAAGGTAAGAGCCAAAGGAAGGGTAGGACTCCTTACAACGGGCTCTCCCCAGACACAAAATGGTCTGGATATCCATGACCTTACAGTGCCTGACACTACCTACACAAGACCATCATAATAGGAGGAAAAGATCATGACATCAAAATAAAAGAGAGACTAATTGAGAGGGGGAGGGGATATGATGGAGAATGGAGTTTCAAAGGGGAAAGTGGGGGGAGGGAGGGCATTACCATGGGATATTGTTTACAATCATGGAGGTTGTTAATAAAAAAAATTTTTTTTTAAAGATCAGCATTATCAAGCATAAGTAACTCAAAAGAATTTATTGGAAAAGCTTAGGCAGCCTGCCTGAGCTGCATAGTCAGAAAAGGGATGGAGGGCATTATTTAATTCCTATTTAGTTAAGAGTGTGGGGACAAACTTTTGTCTTCTTTATAAAAACTTTAGCTCACAGCATATCATTCAAATAAGAAATAAATTTGCTAAATACCTTAGGTGCTTCAAGTATTAAAGATGAATTTATGTCAGGCATTGTTCCCCAAAGTTCAGCGTTGTCTTCATTGTTTAAATGTAAAACATAACTTTCTTCTTTTTCATCTTCCTAAAAATATAAACCACTTTTATGATCAAGAAAATCCTTTAGTTTCAAACTTTCTTCAGATTTTCATATTGTGCAAGTACACAGCAAAATTTATGCAAATTTTATTATTAGAACAAACTGCCATCCATAATTTAAAAGATGAAAATATACTGCCTGATTGCAATTACAATAATATTCTTCTCATAGCTATTACAAATCTAGCCTTTCTGCAACCTAACTGCCCAGGTGTGATGGAGCATGCTGATAGTCCAGCACTTTGGAGGCAGAGGCTGGAGGATCAGTAGTAGCAAGGCTATCCTTTGATATATAGTTTCAGTCCAGGCTAGGCTACATGAGATCCTGTCTCAAAAACCACTAAAGGGCTGGGAAGATGACTTTAACAGTGGTTAAAGGTGCTTGCTTGCAAAGCCTGCCAGGCTGAGTTCAATTCTCCAGCACCAACGTAAAGCCAGATGAACAAAGTAGCACATGCATTTGTAGTTCATTTGCACTGGCAAGAGGGCCGGACATGCCTATTCTTTCTCTCTGTCTCCTTCCAAATAAATAATGGTATTTTTAAAAGCACCATAAACAAACAAGCTAACTTTTGACCTTCTTATTCACTCTTCCTATTCCCCTTATGTGGACCGAGTAAATGCCTAGCAAACACTAACCGATCACACACGCAGCTACCAATCGTGGTCTAAAGGTACAAAGATCTCAGTGAATCACTATTTACAGTTCATGAGCAGTTTCGCTATTGACAATAAAATAAAATAAAATCCAAATGTTAAGGAAGGAAATACTTAATTGTTTAAAGAAAGTCTTTTTGTCTGAGCCTTGAACTCACCTGAGAGAGGACCTTGAACTTCTGATTGCCCCTGCCTCTACCTCCCAAGTGCTTGGGTTATAGGCATGTGCCAAGATCCTTGGTTTTATGTGGTATTCAGCCTTAGGGACTCATGCATACTAGACAAGCACTCTACTGACTGTACTATATCCACAACCTTTAAAGAAAGTCTTAAGGGCTGGAGAGGTAGCTTAGTGGTTAAGGCACTTGTTTGCAAAGCCAAAAGACACAGGTTCGATTCCCCAGGACCCACATAAGCCAGATGCACAAGGTGGTGTATACATCTGGAGTTCGTTTGCAGCACCTAGAGGCCCTGGAGCAACTATGTCCAGTCATTCATTCATTCTTTCCCTCTCTCTGCCTCTTTATCTCTCTCAAATAAATTTTTTTTTAAAAAAGGAAATCTTAAAGCTGACCTTTCCCTCAAACTCCTATTCCTAAATACCCTGGCAGTCCAGACTCTGAGGGAAGAAGCCTGAGCAAAGCTCCAAGTCACCAAGACTCATTCCAAGACAAGCTTCAAGACTCACTGCAAGTCACCCTAAGCAGAGCTCTAACATCTAGGCTGCAGCAGCACTCCCTCCACCAGCTGTAGCACAGGAGTCAAACACGCTGCTGCTGCAAAGCCCTATAAACACCCTGATGGTACTCAGTCCTAGGCACACCCCAGTAGTACCGAGTCCTATGCACATCTTGCTGGCATGAAACCCTATACACACTCTGCACTAAATCCTATGAACACCTGCTGCCACTGTGTTCTATATTTTCATGCTGCCTCAAACTTTCCAAAGTTTGTCAAAGGTAAACGCTGTGTTGCTCATCCCATAAGACACAAAGCAGCCTCTACTGCCTAAAATGTTTTCCTCTCCTTAACCTATCCAAAACTTTCACTGAGAACCCCATGATGCCATCTGAATAATACAGTAAGTATATTAATTGTGCTTGTTAACATACTTTATGCATTTAAACAATTTTAGAGTGAATAAAGCCATTAGTTTTCCAGCATTCTTCATCCCTCCCAAAAATTGTTTTAAAAAGATTCATAGAAGAAAAGTGATCAAACTACTAGGACAATGTTTCTGAAAGTGTGAACTTCTGCATTCAGCAGTCTCTGGTGGCTCACTGAGGGGAGACTCCTGCTCTACTAACTCTGAATCCCTGAGGGCAGGGCCTAGGGAACTTCATCTTAACCCACTCCCGGGGGTGGGGGGGTGTCTTATGTGGCTTAGGTATTTTGATGTTTGGAATCCATGGGGTTAGCTCTAAGCAAGGCTAGAAATAGAGTCTGGGTTTCCTGAAATCCAACAAGCTATCATATTGTCAGCAATGACAATGTTCACACTGAATAGGAACTCAGTCATGTGATAGACCTCATTTCAAATGATCTGAAGTGTCTGACAGGTATAATACAGAGGCTTTTTTTTTTTTGTTTGTTTTTTTTTGTTTTTTGTTTTTTGTTTTTCGAGGTAGGGTTTCACTCTAGCCCAGGCTGACCTGGAATTCACTATGGAGTCTCAGGGTGGCCTCGAACTCATGGCGATCCTCCTACCTCTGCCTCCCGAGTGCTGGGATTAAAGGTGTGTGCCACCACGCCCGGCCAGAGGCATTTTTTAAAGGCTTGTTTATTTGAGAGAGACACACAGAGAAAGAGGCAGACAGAGAAAGTGAGTATGGGTACACCAGGGCCTCTTGCCACTACAAACGAACTCCAGATACAAGCACCATCTTTGTGCATCTGGCTTTATATGTGTACTGGGGAATCAAACTTGGCTGTCAGGTTTTGACAGCAAGTGCCTTTAATCACTGAGCCATAGCCCCAATAGACAGACCTTTTTAAAAAAATTTTTTTTTAATTTTTTGTTCATTTTTATTTATTTATTTGAGAGCGACAGACAGAGAGAGAAAGAGGAAGGGAGGGAGGGAGGGAGAGAGAGAGAGAATGGGCGCGCCAGGGCCTCCAGCCACTGCAAACGAACTCCAGATGCGTACACCCATTGTGCATCTGTCTAATGTGGGTCCTGGGGAATCGAGCCTCGAACTGGGGTCCTTAGGCTTCACAGGCTAGTGTTTAACCGCTAAGCCATCTTCCCAAGACCCCCCTTTTTCTGGTTTATTTGTTTTTCAAGGTAGGGTCTCACTCTAGCCCAGTCTGGCCTGTAATTCACTATGTAGTCTTAGAGTAGCCTCGAACTCATGGCAATCCTCCTACCTCAGCCTCCTGAGTGCTGGGATTAGAGGTGGGTGCCACCACACCTGGCCTTTGAGAAAATACTTCTTTATTTTACAGAGATCAAGTGTGCATGGGTGAACCAGGGCCTCTTGCCACCCCTCTCCATACATATACACCCTCTGTGCATCTGGCCCCACAAGGCCACTGGGGAACTGAACCTGGACCATCAGGCTTTGCAAACAAGTACCTTAAACTGCTGAGCCACCTCTCTATTCCATATACAGACATTTTAATATGCAATATATGAAGAATAAAAAAATGTACTAATGGGGGATGGCTAAAAGGTACAGTCTCTGCTTAGCATGTACAAGGCACTAAATAACTCTGAATCCCTAGCATCAAAATAATGTAATCAAGAAGGCTACATTGAGGTTTTCTAATGAAAATATACTTATATATATATATTATATATATAATATATAATATACTAATTGTATACTTTATACATGAGCATATCTATTGATCTGAACCTATCCGGCCAGGTGTCTGACATATAGTAAGTATATTATGCATGCTTGTTAACATATTTCATGCATTTAAGGAATTTTAGAGTGAATAAGGCCCACAGTTTTCCAGCATTCTTCATCCTTCCCCAATATTGCTTTAAAAAGGTTCATAGAAGTGGTATGTGTGATCAAACTACTAGTACAATGTTTCTGAAAGTGCAAACCTAAGCATTCAGAACTCCCTGGTAGCCTTCTGAGGAAAGATTCCTACACTACTAATTTGAATCCCTGAGGGCAGGGCCTAGGGAACTCTACCTTAACCCACTCCCAGAGGGATTTTGTGTGGCTTAGGTATTTTTTAAGTTTGGAATCAATAGGGTTAGCTCAGAGTAAAGCTAGAAAAAGTCTAGGTTTCCTGAAATCTAGTTCAATAAGCTATCACAGCCCACCTAGCTGTTTCAGATACACTACACAGAAACCAGACATGGACTGACACATTACATAGCACTGTAGCTGTCAGAGCACAGGACCTGAAATGGCCCAGTCAAGTTCACACTTTAAGTGCCTGACCTTTACTATTTATCAGACCCTGGGAAAGTTCCTCAGCACTCAATGTCTCTGTGACAAGAGGGTATGGTGGTTTGATTCAGGTGTCCCCCATCCACTTAGGTGTTCTTAATGCTATGTTTCCAGCTGATGGAGATTTGGGAGTTAAAGCCTCCTACGGGCTTATGGGTATTATAGCCAGTTTCCCCTTGCCAGTGTTTGGCATACTCTCCTGTTGCTGTTGTCTACCTGATGTGTGCTCATGTCATCATTTTTCCCTTGCCATCATGGAGCTTCCCCTCGAGTCTGTATACCAAAATAAACCTTTTTTCTCACAAGCTGCTCTTGGTCTGGTGTTTTCTGCCAGCAATGCAAACCTGACTGCAACAGAGGGTTACCTTTAGTTTGAGGATTACATTATCTAATATCAATAATGGACTTAAAATACTGAGTGACCTGTATTAGTAATTTTACTATTTTTAAACAGGCTGAAAATTATCAAGTATTTTTTTTTGTATTGGGGACGTCAACAATACCATATCTGTAAAAGGAACCCTTAGTTTATGAACCTGATATAGTACATATGTGACAGATGACTTTATTTTTGGTGTTAGGTTTACCAGGCATTAAAAATCTCATTGTCATATACTTAAGATGATATAATTTATTGAATTTCATCTTACTGTGTCTTCTCAACATCATTTCCAAGTGAAGCTTAAAAAGTAAAAATGCTTAGGAATATGATAAAAGTCCAAAGATGAAGTAGTAAAAGTGGTAGACTCAGGACTAGAAATGTCAGTAGTGAGCAGTTACATAATAATGTGGGTCACATCTATCAACTGTTATTTCTAAATCTCTGTTGTAGTCACCTTCTTGTTGCTGGGACAAAGCACCCTGATGGGAGGACAAAGTTGTTGACTTTGACTTACAGTCTCAAGAGGAGCTCATGACGGCAGGGAAAGCATGGCATGAGCACAGCTGGACATCACCTCTGCCACAGCAGGTGGAAAACAGCAGCAGGAGAGTGAGCTGAACTTTACCAAAGGGGAGCTAGCTATAACATCCCGAAACCCACTTCTAAAGCACATCTCCTCCAGCAAGGCTCCACCTCCCAAATTGCCATGAGTTGGGGACCGGGACCAAGCACTCAAAACACATGAGTTTATGGGGTGCATCTGATTCAAACCACCACAATAACCAAAGCTTTATGAGGTAAACATTTCTTCTCAAGATCAAACATATAGTAAGTAGTGGAACAGAGAGATTCAGTGTCAGGTGTATGAATCTCCCAAAATCCTTTTTTGCAACTATTTTCACTTCCTATATTAACAAAATTTTGTGCTTGTATTAGCAGATCAACACTTACCACCAAAGGCTTGCAGATCCCGAGGTGCACAGTGCCTGGAGGCACAGCCTTCAGTACCTCTACGGCCTCCGCAAGGGTGCTATTATCCAAGGAGTACTCATTGACTGAGACCAGGCGGTCTCCGGGTAAAAGTTCTCCACTTCTTTCTGCTACACCATCTGCTACCAGGGAGCGAATCACAATCACTGACCTCGTGGGGTCCAAGGGGTCCTATCAATCAAGAAAGAGAAAGATGAGGCAACACCCTGAATGTAAACATGCAGGTTCAAGTCAGGAGACAGTTAGTGCCTCTGATTTTACTATTTCATTTGTACAGCATTCTAGCAATATTCTGCTATAGAGGGGAAAATGAAAATATTACTATATACATTGTACATGCATCAGCTTATAGTAAGAAGGTATAACCTTAACAGTTTCAATTGCATGTTTGATGACTCAAACACATTTGCCTTTTAATCTTTTGGTAATTAATATTTTGTTGGACCACAAGAGGTCTGGGAACAGTTAGGTAAGATTCATTGACGCTTTCCAGCGTTGTGTTAGTGTAGGCCAAAGACATGTCCATCCACAACTCTTCTGAGGCCATATGTGTGCTAAAAAAGCAGTATGATATGGGGACAACACTCATGGCTAGGCAGGCAGCAGTGTCAGAGACTTTGATGACACCACTTCAGTTCAGGGAAAGAGACAGAAATCACAGAACAGTCCTCTGCACTTGGAAAGTATATTTAGGGCAGGATGTATGTAGCTCAGTACAAAGTGCTTGTCTGACGAGGGGGAAGCCTTGTATTCAATCACCAGCAACACACACAGTTGTTTGCTTATAGAACATATTCTAAAGTAAAATGACCAAGATTACGGCATGGTTATGTCCCTACATCAGAACAATGCCAGGACAGAGACTGTAGATTCATGAGCATGAGCACTGTGCTCTCTTTCTTTCGTCTGTGTTCTCTCATCCTGTGAAAGAACTCCTTATCATTTCTTTTTTTTTCTTTTGAGCATTGAAGATGATTCTGACATATCAATAATTAAATACTAATCCATTACTCCACTATTATTTTTATTCTATTTAAAAATGATATATAGCACTTAATATTGACAATCACATAGTAATCTAATCTAACAATTTCAATAAATCTAGAGATTTATTATCTTTTTTTTTGAGACAGTATCTTACTTTGTAGTCTAAGATGGCCTTGGACTCACAGTAATCTTCCTACCTCAGTCTCCTGCATGTAAATTACAGTTGTGGGCCATCACATCCAGCTTACTGTCTAAATTTTATCAATGAAAGAATCAAAAGGTAAGGCAACTAGCCACCACCAGCAGCTGTTTAATGGCACAGCCAGGATTCAAGCAAGCAGTCCTGGTTCTTAGGGACAAGCTCAGCCACCAGCACTGCATTGCAACAATGGTCAAGAGAGACAGGACAAGATAAGTTATGAATAAAGAAGACAGAGGCATTGACATGGGAATCTATGGCTGAGTGGAGTCTCAATCTGTCTTACTGATAGAGGTATGTGGCACTGATATTCACCATGAAACTTGGTGAGTGGGGAGAACACAGTTCCATCCCAGTCACCGTGCTTGCTGTGGTCTGTCTGGGGCTGCGCCGGCTGTTTGACCACGCACATACAGTGTAAAGGCTAGAGATAGGGAGTACTATGAGGGCTAACACTGCCGAGTTTCTAGTAATCTTTGCCTGAGAGACCAGAGAGGAACTAACTGCCAAATCACAAGCTGTATCTCCCTGAAGTGGCTTATGGCTCTTGTGAAGACTTCTGGTCCTGTTTTCTATAATTGCGTGGAATTAACCAAAAACACATTTAAATCAACCAATGCTGCACAGCTAATTCCTTGAAAAATCCTTTCAAACGTAACTGACCTTGCTTTCAGTCATTTATGAAGAAAATCAAAACTAACAATCATCGAGGGATCTTGCTAATAAAGTATGTGATGTTAAACTGTAATTACGCCAGTATTTTCAAGTAGAGGGAGCTATTGCACAGCGAGAGAAGAGAGGGAGGCAGAAAGAATACAGTGTGTGAGTGGGCACTCCGCACAGGGATAGAACAGAGCTGTCCATTTTGTCACCAGCAGCCATGAATCACAACACACTCTTCATTCTGAAATATGAAACCATTACATTTTAAGTTTGACACACTAATAAATAATCTGTGCAATTAAGCCCTTCATTTGGGATGTCAGTGTTTGATGTAAGGTTTTTTTTATTGGGGAGGAAGGCAAACTACACACAGCTGATTCCCCTCATGAAACACACAGAAAGCACCAGCATTGCTCTCTATTAATGATTATAAACTTTGTTAGAAAGCACTGCAACAACAAAACATAACATAACAAAAGCAAATAAATGGTTCCTCTAATTTAGTTGTGGACAATCTAATCTCCACAGCTTCATCTAACACAGAATCAAAAAGCATGCTTAGCCTGAAGAGAAAAATGAATGCAATATGGACTGGGGAAATAGCTCAGTAAAGGGACTTGCTGGCTTGGGTTCGATTCGCCAGTACTCATGTAAAGTCAGATACACCAAGTGGGGTATGCGTCTGGCGTTGTTTTGTAGCTGCTAGAGACCCTGGCATGCCTTAATTCTCATATTTTCTTTCTCTATGTTCTATGCTTGCAAATAAAATAAATATTTTATTTATAATATATTTACCACTCCCCAGCGCAGCCCCATCACGTACAGTAGCTACCACGTGTCCTGTAATGACTTTTGGCAAAGAAGTCCTGCAAAGTGCAAGTTACTTTTCTCATGGCATCCTATGCAGCAGCTGCCTTCTGCTCATAAGGCTTTACTGCATGAAAAATGTCCAGTACCTTCCTGATTCATGCTGCTTCTCAATAATGATGTCCATTTCCTGAAAACGCAGTCCATGGTATTAGACAATGGTACATAAAACAAAATGCTCTACAGGTATTTCTCAAGGCCCTCTCCCCAATCTTTAGGCCCTTTAAGCGTATTTTAAAAGTCCCAACCAGATTTTTTAATATTTTACTTATTTGTAAGCAAAGATATATAGACAGATAGAAAAAGAGATCAAGAATGGATACGCCAGGGCCTCTAGCCACTGCAAACTCCAGACGCATGCACCATCTTGTGCATATGGCTTTACATGGGTACTGAGGAATCAAACCACAGTCCTTAAGCTTTGCAGGCAAGTGCTTTAACTGCTGATCCATCTCTCCAGCTTACCTTAACTTTTATTTATTTATTTATTTTTTTGGTTCATTTTTTAATTTGTTTATTTGAGAGTGACAGACAGAGAGAGAAAGAGGCAGAGAGAGAGAGAATGGACACGCCAAGGCTTCCAGCCACTGCAAACGAACTCCAGACGCATGCGCCCCCTTGTGCATCTGGCTAACGTGGGTCCTGGGGAATCGAGCCTCGAACCGGAGTCCATAGCCTTCACAGGCAAGCGCTTAGCCACTAAGCCATCTCTCCAGCCCCTTACCTTAACTTTTAAATCTCTTATGTTTCTCCTCTTGCTGAAGAATGCTTGCAAGGAACAGTGTTCAACAATCAAGATGTTGCCTCAGACTAAACAGCCAATAGAGGGTGCTAAAGACCTATCCTGAACCACAAGGAGTATCTAAGACATGGTCTTCACAAGGGATTTCTGTCCTCTGTACTCAGCTTTGTGTTATCATCAGACCTGCTGTAGCAGTCCCCTGTGTTTGCTTTAATCCCACCACTTATGAAATCTGTGTTTACATGGAGAAAGGGCTTTAAAAAATATTATCAAACTCCTCTAATCAATCCAGAACAGGAAGTTTCATAAGGATACTACACAGAAGAGGGGTACAGACCCAAGTCCACCCTCACACCACTGGGGAGCTGGAGATGCTGGTGAGCCAGCTCTCTCCCAGGTGAGTCAAGCCATCTGCCTGAAGAATGGTGGAGCTAGAGACACTTAGGACTCCAGAATGGAGGTGACCTCCAAGTCTTCATGCTGACACACTCCCATGAGATGTCTCTAGGGGCACCAGCACACATTCCACCATGAGCTTACTCTCCCGCCCTTGCACTAGGATGCCTGTTGAGGGTGGCCAACCTGATCTTCTACCTTTTCTTTCAGATCTGCTTCTCCATTTCCTCCACCACCACCACCTTGGTTCAGCATCACATTATTTGATGCCTGAGCCAAAACGCCACAGTACGTCTGCCATATGTCTACAGTCTCTAATCTCACTCTCACCAGCCCACGTTTTACAGAGATAACAGAAACTTGCTTTTAAATAAGTATGTCATCTTAAGTCCTCCTCTGCCTAAGAAGTCTTAAGTGAGCACTGTCTCTAAGACTAAGTATTGACCTTTTGACCTCTACAGAGGAAGATGCCTTTGGGTAAGCAGTGCCACCCCATCTCTGTTCATTCTCCCATGTGCCATGGCCTGACCCTATGTGTATCACATTTTGCCCCAATAATATAGAACTACTGAAACTCAGGGAATGTGACATGTGTCCCCTCCTGTGCGACACTACACAAGCCATTCATTCTACCAGAAATGTGCCTCTCTCCCATGCAACAAGATCAGCTGGACCGTTTCTTCCAATAAAAAGTCTTCCCTAAGCCCTGGAGGGGCAAACGTTTTCTACTCTGTGATGTCCACATGGCATATGACATAATACATTTTCCTTACTGTCCCTAATCTTATGCAATTAATAGAATCTTCCTGTTGGGTGTGTTCAGAGTATTTTGCATTGCCTTATAATGCTCCAGAAATTACACCAAAATTATTTCAACAGTTTTCTTTTTTTTTAAAAAAAAAAAAAAAGCTTTCTAAGAAGAAGAATATGTTGGCTTATTTGCTACTATTTTTCTGGGGTTAACTAACATATCAAAATACAGTCCTAACTCAACTATAAATGCACCAAAAACAAACCACTTCACATAGGGTGGGAATACTATAACAATGGTCAACATTCCCCAAGTTCCTGCAGGCTGGGACAAGCCATGCTGGTTTGAATCTGTGTAAATGTTCCTGCCTTTACATTCCAGATGAAGAAATGAAGACTGTAAAATTAAATGAATTAATCAAAGCACATAATTGGTAAATGGCAGAGACAGAATTTAAACTAGCCAATTACATTCTAATTTATGCTTTTAACCTCTAAGCAATGCTGCTTCCCTATTGGAAAGTAAATTTTTGCTAAATGAAGGAAGACTACAAGAACATAAGCATGTTAGAAGATATATTTGTCACCTATCAATGTAAAATTAAGTCCTTTAAGCATCATGCTTCACTACCCAATGACGGCATTAGAATGAAGAGTGCATAGCACACCACTAATGCACACACTTCACCCACGCATGACTAACACACTCACTTCATTGGCACACAGCTAAACATATACTTCTTTCCTGTGCTCATGGTGAAGGCATGCACTTCTTCACCTGTGCACACAGCTCAGGTATACACTTCTTCACCTGGGCACACGGCTCACGTATATACTTCTTCACCTGGGCACACGGCTCAGGTATACACTTCTTCACCTGGGCACACGGCTCACGTATACACTTCTTCACCTGGGCACATGGCTTACGTTTACAATACTTCACCTGGGCATACGGCTAATGTATATCCTTCATCTGTGCACATGGCTAATGCATGGACTTCTTCATTTGTGCACACATCTAACAAATGCCCTTCTTTGTGAACAGGGCTAAGGCATGCACTTCTTTGTCAAATATTAATTCACAGGTTCTTTATAAAATACATTCATTGGGTGAGCAAAAGAACCTTTACAGAACAGATATAAACGCAGAAATCATTATGCATGAATGGATGGGACTCAAAATTTCTGAATGCCTATAAAATGTATATATGAATAAGTGTGTCTGTTCCCAAAGATCAAAGGGACCAGATCCCACATAAACTAAAACAGGGCTCAGGGGCATCACCAGGGCTGGGGAAGTCAGTGCCAGACAACCATGACATGTGGAAGTGACAGCATCAGTGAGATGTGAGAGCATTCACTATGACTGCTTCAAAATCTAAACAAAAGCCAGGCGTGGTGGCGCACGCCTTTAATCCCAGCACTCTGGAAGGCAGAAGTGGGAGGATTGTCATGAGTTGGAGGCCACCCTGAGGCTACTTATTGAATTCCAGGTCAGGTTGAGATACAGCGAGACCCTACCTCAAGAAAGAAAAAGAAAGGGAGGGAGGGAGGGAGGGAGGGAGGGAGGGAGGGAGGGAAGGCAGGCAGGCAGGCAGGAAAGAAGGAAAGAAGGAAAGAAGGAAAGAAGGAAAAGGAAAGGAAAGAAAATCTAAAAAAAGCAAAACCCAGCAGCGCTGGCATCTCACTGGAAATACTGAACAAGAGGCGTTATCCACAGAGAACAAGAGGAATCAGTGAAAAAAGTGGTCATAATTAATAACACAACCAATATGTCTGTCAGATGCAGTTTTAAAAATACTAATAATACTATGCTTCACTGTCGCAAAAAAATAAATATTTTTTTTTAGAAAAAAAGATCTACTGTGTACCTAATACCCAAACATAAAAGCATTAGGTGACAAGTCACAAATTAAGATGGTCACAACATGCTCCATTTACTTCAGATATAATGTGTCTACATGGCTCCTTTACCTTTGATAATTGTGGCATCTATGTCAACTGCATATATGAAGACATGAAGTTGGGCTACTGCACATGATTAAGTTACAGGGTCTTAATTTTTGTCATAGCTCTTGGCTATGTGGAACAGCATCTCACTGCACCTACCCAGTAGCTGTGCTACTTGACTGATGGTAAAATGACTATAGGGCAAGACAGGCAAAACAATATGAGTCAACACTGATAGAAATTTCTCTCCAAAGGGAAAGAAACAACTTACCAACCAATGAAGCTATGGCCTTGAACATTATTATTTGAACTAAGCAGTATTACATCAGAATCTTAATGATTAGTTCAATTAATTTTCAAAAGAGCAGTTCCAGAAAGTGGCTAAAATAGGGAACACAGAAGAAACCACTAAGTTGGAAAGAGAGACAATGGACAGACAAAAGACAGACATTGTTGAAATACACAAAAAGGGGTAAGGGCAAGGGAAACACAGAGAGAGAGAGAGAGAGAGATAGCACACAATCTGTGTCTTAAGGGAATAGCTGGCATGAATTAAAATTTCCAGACTGGGGTGATGGTTCAGCAGTTAAAGGTTCTTTTTTTTTTTTTTCTTTTCATTTATTTATCTTTTTTATTAACAACTTCTAAGATTGTAAACAATATCCCATGGTAATGAGCTCCCTCCCCCCACTTTCCCCTTTGAGAATCCGTTCGCCATCATATACCCTCCCTCCCTCTAAATCAGTCTCTCTTTTATTGTGATGCCATGACATTTTCCTCCTCATATGATGGTCTCATATAGGTGGTGTCAGGCACTGTGAGGTCATGGATATCCAGGCCATGATGTGTCTAGAGGAACACATTGTAAGGAATCCCACAATTCCTTTGGCTCTTGCATTCTTTCCGCCACCTCTTCCACAATGGACCCTGAGCCTTGGAAGGTGTGATAGAGATAGATATTGCAATACTGAGCACTCCTGTCACTTCTTCCCAGCACCATGATGCCTTCTGAGTCATCCCAAGGTCACTGCCATCTGAAAAGAGAAGGTTTTCTACCAAAAGTGAGAGTAGCATTCATATATGATTATGAACATTGAAGAGACGTGCTTACTGGGCAGTTTGGTGAGCACAGTATATACATGAAGCCAGGTAGCAGCAGACATTACATCCCTAGGGCTCGTGACTACCCGTTTTAAGTTTTCAGTATCAGGGATGTATTCCCTCCCATGGAGCGGGCCTCCAGTCGAATTAGATGGCAGTTGGTTTCCACCATGACAGGCGTCCCACTATTTCACCCACTGGCTCATTTGGCCTGGCTGGCAAAATTTAAGACTTGCAGTGTCCACTATTAAGGATCTTCACTGGTGATTTCTCTTTCTCCCATTGAACTGCATGCAGAATGGCTTCTTCCAGCTTTCTGTCAGCTGGTCTACATGGAGGAGGTTATCAGCTCAGTTCCAGCAGGATTTCTCAGTGGCCTTGCAGCCCAAGTATGTGGAGTCTTCAGCAATAGGGTCTTACCATCTATTCCTGGTGGGAAACCAAGGGCCTCGGCAATGGCCTATAATGTTTTGGGGGCATCAGGGACCTCCCTGGCCAACAACTCACTGGAAGGTATCCCATCCCTGGCACTGCTAATTTTCTAGTAACAATCTATAGCTCCTGAGTGTTCCATTGTCCAAAAAAGTAGGTTTCCACATGATTTATTTATATCCTCTGAGATTTTGCATAGCCCTCCCTCCACCTTTCCTTTACTCAATCTCTTCCCCTGACCTCACTTAGGCCTTTTCGCCCCCATTAATCTATGCTTCTACTTACATATATACACACCCATCCTATTAAGTACCCCCATCCCTTCCTTTCTCTTCCCTTTATATCTCTTTTCTAGCTTACTGGCCTCTGCTACTGAGTTTTCGTCCTACTCACACAGAAGTCCAATCATCTGTAGCTAGGATCCGCATATGAGAGAGAACATGTGACCCTTGGCTTTCTGGGCCTGGGTTACCTCACTTAGTATAATCTTTTACACATCCATCCATTTTCCTGCAAATTTCATAACTTCATTTTTCTTTACCGCTGAGAAGAGCTTCATTGTATAAATGTGCCATATCTTCATTATCCACTCATCAGTTGAGGGACATCTAGGCTGGTTCCATTTTACAGCTACTGTGAATTGAGCAGCAATAAAGATGGCTGAGCAAGTATCGTTAAGGTAATGATTGCTTAGGATATATGCCTAGTAGTGCTATAGCTGGGTCATATGGTAGGTCTACTTTTAGCTGTTTTAGGAATCCCCACAGATTTCCACAATGGCTGGACCTGATTGCATTCCCACCAACAGTGTAGAAGGGTTCCTCTTTTTCTGCATCCTCGCCAGCATTTATGGTCATTTGTTTTCATGATGGTAGCCAACCTGACAGGATTGAGATGGAATCTCAATGTAATTTTAATCAGCATTTCCCTGATGACTAGGGATGTAGAGCATTTTTTTAGATGCTTATATGCCATCTGTATTTCTTCTTTCAAGAACTCTCTATTTAGTTTCATAGCCCATTTTTTAATTGGGTTGTTTGATTTCTTATTATTTAATTTTTTGAGTTCTTTGTATATCCTAGATATTAATCCACTATCAGATGTATAGCTGGCAAAGATTTTTTTTTCCCATTCTGTAGGTTGCCTCTGCTTTATTCACACTGTCCTTTGCCGTACAAAATCTTTGTAAATTCATGAGGTTCAAGTGGTTAATCTGTGGTTTTATTGCCTGAGCAGTTGGGGTTGTATTCAGAAAGTCTTTGCCAAGACCAATATGTTGAAGGGTTTCCCCTACTTTTTCCTCTAGCCATTTCAGAGTTTCCGGTCTGATATTAAGGTCTTTAACTCACTTGGACTTAATTCTTGTGCATGCAGAGAAGGACTTATTTTCATCCTTCTACAGATACATATCCAGTTTTCCCACACCATTTGCTAAATAGGCTGTCTTTTCTCCAATGAGTATTTTTGGCATTTTTGTTGAATATCAGGTGGCTATAGCTACCCGGACATACATCTGGGTCCTCTATTCTGTTCCATTGATCTACATGTCAACTTTTGGACCAGTACCATGCTGTTTTTATTACTATGGCTCTGTAGTATAGGTTAAAACCATGTATGGTGATACCACCAGCCTTACTTTTGTTGTTCAGTATTGTTTGAGATATTCGAGATTTTTTGTGCTTCAAAAAGAATTTTTGGATTACTTTTATTTTTCCATGAAGAATGCCATTGGAATTTTGATGGGGATTGCATTAAATATGTAGATTGCTTTTGGTAAGATTGCCATTTTCACAATATTGATACTTCCAATACAAGAACAAGGGATGCCTTTCCATTTCCTAGCGTCTTTTTCAATTTCTCGCTTGAGTGTTTTAAAGTTTTCATTGTAGAGATCCTTCACTTTCTTGGTTGGGTTTATTCCAAGGTACTTTATTTTCTTTGATGCAATTGTGAATGGGAGTGACTCTCTGATATCATCCTCTGTGTATCTGTTGTTAGCATATAGGAAGGCTACTGATTTCTGTGTGTTTATTTTGTATCCTGCTACATGGCTATAGGTGTTTATCAGCTCTAACAACTTACTGGTAGAGTTTTTAGGGTTCTTTATGTATAGAATCATTTATCTGCAAATAATGATAACTTGATCTCTTCCTTTCCAATTTGTATCCCTTTTGTGAGCATCTCTTGCCTTATTGCTATGGCTAAGACTTCCAATACTACATTAAATAAAAATGAGGACAGTGGACACCCTGTCTTGTTCCTGATTTTAATGGAAAAGCTTCCACTTTTTCCCCATTTAGTAATATGTTGGCTACAGGCATGTCATAATAGCCTTTATTATGTTGAGATATGTTCCTTCTATTCCCAGTCTCTGTAGGACTTTTATCATGAAGGGATGTTGGATTTTGTTAAATGCTTTTTATGCAACCAATGAGATGATGTGATTTTTGTTTAGTCCATTTACATAATGTATTACATTTATTGATTTGCATATGTTGAACCATCCCTGCATCTCTGGGATAAAGCCTACTTGGTTGGGGTAAATGATCTTTCTGATATATTCTTGTATTGTTTGCCAATATTTTATTGAGAATTTTTGCATCTATTTTCAAGACGGAGATTGGTCTGTAATTTTCTTTTTTTTGTTCTATCTTTGCCTGGTTTTAGTATCAGGGTGATGCTGGCTTCATAGCAGGAGTTTGATAGGATTCCTTCCTTATCTATTTTAAGGAAAAGTTTTCGAGGTAGGGTCTCACTCTGGCCCAGGCTGACCTGGAATTCACTCTGTAGTCTCAGGGTGGCCTCGAACTCACACGATCCTCCTACCTCTGCCTCCCAAGGGCTGGGATTAAAGGCATGTGCCACCGCGCCCGGCTTATTTTATGGAAAACTTTAAGAAGTACTGGTGTTAACTCTTCCATGAAGGTCTGGTAAAATTCACCAGTGAATCCATCTGGGCCTGGACTTTTTTAGTTGGGAGATTTTTTTTGTTGTTGTTGTTTATTTATTTATTTGACAGCGACAGAGAGAAGGAGGCAGAGAGAGAGAGAGAGAATGGGCGTGCCAGAGCTTCCAGCCTCTGTAAACAAACTCCAGATGCATGTGCCCCCTTGTGCATCTGGCTAACGTGGGTCCTGGGGAATTGAGCCTCGAACCAGAGTCCTTATGCTTCACAGGCAAGCGCTTAACCGCTAAGCCATCTCTCCAGCCCCAAGTTGGGAGATTTTTGATAACTGCTTGGATCTCCATACTTGTTATAGGTCTATTTACGTGATTAATCTCATCTTGACTTAATTTAGGTAGGTCACATAAATCAAGGAAATCATGCATTTCTTTCAGATTTTCATACTTAGTGGAGTATATGTTTTTATAGTATGATTTTTTGAATTTCTGTGGTATCTGTTGTGATGCTTCCTTTTTCATCTCTAATTTTATTAATTTGTATCTCTTCTCTCTTTCTTTTGGCTTGTCAGGTACTGACCTGGAGTAATCCCAGTTACCTTTTGGGATTATTTGGGTCTCAGTTATGCTGCGCTCCTGCTTGGGTCCTTCTTTAGTGCACTGTGGGTTCCAGTAGGCTGGCTGGTCACTGGATCACTGCTCTGGTTGCTGGGTGCTGTGATCTCCCTTCCCCAGGACTCTGGTGCTTGCTGGTGCTGGCGTTGGTGGTGGGGGAGGGGAGGCTGTGGGTGGTGGCTCTAGTTCGCCCACTGGTCCACATGATCCTCTAGCTCATGATCTACTCCTCTGTTGTTTGCTGAGGTCCTCCCTTGGCATTTCTTTAGTTTGGGAGGAGCTCCAGTGTGAGTGGAGAATCTCCTCACCTGTCTTTTCCTGTGGCTGAAGCCGAGCCTTGCAGCTATGGCCCCTCAGACCTGGTGATGCCGCTGCTGGAACTGCTTCTGCCTGCCTATGTGGGCTCTAGATGCACTGGATCTCTCCTACTTCTCTGCTACAGTTGGTAATTTCTTACATACCTCACTTTTTAGCAGAAGAGTGTATTTTGCTGATTTTTATTTTTCTTTTCACCCCTAGGCTGCTTTACCATGGTTCCTATGCCACCATCTCTAGTTAAAGGTTCTTGCATGCTATATTTGCTCACATGTTTGCCACTCATTCCTGGTCCAGGATTTTTACTGGTTGCATGGGGGGGAGGGGAGACCTGTGGTCTATCTGAATGCACCAAGACCTAATCAAATGCCTGGGTACCACTACTCAGTCAACTGTACTCAAGTACAGCTGAAATTATATGAATTAAAATATGAGTACATGCAGCTTTACTGCACTACGTATTAAAAAGTGGTTAAAATGGTAGATTTAATTATGTGTATTTAACCACAACATTTTTAAACTTAGAATTTATACTAACTGAGATAACCCAGGCCCAGAAAGCCAAGGGTCACATGTTCTCTCTCATATGCGGATCCTAGCTACAGATGATTGGACTTCTTTGTGAGTAGGACGAAAACTCAGTAGCAAAGGCTAGTAAGCTAGAAAAGAGATATAAAGGGAAGAGAAAGGAAGGGATGGGGGTACTTAATAGGATGGGTTTGTATATATGTAAGTAGAAGCATAGATTAACGGGGTGAAAAGGCCTAAGTGAGGTCAGGGGAAGAGATTGAGTAAAGGAAAGGTGGGGGGAGGGCTAATCAAAATCTAAGAGGATATAAATAAATCATGGAAAACTACTTTTTTTGGACAATGGAACACTCAGGAACCGTAGATTGTTGCTAGAAAATTATCAGTGCCAGGGATAAGATACCTTCCAGTGAGTTGTTGGCCAGGGAGGTCCCTGATGCCCCCAAAACATTATAGGCCATTGCTGAGGCCCTTGGTTTCCCACCAGGAATAGATGGTAAGACCCTATTGCTGAAGACTCCACATACTTGGGCTGCAAGGCCACTGGGAAATCCTGCTGGAACTGAGCTGATAACCTCCTCCATGTAGACCAGCTGACAGAAAGCTGGAAGAAGCCATTCTGCATGCAGTTCAATGGGAGAAAGAGAAATCACCAGTGAAGATACTCAACAGTGGACACTGCAAGCCTTATATTTGGCCAGCCAAACCAAATAAGCCAATGGATGCAATAGTGGGACGCCTGTCATGGTAGAAACCAACTGCCATCTAATTCGACTGGAGGCCCGCTCCATGGGAGGGAATGCATCCCTGATACTGAAAACTTAAAACAGGAGTAGTCATGAGCCCTAGGGGTATAACATCTGCTGATGTCTGGATAAATGTATACACCATGCTTATCAAACTGCCCAGTAAGTACTTCTCTTAATATCCATACCCTTATATTAATGCTACTCTCACTTTTGGTAGAAAACCTTCTCTTTTCAGATGGCAGTGACCTTGGGATGACTCAGAAGGCATCATGGTGCTGGAAAGAAGTGACGGGAGTGCTCAGCACTGCAATATCTCTATCACACCTTCCAAGGCTCAGGGTCCATTGTGGAAGAGGTGGGATGCTGTTGGACAGCTATGACAAGGACACAGGACAACCTTCACTCTACAGTTCCTTTTTTGTTGTTGTTTTGTTTTGACTTCTGGATAAATCAACCAATAACTACGTCATGATAAATAATACACAATGTGAAGAATAAAAATTTTGCTAACTTTGAAGCTGTATGAGAAAAAAGGTCAAGAAATCCTCCTGGGAAACTCACAGTCAACTGCACAGTTTACACTCTGGTAACAAAACCATCAAATTTCTACAGGGCTTGGACCAAGTGGCCTTAAGCTTCTAGGGATAATGTTAAGCAAAGCTTTTAGGACTCTAAAAAGTATATTTCTCTAGAAAAACAAAATAATCAGAAATTTTTATCATTTTTCATTTGAGACACAATTAGAGAAATAATTCAAGATTGTTTTCAGCCCAAAACTCTTTCATCTGGATTCAGAAGCACAGCCAACACTACTTCCTAACTGGGTGGTTGTAAGCTGTGAGCAAGATTCTTAAACTTTCCATATCAGTTCCCTCTTCTTTAATTGGAAGATAACTATATTAGACCTCCTGGGATGGTAGGAGAAAACTATCTACCCATCTGTCTGTCTATCTATCTTTTAATAACACCAGGCAGAGTAATCGGTACATAACTATTGTCTATTATGACCATATCCATGTGGTCATGTTTCCCAAATGAAAAACTTAGAACATAAGGTATGTCACAGGATACTTCATTAAAGGCAATAAATACAAAGACATGAAATCAGGACCAAATTAACAATTCCTATCATTCCCTGTGCTTGAAATGTCTACTGTCACATGTCCAAGCTGCATGCTTCCATTCCTTGGAGGCCTCAGGAGCTCTTAAAAAGCAATCCTCAGACTCAGGTTTTATTGATAAAAACATAACTAATGTACCCTAAGACTTTTTCCTTTATTATATTTTATTTTTATTTATTTATTTTTGAGGTACAGTCTCACTCTAGCCCAGGCTGACCTGGAATTCACTATGGAGTCTCAGGGCTTTATTATATTTTAAATAAATGTGTCCACTACCTCCTTCAAACTGAATTTTAAATCCTTGATTACAGGACTTGGTCTATTTCATTTAGTGCCAGATCTCTGGGGACCAGAGTGATACTCAGTAAACACATGTCATAGCTAAGATCATAAAGAGCCTATTTTCACCTACATATTCTCCTTTTGAAGATGAAAATGAATATCACAGAAAATCTTTGCTGAGTCTGTATTTAAAAAATCATCATCACGGGCTGGAAAGGTTGCTCAGTGGTTAAACGTACTTGCTTACAAAGCCTGATGAGCCACGTTGGATTCCCCAGTGCCCATATAAAGCCAGATGCACAAAGTAGCTCATGTCTATGGAGTTTGTTTATAGTGGCATGAGGCCCTGGCGTAACCATACACACACACACACACACTCACTCTCTCTCTCTGTGCTTGCCTCTTTCTTTGTCTCCTTTTTTTTGTTGTTGTTTGTTTGTTTGTTTGTTTTGTTTTTCAAGGTAGGATGTCGCTCTAGCCCAGGATGACCTGGAATTCACTATGTAGTCTCAGGGTGGCCTCAAACTCACAGTGATCCTCCTACCTCCCAAGTGCTGGGATTAAAGGCGTGCGCCACCATGCTCAGCTCAAATAAATACTTTCTTTAAATTTTTGTGGTTATTTTTATTTATTTATTTGAGAGCGACAGACAGAGAGAGAAAGAGGCAGAGAGAGATAGAGAGAGAGAATGGGCGCACCAGGGCCTTCAGCCACTGCAAACGAACTCCAGATGTGTGCGCCCCCTTCTGCAGCTAGCTAATGTGGGTCCTAGGGAATCGAGCCTCAAACCAGGGTCCTTAGCCTTCACAGGCAAGCGCTTAACCTCTAAGCCATCTCTCCAGCCCTCAAATCAATACTTTTTAAAATCACCATCACTTCCATATTTCAATAAACAGTAACATCAACTAAAAATTTTATGTGAAGAAAAATGTGGGCATTATATGCATTCTTTTATGGAGACTTCAGAACTTTATAACATGAGCTGGGGAGATGGCTCAGTGGTTAAGGTGCTTGCGTGCAAAGCCTAATGACCTGGGTTCGATTCCCCAGTACCCACAAAAAGCTGGATGCACAAAGTGGTGCATGTATCTGTAATTCATTACAGTGGCACTATACTCTAGCCCATTCATTCTCCCTCCCTCTCTCTTTTCCTCTCTGCTTGCAAATAAAAAAACATTGAAAAACAACTTTATAATGTAATAAGATTTGAATTCTAGCAACTACACTCTTAGTCAGTTGAGAATAAGAAAGATTAACAAATCTGTCCAAAATGTTAGTACTGTCACATGGCCAGGATGCAACCCCAGGACCACGAGGTGGGGGGACTTTTTAACTTATAAACTAGCACTCTGTTTTTTTAAAGCTATGCTCTATATATGCTATTTGTGCTATGTATACATTCATGCTATATATTTGCAGAGATGCACTGCAATGTAATTTCTGTTTAAGATCACACACAAAGAAAAGTGGCTTGAGCCTTGGAGCTAGTGAAGAACCACCCAGACAGCTCAGCCCTCTTTATGCAACATTAGCAAATTAAATGAGACCTCTGGCTCTGGAGGATGACAGCAGTGCTTCCTGGCCCTCTCCTCAGTATGACAGCCCTGCTTTAATCTATCTCTGTCTGTTTCCAGATAGCACTCATGACTAGTGCAAAACAGCATATATCATGTCTTGAACAGAAAGTTCCCACACTCTAGGGACAGCTGTGTGACCTCTACCTACTGCTCTGTACCTCAATGCTGGTATTAGAACCTAGTGGGAACTCCCAAGACAGCCACAGCCTGGAGGTGGAAGACTACAAATAACATTCTTCTGGAGAATGAGTTTCTTTAAAAGCACAATTTTTTAAAAATAGTTGTTCCATTTTGTATTGCAAGGGAGACCAAGTGCATAGCAAGACTGATGTCCACTAACTTCCTGGACTAGGTTAAGCACTTCACAGGAAACAGGTGATGAGAACGTAGTTTACTACTGTACTAAGTTGAGCACCTTTGTGCCAGTGTTTTAGTTCTGTATGGTCATTTATAACTTATGCATCTCTGAAACGCTCTCCGTCTCCTCTCTTCTTCAACAATGCCTTCTAGTGTGAAGTTGAAACTGACGTGTAAACACATGTGTTAAAGGGAAAATTACCCTATGTGGGAAAGCAGAAGCCTGCTCACTAGCATTTGCTGCTTGCCTACATTTCTCTACAACAGGACTTTTTGCCAAATTCATATTCCAAAGCCATAAAATTCCCACAAAAGTAGACAACAGGTTAAACTTAAGATCTCCAAGGCTTACAGCTCACTTCATCCTCATGCCGCTGCCTCACTAAGGCAAGCTTTTGATATTTACTACCTGGATTTCAAGATGATATAAACACAGTATTTTTGATCTCTTATTAAGGGCCTTCTGATCTGATGCAATCAGTATTCCTGCAATGAGTATTTGGAAGTCAGTCAGTATCCTGAGTGTACTACAAATGTCACACACCCGCAGTGAGCTCCTTTCATCCATCCTCTTCCCAGTCTTGAAAATAATACTTATATGGGAGAACTCAACAACGGCCACAGTCAAACTACATCATGAACACACAACTAAAATGTGCTTTCCAAGGCCGTACCTTGTGATGATTTGAAGGACACAGAATTTTCCCACGGGGGTAATGGAAGCAAATGTTGTGCTAAGGGAATCTTCAGTCCAGTTGAACTTCAGTGGAATAAATTGATGTCAATAAAAACAAATGCAGTCAGGCAGCAGGAATGGGCAAATGTAGCCTTTATCAATTCCTCTAAGTCCTATTAAGCAAAAGGTGACCTTTACATGCAGTAGTGTGGTTTGGTCAATAGCACGCAGAAGATGGGTCTGCAGGAATGCCGGCAGGCCATCAAGGGGCAGAGTAATGGCACTGCACTTAAGACAAATGTCCTCCCCCAGCCAAATGAGTTCAAAGAGTTCTTGAAAAGAAAAAAATGAGACAAAGAAGACAAAAAGAACTAAAGAGGACAAAAATCAGCTTGAGCCAGATGGTAGGTTATAAGCTTAGCTGAACGGATGAAACTGGCACCTTGTAATACATGAATAGCCTGTGTATCTTACCGTCTCAAAAAGTACAGTTTCCTATCTGTCCTTGAAACGCTACTCCTACATGTACTACTGAGTGCTATGATGACTCACCAGCTAAAATGAATGCATGATACTGAGCTTCCACACACTGCTGGACACTATCAACTGACAGTACTACTCATACAAAATCTCTAACCTTTTGGCAAAAATTAAAGTCCTAATACTTCACCCTCATTTTAAAGAACATTTCTCAATTGTGGTGGTTTGATTCAGGTGTCCCCCATAAACTTAGGTGTTCTGAATGCTAGGTCCCCAGCTGATGGCAATTTGAAAATTAAAACCTCCTGGAGGCAGTGTGTTGTTGGGGACAGTCTTATGGATATTATAGCCAGTGACCCCTTGGCAGTGCTTGGCACACTCTCTTGTTGCTATTGTCCACCTATGTTGGTGAGGAGGTGATGTTCACCCTCTGCTGCAATCATTTTCCCCTGACATCATGCAGCTTCCCCTCGAGTCTGTAAGCCAAAATAAACCATTTTATTCCCACAAGCTGCTCTTGGTCCGGTGTTTTCTACAAGCAATGCAAACCTAACAGAAACAGTAAAGTTGGTACTGAGAATGGGGTTGTTGCTACTTGAAACCTGATTGTGTGGCTCCAGCCTTTTGGAGCTGATTTGCAAGAAGAATGTGGAAGAATTTGAAACTTTGGCCTAAGAGTTGCCTTGCAGTGCTGTAAGTATAGCTTGGTGGACTATTCTGGTCAGAGCTGAAAGATCTAAATGCAGTAAGAACTATGGACTGTAAAGTTTGGCTTATGAGGGTGAGAAAGAGCTTTGTCTGGACTGGGCTAGAAGCAGTTTGTGTCAGAGGCTGGCTGTTATGCCTGTGTCATGAGAACTTGCGCAGGGTTACATTGCATAGAAATGGACTGGTGTGAGCAGAGGAATGTGGCACAGAAAAAAAATGAAATCTTTGGGCCAAAACTGTTGCCCATTCAGCTGCAATTGTAGGAGAGATTACAACCAATGAGACTGGGCCAGCTGATGTGCACTGAGACAACAGGAAGAATGCAAACTTTTGAGGGGGTCTGAATTCTAAAGGAGTGTCCTGTTCTTCAAAGTCTACTTTATTCCCCCCTGGATTAGCAAATTGGCCACCTGGTATTATGGAGTATAAGAAATGCAGGAAAGAGAGGGTCATTGAATTTGCCACACAGTCCTGTGTGTTGGAAGCGGCCATGGTCAGTGTGAAGCAAGTCTGTTAAGGATTGTGTGCATGGAAACCCCATGGAGCCATGAGGATGAACCGTGAGTTGCAGTAGAGACCCAGCTGAGATGCTGGGACCACAAGATGGCTGCTAAGGAGAGCTGCCAGCCCTGGATGAAGTTTTCCAGGGCTATGAGTAGCCTAGCTGGAGGGGTGGAATTGGAACTCCAGAGACTTGTTGCTGGTTACAATTATCGGACTTGGAGATTTGTCACTGACTAGACTTGTTGGACTTGGAGCTACAGAGCTTGATGTTTGCTGTTTAAATCTTGTACTGGTTGAGAATTTCTTTGCTATGCCCAATGCAATCTTTTTCACTATGAGTGTTTATTCTGCGTCATTATGAGGGTTGTTTTTTTTTTTTTTTTTTTTTTGGCATTATGGCTCACTTAAAAGATCTTAAACTATGGGAATGTTGGAATATCATTGGGATTGATTAAAAACTATGGGTACTTTTAAAGTTGGATGAATGCACTGCATTTTACATCATGGATGGTTATCAATTTATGGGGACCAGGGGCAGAATGTGGTGGTTTAATTCAGGTGTCCCCCATAAACTTAGGTGTTTCGAATGCTAGTGGCAATTGGAAATTAAAGCCTCCTGGAGGCAATATATTGTTGGGGGCAGGCTTATGGGTCTTATAGCCAGTTTCCCCTTGCCAGTGTTTGGCACACTCTCCTGTTGCTATGGTTCACCTGATGTTGGCCAGGAGGTGATGTCCACCCTCTGTTCATGCCATCATTTTCTTCTGCCATCATGGAGCTTCCCTTTGAGTCTGTAAGCCAAAATAAACCCCCCCCCCACACACACACACACAAGCTGCTTTCTTGGTCAGGTGTCTTCTGCCAGCAATGCAAACATGACTGCAACAACTACCACAATAAGATTATATCACTAGCTAACTGTTGTTGAATTTATATTTAACCTATTATATTAGAGACTAAGCATTCCTTAAGTTACCTTGCTTTGTGTTGGGGGGTGGGGGGGAAACTGTTCATTTCCAGTTGTATGTGGGATAGTTATATCATGTTAGGTAGAATTATGAGCTTGTTACTGTTTTCAATTAGAAATTAAGTATGATATAAGGAGATATGGTTTGGTGTCAAGTTGACAAGAGGTAGACTTGTGATGGTTAAGGTGTTGTCAACTTGGTCTGTTTAGTAATCCACAAACATTCCTCTTGAGTGGGTCTCTGAGGTTGCTTCCAGGAAGGATTAACTGAAGGAGGAAATTCTTCTCCATGGTGAGCCCTTCCCAGAGAGTGGATGGCCCTTCTCAGAGGGGGATTTATATAAGGAAGCTCTGGGTGAAAAGAATCCCCCTTCCCTCCACTTGGCTGCTGGAGCTGCTTGCTGCCTTCCAGACCAGCATCAACTGAAGAAAACCAGCAGCTCCTGAGGAAGCCTACAGGTCTTCAGTGTTGGATTGGGATTGCCGAGGCATCTTGCCATGTGGACTGAGCAGCTACCAGGTTCCTTGACTCTCGGG
The DNA here is from genome assembly GCA_036346955.1 of Dipus sagitta. Taxonomy (NCBI): domain Eukaryota; kingdom Metazoa; phylum Chordata; class Mammalia; order Rodentia; family Dipodidae; genus Dipus; species Dipus sagitta. Next base: position 79,966,195 of record CM070773.1, read on the forward strand.
CCTGCAACTGCTATTGAACTGCCATAAACTAATCCAATATAGTCCCTTTTAATATAATTCATTCTATTGGTTCTGTTCCTCTAGAGAGCCCTGACAAACACACCAATAATGAAGATTAAAACTGGATGAAGAAATAGGAAATGAATTTTAAGAACTAATATCAGAGTGTGAATATGAATATTTGATAGTCTCTTAGGTAATAACACTGATAAATTAATTAGTCATAACAGAAATTGAAGCAAAACTGATAGTTTTATTTTGGAATCACTTAATCTCTCTGTATCATGGAAAATAATTACTAATTTCATGAATTACGCACCATCTTACAATATTTTCCAGGACCAAAAAAAAAAAATCTACATAAAAACACACTGGTTGTAAGTTACCTAAATATATGTGTTTCATAGTTATTTTCAAGCAATTTGGGAAAAAATAATGGTAAAATTTAAAAAGATCTATGCTCTATGGTCCTTTGATAAACAATTCCTCTTCCAGAAATTTGTCACTTGATTGATTGTAAAGTTTTTAACATAAAGAAGTATGGAAAAGATCCACTACTATCCCATTTAAAATACAAACCAACTGGATATAAGAGGCAGGTAAAATAGATTATATATTGACAGTAGTACACTATATTGTCATTTAAATGCACACCAACTGTATGCAAGAACAAGTGAAATAATTGTACATCAACAATAATATACTATGCAGTCATTAAAAAGAACTAAGGAGCTTTATAGACACCAAAATGAAAGAAGATATAATTGATTACATAAAACAAAGTGCTGCGGGTGGAGAGATGGCTTTGCAGTTGAAGATGCTTGCTTGCAAAGCCAGCTGGCTTACATTCAAGTCCTTAGCATCCACCTAAAGTTGGATGCAAAGTTATTCCAGAACCTACAACTGCAGGTGGAAGAACAAGGACAATCTGAAGCTCGGAAACCCGTGGGTCTAATGTTCCTCTGCAGTCTAACAGTCCTTTGGCAAGTGCAAGAAACCCTGTATCAAAGAAGGTGCAGCACAGCCAATACCCCAAAGTTGTCCTCTAACATCCACATGCACCATGGCATGCACACCCATACACACATGCACACAAAAATAAATTATAGCAATATATAACATAACATATTTAAAATGTATACTATATTCCACTGACATACTGTATTCCACTGACATATCAAAAATTTTTAATTGGAGCTGGAGAGATGGCTTAGCGGTTAAGCGCTTGCCTGTGAAGCCTAAGGACCGTGGTTCTAGGCTCGACTCCCCAGGACCCACATTAGCCAAATGCACAAGGGGGCTTACGCGTCTGTAATTCGTTTGTGGTGCCTAGAGGCCCTGGCACGCCCATTCTCTCTCCCTCTCTCTATCTGCCTCTTTCTCTCTCTGTTGCTCTCAAATAAATACATAAAAATAACAAAAAATTTTTTAAAATAAAAAATTTTAATTGTATAACAATAAAATATTACTTATACAATCTTAAAGGAAAGAAATAAAAAGCAATCCTTACAAGCTGAGTGTGGTGGCGCATGCCTTTAATATCCCAGCACTCGGGAGGCAAAGGTAGGAGGATTGCCGTGAGTTCAAGGCCATCCTGAGACTCCATAGTGAATTCCAGGTCAGCATGGGCTAGTGAGACCCTACCTCGAAAAACAAAAAAAAACAAAAAACAAAACAAAAAAAAAGCAATGCTTACCTGGAAGAGAAGTAATTATGATCAAGGATATATTTGTTATAAAAAATGTTCATACCCAGGCCCAGAAAGCCAAATGCCGCATGTTCCCTCTCATATGTGGATCCTAGATACAAATGTTTGGACTTGTATGTGAGTTGGAATAAAACTCAGTAGCAGAGGCCAGTGAGCTTGAAAGGAGATATAAGGGTAGGGACTTAAGGGTATGGTACTGCATATACGCAAGTAGAAGAACAGCGTAATGTGGGTAAAAACACCTAAGTGAAGTGAGGGGAAGAGATTGAGTAAAGGAAAGTTAGGGGGAAGGTTAATCAAAATCTAAGAGGATATCAATAAATCATATGGAATCCTCCAGTTTTGGACAATGGAACACTTAGGAGCCGTAGATCGTTGCTAGAAAATTCTCAGTGCCAGGGATGGGATACTTTCCAGTCAGTTGTTGGCCAGGGAGGTCCCTGATGCCCCCAAAACATTACAGGCCATTGCCGAGGCCCTTGGTTTCCCACCAGGAATAGATGGTAAGACCCTATTGCTGAAGACTCCACATACTTGGGCTGCAAGGCCACTGAGAAATCCTGCTGGAACTGAGCTGATAACCTCCTCCATGTAGACCAGCTGACAGAAAGCTGGAAGAAGCCATTCTACATGTAGTTCAATGGGAGAAAGAGATATCACCAGTGAAGATAATCAACAGTGGACACTGCAAGCTTTATATTTGGCCAGCCAGGCCAAATGAGCCAATGGGTGCATGTCTATCATGGTGGAAACCAACTGCCCTCCAACTGGACTGGAGGCCCACTCTATGGGAGAGAATACATCCCTGATACTGAAAACTTAAAACAGGGGTAGTCATGAGCCCTAGGGGTGTAACATCTGCTGATGTCTGGATAAATGTATGCCCTATGCTTATCAAACTGCCCAGTAAGCACTTCTCTTAATATTTATACCCTTATATTAATGCTACTCTCACTTTGGGTAGAGAATCTTCTCTTTTCAGATGGCAGTGACCTTGGGACGACTCAGAAGGTATCATGGTGCTGGAAAGAAGTGACTGGAGTACTGAGTAATATCTCAATCACAAGTTCCAAGGCTCAAGGTCTAATGCGGAAGACATGGCGGAAAGAATTTAAGAGCCAAAGGAAGGGTAGGACTCCTTACAACATGCTCCCTCCAGACATAAAATGGCCTGGATATCCATAACACCCAAGAAACAGGAGAGGCAAAGTTATTAAACCAGGTGAGATCTGCTACTAATCATGTGAAACTGCTATAGCCCATGCTCCACAAGTGCTACTCCTCATGCCAACATTCTAACGTTAGAATAACGTGAAAGAGTACCAGGGACCAACTGAGCTCTAAAAGGTCACCTAAAGCCTCCCTCCCCCATACGCCATCACAAGGAACAGCAGAGACTGCAGGAAGCCAAAGGCTCCCACTCACTCCTCCCGTACACAGCACCAAGACCAGCTGAACAAAAGATCCAAAGCCCTGCCCAACAGAGACAAGCCTGGAGTGAACCCAAGAGGAAATCATCTTCCCAACTCAGCAGAGGCATATCCACCATCCCTGGTCACACTACTCTTAGTATTCTACTCTACGAGTGCTGCAGCATCCAACAGGCAGCCTGAGCTCCTGAGATAAGGGTTTATCTTCTGAACTATGCACCCAAGAATGCAGCTGCTGAAACAAACAGAAAATCCCAGCAATGAAATGACCTGAGATGTGAAAATCCTGATACAGTCATGTAAGAAACATGAAAAATCAAAACAAAATAACTCTTGCAAACATTATGAACCACACAGTAATGGACTCATGGAGGGTGAATTAGATGAAATGCCAGAGAGAATTCACAAGAATGACTTAAGTGTGCTCAAACAAATCTAAGATGAAAACATTCCTGAAGAAATCTCAAGAGAACATGACAAGTGAGCTGAATGAAATGAGGAGGGTGATACAAGATAGGAAGAAGGATACAGAAATATGGAAGAAAAACATCCAAAATGCAGGGGAAAGAATACAAATAAATATAGAAATCTTGTGAAATGCATCAATAATAGAATGGGTCAGGGAGAGGACAGAATATCTGAACTTGAAGACAAAGTAGAAGATTGGAAAAATCCAACAAGGAGAAAGATAAAATAATAAGAAAGTATTAGGGAGACTTTAAAGACATTTGGGAAATTCTTAGGCAATATCTAAGAATTCTGAACATACACACAAAGTAGAATTTCAGTCTAACTGCATACAAACTAAGCATTTTCTACAAAATCATAGAAAAAACATTCTCCAATGTTAGAGAAAGAGAGGCATTTAGAACACCAAACAGAAAAGACTCTCTCCTTATTGCATTATAATTAAATTACTAAAACTATAGACCAAACTAAGTATATTAAAAGCAGCAAGAGAGAAGCCCCAAGTCACATAAAAGCAGGTCCACTAGACTAGCAACTAGAAAAATCAGCAGAAAAGTTAAAAGCCATAATAGCTTGGAATGATGTGTTTCAAGCTCTGAAAGACAACTGCCAATTCAGACTAGTATATCCAGCAAAGCTATCTACCACTATTGAAGAAGAAATAAGAAATTTCCATAATGAACACAGGTTAAAGGAATTTATAACAACTAAGCCAGCTCTACAGAAAATACTTGAAGGAATCCTTTGGAATAAGAGAAGGAAAAACACATACCTGAGGCCACAGGAAAGAACAAATCATGCCTGAATAATAATACAAGAAGGTAGAGAAAAACAAGTATTGCAAAATCAACAAGAATGACAGAAATGAATATACACCTTTAAATAATAACTGAATACCAAAGGCCTCAATTCCCAAATCAAAAATCACAGGTAGGAGAATGGATTGAGAGAGAGAGCCCAGGACCTGGAAAGACGGCTTTGTGGTTGAAAGAACGCAATTGCTTACAAAGCCTGCCCACCCAGGTTCCATTCTCTAATACCTACATAAAGTCAGACAGATGCTTGATTACAGAGGTAAAAGATCCTAGCATATGGCAAATGTGCGTGCATACACACACACACATGCACACACACGCAAATAAATAATACTAGACAAAAACAGAACATCAGGATCCTTCTGTTCTATGCCTCCAGAAAATTCATCTCTCCATATAAGACAGATTACTTCTTTAGGGTGTGTGGTAGTTTGAATGGATGTCCCCCAATACATTTACAAGTTTACTGAAGCTTGTAATTTAGATGTCCATCCTCCTGACTGGAGATGTCACTGAGTGGATCCTGACAGCCCTAAGGTATTTTGTTACCTGAATTCCAGCTACAGATATGCAAAGTGCCAGAGCTGTGTGCTTCCTTGTGGTAGTGTGGCTGCTTTTGGCTTTTCGCTGTGCTTGGACGTGTGAAAGGCAGGCCTAGCTTCTTCTGCCTTTATGGAACTTCCCTTGGATCTGTAAGCTTCAAATAAATTCCCTTCCTCTATAACTGTGCCTGGTATGGAAGTTCATCTCAGTGATCTGAGGCTGACTACTACAGCGTGAAAGGATGGAAAATGGTATTTCAAGCAAATAAGCGTAGCCAACAAGCAGGTGTGTGATCTGTCAAGACGGGCTTTAAACCAATATTAGGCAGAAGAGATAAAGAAGGTTACTGCATACTGATTAAAGGAACACTCCAACAAGAGACATTACAATTCTAAACACATATGCACCAAACATGGGTGCGCACCATTAAACAACTACTACTAGATATTTAAAAAAAAAAAACAAAAAAAAACAGAGAAAGCCCAGCACAATAGTAGTGAGTAATTTTAATACCCTACTGACAGGTCATTCCAGCAAAAAGTAAGTAGAAAAACATCTCAGTTAAATGAAGTCATAGAACAAATGCACCTAACAGACATCTATATCCAAATGCTGCAGAATACATTCTATTCAACAGCACATGGAATGTTCTCTAAAATAGATCATGTATTAGGACACAAAGCAAATCTTTACAAACGCAGTAAAACTTAAATAATTCCTTATACTCTATGTAATCACGGTGACATAAAACTAATCAACATCAAGAGACTACAGAACATATACAAAGCCACAGAAATTCAATAAAACTATCAAATGATGAATGGATCCTTGAAGAAACCAAGAAGGAAAATATTTTTAAATCTAGAATCAAATATAATAAAAGCACAACATACCAAAACCAATGGGATGAAATGAAGGCAGTCCTAAGAAGGCAGTTTATACCTTTAAGTGCCTCTATTATGAAATAATAAAGATCTAAAAGAAGCAATTTAGGGTCTTAGAAAAAGGAGAACAAACCAAACCAAAAATCAGCAAATGGAAAGCGATACCAGGGCAGAACTGGATGAAATAGAAGCAACAACAAAAGCAGTAGAATTAACGAAACTAAGAGCTGGTTCTTTGAACGGATATATGCAATCAGTACAGCCTTACTAACCAAAAGGGGGAAGACCCAAATCAGTAATCAGAGATGAAAAGCAAGCCACTGCAATAGACACTAGTAAAATTCAGAAAATCATAAGAATAAACCTAAAAAACATACACTCCACTGAACTGGAAATCAATGAAGTTATAAACACATATGACCTACCAAAATTAAACATGTTGAGAGGAACCATTTTGGCAAACCAATGACAAGCAATGAGATAGTGATGGATGGATGGACACTTAGATACGCATGATCTCCAAACCCCATTAGATCAGTGGTGAATTTTACCAGACTTACACAGAAGAATTAACACCAATGCCTCTCAAATTACTCCATAAAATAGAAAAGGGACACTATCCAAACTCCTTTTTATGAAGCCAGCATTACCCTAATACCAAAAGTAGACAAAGACACACATAGGAAGAAAGAAAGATAGGAGAGAGAAGAAAGAAAGGAAAGAAGGGAGGGAGGGAAGAGAAAAGAAAATTACAAACCACTCTCCCTCATGAACATTGATATAGAAATTCTAAGCAAAATGCTGCCAAATAGAATAAAGAACACATCAAAAGAGATCATTCACCCTGATCAGGCAGATTTTATCACAGAGATGCACGGATGTTTCAATATATGCAAATTAATAAATATAATGGACTGAAGGACAAAAATCACAGCTCATCTCAAAAGATGCAGAAAAGGCATTGGTCAAAATCCAACCTCCTTTTATGTTAAAAGCCCTAAAGATACTGGAAAGAGAAGGAACCTATCTGTGTTAGTTCGACTGGAATAGTTTAAATGTATGGCCCCATAGACTCAGGTGTTTCATTAAAATTCAACTTGCATCACGGGCCCCTAGCAGGCAGATCCCTGCTACAGGGGGTGGAGGGGGGGATCTTTGAGCTCCAGCAGTTCATGCTTGCTGGTGTTGGTGTTTGCTTGCTGCAGTTCTCTCTCTCTCTCTCTCTCTCTCTCTCTCTCCTTGAAAGTATGGAAGTAAACAGCTTCTTCTGTGATTGGTGGAGTGCCCCCTGGATTTTGTAAGCCTGAAATAAACCCCTTCCTCCCAAAAATTGTATGTGATTGGATTTTTGTTCCAGCAACATGGAGCTGACTGTAATAGTATCCCAACAGAATAAAGGCTTATGTGTCAAATATATAGCCAACATTATAATAAATGGGGAATTCCCACTATAATCAGGAATAAGACAGGAATGTCTACTTTCTCTACTCTTATTCAATACAGTACTGGAAGACTTAGCTACAGCAATAAGACAAGAGAAGCAAAAAAAAAGGGATACAAAGAGGGAAAGAATGAGTCAAATTATCTTTACAGATGATGTGAGTCTATACATAAGAGATCCTAAAGACTCCATCAGAAAACTGTCAGACCTAATCACACTTTCATCGGTGTCAGGATACAAAATGAACACAGATATCAGGAGCCTTTCTTTATACAAGAACAAACATGCTAAGGGTGTAATAAAGGAAACAATCCCAATAACAATTACATTTTTTATAGTTAAATTTTTTTTAAAATGCTATAGAATAAACCTAGCTAAGAAAGTGAAAGACATGTACAATGAAAACTTTGAAGCACTCAAGAAAGACATTGAAGAACCACAGATTTAGTGCAATCCCCATCAAAATTCTAATGTCATTCTTTAGTGAAATAGAAACACAATCTTAGACTTCATTTGGAAGTGCAAAAGACCTCAGATAGCCAAACACAAATAAAACCCTACAAACAAAAATAAGGCTGAGAGGCACCATCTACTTGACTTCAAAGTATATGACAGAACTTGGTAATAAGAACAACCTGGTACTGGCACAAAAACAGATGTATAAATCAATGAGATAGAATAGAAGATCCATATATAAACTCATCCAGCTACTATGATCTGATTTTTGACAAAAAGGCCAAAAATAATTCTTTAACAAATGCTGGTAGGAAACCTTCCCTCCCTCCCTCCCTCCCTCCCTCCCTCCCTCTCTCTCTCTCTCTCTCTCTCTCTCTCTCTGTGTGTGTGTGTGTGTGTACGTACATACATATATGTATCATGGATGATAGGGATGGGGGGGGCAAAAACAACAACAAAGTAGCAGAAGGACTAGTCAAAAAGAAGGGGTTTAGTGGAAACGAGAGGGAGGTACAGTTAGGGTGACTGGACCCCTGAAGGTAAAAAAGGCAAGAAAGTGTGCATTTGCTAGAAATCAAAGATGATCTGACTTCTTATCTCTTGCCTAGTTCCCTAGACCTGTTTTTCCACAAACAACCAGGACCTCTCCTGGGAAGGAGGTCTTTCATAGGATTTAAACATTGTGGATGGTCAAGTTCAGCCCCCAGAACTTGGTGCCAGGGCTAGCCTCTTCCTCAGATAACCTCTAGCCCTAACCAACCAGCTGATCCACTAGTTCACCTGAGCCAGAAGACAGCCCACCCCCATAAGGTCATAAATACCTTTGCAAGGGGAAGACAGACTCTCTGACCACTTAGGAACTTCCAGCTGTGGGAAAGTTTTTCCCTCAGATGGGTCTGGGCCCAGCGGAGGGGAAAGTCCCCTAGCCCTTACTCTCCACATGGGCTCCTTTATCCCCTCCAGCTCCCCACAGGGCAGGAGCTCCTTGAACTTTCTTTTCTCTTTTCTTTCCACACTTTTTCCCCAGGTCCTCCAGGTGGGATCTTTAGCCACGTGGGTGCCTTTCCGGCTCTGCACTTCCCTCAATAAATATAATAATTTAATGATTTCCTTCTAAGTCTTGTTTATTCAATTCTTTGACTAAAATTAGAAAAGAGCCTAGGGTTTGGGGTTCAAGGACTTTGCTGGACTCCTAGCACACTGTTACAGAAAGGGGACAAAGAAGGAAGGGTGAAAGAAGGTATTAGGACATTATAATCAAAATACATTAGGTACATGTATGAAATTATTTTTTGTTTTTTTTTTTTAAGGTTAAATAAGCCAGGCGAGGTGGCACACACCTTTAATCCCAGCACTCAGGGGGCAGAGATAGGAGGATCGCTGTGAGTTCAAGGCTACCCTGAGACTACATAGTGAATTCCAGGTCAGCCTGGGCTATAGTGTAACCCTACCTCCAAAAACCAAAAAGGTTAAAGAAATAAACAGTATGTCCCATTACAAATGTCCCAAGTCTAAATAAGTCATTCATCGGCTTTACTCAAGTCACATGTGTCTATTCCTCAACCAATTCCAGAGGTCAAGTAAATGACATGCTCTGACTGGCTAAGCTTCTGTCACATACCCAGTGATAGAGCCAGTGGGAGAATAAGTCACCCCAGGCCACCACCCCCAAAAATTTTCACAATTGGACCTATCATCACCTGTGAGCACCATAGGTACTAGCTGGCTTGTGTGACACCAACAGTGACTGGTGTGCATTGTGTGGCTCGACTTACCCACATGTATTTGCACCCATGATGTCCAGTGAAAGACCAAACGCTATGCCTTCTACCAGAGACCAGTGGTAGAACGAGACAAGTGCACAAGCAGAAGGAACTCCGGAGTGCTGAGGAGGGATGGCTGGAGGTGCCCCCTACCAAGCCCATTTAGCAGCCCTCCCTTGTGGAGGCCGTGTTCCACTCAGCCCGTGACACCCCAGGCAACCACAGCCAGTACTCAATCAACACAGAAAGCCCTCCAACCAAAATACATGCTTTAACATGCTCAAAGAGTTGTCCTGTTACACACATAACATACTTGAAATGGATACAATTCTTTCCCAAGGTTTTTCAAGGCTTTTTATGGACTGAGGAGAGGGCTCAGTTGATAAAACACTGTGCAACTCTAAATACTTGAGTTGAGAGCTCCAGATACCAAGTCAAAAAGCTAGAAGCTATAATGGGCTTCTGTAATCCCTGGGTATCTATGAGAAGTGAGGAGGAGACAGGAGAATGTCCCACAAGCTTGGGAACACATGGTGAACAACATCAGAGAGCCTGACTCAAACAAGAAAAAGGCGAAGACCAGCACCTGAAATTTGCCTTCTGACCTCCACACACAAGGTCACATGTGCACCTAAAAGAACAGGACCGCATGCAAAAGCACATACATGCATGCACACATGCACATATATGTGCATGAACATATGCATGGGAACTGGGTGCAGAGCTGAGTGATAAGGCATGCTCATGACCCCAGGTTTGTTCCCTAGCACTGTAAAACAGCAACAAGACGTGCAAGAGGATGAGGAGACAAAGTACACACGGACTCATCAATTCAAAGCTTCACCTTTACTTTGTCCAAGACAAAGTAATGCAGTAATGTTTGATAGTCACATTTGTTTCAGTAAAAACTTGTTACAGTAGGAAAAATTTACTGTTCTTTTTAATGAGTCATCATTTATTTGCCTATGGACTCTGAAAACAGGTTTTCAAAGCATGAATAATAGTACTTACGGGACTGGAGGGATGCTTAGTGGTTAAGGAGTTTGCCTGCAAAGCCAAAGGACCCATATTTGATTTCCCAGGACCTACGTTAGCCAGATGCACAAGGTGGCACACGTGTCTGGAGTTCGTCTGCAGGGGCTGGAGGCCCTGGCGCACCCATATTCTCATTCTCTCTCTCTCCCACCCTCTTTCTCTGTTAAATAAATAAATAAATAATTTTTTTAAGTACTTAGGAATGACCTATCTCTCAGTAAGTGTACTATTATGTTTTCTATTTTCTCTCTCTCAATGTCATATGTGCCTTGGCAAAACCTGAGTCAGAAGGGAGGGAGAGAAACCAAGAATAAGATGTGAGTAGAAGGAGAAATATTGGTCAATAAATTTTACCTTTTACATCACTGAAATTCAAAAGAACGAAGGATGGCAATACCATGGCTAATGTCAAATATTTCCAGTGAATTATAATCATGAGAGGTTATTCAAAGTTCAACATAAATCAAAGCACCAGAAAATATCCCCTTGCCATGTTTAAATTATAAGGTCAACTGAAGGTAAAATCTATATAGTTTAATTCTTTCAAGCTTTTGGATAGAAATTAAAAATTACAGACTCTCAGACTACCTAATAATTTCTTCACTACTGAATGTTGATACACAACAAATTATTTTGCACTACTTTAAGAGTGTTAAATTTCCAATAACTTTCCTACAAATAAGTACTCACTTACACAATGCATATATGAGCACACTTATGTTAAATTTTTATATTTACTAAACTTTCATATACCACTGAAAAAATGCTGCCTAGAAAATTAATCTTTAAGATGTCAATTTTTTTCCAAGTTGATCTACTGTAATAAATTTACTATAGGAATGCCCCATGATAAAATGTACATGGAAAGACAAAGAAAGGAGTGGTGATTATGGTTAAAAGTATGAGGAATAGTTACTTAACTAACTGTGCCTCAGTTGTTCTCATTTATAAAATGGGCATTGAGAGCTGTAGCAGAGATGGCTTAATGGTTAAGGCGCTTGCCTGCAAAGTCAAAGGACCTAGGTTCAATCCCCCAGAACCCATGTAATGCCAGATACACAAGGTGTGCGCATGTGTCGAGTTCGTTTGCAGTGGCTAGAGGACCTGATGCACCCATTCTCTCTCTTTCTACCTGCCTCTCTCTCTCTCAATAAATAAATAAATAAACAAATAAATATTTTCTTAAATGTTTAAAAAAATGGGCATAACAGTGCCTACTTCCTATGGTTCTTGAGAGGACTACATGAGCTAATGTTAAGCAAGAGAACTGGCCTATCATATGTCACCTACTAATGCTATATTTGTATTACTGATGACGTATTACAATATTTGTATATTGGTATCATGAGTAGTAATAATATTCCATGGGGATAATATTCTAAGGAATAAAAGACATTACACATAAAAATGGGGGGGGGGGACAAAGCAAAGAGAACTAAGTTACAATATGGAAATCACACCACAGGCTGGTGAGAACATATGCTAAATAAACTTACAGCCAAATTTCTAAAGAGTTCTGCTGCTTAGAAACAGTTAATAGTTGGGCTGCAGAGTAGCACAGTGGCAGAGCACAGGTCTAGTCAATCCACAAGGTTCATGCCCTATGTGCAGCACCACAGTCATAACCCAATCCTACAAGGTGTGAGTTACATAGAAGCTTGAGCATTTCCCACACAGCAAACATACCCAGTAGGGTTTTCTCAACCTCCTGTGTGGAGTCACCGTAGTCATGCCTGAGACAAGAGGGACTTCAGCTACAAAAGCTTTCCCTACAGTCCAACCTGGACTGTTGACAGCTCTCTCTGTTGCTGGCTGTTCTTCCTTTGTCCTCATCTAATTTAAAATGCATGGAAATAAAGCTACACATGTGTTCTCTGGCCATATGACTTCCTTCTAGAACTCTGCATGAGGCCCCAACCTATCAATTAGGGTAGGCATCTTTGCTTTGCTCAGCTTCATGAATTACATGAGTGTTCTGAGCCACTGACCTGGGGAGAAAACCACCTTGTCATGCTCCAGACCAGTTCAAGATCCTCTATGTATTCATACTTATTCTCCTACAGTCAGTTAAATTTAAGAAAAATGCAAACTCCTAGACACTAATCCACAATAGGGTCACCCACATATAGGTTATTGAGGATGGATTACATGCTAGAATGCAATTTTATGATTAAATTTAGACTCAACAAAAATATCTACTTATTAATTTCCTTAAGTATGAAAATTAGATACAGGGATGGTTAGATGGCTTAGCGGTTAAGGAACTTGCCTGAGAAGCCTCAAGACCCGGGTTTGATTCCCCAGTACCCATGTAAGCCAGATGCACAAGGTGGAACATGCGTCTAGAGTTCATTTGAGTGGCTGGAGGCCCTGGTGTGCCCAGTCTCTCTTCTCTCTTTCTCTCGCTCTCAAATAAATAAATAGATATTTTTTTAAAAAACAGACATAGTTCAAATATAGTGTAGTGTGGCACTAAGTTTCAGAACAGTATAAAAAACTTTTGTGCTCATTTTGTAAACTGGATAGTGGTTAATAATGCATTTTCTACTTCTTGAAAATGACTTCACAGAATCCTGTTCTTAAGATACTACTGTCAGGCTGGAGAGATGGCTTAGCGGTTAAGCACTTGCCTGTAAAGCCTGAGGACCCTGGTTCGAGACTTGTTTCCCCAGGACCCACGTTAGCCAGATGCACAAGGGGGTGCACGCGTCTGAGTTCGTTTGCAATGGCTAGAAGCCCTGGTGCACCCGATCTCTCTCTCTCTATCTGCCTCTTTCTCTGTTGCTCTCAAATAAATAAACAAAAAAATTAAAATTAAAAGATAATACTGTCCACATCTCATAGACAAGAAGTTTCATAAGCACCAATAATGCAGATGAACACAATCTAATTAGCACCTTAGGAAGTTCTTATCATTCTAGGGGAAAAAAAAAAAAAACTCTTTATTTAGGAAAGTGGTTAACTGAAGTTAATTTCTTCAATACTACTAATGTAGGTCCTTATCACCTGTCTAGCAGTTTCTCCCTGTGACTTAAATGTTTCCCACAGTATTTCTTACTACAAATTTGCTAAGCTTGTCAGGACAGGCATCTGCCTTGGACCTGTGAAACTACCTTGCTAATTACAGGACACATCAAATAAAGTCAAAGCCAGGAACATGACCTTTCACGGCTTCTGTTAAACTTCTGCCTGGTCTTGCAAAAACTATTTTTCAACTTTAGAAATTATTGCCTAATTATAACAGAGGATGATGTAATCAAATCAAATAACAACCTTACCCCAAACCAAATTTCAAACTGTATTAACGTGCTATCTAAAGTCATAACAGTTAACCATTTCACATACTACTGACAATTGGTGAAAATGTGCTGTACACAATTGTGAGAGAGAATGGGTGTACCAGGGCCTCTAGCTACTGTAAATGAACTTCAGTTGCAGGCACCATCTTGTATATCTGGCTTACATGGGTCCTGGGGAATTGAACCTGTGTCCTTTGGCTTTGCAGATAAATGCTTTAACTGCTAAGCCATCTTCCAGCCCTCAATTACTTCTGAATAGTTCTCCAAGAAGTACAAAGGCTAAAAAAAAAGTAACCTATTAATTTTTCCCAGTGAAAATACAGAATTTGTTTAGAAATGAATATCTATCTATTCTGATTGTGAGGAAGATGAAACCAAAAAGCCAATGCTTTTATAATTAACAATAAAATTCCAAAAAGCAACAAAACTTGGGGTGTACATCTATGAGAATGCACTGAAGAAAAGACTCTACAGTAAAAGGACTACATGCTTGTGAAGTGATAAACTCAGAGCTGAAAAAGGGATTTCCTATCCACAAGAATTTAAATTCCAAATGACAATCACATTTTTCACTCTTTTTTTTTTTTTTTTTTTTTTTTTGTCAAGGTAGCGTCTCTTTCTTTTTCTCTCTAGCCCAAGCTGATCTGGTATTCACTACATTGTCTCAGCCTGACCTAGAACTAACAGTAATCTTCCTATTTCTACCTCCCAGTGCTGGAATTAAAGGCATGCACCACCACACCGGCTCTTTCTATTCTTTATGGAAGTTTTATTTAGTACGTTCTAAATCACTTTCCTGCTTTAAAGACGTGTAATATTCAAAATATAAAACTTGAGATGAGGGTGCAGCTCAGTACTAGAACTGCTGCTTTGCATACGTGGAATCCAGAGTTAGATCACTAGCATTGCAACGTGAATGGATAAAGAAATAAATGTTGGGATGCTGGAAAGATGGCCCAGTGGTTAAAGGTGCCTGCTTTCAAAGCCTGCTAACTTTGGTTCAATTCCTAAGTCAACCATATAAGCAAGATACAAAAAGTGGCACAAACATCTGGCATTGGTTTATAGCAGTAAGAGGCCTCGGCATGCACGAACATGTGCATGGGCATGGGCACAAACACACAGACACACTTTTTAATTTATGAAATGAATAAATAAACACTTGAAATCTGCATCAATACCACATATAGAGAGTGTTGGTAAGTTACATAACACTATCAAAATGGTTAACAAATGCTCATCGAAGTTGTTCATTTAATTGCCATTAATTCTGGCTAACCCAAATTTTATTCAATCATTTACAAATGCACTAAGTAACATGGTTCCAATGGTGGGGGGGGAGTCCTCATCATTTCTTTTATATAACCCTAATATGAATCAATACATAAACTGCCAGAATTTTATAGTATTGATCTATTTTTTTTTTTTGTTTTTTTTTTGTTTTTTGTTTTTCAAGGTAGGGCCTTGCTCTAGCCCAAGCTGACCTGGAATTCTCAGGGTGGCCTTGAACTCATGGCAATCCTCCTATCTTTGCCTCCTGAATGCTGGGATTAAAGGCATGCACCACCACGCCTGATAATATTGATACTTTTTGAAAATGTCTTATTTATTTCTCTGACAGAGAGGCAAACACAGAGAGAGAGAATGGGTGTACCAGGACCTCTAGCCACTATAAATTCCAAATTCCAGACACCTGTACTACCATGTGTATCTGGCTTACATGGGTACTGGGGAATCAAACCTGGGGTCCTTTGGCTTCACAGGTAAGCGTCTTAACAGCTAATCCATCTTTCCAGGCCAGTATTGATACTTTTTAATGACAGTATTTCCCAAAATAATCATTTTGAATCAACAGCTCATAATTCAACAATATCCTGAAGAGAAATTCTAAGTGCAGAGGGTTACCTGGCACTGGAACATGCCAGCAAAAATGAAATAATCTATTTTAGTAATTTTAAAACATACTGCCAAGATATACAGTTAATGTTCTTACATAATGCTGAAAGTATTTTTCTCATAATTTGTTCCTAGCTACCTTATAAAAACCTGATTTTTATATCATTCTGTATTGTATATGCTTTGACAGAGCCCATCTTGCCTTATTAAAACACAGTATGCTTGGGCAGAACTAAAGTATTAAAATATGCATCTTAGGGGCTGGAGAAATGGCTTAGCAGTTAAGCACTTGCCTGTGAAGCCTAAGGAGCCCGGTTTGAGGCTCGATTCCCCAGGACCCACGTTAGACAGATGCACAAGGGGGCACACGCATCTGGAGTTCGTTTGCAGTGGCTGGAGGCCCTGACGTGCCCATTCTCTCTCTCTCTCTCTCTCTCTCTCTCTCTCTCTCTCTCTCTCTCTCTGTCGCTCTCAAATAAATAAATAAAACAAAAAAAAAATTTTAAAAACAATGACAAAACATATGCATCTTAGCAATAAAAACGTTTCTAATCAACAGTTTCAATTCTCTAAAATACTATGACAGCAACTGGCACACTGTTCAAATGTGTCACTACAGCAAAGGAGATGGCTCAGTAGTTAAACCTACAGGCACAGGTCTGATTCCACACTGTGCCCATAACAATCAGATGCACAAAGTAGTGGGTGAAAACACCTGGATTTTGATTATAGTGGCTAGAGGCCCTGAAATGGCCATTCTCCTCGTTCATATTCTTTCTCTTTCTCTTTCTTTCTCTCTCTCTCTCTCCCCCTCCCTCCCTCCCTCTTAAATAAATAAAACTATTATAAAATAGTAAAAAAAAAAGTGTCTTGCTGTGAGCCACTGCACCCCCTCCCACATAACCTTACTACAGTTAAAACTGTAGTTACAATGAAATATAACTACATAGATGCTATCGATTATGTATTGATAAGCATATTCTTTCACTAAGTACATTTCTGGAGATGAATACAAGACTGTAAAAGCCTTCATATGACAGCAAACTACAGAAAAGTAAAAATTAGGAATAGCTGCTAACATATACATGTTTGATTTCTGGGCTTGTTTGTTGAGACAAGGTTTCATTACATAGCCCAGGCTGGCACTGAACTCACTATGTAGACAACACTGGCCTTAAACTCCTCATGGATCTACCTGCCCCAGTTTCTCAAATGCTAGGACTACAAGAATGTGACAACATATCCAGAGTTTCTTTTTGGAGTGCTAAACATGTTCTAAAAGTTTTGGTGGTTACATAACTTGTGAATATACTAGAAACAATACAACTGAATGGTCTAATGAGTGAATTTCACAATATGTGAAATATATTTCAGTAAGGTGGAAAGAGACCCATTATAAAAGCTCAACAAGTTCTAATCTCTAAAGGCATTAATGTATAAAACTACTACTTCCCTTATTGTTCAGTTATTTCCTCCATCACTCTCTTCACTGAGAACTACTAACTCTGATGTGACAGATGGAAGTATAACTACCCTACTCTGGAGTTCAGTTTTTCTGAAGTCAATGAATGCTTTAAACAATTAACATTCACGGGGCATTAACATCAGCCAACCATGCCAAAACAAGGAAAACAAAACAGAGCTAAAACAAAGACAAAACAGAACACCTCTCCAGTGGGTTCTTATACCTGGTAATCCAGAATGCTGAAGCCCAAGCCTTTACTGTCTTTCACTAGTTCAACAGTCTTGACTTCCGGAGACCACAGGGCTAATTCCCCATCGTCATCCTCCTCAGTGTTGACATCTGCACTGTGGTTGACCTGCAAGAACAAAGGAGGCAGATGCTTCAAACTACTGCTGTACTGTTCTGAAAAGAATGAATCTGTCGGGAGTCTCACTACTTCTTTTTAAACTGGGGACTCTGGCATGCACAGTTTTCATGCACTGGGTACACACTATCTAGGATCAGACCATTATGAAAACTCAAGCACATAGAAAATGCAGATTGTTCATACATGTCTGAAATGGAAAGCACATGTTTCACTGACAATATTAACACTGACCTCTTAGACCTCAATGAATTCTGTCATTCCCATTAGAAGCATAAAAGGGAAAAATATGCAATTTAAGCAACAAATATAGACAGCATGCAAAGTAGAGGCATGTAAGCAATACCTGCGCCAGTCATAGTGAGGCAGAAAGAAACAGGCCACACAGAGTACAGCCAGTGCACAACACAGACAAACCACTTCTGCTGCATCCTTCAAGTTGTCAAGACTTTTACTACAAGAGTAAGGTTTTAAAAAAAAGAAAAAGTCACTGGGTGTGGTGGCATACGCCTTTAATCCCAGCACTTGGGAGGCAGAGGTAGGAGGACTGCTGTGAGTTTGAGGCCACCCTGAGACTACACAGTGAATTCCAGATCAGCCTGGCCTAGATGCATGAGGACCTGAGTTTGAACCACAGTACACATGTAAAATCCCAGGCATGGTGGTATGTATCTGTAATCCTAGCACTGGGGAGACCAAGACAGAAGAATCACTGTGGTTTGCTGGCCAGCCGATGTAGCCTAATAGGTGAGCTCTGGGCTAATGACAAACGCTGTCTTAAACTCACCCAAGGTTTTCTTCTGGCCTCCACATGCATATGCACACATGTACCTGCCCATACATGTGTATCCATATACATACAAACACATACACGTAAGCACACCACACATACACAAAAAAGAACCCATTCAGCAACATTTTGATTTCATCTAATTCATCTTTCCCCAAATATTTTGGCCTTCTACAAACCAACCTTTTTTTTTTTTTTTTTTTTTTTTGAGATAGGGTCTTATTCTGTACTCAAGTCAGCCTAGAACTTACTTTGCTCAACCTGTCCTAAAATTTTCAGCAATCCTCCTGTCTCAGTTTCCTGAGTGGTCAGATTACAGGCATGAGCAATCATACATAGCTAAATAATCTTTAAAAGCAGTTATGTTTAAATCCTCAGTGATTTCTATAGATAAAATGAAAATGAATCACCCCAACAAACAGAATTTTGTATAGGACCTGTATAGGAACATGAAGTCAATTGAGAAAAAAAGGGAGGCACTATAATTTCCAAAACTGAGGCACCAGATACAAAACCATATTCAAACATAAGGACTGGGGCTGTGGGAGGGCTAAGTGGATAAAGCTCTCATCACTCGAGCCGGAGCTCCCAAGGTCAATCATCCGCAGACCCCAAGTAAAAAGCCAGAAGGTAGAGCAAGGTGGGAGGCAGAGACTGGACTTCCCAGCAGCCTGAGGCAAGCCCAGCAAAAAACAAGTTAACATCCAGGGAGAAACCCTGTAACAAAATGTGACTGACTGTCCTCTGATATTCATATGTGCACCATGAACAACACAAACACATAAACTGGTTTATATCTCAAACTATTGCTACAGAGAATGCTCTAGTCAACATCCAATCCATGGCAGACTGACTCCAAACACAACTCTTTATACCTCCATCTAACAACACAACCCTTTAAACCTCTGTCTAACACAATCTTTTATACCTCTATCTAACAACACAACCCTTTATACCTCCATCTAAAAACACAACCTTTTATAACACCATCTACCACAACTCTTTATACCTCCATCTAACAACACAACCCTTTATACCTCCGTCTAACAACACAACCCCTTATACCTCGGTCTAACAACACAACCCTTTATACCTCTGTCTAACAACACAACCCTTTATACCTCCATCTAAAAAAAACAGAACCTTTTATACCACCACCTAACAAACCTTTATACCTCCATTTAACAACACAACCCTCTATACCTCTGTCTAACAACACAACCCTCTATACCTCCATCTAACACAACCCTTTATACCTCTGTCTAACAACAGAACCCTTTTTACCTCCGTCTAACACAACTCATTATACCTCCATCTAAAAGCACAACCCTTTATACCTCCGTCTAAAAACACAACGCTTTATACCTCCATCTAACAACACAACCCTTTATACCACCATCTAACACAATTCCGTATACCTCTGTCTAAAAACACAACCCTTTATACCTCCATCTAACAACACAACCATTTATACCACCATCTAACACAACTCTTTATACCTCTGTCTAACAACACAACCATTTATACCTCCGTCTAACACAACTCATTATACCTCCATCTAACAACACAACCCTTTATACCTCCGTCTAACAACACAACCCTTTATACCACCGTCTAACACAACCCTTTATACCTCCATCTAACAACACAACCCTTTATGCCTCCGTCTAACAACACAACCCTTTATACCTCCGTCTAACAACACAACCCTTTATACCCCCGTCTAACAACACTACCCTTTATGCCTCCGTCTAACAACACAACCTTTTATACCTCCGTCTAACAACACAACCCTTAATACCTCCGTCTAACAACACAACCCTTTATACCTCCGTCTAAAAACACAACCCTTTAAACCTCCGTTTAACAACACAACCCTTTAAACCTCGTCTAACAACACAACCCTTTATACCTCCATCTAACAACACAACGTTTTATACCTCTGTCTAACAACACAACCCTCTATACCTCTGTCTAACAATACAACCATTTATACCTCCATCTAACAACACCACCTTTTATACCCCCATCTAACACAACCCTTCATACCTCTGTCTAACAACACAACCTTTTATAGCTGTCTAACACAACCCTTTATACCACGATCTAACAACACAAGCCTTCATACCTCCGTCTAACTACACAACCCTTCATACCTCTGTCTAACAACACAACCCTTTATACCTGTCTAACAATACAACCCTTTATACCTCCATCTGAAAACACCACCTTTTATACCCCCATCTAAAAAAACCCTCTATACCTCTATCTAACAACACAACCTTTTGTAGCTGTCTAACACAACCCTTTATACCTCCGTCTAACAACATAACCCTTTAGACCTCCGTCTAACAACACAACCCTTTAGACGTCCATCTAAAAACACAACCCTTTAGACCTCCGTCTAAAAACACAACCCGTTAGACCTCCGTCTAACAACACAACCTTTTATAGCTGTCTAACACAACCCGCTATACCTCCATTTAACAATACAACCCTTCATACCTCCGACTAACAACACAACCCTTCATACCTCCGTCTAACAACACAACCCTTCATACCTCCATCTAACAACACAACCCTTTATACCTCCGTCTAACAACACAACCCTTTATACCTCCGTCTAACAACACAACCCTTTATTCCTCCGTCTAACAACACAACCTTTTATACCACCATCTAACACAACCCTTTATACCTCTGTCCAACAGCACAACCCTTTATACATGCATCTAACAACACAACCATTTATACGTCCGTCTAACAACACAACGCTTTATACCTCCGTCTAACAACACAACGCTTTATACCTCCATCTAACAACACAACGCTTTATACCTCCGTCTAACAACGCAACCTTTGATATCTCCATCTAACATCACAACTCTTTATACCTCCGTCCTACAACACAACCCTTTATACCTCTGTCGAACAACACAACACTTTATACCTCCGTCTAAAAACACAACCGTTTATACGTCCATCTAACAACACTGCGTTTTATGCCACGATCTAACACAAACCTTTATACCTCCGTCTAACAACACAACCCTTTATACCTCCATCTAACAAAACAAGCCTTTAGACCTCCGTCTAACAACACAACCCTTCATACCTCCGTCTAACAACACAACACTTTACACCTCCGTCTAACAACACAACCCTTTATACTTCTGTCTAACAACACAACCCTTCATTCCTCTGTCTAACAACACAACCTTTTATACCTCTGTCTAACAACACAACCCTTCATACCTCTGTCTAACAACACAACCCTTCATACCTCCGTCAAACAACACAACCCTTTATACCTCCATCTAACAACACAACGCTTCATACCTCCGTCTAACAACACAACCCTTTATACCTCTGCCTAACAACACAACCCTTCATTCCTCTGTCTAACAACACAACCCTTCATACCTCTGTCTAACAACACAACCCTTCATACCTCCGTCTAACAACACAACCCTTTATACCTCTGTCTAACAACACAACCCTTCATACCTCCGTCTAACAACACAACCCTTTATACCTCCGTCGAACAACACAACCCTTTACACCTCTAACAACACAACCCTTTATACCTCTGTCTAACAACACAACCCTTTATACCTTCATCTAACAACACAACCCTTTATACCTCCGTCTAACAACACAACCCTTCATACCTCTGTCTAACAACATAACCCTTTATACCTCCGTCTAACAACACAACCCTTTATACCTCCATCTAACACAACCCTTTATACCTTTGTCTAACACAACCCTTTATACCTCCATCTAACAACACAACCCTTTATACCTCCATCTAACAACACAACCCTTTATACCTCTGTCTAACACAACCTTTTAAATCTTCGTCTAACAACACAACCCTTTATACCTCCATCTAACAACACAACCCTTTTTATCTCCATCTAACACAACCCTTTCTAACTCCATCTACAACACAACTCTTTATACCTCTGTCTAACAACGCAACCCTTTATACCTCCATCTAACAAAACAACCCTTTTTATCTCCATCTAACACAACCCTTTCTACCTCCATCTACAACACAACTCTTTATACCTCTGTCTAACAACACAACCCTTTATACCTCCATCTAACACAACTCTTTATATCTCCCTCTAACACAACCCCTTATACCTCTATCTAACAACACAACCCTTTATACCTCTGTCTGGAGAAGTGAAGCTTCAGTTGTCCTTGGCTCATCCACAGAGGCCTCATCATCAAACAGCCGGCGACAGCAGACCAAGGTGAAAGGAGGTGGTACTTCTTTAAGAAAAGAGACTGCTTCTCGGCGAGATTTCCCATAAAGCTGCAGACCATTGACCTAGGAAGATAAGAGTTGAGTCAGCACTGGGCAAGTGCAAAACAGAGAAGCAAAATGTCTCATACATATAAATCTACCAAAATGAAAACATGGTATCATTTTTTTTTTTTGCGGGGGTTGGGGGGAATGCTATAAGCAAATGGCCTAAAGTTCAGTAGCAATTAGAACAGCTCAAAGTCTTTGAAGCTTATCAAAATCAAGGCTCAATCTTTGTTGAATGGAGGAACAAAGTATAAAATAAATTTGTGCCAAGCATGGTGGTGCATTCCTTTAATCCCAGCCCTTGGGAGCAGAGGTAGGAGGATCACTGTGAGTTTGAGGCCACCCTGAGATTACATAGTGAATTCCAGGTCAGCCTGAGCTAGAATGAGAAAAACCTTGAAAAACAAAATAAATAAATAACTCTGTGAGAGTAGCACTATTACAGGGTAAGTGATCTAACGTTTTACCTCTGTGTCGTCTTACTTTGTAATCAAGTATTATATTCTAACTTCCATTCATGGCTTCTCAAATGCACTAAATACCATTAGCAGCCTTCTTAAGATCATTTCCTTTGCATTTTCATTATAAAATTTATGGATATTACTACTAAATTTAAGGTTGTTAAAAACTGCTCAGCTTACAATGTGTAAGTGCCCAAATCTAGGATATTTCACTGTTAAAATTTAACAGCAGTTCACATGCCACACACTTTAAAACCTTTTTTTTTTTTTTTAATTTATTTGAGAGCAAGTTATTGAGAGAGAAAGAGAATGGGAACACCAGGGTCTTTTACCACCATAAACAAACTACATCACTACAACACCTATGTCACTCTGAACATTTGGCTTTATGTGGGTACTGGGGAATCAAAACCAGGTGGGCAGAATTTTAAGCAATCACCTTTAAACACTGAGCCATCTCCCCAACTCCCATGTACCCCACATACTTTTAATACCACCCTGGAAAAAATAACTTCTACTAAAAGCAAGTATGCATAGCTGGCATTGGTTCCATTCTGTAAGCTCTGCTACTACAGCAACCAAGTACATGTCGGGAGTATGTCAGCTTCAAGTTATTACATGTGTGTTCCATTTCTTTAAAAGATATCATCATTCTTTGTTAATGATTAATCACTTCACTATCACCAAAATTATTCATATTTCATATACTTTGGTAAATAGCAACACATCCCAAAAATGATTTAAGATTTTCTATAGCATGTGTTTTTAGCTCAAAGAATTCTCAGTTCTGGCCACAAGTCACTTAATTAAAGCTGACCTGATTGTTACTCCCAAAAGTACAGCACACTTCAACCAACAATCTTTTTACATCTGAATTCTAGCTCAATGGGAGGGGTTAGCAGCATTTATCTCTGACAGGTTTAATGGTAATTGGCAGGGCTCTGTAAGCCTGTCCACAGCTCTGTCATTACACCTGAGAGTATGAGGATACTGGGTTGCTTCAGCAGTGAGCAGAACATGGAAATCAGCTAATGCTAGGAATGACACTCACACTGGTGACACAGCACAGAGCCATCCACCAAATCATTTACAACAAAACCGCCACATGGTGAAAGAACCTACTTGCACTTCAAAGGGCTCACCCTACTGGAAAAGTCAATGTCATGTCCTAAGTCCTTGTAACTGTGAAGGGACCCAGTGGACACCAAGTCTAACAGCAGACAAGAGTCCTTGAAAGAATCCAAAGCAACAGAAGAATGGGCAGAGGTATTCATCACTAATTATACCATACCCACAATGCCAGCTTATGACATGAGCACAGAAACTAGAGTTAGGGAGAAGAAAGTAACCTATGTGAAATACAGCAAGTAGGTACCATGAAAGTAGGATCTTCACCCACATGCAAGTCTTAACTCACGCTTCACCTCGACACTAAAAAGTCATCATGCAGCTTCTACTTTATAGTACCTTTAAATATTTAGTTAACTTATGATTTATTCATTTAAATTGTCTCCAGTTTTCACAGCAGTGCCTAGTAGACCACCTCAGTATTCTAGTGCTGAAGGGATTGGCCACACTTCCCATTTCCAGCTCCTAGCAAAGGAATTTATGGCTGCTGTAAATAGCTGTTGTGGGGTGAAACTTGGCACAGTCTTCCAACCCCAAAGCATATTTATTTCTGTTTTAAACTCTAAGAGTCCAAGGAGTACAGTACATAATCCCCCGCAAGAGCTTCTCTGGCTAACTTCAGAGGATTTTTACATCTATACTCAGTTGCTCAGAAGGAACTCACTTTAATGTTAAAACTAACAGTATTTCTCAAGGTCTTCCAACCTGAAGCTCTTAAGTGCCATCAAGTTTTAATTATCTAGGTATTTTTTTAAAAAAACTTTTATTAAGAGGAGAATGGGCACACCAGGGCCTCTAGCTACTGCAAATATCTCCAGACTCATGCTTCACTTTATGTATCAGGCTTTGTGTGAGTACTGGAGAACTGAACCTGGGCCATCAGGCCTTGCAAACAAGAACCTTTAACCACTGAGCCATCTCTCCAACAAGAGTTCAGGCTTCCAGAGCTGTCTCCCAGTATGCATCACATTTAGGGTGTGGCCCTGCCCATACATCTGGTTAACCTGCCTTGTTTCTAAGAGGCCAATGCTGCTATTGAGAGGAACTCAATTAAACTTAGACTCAACAAAAATATTGACTTATTAATTTCCTTAAGCTTTGCAGGCAAGCGCTTTAACCACTAGCTACCTCATCAGCCCTGTTATCAACAATTTTCATACATGTACATAATGGAATTTGATCATAACTCTTTCCATTACTTTCTATTATTTTTTTTTTGTCTTTCCCTCCCACCGAACATCTTCTTCCCTGCTTGTCTCATTTTTGGTTTAATATCTTTTTTGTATTGCTTGCATTTTATTTATTTTTTAAGTTTTATTTATTTTTTATTTATAAGTAGAGAGAGAGAGAGAATGGCATGACAGGGCCTCTAGCCAGTGCAAACGAACTCCAGATGCATGCACCCCTTGTGCAGCTGGCTTACATGGGTCCCTTGGTTTCACAGGCAAATGCCTTAACCACTATTACTTTCATTTTTAAAATGTATTCATTTATTTAAAATTTGCACATGTATTTATGTATGGGCATGCCAGGATCCCTTGCCACTCCAAATGAACCCAGACAAGTGTACGATTTTTCATTCTGGCTTAATATGGTTGCTGAGGAATTGAACCCAGGCCAGCAGGCTTTGCAAGCAAGTGCTTTTAACTGCTGTGCCATCTCCCCGGAGCCAACATGGTGTTTGGACATATGTATACATTATATAATGTTCCATCTCCTCAGATATTCATCATTTTCAATGAGAAAGAGGTGTCTGTGTTTTAGTGTTCGCGCTGCCTATGGCACTTCAAGACTAAACTTCTCTCTCCTCTTGAGCTCCTGGTTGGCAGAGCGTGGGCACAGTTCTGAGATAAAGACCATTGCTCTGTTGTAATTATTAGCTATTGAGAGATGAGGTGTATTTCCAAGAAGTGGAATTCTGATTAAAACTGAATTAGTTAAGTATTTAAATTTACCATTCCATTTCTTGGGATTGGGATGGATTTCATGGTCCAGTCTCACTCTAGCCCAGGCTGATCTGGAACGTACTCTGTAGCCCCAGGCTGACTTTGAACTCATAGCAATCCTCTTACCAGGGCTGGGATTAAAAGTGTGTGCTATCATGTCCGGCCCCAGTCTAACATTTTCTTTGGTAAAATTTTCTATTTATTTGGGATGGGGAGAGAGGCTGAGAGAGAGAGAGAGAGAGAGAAAGAAAGAGACAGAGAGAGAGAAATGAACAAATGAATATACGTAAATGAGTATATGAGTATGGCTATTATCAAAAAAAAAAAAAACCCAAGTAACAGTAAATGCTTGTGATAGTTTGGAAACAGAGGAACCCTTCTACACTGTTGGTGGGAATGTAAACTGGTACAGTCATTATGGAAATCAGTGTGGAGGTTACTGAGACAACAAAAAATAGATCTACCATGTGACCCAGCTATAGCACTCCTAGGCATATGTCCTAAGGACTAATCTCACTACCTTAGAGATACTTGCTTAACCATGTTTACTGCTGCTTTATTCATAATAGTTAGGAAATGGAAGCAGCCTAGATATCCCTCAACTGATGAATGAATAATGAGGATGTGGTACATTCACACAATGGAGTTCTATTCAGTGGTAAAGAAAACTGAAATTTTCAGGGAAATGGATGGATCTGGAAAGGATTATACTAAGTGAGGTAACTCAGGCCCAGAAAACCAAATGCCACATTTTCTCTCTCATATGTGGATAATAGCTACAAATGTTTAGAGTTGTGTATGAATTGGAATAAATCTTGGTAGCAGAGACCAGTAAGCAAGAAAGGGGCTAAGTGAGTTCAGGGGACGAGACTGAGTAAGGTAGGGTGGGGGAGGGTTAATCAAAATTTAAGAGGGTATGAATAAGCCATATGGAAAACTACTTTTTTGGACAATGGAACACCCAGAAGCCATAGACTGTTCCTAGAAAAATTTCAGTGCAGGGCTGGGATACCTTCCTGTGAGTTGTTGGCAAGGGAGGACCCTGACGTCCCCAACATTACAGGCCATTGCCAAGGCCCTTGCTTTCCCACCAGGAATAGATGGTAAGACCCTATTGCTGAAGATTCTACATGCTTTGGCTGCAAGATCACTGAGCTCCCTGTAGATCAGCTGCCAGAAAAAGCTATGCTGCGTGAAGCACTATGAAAGAGAGAGAAGTCATCAGTGGAGATAAACAATAGTGAACACTGCAAGCCTTAAAATTGGCCAGCCAGGCTACAATACTGGCCATCTGCTATCAGGGAAACCAACCACTCTCTAATTGGACTTGATGCCTGCTCCACGGGAGGTAATACATGCCTGATACTGAAAACCTAGTCAAAAGCCTATGGTAGGGGAGGTCACGAGCCCTTCTGATGTCTGGCAAAATGCATATATTATGCTTACCAAACTGCCCTGTAAGCACTCTTCTTAACATTCATAACCATATATTAATGCTACTCTCACTTTTTGGTTAGAGAAGCTTCTATTTTCAGATGGGGCTGACCACTGGGATGACTCAAAAGGCACTATAATGCTGAGAGGTGACACAGGAGTATTCAGCACTGAAATATCTCTATCACACCCTCTAAGGCTCAGGGTCCACTACAGAAGGGATGGAGGAAAGAATGTAAGAGGCAAAGGAAGGGTAGTATTAACTGCTTACAATACAATCTTCCAGACACAATTTGGCCTCATTATCTATGACCTTGCACTGCCTAGTTCTACCTATACAAGACCCTTATAATAGGAGCAAAACATGACATCAAAATAAAAGAGAGATTAATTGATGCAGAGTGGATTCTGAAGGGGAATGTTGGGGAGGAGAGGAATTATCATGGTTTATTATTTATGGAAGTTAATTTTAAAAGTTTTTAAAAATCAATAATCAACCTGTGGATAAATATGACTGCAAGCCGGGCGTGGTGGCGCACACCTTTAATCCCAGCACTCGGGAGGCAGAGGTAGGAGGATCGCCGTGAGTTCGAGACCACCCTGAGACTCCATAGTGAATTCCAGGT
The DNA here is from genome assembly GCA_036346955.1 of Dipus sagitta. Taxonomy (NCBI): domain Eukaryota; kingdom Metazoa; phylum Chordata; class Mammalia; order Rodentia; family Dipodidae; genus Dipus; species Dipus sagitta. The sequence goes on from CM070773.1 coordinate 79,994,471, forward strand.
CAGCCTGGGCTAGAGTGAGACCCTACCTCAAAAAAAAAAAAAAAAAAAAATGACTGCAAGTTGTCAACAAGGTTCTTGGGTCAGACCCTTAATAAGCATTTAACAGGGATGGGAAGATGGATCCATAGTTAAAGACACTTGCTTACAAAGGCTGCTGGCTCAAGTTTGGTTCCCTAGCACCCACATAAGGCTGGACACAAAGTGGGGTATGCATCTGGTGTTTGTTTGCAGCAGCAGAAACACTTGTGTGTGCCCCCCCCCCACACACACACTATTGATTGATTGATTTAAAAAAAAAAATAAGGGAGGGTTTGGGACGATGGCTCAGCAAAGGCACTCGCTTGCAAAACCTACTGGCCTAGGTTCAATTCCCCAGTGGCACATGAATCTGGAATTTGTTTACAGCAGCAAGAGACCCTGGCATGCCCATACTTACTTACTCTCTCTGTCACACACACACAAATAAGAATATTTTGAAAACAAAAAAAAGACTCCCTTAAAAAAAAAAGTGAGGGGGCTGGAGGGATGGCTTAGTGGTTAAGGTGTTTGCCTGCAAAGGTGACGGACCCAGGTTCAATTCCCCAGGCCCCACATTAGCCAGATGCACAAGGGGCCGCACAAGTCTGGAGTTTGTTTGCAATGGCTGGAGGCCCTGGCGCGCCCATTCTCCCTCTCTCCCTCCCTCCCTCCCTCCCTCTCTCCCTCAAATAAATAAATAGATAAATAAATAAATAATTGTTTAAGTGAGGGAAGAAAAGTGTTTTACTAGAAAAAAAATCAAATCATGTTATTAAATGTTTTTCTTGGTCAATAATTCAGACACATTCACTAAGCAGCTGAGGAAGACCATGAAATTGACCTTCCCACTGCCACCCATGATGACAGGTGTGTTCTATAGTGTCCATTTAGACAAACACTCAAATGGACATCTCAGAAGCCTTCACAGATGTAGAAAATGGACGGGTATGGTATCAACTCCCTGTAGTGTCCTTAGGGAGTTGGAATTTCCTGATGTAAGGGACTCATGACACACTGACACAGGCAACAGAGCAACAGAACAGCTTCTGCCTGGTGTTCTGTGTTTCTCCCCAACTGTTTCTTTCACCTCTAGAAGTTCATCCTCTGGCTGAAGAAGGTTCAGTGTATCCACAGGACCACCAGGAACAATGGAAGAGATATAATGGTGCCCATCAAAAGAATCCACTTCCACACCAAGCCTCAGAGTATGGATGGGCAGGAGCTGTAACAAAACATGGAGCAATTAAATGAGTCATAACAGAGATACGCAGCTGACTAAACCTTCCAGTACATATCATTTCCACATGAAAGCTCCAAACCACAAAAGAAGACAACACTGGAAGAAGCATCAAGTACAACCTTGAGGCCATTTATCTTCCTGTTCTCTGTCCTCTTTCGTTTCTGCTTCAGCTCCTGGGGAGGCCTGCCCTCTAGTGAGTATCATAGGAGGAATGCTGTGTTTCACTTTTCTTTAGGGATCCCCATCCTCCCCACAACATCCCAGCTCCTCTTTATTGCTCAATTAACCTTCACCCACACTGTAATACCAAAGCATGCCACTTTCAAGAGTCCCTGGGCTTAAAGAACCCCCAACTGAGTTTATTTATTTATTTATTTATTTATTTATTTATTTATTTATTTGGTTTTTCGAGGTAGGGTCTCACACTAGTCCAGGCTGACCTGGAATTCACTATGTAGTCTCAGGGTGGCCTTGAACTCACAGCAATCCTCCTACCTCTACCTTCAGAGTGCTGGGATTAAAGGCGTGTGCCACCACGCCCGGCTACCCCAACTGAGTTTTAAGACCAGCTTGCACACATCTCTATCTCAGCTCACAACTTACTAAGTTTATAATTCTTTCTTTTTCTTCCCCCTCTTACTTCATGTTAGGCATCAAATCCAGGGCCTTCTAAATGGCAGGCAAGTACTCTACCACTCAACTATATCCACAGCCCTTGCGAGTTTTGAGATAGCATCCCATCATGAACCTTAGACTGGCCTCAATTTGCCATCCTCCTCTCTCCACCTCTCAAGAGTTTAGAGTATAGGTGGATCCCACTGCACCTGGCTAGAATTCTATTTTCTTGACTGCCTCCCTGCTCAACCCCACTGTAACTACAGAGCTTGTGCCTTCAGCCTCTAAAGCCTTGGACCCTAGAACTGTACCAGGCACTGATGTGTCACTGAATGCCACGAGAACTAATTTGTGAAGATGTCCTTTTCTATTTGGTCAACTAAATATCAATCTTTTTGTTTGTTTGTTTTGTTTTGTTTTGTTTTCTGAGGTAGGGTCTCACTCTAGCCCAGGCTGATCTGGAGTTCACTATGCAGTTTCAGAGTGACCTCGAACTCACATTGATCCTCCTACCTCAGCCTCCCAAGTACTGTGATTAAAGGCGTGCACCACTATACCAGGCTTTAAGTATCAACATTTCTTAATTGGGAGAAAGTAGTCATCTTCCATTCTAGGATTGATTGGTTTTCATAGGAGGCTTCATCTGGGATAGACAAGGTGAGAGGGAAGAGGTGGGTGTTCCACCTGCCTTCATCTTTGTTGGGTGCAAAGTCGAGGGCACTGACCAAGTCCTCTTACTTTCTATGTGGAGTGGACGATTCTCACTGTCACTACATAAATTCAAATATGGCAAATGCTACTAATTATGCTTTATATGTTCTGTCAATATTAGGACCATCTCTTTAAAAATATTTTTATTTATTTATTTGCAAGCAGAAAGAGAAAGACACACAGACAGAGAGAATGGGTGTGCCAGGACCTCCAGCCACTGCAAATGAACTCCAGATGCATGCACCAGTTTGTGCATCTGGTTTTACAAGGGTACTAGAGAACTAAACCAGAGTCATCAGGCTTTGCAGGCAAGTACCTTAACTGCTGAGCCATCTCTTCAGCCATCTTTTATTCTTGATAAGGAGAAAACCATACAAAGGTACCAATGCAACCTCAGTGCAATTTCCCCTCATTTCCCTATTTTCTATGGTTTCTCATTGCCAAGCTCTCAGTCATGTGCTCCAGGGTCCCATAGGCCATGCTTCAGTCACTACCTGGGGCTCATTTCCATCCTATGCTAGACACGCAGACAAACGTGAAGTGGCAAGTCATCCAGCTAATGACAACCTTAAGGACTTAAATAAGAAATGAGGTACTTCTGGCCCTGAGCTTGTCATTACCAAGCACTTGGGGCTGTATCACCTGGCAAGAGGTTGTTCTGGCACCCTAAATGAACCGTTAAAGCTGTTTTCACTGGTCTTCGCTCCTATGGCTTCTTTATTTTTCACTGATGCCACCGTACTACTCTTATCCACTCACTATAACAAATTATGCATATTAAGAAAAAAGGAGATGCGTCACTTCTTTAGTAGTCCATCTAGCAGAGGTGAGTAAAAACTCTCAGAGAAATGGTTTTATGCTAAGTTTACCCACCAATCTCTGCTACCTGTCTTTCCTTTCTTCATGAGTCACACACAATGGGACAGAATGCTTTTGAGTCTCCACAGAAATCATCATCTCCAGTGGATTATGAAAGCTGACTATTCAATTTCTAGAAATTCTGCAAGCCCACTATCAAATGCAGTTATTATTAAAATTAACTTGTACAGAGTTACAACTAAATAATATTTATTTAAAATAAATGTAATGAGTACCCAAAGTTCATTACTTCCTAATTATTTCTTAGTATATTTTATTTATTTTCATGAGGTGGTTTATCTCACTGTATGGTAAAATATTCTAAGACCTCAGAGAATATCAATCAGGCAGATAACAGACACTCATGAAATGGCTGGTTCATTTAGCTGCTCAACACAGCTGGGTCAGGTAATTCAACAGTCCTGCCCCACAGGGAAGCCTGTGACTGTGAACAGTATCTGTGCATTTACTCCTAACACAGTGCTCAGTGATGTCATTTTGGTGGCTGGAAATTTGCCACAGGCAAAGTACACATGGCATAGACATTGGGAGTTACAATTTCCACATAGGAGTACCCAGATTACATCAAAGACATTGCTGCAACACTGAGACATCTGCTACTTACACAGTAACATGCCCCATCAAAGATAAAAGGGTTAAGGAGGGAAGCAGCTCCAAACCCTCTTTTCAAACCGCCACATCTCAACTACCCTCCACAAATACTCCTGATCTATTCACATGGCTGACCTCCCATTCCTCACCTCGATGGAACAGTGAAGGCAGGAAGGACCTTAGGCACTGAGTACCAGCAGAGGCTTACCCATGGCACCCCTTGTCCTCCAAACATGGGGGCTGTGCCCTTCAAGGCTATTCTTCCAGGTATATGTAAACACCACATGTTCACTAGAAAACTTGAGTTTCAAACAAAGTGCACATGCTTCATTTTCAATCATGTGAACCAGAAGTGATGTTTACAAACTCTGTCAATCTGAAGATTACATTAGTCCTGGAGCTAAATCTGAGTGCAGCTGGGGCTCTGACATGCCGTGTTAAGTTGCTGCAGGCATCTCTGCAGGAGCAGGACTGTTTGATCACCTGTCCCAGCTGCATTGAGAACTAAACAAATCACCTACTTCATCTGTCTGTGTCTGATGTTCCCTCAGCATTCTGACTTGAGGCATAGCAGAAAGTGCTGAAATGACAGGAGTGGGAGCAACAGATGATACATCCACACCCCCATGTGTCTCCTTGGTGCTGGTTCAATGTGCTGTGCTAGGACCCTTAGGAGACTGACAAGCTAATGAGCAGCAGTGTTCTTGTGACCCCACTATGATGAAGAATATGAGGAAATACATCCAAGGCAAGCGAGTCCATTGTTGTGATTTACTGTCAGTGTCAAAATGATGAAAAAGAAGTGAGATCAAGAAAGCCAGAGTGTTCAGACCAAAGTGGAGACCTGTCATGAAACAAACTGCAGCTCGTCCATTTAGCTAAAAGCTCTACTTTTAGCATCCTAAAACAAGACATCAAAATGCTCAAGTGGGAATATAAATGCTATTGCTTCAGGGAGAAAAAACTTCTGGAAAGGAGTGCTCCAAAGCTGTGCCAGTGGAATAGGGGAGGATACTTCCAAAAAAACTGAACCCAAAATAAAATAAAAGAGAACAGAAGGGACCCCAGGGATGGTTCTCATCATATGCATATACACACAAAGTATTAGATACCCACTTATGTTTTGTGATTAGGAAGCTACTACGTTGGCCATAAACAGAAACATAAACAAACTTTCCAAGAGTAAGGTCACCTGCTCTGACACAATAAACCACAAGCTTCATGCCCTGGGTTAGTTGAACCCAGGATGATCGTCCAGTCCAACAGAGCATCCCTTACTCAGTACTCGGTGTTCCTATTTCTTCTCAAACTAATTCTGAGTGTTCAGAAATAGACAATATGTACTGCTATGTAACAGTTGACTGGAAGTTCTCTCATAGCAAAGGCAACCAACCATCTGTTACTTCAGATATATCATGTGTGTTATCCAACTGGCATACTTAATATCTGACTAAACACCTGATCTAAAACTATACTTGACACCTTCCCTACCTGTGCTCCTATTTCCTGTGCCTGGAATATCCACTGTACTTATCGTTCAAATGCATCCTTTAGAATTCAATGCCATCCTCCCAAATAAGCCTCTTCCATCTATCTTAAAGGAGTACTATCTTTTTCCCTTGAACATGCAGTAAACATTTTAGCAATATTTGCACAATGAAAAAAGATACTGAAATTCTCCCTAGGGATCTCATCCCAAACTTACAGAATCAAAATACTGGTAAGGGGAAAAACAAGGTAGAAGCATTTTGAAAAGGCTCCTCTGAGCTGCAATGGCAGTGTAGCCTGTAATCTCTGGACCTGGGAGGCAGGAGGAAGAGGATAAAAAGTTCAAGGCCAGCCTGGGTCTCATAGAATGTTTGATAAGGGAAGAAGGAGGGAAAGAGAGGAAGGGAAAGTGAAAGAGGTAGAGAGGGAAAGGGAGAGGGAAGGGATAGGGAGAGATCGATCCTCTGCGGCTTGTAACATGCAACCTACTCTAGTTTAGAATCATAGCTCTTCCGCTATTGGTTTTGTGGCTTGTGTTCATCACTCCAACCAAAGAAGGCCATAGAGCACAAAAATCTTGTTTGAGAACTGGTAAGAATGAAATGACTCTGATGAAAGAGAAACTTACTTTTCACAAAATATTATTCTGTACCTTTTCAATTTTATGTCTTGCCCACATAGTATCTATTAAGAATTAAGAAGAAGCCAGACGTGGTGGTGCATGCCTTTGATCCCAGTACTTGGGAGGCAGAGGTAGGCAGATCACTGTGAGTTCGAGGCCACCCTGAGATTACATAGTGAATTCCAGGTCAGCCTGGACTAGAGTGAGAGTGAGACCCTACCTCAAAAAAAAAAGGAAAGAATGTTGTAGGTTTTGAGTCTGAATTTTTTTTATAATTCTTCTACCTACTTAGCTGCATAGTATTTTAGGAGTTTTTTGTTATTAGTGGTGGTGGTGGTTTGTTTTTTGTTTTGTTTTGTTTAGAGACACTATCTCAAGCCACTCAGGGTGGCACAAAACTCACTATGTAGATAATAACCTTGAATCCCAGCTCTTTTGTTTCCTTAAGAGTTGTTTTGTTGTGGAGACAGTTTTACTGTGTGGTCCATCACAATCATCCTTTCTCCCACCTCCCAAGTGCTGTGATCACATGTGTGTCACCACACCCAGATCAACTAGCTGTGAATGATCCTTGGCAAGTTAATTTGCCAGCCAGGTGGTCCATTTTCCCATATGGAAGATCAAGAGATCTTCAGATCAAGAGAAGAGCTATTTAAAGCATAGGCACGGCCCACTGACAGCATGACAATATATCCCTCTAGCCCCTGAAGACCCCAGATCATCCCACTGCCTAAAAATTTCACTTGTTCATCACAGAGGGAAGGAAAACCCACATTCATGTTGTCTGACTCAGAAAATATACTCGAGAAGGAAATTAAAAGAAATATGTCAATTTGTCCTGTCAATACCAGAAATCAGGGTCAGTACTGTTTCTCACACCAGTGGTATTGCTGATGCTCACTGTGTATTATACTTGGCAGCGGCAGAAAGGGCACAAGACGAGCTGAATGTTCTTCTCTGTGATTATCTTAATAGTAAACACTTGCCAAAAAAGCCATCCCTAAAAGTGCTTGTCTTCCCAGATGCGGGAAACTGCTCTGGTATCATGATTAACAGCTTCCTAGAAGTGAGGCAGCTAATGCTAAAGCCACTGCAAATAGTTTCCACCTCATAAGAAAACCTTATCTGTCATCACAAGCAGGAAGATCTTCAATCTTCCCTTCAAGACTAATGAGCAGGTCATTGTCTAGAGACAGCAGGCCTATACTCTCACTTTCGGTTAGAGAAGCTTCTTGTTTCAGATTGCCATGACCACTGGGGAGACTCAACACTCATCAAAGTGCTGAGAGACAGTCGAGTATTCATCACTAAGTGAGACATCTCTACCACACCCTCCAAGGCTCAGGGATCATTGCAGAAGACGTAGTAAGAAGAATGTAAGAGCCAAAGGAAAAAGAGGAGGGTTTTGTAATACTGTTTTCCAGATACAAAGTGGCCATGGAGATCATGATACCTCACAGTGGCTGACACTACTTATACAAGAGCTGCATGATAGCAGGGAAAAAGCAGTGACATCAAAATACAAGATAACAAGCCAGGCATGGTGGCACACGCCTTTAATCCCAGCATTCGGGTGGCAGAGGTAGCAGGATCACACGAGTTCAAGGCCACCCTGAGACTACATAGTGAATTCCAGGTCAGCCTGGGCTAGAGTAAGACACTACCTCGAAAAAAAAAAAAGAAAGAAAGAAAGAAAGAAAGAAAAAACACCAAGATAACTAATTGGAAAACAGAAGGGATTCAGTGGAGGGGGGTTAGAAGAGGAAGAAAAGAGTTGGCAGAAGGGATTATCATGGTATGTTGTCTATACGTATGAAAGTTGTCAATAAAAAGTTACAAAAAAAAAAAAAAGACAGAGCTGGAGAAATGGCTTAGTGGTTAAGGCATATGCCTGCAAAGCCTAAGGACCCAGGTTCGATTCTCCACGTCCCACGTAAGCCAGATGCAATGGTGGCACATGCATCTCAAGTTTGCAGTGGCTGGAGACCCTGGCACTCCCATTCTCTCTGTCTGTCTCAAATAAATTAAGAAAATGGATAAATGTTTTAAAAAGGGGGGGGGAGCCAGCAGGCATCAGTAAACCCAGCGAATCCATGAAAAATGGAAAGGGCAAGGCAAGAATCTTCAGTTTTGACCTAGAGCTCCACACACCCCTGCTTCAAGCCTTCCACTGCTGTCCCCCAGCAAGGAGGATGAAGTCCACACCTATCACTCTGCCTCTCAGGCCCAGAAGCAGTGACCTTCCCCACCAGCCTTATTTAACAACATCCTGTCCACTATTGAATTTAACCACAACAACTGTGGTTTCTGCTACATGCTAGCCCTTCCCACAGCAGGGCTGTGACACCTACTGCTCTTCGCAGCTGGCCACATTCTTATCCTTCAAGCCCAAGCTCAGGGGCATACCTGGACTCCCTGCCTCCAAGTGGCCTTCCCTATGAACAGCTGATCACAAAGGATAAAGCAGAATAGAGGTCACTAGTGAGAGAAGATATGGATGCCAATTAGAGGGGCAACTATAGTGTACAATAATTAAGCATTTTCTATAACTACAGAAGTGTTGGGCTGAAGAGATGGCTCAGTGGTTAAAGGCAGTTGCTTGCAAAGCCTACTAGCCTGGGTACAAGACTCCAGCACCCACATAAAACCTCAAATAAAGTGGTATAAGCATCTGTGATCCCAAAGCAATGACCATGGGAGATATAGCCAGAAGAATTTGAAGCTCACAGGCCAGCTAATATGATGTTACTTTGTAGTCTGGCAGTTCATTCGCAGTGGCAAGAGACTCTGTCTCAAAGAAGGTGGAGCACAGACAGCTTGATACCGTCCTCTGATCTCCATACATGTGCCATGGCACATGAGCCCACAGCCAACTCCCTACACACACACACACAAACACACACACACAAATAATAACAACTATAAAGAGTGAAGATTCCCAACACAGAGCAATGATCATATTCGAGAAGGTGGAAATGCTCATTAATATGATTTGCTCATTATGAATTATACACATGTGTTAAATTATAACATTGTGCCCAATAAATAAGTATAGATATTATATGCCAAATGAAAAAGAATATACTGCCGAGCGTGGTGGCACACGCTTTTAATCTCAGCACTTGGGAGGCAGAGGTAGGAGGATCACCATGAGTTTGAGGCTGCCCTGAGACTACATAGTGAATTCCAGGTCAGCCTGAGCTAGAGTGAGACCCTACCTCAAAAAAAAAAAAAAAAAAAAAAAGAAAGAAAGAAAGGAAGGAAAGAAGGAAGGAAAGATTATACTCTGAAATAAAAAAGAATAAACTGTTCATCTAAGAAAGAAAAAAAAGAGTAAGAAATGAATTGTTCCCTTAAGTACAATCTACAATAGAATAATTTTGGGGAATTTTAAAGATCATTTCCAGTGTTCCTCACACCCACCGTTTATTTTCAGTTTCAGAACATATGTTCCATGGAAAAAAAGGAACCTTTTCATAGATGAAAAATAAACTGGTTTTATTAAAATGCAAAGGCAGAGTGGCAGTATCAATTGGAATGTGTCACATCACAAGGTCAAAGTGCCATCTCAAATGCTTCTATGCACTGCACATGTGTTGTAGCTTGAGGCCTGCAGAATCCTAATGACTGGTCTTTCTTTTAAACTTACCTTAGTTTTTTTTTTTTTTTTTTAATGAAGTTAGCATACTAAGTAATGGATTTCATTACATCATTTCTTTCTCTTTCCTTGGTTTTGTTTGTTTGTTGTTTTGTTTTGTTTTTTGAGGTAGGGTCTCACTCTAGCTTAAACTAACCTGAAACTCACTCTGTAGTTCCAGGCTAGCCTCAAAATCACAGCAATCCTCCTACCTCCGTCTCCTGGCTGCTTTCCTTGTTTTTAAAGACAGGATTTGCTGGATGACTCAACCTGGCCTAGAATTTGCAGCAGTCCTTCTACCTTAGTCACCCAAGTGCTGGGATTTCCAACATGCATGACTATGTCTGGCTCATTATAGCATTTCCATATGGATGTCATTATACTCCATTCTTGTTTATCCTCCTCCTCCACAGCCTGCCCCATTCCCACTTTAAAATTAGCAAAGTAAATTCTTAAAAGAGTAAGCCAATAATAATGAAACCATCTAGAGGAAATTCCAGACAAAGAATTCAAAAGCACAATTACATAAACCAGGGATGGTGGCTCACGCCTTTAATCCCAACCTTACACATGTGTCACCTTGTGCATCTGGCTTATATGGGATCAAAAGAGTCAAACATGGGTCCTTAGGCTTCACAGGCAAGTGCCTTAACCACTAAGCCATCTCTCCAGCCCCAAATATTTCTGTTTATACCCACTTATCAATTCTGCTCAGTCCCAGTCCAAAAAGTTTTTTTCTTTTAAATTTGGCAGTGGGTGGGCAATCAATGCAGAGACTTATAACTGGTCAAGTGCTAAAAATAAGTGACAGAGGAGTTCTTGGGCCTGCATGAAACATGTATCACCACTTCCAGGTTGCAGGGAACATTGCAAAGATGGTACAAAGAGAAAGCATGACCTGGAAGATGGGGAGGAGTACTGTGGAGCTCTGTCATCTGGGCATGATAGGGCCACAGCACCCATGACCTCACAACAGTGTGGTTACCGCCACAATACTTGGACATGAAGGAGCCAGTCAACATTCTGTTACAGATGGAAGAAGGGCTTAGGAGGCCACTCCCATCCATAATGAACTAATGACAGTTAACTGCTGCCAGAGGAGAGGAAGTCATTTATTCTCTTCTGTGGCACAACTGACAAACACCCCAGCCACTGACCAGGAATTCCTAGAAGGTTACATTTTAAGAGTGGAGGAAAGACAGAGATTGTTTGAACTTTCCAAGAACTATATACCTCTGCTTCCTCTCTCAGACGATCACCCATCACACATATATACATTCTGTCTCTCTCTCTCTCACTCACATCAACTGCACCCTTTGTAGTTCTCATAATGCTAGACATTCAAATTATGTTGTGATGAGAACTATAACCATTAATAAAACACTGAACAACAGAGAGAGCTAAAACTCTTCTAGATACCTTGTTTGTGAGTCATTAATAAGGTATGATTAGTATGTTTAAGAAGTAGAGAAAAAGATGCTGAAATGCAGGCTTTCCCCCCCTTTTTTTTATTGGTGAGAGAGGGAGAGAGAGAATGGCTGCACCAGGGCCTCCAGCTACTGAAAGCGAACTTCAGACACATGTGCCTCGTTGTGCATCTGCTTAACATGGGTCCTGGGGAATCAAACCAGGATCCTTTGGCTTTGAAGGCAAATGCCTTAACCTCTAAGCCATCCCTCCAGTCCAGCTTTTCCTTTTATACATTGCTAATATCACTTTAGAAATACAATCTAAAAAGAAATATCCACAATAAAATAATAAAAGCTAAACATCCATAAGCTGGTTCTCAGCAGATCAATGACATCTGAAAGAAACGTGATTTTGCAAATAATTTAAAACTAGCTCTAACATGCTATGTGCATTTAACAGTAAATATCTGAGGAGGAGCTAGAAGATAGCTCAGCAGGGAAAGGCTGCCAGCCTGAGTTTGATCCTCCCCAGCACCGTGTAAAGCCTGGAACAAGTGGCGCACATGTCTAATCTCACCAAGTCTGTGACAATGGGAGACAAAGCTAGGAAGACTCCAGAAGCTCACAGACCAGCTAATCCGGTGCACACAGAAACAAAAGAAGAGACATCTTGTCGCAAAAGAAGATGAGAGGATTGTTTCAAGTTCAAGGCCACCCTGGGTGAGGTAGAGTCTCACTCTAGCCCAGGCTGATGTGGAATTCACTACGGAGTCTCAGGGTGGCCTCGAACTCATGGCAATCCTCCTACCTCTGCCTCCTGAGTGCTGGGATTAAAGGCGTGCACCACCATACCCGGCTATGACTTGAGTTTAAGAATAACCACATTTTATCCTTGAACAACTAGACAAGAGGTTTTTCGAAGTCTATATTCCTGGACTTTCAGAAAACATGTTTTTCACAAGCCACCTATTACTATATGAAAAGCAAGCACATAGTACCTGCTATGTTCTAGTACTACTGAGGCAAAAACATGTGGGTTTTTGTTTCTAGACACAGCTTAAGGATTCCACTTTCTTCCCATAGGCACCTAACCATCTTCATCTTTCCTAACACGGACAGAACCCATCACATTCCTGCATGGCTAAAATTCTAGAAACCTTACATCATTTCATGTCTTCATGAATTTACAGAAGTTCCTCACATTTAAAACAGTGTTCACCTGTGGATCTAGAAAAAGTTCTTCAAAACAATCAAACACCGGGAACATTTAAAACCCTGCTCACCTTTGAATACTCCCGTAGCTCAGCATCGTCTGCAATATGCGTATCCAATGTAGCTACCTGAGTGCACAAGAAAACATTTCCACATTTGTAAAAGCATGACTTTATTTCCCTCTACAGTTTCTGGAAATAGCAAAGCCTCCACATTGATGATTCACCTGAAAATGTTTTCTGTATTTCAGAAATTCTTAAATAGAACACATAATAAAACTGCAAAGTATATTTTTTGTTATTCTCCACATTAATCTTTTTTTCTCAATTATCCCAAAGTTAAACTGACAGATAACTTGACTTATTCCCTCTCTCTGAATGGACATTTTATTAACAATTTACAGGTTAAAAAAAAAAATCATCGTAAAACACTTTTGCCTGCAAAGAATTCACTTCTGCAAATTTCCACGACTAAAAAGGAATAAACACTCACACACCCTTTGGTAGAGGGAGTAGAAAAAAATGAAGAGCCAGAAGACGGGAAGGAGTCTACAGAACACTGTCTTCTGGGTATGACGTGGCTGCGCCTGCACAAGACTGAGCTGCTAACACTTCATCATGGATGAGGAAGGGGCTCAGCCCACCTTCCCTGAGGAGCCGTTTTCAGGTAGGTAAGCTGCTAGGGGAGGGGGCAGCCACTAGCAAGTTGCCTGTGCTCCAGTAAAAAACCCATTGCCCTGCTCAAGCAAGCAACTCCAATAAACAGATTCGGTCACACAAAAACAAGTCAAAATACAAGGGGAACCAGTTGGGAATAAGTGGGTTCAGCAAGTGGGAGGGGAACACAATAATAAGAGTTAATGTGATTAATACTACACTATATATGTATGTCAAAATTAAATTGATTTTTAAAAAAATTAACTGATAAACAAAGCCCCCCCCCAAAATAAAAGAAGGAAGGTGTCATATTGTACTGTTTAGGAAAAGTGACATGGAAACAAAAGTCTGCACATGCTCAGTTCAGACACCATTTTTTGTTTTCAAGTATTTCTGTTTGATAGTTGAACCCACAAATAATGGACCCAACAAATAAGGAGGACTGACTATACTGGTTTTAAAAGTTCATGGTGGGCTGCCGGGTGTGGTGGTGCACACCTTTAATCCCAGCACTCGGGAGGCAGAGGTAGGAGGATCACCGTGAGTTCGAGGCCACCCTGAGACTACATAGTGAATTCCAGGTCAGCCTGAGCTAGAGTGAAACCCTACCTCAAAAAAAAAAAAAAAAAAAAAAGTTCATGGTGGGCTGGAGAGATGGATTGTGGTTAAGGTATTTGCCTACAAAGCCAAAGGACCCAGATTCAGCTCCCTAGTACCCATATAAAGCCAGGTGCACAAGGTGGTACAAGTGTCTGGAGTTGATCTGCAGTGGCTAGAGGCCCTCACATGCCCATTTTCTCTCTCTCTCTCTCTCTCTCATAAATAAAATAAATTTAATTTTAAAAAGTTCATGGTCACTGACAGTTTAATACTCCTATGTTGAACCCATAAAAACTTTACTCTTGACAAAACCAAGGAACAATTCACTTTTAAATTTCAAGTTCAGGCCTTAAAATTTACAAGCCAGGTATGGTGATGCACTTGAGAGGTGCCAGGAAGAGAATCAGTAGTTTAAGGCCAACCTCAGCTAGTGAGTTCAAGGGCAGCCCAGGCTACATGAGACTGTCTCATCCCTCCAACTGCAAGATTGGTAAAGTCAGACAAGTTTGCATAAACTGCAGCATCTGATTTTCACCACAAGGTCAAGCCAGTTCCTCAGGAGTACCTGGCAAAGGCACAGAGAGACCCAGTCCCTTGGGGGGGGAGCTTGGGAGAATCCTCAAAGCTTTTTATCTTGGCCTAAATGTGCTGCTCTGAATTCAGCAATGGATACTGCAGATGTGAATTCCTTGCAAGCACAACCTGATACGTGCACCTGTATGTTGTTACCAAATGCAGTTACCAAATGCATGGAGAAACAGGATGAATTAAACAATGATCCAAAAGTAATGCATTTCAGATAAGTAGATCCTGGAAGAAGGTGAGATAAAAACAATGGAGTATAATATGCATTCATTCACTCGTCCATCTTACCTTTCTGCCTCTTATTTCTCAGAATAAACCACAATTTTTAATGAACCACTTTAAAAATCCACCATCAGATTCTATCTCCTATTTCTAGCCCTTGCTATCACCTTGCCATGTGGTACACAAAATCTGAAATGGTGGTTACAAAGAGAATACAACTTTTTAACACACACCAAAAAAAAAAAAAAAAAAAAAAAAAAAAAAAAAAAAAAAAAAGCCTATCACCAAAGTACTATGCCATATTTCTCTGAATATAACTTACTAAGAATAGAAAGAAGAAAAGGGTACTTGCTGAGTGACAGCCCAGGGGCCATGTTCTAAATCTGTGACAGAGAAGCAGTAGACATGAGAACAGAATCAGCAAGAAGAGAGCGTATGAGACATTTTGCCTTAACCTGAATGACACGGGCCATTTTCTGATGATAGTGAGTGCATATTCAAAACCACAAAGAAAAAAACGTCTCGGGCATTAAGTCATCCAACATTAATGATAAACATACATTAGAAAAGGTATCAGGACTATATAACAAGACCCTGCCAAGAAAAGGAGAGAGAGAATGTGAATGACAATAGAAATTTTATCACCAGATGTGCTTGTTTGAAAGTATCTCTCATAGTTTCATGTTTGTATTTACGCTTCCTACTTAGTCTCCAGCAGGTGGAACCCTGCTGGAGGTGCGTTTCTGGGGGTGGATGCCTTGAATCTAGCCTATTGGTTGTTTGGTCTCCTCTGCTTCCCCCCCTTCTCTCTCTCTCTCTCTCTCTCTCTCTCTCTCTCTCTCTCTCTCTCGTTGTTCAGTCTGCTTTCTCTCTCTTTCCTTCCTCCCTCCTTTCTTCTCTTCATCCTTCTCCCCCCTTCCCTCCCTCCTTTCTTCTCTTCATCCTTCACCCCCTTTCCCTCCCTCCTTTCTTCTCCTCATCCTTCTCCTTCTCCACCGCCCATTCCCTCCCTCTCTCTGCTGTGGCTATGTGGTGAAGTGAGACAGTTTCCTGGGCCATGAAGCTGTAAAGCTGAAATAAACCCTTTCCTTCCACAAGCGGCTTTTGGCCAGGTATTTTGTCCCAGCAACAAAAAGGAAACTCACGCCACATTTGGTGAACACTGTCAAGACCTTTCCTACAATGCTTTCTGCTTTCATGTGAGTCACATGGGAAAATGTAACAAATCCCTTACTGGACAAATCTAATAAGAGGTGAGAGGAAGTCTAATGGCCCACTGGCAATATAAACTCCTACCTCACCTAAATTACTTCCTGTTATAAATACATTTGATAATCATTCTTTCATTTTTCTCATAAAACTGTAAGATTCTCTGTGAAACATAGGACTAATATCCACAGCCCTTTCCGTGTACAATAAAGCAAACAGGTCGTAAAAACACTGACAAAATGCCAGGGATTTTAAGCAGCTGATACAGGTTGTAAATGTGAAGTCACGCTCTGGCTATCCTAACATTTTTCTGCCTGTTTGGCAGAAATGGTTTCTGCCACTGAAATGGTTTCAACATGAAGTGAATGTCCATTAATTGTAACCAAAATTTATGTGCAATCCTTAATTGTTCTTACAGCACAGCATGTTTTGTGTGTGTGTGTGTTTTTAATCAACCAACTGAAGAACCAAAAGGAAAGAAAAGAAAAAAAAAAATAAAGGCATGCTGGCTGTTCTTTGTATTACTTTTTAAAACTGTCATGTTAGGAGCTTGACATGAAATGAGACCTATGTGTTTTGTATTAGAAGACTTTTTTATCTTTATTTATTTATATGCAAGCAGAAAGAAGGAAGAAGATGGAGGGAGGAAGGGAGAGAGAATATATGGGTATACCAGGGTCCCTTGCCACTGCAAACCAACTTCAGACACACATGCCACTTTGTGTATCCAGCACTACATGGGTATTGGGGGGTTGAACCCAGGTCATCAGGCTTTGCAACCAAGTGACTTTATCCACTGAGCCATCTCCTCAACCCCTATTAGAAGACTTTTTAACATACCATTATTTCATACTCAGGGCCCAATAGGTTTTCCCATCTGGTTTTCAGCTCATTTTCTAGAAAGCCTGGTACTTTTTCTGGACATACATCTATAAAAAAATAAAAATAAATGAAAAGTTGAATCTACTGTGAGCCAAACTTAACGACTACATTCTTCAATAACAGCTCAGCTTATTGTAATGAATAAAAAGGAAGTGCACTAACTTAAGTCTGCTAGGTAAAGTAAGTCAGAAGTAACAAGTAAGACTAATGTAAAACATAATCATATGTGACAAAATTATGGAGAAGCTCTTATTGTTAGGGAATACTTCAAGGGAACAAGGTAATGATGAGTTATAAGTGAAATATGAATGCTTACAGTTTATAAGTAGATATCCCAGAGTGTACAAGTAAAATACATCTGGCTTTGCTTTTATATGTAGGTCATACAACGGTTCAATTTAAATGTAAGTCATTTCAAAGTAGTAGCATTTTACCTATCCCATGGGAGAGCAACAAGTTACCAGGATCTCACCATATTCAACAAGGCATAGTGACACAAGCCAGTCAGACTTCCACTCAGGCAGGTGACTATGAAGGCCCTTCTGCCAAATTCTGAATGGCAGGAGCTCTTGCCTAATAAATTATTTTACACCAGTCTGATGCTGCATGGACATGAGGAACTTTATAATGCTCTTGATGTGATACTGTGTTTATTTCTTTGATCAAATCATTATGACTTCCTATCCTCCATATAATCTTAGCAAACCACCACTGTCTGAATGGTGTCCAAGAGACCAAAGTCAAAGCGGTAAGACCATATTTCAGCTAATATGCACACTCACAGCTGAGGATGAAGAAAGTCTCACATTTTAAGTTAAGTTCTATTTTAAGTTAAGTCCATAAGTTGGACACCTCACAAGTGACATAATCATCTGCTGGAAAACAAATCTAACATACACATCTTCAGCAAAAACAGTGCATCTCAGGTGCATATAACACTTAATTGTATAACCACCATTCTCTGTATAAACACAGAAACACCAAATTGATAATATCTAAGCTAGAATAGGCAGTGATTAAAAATACTAAAAATAAGAGAACCAAATATGCAAGCAAAACTGTACATTAAAATAAGCACTAAACAAGAATATGCTTGGTCCTCCATGGCCAAAATGTTAAAAGTTTGATGCTGAAAATAAAAATATCCCATTTCATATCTCCAAGATGTTTCTGAGATTACTCATATTGTATTAAATATAAAAAGAGGAAATGGTTAACAAACGGGAAAGTCAAAACTCCAAAGGGAAGGCTTAGGACCTACCTGATTTTTCAAAGGCTTGCATGTTGTCCTTTTTAAAATTATCCAATCTTTCTCCAATTTCTTCATCTTCAACCTCCAAATCCATTTCTGTTTCCACAGCTCTAGTCAGGAGGACTGGTGTTCTTAGGGGTTCAACCATAGCTCCTAGAGTAAGAGTTGCTAACTTGAATCACTACCAATGAAGGACCAGGTTTTAGTGAGCTTATGTCACTACTGTCATATATGTCATGTGAGGTAACCAGTCGATTTTAAAAACAAACTTTTTAAAATTCCTTTTCTCTTTTGTACGATTTTTAAAATTTATTTAATATTTCTATTGATTTATTTACATGAGAGAGCGTATGAGTGTGCCAGGGTTTCTTCCACTGCAAGCAAATTCCACATGCATGCACCACTTTCTGCATCTGGCTTACGTGGGTTCTGAGGAATAAAACCTGGGCCAGCAGGCTTTGCAAGCGAGCACCTTTAACTGCTGAGCCATCTCGTCAGCCCCTCCTTTATTTATTAATCTGAAAGAGAGAGAGAGAGAAAGGGGGAGAGAGAGAGAGAGAGAGTGTGTGTGTGTGTGTGTGTGTGTGTCACAACACACATGTGGAAGTCAGAAGACAACCTGGGGTGTCAGTTCATAATTTCCACCTTGTTTCAAGGCAGGGTCTTTCCCTCACTGCAACATTCTCCAGGCTTGCTGTCCCTCAGGCTTCTAGGAATCTTCCCATCTCGACATCCCATCTTGCTGTAGGCATGCAGACATTACAGATTTGTGCTACCATATTTGGCTTTGCATGGTCTCTGGCCCTAGTGATTAACTTTTTGACAGTATGGACAGTATGATGAAGAACAAGGTCAAGTTCATGATGGAGCAGTGATAAACACTTTACAGCTTCATAAATGAGGGAAAACCTCTCTTGCCTGTACGGAGCAGCACATGGAGAACATGCCCACCCCACGCTCTTGGCGCTGCACAGTACTACTGTGTGCCTCACAAGTAAGCCACCTTTCTAATGGGCAACTCAGAGCATTCCCCTGCATGCAGAGGCTTCCCCTCCCATTGCTCAGCTGAGGGCAATCAAGTCATAGGCAATATCCAAAGTCATCATGAAGTCATGTATCTCTTAATGAGAAGAAAAGCTGAACAAGTGTCATCTTTGATTTTTTAAAATAACAGTGCATCATCAGTCTTAAAGTACTTTTATTAAAATTGGTAAATTGAGGTGCTGGAGACATGGCTTAGCAGTTAAGACACTTGTCTGCAAAGCCAAAGGACTCAGGTTCAATTCCCCAGGACCCATGTAAGCCAGATGCACAAAGTGGTACGTGCATCTGGAGTTCGTTTGCAGTAACTAGAGGCCCTGATGCACCCATTCTCTCTCTCAATCTCTCTCTCTCTCTGCCTCTTTTTCTCTCAAATAAATAAATAATAAAAGTCTTTTTTAAAAATTAGTTAATTTGGCCTGGGCAGAAAGCTCAGACAGTAATGTACTTGCCATGCAAGAACCTGAGTTCAAACCAGGTACCCCTGTAAATACTGGTGTGCTAGCCCATGCCTGTAATCCCCTAAAGCTCACTGGCTAGTCAGTATAGCCTAATAGGTGAGCTCTAAGCCAGTAAGAGACCCCATCTCAAAAAGAGGTAGATGGCATACCTAAGGATGAACATCCAAGGTTGTTCTCTGGCTTCCACACAACATGCTCACAAATTTAAACACACGTGTCTAATACACATGAACTCATGCATGTACACATGCACACCAAACACACATACACACATGTAAACAAAAAGGAAAAAAAAATTTAAACTGAATCTCTCTATCAGCTCCAACTACCCATAGATGAACAAGCTATCAAGGCCACAAAGAAAATAATCCAAGTCCAATTATAGTATTCTAGTAGCTAACAAACT
The DNA here is from genome assembly GCA_036346955.1 of Dipus sagitta. Classification (NCBI taxonomy): domain Eukaryota; kingdom Metazoa; phylum Chordata; class Mammalia; order Rodentia; family Dipodidae; genus Dipus; species Dipus sagitta. The sequence goes on from CM070773.1 coordinate 80,014,207, forward strand.
AATCTTGTCAAAAAAGTACCATGGCAGCAGAGATTAAGAAACCAGTGAGTAAGCCGGGCGTGGTGGCGCATGCCTTTAATCCCAGCACTCGGGAGGCAGAGGTAGGAGGATCGCCGTGAGTTCGAGGCCACCCTGAGACTCCATAGTGAATTCCAGGTCAGCCTGGGCTAGAGTGAGACCCTACCTCAAAAAACCAAAAAAAAAAAAAAAAAAAAGAAACCAGTGAGTTATGAAAGGTGGTTTGGGAGGATTTTAGGGAAGGAGTAGGAAGACAAAAATACAAAAGATTTGTTAGGGCAACTGGGAAATCACATGTGCAAAGTATCTGGGGGCTGGAGAGATGGCTTAGTGGTTAAGGCACTTGTCTGTGAAGCCGAAGGACCCTGGTTCAATTCCCCAGGACCCACATAAAGCCAGATGCACAGGATGGCATGTGCGTCTGAAGTTCGTTTGCAGTGGCTAGACACCCTGGTGTCTGTACTCTCTCTCCTTCTCTCTCAAATAAATGAATTTTTTAAAAAAAAGTTGGGAATTACTATACCTATTTACTGGTATGATGATAATATAAAATAGCATCCAGATGAGTGTAGTAGCACCCAGCACTTGGGAGGCTGGGGTAGGAAGATCACTGTGAGTTTCAGGCCAGCCTGGGCTACAGCAAGACCCTACCTCAAAAAAAAAAAAAAATTAGGGCTGGAGAGATGGCTTAGCAGTTAAGGCACTTGCCTGCAAAGCCTAGGAACCAGGTTCAATTCTCCAGGTCCCACATAAGCCAGATGCACATGGTGGCACATGTGTCTGGAGTTTGTTTTCAGTGGCTAAGGCCCTGGTGTGCCCATTCTCTCTCACTCTCTCTCTCCCTGTCTCTAATAAATAAATAAAAAGAACTATGTTAAAATAAATAAATAAAAATGTTTAAAGAAAAAGCATCCTCCTTTTACAATGCATAGAGTCAAGTATGTAAGTATGTCTACATCAGATAAAAAGATGGAATATGGGCTGGAGAGATGGCTTAGCGGTTAAGTGCTTGCCTGTAGAGCCTAAGGACCCCGGTTCGAGGCTCAATTCCCCAGGACCCACGTTAGCCAGATGCACAAGGGTGCACACACATCTGGAGTTCGTTTGCAGTGGCTGGAAGCCCTGGTGCGCCCATTCTCTCTCTCTCTCTCTCTCTCTCTCTCGCTCTTTCTCTCTGCCACTTTCTATCTCTGTCGTTCTCAAATAAATAAATAAAAATAAAAAAATTTTTAAAAAAGATGAAACACGGCAAAATGATAAGTATTGGGTTTAAATGGTGGATAAGTCAGTATTCATATTCAATCTTTTTTCTATTCATTTATTTGAGAGTGAGAGAGGGGGAGAAAAAGAGAGAATGGGCACTCCAGGGTCTCTAGCCACAACTCCAGGTGCATGCGCCACCTTGTCATCTGGCTTTACATGGGTACTGGGGAATCAAACCCAGGTTGCTAGGATTTGCAGGCAAGCACCTTAACCACTGACCAATCTCTTCAGTCCTCATATCCAACTTTTTTTCTTTTGGCTTTTCACAGTAGGTTCTCACTTGAACCCAGGCCAACCTGGAATTCACTATCTAGTCTTCTCAGGATGGCCTCAAACTCACTGTGATCCTCCTACCTCTGCCTCCCAAGTGCTGGGATTAAAGGTGTAAGCCACTATGCCCAGCTCCACATCCAATTTTTTAAAAGAAGGATTTATTTTATTTAATTATGTATTAGAGAGAAAAACACAGAGTGAGTATGGGTGCAGCAGGGCCTCCTGTAACTACAAACAAACTCCAGAAGCATACCCCACTTTGTGCATCTGGTTTTATATGGGTACTAGGACATCAAACCTGGGCCATCAGGCTTTGTAAACAAGCACCTTTAACCACTGAGCCATCTCTCTAGCCCATCATTACAATTTTTTTAGTTTTTCTATATGCTTAAATGTTTTCACAATAAAAAAAAAAACTGAAGAAGCCAGGTGTGGTGGCGCACGCCTTTAATCCCAGCACTCGGGAGGCGGAGGTAGGAGGATCGCCATGAGCTCGAGGCCACCCTGAGACTACATAGGAAATTCCAGGTCAGCCTGAGCTAGAGTGAGACCCTACCTTGAAAAAAAAAACTTGAAAAAAAAACTGAAGAATACAACTAGGTAAAGTTAGTCTGATTGTAGCATAAGACTTTACACCACTGACACAGTATTTTCAGTGCATTTAGTCCATAAAGGCAGTGTCGGAATAACAAATCCAATCATTATTTGATGCATTATTTATAATTACCACGACATAATATATATCTACAATGTGGTATGTACAAATAATAGAATACTGAATCTTTAAGGGGAAGGAAACCTTGTCACACACTGTAGCATGATGAGGCTAGAGGACACAGTATGAAGGAAAATGAGCACATGAGAAGGAAATGCTTCCACTGATGTGAGTTACCACAGAGGCAAGTTCACAGAAAGGGGAAGTAAAATGATGGCTGCCAGGGCTGGGAGGAGGAAGCTGTAAGTTAATGAGCATACAGTTTCAATCACAGGAAATGGAAATGCTCTACAGGCAGGCTAAACAATAATGCGCATACTATTAACAATGGTCACAATTTCATTAAGATGTTTAGTTCACATAATAAAAAAATGGCTATCAGAGCTATTAGGATAGCTGGAGAAAACAATTGCCCATCACAAGAGCTTATAGTACATAGAAGTGTGACTGACCATGTGCCACAGAGAATATACAGATAGGTGCACAAGATATATGAACAGCAGGACTTCAGAGGGGAAAAATAGTAAGGTTTAGAATGGGAGAGAGAGGCACTGAGCAAGAATCTGTGGTTTATTCCAGACTTCTAGATACTGACCATATGTAAGGTACACAAACAACCCCTACTAATTTATAGTCCTACACAGACAGCAGGTGACTACCATGTGTGCTGAAAGCTCAAGAGCTTACCGGCTGTCACTCATTAACTACCTGAAAGACAATCAGTCCTTGGAGAAAGGGAGTGTGGATTTAGTCAGAACTCAACCCTGTATCAATTTATAATGTCTACATGCCCAACAAAGACCTGCTAATTCAGATATTGGCCATGCCTATGATTCATTCAGTAGACTGGACTGAAGATGAGCACTCTATTACAGCTATTAAAAAACTATTGTATAAACATTTATAGGCTGAAGAGATTACTCGATGGATAAAGAACTTGTGCAAGCATGAGGACCTGAGCTCAGACCCTTAGAACCCAAGTGAAGAATCTAGATGTGTCAACGTGAGCATCTGTAACCCCAGTGCACCTAAGGCAAGATGGGAGGTACAAGAAGGAGACCCCTCCAAAGTCGCAGGCCGGCTCGCCTGTTGTATGTAGCAGTGAACCAGGAGGGACACCTCAAACAAGGTGGAAGGCAAGAACCCACACACAAAACTGTCCTCTGACCTCCACACGTGTCATGCCATACGTGCCTGCACTCAAACAAATGAATGTGTGTGCATGTATGGGCGCGTACACACACATACCATATACAAACGTGTAAACCCAAAAATAAAAAATCAATTAAAAAACATATGCAAGCTGGGTGTAGTGGTGCATGTCTTTAATCCCAGCACTTGGGAGGTAGAGGTAGCAAGATCTCTGTGAGTTTGAAACCACCCTGAGATTGCATAGTGAATTCCAGGTCAGCCTGGGCTAGAGCGAGACCCTACCTTAAAAACCAAGCTTATGCAAACATTTAAGATCAATATGGCATGTGTACAATTTTTACTATTACCTAGGCATCTGTTTTTCAGCAGGAAAATATCTTTTCACTAAATGTACATTAAAAATTCCATCCTCAGCCGGGCGTGGTGGCGCACACCTTTAATCCCAGTACTCGGGAGGCAGAGGTAGGAGGATCGCCATGAGTTCGAGGCCACCCTGAGACTCCATAGTGAATTCCAGGTCAGCCTGGGCTAGAGTGAAACCCTACCTCGAAAAAAAAAAAAAAAAAAAATTCCAGGCTAGAGAGATAGCTCAGTGGGTAAAGTGCTTGCCTTGTCAATAGGAGGACCTGAGTTCAATCCCCACGGCCCATATAAAAGTGCTAGGCATGGTGACATGCATCCATAATCCCAGTGATGGGGACATAGACAAGGAAGATCCCTGGGGCTCACTGGCTAGCTAGTCTGATGTAACTGGTGACTTCCAGGCCCATGAAAGAATGGTGGGCTGTGTTCCTGAGGGTGGCACCTGAGTCTCCTCTAGCCTTCATGCACACCAAGCACACAAGTACACATAAAAGAACATACACAACAGAAAAATAAAGGACTTTAAAAATTCTAGCACAAGCCAGGTGTAGTGTAACAGATTTATAATCCTAAAATTGGGAAACTAAGGCAGGAGGATTTCAAATTCAAGGCCAACCTGAGTCACATAGCAAGAACCTAAGGGTTGGGGAGAAGGCTTAGCAAGAGCCTATCAAAAACTCAAACAGGGCTGGAGGGATGGCTTAGTGGCTAAGATGCTTGCCTGCAAAGCCAAAGGACCCAGGTTTGATTCCCAAGAACCCATGTAAGCCAGATACACAAGGTGGCATATGTGTCTGGAGTTCGTTTGCAGTGGCTAGAGGCCCTGGCATGCCCATTCTCTCTGCCTGCCTCATTCGCTCTCTCTCTCTCTCTCTCTGTGTGTGTCTCAAATAAATAAAATATTTAAAAAACAAAACAAACTTAAAAGAAAACTCAAACAAACAAAACACTTAATTACCAATCAATTTCTATTGAACGCCAAACTTGCCAGGCTCAACTACAGACAGGAGTATTTCCAAGTGTGGGAAGAATCTGTTCATCTTAGACAAATACTACTAGAAGTATTTGTTACTTACTAGTTGTGTCACTTTGGGCCATGTTCACATTATCAACATTGATTGACACATATATTTTATGGTATTAATTTAAAAATGACATGCAAGTAATGATGTATTTGTTCTTCAATGAAGACTTGTTACTTTTATAATCCTATTGGCAACAAATGTTTTTTAAATGTTCTTGAGAAAAATTCCCATTTTAGTTTCTCACTATATTTCGAAAAAGAAATCAAGAGACCATTAGAGCAAAATATAGCATTAAAAATGAAATTTGGGGCTGGGGAGATGGCTTAGCAGGTAGGCATTTGCCTGCGAAGCCTAAGGACCCAGGTTCAACTCTACAGAACCCATGTAAGTCAGACGCGTAAGGTGGCACATGTGTCTGGAGTTTGTTTGCAGTAGCAGGAGGCCCTTCATGTGCGCTCTCTCTCCCTCAAATAAATAAATGTTTTAAAAAATAAATAATTAGCCGGGCGTGGTGGCGCACGCCTTTAATCCCAGCACTCGGGAGGCAGAGGTAGGAGGATTGCCATGAGTTCAAGGCCACCCTGAGACTTCTTAGTGAATTCCAGGTCAGCCTGGGCTAGAGTGAGACCCTACCTCAAAAAACCAAAATAAATAAATAAATAAATAAATAAATAATAAGCTGGGCATGGTGGCACACGCCCTTAATCCCAGCACTCGGGAGGCAGAGGTAGGAGGATCGCCTTGAGTTCGAGGCCACCCTGAGACTCCATAGTGAATTCCAGGTCAGCCTGGGCTAGAGTGAGACCCCACCTCGAAAAACCAAAAACAAAAAACAATAAATAAATAAATAAATAAATAAATAAATAAAATTAGGGAGCTGGAGGGATTGCTTAGTGGCTAAGGCATTTGTCTGCAAAGCCAAAGGACCCAGATTCAACTCCCAGGACCCACGTAAGCCAGATACACAAGAGGGCGCATGCGTCTGGAGTTCGTTTGCAGTGCCTGGAGGCTCTGGCATGCTCATTCTCTCTCTCCCTCTTTCTCTGTCAAATAAACAAACAAACAAATAAATAAATATAAAATACTTTTTAAAAATTAGGACTAATTAAGGTGCTCCAAGTTTGATTCTCCTGTACCCATGTAAATCCAAATGCACAAAGTGGCACATGTATCTAGAGTTCATTTGCAATGGCTGGAAGCCCTCTGTCTCTGTCTTTCTCTGCTTACAAATAAATAAAAACGTTTTCTAAAACCTTTTCTAAAAATAAATTAATTAAGCTGGGCGTGGTGGCGCATGCCTTTAATCCCAGCACTCGGGAGGCAGAGGTATAGGAATCACCGTGAGTTTGAGGCCATCCGGAGACTACAGAGTTAATTCCAGGTCAGCCTAAGCTAGAGTGAAACCCTACCTCAGAAAACCAAAAAAATTAATTAATCAATTAATTAATTTAAAATAATTAAATCTGGGATGGGAGATTTCTCAGTGGCTAAGGCACTTGTCTGCAAAGCCTAGTGATCCTGGTTTGATTTCCCAGTACCCATGTAAAGCCAGATACACAAAGTGGCACATGCATCTGGAGTTTGAATATAGCAGCTGGAGTCATTGGTGCACACATTCATTCTGCCTGTCTATCTCTCTTGTTCTCTCTGCTTGAAAAAAAAAAAAACAGATAAAAATATAAAAAAGAGAAAAAATAAATTAAATCTGAAGCTTCAGAAATGTCAACATATTAGACAAATAAGGGCCCTGGAGCCAAAGCTGTTGGTACTTGATTGTTCTAATTTAAGCAACAAATGAAACTTCTATCTCTATTTACAGCAGCTCTCAGCATTTAAGGATTACATCCCATCATTTGGATGGGCACATTTTAACAGGCAAAGGAAATGTTTCTACAACAGTGACAGGATTCTTTGGTCTGTCACTGTGTTACACAAGATGGACAGTTTTCCCTATGCACACTCTCAGAGGAACCTCCATACCCTGGCTGTGCTTCCAAACCTCAACTGCATGGAGAAGAGAGGGATGGTAACATTAATTACCTCTATCTGAAGTCTGTTCGTGTGGAAACGCAGGAGACGAGGCTTTCCTGCGAACCAGTGTTAGGTGCACCACCTGCCCTGCATTTCGTAACACTTCCACAACATCCTGGTTGGCAAATCCCTGAATATTCACACCATCCACCTAGAATATTAGGAGACAGGTTAACTAGTACCATTTTTGCTTTGTTTCAATTTTGAAAGGAAGTCTTACTATGTAGACCAAGCTTGTCTCAAATCACAGCAATCCTCCAACTTCAACTTTCATAGTGCTGGATTACAGGCAGGAGCTACCCTGTCAATCTACTACTACCATGTTAATTCTGGCAACACTGAATTAAATGAGGCAATTCACTTTAGTTCCCAAATAGTTTCTATTAGACCTTAGAAATACTTTCAAATAAGAATGCAAAGCTTAGGACTGGAGAAATGGCTCAGCATTTAAAGCACTTGCCTGCAATGCCTCACAACCCGGGTTTGATTCATTCTCCAGTACCTACATAAAGTCAGATGCACAAAGTGGTGCATGCATTTGGAGTTCATTTGCAGTAGCTACAGGCCCTGGCATACCCACTTTTTTCTGTCTCACCCTCCTTGAAAATAAATAAAATATTTAAAAAAGAATGCAAAGCCTGAGTAAAAACATGCTGACAAACTGCCCTACAGATTAGAAAACGAATTCAAATTTGTATTTTAAGTCACAGACTTCAACTAGAGACATCAGAAAGGTAAAGGTCTTTAATTTCTAGTTCTAGTCAAAATTTGAAACAATAAAATCTGGTTAATTATAATACATATTTCCCAAAATTTTATTAGTAAAAGTTATGATCAGAACTGAAGAGATTATCCCTGTAGGCTATGGTTACACAGTTCTTCCCAAAGAAGCACACTGATCTCCTTCCATTAGACCTGCTGGCATTCTGAAAGCATCTGTATAGGAAAGCTATTATTATTATTTTTTTGGGGGGGTTGGTTTTTCAAGGTAGGGTCTCACTCTAGCTCAGGCTAACCTGGAATTCACTATGTAGTCTCAGGGTGGCCTGGAACTCTCGGTGATCCTACCTCTGCCTCCCAAGTGCTGGAATTAAAGGCATGAGCCACCATACACAGCTTGAAAGCTATTATTTTTAAGTCATGGCCAAGGCTGGAGAAATGGCTTAACAGTAAGGCGCTTGACTGCAAAGCCTAAGGACCCAGGTTCAATTCCCCAGTACCCACGTAATGCGGCACATGTGTCTGGAGTTTGTTTGCAGTGGCTGGAGGCCCTGGCATGCCCATTCTTTCTCCCCCACCCCTTTCTCAAATAAATAAAATAAAATACTTAAGTCAAGGCCAATTCCACATCCCTGCAGTCCATCAGGACCAACAGGCTAGCCTGCCAAACCAATACTTCAGCCTTCCTGCTGAACTGTTTCCTCACAGCAGTGCTGTGCTGCTGGCCTCCGTAGCCTGCAGTCATCTTCAGCCAACAGTCATGAAAGACGCTTCCTCACATGGACTTAAAAGACAAAGACTGAAATTGTACTACCCAAAGTCTGCTTCCATGTAAATCATAGTTTGTATGTATACAAAGGTTACATTCTCAAAACATTTTTATTTATTTGCAAACAGAGTGTGTGAGAGGAGGGGGGGAGGCACCCCAGAGTCTCCTGACACTGCAAACTAACTTTGGATGCATGGTACCACATTGTACATCTAGCTTACATAGGTTCTGGTGAACTGAACCTGGGCCATCATGCTTTGCAAGTAAGCACCTTTAGCCACTAAGCCATCTCTTCAGCCCAAGGTGACATTCTAAAAACATATAAAATATTTCAGTTTTGGGTATTTGCAAAATACTTTCACAAAGTGGTGAAGGGGGCTGGGAAATAAGAATACTAACTGCATCAAATGGATGAGTGTAAACACACAGACACTCTAGAAGTGTTTCCTAGGGACATGCAAGAGCATCTTTCAAACATATCTGCATGACATATAACTTTCCTACAAATGTTGTGAATGAATTGTTTCCTCCTTGACTGAAAAAGTTTTAGAGCCATAGAGACAAAATTAATGTGATTTCACTATAATTCTAAAACTTAATTTTTCCAAACCTTATGAAACTATAAGCCATCTTCCTCTCATGCACATGACACAAAAAAACAACATGTTTTTGTTTTGTTTTTTGTTTTTTCAAATCTCCAAGAGGGCAGTTACTTACAGCAATGATCTTGTCATTCACTTGAATCTGGCCATTGTGGTAGGCAGCGCTGCCAGGTATTAAACTCTTCACATAAATCCCTGAAGCTTCCCCTGAAGGCACACAGACATGCAGAAAGAGGAAGAAAGCTATAATTAGGCCTTGATTACAAATTTCTTATCAAGAGTTTAATGAGCTAAAGATGCTTGATAAATACTATTTTGAATACATGCAGAGAAACTGATGGATTATTTAAACTGTCACCATCACAAAATGCCCCAAATTCAGAATGACTTGATTGACAACCACCCTTCCTGAAAAATAATCAGTACTAGAACCTTGCTACAATACACTCCAACCTCAGCTGGGATTTCAGAGGCCAGCCTAAGCCTTGGAAGAGCTCCGTTCTCTTGCTGACTTGGCACAAGCCTCCATCATTTTCCCCAGCACTGTGACTAAAGTTTTCTACCAGGTCTTCCTGCCTATACTTCCTTCAGTCCTCATGTAGACTACCCAAACACATAATCAGAAAAGCACATGTGGTTAAAAAAAAAAAAAAACAACTAAAATGAGGTCAGCAACACAAATAATAATCCTTACACTATAAAATAAAATGAACACAAATGTCTATAAAATTATAAACATATAAAAAGCATTCCTGGGACAAGGAGACCTCTAAGCAGTTAAAGGTGCTTGCTTAAGCGGGAGTGGGGGCACATGCCTTTAATTTCAAGCACTTGGAACGCAGAGGAGATAGGAGAATAGCTGTGAGTTCGAGGCCACCCTGAGACTATGTAGTGAATTCCAGGTCAGCCTGGGCTAGAGTGAGACTGTACCTCAGAAAGAAAAAGAAAAAAGGTGATGCTTACAAAGCTCATCAGCCTGGACTGAATTCCCCAGTACCGATGAAAAGCCAAATGCACTAAGTAGCACATCATCTGGAGTTTTCATGCACTAGCCAAAGGACCTGGATTACCCCTTCTCTCCCTCTCAATCTCTTTCCCTCTCCCTCTTCCTCCTTGCTCTCCTTACCAAAAAAAAAAGAAAAAGAAAATCCCACAGAAAAGAATTAAAGGGAAATTTGAAAATAAAAAAATAAATCCAAATTATTTCATATTTATTAATTTTAAATACCTCAAACGATTATAAGAAAGATACTTCTGTGGGTGCCCTATGCCAACATAACATATAAATCTCACAGAACAACATTCAAGGTCCTCCACAGGAGGAAAATGAACTTATTTATCTTCCACTATGTTCCTTCAGCAAGTGTCCAGAAGACAATGTGTCAAAACACCATGGTATTTTCATGACTTTATACATGCATTTAATTCTTTCTGTCAACTATTCCCTTTAAGCAAAATGTTTCTTTTTCATTTCTAGCTCAAATGCTTCCTTCTTTTTGAATTCCCCATATCTGTCTATCAGCTGAATCTTTTATCTGCCATACTATGACAGTTAACTTATCTCTCTGCTAAAACATTTATTTCAGTTATTCCTATTTATTTATTTTTGGTTTTTCAAAGTAGGGTCTCACACTAGCCCAGGCTGACCTGGAATTCACTCTGTATTCTCAGTGTGGCCTCGAACTCATGGTGATCCTCCTACCTCTGCCTCCTGAGTGCTGAGGCATCCACCACCACACCTGGCTATATTTCAGTTATTCTTAAACATCTAAAAGTTTTTATGTTTGTCCCTTGAATAGACTTTCTCTTTTGCTTTTCAGACAGGTCTCCCTCTGCTGCCCATGCTGGCCTCAAACTTGTGAACTCAAGTGATCCTCCCACCTTAACTTCTCAAGGAACTAGGAAGACAGGCACATGCTCGTCCCAATATTCATTTTTCTCTCTCTTTCAGAACTAACTAAAGTAGTCTCACATAGTCCAGTAGACAATAATCCAGGCATGGTGACACATACCTGCAATTCCAGCACTTGGGAAGCTGAAGCAGGAAGAACCTGAGTTCAAGGCCAGCCCTAGCAGTACAGCAAGTTTAGGCCAGCCTGGACTACAGAACAAGACTGCCTCAATAAGTAAACGCACACATACAAAAAGTGAAAAATATTTTTATCTGTTTAAAAAAGCATGTCGAGTTTTAAAATGTCTAGTCATTTACTTCACCTGCTCCCGACCCAAATTACTCAATCCTAAGAGCCACAACAGCAGAGAATGAAATGATTCTTTGCTCTGCTCAGTAATACAATCAGATTTGCCACTGTTCATTAATTTTCATGCAGGAACTCAGCTACGATTCTTTCAACTAGATACAGCACACTGTCAACTCCTCAATATGATATTTGCAACATTATTAGAAAATCCATACTTAGCTATTTCAGGATTTATTTAAATTCTGAACCTAAAAAGGGTAGCAACTCAGAAGAAACTGAAGGTTTTAAGAAAGGATACTTATTAGGCTAAAAATAGTACTCGGTGGTCTGACATGAATTTCATTCAGGACTCTGCATACATTAGCACTCTTAATCTCTCCACCTGCTGTAAATATGCAAGATAACTTTCTCCCTGGGTTGTTTTTTTTTTTTTAATTTTATTTTGGTCTTTTAGTGATTTTTATTTTCCCAGTGCTCAGAAAAGCACTCATCCACTGAGCTAACCCCAAAATATAACTTTTTTAAAATATACTTTTAATTTGTTTTTATTTTTATTTTATTTATTTATTTGAGAGAGAGAGAGAAAAAATGGATGTGCTAGGGCATTCAGCCACTGCAAATTAATTCCAGAAGCATGAGCCACCTTGTGCATCTGGCTTATGTGGATCCTGGGGAATCAAACCTGGGTCCTTTGGCTTTTCAGGCAAGCACCTTACCCACTAAGCCATCCCTCTAGCTCCAATATAACTTTTTAAAAGAAATTAACTCTACATACTTTCTATTTTTGCAGAAAAACTCAGTATTTCATAACTAAATTTTTATGTTACTAGGAAAGGCCTATTTATTGATTTAGGTTTTTTTTCCGAGGCAGGGTCTCACTCTAGCCCAGGCTGACCTAGACTCACTATGTAGCCCAGGGCTGGCCTAGAACTCAATCCTCTTGCCTCAGACACCTAAATGCTGGGATTTAGTAAGAGTTACAAAGCTAACCTTTCAGGTAACAGTAGGGAAATTTTTTTTTTCAGGGCTGAGTCGTGTATTTACTCTTACAATGCATTTACTTTATATAAAAGGAAAATAATTCTAATAAAATACCTGTTTTCTCTTAATTTTCTCATGATTAAACAGAGAAATAATACATTTTGGACAATCACAATGTCTGCAATAATCAATTTACTTTAACCTAAATGTTATACTGTGCAATACGTTAATAGTCAAACTATTCAAAATGTATGTACTTTAGGGCTGTAAAGATGGCTCAGCATTTAAGGCATTTGCCTGCAAAGCTTAATGACCCAACTTCATTTCCCCAGTACCTACACAAAGGCAGATGCAGAAAGTAGCACATGCATCTGGAGTTCATTTGCAGTGGCTAGAGGCCCTGGCACAAACATTCATTCATTCTCTCTCTCTTCCTCCCTCCTTCCCTCCTCTCTGCCAGGCGTACCCAGCCCTCAAGAGGCTGAGGTAAGAGGATCACTGTGAGTTCAAGGCTGGCCTGACTACACAGTGAATTCCAAGTCAGCCTAGGCTAGAGTGAGACCCTACCTCAAAATAACATTAAAAACAAACCAAAAAAAGTACGTATTTTAGAAACAAAAGGAAGTAAAATCTAAATGTTACAAAATAAAGTGGACAATTAAATTCCTTTGTTGATGACTATAAAACCAGTTACGGGCTAGAGAGATGGCTTAGCGGTTAAGGCACTTGCCTGCAAAAGCCAAAGGGCCCAGGTTCGACAGAGGGAAAATGTGATCTCTAATCACTGAAAAGTGACTATTACAGACATTCATAGTTTAAACTAACACCTGCAAGTATGTGGTTTCACTGTCTAGAAATCTTAACATCCTTCATAATTACTTCCAAATATAAAACAGAAATGATTCATTTACCTGTATGAGTTGTTCCAACATAGCCAACAATTCTAATCCCAAGACTCTGTCCATCTTCCTTAACAAGTTTAACATTATAAGTTTCAAAAAAAGAAGAATTGTCCTGAAAGGAAATAACAATTTTTTAAAAAATTTATTTATTTGAGAGAAAGGGGGAGACAGAGAGAGTGAGCATGGGCACAACAAGGCATCCTGACACTGCAAACAAACTCTAGATGCAAGTACTTTACATGTCCCACACCTCCTCTGGTTCATGGATGAGCACCAAGGCATGCCTCGAGCCAACGTGGTGCTTCCATCTGAAAGAATTGCCTTCCTTCCTCACATTGCATATTAGCCAGTTTTTGACTTACAAATAAAGAATGATTTGTATACTCACCAAAGCAGGACTCCTGTTAACTACAGCAGGCAGGGCAACAGGTAAGGATGTAGGGGTAGGAGGTACCGATGAAATTTCACCAATGGGGTCTCTAGCCACAAGCATTCTAACCGAATTCCCACAGTTCCTCAGCACTTGGGCAACTTGTTCACTGGTCATTCCCTGCACATTTGTGCTGCCAATCTTCAAGATGTGATCCCCTGTCTGTAGTCGTCCATCCTTTAGTCCATGAAAAAAGAAAAACTATTCAACAAAACCAATGGTTCAGCTCCACCAGTTAAATATGACTCACTAGACTTTCAATCTCAACAAACTGACTGACAAAGCCACCAAAAACACCAGACAAAATATAACATTTTAATGATTTACTGAGTTCACAAAAAAGAAAGGAATTCCTTGTAGGACACAAAGACAGAAGGGTTCAAAGTGAAAAAGAAATCAGAATGCTGAGTGAGCATCTGCTTGGGAGTTTCAGGTCATATCTAATGGCCTAGAGCCACAGAACAATGGCCATGTATGTGAGGAAGGGGTCAGAAAGCCTTGGACTTCAAAAAGGAAAGGTCAGAATAGAAGGTTCTAACATAAAGCTGAGGAACACCTAAAGCCAGCAAGGTAAGTGATATGCCTGGGAAACAGAAAGACATCAGTATAGTGAGAAAAGAATGAGAACAGAGAACAGAAAGGAAATGTGTGAGTTAATAAGATGGCCAGACAATATGGGCATTTTTTCTGTGTGACTGGATAGTGAGGTCACCAGAGGGCTTTGAAGGGTCTGCGTTTTTTATAGCTTTATTTATTTAAAACATACATATATTTATTTGTATTTATTTTACATAAAACACTTATTATTTTTATATAAAATATTAATATTTATTTATTTGAGAGAGGAGAAAGAGAAAGAATGGGCATGCCAGGGACTCCTGCTATAGCAACGAACTCCAGATACATGTGCCACTTTGTGCATATGGCTTTATGTGGGTACTGTACTGGGGAATTGAGCCCAGGCTGTCAGGCTTTGCAAGCAAGCACCATTAAACACTGAGCAATCTCTCCAGACCAAGGATTTTTTTCTTTTTTAAGCTCTCTCAAGCTCCTATACTTAACCTATACTGCAGGTGGGCTGGAGAGACGGCTTAGCAGTTAAGGCATTTGCCTGCAAAGCCAAAGGACCCACGTTCAATTCCCCAGGATCCACGTAAGCCAGATGCACAAGGGAGTGCATGCATCTGGAGTTCATTTGCAGTGGCTGGAGGCCCTGGCAAGCCCATTCTCTCTCTCCCTCTCTCTCTTTCTTTTTCTCTCTCAAATAAATAAAAATAACTATATATACATACATACATACATACATATATATATACATACACACACACACTGTAGTTGAGGACACAATCCACACAGAGACTTGAGTAGTGGGATAATTTGATTGTCAATTTAACCAGACTTAGAAATCACCATGGAAACAAGACTCTGGGAATGTGTGCAAAGGATTTTCTAGATTAGATTAACTGAGGTGAAAGGACCCATCCTCACTATGGGTACCACCATCCCATGGGCTGGGATACCAGATGAATAAAAAGACAGCTGGCTGAGCACCAACATTCACCACCATTTGCTTCCTCTCTGTGGACTGAACGTGACCAGCTGACTCAAGCTCTTGCCACCATGATATGATAAATGATATATGATGTATGATATGATATGATATGGACTATCACCTGGAACTGTAAAGTAAAATGTACTCTTCCTTGAATTGCTTTTTGTTAGGTATCTGGTCACAGCAACAATTAATTAATACAGGAATCCTTAGCAAAAACTCTGGTGATAATAGCCTGAACTAGTTAGCAACTGAGTATTGAGAAAGTAGAAACAGGATTTTTTATAATTTTTAAATTTATTTGACAGAGAGAAAGAGGGGAGGGAGAGAGAGGGAAAATGGGTGCGCCAGGGCCTCCAGCCACTGCAAACAAACTCCAGACACATGCGCCACGTTGTGCATCTGGCTAATATGGGTCCTGGGGAATCAAACCTGGGTCTTAGCCGGGCGTGGTGGCGCACGCCTTTAATCCCAGCACTCGGGAGGCAGAGGTAGGAGGATCGCCGTGAGTTCGAGGCCACCCTGAGACTCCATAGTGAATTCCAGGTCAGCCTGGGCTAGAGTGAAACCCTACCTCGAAAAACCAAAAAAAAAAAAAAAAAAAAAAAAAAAAAAAAAAACCTGGGTCTTTTGGCTTTGCAGGCAAACACTTTAACCACTAAGCCATCCCTCCAGCCCTCGAGATTTTGTTTGTTTTCAGTTTTCCAAGGGTTTTGCTCTAGCCCAGGCTGACCCGGAATTCACTATGTAGTCTCAGGGTGGCCTCAAACTCTTGGTGCTCCTCCTATCTCTGCCTCCCCGGTGCTAGGATTAAAGGCATTTGCCACCACATCCGGCTTTGAGATATATTTTTAATGAATTGTCAGCAGGATGTGCTGATAGCTACTATGAGAGAGTCAGGAGGAGTGGGGAAAAAGCATTAGATCCCCAATCTAAGCAACTATAAGAGAGAGGACTGCTGTGGACCAAGATAAAGAAGACAAAGCAGGGCTGGAGACATGGCTTAGAGGTTAAGCGCTTGCCTGTGAAGCCTAAGGACCCTGGTTCGAGGCTCAATTCCCCAGGACCCACGTGAGCCAGTTGCACAAGGGGGCGCACACGTCTGAAGTTCATTTGCAGTGGCTGGAGGCCTTGGTGTGCCCATGCTCTCTCTCTCTCTATCTGCCTCTTTCTCCCTCTATCGCTCTCAAATAAATAAAGATAAACAAAAAAATTAAAAAAATTTTTAAAGACAGAGCAGTAGATGAATGGGAATGGGAATTCACATGAGATTTAGAGACAGGAGTCTAAGAGACTAGCAGACATCAGGGTGGAGATGGATCTACAGAGTTGGAGGTCAGGAAAGAAAGCCAAACCTTTCCTTTAATTTTGGGAGTCATTAGCATATAAAAGGCATTTAAAATCCTGATTCTTGATGAGTTGAGAGCCAGAGATGTAATGTCCATTTCTTAAAATGGATAATCAGAGTATGGTGGCCACTGCTATTAAGATGGGTAGAAAGTACATCGTTGAGCACTGTGATGATCTTGAATGTGCAAGCTTATGTGTGTGCATATCCATCACAGAAGTGCTTAAAATATAATTCATCAAAATATAGATCAGTTAGGATTTTTATATGTCTTTTCTTCCTCAATTCTAAAATAACTGATCCATCTGCGTTTTTTGGGTTTGTTTTATCAGAAACTTTGAATTGTCTCATTACCATTAGTGTAAAATGTTAAAGATACCAAAATGTCTACAAAGCTGGTTTTGGATTAAAAAAAAAAATTATACCTGCAGAGTACCTTGACAGGTTAAAAATCATCTCCATGGCCAGGTATGATGGCATATGTCAACAATGCCAGCACCTGGGAGGCAGGAAGACTCCAGCAAGTTTGAGGACAACCTGGACTAAAAAGTGATTGACTCTCTTGTCTCAAAACACCAAAGGGAGGGTTGGACAGGAGGCTCCAGGGGTCTAAGTGCTGGATGCTCAAGCATGAGGATAAGAATTTGGCACCCAGCACCCATGTAAAAACAGCAGGAGCTCCAGGCTCCGTGAGAGGGCCAGTCTAAAGAAAATAATGAGGAATAGCGTGGTAGCAGCAGCTGTCCTCCTCTGGCCTTGCCATGTATGTAAAAGGCACCCACATCTGTGCACACATGTCCTTACATCACATGTGCATAGCACATACTATACACACCAAAAAAAATGTTTAAAAAGAACAGCCAGGCATAATGGTGCATGTCTTTAATCCCAGCACTTGGGAGGAAGAGGTGGGAGTATTACTGTGAGTTAGATGCCAGCCTGGGCCTGTAGTGAATTCCAGGACAACCCAGAATAGACTGAAACCCTACTTTGGGGGGTTAAAAACACTGATAATTTTAGTTTTTTTTTTTTTAATTTGAGAAAGAAAAAGAGAGAATGGGTGCACCAGGACCTCTAGACACCACAAACAAACTCCAGATGCATATACCATCTTGTGCATCTGGCTTACATGAGACCTGGAGAATGGAACCTGGGTCCTTAGGCTTCACAGGCAAGTGCCTTAACCTTAGCTGCTAAGCCATCTCTCCAGCCCACCCATAATTTTTTTTTTGTTTTGTTTTTCGTTTTTCAAGGTAGGGTCTCCCTCTAGCCCAGGCTGACCTGGAATTCACTATGTATTCTCAGGGTGGCCTCAAAGTCATGGCAATCCTCCTACCTCTGCCTCCCAAGTGCTGGGATTAAAGGTGTGCTGCACCACAACACCTGGCCCACCCATAATTTTAAAAAGGAAAAATCATTCATTCACCTACCACTCTCATTCATAGAACAATTTCAAACGGAAAAAAATGAGATTAGAAAGATGTCTGAGCCAGGTTTGGTGACTCATTCTTTTAATCCCAGTACTAGGGAGTTGGAGCAGAAAACAAGTTCAACATTAGCCTTGTCTAATATAAGTAAGTTCCAGGCCACTATCCATAGCTACATAGCAAGACTCTGTCTCAAAAAAAATAAAAATTAGGGCTGGAGCGGTTAAGGTACTTGCCTACAAAGCCTACGGACCAATGTTCGACTCTCTAGGACCCACATAAGCCAGACACAAGGTGATGCAAGTACACAAGGTCACACATACACACTAGGTGGCACACATGTCTAGAGTTCAATTACAGTGGGTAGAGGCCTTGCTGCACCAATTTTTTTTCTCTCACACACATTTTTTAAAAAAAAAGGCCAGTCTGTTGGGCTTGCCTCAAAATGAATAAAATTAAATTAAAATTAATACTCTAGCCGGGAATGGTGGTACACACCTTTAATTCCAGCACTAGGGAAGAAGCAGAGGTAGGAGGTGAGTTTGAGGCTACCCTGAAACTACAAGAGAGTGAGACCCTACCTCAAAAAAAAAAAAAAAAAAGAAATTAAAAGTTGTCTGACTTGACCAGGTTCACAAATCTAGTAAGTAAATGTGGTGGTTTAAATGTAAATGTATGGTAGTCAATAGTAAATTTACTATTTTGCTTTTATCCAAGAAATTGACTATCACTATCAAAAGGTTTGAATAGAATGAAGATAAGAAATGGACATTATGGAGTGGGTTTCATCCAGGGTGTGTTCCCAGCGGCCTGGTGGCCATGGAGGCTGTCTTGACGAAGGAGCTGGAAGGTGAGGAGCAGCTGGCCAGACAGCATCGCAAGGAGAAGAAGGAGCTGCAAGCCAAAATTCAAGGAATAACGAACGCTGTTCCCAAGGCTGACAAAAAGAGGAGGAAGCAACTCACCAAAGATGTTCCTAAGTTGGAAAAAGAAATGGAACAGAAACATAGAGAGGAAATGGAGGAATTGAAGCAGACTTCCAAGGAGAACAAGAGAGATTCTGTTGGTGGTAACATTTCAAACTTGGTGCTTGAGACTCAACCACCTTGAATTTCAAAAGCACAAAAGAGACGAGGTGGCGGGGGAGCTGCATTGGAAAAGGAGCAGGAAAAAAAGGATAGCTGAAGCTGAAATTGAGAGCTTATCTGGAGCCAGACATATAGAAAGTGAAAAACTTTCTCAAATACGGTCAGCCAGAGAGCTGCAAATTAAGCAGATTCCATCTGATGGCCACCGTACGTACACAGCCATTGAGGATAAACTGAAGGAGCAGGGCTGTGCCCTGACCGTGGTGGCCTTACAAAGGCAGACTGCTGAATACATGCAAAGCCATGCAGAGGACTTCCTGCCATTTCTAACAAACCCTAACACAGGGGAGATGTACACGCCAGAAGAGTTTGGAAAGTACTGTGGAGATAGTGTAAACACAGCTGCATGGGGAGGTCAGCTTGAGCTAAGAGCTCTGTCTCACATTTTAAGAACACCAATAGAGATTATACAGGCAGACTCTCCTCCTATTGTAGTTGGCAGAGAGTATCCAAAATATCCTTTAGTACTTGTATATATGAGACATGTGTATGGCTTAGGAGAACATTATAATTCTGTTAAACAGTTGGTGCACACAGCTATTGGAAATTGCAGCTAGTGTATACCAGGCTGCATATTCCTTCCAAATGCTAGATTGTCCTGACTGCTACTGAAAAACATAACTACCTTAAATCAGTTTATGAATAATGGGCTTTTTAGAAATATATCAGAGATAAACTTTAACTAGTGCCCTCATAGAACTTTTAGAACTTGTAAGCCTACTGTGGAAAACATCATTCTGACCAAGATGTTACCTTATTCACTGATATTTTTATTTATTTAACATCCTAAACATTCAGTTTTAGTTTTAAGTTTTAGAAGACAAGATACTTCCAAGGTAATCACTTCAGTGTAATTTTTCTTAAGACATGAAATGACCCAGTCCTTGCAGTAATGTGGTTGGGTGACAGCAAAATTAATGAATGTTTTCAAAATTAATTGATGGGGTAACGGGGGTGGAAGCTTTTTATGTGACACATCAAGGTACGGCCATGAAGCTGGCTTCAACAAACAAGAATTTTTGAAAATTTACTCAGATGGGAATTAGCTAAGTTTACAGAAGCAAGGCAGGGTCAAAGGTGCACAGGTGCTACCTGTCAGTTTTACATCTCTAATGAATTAGAGACTTGCTTTTGTTTGTAACTTTAATTTTTTTTGTTCATTTTTATTTATTTATTTGAGAGTGACACACAGAGACAGAAAGAGGCAGAGAGAGAGAGAGAGAGAGAGAATGGGCGCGCCAGGGCCTCCAGCCACTGCAAACGAACTCCAGACGCGTGTGCCCCCTTGTGCATCTGGCTAACGTGGGTCCTGGGGAATCGAGCCTCAAACCGGGGTCCTTAGGCTTCACAGGCAAATGCTTAACCACTAAGCCATCTCTCCAGCCCTGTTTGTAACTTTAAAAGGAGGCATGGATTTCTCTTTCCGATTTCTTCATTTTCCTTCAACTGCAGACTGGAGTTAGCCCCAGTATAGCTTGGCTCTCTCCACAACTATGAGTTTTTATGTTTTCTAGAGTTGCCTACACCACAGTTTATCTGCCTGTAGCCATTCCCACTCAAACTCGCCATGTGGCCTCTTACTACTAACCTCATGCGAGGTGATGATTTAGTATTGCAAGAGGCCAAAGCCACATGTACTTTTAGTTCTTTTCTAGTTTGTCTTAACAAGGTCTCTCATTTTGCTCACATTCCAGGATTAGAAGAAAGCCCCTGTTAAATATTATTTTATGAGTTATAGTAATGTCACTTTTTCTTGAACTTAGGTATTTGATTATTTTTATGTAATGTATATGGGTAAAATTGAAAGCCACTATTTGGGAGCCAAGAGCTGCATAGTAAAACCAGTATAAAGTAGTTTTCTGTGGAATGATTTCCTAATTCAGATTTCAGATCACCCCTGTTTTTTTTTCTAAGAGAAAAATCCCATATGTAAGTATGTATATGATAATTTATTATATAAAGAAATACTATGAAAATGAGACCTTTTTGGTTTGATCTGTTTTTCCCAAGTTGGAAATGTGATTAGTAAGACTGATCATCAAGTTTATAACATTTGGATTTTTGATCCATGAATGATTTTTATCAGTAAATAATGGATTAATAATATCAAAAGTGGAGACAGTCTCCTGAGCCTAGCAGGTAACAGTGTTGCAGGTGGCTAGGGACTGAGTCAACTAGAACAAGCCAGTACTTCCTGGCATCATTCCAGTTCAACTGATGAAAAGCCATTCTGCATGCTAAACAATACGGTCTTGAGGTTAACTGGTTTTTATAACCTTTGACCTGGATGTTTCGGGGGTTCTAAAATTTATGAAAGTATGAAACTGTAAAATAAATGTTCAAGCTTATTTTGAAGTATTGTTACTTCAAAGTTAACATTTAAGGAATAACAAAACAAAATATTATGAAACCTAATTATTGTAAATTCCATTTTCAACAAAAATATTCTTAAGTAATAGTGTTTTAACAAGAAGAATTAAAATATCCTTAGTTACACATTTCTTTTTCTTTTTAATTTTAAAATGGCCAGTATAGTTATAAGCAAAATATCTGGTCAGTTTCTGTTCTTTCCTAAAACTTCAGTGTCATTTTGGACTAACTGAGAAAAAAACATGCTGTCTGATGATGGTCTAATGCAAATTAATAAGCTTTATTTAGTCCGAACTTGGAAAAGTACAAGTCAAGAGTTCTGGAATATGTCTTCAGCCAAGCATTTTATCTACTTAAATATGTTTACAACTTGTGTAAAGTTAAAAAAAAAAAAAGTTATCTTTAACTATAATGACATGTTTCTTGTATTATCAAATGTTTACCAAAAGAAGAATAAATGATAAATGGATTAATTCAGAAAAAAAATAGACATTATACAACTTGGAGAGCAAGATGGCTCGAGAACAGTGATCACGAGTTAATTTTGTTCACACTTCATCAACATGCTTCCAGGTAGCACCTGAAATCACATACCCAAGACCAAAAGGCTTGTTTTTTTTAAGCCTTCCTTTTCTCCAAATCTTCAGGATACTAAATAAAGAAAGGCTTCAAATCAAAATACTGAGTACAAGGCAGAAGAGATGAAACAGTGGGTTAAGCGCTGTCCAATTCTGAGTACCTGAGTTCAGATCCTAAGACCCCACATAGAAGCTGGAAGCTGTGGCCTAGAACAGCAGTGAAGGCAGAGGTTGGAGAAATTCCTGGAGGCTTACAGAGTGTTGAACAAGAGATCTTGCCTCAAAATGAGGTGAAAGACAAAAACTGACCCAAAAGTTGTTCTCTGACCTACACACACACTCTGTGGCATATTTGCGCACGCACGCACACACACACACACACACACACACACACACACACACACACACACACAATCAACCAATTACCCGAGCTATATGCCTATGTCTGGAACAATGCAGAAGGTGGTCGAGGTGATGGAAATAGAAGAGAGAAACAGGATGGCACTAACACAGCTTGGCTCCGAAACATTTGGAAAGATTAAAAAAAAAAAAAAGGCAATGAGAGATTTTATAAAAAGGAATAAATAAATGCTGGGTTTCTACCTTAATACTGTCACTTGATACTCTTGTTTTCACACACACAGACAAAAGAAAAAGAAACCACCAGGAAGATTCAGTGGTACAGAGGGCAAATAGGACAAAGCTGCCTCTGGAAATCAAGCTTTTCTTGGACAGACTGTGGCCTAAAGAAAAAAGGCTATGTAATGAATGTTTTCATACTTGGTTGGCAAAGGGCATTCCACGCTAAAGTCACTTCATAGGTGCTATGTTTTTCCTACTTTACCTAAACTCAATTTAAAATAATTTGCATCTGTCACTGAGAGTGAAACATTTGCTTCTTACGGAAAAACAGGTGTTCTATGGAATTCATAAGTATAAAAATAGTAATTCATCAGACTGATAGCAAAAACACCAAAATGACAGCTGCCTTGTCTAAGCCCAGCAGCCTCAAACACTGCATTCCACTGATAATTTTCTTTCCTTTTTAACTTTTTATTTATTTGCAAGCACAGAAACAGAGAGGAGGGGGTGGAGAAAATGGGCACACCAGGGCATCCAGACACTGCAGAGGAACTCCAGACGTATGTCCCACTTGGTGAATCTGGCTTTACATGGGTACTAGGGAATCAAACCAGGGTCCTTAGGCTTTGTAGGCAAGCACTTTTAACTACTGAGCCATCACTCCAGCCCTCTTTTTTATTTGTTTATTTATTTGCCAGCAGAGAGACAGAGATAGTGAGGAGACAGACAGACAGAATGGGTACACCAGAACCTCTAGCCACTGCAAAAGAACTCCACAACTATGTGCCTCCTTGTGCATCTGGCTTACGTGGGTCCTGGGGAACTGAACCTGGGTCCTTTGGCTTTGCAGGCAAATTACTTAACCACTAAGCCATCTCTCCAGCCCCAACCCTCTTTTTTCTAACTTAAAAAAAAATTGCCAGGTGTGGTGGCCTACGCCTCTAGTCCCAGCACTTGGGAGGCAGAGGTAGGAGGATCGCCATGAGTTCAAGTCTACCCTGAGACGACATAGTGAATTCCAGGTCAGCCTGAGCTAAAGTGAAACCCTACCTCAAAAAAACAAAACAAAACAAAATTTTCTATTTGACATTTTCATATACTTACATAATGTATTTTGATCTTATTCCCCTTAATTACCCTCTCATTGCCTTCCCCTTCCCATTAGTATCCTTCTTCCCCATTAACCCCCACCTCACTTAACCCACTGAATTAAATTAGGGTGTCATGGGCTAGAGGGATGGCTTACTGGTTAAGGTGTTTATCTGCAAAGCTAAAGGACCCAGGTTCAATTCCCCAGAACCCACGTTAGCCAGATGCACAAGGGGACACATGCATTTGGAGTTCATTTGCAGCAGCTGAAGGCCCTGGCACACCCATTCTCTCTCTCTCTCTCCCTCTTTCTCTGTCAAATAAATAAATATAAATAAACAAAAAGATATGATTATTAAAAAATTAGGGTGCCATGATCATGGGCAGAAGGCATTTACTGTGGAATGGGCATCTTAGTGACTGTACCACTAAATAGCCTAACTGGTGGCTGTCTCCCAGCAACCACTGGCTGCCATTAGCTACTGTGGGAAATGTGGGGTCTCAGGTATCCATCTCCCATCAATGGTGAAGTATTGGCAGACTCAATCTTATTAGAAATCACAGATGTTGTGAATTCATGAGTTCAGAGGCCATACTGTACCCAGATGACACTGTTTCACATTCCTCCTTATTTAATTATAGGGACTATAATTATAGGGAAGTCCTAACAGTACATTTATATAGCTAAACAGTAAAAATAGTTTAATCCAGGCTAGCAACTTTTGCCTATAAGAATTTCCATTTGGGGCCTGGGGAAATGACACAGCCATTTAAAGGATCTTGCTTGAAAAGCCTGCTGGCCCAGGTTCCATTCCCCAGGACCCACTTGAATCCTCCTGGCTCTGCCTCGCATTATTGTTTTTAATATTTTATTTATCTGAGAGAGAGAGAGAGAAAGAGAAAGAGGCAGAGAGAGAGATAGAGTGAATGGGCACACCAGGGCCTCTAGCCACTGCAAAGGAACGATTGATAGATGTGCCACCTTGTGCATCCAGCTTTAGGTGGGAACTGGGAAATCGAACCTGGGTCTTTGGCTTTGCTGCCAAGTGCCTTAATCGCTAAGCCATCCCATTATTGTATGCCTCCCATTATTGTATGCAAGCTGGGATCACAGATGCTGTACATTCACATTAAAATAATATATATGAGGAAGAGGACAATGTCAGGCACAAGCTCTTGCTTCTCCATTACATACTGGGCACACCCTTGGCCTCACTTTAATGATGTGAAATAATGTTATCCCTCCAAGTAAAGGGCAAAAGTTAAACTTGAGCTTTTCCCAGAACTGCACATCATAGTGCCCATGTGAAAATTTGCAACACACATTAGTGTATTAACAAGCACAGGGCTGGGGAGATGGCTTAGTTGGTCAAGTGCCTGCTACACAAACATGAGAATCTGAGTTTGGATCCCTGGCACACAGGTAAAAGTGGAGCATGGCAGCACACATCGCCCAACACTGGGGAAGCAGAGATGGGAGAATCCACAGGGCTTGTTGAATCAGTGAGCTCCAGGTTCAGTGAGAGACTCTGCCTCAAAAAATAAGCTGGGGAGCCGGGTGTGGTAGTGCACGCCTTTAATCCCAGCACTTGGGAGGCAGAGGTAGGAGGATCGCCGTGAGTTCAAGGCCAGCCTGAGACTCCACAGTGAATTCCAGGTCAGCTTGGGCTAGAGCAAGACCCTACCTCGAAAAACCAAACAACAACAACAAAAAAAAAAAAAGCTGGGGAGCTGGGGAGCTGGGGAGCTGGGGAGCTGGGGAGCTGGAGAGAGGTCTTAGTAAAGGCAAAGGACCCAGGTTCGATTCCCCATTACCCACGTAAGCCAGATGCACAAGGTGTCACATGTGTCTAGAGTTCATTTGCAGTGACTAGAGGCCCTGGTGCACCCATTCTCTATCAAATAAATGAATCAATATTAAAAAAAAATAATAAACTTGAGAGCCGGGCGTGGTGGCGCACGCCTTTAATCCCAGCACTCGGGAGGCAGAGGTAGGAGGATCGCTGAGAGTTCGAGGCCACCCTGAGACTACACAGTGAATTCCAGGTCAGCCTGAGCCACAGTGAGACCCTACCTCGAAAAACAAAAAAACATAAACAAACAAAAAAATAAACTTGAGAGCATCAAGGAAGTTACTTGCTATTCAACCTCTGCTTCACACACATGCACACCCACATGTACATGCACTCATACACATATGCACACATGCACCTGCACACATATGAACACACATATACAAATGCTAATTCTCTCCCTGAGGAGCTAATGGCAGTTACTGGTTGCTGAGGAGTGGGGAGAAGAAGGGATTCAAGGGTACCAGGAGAGGGATAAGGGAGGGTAATGTGCAGTATACATGATCAAAATGCATATGTATAAAATTGTCGAACTTCCAGGTAAGATGGCTGATTAGGAGTCACATCAAACCAGCTTAGGGAGGGATTTAAGTAAAACCACAGCAAAATACACTTTTCTTCTAAAAAGTGAAGGTGTATAGGTTTTTATCACCCACAGCGAAGAAGCAGGAGAGACCAAGATCTACCAGAAAGAGGAAACTGGCCAGAATCCTGTGGAGGCCCACATGGATTTGCAAGCCCGCCCTGCCAGGCACCCAGCTGCAGGAGCAGTGACCAAACAAGGGGATTTTCCAACCTCATCAAACCTGATGGGGAGAGAGCAGGGATCAGCATAGGAGCTGCTGAAAGGCATATAGATGGGACCAGCTGAGCAGTTCCAGTACAACTCCAGGCTTCCTGCACTCTCCCATTCCCCAACCGTCAGAAACGCAACTCTCCAGAGAATGCATTCAGCCCCTGGTGGCAAGGCACCCAGCAAAGCTGATCAGAACTCCAGCTCCACAGCACAACATGGAGGGATAGAGGTGGGCACTCAGCATTGGTGAGATTGGAAGTCACCCAAAAAGGTAACAAAGTCGACTGACAAAAAAAGCAGGTACATAGGCCTGCACTGGAAATGCTAATCTCTCTTTCAGTGTCAGGGCAGGTTATGGGTTACATATTCGTGCTTGGCTTTACCATTCTCAATTAAGCTGTATTTGAGGATTGACTATTGTTGCCTTTGAGCTTTCAGATTCACAGGGTCTTTGTCTTTTTCTTGTCATTATTGGAGGCAGGATCTAATTCAGACCCAGACTGAACTGGAACCCATTTCAGAACAGAAATCTCAACCTCCCAGCTGACAGAATTAAGGGTGTAGAGCAACACACACCCTCAAGGATTGTGGCTTTTAAGGTAATCAGTTTGTTTCAATGCCCACATTTGCATACTCTGCATTGGTTTTTTTGAATGTGTTCAGTTGAATTGCTCCACCCTTCTCACAAGAATACCTGAATAGCAGGCAAACTTAACACCTAGGATTATTTCTGCTGTTGGACTGGAGTACAAGAGCTACACTTGGCACCTTAAACTCCTACTCTGAAGGTACATAAAGTTGGATTTCCAAGTCTCAGACACCCCAGATAATTAGAAAACACAAGAATCAAATCAACTCAGGATGCAAAAATCACTACATTATAATAAAATAAACACAAAGAATCAAGACAATAAAACCCCACCAAAAATTATAGATCTATCAGAAATGACCCCCAATGAGACTGTTTTAGATGAAAATGCCTGACAATTTCAAAAAAATTATTTTATCTATACTCAAAGGAATCAAAGGAAAAAAAAAAAAACAAAGGAATTAAAGAAAACAAACTTCTGAAGGAATTCCAAGAGAACACAGGAAACCAGCTTAATGAAATAAGGAGGTAATTACAAGACATGAATAAGGAAATAAAAATACTGAAGAAAAGCCAGGCAGAAATTCTAGCACTGAAAAACATATTAAATCAAAATAAAAACTCTGAGAAGTCTCACCAGTAGAATGGATGACAGAGAGAAGAGAATATCCAAACTAGTAGACCAGGTAGCAGATCTAACACAGTCCAACAAAGAGAAAGATAAGCTAATGGGAAAGTATGAATGGGAATTTCAAGATATTCAAGACACTATGAAAAGATCATACATAAGAGTTCAGGGTATAGTAGAATGAGAAAAATTTCACTCCAAAGGCATAGTAGGCATTTTCAACAAAGTCACTGAAGAAAAATTTCCCCAAATTAAGAAAGAAATGCCAATGCAGATACAAGAAGCTTTTAGAACACTAAACAGACAAAACCTGGAAAGTACCTCTCCTGCCCATGTTATAATTAAACTACTAAACACATAAACCAAAGAAAATGTATTGAAAGCAGTTAGAGAGAAAAAGCAAGTCACCTATAAAGACACGCCCATCAGGATCAAAGCAGATTACTCAACACAAAGTTTAAAAGCCAGAAGGGCTTGGAATGATGTATTCCAAGTTCAGAAAGATAACAAATGTCAACCAAGATTATTTTATCCTGCAAAGCTATCTATCCAAATTGAAGGAATAAGGACATTCCACAACAAAAACAGGCTAAAGGAATTTATGACAACTAAGCCAGCTCTACAGAAAAGACTTGAAAGAATCCTTCACATTGAAAAGAAAGCAAAGCACACACACGAGGAAACGGGAAAAAATAAACCACACTCAAATAACAGTTAAACCAAGGGAGTAAAGGGAAATCACAAAGCACTACAAAACAAGAAGAATGGTGAAAAGAAACACACCTTTCAATAATAACTGTTACTATCAATGGCCTCAATGCCCCAACCAAAACACACAGGCTTGCAGACTGGATTAAAAGGCAAGATCCTGCTCTTTGTTGTCTCCAGGAAACTCACCTCTCAATAAAAGATAGACACTGTCTTAGGCTGAAAGGATAGAAAATGGTATTTCAAGCAAAAGGACTTGCAGGGAGCCACATCTAGTCCCCACCACTAGATGTCGCTGGCACTGCAGGAAACCACATGTAATCCGCCTTTATAAAATGGCGCTGACCTCGTGGCGTTCAGCTTCTTTACGACAGTGCTTTCGCGCCAAACGTATTCAAGGTACGCGCATGCGCTTGACGCAACCTGTCCTGAGCCTATCCCGTGGCGCCTGGTGGTGACAGGCGGGTAAGCAGCCAATCAGTAGGTGCCTTCTTGCCCATCCCCCTATAAAGGTAGCTGCACATCCCGCCCCCGCGTCCTTCTCCTTCCGCTCTCCTGTTAACCAAGAGCTCTCCAATAAAGTGTGATCAAGAAGGATCCTCGTGTGGTGATTGTTCTTTCCCGCTGGTCGGGGGGGCTCGCCGCAAGGACTTAGGAAACAAGCAGGGTTTTTACTATCCTAATATCTGACTCCAAACCAACATTAGTGATACTGATTAAAGGAACACTCCAACAGTAGTACATTACAGTCCTAATGAATATGCACCTAACATGGGGGCTCCCAATTTCATCAAACACTATTAGACTTAAAACCACAGATAACACCAAACACAACTGTAGTGGTGACTTCAATACCCCACTCATCAATTGACAGGTCATCCCAGCAAAAAATAAACAGAGACATCTGTATTAAATGATATCATGGAACAAAGGGACCTAACAAATACGTACAGAACATTCCACCCAAATGCTGTAGAATATGCATTTTTCTCAGCAGCACATGGAACATTCTCTAAAATAGACCACATATTAGGACACAAAGCAAATCTCAACAAATACAGATACAGGAAAACTGAAATAATCCCTTGTACTCTATCTGACCACAGTGGAATTAAATTACAAATCAGCAACAAGAAAAACTACAGAGCATGCACAAATTCATAAAGACTAATGATGAATGGGTACTTAAGGAAATCAATAAATTCATAGAATCAAATGATGAGAATACAACATACCAAAACCTTAAGAAGGAAATTTACAGCTCTAAGTGCCTACACTAAGAAATTAGAGAGGTCACAAGTAAACAATTTAATGCTTCACCTTAAGGCCTTGGAAAAAGAAGAACAAGGCAAACCAAAAATCAGTAGATAGGAAGAAATAATAAAGATCAGGGCAGAAATTAATGAAATAGAAACCAAAATAACAATACAAAGAATCAATGAAAGAAAGAGTTGGTTCTTTGAAAGGATAAACAAGTTTGATAAACCCTTAGCAAATCTGACCAGAAGAAAGAGAAGACACAAAAATTAATAAAATTAAAGATGAAAAAGGCCAACACTACAACAGATACCAAAGAAATTCAAAAATCCTAAGGACACACTTTAAGAATATATATGCCTCTAGGTTTGAAAATCTGAAAGAAATGGATGATTTCTTTGCCTCATATGACCTACCAAAATTAAACCAAGATAAGATAAACAACTTAAATATACCTATAACAAATACGGAGATCCAAGCAGTTATAAAAAGTCTCCCAACTAAAACAAGTCCAGGACCAGATGTATTCACTGTTGAATTTTAACAGACCTTTATGGAAGAACTAACACCATTGCTTCTCAAACTTTTCCATAAGATAGAAAAGGAAGGAATCCTACCAAACTCCTTATATGAAGCCAGCATCACCCTGATACCAAAACCAGACAAAGACAGAACAAAAAAAGAAAAATTATAGACCAAACTCTCTCATGAACATAGATGCAAAAATTTTGAATAAAATATTGGCAAACAGAATACAAGAATATATCAGAATGATTATTCACCCTGACCAAGTAAGCTTTATCCCACAGATGCAGGGATGGTTCAGCATATGCAAATTGATAAATATAATACACTATATAAATGGACTGAAGGACAAATATCACATGATCATCTCAATAGATGCAGAAGCCGGGCATAGTGGCACACACCTTTAATCCCAGCACTAGGGAGGAAGAGGTAGAAGGACTGCCATGAGTTTGAGGCCACCCAGAGACTACATACTGAATTCCAGGTCAGCCTGGGCTAGAGGGAGACCCTACCTTGAAAAAAAAAAAAAAAAAAAAAAAAAAAAAATATATATATATATATATATGTCAACAGATGCAGAAAAGGCATTCAACAAAATCCAACATCCCTTCATGGTAAAATTCCTACAGAAACTGGGAATAGAAGGAACATATTTTAACATAATAAAAGCTATATATGACAAACCTACAGCCAACATAATAATAAATGGGGAAAACCTTGAAGCTTTTCCACTAAATTCAGGAACAAAACAAGGGTGTCTACTGTCCCCACTTTTATTTAATATAGTACTGGAAGTCTTAGCTGTAGCAATAAGGCAAGAAACACTCATTAAAGGGATACAAACTGGAAAGGAAGAGATCAAATTATCATTATTTGCAGATGATATAATTCTATACAGAAAGGATCCTAAAGACTCTACCAGCAAACTGTTAGAACTGATAAACACTTTTAGTAATGTAGCAGGATACAAAATAAACACACAGAAATCAGTAGCTTTCCTATATACTAAAAACAAAAATGCAGAGGATGAAATCAGGAAATCTCTCCCATTCACAATTGCCTCAAAAAATAAAAGATAATAATAATAACAAAGTACCTTGGAATAAACCTAACCAAGTAAGTGAAGGAACTCTACAATGAGAACTTTACAGCACTCAAGCAAGAAATTGCAGAAGACACTAGGAAATGAAAAAGATATCCCATCTTCTTGGGTTGGAAGAATCAATATTGTGAAAATGGCACTTACCAAAAGCAATGTATACATTTAATGCAATCCCCATCAAAATTCCAGTGGCATTCTTCACGCAAATATAAAAAAAAAATCTTAAAATTCATTTAGAAGCACAAAAAACCTCAAATAGTCAAAACAAACTTGAGCAACAAAATAAGGCTGGTGGTATCACCATATCCAATTTTAAGCTATATTACAAAATCATAGTAACAAAAACAGCATGGAACTGGCACAAAGACAGACATGTACAGCAATGGAACAGAATAGATGACCCAGATGTTAATCGAGGCAGCTACAGACATCTGATTTTTGACAAAAATACCAAAAACATTCATTACAGAAAAAGCCTCTTCAACAAGTGGTGCTGGGGAAAACTGGATATCTAAATGTAGAAGGATGAAAATAGATCCTTGTCTTTCCCCATGCACAAGAATCAAGTCCAAATGGATCAGGGACCTTAATATCAGACCTGAAACTCTGAAAGTGCTAGAGGAAAAACTAGGGGAAACCCTTCAGCATATTGGTATAGGTAATGACTTTCTGAATATAATCCCAATTTCTCAGGAAATAAAACCACTAACCAACCACAGATGCCTGATGTCATGGCGCACACCTTTAATCCCAACACGCAAGAGGCAGAGGGAGGAGGATTGGCATGAGTTTGAGGTCACCTTGAGACTACAAAGTAAATTTTCCAAGTTAGCCAGGTCTAGAGTGAGAGACGCTACCTCAAAAAAAGGGAGGGGCTGGAGAGATGACTCTGTGGTTAGGGGGCTTGCCTGCAAAGCCTAACAACCCAAGTTTGATTCCCCAGTACCCAGGTAAAACCAGATGCCCAAGGTGGCCCATGCATCTGGACTTCATTTGCAGTAGCTAGAGGCCCTGAAGTGCTCTCTCTCACGTGCTCGCTCATACTCTCTCGCGCACGCGTGCTCTCTCTGTCTCTCTCTCTCGCTCTCAGGTGTGGTGTCACATGCCTTTAATCTCAGCATTTGGGAGGCAGAGGTACGAGGATAGCTGTGAGTTTGACGCCAGCCTGAGAGCACACAGTACATTCCAGGTCAGCCTGGGCTAGAGTGATATCCTACCTTGAAAAAAAAAAAAAAAAAGACATCAGGGCTGGAGATGGCTCAGTGCTTAAGTGTGCTTCTTACAGAAGCATTAGGGCCTGAGAGGGTCTAAGAGCTCCACATTTTGAATCCCAGAAGTCATGTAAATAGCTGGGCTGACCATGTGTGCCTGTAACCCCAGTTCCACAGGGAAGCAGAGACCAGAGAATTGTCAGAGCCTATGAAAAAAACGCATGCTCCAAAATCAGTAAGAGACTCTAGCTCAAAAAATAAGACTAAGTGGGAGAACAATGGAGCTGGGCACTCAATGTTCCACTCCACCACGAATGAACACACCTCCCCACAAGTGAGCATATGGGGCACCACATGGGCACATACAGGTGTATACACTCACACCATACATGCGTGCATGCACGCACATATTTAAAAGAGAGAGAGAGAGAAAAAGAAAGAAAGAGAGAGAGACATCGGGAGCTAGAGAGATGGCTCAGTAGTTAAGGCACTTGTCTGCAAAACCTAACAACCCAGGTTTGATTCCTCAGTATCCACATAAAGCCAGATGCACAAAATGTTAGATGCATCTGGAGTTCATTTACAGCGGCTAGAGACCCTGGTATCCCCATTCATATTCTCTCTCTCTCTCTCTCCCCTGACAAATAAATAAATAAAAATAAAAATAAAAGTTGTGGGGCTGGAGAGATGGCTTAGCAGTTAAGGAATTTGCCTACAAAGCTAAAGAATCCTGGTTCAATTCTCCAGGAACCACATAAGCCAGATGCACAAGGGGGTACATGCATCTGGAGTTTGTTTGCAATGGCTGGAGGCCCTGGTGTGCCCATTCTCTCTCTCTTTCTATCTACCTCTTTCTCTCTCTCTCTCAAATAAATAAATATTTTTAAAATTTTTAATAAAAATAAAATTAAAAATTTTTTAAAAGATATCAAATTTGCCGGGCGTGGTGGTGCACGCCTTTAATCCCAGCACTCGGGAGGCAGAGGTAGGAGGATTGCCATGAGTTTGAGGCCACCCTGAGACTCCATAGTGAATTGCAGGTCAGCCTGGGCTAGAGTGAGACCCTACCTCGAAAAACCAAAAAAAAAAAAAAGATATCAAATTAGGGCTAGAGAGATGGCTTAGCGGTTAAGCACTTGCCTGTGAAGCCTGAGGGCCCTGGTTCGAGGCTCAATTCCCCAGGACCCATGTAAGCCAGATGCAGAAGGTGGCACATGCAATCTGGAGTTTGGTTGCAGTGGCTGGAGGCCCTGGTGTGCCAATTCTCTCTCTATTTGCCTCTTTTTCTCTCTGTCGCTCTCAAATAAACAAACAAAATAAGGAAAAAAATTTAAGATATCAAAGTAGAAGAGGAACTATTTGGAAAGAAGAGGGTGTTCAGAGGCAAGAGGATGGGGAAGAAAAAAAGAAAAGGTAATAGGAAGGGATTATGATCAAAATATATCCTATACATGTATAAAAATTGTCAATAAAGCCAGGTGTGATGACACACACCTTTAATCCCAGCACTTGGAAGGCTGAAGTAACCTTGGCTAGAGTGAGGTCCTTCCTTTTAAAAAAAAAATTATTAGGGGCTGGAGAGATGGCTTGGAGGTTAAGGTGCTTACCTGCAAAGCCAAAGGACCTCAGTTTCATTCCCCAGGACCCACATAAGCCAGCTGCACAAGGTGGTGCATGCATCTGTAGTTAGTTTGCAGTAGCTAGAAGCCCTGGCATGCCCATTCCCCCTCCCTCCTCTCTCTCTCTCTCTCTTTCCCTCTCTCAAATAAATAAATAAGAATAAAAATATTTTTAAAAAGTTATCAATAATAAACATTTATCAAGAAAAAAACTACTAGTCTAGATACTGTCACAAAGACACTTTATAAGTGTGACTGACATGTACAGTCAGTTAACTTCATGGAGCTAATTACTTATAACTTGACAAAAGTCCTGCCTGAGCTTCCTGAGAAATCCTGCCAGTTTGTCCAACACATTCAAACTCAATATTACAATATTAACTCCTATTAATTTATAGTATGTCAGCCTTCCCTATAAATTTCAAGCCTCATAATGGTATGGGCCAGTTCCTTTAAATAGGCTTTTAATAAGTTCATATATCCTATTTCTTCTGTGTCTCTGAAGAATGCTGACATATGTCAGAAGTTATTGAAGTAGAGGACTTCTGGGAAAGATGGCCAACCAGAAACAGCCTCATAAGCCGGTAAGGAAGAGAATCAATATAAGAACTGAAAGACTCAATCCCAAAGAGGGAAACTAAAAAAATAAAAACTCAGAAAATCACAAAGAATATAAAGAAGGGAGTGAGTGAATGAGAGAGGGCGGCAGACACTTGCACATCAGAAATACAGAGATCTTTATCTGTGAACCACAGTCATGCTGAGCAGATCCGCAATGTGCCCTGAGCACAGCTCCAAGTTCTCTGCCACAGAGGACACTTTCTGGAGACTCTAGCACCCAGCAGTTATTATGTGAGCTGCTGGGGGTGAGAAGCCATCAACAGTCTTACCCAGCGCTGTGGGCTCTGTATAATCCACAATCAACCTATCCAGCAAGATATACACACTGGTACAATAACAGCATGAATGCTATAGGAGTAACCACTAGCTTTCTGACTGGATTTGAGGACTGCTCCACAGGACGGATTTCATGCATGGTACTATAAACATTGCCAAAAGCCCATGGCTAGGGATATAGGCCCTGGAGTGAAATCTACTATTACGGTTATGCTAAAGAGAGAGTTTGTCAAACTAACTTCTAAATACTTATATTTGTTCCTATAGCTGAATACTGCTTGAAGCTTCAATCACAGAAGTTTCTTACTACAATGGGCAGTGATTAATAAATAGATGCATAGCTGGCAAAATTGCTGAGAACAAGTGAATACTGTGTGCTCAGCCATAAACAGGACATCTAAACCACCTGCTGCAAGATTGAGGGAACCTTGCAAGAGGGAAAGGAAACAATACAAGATCAGGAGGATCGGGAGAAGAGCTGTGAAATGCTGTCATCTGGATGCAACATAACTATTAAACTCATGAATTCATAGCATCTGTGGTTTTTTGCACAAGAATGAGCCTGACAATACTTCAACATCAATGGGAGGATACCTGAGGCCCCTTACCTCCCACAATAGCTAACGGCAGCTAATGATAGCTGAGAGAAGGTGAGTCAAGTTCATCAGTTGTGGAGAGCCGAGAGAGTGTGATCGCCATTACAAGATGGCGCTGACATCCGGCCTCGGCCCTGGTGAACAAGTAGAATAGCGCATGTGCAAGTGGTAAAAGCGCGCCAAGTCACCGCCGAGCCCGGGCATAAGAGCGTCATATGAGCGCGCAGCCAATCAGCAGAGTACACGCCACCTAGGGGCTATATAAGCGGCGCCATTTCGGGGCTCTGGGTCTTTCCTCATTTCATCCGTTAACTGGAATAAACGCTTGCTGCAGAAGGATCCTGGTGCCCGCGTGCGTTCTTGCTGGCGAGACGACTACGCGGGCTACAGCTGGTGCCGAAACCCGGGAGGCCGGGTGCCTGTCATCGCCGGCGCCGAGGAGACCCCCCATTCACGGGGAAGGATTCAGAACTGCAGGACTGAGGTAGGTTCTGGGAGACATGTTTGGTCTTGACTTGTCTCATCTCTCATCCAAATTGGTAGGAACAATTTTTGCTCTCCCTATTGTGATGGTGGCTCTCGTTCTCTTCTTTTTGAACATGGGAGCCTCACATTCGGAGCTACAAGACAACATGTCAGAAACAGAACGGGATAAAAGGTTAGGGGCCCTTGAGGAAAAAAAAAAAAGATGTCTCTAAGAAAAAAGGCCTTTCCGCGGACACTAAGTCCACAAAAAGAAAAGACAAGGGAAAAGACGCCCTGGGAGAGAAACATGAGAGGGAAAAGAGAAGTCCAAAAAGGAGGCCTCTTTATCCGATATAAGAATTGGAGGCTTTAGAAATTGATAGCTCAGAGTCTGAGGATCTTAGTCCCTCCGAGGAGGAAGAATTAGATGGGGAAGCGGCTCGCTATGGGGAGGAGACATATTATTTTGATGAGCAGCCGCTACTACAAAATCAAAAACAAAAGAAGATAGGAGATAAGAACCGCGCGGCTTTTCAATCTGCCGCCCCTGCCATTCCCAGTGCTCCTCTGCCTTATGCCGGCAAGCATTGTTCAGATTCCTTCCTTTCAGAGGGGGACAAAAGGAGGTTCTTACAAGCCTTCCCGGTGTTTGAGGCTGCGGATGGAGGCCGCGTCCATGCGCCGGTAGAGTATGCCCTCATTAAGGAACTTGCTGAATCAGTTAATAAGTATGGAGTAAATGCTAATTTTACAGTTATACAGCTTGAGAGACTCGCCACTATGACAATGACTCCAAATGATTGGCAAGTTACAGTAAAAGCTGCTCTTCCTAATATGGGACAATATTTAGAATGGAAAGCCCTTTGGCACGATGCTTCTCAAACTCAGGCAAGGGCTAATGCCAATGCAAAAGATAATCAACGACACTGGACCTTTGATTTACTAACAGGACAAGGCCAATTTGTTCATAATCAGACAAACTATGACTGGGAAACATATGGTCAGATCTCTGCCGCTGCTATTAAAACATAGAAAGCCCTCTCAAAAAAGGGCGAGGCCGGGGGACACCTAACAAAGATTATTCAAGGCCCCCAGGAGTCATTCTCGGACTTTGTAGCCAGGATGACGGATACAGCGGGCAAGATATTTGGGGACCCAGAACGAGTTAAGCCAATGATAGAACAACTAGTGTTTGAAAATGCCTCCCCAGAGTGTAAGACAGTCATTGCTCCTAGGAGAAGCAAAGGGCTAACAGACTAGATAAAGGTTTGCCGAGGACTCGGAGGCCCACTCACTAATGCTGGCCTTGCAGCGGCTATATTACAGGCTAAAAACCGCCAGAGTCTCGGAGGCAATAAAGCTTGTTATAACTGCAGTAAAGCGGGTCATTTAAAACAAGATTGTCGTGCTCCTGCACAAAAGAAAATTCCAGGACTATGCCCCAAGTGTAAGAAGGGCAATCACTGGGCCAATGAGTGTTGCTCAGTTAGAGATATTCAGGGAAAACTTATTCAACATGATACCCCTTCTGAAGAAAGAAATGAAAATGTTCCAAAAAACGGGTCTCAGGGCCCCAGGTCTCAGGGCCCCAAAAGATATGGGACACAAGTGGACAACAGGAGGGCATGTCTAGCTGTAGAGCAACAAGAGGTTCCACAGGACTGGACCTCCGTTCCACCTCCCAATTCTTATTAATGCCACATATGGGAGTGCAACCAGTCCCGGTTGAATTTGAAGGTCCCCTCCCTAAAGGAAGTGTCGGCCTTATTTTAGGACGCTCCTCTCTTACCCTAAAGGGGCTTATGATTCATCCTGGAATAATGGATCAAGACTATACTGGAAGGCTTCAGGTTCTTTGCTCTTGCCCGCAAGGCATATTTTCAATTTCCCCTGGGGATAAGATTGCTCAATTAGTTCTCCTCCCCAGCTTGCACGACCATTTTCCTTCCACCCAAATGCCAAGAGACACAAAGGGGCTTGGTTCTTCAGGAACTGACTGCGCTCATTTGGTAGTTGATCTTTCAACTAGGCCTACCTTACAACTACAGATAGAAGGAAAGAGCTTTTCCGGCATTTTGGACACTGGAGCTGATAAAAGCATCATTTCCTCCCAATGGTGGCCTAAGGCGTGGCCTGTTACACAATCGTCTCACTCTTTACAAGGGTTAGGGTATGAGGCCAGCCCTACAGTGAGTTCACGGTCATTGACTTGACAAACACTAGAAGGTCAAACAGGAAGCTTTATACCCTATGTGCTCCCTCTCCCTGTTAATCTATGGAGAAGAGACATTTTACAGAAATTAGGACTAGCATTGACTAACGAATACTCTCAACAAGCTCTGGATATTATGAAAAGGATGGGATATAAAAAAGAAAGAGGCCTTGGCAAAAAAGAGCAAGGGAGATTAAGCCCGATCCCACAAGAAGGTAATGCAGGGAAGCAAGGTCTGGGTTTTCATTAGCTGCCATTGAGGGTTCCATGCCCATATCCTGGCTCACAGAGGAAGCCATATGGGTTCCTCAATGGCCTCTTTCCTCTGAAAAGTTAGAAGCTGCTACGAGGCTGGTTAAAGAACAAGTACAGCTTGGTCATTTGGAGCCCTCTACCTCTCCTTGGAATACACCTATTTTTGTTATAAAAAAGAAATCTGGAAAATGGAGACTTCTCCATGATTTGAGGGCCATCAATGCACAGATGCGGCTATTTGGCTCCGTGCAACGAGGCCTGCCTTTGCTCTCTGCTTTGCCTAAACAATGGAAAATTATAATTATAGATATTAAGGATTGCTTCTTCTCCATTCCTTTATGCCCACAAGATAGACATAGATTTGCATTTACTCTACCTGCTGTTAATCATTTTGAGCCAGATAAAAGATATCAATGGAAAGTTTTGCCTCAAGGCATGGCCAATAGCCCCACCATATGTCAGTTATATGTGCAATTGGCCCTTGAACCAGTTAGAAAACAATTTCCCTCTCTGCTGTTAATCCATTATATGGATGATATTCTTATGTGCCATAAGGAATTAGTTGTTTTACAGACTGTATATCCTTTATTATTAAAAACCTTAAGACAATGGGGCCTGCATATTGCTTCCGAGAAGATTCAAGTTTCAGAAGTAGGTTCCTTTTTAGGGACGGTTATTTACCCAAAAAAAATAGTTCCTCAAAAATTAGAGATTCGCAGAGATCATTTACGAACGTTAAACGATTTTCAGAAATTATTGGGTGATATAAATTGGTTGAGACCGTTTCTAAAAATTCCCTCTGCTGAATTGAAGCCATTGTTTGACATCCTGGAAGGAGATGCTCATATTTCTTCACCTAGAGCCTTAACACCAGCTGCAAGCCACGCCCTAAAAGTGGTAGAAGAAGCTTTACAAGATGCTCAGTTGAAACGCATAGAGGAAGCCAAAACTTTCGACCTGTGCGTTTTTAAAACTAGACATTTACCAACTGCCGTGCTGTGACAAGATGGACCCTTATTGTGGGTTCATCCCAACGCTTCTCCTGCTAAGATTATTGATTGGTACCCAGATACAATTGCTCTGCTTGCCCTTCGTGGATTAAAGGCAGCCATTACTCATTTTGGAAAATAACCCAGGTCTTTAATTGTGCCTTATACAGCCCATCAAGTTCAGATATTAACCGCTACTTCTGATACTTGGGCGGTGTTAATCACCTCCTTTGGTGGTTTAATAGACAATCATTACCCTAGACACCCTATTTTACAATTTGCCTTAACCCAAGAGGTTGTGTTCCCACACATTATATCTCGGGAGCCACTTCAAGATGGGCTGATGGTCTATACAGATGGGTCAAAAACAGGAGTAGGGGCCTATGTGGTTAATGATAAGATTATATCTAAACAATATCATGAAACCTCACCTCAAGTTGTGAAATGTTTGGTAGTATTAGAAGTTTTGGAAAAATTCCCAGGTCCCCTAAATATTGTTTCGGATTCCTGTTATGTAGTAAATACAACAAAAACTTTAGAGGCTGCTGGGTTGATTAAGGCATCTAGCAAGCTTACAACAATTTTTCAAAAGATTCAGTTTGCCTTGATTAATAGGAGATCTCCTGTTTTCATTACGCATATCAGGGCTCATTCGGGCCTACCAGGGCCCATGTCCCGTGGAAATGACTTGACAGATCAGGCCACAAAGTTTATCATGCTTGCTCTTTCATCAAAATTGGAGTTGGCTAAAAGTTTTCATAAAAGGTTTCATGTCACAGCTGAGACATTGCGTCGTCGGTTTGACATCACTAAAAAAGAGGCTAGAGACATAGTAACTCAATGTCAAAATTGCTGTCAATTTTTACCTGTGCCTCATGTAGAAATTAATCCCAGAGGAATTCGCCCATTACAAATTTGACAGATGGATGTTACTCACGTCCCATCTTTTGGCAAATTACAATATTTACATGTTTCCATTGATACTTGTTCTGGAGTTATGTTTGCTTCCCCATTAACCGGGGAGAAAACAGCCCATGTTATTCAACACTGCCTCGAGGCGTGGAGTGCCTGGGGAAAGCCCAAAATTCTTAAAACTGACAATGGACCAGCTTATACTTCTCAAAAATTTGGACAGTTCTGTCACCAGATGAGAGTGACCCATTTGACAGGTCTCCCATATAATCCTCAAGGACAGGGTATTATAGAACGGGCTCATCGCACTCTAAAGTCTTATTTAATAAAACAAAAAGGGGGAGTCGATGAGGCTCTGCCCTCAGTCCCACGAGTGACTATATCCATAGCACTCTTTACTCTTAATTTTTTAAATTTGGACAGTCAGGGCCATTCGGCGGCTGACCGTCATTGCTCAGAGCCTAACAGGCCACAGGAGATGATTAAATGGAAAGATGTTTTGACTGGTCAATGGAGAGGCCCGGATCCTATTTTAATAAGATCCAGGGGAGCTGTTTGTGTTTTTCCACAGGAAGAAGACAATCCATTCTGGCTACCAGAACGCCTAACACGTAGACTTGTGATACCTAACGAATCATCGAGATCCTGTGCGGGAGCCGAAGAAGTGGACAAGATGCATTATAAAGACCCTATTCTACTAGAGTTGACCCCTCCCTAGCTGTGGGCCTGACATCCTGGATTTCTTCAGCCTTCGCTTTCTTTAAGGAATGGGTGGGAGTGGCGCTGTTTGGTGCAGCCCTATGTTGTGGCTTAGTGTTCCTGCTTTGGTTGTTCTGCAAGCTCAGAGCTCAATAGCAATGTGACAAGGCCGTTATTGCGCAAGCACTTGTGGCTATGGAACAGGGATCATCTCCTAAAATTTGGTTAATTAATTAGACTGAGACCCTCAGTCGATGCACCTCAGGGGTTTAGCCCATTGCACTGAGTCGATGGGAGATCTAAGTCTAATCAGCCCTTGCCTAAGTGGCTGCAGCACCAAAATATGAGATTGACAGCCCTTGCACCCCCAGGAACAATATTCCATTGCACGGGGATGGGTGTCAACTCCCCTTTTTGTCTCTCCCTTGGCCTTTGCACTCAAAGGACTTGTCTCCATTGCACCTGATAAGGTGAGGGAGTGAGCTCTTGATCGCTTATTCCCCAAGGAAGAAATTTGCTTGATCGAACATAGGGTTGTTTGGTGCTGCGCTGGTTGGGCTATGAGGCAATTGTCATCTTATTAAAACAAAAAGGGGGAGATGTGGAGAGCCGAGAGAGTGTGACCGCCATTACAAGATGGCGCTGACATCCGGCCTCGGCCCTGGTGAACAAGTAGAATAGCGCATGTGCAAGTGGTAAAAGCGCGCCAAGTCACTGCCCAGCCCGGGCATATGAGCGTCATATGAGCGCGCAGCCAATCAGCAGAGTACACGCCACCTAGGGGCTATATAAGCGGCGCCATTTCGGGGCTCTGGGTCTTTCCTCATTTCATCCGTTAACTGGAATAAACGCTTGCTGCAGAAGGATCCTGGTGCCCGCGTGCGTTCTTGCTGGCGAGACGACTACGCGGGCTACAATCAGTAGTGCAGCCACTGGTAAGATGCCCATTCCACAGTAACCTTCCACCCATGATCATGCAACCCTAATTTAATTCAATGTATTAAAAAAAAGGCATGAAAGTAAGATGGGGATTAATGGGGAAGAAGGGTATTGATAGAAGCAAAAGGGAATAAGAGAGAATAACTGAGTGGAATAAGTCCAAAACACAATATATACATGAATGAAACGTCAAAAATGGAAAAAAATTAATAAAAATTTAAAATAAAGTTACTAAATTCATTACTCTATGCATATACACAGTTATGTATCAGTAAAATTGTAAAGAGAATAATGATTGAGAATTTCAAAGACCTATCAGTTGCTTGGGTTATCACTATCCATATCTATTGAATTACAAATAAACAGAAAAATATAACAAAGTTAATATATATTACAATATTTATATTGATCAGCTATGATGACATATGCTTATAACTCAGCTTACCCAGGAGGCTAAGGCAGGAGGATTACAAATCACAAGGTCAATAGGACAACTTAGGGAGACCTCATCTTAAAAGAAATCTGATAAAAGGGAGTCATGGTCTGGGTGCATAACTCAATATACAGCACTTGGCTAGTATCTGGTAGGTCATGGTTTGAATATTATGCAACACACAGATACATACACAGACACACTGTATATATGTGATTTTAAATATTAGTGAAAAAAGTGTTGCTTTCTGTATTTGTGCATATCCCTTTAAAGAGAAGACAGCTGGGGCTGGAGAGATGGCTTAGTGGTTAAGGCGTTTAGCTGCAAATCCAAAGGACCCATGTTTGACTCCCTAGGACCCATGTTAGCCAGATACACAAAGCAGTACATGCATCTGGAGTTTATATGCAGTGCCTGGAGGCCCTGGCATGTCCATTCATTCCCCCCCCCCCCTCATTATCTCTCTCTCTCTCCTTTCACTTTGTAAAATAAATAAAAATAAAATATTTTTAAAAAGAAGACAGCTGGATTCTCATCTTTGCTTTAGCATTCATATGTTTTTTTTTTTTTTGTTTTTTTTTTGTTTTTTTTTTTGGTTTTTTGAGGTAGGGTCTCACTCTGGTCCAGGCTAACCTGGAATTAACTCTGTCATCTCAGGGTGGCCTTGAACTCATGGCGCTCCTCCTACCTCTGCCTCCCGAGTGCTGGGATTAAAGGCGCGCACCACCACGCCCGGCAGCATTCATATGTTGTCAGATGTTTTAGCTGAAGTACAGGAAGGACATTTGGCTTCAATCAGATAGGCAATTGGAAAAGGGAGGAACATTTTACAATTTTTTTTTTACTTTTTCTTAAAGTTTTTATTTTTATTTATTTATTTAGAGACAGCAAGAGAATACCTAGTGAATTCCAGGTTAGCCTGAGCTACAGTGAGACCCTACCTTGAAAACCAAAAAAAAAAAGTAACACAAGTGTTTATAACCAATTTTTCCTCTTAGCAAAGTCTTTAAGGATTAAGAAGTTTAAGCTTGTAGTAGATACAATTTTTTTTAATTTTAGCATTTGTTTGAAAGTTCAAACTTAATCATTGTCATCAAACACTGTTGTACTTTTGTTGGAAGTACCAGGATTACTTCTTTAGTTTTAAAGGAAACTTCTCAAAAACCTAATCAGGAATAATCACAATTATGTTCAATTATTTAAAATTTTTGAATACTGCTCCTGATTTTAAAAAAAAAAAAAGAAAAAGAAAAAGAAAAGCTAGTACATCTCTCAAATGCTTTTTGTCAAGACAAGAATTCCACTTCATTCTGTACAAGTTGGATCTCCCATTTTGTCAGGCAGTTAAATTTTTACTAACATTTTATCATTTTTACATCATTTAAAAGCCTTTTTTCTTTTTCATTTTTTA
The DNA here is from genome assembly GCA_036346955.1 of Dipus sagitta. Lineage (NCBI taxonomy): Eukaryota > Metazoa > Chordata > Mammalia > Rodentia > Dipodidae > Dipus > Dipus sagitta. The sequence continues at coordinate 80,057,845 of CM070773.1, forward strand.
AATTTTTTTTATTATTTTATTTGAGAGAGTAAGAGAAACAGAGAACAAGGCAGAGACATAGAGAGAGTGACTATGGCCAGACACATGCACCACTTTGAATATTGAGCTTTATATGAGTACTGGAGACTGAATCTGGCCTGTCAGGCTTTGCAAACAAGTACCTTTAGCCTATGACCCATCTCTCCAGGCCCTCATTTTCTTTTCTTTTCCTTCTGTGGCAAAATCATGACTGGAAAGGACAGAGTCTAACTCACTAGTTTGCACCACGGCCTTGCTTTGCATTAAAGTGTGACTGGAAGAACGCAATTGCTCACTGCAGTCTGCAGGTGCTGCCTAGCTTCAGGTTAGGCTTCTAAAGCTTTAGTTTCTCTGTCTTCATGTACTCAGTGCAAGGAAATACCAAGAAAATGAAAAGGAATAATTATATCTAAATATATAAGAGTAGTTAGTTAGTTAGTTAGTTAGTTATATATGAATTGGAAGTGACTGAGAGGTCCCAGAAGCCTGTAGACAAACTCTGAGAACCTCTGACTTGGGTGCTGAGAGGACACAAGGACTATCAGTGGCCCAACAGTTGCTTAGGTAGAGTGATCTTGATTTAGATATCAGGATCTCAGGAACTTGCCTCAAAAGCTTCACTTGAACAACAAATTCATACTCTGTGAAAATAACTACATTGACTTTTTCTGTTTGTTTTTTGAGTCAAAGTCTCACTTTAGCCCAAGCTGACAGGAAACTCACTCTACAGCCCAGACTGGTCTTAAACTTACGATAATGGATGATCCTCCAATTTCAGCTTCCACCACACCCAGCTATGGGTTCATTAAGTGGCTTCACAGTCAAATTTCTAAACTAATTTCTAAAGCCTAAACGTGGTATTTAACATTTTCTTCCACGTAAAATTGAATAAAAACAGTCACTACATTTTTACAAGGCCTATCTGTAGTGTAAACACTGCTTCCTAAAAACAAGTAAGGGTAGTAATGTCTTATGCTAACAGAAAACAGTTAAAGTGAATCGTCTTTGAACAATAATTGGGACAAATGTTTGTAATTACTATATCTTTTTTATCACTTAAGTCCTTAAGAGATACACTGAAGGGCAGGAGAGATGGCTCAGTGGTAAGATTACTTTCTACACACGCATGAAGGACTAAGAGAGCCTGGACCATGTGAGTTTGGTTCCCAGCACATGTCTATAACTCCAGTCCTAAGGGGAGCAGAGACCAGAGAATCACTTAGTATCTCAAGAGTCAGTGAGAGACTCTATCTCAAGGAAACAGATTGATGAGGTATGCAGGGAGCCACTTGACCTTCTCCTCCGCCCTCCACACATGCATGTGCATACACCATACATACCCCACACCAACACTCTGCACACATGTGCATGACATAAAGTACAATGGAGAAGAATAATATAGGTGTTCAATATGTAAATACTCATTAACAATTCTTACCAATAAAAATCCTATCTTTTGATATAACCAATATGCCTATCAATTACAGAACAACAAAAAAGTTGATTTAGGGCTGTGTTGTATGGCAAAATTCCTTGGCACTGAAAGCAATGAGTAGCTACTGCCAGCTTTTATGAAAAAGCAGCTGTAACAACTCACAAGAGAAGGGGTGTGGCCCTCACCTGAGATATCAGGTGGCCCCTGTGCCAGCCTTATAAAATGAAACACAAGGTCTTGCGACCTCAGGACAAGATAGAGTGTATACAGGGTAAATGATCTTGAACAATGAGCTCCATTGAGGTAGCTTCTTTGAAGTCTCCATGCTCTGTAAGCCCTCACCCCAAGGCTAAGGGAAAAGCACCCACGGGAGTAATCCCAACATAGTGAGCTCCATTAGGTGCTGCTCTGAGGTCTCACACTCCTGGACAGGGACAAGGAGCTCCTTGAAGCAGCCACAAAGAAGTCGTCACTCAGGGTGGGATGAGACTTCTCTGTGGTGCGGCTGCTCTGAAAGTAAGCCCTCACCCTGCCACTGAGGGAGGAGTATCCGAGAAGTAATCTGGACACAGGAAGCCCAACCAAAGTGGCTGCTTTGGGGGCTCCATGTTCCTGTAACTAACCCCTTTCCATACTCTGTAAGTGACCCCAATAAACTTATTGGTTCACTAAACTGGTATTAGTGCAATCATACTTTGGTCTGCCATCTGAATCCTATTTGGGGTGAAAATGTGTGTTTACATCTCCCTACATTACAGGCTGGGAGATGTTCAGTGATTAAAAGCATTTGCTGTGTATGTCAGATCCCCAGAACCCATTTAAAAAGCCAGACAGGGCTTGAGAGATGGCTTAATGCTTAATGGTTAAGCCACTTGCCTGAAAAACCCAAGGACCCAGGTTCAGAACCCCAGAACCCATGTAAGTCAGATGCACAAGGTGATGCATGTGCACAAGGTTGCTCATCCATACAAGGTTACGCATGCGCACAAGATGGTACACGCATCTGGAGTTCAACTGCAGTGGCTAGAAGCCCTGGCACACCAATTCTCTCTCTCTCACTCATAAATAAAATCAATAATCATTTAAAAAGCCAGACATGGTGGCAAAGGTACCTGGATCCCTGCGTGCCTAGAGAAAAACAGGAGGCGAGCCAGAGCTGACTAACCTAATGTACAACAAATGACAAGAGAGACCCTCTCTCAGACAAGGTGGAGAGAAAGAACCAATACACCGAGGTTGTTTCTGACCATATTGCACAGTGTATATTAACTCTTAGAATAAACCCTTTTAAAGTCACACAGGAATTCTAGCTACTGAGTCATAAAACCTAGCAACTTATGTTATTACAGTTCACATTATATAATTTAGATTTTATAAAAAGAAAATGATAAAAGGTCAACTTACTCGATCTGCCAATCCTCCAGGAACAATCGTCCTCACAACCACGCCACTTGACTTTCCTCCAACTATTCCAAAACCTAATCCAGAGCCATCATTAATGAGCTCAACATCTTCAGTGTGGCCCCAACAAACCTACAAATTAAATGCAAGCAAGAGCCACAGGGTCAGTTAACCACAGACTTGTAGCTTTCCATACAGTAGTTCCTAAAGTGATGAAACCTGCAAGAAACTGAATATGAATACAGTTAGTCCAGACTACTCTCTAAAGACCAAGATACAGATACATAGGTAGACACAGATACACAGGTAGATACAGATATGGTAGGTAGGCAGATGAATGATAGAGATAGCTAACACCTGCCCTAGAGGATATCATAATCCCATTCACAATGGTAAGGGACTCATCTGATGGGGGAAAACACACAAGATATTAGCAATAAAAATCATACAAAAAGACACATGGTTTTCCTCTAAATTTTAGGCTCCCTGAGAGAGGTACATTAGCTTCAGATAATCCAAATGCAGAATAACACCTCCCTCATAAGATGATATATTTAGGGATTTTTTAATTATTATTATACAAAATTAGAAAGTTCATATGATAATCCCAGCACTCGGGAGGCAGAGGTAGAAGGATCCCCATGAGTTCAAGGGCACCCTGAGATTACATAGTGAACTCCAGGTCAACCTGGGCTAGAGTGAGACCCTACCTCGAAAGACCAAATAAAAATAAAAAAGAAAGTTTGTATGCGGTATTGGGAATATTTAACAAATTCATGTCTGAAACAATATGTAGATTCTGAAAAGCTATGCTTGCTAAAATATTAAGCCTGAAGCTGAGTTTGGTGGCTCAAACCTTCAATGCCAGTACTCAGGAGACAGAAGTAAGAAGTTCAAGGCCAGACTGAGCAGAGACCTTGCCTAAAATAAAATAAAGCAGCAGTCTAAACTGAGGATGGCAGGTCCTCTTCAGTACTAGATGCCACCCAGCAGTGCTAGTCCTTTACAAGCCTTGCATGTAGTCCTCACATCTCTAACAGCTAGATACAACTGTCAGTTCAATGACAAAGATGAAACTAGAACAGGGTGGGCAGCCCAAGCCACTCATCCCAGCACTTAGGAAGTTCAAGGCTATAGGAGATCCTGCCTCATAACACAGAAACAAACAGAGACAGAGCCACACTGAAGTACAGAGAGGATAAAGACTAGCTTCCTCCCTTCCAGGCAGCTGCCTGCCGTCCTCCATTGACGGACCTGCCTGCTTTCTGAAGCCTAACTCAAGAGTCATGGTTAACATACGGTAGGACAAATCAATACTATGTTGCTGTTGTTCAGGACAGTGGAAGTGAGAACATGTATCACATTTTCTACCTGGTTTGTAGCTATAACTGTGACATACAGGCAAAGAAAAAAATTCAAAAACTTATGAAAACAAATAATGCAATGATATTAGGATAAACATTTTTGTATTTTTATTCTTATATAAAGTTATTTGCTGGCTATTGTTGGCCTCTAGTTCAGTCTGTGTTATTTAAATTCTAATATGCAAATTATTTAGAATGAATTCACGTTCAGGGCCACATTGTTATATGTACTGATGCACAGTCTTGAATGTGAGTAACTATTGTAAACTATATTGTACAACTTTTTTCTGACTTCATTATATATATTCTCTATTTGTTCATGGATTAATCATATCATAATTTAATGAAAACTTTTTTTCAAGTATCTGTGCTTTTGATGTAGTTACAGATGAAAAATTTCCCTCGTATGCTCAGTAGTCTTGCAATAAAAGCATGTAAAGAGTAAAAAAAAAAAAAAAAAAAAAAAAGTCATGGTTAAGAAAAAAAGTCACGGTTTTCTCTCTTCTGCTTATGCATCTACATCCTGCCAGCAGCTGCTGAGGTGCACTACCTACCTGCCCGTCACTGTTTTTCTCTCTAATTCCAATAAAATTGTCTGCTAATTTCCTCTGAGTCCATTTTTAAATTCTTATCAAAAATAACAGCCTACAAAAGGGAACCCTGGTACTCTAGTAACAGTATCTACTTTTCTTCTTATACTATTTAGGACATATTTTTGCACACACATATTTAAAAAAAGCTGCTACAATTTTGTAAAATCAATAATCTATAAGAATAATGTTTCTGGGGCTTGGGAGATGGCTCAGCAGTTAAGGGCACTTACTTACAAAGCCTGCTGGCCTGGGTTTAATTGCCTAGTACCTACGAAAAACCAGATGCACAAAATGGTAATGCTTCTAGAATGTATTTATAGTGGCAAGAGGCCCTGACATGCCTGTACACATACTCTCTTTCTCTCTCAAATAAATAAATTAAATATATTTTTAAAAAAAGAATAGTGTTTCGGGCTGGAGAGATGGCTTAGCAGTTAAGCACTTGCCTGTGAAGCCTAAGGACCCTGGTTTGAGGCTCGATTCCCCAGGACCCACGTTAGCCAGATACACAAAGAGGCACACACATCTGGAGTTCGTTTGCAGTGGCTGGAGGCCCTGGCGTGCCCATTCTCTCTCTTTCTCTGTCGCTCTCAAATAAATAAATAGATAAAATATTTTTAAAAAGAACTGTAAGAATATTAAAAAAAAAGAATAGTGTTTCTAAAATAACCAAATCTTCCTGTCTTAAAACAGTCAGTAGTAAAGCTCTCAGTTTAAAACTCTCAATTTTAAAAAATAGGGGCTAAAGAGATGGCTTAATGGTTAAGCATTTCTTCTGTCCTAAATCATACCTTCTAAATGACTGCTCCTCTTATACTCAATGGTATACTTCAAACTAAAATATTTTTCAAAGTTTGCAAACTCACTGTTTCCGAGAGAGTCCTATCAAGTGAGCTGGTAGAAGTTCGGCTGTAGCCTGCTTCCCTGGCCACAACCAGACGCAGAACCCCAGTGTTTTGCTGCAGTAAAGCGATTGCTTGCTGATGGGAAATAGTCCAGTCCAGTGGGGTATGATCAATGGCCAAAATTTGGTCATTTTCCTTTAATCTTTGATCCCTTAACAACATAAAAATAAGAAAAAGATAATTTGTTTTAAGGCAACAAGACAGAAAGATGGGGGAAATGATGGCATGGGGAGAACATGAGAGAAAAAAAGTAGCTCTGTTCTCATGATCTAATCTGGTTTTCTGCTGGAAAAGTCAGGAAACTAGATGCCACTGACAGACCAAGTATGTTTACTTGAGGGAATCCTGTCAAAGACAGCAAATAAACTGTACTGACTTAGAGCCAATATGATTTATTAACCTTACATTGCTAGCACTCCCATCTCCTGGACCTAAAAGATAGCCCTCATAAATCTACCTTACAACCCTTTTTACTGAAATTCTTTAACTTTTAACCTGTTACAAATTACACTCTCTGGACAGTGTTAGAGAGAAGATAGGAATGATTTCTTAGCAACCTTTAGAAGTGAGAGCCACCAAAATGGTATATATGGCTACCGCTAAGACTGGTAACTACAACTTTTCTGTGAAGAGACCCACAATGAACTTGAGCATGTTCCATTTCCTGAGGTGACTCTGGCTTCTGAGAAGCCCATTATCAGTTTTATCCACTTGCTTTTTTATCCTTCTCTCCTGGAACACCTTTCTTTCTGCTTGCTTCACCAACCAACTCTTTCTGAAATTCATTCCAATGTCAAAGCTATGAACCTTGGGTTTTCTGCCTGGGTGGAGGTCCCTAAAAAAGAAACTCCTCAGGCTGTTGAGAGGAACAAGAAACTGGGGGGAGGGGTGCAGACAGTGAAGAGTACAACCGCTCTCCCGACCCCTACTAACAGTGAGTAGTAGCTTCATTTTAAAAATCTGTGTTAATATGTTGAACAGTTTGTTTATACTTCACTTAATACAGGTACCCAGTAACTCTTCTGCCATATAATACAATGCTACACATCACAGCATCAAATACCAACCTTATCAGTAAGGTAGAACATCCTTCAACAAACAACATATGTACCACATCACATACATATATTTTAAAAGCCATTTGGGCAGGGTGTGGTAGCATATACCTTTAGTCTCAGCACTCAGGAAGCTGAGGTAGAAGAATTCAGGGAGTTCAAGGCCAGCCTAGGGCTACAAAGTAAGTTCCAAGTCAGACTGGGCTAGAGTGAGACTCTACCTGAGGTTGGGAGGGAGCCATTTGACTGGGGGGGGGGCAAAAATAAAAGAGCAAAAAAAAAAAAAAAAAAAAAAAAAAAGGTCTAGGTCCTCACTGCCAAGACATTTGTGGTAGTTTGATTGAGGTGTCCCCCATAAACGTAGGTGTTCTGAATGCTAGGTCCCCAGCTGATGGAGATTTGGGAATTAACGCCTTCTGGAGGAAGTGTATTTTTGGAGGCGGGCTTATGGGTATTATAGCCAGTTTCCCCTTGCCAGTATTTGGCACATTCTCCTACTGCTATTGTCCACTTGATGTTGGCCACCTTCTGTTCATGTCATCATTTCCCCTGCCTTCATGGAGCTTCCCCTCAAGCCTGTAAGCCAAAATAAACCTCCCCCCCCCCCCCACAAGCTGCTCTTGGTCAGGTAATTTCTGCCAGCAATGCGAACCTGACTACAATAGTAAAGAGAGCGGGGTCATTGCTGCTTGAAGCCTGACTGTGTAGCTTTGGCCTTTTGGAGCTGATTTTCAAGAGGAATGTGGATGAACTTGAAATCTTGGCTTAAGAGATGCCTTGCAGTGCTGTCTAAGTATAGCTTGATGGACTATTTTGGTCAGAGTTGAAAGACCTGAATGCAGTAAGAACTATGGATTGTAAGGTTTAGCTTATGAGGGTGAGAAAGAGCTTTGCCTAGAGCTGGGCATGGTGGCACATGCCTTTAATCCCAGCACTGGGAGGCAGTGGTAGGAGGATTGCCATGAGTTCAAGGCCACCCTGAGAATACATAGTGAATTTTAGGTCAGCCTGGGCTAGAGTGAGACCCTACCTCAAAAAAACAAAAAAGAAAAAAGAAAAGAAAGAGCTTTGCCTGGACTGGGCTAGAAGCAGTTTGTCTGAGAGGCTTGCTGTTATGCCCATGTCTTGAGAGATTGTGCAGGGCTGCATCTTGTAGAAATGGACTGGGGTGAGCAGAGGGATATGGCACAGAAAAAATGAAATCTTTGGGAGAATCTGCTGCCCGTTCTGCTGCAATTGAGAGAATGCGACCACTAAGATTGGGCCAGCTGACCTGCATTAGAACAAGAGGAAGAATGCAGAGTCTTTTCAAAGGGGCCTGAATGCTGAAAAAGTGTCCTGTTCTTCAAAGTCTGCTTTATTCCCCCCGCCCTGGATTAACAAATTGGCACCCCAGCTGGTATTATGGAGTATAAGAAATGCAGGAAAGAGAGGGTCATTGAATTTACAACAGTTTTGTGACTTGGAAATAACCATGGGCAGTGTGAAGCAGGTTTTCAGGATGGCTGCATGGAGACCTGATGGAGCCACGAGGATGGACCGTGGTTGGAGTAGAGACCCCAGTGGAGATGCCAGGACCACAAGACGGCTGCTAAGGAGAGCTGCCAGTGCTGGATGAAGTTTTCCAGGATTGTGACTAGTATAGCTGGAGGGGTGGAATTGGAACTCCAGAGGCTTGTTGCTGGTTAGAATTATTGGACTTGGAGACTTGTCACTGGCTAGAGTTGTTGGACTCAGAGCTACAAAGTTTGATGTTTGCCCAATGCCATCTTTTGCAGTGTGATTATTCTGTGCCATTATGGGTTTTGGGTTTGTTTTCTTGTTTTGTTTTTGTTTGTTTGTTTTGGTATTATAACTCAGCTAAAAGGCCTTTAAAGTTAAGTTAGACTGAGAATGCATTGTATTTTGTATTACATATGGTTATCAGTTTATGGGGGCCAAGGGTGGAATGTAGTGGTTTGATTCAGTGTCCCCCATAAACTTAGGTGTACTGAATGCTAGGTTCACAGCTGATGGAGATTTGGGAATTAATGCCTTCTGCAGGCAGTGTATTGTTGGGGGCAGGCTTATGGGTATTATAGCCAGTTTCCTCTTGTCACTGTTTGGCACACTCTCCTGTTGCTGTTGTCCATCTGATGTTGGCCAGGAGTTGATATCCACCCTCTGTTCATGTCATCATTTTCCCCTGGCATCATGGACCTTCCCTTCGAACCTGTAAGACAAAATAAGCCCTTTTTTCCCCACAAACTGCTCTTAGTCAGGTGATTTCTGCCAGCAATATGAACCTGACTGCAACAACATTGCAAATGGAACACTGCATAAACGTTGAACTTCTGAACCTTCCAATCTCACATCTACCTGCAGCACACTGTGGTAAATCACTTCCTCAACTTCACCAATAACCTAATCACCACTTGTCTACCATTTGTCAACAGAAGCCAAACCCTTCCATAATTACTGCCAAGCCTATATTCAAGCACTTTTCTTTCTCCCAATAATCAATCCCAGTAATCAATTGCTAAACAAGGTAAAAACTATTTTTTGAATTAATAAACTTTCTAAGCTAGAAAGCTGAGGTAGGAGAAGTACCATGAGCTCAAGGCTAGCCTAGGCTACTGTGAAACTGTAACTCAAAAATAAAATTAAGGCTGGAGAGGTTAAAGTGTATGCCTGCGAAGCCTAAGGACCCAGGTTCAATTCTCCAAGTCCCACGTAAGCCAGATACACATGGTGGTACATGCATCTGAAGTTTGTTTGCAGTGGCTAGAGGCCCTAGTGCATCCATCTCCCTCTATCTCTCTCTCGCCCTCTCTCTACCTCTAACAGACAAATAAAAATAAAAATCTTCTCTAAAAAAATTAAAAATTAAATTACATTAGATCTCTAAAGAGGCATGCCTGAATTCATTATACTTTGAGGGCTGAAGTCTAGCACAAGTCTGAAGCCAGCATGGGCTGCATAGAAACTGTAGAAACCAGGCTGCCCTGTGTAAGTGACTACACATACTGTTTAAAACAAGGGCTTTTCATGGGCTAGAGAGATGGCTTAACAGTTAATGCACTTGCCTGTGAAGCCTAAGGACCCAGTTCAACCCTCCAGATCCCACACAAGCCAGACGCAAAGGTGAGGTAAGTGCAAGGTCACACATGCCCATTAGGTGGCACAAGAGTCTGGAGTTTGATTGCAGTGGCTGAGGCCCTGGCATACCAATTCCCTCTCTCTTTCTCTCTCTCACACATGCTATCTCTAAAATAAATATATACATATATATCTAAAAGCAGGTTTATCAGACTTTGCCTTGCCCTGAGACTCCATTTACTAGCCATTTTGGACTTACTCTGAGGATGAAGGATGACTCTGTACCTGTGTGGACACATAAACAGCATAGCACCATCTGTCTGGCACCACCTATGAGGCACAGACTGATAAATATACTTCTGGTACTAGAAAAGTACTGGCATGGACTGAGACTGTACTGAAATCACTATCAGGAAAACCAGGCCCAAGAACTTATCAGACATACCAGACCACATCTTCACCTGAAGTCCATAAAGTGACACCTAGCCCTGTGATGGAGATGGCCCCACTGACTTGTCCTGACCATACAGTGTGTATGTCAAGGAACTTCTTACTGTTCCAGGGGCTTCAACTCTGCTCTGTCCCTGCTGTTGAGCAGCCTACTCAACAGACATCAGGTTTTATTTTTGCTTATTATATTTGTATATTTCACATATCTTTATTATATGCATAAAAGATTTTCAATAATTTAAAACATATCTTAATTTTTTTCCTTGGTGGCACTAGGGATTTAGAAGCCAGAGCCTTATACATGCCAGTCAAGAGCTCTTCCACCGAGCTAAAACCATACCCAGAAACTGAATATTGCTTGTGAAATTTTTCCCAGTACTAAATAAAAAAATATTTTTGAATATAAATGCTACAGAAAAATATCCAGGAATCATTTCCATTCAACCAATATTCTCCTTCCTTTAATTTTTCACCTAAATTCCTGTTCAGATTGTTCATTTAAGGAAATCTCTTAGCCCCAAATGGATGAGTTACTCTTAAATTTTTCATCTTCAATGTGACTCGTTTTACAAAACTCACTTCTTAATTTATCTATAAATTTTGTTTTCTAAAAATCAATTTATTTTAATCTATTGTTTTTCTTTACTCAGTAGACTTCCAGGACACTTTTCTTCCAAAACCAAATCCACTCAAGGCAAATGAAATATAAGAAAACCAATGTACAAATGAAAAAGCCACCTAGAAAATATGATTTTAATATATTCCAAAACTGAATAGAATTAGCTATACTGTTCCTATTATTTATAACTAAGCTTCCCCACATTGTAATTGTTATATACAATTTAGTTTCCCACTGTCATTTATGTATATAATTATATAAGTGTATACAATTATACTTTGTATTCACATACATGAAATTATCTACCCCATAATAACGTTTACACACACACACATACACACATGGTTCACATTTTCTACTCAAAGGACATGATGAGCTCTTGTTGCTCCATCACAACATTCAGAAATAGTGGATTTCCATGAACTTGAAAGTCAAGTTATTAAAAAGTTCTTAAAATAACAAAATATCTGGAAAGTTCTCAAATAGAAGAACTGAAGTCATAAAGATCCTTTAATATGTCTGGAATGCTGTGCATGGCTGGCCCCTACTCTCTGAAGCCCCTTTTGACCATGTTGCAGTATGTACCCCTCCAAGTAAGCACCAGCTACACTCACAGCATGGAATCTGTGTTGCATCTCTCCATATGCTGATGGTCCACAGAATGTCTCTGTTCCTTTCCCCAACACCTGGTAATTTCACCTCCACCCTCCCCTCAAGCATCACTGCCTCTTAATCCTTGGAAGCTTAATCCTTGGAAGATTCTTATACAATTGAATAACGAAACTCCTCTTTGGGGAATCATTCACCTCATGTGTAACCCAGACCATGAACACATGGTACCAAGGTGTAGCAATTGTCAGCAGGAAGGTTAGAAGAACATTTCCTTTGTCACTGTATGCCCAACATTGCAGCGTATAACTGGCACTCAATAAATATTTGTGGCTGGAGAGATGGCTTAGCGGTTAAGCGCTTGCCTGTGGCGCCTAAGGACTCCGGTTCGAGGCTTGATTCTCCAGGACCCACGTTAGCCAGATGCACAAGGGGGCACACACATCTGGAGTTCGTTTGCAGTGGCTGGAGGCCCTGGCGCACCCATTCTCTCTCTCTCTCTCTCTGTCACTTTCAATAAAAATAAATAAATATTTGTTAGATAAGGTAGATCGGTAAAGATACAATGTGCCTAATGCTACAGAATTTCCAATCACCTCTTTGTTCTGCCAGTAGCCTATCTTTAATAGTTCCTCTATTCTGCACCATCTTTCCCTATTGCTTTCAATTCCTAGCACAATATGAAACAATGTCTCCATAAAAACATAACCACCCCCCAACACACAAAATTTTTTTTTTTCAAGGTAGGGTTTCACTCTAGCCCAGGCTGACCTGGAATTCATTATGTAGTCTCAGGCTGACCTTGAACTCACAGCAATCCTCCTCCCTCTGCCTCCCCAGTGCTGGGATTAAAGGCATGCACCACCATGCTCGGCACAAGTTTCCAGTTTATGCTTCTTCAAAAATAAGGGCTAGAGAGATGACTTAGCAGTTAAGGTGCATACTGTGAAGCCTAAGGACACAAGTTCAATTCTCCAGGTCCCATATAAGCCAAATGCACATGGTGGCACATGAATCTGGAGTTCGTTTGCAGTGGCTAGAGGCCCTGGCGTGCCCATTCTCCCTCTCTCTCCCTCTCTATGTCTCTAATAAATAAACTAATTAATTAAAATTAAATAAAATAAAAAGTTTAGAACTATAACTCAGCAGTACAATGAATACTTAAAATGTGCCATCCCCTAGGTTCAGTCCCCAGAACCTAAGCAAGACTGCAGGATAGATAGGGTATAAAATGAAAACAAATAACTAAAATAGCAATATTTCAAACATTCATTCTTCTCCCCACCCTCCCTATGCCCCTCCCCCTAAAACACATATTTGTTTTTGTGTTGTTGTTGCTTCGCTTGGTTGGTCGGTTGGATTTTTGCAGGTGAGGGGTGTTTGTTTTTAAAAGTTTAGAGGTCTTTTATGTTTTTTTTTTTACATCTACTACGCCATAAATTCACAGGGAATGGGGTTCTAGCAGCTCAGGCTCTTTTTCATCAGTTCCCACAAAGGTGCTTTTTCTGGGCAGGGGAGGTGGGTCAGTAGGTCAAAGTACCTGCCATGCAAGCATGAAGACCTGAATTCAGATGCCCAGCACCCAAGTAAAACCACAAATGTGATGGTTCACCCTGCAATGCTAGCACTTTGGGAGGCTGCCGTAGGAGGGTTGCAGTGAGTTCAAGCACAGCTTGAGTTATACAGTGAGCTCCAGGTCAGCCTAGAAGGAGGTGAGCTAAAAATGAGACCTTACCGCAATTAAATATATAAACCTTGATACTTTATTTTTATTATTTTATTTTATTTAGAGAAAGCAAGAGAGGACAGAGAGATCTGGCATGCCGGGGCTTAAGCCACGGCAATCACATTCCAGACACTTGCGCCACCTAGTGGGCATGTGCAACCTTGCACTTGCCACACCTTTGTGCATCTAGCTTACATGGAATCTGAAGTCGAACATGGGTCCTTGAGCTTCACAAGCAAGCACCTTACCTGAGCCATCTCTACTTTGTATGCTGCCAGGAGAATAACAGCAGCAGCAACCATACAGTTACCTCTCAGTATCTAAGGGGATGGACTAAATTTCAGGAGCCCCGTAGACCAAATGGTGTAGCACGTGCACATAACCTCCAGTGTCCCCTGTACATCATTGCATTACCTAATACAAGTGGCATGTAAATCGTTGTCATACTACTTGGTGCTTTTTTGTTTTTGTTTTTCAAGGTAGGGTCTCGTTTTAGTCCAGGTTGACCTGGAATTCACTGTGTAGTCAGTCTCAGGGTGGCCTCAAACTCATGGCAATCCTCCTACCTCTGCCTCCTGCATGCTGGGATTAAAGGTGTACGCAACCATTCCCAGCTCTATTTGGTGCTTTTTTTTTTTTTTTTTTTTTTTTTTGGTTTTCCAAGGTAGGGTCTCACTCTAGCTCAGGCTGACCTGGAATTCACTATGGAGTCTCAGGGTGGCCTCGAACTCACGGCGATCCTCCTACCTCTGCCTCCCGAGTGCTGGGATTAAAGGCGTGCGCCACCACGCCCGGCTTATTTGGTGCTTTTTTAACCCAATTATTTCTAGCCCATGATTGGCTGAATCCATGGATGTAAACCTGCAATTAGAGGGCAGTCTATTCAGTCTTTACTATGAGTTAAGCAAACTACTAACAAATTTATTAATACTATATCATCTGTTTCTTACCATAATGTAATTTTACAGGTCAAGAAACTAAAGTCTTTAGTAAAATTAACTTACTTGACCAAGGTCACACAACTAGACAGACAGAAGCATTCAGCCCAGACTAAGCCTTCCTTTATTAAGAAAAGACTCTTTGTCCCAGACAACCTGTCTTACAGTAATGGTACTATTTTTGTGTCTGTAGGGTTGATGGGAAGGGGATTTGAAAGGTTATATGTATTCAATTTTTGTGTGCATTCATACACAGTAGACATGACCTGGAATTCACTCTGTAACTCAGGCTGACCTCAAACTCTCAGCTTCAACCAAGACCCCCATACCTCAGCCTCCCAAGTGCTAGGATTAAAAGCATGTGCCACCACGCCCAGCTTCAGAGGCAGTAAATTTGAAAACGCATTACTGGTAGAAGTTTAGAATTATACCTGCCACTATAGCTACTATTTTTTTTTTGTTTTGTTTTGTTTTGTTGTTTTGTTTTTTCAAGGTAGGGTCTCACTCTGGCCCAGGCTGACCTGGAATTCACTCTGTTTCATAGTGGCCTCGAACTCACGGTGATCCTCCTACCTCTGCCTCCCCAGGTGCTGGGATTAAAGGCATGCGCCACCACGCCCAGCTATGGCCACTATTTTACCCAGCAAATGTGAATAATGAAGTAAGTCATAACTCAAAGACTGAAAATCAAAAAGACAAAATATACAGCTTGACCATGCTGCTAAAAAAAAAAAATGAAAGCACATGCAATATGAGAATGACAGACTTCAGGGGCATATTGATGAGTATACTAAATAAATAACTTGTTAAGACCACTAAAAAGTTTGCTTAATCTTAAATTTAATAAACAATACATGCTGGATAGTTTCAGTATCCCCATCTTCCGAACAGACCATAGCTAAAAGTGGCACGTTCAACCATGGGGGCAATGGTAAGTGGAAAGACGACACCAGTTACTTTGGAATTATCTGGTGGCCGCAGCATGAATAGTTCTACAACTGCAGGCAAAGCACTGAACCTCTCTGAACCTTGCTCTCATGTAAAAAGACACAGTAGTAATGCCCACATAGCTGGTTGCTGCCACGAGCAGCCTAAGCACAGGGAAGGGCCACGAGGAGCCTCAGCTGCTTTGGTTGCTGCTTTGAGGTGTGCTTCCCACTCTCTATGGTAGTAGTTTCAAAACTGTCAGAAAAATCTTTAGCCAAGTGAGAATGAACAAACGGCATGCTCACCTGGCGGCTATGCTCCCAGGATGGACTTCCTTTACAAAGAGACTAATTTCTCCCAGACTTGGGCTTCGAAGGGCAACCACGCTAAACCCAAGGCCTCCAGTTGAAGGACGCTCTATATTAATATACTCAACTTGTCGGCCCTAAGGGAGGAAGGAATTAGAAAACCAAGAATCAATGACATGCATTTAAATGAAATACCTCTTCACAGAAGTGAAACTACTCAGTACAAAAACACCTTCTCCTCAGTCATGTCCATAAAACCAAAGCAGCAGCATTTCAGTAACATACTGGTTTTGGAAACCCTCTAACTTGAAGTTTTTTCAACAGAACTTCAAAGGAGTACAGTATTCTGAAACTTCAGGGAATAGAGAGGTATTGGCCACTTCATTCACATTATGAGATATTCCTAGGTTGGATAAAAACTAAAAACAAATGCCTTTTCCCTCGCTGAATGACTGTGAACTTAAATGACCCTAAATTCTCTTGATGCAAACACATTTTTCTCCATGTGGTGTATGTGTGTAGAGTATATATTTGTAGAGCATCACATACATGCTGTATGTGGTGTGGTATGTGTGATGTGTGTAGATGCACACACCCGATGTGCATACATGTGAAGGCCCTGGAAGAACATCACACATCCTTCTCTCACTCCCTTGAAGTGAGGTCTCTCCCTGAAACCAGAGCTGCCTGAGCTGTCCATCAGCAAGGCTTAGTAATTCTCCAGTCTCTGCTCACCCCCTCGACAGACTGGGGTTACAAAAGTGCATGGCCAGCTGGGCGTGGTGGCGCACGCCTTTAATCCCAGCACTAGGGAGGCAGAGGTAGGAGGATTGCCATGAGTTCAAGGCCACCCTGATACTCCATAGTGAATTCCAGGTCAGCCTAGACCAGAGTGAGACCCGACCTCGAAAAACCAAAAAAAAAAAAAAAAAAAAAAAAAAGTGCATGGCCAAGCACAGCTTTTTACATGGGTTCTGGGGAATCAAACTTGATTGGCTCTGGTTCAAAAGGCCCTCACACTAAAAGCAGCAAGTGCTCTTAACTGCTCCTCCCCATCCCACAAAACACATTTTTAAATGAGCAAACTAAACTAGGTAGATCAAAAATACACTTGTGCCAGGCACAGTGGTGCATGCCTTTAATCCCAGCACTTGGGAGGCACAGGTAAGAGGTTTGCTGTGAGTTCAAGGCCAGGCTGAGACTACATAGTGAATTCCAGACCATCCTGGGCCAGATTGAGACCCTACCTCAAAAAATAGGGGGGAAAAAAAAAAAAACACTTATGCTGGGCTAAAGAGTGGTTTAGTGGATAAAATACTTAACCATGAGGACCAGAGTTCAGATCTGCAAACTCCACCTAAAGCCAGACACAAGCAGTGCATGACTACAATCCCAGCACTCCTATGGCCTGGTAAAAGGCACAAACGGAGAATGCATGGAAGCCCACGCCTGGGCTATGCTGGCATACGCAAGCGCAAACAACAGAAGACCCTGCCTCAAACGAGGTGGAAGGTAAGGACCAACACCTGAGGCTGTACTTCCGCATGTGTGGACCTGTACTTACACACTTACACACAAAAACATACAGACACATAAAGATTTTAAAAAATGCTTGGAGTTGGAGACATGGCCCAATGATTAAGAGCAATTACTGTGCATGCATGAGGGCCTGAAAGACCACTCAAGTTTGATTCCCAGGACCCACATAAACAGCTGAGGGTAGCCAGGCACACCTGTAACCTCAGACCCACTAGGGATCAGTGACACAAGCAAGAATCAAAGGAGCTCATGAGAAAAAACAGCAAGTTCCAGGATCAGAAGGCTCCAGCTAAATAAAACCTTTGGAGGAAGAGTGATGTAACGGAGCACCTGATGTTCTGCTCCAGCCACCACAGGCGGACACATGGGGCATCACAGGCACACATACATGTACATATTCCACCCCCCCCACACACACACACAGGGACACACAAAAGAAAAAAAAATGCTTGTATTTAGAAATGTGACCAGCAGCTATGGATTTTTTTTTCATTATGTTTTTAATTCTATAGTGATGAATTAACATTCTGTTCATAAGCTCTTTTCAAAACTATGGGAAGGCCACCATTTAAGTGAGTTCTGCCCTGGCAGTGAGGTATTTCACTGCTGTAGTTAATAACTGCATTTACAAGAAATCATAAACATAATCAACTAACAAATACATCACATGGAGGAGATAAAACTTTAAAATAATAAAACAAGTTAGGCCAAGAAACTTATTTAACCATCTATCTTAAATAAACTTTCTTTTTTCGTTTTCAAGCCCAAATTTCATTCTTAAAGGCACTCATTAGGGGTGGGAAGATGCTCAGTCAGGGAAGTGCTGGCTACATAAGCATGAGGACCTGAGGTGGATCCCCAGCACCCATACAAGAACGCTGGACATGGAGCTGGCGCAGTGACTCAAGCCTACAATCCCAGCACTCAGGAGGCTGTGGTAAGAGGATCACTGTGAGTTCAAGGCCAGCCTGGGCCATGGAGCAAGTTCCAGGCCCAACAAGACCCTGTGTTGAAAAAACAAACAACAGCAAAAAAAAAAAAAACTGGAGCTGCATATGTAACCCCAGGGCTGGGGGTGCAGAGATGGGGGATCCCTGGGACTCACTGGCCAACTAGTGTAGCCTAATTGGTGAGCTTTGGGTTAACTTGTGTCAAAGGAAGTAGCATTCCTAAGGATGACACCCTAAGGTTGTCCTCTGGTCTCAAGATGCACATACACAAACATGTGCAAGTACCCACACACTTTCATAAAAAGCATTCATTAGATCAAACTCAAAACTAATATACCCAAAAAACCACTTGTCCTTTGTGCTAAGGGCTACAATTAAATTAACATTCCCAATGTTTTCCTAGATCTTTCTAGTTATATTACTTCCAACTCCTATGAATTCTGTTAAGAGTTTTTGTTAGAAAACTTACTTAACTACATGGACAGACACTTTTTTATGTGTTTTGGATTGGATTTTGTTTTCTTTTAAAAAAGGAGGTCACTACACAGCTTAGGCTGGTTTCTAGTTAGAGATTCTCCTGCCTAAGCCACTTGAGTGCTAGGATTTTAACTATGTGCTACCAGACCCAGCTCTGATGTACTCTTAAGACAATTTCAAATATGTGTTAGAAAATGGTGTCAATTTCTCCTAAGCATTCAAAACACAAGCACAAAAAAAATGCATAGAAACATATTTTAATGCAAAAACAGAGGAATGGGTTTTTTAATGTGAAACAGAAAAAATAAAGCTAATATTTCATGACAAGATATAACTTTACCTGAGCCATCTGTTGAATGACTGAGTGAAAGTCTTCATTTCCTGACTTTGGAGCTAAATTATTACAGGGCCCGTGGACATTCCCATTTGTAATGGAGCCATCTGTGAACACTAGCAAGCCTTTCTTAGAAAACTCAAAGTTGGCTGTGCAAACTGAGGGGATGTGGCCAAGCTGTCGAAAAAAAAAAACAAGAAAATCATCAAAAGAAGCCTGCAGAAAAGAAATTATTTCTATTACCTGTTTTCCACATTTTATGTGTAATGTATATGTTAAATATATACAGATAAGTTAATGAATGAATCTGTGTTTATAAGAATTACTTAGTATCTAGCCAGGCATGGTGGCACACGCCTTTAATCCCAGCACTCGGGAGGCAGAGGTAGGAGGATCGCCATGAGTTCGAGGCCACCCTGAGACTCCATAGTGAATTCCAGGTCAGCCTGGGCTAAAGTGAGACCCTACCTCGAAAAACCAAAAAAAAAAAAAAAAAGAATTACTTAGTATCACATAAAATATTTAATACTTTAAAATCTGTTCTCTTTTTTTTTCTATTAAGGATCAAAGACTTCCTCATTTTTGATCGAGGTTTCACTCCATGGTCACAGATGCCATTGCTCTTAGGCTTGTGGTAAGGCACCTACGTCATGACAGTAAAGCATGGCATAAAAAAGTCACCCATGGCAGTCAGGAAGCAGAAAGAGTAAGGGAGGACCAGGGACAAAGTGTACCTTTCCAAGGCATGCCCAGAGTAACTTACTTCCACCCCATAGACCCCATCTCCTGGTATCTACCATCTCCACCTCCCAATAATGCCATTAAATTATGAGTTTGATCTCCAGTGGACTAAATGATCCAATCACTTCTCAAAAATCCAAGCCGGGCATGTTGGTGCACACCCTTAATCCCAACACTCAAGAGGCAGAAGTAGGAGAATCGCCATGAGTTCAAGGCCACCCTGAGACTACATAGTGAATTCCAGGTCAGCCTGGGTTACAGTGAGACCCTACCTCAAAAAAACAAACAAGCAAACAAACAAAATGCCATCTCTGACCCCTGCACTGGGAACCAAGCCTTCCACATATGAATTACAGGGCACATACCACATCCAAACCTGATCTATTTATTCACTTGGTCAGTCAGCTATGCTCCTTTGTTCAGGTCAAAAGTCCAGTTCCCAGCACCATTTCTTAAGTAATGCATCATTTGCCTGGACAGATTATACTATACAACTTATCTACTCTGTTGTACTTTCAGAGGAGGAAAATTAAATGTGTTCTTGGGCTGGAGAAATGACTCAGTGGTTAAAGACACTTGCTTACAAAGCCTGACAGCCTGAATTCAAATCCTCAGTACTCATGCAAAGCCACATGCAAAAAGTGACACATGTGTCCAAAGAACATTTGAAGTGGCAAGAAGCCCTGGTGTGCCCTTTCTTTTTTTTTTTTTTTTCTCTCTCTCCCCCACCCTTGCAAAGAAGTATTTTTTAAAAGTGTTCTTTTTTTGAACCTTCTGTTACTATTACAAGTTCACAAAAGATACACTTACATCTCATTACACATCTCAAATGCAAGTGTGTTTACAGGATACACACCAACATCTCATTACATATCTCATACACAGATATAAATAAGTAAGATACTAAGCCCATCTGTACTTACCTGTACATGTCCATAGTGGAAGCCACAAAAGACCCACACAGCAATAACAAGAAGAGCCAGAAGCTGTCCCAAGATTCTTACATGTATTAACTCACTCTCACTGAATCCTTACATCAGCGATCTGAGAGATAATTACCCTACTGTGTGAACATGAAAACTGTGGCACACGGGTGTAATATCCTTGTACAGATAAGCAGCAAGTGAGTCACAAAAACACTTAAAATATTCTCAGGGCCAGGTGTGGTGGTGCACGCCTTTAATCCTAACACTCGAGAGGCAGAGGCACTAGAATTGCTAAGAGTTCAAGGCCATCCTGAGACTACATAGTGAATTTCAGGTCAGTCTGGGCTAGAGAAACCCTACCTCAAAAAAAAAAAAATTCTCATTAAAAAAAAAGCATCCTTGGGATAGGGGAGATGGCTCAGCGGGTAAAAGCACCTATTGTACAAGCAAGAAGACCTGGGTTCAATCCCCAGCACCTAACGTAAAAAGCCAGGCCTTGCCACACATGCCTGTAATCCCAGTCCTGAGACAGCAGAGACAAAAGAATTGCTGAGGCTCTCCGGTCAACAAACAGAGAATTCAACAAACAGAGAATATTTTAAGTGGTCATCCAGATGGACAAAGTGACAAATATAAATAAATATAAATATATATCAGTTATAGGTTCAGTGACAAACTATCTCAAAGAAATGCAGAGAAGCAATAGAAGGGGGCCATCTGGTATTCTATTCTGGCACATGTATCCACAGGATGTGCACATCTGCACCCATGTTCATACAACACTACACATGCACACATTACCCAAAAACAAAAACACAGTAACCAAATAATCCCTTCATTAAAATTTTCATTTCACTTATTTATCTGAGAAAGACAGAGTGAGAATAAGAGACAGAGTGAGCACACCAAGGCCTCCTGCCACTGCAAAAAATCTCCAGACACATGGGCCATGTGCATCTGGCTTTATGTGGTTACTGGGGAATTGAACCCAGGCTGCAGACGCTGCAAGCCAAGTACCTTTAATCACTGAGCCATCTCTCCAGTCTAAAATAAGTCTTAAAACAAAAAGAAGAGCAGGTGTTTAAAATAACACAAGTTAACACAACTGGCAACACACTGGAAAAAAAGAAACCTTAAAAATAAAAATATCTGGCCAGGAATGCTTACGCATGCCTTTAATCCCAGAACTTGTTAGACAGAGGTAGGAGGATCGCTGTGAGTTCGAGGCCACCCTGAGACGATACAGTGAATTCCAGGTCACCTGGCCTAGAGTGAGACTATTTATTTGAAAAATCAAATAAATAAATAAATGTCCGCTACACTACCAACCTGCTAGACAAGATGTGCCCACTGGGGCAACAGTGGCATGCTGATATAGGAGTAACCAACTGCTTTCCGATTAGACTTGAAGCCTGTTCCACAGGAATGAATTCAAATCTGGTTCTGTAAACCTGCACTCAAGCCCATGGCTGAGGAAAAAAAGTTTATTTATTTTGCTAAATGGATATACTGTACCCATCCAAACTACCTTCTAAATATCTATGTTTATGCTCACAGATAAGTGAAAAGCTCATTTTTACAATGGGTGGCAGTTACTTCAGGAATACTGCAGAAGAAACGTTAAGAGCCAGAGAAAAGAGTGGAGTATTATGGAATGCTATCTTCCTGGCATGACATGGACTCTGTACTCTTGAACTCTGAGCAGCTGTAACTTCCTACACAAGACCTGCACAAGCGTGGGCCAGTCAACAATCTGCCATGAAGTGAATGTTCTCAAGAGCATCCGCCCCTCCATGAGGAGCTACTGGCAGTTAATGGCTAAGAAAGTCATGTTCTTCTGTGACACAGCTACTGGTAAGTTGCCTATGGTCTGGTGCATCACCATTCACCCATGCTCAGGTAAGCAACTCCAATTAAACTAAGTCACACACACACATATGAAAGTAAGACTAGGGCTGAAGAGATGGCTCAGTGGTTGAAGGCACTTGCTTGAAAAGCCTGAAAGCCTGACGGCCTGGGTTTGATTCCCTAGCACCCGCATGAAGCCAGATGCATAGGCACATTTGTCTGAAGTTCATTTGCAGTGGCAGAAGGCCCTGGCACACCCATACTCACTCTCCTTCTGTCTGCCTCTTTCTCTCAAATAAATAAATACAAAAAAAAAAATTTTTTTTTAATGAAGAAGAAGAAAGTAAGTAAGTAAGGGGCTGGAGAAATGGCTTAGTCATTAAAGGCACTTGTTTGCTAAATCTGAAAGCCTGACAACCAGGATTAGATTCCCTAGGACCAACATAAGCCAGATGCACAAAGTGGCACATGTGTCTGGAGTTTGTTTACAATGACTGGAGGCCCTGTTTCGTCCATACTCAACCTCTTTCTGTATGCCAGTTTCTCTCCCTCAAATAAATAAAATACAACTTAAGAATTTAAAAAGAAAAGAAAGTAGGACTAGTCTGGAAGATCAATAAAGGGGTAAGATGGGAACCAATAAAAACAAATTGTATTTGAAGATACCAAAAAAAAAAAAACAAAATTAAAAACTTTTTTAGAAAGACAGTAAGAAGGGAGGACAATGTGGGTAAATATGATCAAAATATGTTATATACATATGTGAAACAACAAAAACAAGTAAAATCAAGATAATTTGGTGAGAGGGGGGAAGGTTTGAGGTAGGGTCTTGCTCTAGCCCAGGCTGACCTGGAATTCACTATGTAGTCCCAGGCTGGCCTCAAACTCAAAGCGATCCTCCTACCTCAGCCTCCCAAGTGCTGGGATTAAAGGTACCGCCCAGCTAAGATAGTATTTCAAAAAGAATAAATGTCAATGACTGAGGATGAAACTCAGAGGTAGAATGTTTATCTGACATATACAGGCCCTAGGCCCTCAGCACTGCAAATAAGTAAACAAACAAACATCTTAAAAAGTAAAGTTGAGCCAGGTGTGGTGGCACACGCCTTTAATCCCAGCACTCAGGAGGCAGAGGTAGGGGGATCGCCGGGAGTTCAAGGCCACCCCAAGATTACATAGTGAATTCCACGTCGGCCTGGGCTACAGTAAAACCCTACCTCAAAAAAAAAAAAACACAGAAAATAAAAAAATAAAGTTGAGCTCTATTTTATAATTTTGGAGAAAACACTAAGAATTCTCACAGCAGCTAGCCTTTACATATTTCAAGTAAAATCATATTTCAATACCAACAAAATTTTTCATAAACTTTTATAATTATCTATTAATGCAACCCACAGGTGGCAGATTCCCAATATAGCCTTTGCTGAACTCACAGTCCTTGCAAACAACTTGTCTTTGTCGAACTCCTCCTATCCTTTGCTGACATGCAGACACCAAGACAAACCTGAAATGGGACATACTTACTTGCCCCTTCAGCTGCCTGATAGACTGCTGAAGTGTGAGTATCTGGCTGAAGAGAGGACTCTTCAGGGTCTCATAAAACATGGACAGTTTCTCATTCTGCGACGTGTCCCCTTTCTCCTGCAGTTTCATTCTCAGGCGATCAAGGACCTGGAGGACCTGCAGCTTATCTTGGTGAAAGGAGGACAATCAGAGTTAAATGTCATCTTACAATCCATATCTGAATCATTAAGTAACTTGATGATAAAACCGTGAGTCGCTATACCTGTAGCAGGATTTTCCGGCATTTTGGCTTATTCTCTCCAATCCCTTTTAAAGAAACCTACTAAAGAAAAATTTTAAATTATAAATGAGGAATTTCCATTGGTTAAACATGTCTATAGTCATACAGAAAAAGTTGAAGGTGCTGTGTGCAAAGCCTGTCAGCCTGCCAGCAAGGGCTCAATTCCCCAGCACCCACATAAAGCCAGATGTACAAAGTGGTGCACGCATTTGGAGTCTGCAGCAACAAGAGTTCTGGCACACCCATGCTCATGTTCTTGCACACACTCTGTCAAATAAACAAAAATATATATATTTAAAAAGGGCATACTTCATCATTAAGACTGCAAAATTCATATTAAAACCACACAGACATATCACTGCATGCCCACTCAGATGGGATAAAAGAAAGCAGACAGACAGTCCCAAGTAACAAGGCTACAAGGCAATGAGAACTACCATACTTTATTAGTAAGTATAGAAAATGGCACAGCCACTTTGTAAAAGTTATTTCATTGTTTATTCTCAATTCAATTACTGGTAGTTAAATTACATACAGTATCTTTTAAAATTAAAAGCATGGGCCAGGATCTGGGCGTGGTGGTGCATGCCTTTAATCCCTGCACTTGAGAGGCAGAGGTAAGAGAATCACTGTGAGTTCGAGGCCAGCCTGAGACTACATAGTGAATTCTAGGTCAACCTGGACTAGAGTGAGACCGTACCTGGGCGGGGGGGGGGGGGGGGGGGGGGGGACAGGACAGGCATGGTGGCACATGCCTTTAATCCCATTATTCAGAAGGCTGAGGTAGAAAGATCACTGTCAGTTCAAGGCCAGCCTGGGGCTAGAGGATGAGTTCCAGATCAGCCTGGGCTAGAGTGAGACTCTACCTGAAGTGGCAGGAAGCCCTGGTGTGCCCATATTCACTTTCTCTTTTTTTCTCTCCCTCCTTCTGTTTCTCTCAAAATATTTTTTTTAATTAAGATATTTTAAGCTTTTTTATACTCTCTTTAGAATCTAATGGGAGGAGGGGTCTGGAGAGATGGTTCAGCAGTTAAGGCGCTTGCCAGCAAAGCCAAAGGACCCAGGTTCAATTCCCCAGTACCCATGTAAAACCAGATACAAAAGGTACCACATACATCTGGAGTTCGTTTGCAGTGGCTAGAGGCCCTGGTACACCCATTCTCTTTCTCTGTACCTCTTTTTCTTTCTCAAATAAATAAATATTTTTTTAAAAATCTATTGTAGCTGGGCATGGTGGTGCACACCTTTAATCCCAGCACTCGGGACGCCGAGGTAAGTAGGATCGCCTTGAGTTCGAGACACTCAGAGACTACAGAGTGAATTTCAGGTCAGCCTGCCTTGAAAAACCAATTTTATGTGTGCGCGTGTGCCTGTGTGCGCGTGTGCGTGTGTGTGTGTATATATACATATATATATTTATATATATATATGTACATATAAAGTATGCATTTTACATTTGCAGTACATCTCAGGCTATAGTTGTTGTAGAGGGGTTAAGGCAATGGTCTAACCGTGCTCAAACCTAATCAGCTGTTAAAGAGCCTAACAGCTTTGCCACTGGGTCACCATGTTGATAGAAAAGTGTTAACCTTTTCAGAAAGACCTGTTTAGTGTTTTTAGAAAAGATTTGTTTGTCAACTTATCAGGGTCTCTTCTTTTTATATAAGTAATGATCACAGTGAGAATATGTACAGGTTTGAATTCTTCCTAATACAAGAAGCAACTCTGTTAAGTCCATCAGAATTAAATATCAGAGGCAGTGACCTTGGGATGACTCAGAAGGCATCATGGTGATGGAAAGAAGTGACCCGAGTGCTCAGTGTTTGTAACATCTCTATCACACCTTCCAAGGCTCAGGGTCTAATGCAGAAGACGTGGCAGAAAGAATGTAAGAGCCAAAGGAAGGGTAGGACTCCTTACAACGTGCTCCTCCAGACACAAAATGGCCTGGATATCCATGACCTCACAGTGCCTGACACTACCTACACAAGACCATCATAATAGGAGGAAAAGATCATGACATCAAAATAAGAGACTGAGGGGGGGGGGGATATGATGGAGAGTGGAGTTTCAAGGGGGAATGTGGGGGGATGGAGGGAATTATCATGGGATATTGTTTACAATCATGGAAGTTGTTAATAAAAAATTGAAAAGAAAAAAAAGAATTAAATATCAGAGCAGAGGAGCAAGAAGTGAGAGAAAAAAACAGCTGACTACTTACAAGGCACACTATGGAACATCATTTCCTTCCAACTTCCTGAAATCTCAATGAGGAGGATCATTTACAAGTGGGAAGATGGAGGACCAGAACAAATGACTTGCTAATAGTCATACAGGAAGTGGACATGTCTCCAAACTCTACAGGCCACACAGTTGTGCAAACAAAAAATAAATGGGGGCTGGAGATATAGCTCAGCAGTTAAGGCACTTGCATGCAAAGTCTAAGGATCAGTGTTCTATTTCCCAGTATCCATGTAAAGCCAGATGCACAAGGTGATACATGTGTCTGGAGTTCATTTGCAGTGGCTAGAGGCCCTGGCGTACCCACTCTCATTCTCTCTCTCTCTCTCTCTCTCTCAAAAAATAAAACATTAAAATAAATAAATGAATAAACTGGACATGGTGGTACATGCCTTTAATCTCAGCACTTAAAAGGCAGAGGTAGGAGGATTGCTGTGAGTTTGAGGGCAGCCTGAGACTACATAATGAGTTCCAGGACAGCCTGGGCTAGAGTAAAACCCTACCTCGAAAACCCAAAAATAATAATAATAATAATAATAATTAATGTGCTCTGTAGACACATCCACCAACTAAAAAGGTATTAGCTGGGGTTATGGATTTAAAATAGGCAAAGTCCTTCATTCCATCCTCATAACCAAAACAAAATAAATATAAGAGCCGGGCGTGGTGGCGCACGCCTTTAATCCCAGCACTAGGGAGGCAGAGGTAGGAGGATCGCCGTGAGTTCAAGGCCACCCTGAGACGACAGAGTGAATTCCAGGCCAGCCTGGACTAGTGTGAGACCCTACCTCAAAAAACCAAAAAATAAATAAATAAATATAAAAGTAAAAGCACTGACTGACAAACACTAAATTTCCTTTAACTGGCACCAGAACCAAAACGGAGGTGGGAGGAGAGCAATGGTTATATATCAAACATTAAGGCAGAATCTTTTCTCAAGGTGCTTATTCTCAGCCTACAGAAACAGCTCAGTTGATACAGCACTTGCTGCCAAACCTGAAAACCTGAGTTCAGGCTCCCAGAACCCATGTAAAGCTGGCTAGAGATGAGAGGTGCCAGCCTTAGCCTGAAAAATCCAGCAATAAAAAAGAGAGCCTGCCACAACAATAATGGAAGGCAAAAACTGACATCTGAAGTTGTTCTTTGACCGCCATACCTCACTCACAGAAGGGCATTTGCACCCGTGCACACACACACACACACACACACACATCAAAAATGAAAAAAAAAAAAAAAACTGACTCTCTTACCAAGGTGAGCAAAGTCTATAGTAAACAAGCTCTATGGCTTCCCAGGCACAAGCATTTCTGTTAAACTTTAACAAAACAAGTAAATTCAGACTGTTCAACTGTTCCACATAAAAATAATTATTAGCCGGGTATGGCGGTGCTCATGAGTTCGAGGTCACCCTGAGACTACATAGTGAATTTCAGGTCAGCCTGTGCTAGAGTGAGACTCTACCTCAAAAAACAAAAACAAAAAAATGATTATTAAGTGCTGTTAAGTAAAAATACAATGGTAGGTAACAGGAAATGCTGAGCTACTGTCTCAAAAATCACAGGCTTTAGCCAGGCACGGTGACACACACCTTTAATCCCAGCACTAGGGAGGTAGAGGTAGGAGGATTGCTGGGAGTTTGAGGCCACCCTGAGATTACATTGTGAATGCCAGGTCAGCCTGGGCTAGAGCAAGACCCTACCTTGGGTGGTGGGGGGGGCGGGGAATCGCAGGCTTTAAAAGTCAATTCACCCTAAGAAAACATACAGATATTTCTAAGTTTAAAAATAAACACCGAAAGAGCCAGGCGTGGTGGCACACGCCTTTAATCCCAGCACTGGGGAGGCAGAGGTAGGAGGATTGCCGTGAGTTCGAAGCCACCCTGAGACTCCATAGTGAATTCCAGGTCAGCCTGGGCTAGAGTGAGACCCTACCTCGAAAAACCAAAAAAATAAATAAATAAACACCGAGGGCTGGAGAGATGGCTTAGTGGTTAAGGCACTTGCCTGCGAAGCCTAAGAACCCAGGTTTGATTCCCCAGAACCCACATAAAGCAGATGCACATGGTGGCACATGCATCTGGAGTTCCTTTGCAGTGGCTACAGGTTCTGGTGCACCCATTCTTTCCCTTTCTCTCTCTCTCTTCAATAAATTAATTAATTACAATAAATTTTTAAAAATACACACCAAGGGGTTAGACAGATGGCTTAGCAGTTAAGCACTTGCCTGTGAAGCCTAAGGACCCAGTTCAAGGCTCAATTCCCCAAGACCCACGTTAGCCAAATGCACAAGGTGGCACATACATTTGGAGTTCATTTGCAGTGGCTGGAGGCCCTGGTGCTCCCATTCTCCTCTATCTATCTGCCTCTTTCCCTGTCTGCACTCTCAAATAAATAAATTAATTAATTAAAAATACACACCAAGCCAGGCATGGTGGAGCACGCCTTTAATCCCAGCACTTGGGAGGCAGGAGTTTGAGGCCATCCTGAAAATACACAGTGAATTCCAGGTCAGCCTGAGCTACAGTGAGACCCTACCTCAAAAAAATAAAAATAAAAATAAAAAATACACAAGACCAAGCAGTGTCATGTCTTTAATCCCAGCATTTGGAAGGCAGAAGTAGGATTGTTGAGTTCAAGGTCAGCCTGAGCCAAAGTAAGACCCTACCTAGAAACAAACAAAAATAAATTAAAAATATAAAAATACACACCAAAAATATACCATGTTATTTTACACTCTCAGAAAGGTTTATGGGTGTTTCTAATTCCTTTTTTTTAAATTATCCACAATTTCCCTTGAAATTCCCATGAATATATATTAACTTCATAGGTTAGGGAAATATTAAGAGGCTGGGAACTGAGCTCAGTGGGTAAGTACCTACTCAGCATGTGTGTGGTCCTAGGTTTCATCCACAGACCCACCAAAATAGTAAGAAATGACTGGAACTGATTAATACATAGTTAAATAGAGCTTGAGCTTAACACAAACCCTTTTCAACTTTAAAAAAAAAAAAGTATTTTTCTGATGACAAATCCACATTATGTGAGCACTAGTACAGTCTAAACGAGTGAGAGTAAATCTCTTTGGAATTTAGTTCCTAAGTTTTCATAATTACTTTCCTGGTCTGTATTTATTAACTTTCTAATTATCTTAAATTTTCTATAATCTTTATAAAACGCTATTAGGGGACTAGAAACAGCAAACTCATCTCAGCCAAAGTTCACAATCACACCTATCATTTTTCTAACTCAGCAAAATAAAAACGGATTTGAGTTTTTACCACCACCACCTGCTCTTTAATTTTCCCTTAAAACAGATGAGAGCAAATGACACCGCGGCCAATAGGAGGCTAGTCCGCCTGGAATGTGGTCCAGCGCCCCGAAGGAACCCAGACGGTCCTCGGGGTCGGGAGGCTTCCTCGC
This sequence comes from Dipus sagitta, assembly GCA_036346955.1. Taxonomy (NCBI): domain Eukaryota; kingdom Metazoa; phylum Chordata; class Mammalia; order Rodentia; family Dipodidae; genus Dipus; species Dipus sagitta. The sequence goes on from CM070773.1 coordinate 80,087,550, forward strand.
GGGGCCCCGACGACGCGGCGGACAGGCGGCCGGAGCAGACGGGCCTGCACGGGGCGGCGCGGCCAGGCGCTCGGCCGGCCAGGTGAGCCCGCGGGCGGCGGTCCCCGGACTCCACGTTCCCTCCGCGTCTGCCGAGGGGCCGCGGCCGGCTCGTCCTCCCGCGAGGGCCGGGACTGGGCGGGAGGCGAGGCCGGCGGAGGGTGCTGGCCCTCGGGCGGCGCCGCCCCGGCTCGTCCCCGCGCTCTCCGCGCCCCGGAGGCCGCGCGCACTCCCGGGGCAAGCGGGCAGCAGGCCGGGGCGGCGCGGCCGGGCGCTGCGGTCCTCCCGGGCCCCGGCATTACCTGGTCGGCGGAGACGCGGTGAGACCCCGGCGGTGGCCTCCTCACCTGAGCGGAAGTGAGGCCCGCTGACCACGCCTCACCTGCTCAGACGCCTTCGCGGACCCGGCCCGGGGCGGAGCGATCCGCTGGGCGGGCCGAAGCCCGGAGACCGGGAGGCCCCGAGGCAGGGGCTTCTGTCTGGGCGCAGGTGCGGCTCCGCGTGAGGAGGGACGCGAACCCGGGGCCGCGAGGTGTTGCGCATGGGTGGGCGGGTCTGCCCGACAGGTGCTGTGGGACCGCTGCGTGGGGGGCGGAATTGAAACCACTGGGCCACTAGTCCTTTTGCCTCTCTTCCTTTCCCATGGTCCTATCCCTCCCTGGCTTTTCTACATATACTGACAAATTATAACATTTCTTTTTGGGAAAAAAAAATTGTTTTAAATATTTTGTATTTATTTTCAAAAAAAATAGAGGATATGGGCGCGCCAGGTCCTCCTGTCACTGCATATAAACACCATCAAATCCAGACCTGCAAAGAAAAGAAAGAAGAGAAGAGAAAAGAATTTATTTTCAGAGGGAGAAGAATAGAGAAAATGGAGAAGGGAGGAAGAGAAAGAAACAGAAGAGCCAGGGCCTTCTGCCACAGCAAAGGAATTCCAGACACATACAACACTTTGTGCATTTGGCTTTACGTAGGTACTGGAGCATCAAACCAGTGCCGACAGACTTTGCAAGCAAGTGACTAACTGCTGAGCCGTCTCCCTACCCCAAAATATAAAATTTCTTAGATGTCAGTCTCAACATATCCCTCATCTAAGTGTAACTGTGGGTGTTTTGGGGTGCTTTTCTTCTTTACATCTTTTTTGGTTTTATTGTGTTTCTACCTCTGCTCCCAGGCAAGCTGACATGTAGCTTGTCTCACATGGTAATCCTCCTACCTCAGCCTCCTGAGTGCTGGGATTAAGGGTGCACATCACCACTCACAGATTCCATCTTTAGAATTTTTTAATGTACATTTATTTATTTATTTATTTAAGAGCGAGAGAGAGAAAGAGGCAGATAGAGAGAAAGAGAGAATGGGCACGCCAGGGCCTCCAGCCACTGTAAGCGAACTCCAGACGCATGCGGCCTCCCTTGTGCATTTGGCTGATGTGGGTCCTGGGGAATTGAACCATAGTCCTTAGGCTTCCTTAAGCCTCATCTTTAGAATTTTCTTTTTCTTTCTTTCTTCCTTTTTTTTTTTTTTTTTCCTGAGGTAGGGTCTCACTCTAGACCAGACTGACCTGGAATTCACTATGTAATCTCAAGGTGCCCTGGAACTCACAGTGATCCTCCTACCTCTGCCTCCTGAGTGCTGGGATTAAAGGTGTGCGCCACCACGCCCAGCTTTAGAATTTTGACAGCAGTCATTGACTATCTAATATAGTATATTTATTAGTGCTAAAGAGAATCTAGCAATATATGTCTTTTTTAAAAAAATTGTTTTGGGCTGTAGAGATGGCTTAGCGGTTAAGTGCTTGCCTGTGAAGCCTAAGGACCCGGGTTGGAGGCTCATTTCCCCAGGACCCAGGTTAGCCAGATGCTCAAGAGGGCGCACACATCTGGAGTTCATTTGCAGTGGCTGGAGGCATTGGCGCGCCCATTCTATTTGTCTCTATCTGCCTCTCTCTCTGTCTGTTGTTGTCAAATAAATAGATAAAAATTAAAACAAAAAAGTTATTTAAAAAATTGTTTTGTTGGCAATTTCCATATATAAATAATATATCATGATCATAGTCCCCTCCCACAATCCTCCCTTTATCCCCCTCCACTGAATCCCTTCTTTCCAAGTAGTCTTTCTTCTATTTTGTTGTCATCATTTTTTTCTCCTATTACTTCTTTAGATCACAGCCAGCACAAGAGGCAAAGGAAATAAAGAATAGTGTTGAGTGGTGGCGCACACCTTTGACCTACACTCTGGAGTCTGAGCATTGTAAGTTTTAGGTAAGATCAGCCACTGTGAGGCCATAAATACCACAGTTACTTTTTGTGTGGAAGAGAGTATTGGAAGCACTCTTTTTTTTTTTTTTGCTCGTACATTCTTTCTGCCACTTCTTCCACAATGGCTCCTGAGCCTTGGAGGATGTGGTAGAGACAGCTCACTTAATGCTGAACACTCCACTGTCACTTCTCAGCACTTTTGTGAGGGATTTTTTGGTTTTGTTTGTTTTTTGTTTGTTTGTTTGGTTTTCCAAGGAAGGGTCTCACTCTAGCCCAGGCTGACCTAGAATTCACTATGTATCTCAGGCTGGCCTCAAACTCATAGAAATCCTCCTACCTCTGTCTCCCAAGTGCTGAGATTAAAGGTGTATGTGCCACCATGCCTGGCTTTAGTGAGTGAGTTTTGAGTCACCACCAAAAGTGAGAGTAGCATTAATATATGGGCATAAACATAAGTTTTTAGAGAGCAGTTTGGTGGACATATATCAATTCAGGCAGACAACAGCAGTAGTTCCTTCCCCTTCATTAGGTTTTCAGCACCATTAATTCCCTCCCTTAGAGCAGGCCTCAAGTCCAGACAGCATTTGGTTTCTCACATAACAGACATGCTGTCATTGCACCACCATAATGTGTCTTATTGGATAAGTGCAGTATTGTTCAGCACTGAGATTGACTGGGGAGACAGATAAAACTGGAATCCCTGCCCTTGAAAATGAGGAAAACAACCACATCATTAGGACATTGTTGTATGATCATGCATCAGGACCTTTATGCTTGCTTGTTTACTGATTTGAAAGGAAATATTATTTGTGAGGCCTGGTAAAAAGATAACCAATTTTCCTCTAATTTAAGGAACAAGATAAAGGTGTCCATTTTCACCTCTCATTCAACATTTTATTAAAAGTCACAGCCGGCACAAGAGGCAAAGGAAAGAAGGGGTAGTGTTGAGTGGTGGTGCACACCTCTGACCTACACTCTGGAGTCTGAGCATTGTGAGTTTTAGGTCAGCCCAGTGGAGTACATATGAGATCCTGTGGGGGGTGGGAGTGGAGACGGGAAAGGGGAACGGAAAAGAAAGAAGAAAGGAGGAAAGGAGAAGGAAAGAAAAGTGAAAACAGGGAAGAAAGTAAAAAAGGAGGAGATGAAAACAGGTTGCCCAAATAGAAGCAAATAAAGTCAAATGTCAATCATCTCTTGCTTGCAGATATCATTTTATATATAGAAAAATCTTAAAAGACTTTACCAAAAAAAAAAAAAATGAGTCTGGGCATGATGACACATACCTTTAATCTCAGCACTCAGGAGGCAGAGGTAGGAGGATTACTGTGAGTTCAAGGCCAGCCCAAGACCACATAGTGAATCCTTAGGGAGGAAAAAAGAAACCTGTAAAGTTGTAAACACAAAAATTAACATACAAAAATAAAACTTAGCATGGTTTACACTTGTAATCCCAGATCTCTGGAGATGAAGCGGGAGGATCACTGTGAGTTCAAAGCCAGTCTAGGTTACATAGTGAGCTCTAGACCAACCTGAAATGTCTTGCAAGACCTTGTCTCAAAATAAAAAAGTAAAATAAAATGCAAGAACCAATAGCATTTTTATACTTGATAGTGGACTTGATGCAAATGAAAGCATGAAAGAAACCTCATCTACCCCAACCCCCCCCCAAAAAAAGCATAAATTTAACAGAAAAGATCGGCAATATCTTTCTTGCTGCAGGACACTAATAAGATCTGGGGAGATTGCTCAGTGTTAGGTTAAGTAAGATGACCTGAGTGTGATCTCAAGAAACCACATGAACTTCCAGGTGCAGGGGATGGAGAGATGGCTCAGAGGTTAAGAGTACTTCCTGTGCATAAGCATGAGGGCCAGAGGGGATCTGAGACTACTCAAGTTAGATTCCTCAGAATCCACATGTTGTGATTTGAATGTGAAATGTCCCCTGTTGCCTCAAGTGTTTAGAATTAAGCCTCATACTCAACCCCTTCCTGGTAGAATTATTGGGAGATAGAGCCTTGCTGAAGGAGTTGTATCATGGGGAGCAGAGGTTTATTAGTCCAGCTCTACTGGGTATCCATGAGCTAGCTCACTCTTGCTGCTACCTCCTAGCTGCTGTGACAATGTGTGATGCTCTGGCTATGTTCTGCTATGCTTTTCCTGCCATGGAGTAATCTGCCTTTGGTATTATAAGCAGAAACAAATCCTTTCCTCCCATCACCTGCTTTTGGTCAGGAACTTTGTCTCAGAAATAAGAAAGTGGGCTGGAGAGATGGCTTAGCAGTTAAGCGCTTGCCTGTGAAGCCTAAGGACCCCAGTTCAAGGCTCGATTCCACAGGTCCCACGTTAGCCAGATGCACAAGGGGGCGCATGCATCTGGAGTTCATTTGCAGTGGCTGCAGGCCCTGGTGCGCCCATTCTCTCTCTCTCTCTCTCTCTCTCTCACTCTCAAATAAATAAAAATAAACAAAAATATTAAAAAGAAAAAAAGAAAGTAATTGTTACACCACATAAGCATGGCCATGCATGTCTGTAACCCAGTCCTGTGGGGAGCTGAGACTAGAATTACTGGGGCATGTGAAAAACAACAGCTTCCAAATCAGTAAAGAGAGCCTATCTCAAGAAAAACAAGTGAACAAGTGATAGAGGGTTATACTGGATGTGCTCCTCTGGCTTCTACAGGCATACACATGTGGTACCACATCAGCACATGCATGCTCATACACCACACATACCACACATATGCAAAAAAAAAATTCAGGTGCCGTGGTGTGCACATGGAATCCTGGTGCTGGAGAGGCAGAGACAGATCCATAGGGCACTGACTAGCTCTTCTGTACAAATAGGTGAGCTTCAGGTTCAACTAGAAACCCTCACAAAATAAGGTGGTTGTTCTTTGGCTAAACCAAGACATTATGTCCATCAAAAAGCCTCTAATTGCATATGTTAATACCTTTTGCTCAGTGCTGATCTCACCTTTGATTATAAAACCTTCTTTTCACAGATGGAAGCAAAAACTTGTAGAGACCCAAGGCTCATCAAAATGACAAAAACAAGAGAAATCCCAGTGCTTAGCACTGGAAGAGTCATCTCTATCACACCCACCAAAGCCCAGTGAACATTTCGGAGGAAGTAGCAGAATGAATATGAGTGCTACTCTCAGTGCCAGCCAGAGAACTTTCTCTGTGGAGATGGCATTAGACACTAAGGAGACCCAAAACTCCTCAAAGGAGCTGGGGAAATGGCTCAGTGGTTAAGGTCCCTGCCCGCAATGCCTAACAACCTGGGTTCAATTCCTCAGTACCCATGTAAAGCCAGATGCACAAAGTGGCACATGCACCTGGGGCTTGTTTGTAACAGCTAGAAGCCATGGCATGCCCATTCTCTCTCTCTCTCTTTCTCTGCAAATAGATAAGTAAAATCTTTAAAAAAAAATCATCAAAGCAGAAAATAAGAGGTTTCCAACAGCTTAACACTAAAGGAGACTTCTAACATACCCTCCAAGGCACAGGGAACATTGTGGATGAGAGTATGGAAAGAATGTAAGAGCCAGAGGGCATGTAGGCATTCTTTGGGGCACTATCCTTCTAACATGAGCTGACTAATGCGCCCATAACCCCTCAGGGGTTACCCGTACCCCTAAAAGACCAGCATGGTCTGAGCCCATCAACATTTTTCCATTAAGGATGGAGGAGGACAAAAGGAATGAGACAACAAAACAAACAAAAAAGATTACCAGGGAAGAGGAAAATCTTCATAGGATGGGGGTAGGGGAAGTGGGAAAAAAAAGTATAATGGGTTGGGAACATAATCAATTTGTTATATGTTCATATATTCAAGTTTCCAATAATAAAAAATGTACAGTGGAGAATGACTGAGATGGACACCTGATTTCAACATCTGGACTCCATACATTCATGCATGTGTGCCAATAACATACACCACATAAATTTACAGATGCAAAAGCAATAATAACAAAACACTAGAGAAAGAAATTGAAAAGAACATACACAGAACACTCACAGATTAGAAGACTGTTGATAAATTGTTCTACCTGTGTTGGTTTGAATCAGCTGTTCCCCATAAACTCGTGTCCTGAATGCTTTATCCCCAGCTGATGGCAGTTTGAGAGATGGAGCCTTGCTGAGGGAGGTGTGTTGTGGGGTGGGCTTAGGGATGTTAAAGCCAGCTCTCTCTTGCCAGAGTTTGGCCCACTGTCTTGCTGCTGTTTTCCACTGCTGTGGCAGAAGTGTTGTCCAATCTCTGCTCATGCCACAATTTCTCCTGCTGTCATGAAGCCTCCCCTTGAGACTGTAAGCCAAAATAAATCCTTTCCTCCTATCAGCTGCTTTTGGGTGTTTTTTTCCAGCAGTGTGAAGGTAACTACAACACAACCCAAAGCAAATTATACATTTAATGTAATCCCTGCCAAAATACAACCGAACTCTTACAGAAATAGAAAAGAAATCTTTAAATTCATATGGAATCATAAAACACCCAGAATGATTAAAGCCATCATGAGCAAAAAGAATGAAATTGAAAGAATGCAAAAATACTAGAAGCGAGCCAGGCATGGTGGCACACACCTTTAATCCCAGCACTTAGGAGGCAGAGGTAGGAGGATCGCCATGAGTTCAAGTCCACCCTGAGACTATATAGTGAGTTCCAGGTCAGCCTGGGCTAGAGTGAAACCCTACCTTGAAAAAAATAATAAAAAAAGAAAAAGAAATACTAAAAGCTATATCAATTAAAACAACTTGGGCTGGAGAGATGGCTCAGTGATTAAGGCACTTGCCTGCAAAGCCTAATGCCCGAGTTCAATTACCCAATACCCACATAAAGCCAGATGCGCATGATGGTACATGCATCTGGAGTTTGTTTGCAGTGACTAGAGGCCCTTGCATACACATTCTTTCGCTCCCTTTCTCTTTCTCTCTCTCTCTCTCCGTATCTTTCTGCTTGCAAATAAATAATAAAATTAAACAACAACAATACCAGCATTAAAAAGCCACATAGACCTGGTGTGGTGGCTCCCACCTTTAATCCTAGCACTCAGGAGGCATTGGTAGGAGAATCGCTATGAGTTTGAGGCCAGCCTGGAACTACAGAGTGAGTGCCAGGTCAGCCTGGGGCTAGAGTGAAACCCTGACTCAAAAAAAAAAAAAAAAAAAAAAAGAAAGAAAGAAAAAGAAAAAGCTGCATAGACTAATGGAACACATCTATCAAAAAGGTATGAAAAGCATACATTATGGACTGGAAAGATGGCTTAGTGGTTAAGGTGCTTGCCTAAGGACCCATGTTCAATTCTCCAGATCCCATGTAAGCCAGATGCAAAGAGGTGAGGCAAGTGCAAGATTGCACATTCCCACTAGGTGGTGGAAGTGTCTGGTGTTCAATTTCAGTGGCTGAGGCCCTGGTGCACCAATTCTTTCCCTCTCTTTATCTCTCTCTAAAATAAAAAAAAAATTAGCTGGGCATGGTGGCACACACCTTTAATCCCAGCACTTGGGAGGCAGAGATAGGAGGATTGCTGAGTGTTCGAGGCCACCCTGAGACTACATAGTGATTTCCAGGTCAGCCTAGACTAGAGTGAAACCCTACCTCAAAAAAAATTAAATAAAATAAAAAATATTCATTAGATGGTCATGGTAACACACAACTTCAATCCCAGCACTCAGGAGGCTGAGATAGGAGGATTGCCATGAATTCAATGCCAGCCTAAGACTACATAGTGAATTACAGGTCAGCCTGGGCTAGAGTGAGACCCTACTTCAAAAGACAAACAAACAAAAAAGCATACATTTGAGAAAGGATAATCACCTTACAAATGGGATTGCAAATACAAGTACAAAAGGATAAAAGAATACTCTTCTCTCTTATCATTAACAACCAATAACTGCAAAGTGGAACAAAGACCTAAGAGAAAGATCTGCAACAAATTACTAGAAGAAAACAGGAAAAACATTTCAAGACATTGGTATAGATGGTGATTTTTAATATGTACCCCAAAGCCCAAAACAAAAAATAGGCAAGTGTGATGATATCACACTAAGAAATTACCCAAGAAAAAGACCAAGTGAAGGAACAACCCAAAGAATGGGTCAAAATATTCACAATCTATTCAACAAATGTTTAATATCTACAAGGAACCAGACTAAACAGAGTTTAACCAAAAAAAAAAAAAAAAAAAAAAAAAGAGGAGGAAGACAAAAATGAAGAGCAGGAAAGAAAGGAAGGAGGGAAGAGAACAAAAGGAAGAAAAGAAAAAAGAAAGATGGGCACTGGGAGATGGTTCATTAGTTAAATGTGCTTACTTACAAAGCCTGCCAGTTCTGGTTCAAGTCTTCAACCACCCATGTAAAGCAGGATGGTCATTCATTTGCAGTTGCAAGAAACCCTGACACACCTGTGTGTGTGTGCATGCACACACACGCACTCACGCACACACGTGTGCTTATAAATAATTTAAAAGGTAACTGGGGCTGGGGAGATGGTTCAGTGAATACAGCACTTCCAGAACAAGTGTGAGTACATGAGTTTGAATCCCTAGAGCCCACATAGGAACCTGCCACTGTGGTGTGCATCTGTAATCCCAGTGCCCCTTGTGGTAGACAAGCAAATCACTGGAAAGCTAGTTTGACAAGAGAGGTAGGGACCAACACCCAAAATTGTCCTCTGACCTTCACACATACACTGAAGTATGCATGTGCCCACATTCATACACATTATGTACACACACATCTGCAAATATCATGTACAAACACACAAAAAAGATAATCTGAACCAATAGACAAATAATCTGAAAAAGACATTTCTCAAAAGAGGATATACCTGGATGAGAGATGGCTCAGTGGTTAAATATACTCTCTCTGTGTAAGCATGAGGGCCTGAGGGAGCCTGAACACCTGATTTTGAATCTCTAGAACCCATAACAAATAGCCACACATATCTGTAAACCTAGTCTCATCAGGAGCAAGACAGGCTCTAGGGATCACTAATGGCAAGCTCCAGAATCAGTAAGACTCTTACAAGGAAAAATGGATGGGTGAGTGATGAAGGAGGACACCAGTGTTGTTTGGGAGAGCAAGCAAGTCCATAGGGTGATGCATTAGCATGTACACATGTACAAACCACACATACACACACACACACACGATATACAAATGACCAGCAAGGATAGGAAAAAGTGTTCAACATCATGAATCAGGGAATTGCAAATGGAAACCACCACCACAAGCTCTAATTACACTTAGAAAACCTGTAACCTAAAGATAAAATATAACAAATGTTGGTAAAGATGAGGGGAATTGGATATCTTATATGCTGACTAAGAGAATGTGAATGAAAACAGCAAGTAGTTCTCTTATATTGGAACTCATATACTAAGAGAATGTGAATAGAAACAGTATGGAAAAAACAAACAAACAGTATAGAGGTCTCTTATATTGGAATTCTTATATATCATCCAAGAGAATATGAATGGAAACAGTTTGGAAGTCTCTTATATTAGAATTCTTATATACTGTCTAAGAAAATGTGAATGGAAAGAGTATGGAGGTCCCACACAAAACTGAAAATAAAACCTAACATATGGTTTAGCTATCCTCTTAGTATATATAGAAAGGAAATGAAATAAGCCTATTAAAAATATATTGGGGGCTGGAGAGATGGCTTAGCAGTTAAGGCACTTGTCTGTGAAGCCTAAAAACTCATGTTCAAATCTCCAGGTCCCATGTTAGCAAGACGCACAGTGACGCACGTGTACAATGTCACACATGTGCACAAAAGGGCACATGTGTCTGGAGTTCGTTTGCAGTAGCTGAAGGCCCTGGTGCACCCATTCTCTCTCCTCTCATAAACAAACATATATATTTGTACTTAAATGGTTTTGTGGCTGTATTTACAAGAGCCAAGATATGGAATCCATTCAGTGGAAGAATTTGAAATCCTGTCATGTCAAGCAACATGGATGAAACTGGAAGGCCATTATGGTAAGAAGGCATAAAAAGACAAAAAGTGTGTATTATTCATTTGTGGAAGAAGAAAGTAAAATAGTAATCATGGGATGCTAGGAGGGATTGTTAAAGGGATATGGAAAAGAGGCTGAACAAGAGGAATTAAAATATAGTTACATTGAAGAATAAATTCTAGTTTTCTTCACCACTGCTATAGTTTACAACATATCTATATATGCCTACATGTAGATACAGATCAAATCCAGGGTCTCTTGCATGCTGGCAAGTGTTACACCAGGAGTCTCATCCCAGCCCAAAACCTAAGGAAGAAGTTTGAAGGCTCCAAATACATAGAAGTGCTAGATGTTTATTGTTAGGTCGGAACAGGCTCCCAAAATGGAGTCACCAAGGACAGCAGAATGGTGACAGAGACTTATTCACATTGAGACTTATTCACATTCCTCAAGAAACCACTCAGCCATTATCCCTTCCTTGCCTAACAAAGTCCCCAGGTCATGGTTTTCTGCCCCCTTATCTCATAAGTCACCTCCTCACTGTTCTAGTCTCACACCCTAGCTATTTGTTCTTTTCCCTTTCGCACCTTCCCCCAATTGAAGAGCCCTATAAAGTTCACCATCTGGAAACTCAGGAGGGCTGTGCTCCACTCTTGAGAGTCAGTCCTGGCAGCTTTTGCTTTTCCTGAATAAAAGCTTTCGTCTTTGCCTCAGAGTAGTTTGCATGGTCTTGCTCACTCCCAATCCTTATATCCAAATTGTGGTGAGTGTGAGAGCCAGTAACAGGCAGAGATGGTCCGAAGCCTTCAGAGCGTCAATGACAGCTCGGTGGTCTGGTCAGGAGAAAGGAGGTCTGGCTGCCCAAGAAGGCAACCAGAAGCCTCCTATCTGAATCATGAGCACTAGATGTAAGGTTCAGGAGTGACCAAGACCACGGAGACCACTCTGAGGTAAAGATGGAAGCTTTTATTTGGGAAAAATATGAGCTGCCAGGGCTGGCTCACAGGAGAGGAGCACAGAGTAGTTTGCATGGTCTTGGTCACTCCCAAACCTTACATTTATGAATATGAAAATGATGATTTACCCTGATTTGATTGTTGCACATTATGTGTATACCAAATTATCACACTAAACCTATATATGTATAATTATGAGTCAATTGAAAATAAATTTTAGGGCTGGAGAGATGACCTAGTGGTTAAGGCATTTGCCAGCAAAGCCAAAGGACCCAGGTTCAATTCCCCAGTCACTCATGTAAATGCACAAGGTAGCACATGAGTCTGGAGTTCATTTGTAGTGGCTAGAGGACCTGATCCAACAAATTCATTCTCATTTTTTCTCTCTCAAATAAATATTTTTTTTAATTTTTACTTTTTTGGTTTTTTGAGATAGGTCTCATTCTAGCCCAGGCTAGGAGTCTCAGGGTGGCCTCGAACTCATGGCAATCCTCCTACCTCTGCCTCCCGAGTGCTGGGATTAAAGGCATGCACCACCATGCCTGGTTTTAAATAAAATATTTTTTAAAGAAAATAAATTTTAAAAAGATACACAAGGGGTTGGAGAGATGGCTTAGCAGTTAAGGTGCTTGTCTGTGAAACCTAAGGACCCAGGTTTGATTTCCCGCCCCTAACAATATACTCCAAGAGGCGTTAATTCCCAAATCTCCATTAGCTGGGAACCTAGCATTCAGAACACCTAAGTTTATGGGGGACACCTGAATCAAACCACCACATTCCACCCCTGGACCCCATAAACTGATAAACATACATGATTTTAAATGCCATGCATTCAGTCCAGCTTTAAAAGTCCCCATAGTTTTGATCAATCCCAATGATGTTCATACATCCCCATAGTCCAAGATCTTTTAACTGAGCCATAATACCAAAAAATAACCTCAAAAAAACCCACAATGGCACAGAATAAACATTCACACTAGAAAAGATGGCATTGGGCATAGCAAAGAAATATTCAACCAATACAAGATTTAAAACAACCAGTGCAAACATCAAACTCTCTAACTTCAAGTCCAACAGCTCTAGCCAGTGACAAATCTCCAAGTCTGATAATACTAACCAGCAACAAGTCTCTGGCCTTCCAATTCCGCCCCTCCAGCTAGGCTACTCACAGTCCTGGAAAACGTCATTGGGGCCGGCAGCTTTCCTTAGCAGCCATCTCGTGGTCCAGGCATCTCCACTGGGTCTCCACTGCAAGCCATGGTTCATTCTCATGTCTCCATGCAGGCAACCAGCAAACCTGCTTCACACTGCCCATGGCCATTTCCAAAACACAAGACCGTGTTGCAAACTCAATAACCCTCTCTTTCCTGCATTTCTTATACTTCCCAATAACAGGTAGGGTGCCAATTTGTTAATCCAGAGGGGAATAAAGCAGACTTTGAAGAACAGGACACTCCTTGAGCATTCAGGCCCCTTCAAAAGAGTCTACATTCTTTTGTTACCCCAGTACAGGTCAGCTGGCCCAATCTCAAAGGTTGTAATCTCTCAATTGCAGCTGAACAGGCAGCAGTTCACCCAAAGATTTTTCTTTCTGTGCCATATCCCTCTGCTCACACCAGTTCATTTCTATGCAAAACAACCCTGCACAACTTCTCAGGATACGGGCATAAGAGCAAGCTTCTCACACAAACTGCAAGCCCAGTCCAGGCAAAGCTCTTTCTCACCCTCATAAGCCAAACCTCACAGTCCATAGTTCTTACTGCATTCAGGCCTTTCAACTCTGACCAGAATAATCCATCAAGCTGTACTTATAGCACTGCGAGGCATCTCTTAGGCCAAGGTTTCAAATCCTCCCACATTCCTCTTGAAAATCAGCTCCAAAAGGCCAAAGCCACACAGTCAGGTGTCTAGCAGCAATCCCACTCCTTGGTACCACTTTACTGTTGCAGTCAGGTTCACATTGCTGGTAGAAATCACCCAGCCAAGAGCAGCTTCTGGGAAAAAGAGGTTTATTTTGGCTTATAGGCTCAAGAGGAAGCTCCACGATGGCAGGTAAAATGATGGCATGAGCAGAGGGTCGATATCACCCCCTGGCTCAAATAAGGTGGACAATAGCAACAGGAGAGTGTGCCAAACACTGGCATGGGGAAACTGACTGTAACACCAGTAAGCCTGCCCCTAACAATACACTCCCTCCAAGAGGCATTAATTCCCAAATCTCCATCAGCTGGGAATCTAGCAGAACACCTAAGTTTATGGGGGACACCTGAATCAAACTGTTGGGAGCTATAAGCCAAACCTCGGCCATGTTGACAGAAACTGCCATGTCGCGAGTTAAGTTTCTGTTTCCTGGTTCTTGAATCGCTTACTGGAAATCGCAAGACCCACTGTGCTCGGAACACCACACCTGGGACCTTCCCAGAAGCGCTACATGTGGCCTCGCCTTCCAAGTTCCCGATTCTGCTTACGTGCTATATGACTAGCCTTCCTTCCCCGGATCTCCCTATATAAACTCTCCTGTACTAATAAAAATCGAGACCTTGACCAAACGCTCAGCTTGGTCTCCTTCTTGTGTCTGTTTGCCTTCTCCCATTCAGGTTAACTTCCCCTCAGGCCTCTGTTGAACCCCCGCAGGCTGGGGCAAGTGGCGCCCGAACGTGGGGCTCGAGGTACGAAGAGAAACCTGAACGTCGCTCAAGTGGACAGTCGTCCCCGCCATTGGATCACCACCCCACAGGGGGTGAGTGAAGATCCGCATAGAGGTCACCGCAGGCAGAATGCACCTGTGATACAGACCCGCACCGTGATCACCGCAGGAAGCCCGCCTGTGATACAGATCCGATTAAGGTAAGATGAGCGACGCAGACTTTTAGGCAAACCATTTAAATGGAGACTATTCAGTCAGATTTGCAAGACACAGGAATTGCGGGATTTATTTGTTGATTCTTATAAACTCCTTTTCCATCTCTTTTACTTTTGGTTCACGCCATCGCGTGGAATCGCAACATAGCGACAGGGCAACTGAAGCCTCTTGGCCAGGGCTACCCTCTGGCATTGTCTGAAGGCCCCTAGCACCCTGTGCAAATCCCGACAGCCCGTTTGGGCGTTGGCAAAAACCTCCTATCTAGCCTCTCTTCCTGCCACTGAACCCGGTAACGCAACGACCAGTAAATGCTCTTAGAGCGGTTGCCGGAATCTTAAAATTGCGGACAGGCTCACGCCAAGCCCATTTTGGGGAACCCCCCGTGCCGGTTCTCCAGCCAGGAACGTTGCCCTCTGGTCTTGCCATTTCTATTCTTTCCTTTCTATCATGGGACAGACCCTAAGTAAACATGAACTTTTTATCCAGGGACTTAAACATTCCCTCAAGACTCGTAGGGTAAAAGTTAAGAAAAAAGATCTTGTTCACTTCTTCCTCTTTTTAGAAGACTTATGTCCATGGTTTCCCCAGGAAGGCACCATTAATGAAAAAAGATGGGGAAGAGTAGGAGATTGTTTAAAGGATTACTATAGGACTTTTGGGCCTGAGAAAGTCCCGGTTCAGGCCTTTTCCTATTGGAACTTAATAAATGATGTCCTCCAGGTCCACTGGTGCCAACTGGACATTTCAAAAATTGTTAGGGATGGAGAATCCTTTCTTAAAAATAATCTTAAACCTAGCCAGACCCCTCCCACTCATGAATTAACCTCCCGCCGTCAGGATCCCCCTTCTCAGTGCCCCTCCGTCATTATTCCTATGCCCGAGGATGACCCACCTGCCCCTAAATCTATTTATCCTATTCTCTCCAAATCTACAGTTACTTCCCCCCATTAATACCCCTCTTTCCCCAGATGAGAAATCAGAGCTAGAGGATGAGGCTGCCAGATATCATAACCCTGACTGGCTACCTCCTACAGCCCCCATAGCAGATCCTCCACATTTTCTTCACAGGCCTAAACCACACCGCTTCTGTGCCCTGTAACTCTTGATTATGATTTAGAGACTGTCACTTGACAGGCGACCCGCCAACTCTCCCAGGAGGCCCAATCACTAAAAACCCTCCTTGCAGTTAAAAAAGAAAAAGCCTCCTTACTTAAACAACTCCATGACCTGGACCTGGAGATCCGTTCTCCTGCCCCTGCTCCAGCCCGACATACAAAAACTAAGATCAAACCCCCTAAAACCCTTCATGCATTTCCCATAACACGTGCTCAAGTTAAAACAAAAAACAATTCCTCAACCTGCCTACCACCTGAGTCAAGCTCAGAGGAGGAAGGCTCTGAAAGAGAGGAACCCTCTAAACTATCTTCCAGCTCAGATGATGACAGTGAGCCACATAGAGGAAAAAATATTATTGCTAAACCCCAGCAATACCACCATTTAAAATTTAAACATATCAAAGAATTAAAAAGTGCTGTTTCCTCTTATGGACCTAATGCTCCCTTTACCATGTCCCTACTAGAGGCCCTTAGTGATAATTGGCTTTCAATCGATGATTGGAAAATGCTTGCCAAAGGTGCCCTAACACGAGGAGACTTCCTCCTCTGGCAGGCTGATTATACTGAGAGATGTTGAGATGCTGCCCACCGCAACGCATCCACTAGATCCTCTTCTAAATCCTGGACATTAGATAAACTTTTGGGCAATGCTCCTTATGATACTAATCAGGACCAGGCAAAATTCTCCTCTGGACTGCTCTCACAGATCCAACATGTTGCCCTTAAGGCTTGGAAAAATCTCCCATCTAAAGGATCAGTTGTAACTTCCTTAGCTAAGGTACGTCAAGGACCAAATGAGCCTTACAGCGACTTCATTGGTCGCCTCACTGAGGCCGCAGAATGACTTATGGGAAGGGAAGAAACAGATAATGAATTCATAAGACATCTCGCCTTTGAGAACGCCAATTCGGCCTGCCAGGCAGCCATCCTCCCCTTCTGCCATGGCAAAAATATCTCTGACTTTATCCAATTATGTGCCGATGTGGATCCTGCCTCTCGCAGCATTGGGCTAGCCATAGGAGCAGCCTTAAAGGACTTCACACAGGGAAATAACAATAAAAATTGCTTTAATTGTCAAATGCCAGGTCATTTTTCCAGAGAATGTACAGCCCCTAAGGCTGGACGCCCACCTCCTTCCTCCCTCTGTCTACGTTGTAAGCGTGGCAAACATTGGGCCTCTGAATACCGTTCCAAAACGGATATCCAAGGAAACCCCTTATCACAAAAACAGGGAAACTTGACACGGGGCCTACCCCAGGGCCCCCAGATGGTCCCTGGACAGAACCCTGGGGCTATCAGGTTCGTCCCTCAGTCTACCCAAAATGCGACATCTCTGCCCTCTCCCGGGCAACCGCTGGCAGTGCAGGACTGGACCTCTGTTCCGCCTCCAGAACAATACTAACACCAGAGTTGGGAACGCAAATCCTCTCTAAGGGAGTCTTTGGGCCCCTACCTCAGGACACTTTTGGCCTTATCTTGGGATGTGCCAGTTCAACCATTCAGGGCCTCACCATTTCTCCAGGAGTTATTGATAATGACTATACTGGGGAAATTAAACTCATGGCTACTGCCCTTCAGGGGCCTATTACCATTCTTCCTGGCCAACGGATTGCTCAGTTAATACTATTGCCCCTCAATGATAAGGCGCCTTGCCGGAAACAAAAGAGAGGCCCCCATGGGTTTGGGTCATCAGATATTTACTGGGCACAAGAGGTCACTCAAACAAGACCCCTTCTTAAATTAAAGTTAAAAGGAAAAACCTTTGAAGGTCTTATAGACACTGGTGCAGATGCCACAATTATTTCCAGTAAAGACTGGCCTGCATCTTGGCCCCTCACAGCCTCCATGACCCATCTTAAAGGAATAGGACAAACTTCTAATCCATTACAAAGTTCTGAAGTTATTCAATGGGAGGATGAGGGGGGCAATCAAGGTACTGTTCAACCTTATGTGGTCACAGGCCTGCCCATTAATCTCTAGGGCCAAGACATCCTCTCTCAAATGCAACTCATTATGTGCAGCCCTAGTGAGTTGGTAGCTCACCAAATGCTTAATCAAGGCTTCCGCCCAGGACAAGGATTGGGCAGACATTCTCAGGGAACAAAGGAGCCAATCCCAGTTACTATAAAGACTGATCGTGCTGGAATAGGCTACGAAAATTTATCCTAATGGCTGTTGACATGCCTGTACCCCATGCAGATACGATATCCTGGAAAACAACAAAACCTCTATGGGTTGATCAATGGCCCTTAACTTCTGAAAAATTAGCTGCAGCCACGATGTTAGTGCAGGAACAACTTGCTGCAGCCATATTGAACCTACCACCTCTCCTTGGAATACTCCTATCTTTGTTATAAAGAAAAAGTCTGGAAAATGGAGGTTGCTCCAGGACCTTAGAGAAATTAATAAGGCCATGGTACCTATGGGAGCCCTACAACCAGGCCTCCCCACTCCAGTGGCAATTCCTGCAGGATATTGTAAAATCATTATTGACCTAAAGGATCGCTTTTTTACAATTCCCTTGCACCCTGAGGATCGGCAGCATTTTGCATTTAGTTTACCTGTGGTAAATTTTAGAGGCCCTATGCCGAGATTCCAATGGAAAGTCTTGCCTCAAGGGATGGCCAACAGCCCTACGCTGTGTCAAAAGTTTGTGGCCCAAGTTATAGATCCATTTAGATATAGATGGCCTTCCTTGTATATCATTCATTATATAGATGACATTCTCTTGGCTGGACCTGATCCCACTGAACTCCTTATTTGCTCTCAAGAGCTTTCTAGGGCCCTTACCAGAGCTAGTCTTCAGATAGCTCCTGATAAAATTCAATTAAAACCCCCTTACTTATTCTTAGGCTTTGAACTTTTTCATAACAAAATTCTTTCACAAAAGATTCAACTTAGAACTCATCATCTAAAAACTTTAAATGATTTTCAAAAACTCATAGGAGATATCAATTGGCTCAGGCCTTATCTCAAGCTAACTACTGGAGAGCTTAAACCCTTGTTTGACATCCTTAAAGGAGACCCAGACCCTGCCTCCGGCCGCTCATTAACAGCCCCTGCCCTAGAGGCTCTGAAGATAGTGGAGGCTGCAATTCTGAGCCAAAGGGTCACTTTCATCTCTTATGAGGAGCCTTTTCTCCTGGTCATCTGTGCCACTGACTTTACACCCACTGGGGTGTTCTGGCAGGAGGGGCCCCTCTTCTGGGCCCATTTACCCACTTCACCACCCAAAGCCCTTACCCCTTACACCTCGTGGGTGGCAGAATTAATAAAAATTGGACGTGACCAAAGCAGAAAAATATTTGATAAGGACCCTGATAAAATCATTCTTCCCTATTCCACTACCCAAATCCAGTGGTTAATACAAAATGATGATGACTGGGCAATATCTTGCACCTCTTTTCAGGGATCCCTTGATAATCATTACCCTGCTAACAAGCTCCTCCAATTTCTGAGAATGCAACCTTTTGTTTTTCCTACATTAACCTCTCCCCGACCCCTTCCCCATGTCCCCCTAGTTTTCACTGATGGCTCCTCTAATGGAGTGGCAGCCTTCACTGTAGACAATCAAACCACTTCCCTGCAATCCCCATTCCACTCTGCTCAACTGGTGGAGCTTTTTGCTGTTTTACAGGTTTTTCAACAACTTCCAAATACTTCCTTTAATCTGTATACTGATAGTGCTGATATTGCTCAGTCCATCCCTCTTTTGGAGACTGTACCATACATAAAACCCACTACCAATGCTGCCCCTCTGTTTTTCTCCATTCAGCAATGCATACATTCTAGGCAACATCCTTTTTATATAGGCCATATTCGTGCTCATTCTGGACTCCCTGGGCCTCTAGCCGCAGGCAATGCCATGACTGACAAAGCCACCCAGTTTGCTTTCCTTGTTGAGCTCGATCCTGTGGCCCAGGCTAAAGCAGCTCACTCTGTACATCACCTTAATGCTCAAACCTTGCATCTTCTTTTTAAAATCACTAGGGAACAAGCCCGCCAGATAGTCAAACAATGTACAGACTGTGTCACCCTCCTACCCGTCCCTCACTTGGGCGTGAACCCTAGGGGATTAATTCCCAATGAGATCTGGCAAATGGATGTAACACACGTTCCCTCATTTGGTAATCTTAAGTACCTCCACGTCACTGTGGACACTTTTGGTGGATTCATCTTTGCCAGCCTCCATGCTGGAGAAGCTTCAAAAAATGTCATTGCTCATGTACTCAATTGCCATGGTGTTATGGGAAAGCCCCAAATTATTAAAACTGATAATGGTCCTGGATATACTGGTAAAAAATTCCAAAATTTCTGTCATCAACTACAAATTAAACATATTACAGGCATACCATACAATCCCCAGGGTCAAGGAATTGTTGAGCGAGCCCATCAAACTATTAAACATACCCTCCAAAAATTAAAAACGGGGGATTTATATCCTATAAAAGGCTCCCCAAACAATATCCTTCATCATGCCCTGTTTGTCCTAAACTTCTTAACCCTTGACGCTCAAGGACATTCAGCTGCTGATCGTTTTTGGCATACAAACACAAAAAATACCTTCGCCAAAGCCATGTGGAAGGATCCTTTGACTCTGAAATGGAATGGCCCAGACCCAGTCCTCATTTGGGGCCGCAGGTCAGTTTGTGTGTTCAATACCCAAAATGATGCCGCACGATGGCTACCAGAACGTTTAGTCAAACAAATCAACGAGCCTATAAGTTCTCAGTAATATATGCCCAAGAACACCCTGTTCCTGAGGCAACTCCCTCTTTTCTCTTCCAGGTTTCTAATACCCAAGATTCAGGATGAAGACGGCCGACCCCCGACATCTACTGTTCCTCTGCTCCTTGTTGCCCATTGTCCCCCTAACTACTGCTACCGTCTTTCAATGAGAATTTCAAGTAAAGGAAGGTCCCATCAACCAGGACTCCACCACCCTTATCGGTTCAGGGCGCTGCCCTCTTACAGGGTGCCAGACAGCCCTCACCTTTAAAATCACTCCCAAAACTATTACTGCTACATATAGGCCTTACGCCTGCTTTTCTTATGACAATGAGGGCAGTTGCATAAATTATGAATCCAGCTATGGAGGGTGTAGATATTGGAGCTGCAATATTCATGAAGCCATCAACAAAAATGGTATTCTCCACCTCCAAGGAGAAGAGTTTACCCTTGTTATCTCCGACCCTTGGAATGAGCGCTGGGAAAAGGGAGTCACAGGCAAACTCTATAATGATGGCTGGTCCTCCTACCCTACAGGAAATATATATATATATCTAGACAATTAGTCCCTGCAGACTCCAAGGATCAAGTAAATCAATTAATTATAGAAAATGAACAACACTTCCACTCTGCCATCCAAAACAATAAGGTAAAATGGGATTCTTGGCCAGTATATCTCCAATATGCCGTCCATCTACTTAATGCCTCCCAGGTAAATGCCTCCTCTTGTTTACTTTGTGCCTCCCTTTCATGCCCAATCCTTGCCGCAACTCCCCTAAATGCTTCCTCTACCCTCAACCTTTCCTTTAACCAATCTCACTATAACACCAGTCCTCCTGTCTCTCCAGTCCCACTATTCTCTCACCATCTAAACAACATTTTCACATTGTGCTGCTTTCTCACTAAAGAATCACTACCTACTGACTTTACATGCACACAAAACACTTCTGTAACTACGGAACTTATATCCCCTCCACTGATTTATTTCTGGTTCAATGAGACCTTGTTTATTCGCATTAATAGCACCACCCCGGGACCCTGTATTCTGGTATCCATGGTCCCCCATCTCACCATGTATAGCCTGATGAATTTGCCTGGCTCTTTCATACCACTTGCAAGAGAGTAGCCTTCCTTCCATTGGTGGTAGGTGCAAGCCTGACCACGTCAGTTGTTTCTGCAGGAGTGGCAGGCGGGGCGTTGATACACTCCTTGTATTCTGCCAGCGAATTTTCTGAAAAACTACAGCAGATGATTAATTCCACCACCAATAGTCTTGAATCTCTCCAGAGACAGATCACTTCCCTGGCCACAGTTGCCCTACAAAACCGGCATGCTCTCGACCTCCTTACAGCAGAAAAGGGAGGAACGTGTATGGCTCTCCAAGAGGAGTGCTGTTTCTATGTCAATGAATCCGGAATCATTGAGGAAAACATAAAAAATTTACAAACACTTAGTCGAGAGTTGCGTTCCCGATATGATCCCTCCTCCTCTCAATTTTGGGCCAATTCCCCCTTCTTCTCCTGGTTGCCATTGGTACTAGGACCTCTACTTATCTTAATCCTTTTGTTCACAATCGGACCTGTTATTATAAATAAGATTATGTCCTTTATACATCAACAGATTGAAGCCATTAAGATGCAGCCCTTACAGGTCCATTATCACAGACTGGAGCTGGAGGATCGAGGCGTTGCCATCGAAGACCTACCTGCAGCTGCCACTCTCCCTTGATCATGCATTCTGTACTCATTCACTATGCTACTGTCCTCTACCCTTCTGCTATTGCTGTGGTCTATTTGTCTCATGGCCAAAAGGCTTACCCTCCCTTAAGACTGCATAGGATTCAGACCTATGCATATTGGCTCACAGTGAGGTGGGCACAATATGGGCACCAACAAGGGTGTGAGGCAGAGCACCGCAAGGGAAGGTCCTTTTTTGACCATTTCTGAATTCCCTGAGAGCAAAACCTGACTGGCATGGAGGTTGGTACCACACCTGTTATTACATAGGCCCTGCCTCCCCTCCCCAAAAGGTACCAAGGGCCAGGATTGTGGGACAAAAAAATGACAGCCCACGGGAGGAGTCAGGTCAATACTCCCCCAGTTGGTTAAAGCCCACCGCTGAATAGTGGGCCTCCCCCTCTTTTGTATAAAAGAAGGGAGGAGATGTTGGGAGCTATAAGCCAAACCTTGGCCATGTTGACAGAAACTGCCATGTCGTAAGTTTCTGTTTCCTGGTTCTTGAATCACTTACTGGAAATCGCAAGACCCACTGTGCTCGGAACACCACACCTGGGACCTTCCCAGAAGCACTACATGCGGCCTCGCCTTCCAAGTTCCTGGTTCTGCTTACATGCTATATGACTAGCCTTCCTTCCCCGGATCTCCCTATATAAACCCTCCTGTACTAATAAAAATCGAGACCTTGACCAAACGCTCGGCTTGGTCTCCTTCTTGTGTCTGTTTGCCTTCTCCCATTCAGGTTAACTTCCCCTCAGGCCTCTGTTGAACCCCCGCAGGCTGGGGCACAAACCACCACACTCACTCTCCTGGAACCAGAGGTTTATGCTACCATATCCAGCCCTGAAAAAAAAAATGTGTCTAAAAGGCAGTGTGCAATAATGTATTAAGGAGCTTAGAGAGAGGGCCTAGAATACAACAGAAGAAATAAGAGGTCATGTTAGGAAATAATGGACACCTGAAATAGAGTGTTGTGGTTTGATTCAGGTGTCCCCCATAAACTTAGGTGTTCTGAATGCTAGGTTCCCAGCTGATGGAGATTTGGGAATTAATACTTCCTAGAGGCAGTGTATTGTTGGGGCAGTCTTATAGGTATTATAGTCAGTGTCCCCTTGCCAGTGTTTGGTACACTCTCCTGTTCCTGTTGTCCACCTGATGTTGGCCAGGGAGGGATGTCCAACCTCTGCTCATGTCATCGTTTTCCCTGCCATCATGGAGCTTCCTCTCGAGTCTGTATACCAAAATAAACTTTTTTTTTTTTTTTTTCCTCACAAGCTGCTCTTGTTCGAGTGATTTCTGCCAGCAATGGGAACCTGTCTGCAACATAGAGTGAACATCCAGCAGAAATGACTGGAGTCACCCCACTAAAAAGCAGAAGGAACAAATGGCCAACAGCAAATAAGTAACAGAACATCAGGGCAGGTGCTCACAACATCCATGGCAACACCTGGAGAGGCCAGTGGACCAGTCAGCTGGAGCACCCAATCCATCAAGAGTCCCTGGCAAAGAACTTCTCTGTGAGAGAGGTTTCTAATCAGTAATTCTCACCACAGGCATTTTATACCATGAGAGAAACAATAGTGACCTCTTCTCCATTCTTAAGATTATAACAGTCTGGAAGATGCTGTACAGCTGTTCTTGAGGACATGATGTTTGATGTTTTCAACCCTTGGGCCATGAACATGTTTAGATAGATGATATACCCCTTTCTCAGAGTCAACTCTCAACAAGCTGTGATAGCACATGGTAATTTACCAATAGAACTTTTATTACAGTTGCCCATTGCAGCCAGATGAAAAAGCAAGATTGGAATAATAATCATATAATGTTTTTGTTCCTTGTCACAGAAACAGCAATTGAGTAGGTTTTCTTGGAAAGTTTTATCATGGGTAGAACTATCCATTAATGTAATTAAAATATATGCAAGTAGCCTTTGTGGTGGCACACACCTTTAATCCCAGCACTCTTGAGGCAGAGGTAGAAGGATCACCATGAGATCAAGGCCATCCTGAGACTACATAGTGAATTCCAGGTCAGCCTGGCCTAGAGACCCTACCTAGAAAAACCTGTGTGTGTGTGTGTGTGTGTGTGTGTGTGTGTAAAAAATTTTAGGAATGAGATGATCCAGTTTGGACCCCTTGAGTGAGGGGGCTAGTTTTGCTTCAGGCTCCATAATATCCCTAATAGTCCTCTTTTCTCTTTTTTTGGTTTTGCAAAGTAGGGTTTCGCTCTAGCCCAGGCTGACCTAGAATTCAGTCTGTAGGCTGGGGTGGCCTTGAACTCACAGTGATCTTTATCTCTGCCTCCCAAGTGCTGGGATTAAAGGTGTGCACCACCATGCCCAGCTTCCTCATGTTTTTACATGTATTTACATATTAGGTTGTATTATCCATGTCCTCTCCTTTCAATAGAAATATGTAGAATTTTTGGAAGACTTTAATGTGACAAGAGGTTGACATTGAAAACACTGGTTTTGGGTGAGGAGAAATAAGAAATACAGTCTCTGTACCTCTCTTTATCTCCCAGTAAAACAAATAAACCCTCTGAGGCATTTTGCATCTTAAAATCTTGCCTGGTTTTGGGAAAGGTGGTTCTGTACTCTGCTTAGTGGGGGTACATATCACCTGAATCACCACAGAGTGGGTTTTGGTGGGTCCAAAGACCAAAGATGGCAGCTATCCCTAGCCCTGACACCTTTGCCAGCCCATGGGGTAAGTGGAACAAGGCTGCAGCAAAGGGAGAGGAAAAGGAGAGAGAGGCACAGAAGAAAGCAGTTTGTTCCAGTAATACTTCCATCATGGCACAACTTCTATATGGTTCTGGTTTCCAGAGAGAAGAACTAAGACAAATTATTTCTTGAGCCCAAGGAGGGGCTGGCAGGATCTGAAGCACTAAGGAAGGCATAGAGTGGTGGGGGGGTAGCAGGAAAGTGAGAGAGTGAGTTGGAGAGATGGAGAAAGGGCCATGAAGAGGGAGCCAGGGAGATGTGGGAGATAGAGAGGCTATTAAGGGTCACAGAAACTGGAGGAGGGAAACTGCCCTGAGAAGGGGGAGACTTCCATGTGACTAAGGTGGGGCCTGAGGAGCCCTCTCTTTAGCCCAGCCCAGGTGTACTCCACTTCCCTAACATGAAGGGCTGGGAAGGAGACAGTTCTGGGACTATACAATCTTTAGCATCACAATCTGTGCCCCCCCCCCCTTATGATAAGATCTCAATGTGTAGCCCATGTTCACCTGGAACTGGCCATCTTCTTTTTTTTTTTTTTTTATTTTAAAAATATTTTTATTTATTTATTTATTTGAGAGATACAGAAATAGGGAGAGAGAGAATGAGTGTGCCAGGGCCTCCAGCCACTGCAAACCAACTCCAGATGCGTGCGCCCCCTTGTGCATCTGGCCTGCATGGGTCCTGGGGAGCCGAACCTGGGTCCTTTGGCTTTGCAGGCAAGCACGTTAACCACTAAGCCATCTTTCCAGCCCCTAAATAAAATATTTTTGTTTATTTATATTGTTTATTTATTTATTTATTTTTCTCCATTTTTATTAATATTTTCCATGATAACAAAAAAAATCCCATGGTATTACCCTCCCCCCTTTCCCCTTTGAAATTCCACTCTCCACCATATCCCCTCCCCATCTCAATCTTTCTACTTACATATATACAATACCAACCTAATAAAAGCCCTCCTCCCTTTCTTTCTCTTCCCTTTCTATCTCCTTTTTTAACTTACTGGCCTCTGCTACTGAGTTTTTTCCTTCTCACACAGAAGCCCAATCATCTCTAGCTAAGATCCACATATGAGGGAGAACATGTGGCGCTTGGCTTTCTGGGCCTGGGTTACCTCACTTAGTATAATTCTTTCCAGATCCATCCACTTTTCTGCAAATTTCATAACTTCATTCCTCTTTACTGCTGAGTAAAACTCCATTGTATAAATGTGCCACATCTTCATTATCCACTCATCAGTTGAGGGACATCTAGGCTGGTTCCATTTCCCAGCTATTATAAATTGAGCAGCAATAAACATGGTTGAGCAAGTATCTCTAAGGTAATGAGATGAGTCCTTAGGATATATGCCTAGGAGAGCTATAGCTGGGTCATATGGTAGATCAATCTTTAGCTGTTTTAGGAACCTCCACACTGATTTCCACAATGGCTGGACCAGATTGCATTCCCACCAACAATGTAGAAGGGGAACTGGCCATCTTCTTGCTTCAGTCTCTGGTTGCTAGGTTCACTTGCTTTGGCCATCACTCTGTTTTAACAGGTACACTCCAGGTAATTCTGATGTGACTCCAAATTTGAGAATCAGTACATAAAAGTTCTCCAAAAAATGTGCTCATGTGGATAAAGAAACTTCATTCAAAGCCTGGCGTGGTGGTGCATGTCTTTAGTCTCAGCACTTGGGAGGCACAGACAGGAGGATCACGAGTTCGAGGCCACCCTGAGACTACATAGTGAATTTCAGAATGAGACCCTACCTCGAAAAACCAAAAATAAATAAAATAAAATAAAGGCACTTGCTCGCAAAAGCTGTGGGTCTGGGTCAATTCCCAAGCCACTCATGTAAGCTGGACACAGAGAGTGGTGCAGCTGCCCAGCATTTCTTTGCAGTGGCTAGAGGCCCAGGTGTGGTCATGCTGAAAAGAAACACACATGCACGCCCAAATAAGTATATGTTTTTAAAAGGACAGTTCTTCTCATTATAAAAGTTCCCTGTCGCTGGGTGTGGAACCACATACCTGTTATCTCAGCACTGGAGAGGAGAGGGTGAGGCAGGAGGATTAAAAGTTCTAGATTAGTTTTAGCTACAGAGCAAGGACCAGTCTCACAAAATACGAACAAATAACTATGCCTGTAGTCCCAGCACTTTGAGCTGAGGCAGGAGGATTGCTGTTTCGTTTAGCTTGGCTATGTAGTGAGTACTAGGTATGCTAGGCACAAGTTTGGGGTGGAAACTTCAGAAAGACAAAGGGGGGTGTTCAAGACAGGCAGGGTAGTTACAGGGCCATTAGGAGGAAGTGTTATAGCCAGCCAATCCCATTAGAGGAGGAAGGGGGGAATTGCTGTTACTGATCACATTTGTATGAAGGAAATGAAGATGGAAAGTTTTAGAAAAAGTTATTTTAATTCAGAGGTTTTTTTTTTTTCTTTTCTTTTTTGTTTGGTTTTCCGAGATAGGGTCCAGCTCAGGCTGACCTGGAATTCACAATGTAGTCTCAGGGTGGCCTCGAACTCAGAGCAATCCTCCTACCTCTGCCTCCCAAATGCTGGGATTAAAGGCGTGGGTCACCAACCTGAGCTTTTTTTTTTTTTTTTTTTTAAAGATTTTATTTTTATTTATTTATTAAAGACAGAGAGAGGGAGAAATAGAATGAGAATGGGCACACCAGGGTCTCTAGCCACAGCAAATGAAGTCCAGACGCGTGTGTCACCACGTGCATCTGGTTTGCATGGGACCTGGAGAACTGAACCAGGACCCAGGTTCGATTCCCCAGGGTCCACGTTAGCCAGATGCACAGGGTGCTGCATGCATATGGAGTTTGTTTGCAGTGACTGGAGGCCCTGGTGAGCCGATTCTCTGTCACTCTCAAATAAATAAAAATAAACAAAAATTTTAAAAAAGTATAAATAAATAAATATATAAGGTTTCCTACCACAAATTTTAGGATATATGGAAATTTAGAAAAGAAACTTCTCAATGTAGTCATAAATTATTTGTTCTCTTGCAGCCCCCACCCTATTTAAACAACCCAAGGCTAGCCTGGCGGTGGTTCACAGCTATAACCCAAGCACTCAGGAGGCTGAGGTAGAAGGATCCGTAAGAGCTCAAGTCCCCAGAGTTGAGTTCTAGGTCGGCCTGGACTAGAGTGCGACCCTGCCTGGAGAAAGAAAAAAAAGAAACCAGTTAACAACAAAAAAGAGCGTGAGGCCTCTCCGTGGTAGATTCCTTCAGTGCTGTCCGTAGCAGAGCGGCACGTTATATAGTGAGCACAGCCCGAAATCTGGCAAACATCAATTTTATTCCAGTTGGGTCACTTAGCACCCAGGGCTTTCGGGGGTTCTAGCCGGGCTCTTCCGCGGTCACCCCCCATCCCACGAGGACTCCTGGGGATGATATGAGCAGCGCTGACCCAGCGCCTGGGCTCCGCACTTTAGGAGTCGCGCGAGCGAGGACAGTCGGAGGCGAACGTATGCCCCGCGCCGTTTCCTTCTTCCCGCACTCAACCCCTCCGCGACCCTGATTCTGCCGCACCGCGCCCAGACAGCCAGGAGAGCAGGCAAACCCGCCTCCTGCCGCAGCGCGAGGCCTTTAGGACCCTGGCTCCTTCCGCGCCTGCGCGGGACCGGAACCGGAAGCGGGGAAGGACGCGCCGGGCCCCAACATGGCGGCCGCCTGGGCCTCAGGGCCTGCTTCTCCGGAGGCCCGGGCCGCCCGCGTGCTCCGTGTCCTGTGGCTATTCACGGTCACCGCGGGCCCGTGGGGGAGTGCCGCCGGGCCCGAGGAGCCGCTGAGGTGCGACGACCTCAAGGTGGGACAATATCCTCCGCCTCTCCTGACCGGGCCGGGAGGTGGGACGGTCGTGGCGTGGGCGGGACCGAGCCTGCCGGGGGCGCTTGCTCGGTGCGCCTCGGGCTTGACGCCCAGCCCCTCAGGTGTGCCAGGCTTGGTCTTGGAGGCCTACGAGCGCTAAGCCGCTTCTTGTCCCCGCTTGTCCTTAACGTTGCCTGGTTAACCTCCTGGCATGCTGAGATGGGCTTGCCTGTAGTCCTGCTCCGCTTTGTAACCTTGAGCAAATGTTTAAAGTCGATTTTCTCAGGTGTAAACAGCGTTGCTTAACTGTGACATCACCTTAAAGGACTGTTGTAGTATTTAAAGAAGTCTACTTGGGATACTACAGCTGTGTCTGGCCAGTGCGGGTACCGTGTTAGCTGTTTATTTACAGACTAGGAAACTGAAGCTAAATTATAATTAGGTGAATTCTTATTCCTAGTTTTGTGATAGAGAAGATGAAATGTCAGTTATGCTGAAATAGCTGCTTTTGTGCAAGAATACGTACTATTTTACACATTTTTTTTGAAAAAAATTATTTATTTATTTGAGAGAGGGAAAGAGAGAGAGAGAGAATGAAA
The DNA here is from genome assembly GCA_036346955.1 of Dipus sagitta. Classification (NCBI taxonomy): domain Eukaryota; kingdom Metazoa; phylum Chordata; class Mammalia; order Rodentia; family Dipodidae; genus Dipus; species Dipus sagitta. The sequence continues at coordinate 80,116,349 of CM070773.1, forward strand.
ATGGGCGCGCCAGGCCTCCAGCCACTGCAAACGAACTCCAGATGCATATGCCACTTTGTGCATCTGGCTTACGTGGGTCCTGGGAAATCGAACCGAAGTCCTTTGGCTTTTCGGGCAATCGCCTTAACCGCTAAGCCATCTCTTCAGCCTCTGCTTATTTTTTTTTTAATCCCATACATACAAACAATTTACCATGAACATATCCCCACCCACCCACCTCCATTTTCTCCCCCTTCGTCTCTCCCTCCATTAAATCCCTTGATTTCATTTGGCTTTACATGGGTACTGGGGAATTGAACCCAGGCTGTTAGCCTTTAACCGCTGATCCATCTCTCCAACCCTCTCTAACTTTTCTTGAGTTTTTTTTTTTTTTTTTTTTTGGTGTGTGTGTCTGTCATTGTTTGTTTTCTAGCTCAGGCTGACCTGAAATTCACTATGTAGTCTCAGGGTGGCCTCAGACTCACAGTCGTCCTTCTACCTCTGCCTCCCAGTACTGGGATTAAAGGCGTGCCCACTATGCTTGGCTTGTTTTTTTCTTTCTTTCGTTTTTTTTTTTCTTTTTTAAGTCTTGAGTATTTTGAACATCAATTATAAATTAAAAAAAAAGTTTTTGGAATGACCAGCCACGCAGGAGACAACCATGTTCCTGCAGTGTGATGTAAAGTTGTCTTCCACTTGGAATCAGAATACCTGATTTGACTACTTGTCATTTATATGACTGGATAAGCCACTCACGGATTGTGCTTCTGTGAATAAGGATGATAATATGTACCTCATAGGTTTGTGTTACCTAGAATTAAGTGTATGGGGATACTGAGAGTTCTGTAAATTAATTTAATCCAGATCTCTGGGAACTGATTCGTTTTTAATTTGAAACTTCTCAAAGGTTTTTGCATTGTGCTTATTTCCTCAGTGAGTTTCTACAAAGATGGCACCATCTTCTAGAACTCTTAGTATATGTATTTATTTTACATACCTTTCATAAGTTAATGTTCAAACCTTATCTAGCAACACTGAAAGTATATTTGCACCTAAGGTTGTTTCACTTGGGCAGACCGCCACCTCTTTTTGTATGTGAAAATCCACAGGAGTATGTGATCTTAAGGACATAATATTTGTGTAGTAAATGAAGTTTGTATTTCCTTAACCTTTTAAACATATATTTGTAAAGATCCCCAAATAAATGATGCTACTCAAGAACCAGTGAATTGTACAAACTACACAGCTCATGGTAAGATTCCAGAATTGTGTCTTTGAAAATATTATATATTTCATAGTGTATAACCACTAAGGATAGTTTAAAAATGTGTTTTTTTCTTGTTAGACATTGTTCAGTGTTCCGATCAATTTAAATTTGGAAACTTTTCTACAGATTGTCAATATTCAATTAATTGAATGGTTAATTAATAATTTTGGTACTAGGGTTGAGCCCAGAGATTGCTGGATTCCCTATCAGTGAGCTATACTCCTAGCCCCAATATTTAAGTTAAAAAAAGAATTTTAATTAAATAAACTGGAATGTTCTGAATTTTCTATTTATTTGAAATTTTCAGAATCAGTTTACATAACTTTCCTTTTTTTCTTTTTCTTTTGTTTTTCGAGGTAGGGTCTCACTCTAGCTCATAGCTGACCTGGTATTTACTGTGTAGTCACAGGGTATCCTCAAACTCATGGCAATCCTCGTACCTCTGCCTCCTGAGTGCTGGGATTAAAGGCATGCACCACCACACCCAGCCTTTCTTTCTTTTTTTTTTTTTTTTGATGTTTTATAGTCTTTAAAAATATCTATTGGGCTGGAGATATTGATCAGTGGTTAAGGTGCTTGTCTGCACAACCTAACAATCCGGGTTCATTTCCCCAGTACCTATGTAAGGCCAAATGCCTGAAGTGGCACATGCATCTAGAGTTTGTTTGCAGTGGCTGGAGGCCCTGGCACGTGCATTCTCTCTCTCTTTTCTCTCTCTGTGCAAATAAATAAATAAATGAAATACTTTATAAAAATTTATAAGAGGAGAGTGAGTGTGTAGGTACTCCAGAGCTTCTGCCACTGCAAATGAATTCTAAACACATAAGCCAGTTTGTGTGTTTGACTTTTCACAGGTGCTGGAGAATTGAACCTGGGCCAGCAGGCTTTGCAAGCAAGTACCTTTAACTGCTGAGCTATGTTCCCAGCCCTCTTTTTCTTTTTCTTTTTCTTTTCCTTTTCTTTTTTGGTTTTCCAAGGTAGGGTCTCACTCTAGCTCAGGCTGACCTGGAATTCACTATGTAGTCTCAGGGTAGCCTTGAACTCATGGCGATCCTCCTACCTCTGCCTCCTGAGTGCTGGGATTAAAGGTGTGCGCCACCACGCCTGGCTTTTTTTTTTTTTTTTTTTTGAAGTAGGGTCTTGATGTAGCCCAGGCTGACCTGGAAGGAATTCACTATGTATTCTCAGGCTGGCCTCGAACTCACAGTGATCCTCTTGAGTGCTTGGATTAAAGGCATGTGCCACCATGTCCAGCTTTTTTTTTTTTTTTTTTTTTTTTTTTTTTTTTTTTGAGGTAGGGTCTCACTCTGGCTCAGGCTGACCTGGAATTCACTATGTAGTCTCAGGGTGGCCTCGAACTCTCGGCGATCCTCCTACCTCTGCCTCCCGAGTGCTGGGATTAAAGGCATGCGCCACCACGCCCGGCTTCCAGCTTTTTTTTAAAATTAATGTATAAAAATTAACTATTTTATGTATGTAGGGGTGTGGTGTGATATTTTGATACATTTCAAATACTTATGGCCTTTAATTTTCTAAAGATTGTTATACAGAACTAGTTCCTTATTCCTTTTTTTTTTTGTTTTTTGTTATTCGAGGTAGGGTCTTGCTCTGGTCCAGGCTGACCTGGAATTAACTATGTAGTCTCATGGTGGCCTTGAACTCATGGTGATCCTTCTACCTCTGCCTCCCGAGTGCTAGGATTAAAGGCATGCGCCACCATGCCCAGCTCCTTTTATTTTTATTTTTATTTTTATTTGTTTTCAATCAGAGAGATAGAAGAGAGACAGTGATAATGGGTACACCAGAGTCTCCAGCAGCCGCAAATTCCAGGTGCATGCACCACTTGTGCATCTGGCTTTTTATTTGAGAGAGAGAAAGTGGCAGAGAGAGAGAGAGAATGAATGAATGAATGAATGAATATGAATATGAGAATGAATGGGTGCGCCAGGGCCTCCAGCCACTGAAAACGAACTCCAGATGCATGTGCATCTGGCTTATGTGAGTCCTGGGGAATCAATCCTGGGTCCTTGGGCTTTGCAAGCAAGCACTTCAACTGCTAAGCCATCTCTTCAGTTATGTTTTTTTTTAATTTTAATTTTAATTTATTTGAGGGAGGGGGGGAGAGAGAGAGAGAGAAAGAGAGAATGGGTGTGCCAGGGCCTCCAGCCACTGCAGATGAACTCCAGATGTGTACGCCCCCTTGTGCATCTGGCTAACGTGGGCCCTGGGGAATTGAACCTGGGTCCTTTGGCTTTGCAGGCAAATGCCTTAACCGCTAAGCCATCCCTCCAGCCCCCTAGTTATGGTTTTAATTTATTTTATTTCTATTTATTTATTTATTTATTTTTGGTTTTTCAAGGTAGGGTCTCACTCTAGCCCAGGCTGACCTGGAATTCACTATGGAGTCTCAGGGTGGCCTCGAACTCACAGCAGTCCTCCTACCTCTGCCTCCCAAGTGCTGGGATTAAAGGCATGTGCCATCACTCCTGGCTTACTTTATTTTTATTTATATATTTAATTTTGAGATAGGGCCTCACTGTGTTGCCCAGACTAGTCTTGACTAGTTAGGCTGACGTGATCCGCTTGCCTCTTGGACTTGGGCATGTGTATATCCCCATACTTGTCACACCCCTGACCTACACTATGCTAGGTGCTTTTTTTGGCGGGGGGAGGAGTGGGCAGGTTCACATTGTAACCCAGGCTGACCTGGTACTCTTTAGGCTGGCCTGGCCTTCAATTTGTGCTAGTCCTCCTACCTTAGCTTTCCAAGTGGTGGGACTTACAACTAGAGCACCCTTTTTCCCTCTGCCAGACATGTTTAGAATCTCTGCAGCAGTGTAAGTTTTCCTTCACTCTGACACCTCTTCTCCCTAGTGTACTTTTCTTGATGTTCTGAGCTTGGAGCACTAGGTTTTGTTGTTTTGTCTTGAGGGAGGGTCTCACTCTAGCCCAGGCTGATCCGGATCTCACTCTGTAGCCAAGCTGGTCTTGAACTCTCAACGATCCTCCTCCCTCAGCCTCCTGAGTGCTGCATTAAAGGTATGGCGAACATTCCCTGCACTTGGGATGCTGAGGTAAGAGGACCCCCGCGAATTCAAGGTCAGCCTGGGCTACAGAATGAATTCCAGGCCAGCTTGGACTGCAGTGAGACCCTGCCTCAAAATACCAAAAAAAAAAGGGGGCAGGAGAAGATTGCTCAGTGCTTAGAAGTGCTTGTTTGCAGATCCTGATTCAATTCCCAAGCCACCTACGTAAGCTGTACACAAACTGAGGTGCAAGCATCTGGTGTTCATTTGCATGGGCAAGAGACCCTAGCACACAATATATAGGCAAATAAATAAAATTAAAAAACAAACCAAAAAACTGCCAGGCATGGTGGTGTATGCCTTTAATCCCGGCACTCTTTGGCAGAGGTAGGAGGATTACTGTGAGTTCAAGTCTACCCTGAGAGATTACATAGAGAATTCCAGGTTAGCCTGGGCTAGAGCAAGACCCTACCTCAGGAAAACAAACAAACAAACAACAACAACAACAACAACAACAAAACCCACCAAAACAAACTTTGCTTGTCTAGCATGTGTAAGACCTGGTATTTGATTCCTAGGAAACAAAAGGAGTTTATTGTCTCAAACACAATGTGTTTCTCTTTTCTTTTCTTTTCTTTTCTTTTCTTCTCTTCTCTTCTCTTCTCTTCTCTTCTCTTCTCTTCTCTTTTTTTTTTTTTTTTTTGGAGGTAGGGCCTCACTTCAGCCCAGGCTGACCTGGAATTCACTCTGTATTCTCAGGATGGCCTCGAACTCATTGTGATCCTCCTGCCTCTGCCACCTGAGTGCTGGTGTTAAAGGTGTGTGCCACCATGCCCAGCTCATAATGCATTTCTTTTCTTTTTCTTTTTAAACTTTTATTTACTTTTTGTTTGTTTGTTTGAGGTAGGGTCTCACTCTAGCCCAGGCTGACCTGGAATTCACTCTTATTCTCAGGTTGGCCTTGAACTCATGGCAATCGTTCTACCTCTACCTCCCAAGTGCTGGGATTAAAGGCATGCACCAACATGTCCAGACCAGGTTCGGGTCACATAATGCATTTTTTAAAAATTTTATTTTGTCTGGGTATGGTGGCGCATGCCTTTAATCCCAGCACTCTGAAGGCAGTGGTAGGAAGATCGCTGTGAGTTCGAGGCTACCCTGAGACTACAGAGTGAATTCCAGAACAGCCTGGACCAGAGAGAGACCCTACCTTAAAAAACAAAACAAAAAAAAATTATTTTGTTTATTGACAACTTCCATAATTTTAGACAATAACCCCTGGTAATTCCCTCCTTCCCCCCCCCCCCCACTTTCCCCTTTGAAATGCCACTCTCCATGTCTCAACTGCAGTTGTAATTTTTTATATTGTAACTGTCTGTTGGAGACCTGATTTTATTTTAATTTTGGTTTTTCGAGGTAGAGGCTCACTCTAGCCCAGACTGACCTGGAATTCACTATGTAGTCTCGGGCTGGCCTCACACTGTCAGCAGTCCTCCTGCCTCGGCCTCCCAAGTGCTGAGATTAAAGGCATGTGCCACCATGCCTAGCGAAGACCTGATTTTAGACAACAATGTAACAAAGCTGTGTGACTTGAAAGTAAGTTTCCCAAGTGTGTGTGTGTATGTGTGTGTGTGTGTTTTCCATGACTGAGAAAATACCTGAGATCAAACAGTGTAAAGGAGGAAAGGTTTATTTTCACCCCATGATTCAGAAGCATCAGCCCATGACTTGCTGGCTTCATTGCTTTTTAGGCCTGTGATAAGGCAGAAACATCATGGCAGAAGGGCATGGTTGAAGAATGTTGCTCACTTATTAGCATCCAGGAAACAAGGAGGGACCAGGGACAAGGTGTACCCTTCAAGGGAAGTTCCCATTGAACTGATCCCCTGAATCCTAATGATTTCAACTGTGAACTCATGAATGGATTAGCTGGTTGATAAAGTTAGCACCCTCATGACCTGTTCACCTCCCAAAAGCCCACTGGTGTAGCATATGAGCATTCAGGGAACTTTTCAGATTCAAACCATAGTAGCAAGGAAATTGTAGAGATCAATTATCTAAAATTCAGTGATAGAATTCTGTGTTGTATGGCTTGGTCTCAGTCCTCTACTTACTGGTTTGTTTGTGGTATGAGGAATGCTGTGCTCATAGATGTTCTTGCAGATCACCTCTTTGTGGAAAGTGAGATATTCCTCAAGTAAGAAGTTTTCAAGGCATTTCTTTGGCTTACATGCCTGATGATTGAAATAATGGCCTGAAAACTGAAATAGCTATACTCCTGGGAATGGTCTGAGGTAAAAGGGTTAAACACACAGAGATGATGTATCAGTTTCCTGGGTTTTATTATGTTTATTCTTCATTGTCAACTTGAATGGATTTGGAATTGCCTGGGAGACACATCTCTGGATGTCTCATGGAAGGTGTTTTTTTTTTTTTTTTTTTTTTTTGGTTTTTCGAGGTAGGGTTTCACTCTAGCCCAGGCTGACCTGGAATTCACTACGGAGTCTCAGGGTGGCCTCGAACTCATGGCGATCCTCCTACCTCTGCCTCCCGAGTGCTGGGATTAAAGGTGTGCGCCACCACGCCCGGCTTCATGGAAGGTGTTTTCAGAGATGAGTAAAGACCCACTTTGAATGTGGGTGGCCCATCTCCTTGGCTGGGATCCTGAACTGAATAAAAGGGAAGACAGAGAACAGCTGGGTGCCAGCATCTATCTCTGCTTTCTGATCTGCCCAGAAGTGAGCCATCCAGTAGCCTCCTGCTCCCTCTGTTCTGTGTTTCCTGCCATGATGGAATATGTGTGAGCCAGAATCAACACTGCCTCCCTGATCAGGTATTTGGTCATAGCAATGAGAAAAGTAATATAGGCTGTTGGAACAGTTCCACAAACTCGGTGACTAAACACATTGGCTGTCTGCATTCCTGAGGCTAGGAGTCTTGAGTCAGGGTGTGACAGAGCCTTTCTCAGGCTTTTGAGTGGAATCTTTTATTACTTCTTGCAAACTTTTGGTGGTAGCCTGTGATCCTTGGGATTCATTGACTTATAACTTCATTAGCTCAGTCTTTTTCTCCTGTGTGTCTTCACATTGTTCTATCTTTGTGTGTGGGTCCAGTTTCCTTTGTGTAAATAAGGATGCCTTATTTAATACAGGGCCTACCTCAATGAGATTGTCTGAGTTTGATCAAACCTACCAAGAATCTATTTCACAATAAGGTCACATTTTGATGTACTGAGGATTTGGACTTCAAAATGTATATGTATGTGTATGTATAAATAACCAAACATACATATGTCTATATATGCATATACACATATACATGGTACAGTTCAGTCCATAACAAACGTTTTCATATGCACACTCTTTCCTACAGTGGAAACAAAATTTATGTATTGTAATGAAGACATTTTCATACCACATCTCTAGTGGATCATGACTACCAAATTTCTCTGTTGTATTTTAAAGAACACTGTGGCATTGTAATTTATTATTTATTATATATTATATATACATATATGTAATATATATTAAATATATTTTATTTATTTATTTATTTGCCAACGAACTCCAGATGCGTGTGCCCCCTTGTGCATCTGGCTTATGTGGGTCTTAGAGAGTCGAACTGGGATCCTTTGGCTTTGCAGGCAAACGCCTTAACCGCTGAGCCATCTCTCCAACCCTCTATTTTATATTTTTCGAGACAGCTGACCTTGAACTAACTCTGTAGCCCAGACTGGTCTTGAACTCAAGTGATCTTCCTGCCTCAGCCTCCTCAGTACTGGGATTAAAAGTTGTTAGCTACCATGCCTGGTTTAGCATTGCAATTTTAATGACAATATTAAATATACTCTGTACTGCAAATTTTTGCAGCTATTTCAGCTTATAATAAAAAAAAATCAAATGCCAAATATGTGGAGTACATAGCTTTTGAAAATTATTTAGGAATGAATGGTGTAACCAAATTTTTGAAGACCATCTATCTTGAACAGGGTTCTTCCAGCTCCGTGCTATTATGTTTCATGTTGTTGTTTTACTGTGTGTTTGGGTGTATGTGTTCGTGTATGTGGAGGCCCCCAAAAAAAGCCCTGGGTGTCATGCTTTTGGTGCTTTTCATCTTTTCATTAAGGTGAGATCTCTCATTGTCCTGGAGGTTGCCAAATAGGCTAGACTAGCTGGCCAGTAAGCCTCAGGGATCTTCCTATCTTTACCTCCCCAGGGCTAGGATTGCAAGTATGTTGCTGTCATGCCTAGCTTTTCAAAAATGGTTTCTGGGGATTGAATTTAGTTCCTCTGTTTGCATAATAAACACTTTACTGACTGTTTCCCCAGCCTGTTTTTAGTTTCGTTTTTTGAGACAGCTTTCATGTATCTCACCCTGCCTTGAAATTGACATACAGATGAGGATGGTATTGAACTTCCCATTCTCCTGCCTCCAACTCACGAGTGTTGCGGTCATAGGAGTGTGCCACTCTGCCTAAGTTTGCTATTAATGTTTTGGATTTGATTGTTCATTTTGGGAGAGACTGTCTCATGTACCACAGTGGTTCTATGATTAGGTGATCTTAGTGCTATTTTTACTCATAGGGAATCCAAATACTAAAATACACTGAAATGGCCTTAATGCCTTTAGGACAGTGTCTGTGTGACACACACTAAGTTCTGTAGTGCTTGCTCATGTTATGTCATGTGGGTTCCAAGTATCAATTAAAACTTCTAAATGTTGAACTAATACACTACAGAAGTCCTACATTCCAGAAGCAAATATAAGCAGGGCACATGCCTTTAATGCCAGAACTCGGTTGCCTTGAGTTTGAGGCCACCCTGAGACTACATAGTGAAATCCAGGTCAGCCTAGACTATAGTGAGACCCTACCTTGAAAAACCACAAAAAAAAGAAAAGAAAAGAAAAAAAGAAGCAAATATACTCTCTCTCACACACATAAATAACTAAAAATTAAAAATTAAAAAGTTAGGGCTGGAGAGATGGCTTAGCAGTTAAGGTGCTTGCAAAGCCTCAGGGCCCAGGTCCAATTCCCTAGATCTCATGTAAGCTGGATGCACATAGCAGCTCATGTGTCTAGAGTTCATTTGCAGTGGCTATATGTCCTGGCATGCCCATTCTTTCTTTCTCTCTCTCTCTCTCTCTCTCTTTCTCTCTCTCTCTCTCAAATAAAAATAAAAAATAAAATTAAGAAGCAAATATATTTAAATAGAACAAAAATCTTGCTGGGTATGGTGGTGCACACCTTTAATCCCAGCACTGGGGAGGTAGAGGTAGGAGGATCACTGTGCATTCGAGGCCACCCTGAGACTACATAGTGAGTTCCAGGTCAGCCTGGGCTAGAGTGAGACTGTACCACCCGAAAACAAACAAAAAACAATTTATGGCAGTTGTTATCTGTAGTAGTTAATATAAACTGGAAATATAAATAGTTGATTATATTAAAATGACAATAAGTTACCAAATAAATTGTCAGCAAAAATTCCAGTGTTCTTTATTTAGAGCTGAAGTAAAAAGCAGTAATATTTTGTAATCCTTTGCAGAGACAAGAGAGTGAACTTGATGGTTCCTATGCATATCTCACAGTGAGGCAGTTTTTACATGTTTGTGTCAGAAAACCACTTAGTCATCTTTTCTCCTTTTTGGCTTTTCGAGGGAGGGTCTCACTTTAGCTCAGGCTGACCTGGAATTCACTATGTAGCCTCAGGGTGGCCTCGAACTCATGGTAATTCTCCTACCTTTGCCTCCTGAGTGCTGGGATTAAAGGGCATGTGCCACCATGCCCGGCCTTAGTCATATTAATCTTATATGTAAATGTATAATATGTAATGCATGTCTTAGACGTGAATGCATATGTAATATGCAGTGCATATCTTTTCTTTCTTTCTTTCCTTTGTTTGGTTTTTCGAGGTAGGGTCTCACTCTATCCCAGGCTGACTTGAAACTCACTCTGTAACCCCAGGCTGGCCTCAAACTCATGGAGATCCTCTTAACCTCTGAGTGCTGGGATTAAAGGCATGCGTTACCACACTTGGCATATGTAATGCAACTATTTAATTTCCTATCTAAATTAAAGAATGTGTCAGATGTTACATTGGAAGGTGGTTTGCTATGATGTTATAGGTTCTTTTGTGCTTTTTTCAGTCTTAGAAAAAAAACAATTGACTTTTTCTGCCTTTAGTTTCATGTTTTCCAGCACCCAACATAACTTGTAAGAATTTCAGTGGTAATGAAACACATTTTACTGGAAATGAAGTTGGCTTTTATAAGCCCATATCTTGCCGAAATGTGTAAGTACCTTACTGAAACTTAAAATATTGCTTCTTAGTTTCTTTTAGTAAAGAAATAGATTATGAGGGAAATCTTGCAAATACAATGATTATCTTTTTTGTCTGTCAGAAATCCTTTGTTTACTTTTATTTAAAAACTTAGTGTGTGTGTGTGTGTGTGTGTGTGTGTGTGTAAAGGGGGGGAGGTGCCCCAAGGTCTGTCACTACTGCAAATAAATGCTAGATACATGCACCACTTTTTGTGTTTGGCTTTATGTGGATGCCTGGGAATTGAACTCAGGCCAGCAGCTTTTAGAGACAAGTACCTTTAAGTATTCAGCCATCTCTTCAGTCCCAAACATTTTTTTTTTCTTTTTTTCTTTTTTCCAGGTAGGGTCTCACTCTAGCTCAGGCTGACCTGGAACTCACTAGTCCCAAGCTGTTCTTTAACTCACAGTGATCCTCTTATCTTTTACCTCCCATTAAAAGTGAGGGCCACCATGCCTGGCTCATGCTAATGGCCTTTTAAATTTGATTTCCCTTTCTAGCAAACTCTAAAAAAATTATTTATTATTTATTTGCAAGGCGAGAGAATGAATGAGAATGAATATGCCAAGGCCTCTTTGCCACTGCAAATGAACACAAGATGCATGTGCCACTTTGTGCATCTGGTTTTACATGAGTACTAGGTACTTGGATCCATAATGGTAGATGTAGCCTCTTTAGTTAAACTTTTTGAAAAAGTATTTCTGTAATACTTAGCTATTATGAAGTTTTCTTTTAATGCAATATGGCCATTTAGCTATGCTGAAAATCACCAACAGTCTTTGTTACTCTCAAATCCTACTCATAGTCTGTATATTTTGATCTTTCTATGACATTGGCTATGTTCTTTTAAAATACTTTCTTTTCTTGACTTCTAGTATTAAACTGGAATGAGAATTCTTTGGTTAGTATACCTTTGCTTGTCTCCAAAATGAAATCACTAGTTTTTTTTTTTTTTTTTTTTTTAGTGAAACAAATTTGTTAAATCGTAGCAATATAAGGTTTAGGGGTAGTTTGTTCTATTATTGTGACAGTTATTGACAAATACTCTCCTACTGTCTATTTTTAGCACAACAGCCAGAGTAACTAGTCTAAACCGGATCACGCTGCATCTTAAAATCTTGCACTAGTAGCTTCCCCTTTCTATCTCAGAAGCATTTGTCAGAGTATTTGTGGTAGTATACAAATATTGCTTCCTTCAGTCTTGTAGTCTCCCACTAGTCTCCCTTGTTTACTCTGCCCTGGCTATACCTGCCACCTTACTAGACCTGCACCCGCAAAGTGGTGCTGCTGTTTTCTGTGCTGAGGCCACTCCTTCCTCAAAGCCTGGACTGGCTGAACTCATTTATTCCCTCAGGTCTCTCTCTCATAATTTAAGTAGCCCTTATATTCTATATTCTCTACATACCCTGGAATTCTTTTTTATTGTTACTGTTTTTAAATAGCATCTATGACTTTCTCTTTTTTTTGAAAAATTTTCTGTTTTTTATTTTTTTAAATTTTTTTGTTTATTTTTATTTAGTTATTTGAGAGCAACAGACAGGAGGGAGAGAGAAAGAAAGAATGGGCGTGCCAGGGCTTCCAGCCACTGCAAACGAACTCCAGACGCATGTGCCCCCTTGTGCGTCTGGCTAACGTGGGTCCTGGGGAATCGAGCCTCGAACTGGGGTCCTTAGGCTTCACAGGCAAGCGCTTAACTGCTAAGCCATCACTCCAGCCCTGAAATTTTTTTTTATTTATTTTAAATATTATATTATTTATTTATTTATTTGAGAGAGAGAGAAAGGCAGATAGACAGACAGACAGATATATAGAGAAAATGGGTACGCCAGGGCCTCCAGCCACTGCAAATGAAATCCAGCTGCATGTGAGTCTGGCTTTATGTGGGTACTGGGAAATTGAACTTGGGTCCTTTGGCTTCGCCGGCAAACATCTTATCTTAACCACTAAGCCATCTCTCCTGCCCTGATTTACTTTTATTTTTTAATTATTATTATTTTTTTATGAGAGATAGTGAGACCCAGGGCCTCTAGCCACTGCAATTGAACTCTAGGTGGACACGGCACCAAGTGTGCATGCATCACCTTGTGCATCTGGCTTATGTGGAATCTGATGCATGCAAGCTCCTTAACAGCTAAGCCATCTCTCGGGCCCTTTTTTTTTTGAGGGGGGGTAGGTTCTCACTCTAGCTCAGGCTGACCTGGAATTCACTATGTAGTCCAGGCTGGCCTCGAACTCACAGTGCTATGATCCTCCTACCTCTGCCTCCCAAGTGCTGGGATTAAAGGCATGTGCCACCATGCCCAGGCTGATTTACTTTTTAAATAGTTGTGTTTTGGCTTACTGTCACTAAAATGTAATCCCTTCAAGGACAGGGATCATTGCTGCTTATTTTCATTAATTTGTTCCATAAGGTTAGAAGGTGCAAGTAGGCACCCAAAAAGGATTAATGGGATGAATGTATGATTGAGTGAGCCAAGTAAATGAGTAGCAACTTATAGGTTTGTTTCATAAAATGTTCACGTGTCAGAAATACATGATTATGATGCTTATGTTATAATTGTAGAAATGGCTATTCATACAAAGTGGCTGTTGCATTATCTCTCTTTCTGGGATGGTTGGGAGCAGATCGATTTTACCTAGGATACCCTGCCTTAGGTGAGTAGCGAATCCTTGTGAAACATGTTTTAAATTTCTCTTAAATGTATGTATTATGGACTAAATCTTTACTTTTTAAAGTTCCACATTATTAGATTCAAGTAGTATATTTCTCCACGTTGAGAGCTGTTAATTAGGTGTATAATTCAACTTAAAAAAGAGCTATTTACTTTGTGTATTGATCTTTATAAAAACATACCTGAGGGTGTAGGCACTTAGTGGTAGATTCAGATTCAGAGTGGAGGACCAGGAGGACAGTTTCTAGGATCCTTATTATAATGAGAAAGAGAGATAGGAGGAGGGATAGAGAGTGTGTTAAAGGGGGGGGGGTTGTTGGAGCTGGGGAGATGGCTCAGCAGTTAAGGGCACTTGCTTGCAAACCCTGCTGGCCCAGGTTCAATCCCTAGTACCCACATAAAGCCATATGCACAAAGTGGCACATGTATCTGGAGTTTTGTTTGCTGGGCTAGAGGTTCTGGCATGACCATTTCTTTTCTGTCTCTATATCTTTCTGTCACTCTGCTTATAAATAAATAAAAAAATATATTTTTTAAGATGATGAGGGGGTGTTGCATGCACATGGAGCAGGAGAGCTGAAAGACTGTGGGTTTTATGGGGGTGGGGAGAGAAACTGCCTTGCAAGGGAGTCCTTGGGTGGTATACGGATGTGTGGGCTGGGGGTGAAGGTGGCCTTCCCTCCTCTTAGTCCAGAGGTATCCTCAGTTACCATAAGGTCTCAGGGTTAGCATGGCCAGGTGGTAATAGAGAGAGGGGAAGGCAGGGAGCTTGTGGGCACTGTGAGTGCTGGTGCTATGCACACAGCATATGCTCAGTGAGCACATATTCCATCTTTCCAAAAATTTTTCTTTTACTTGAATCTTTATCATTGTACCCTAGAAATGGTGACAGCTATTTTCAGAACAACTTGGCATTGGCATGTTGGTGATAACATGAGCTGGGTTAGGAGCCTAGCTTTTACCACCTCTTTTGATCCCTCTCCATGCCTTTCTCCTAGCTGAATCTTCATGGTTTCCATAGTTACTCATACTTACAAAAACTATATTTGACCATGAATTTTGTCATGACGTAGGGGGGTTGCATTGAGTTGAAGGCTCGCCTGGGGATATAGAGTGAATTCCAGGCTAGCTTGGGCTACAGTGAGATCCTGTCTCGAAAAAACAGAATAAAAATAAAAAGCTGGAGGAGGACGTGTGGCAGAGTGAGGTAAAGAGAAGGTGATGTAGTGCTCCTGGTCTGGATAATATAACTATACCTTCATGACATTCCTTAGAGCAGCCGTGTCTTTCCACAGTGCAGCTGGAAACTGTCAGATGTCCAAAATAAACCTTATTTAGTCTTTCCCTTTTAGTTCATGAATGGGTGGAGAAACTGAGTTCACAGAGTTCATAATGAGAAAGTTACAGCATGGTGTTACTCTGACACTCCCTGCATTTGCCTGTTCTTAGTTAACATGTTTTTGGAAAGACTTATAGCTTAAAATGTTTTCCCTAGTCCTGGTATTTTCAGTTGAAAGGAGTGCTGTCATTCAGAGCATTTTTAACTATATTAAACAATGTTGATTAGTATAAAAGTAGTTACAGATACAATCTTAAATTCCATATTTCTTAAGGTCTTTAAAAATATTTTCTAGAGAGAGAGGGGGAGAGAGAGAGAGAGGGAATTGGTGTGTGAGGGCCTCATCCACTGTATTTGAACTCTAGACACTTGAGCCACCTAGTGGCCTTGTGCTTGCCTCATCTTTGTGCATCTGGCTTATGTGGGATCTGGAGAGTCGAACATGGGTCCTTATACTTTGTAGGTAATTGCCTTGACGGCTAAGCCATCTCTCCAGCCCTCTTATGTTCTTTTTAAAAGTTCTTTAGCTTGCCGGTCGTGGTGGTGCATGCTTTTAATCTCAGCACTCATGAGGGAGGCAGAAGTAGGAAGATCACTGTGAGTTCAAGGCCACCCTGAGCATACATAATGAATTCCAGGTCAGCCTGGACTAGAGCAAAACCCTACCTCAAAAAGCCAAAAATAAAAACAAAAATAAATTATTTTTAGCTTTAAATCTTCAGCTCTTAATATCAAATTTAGGGCCTTATTCATGCTACATACATGCTGAGCCACTCAGCTGTTCTTCAACTGCAGCATAGCATGGTGTGCGGGTTTTCCTGTTTGTCTTTAGTAGTTGTTGTGGTGTTAGTATTTGTGTTGTTCTTTTTTCTTCTCTTTACAGCTGAATAAAACTTCATTGTGTGTATATGTATCACGTCTTCATGATCCATTCATCAGTTATTGGGCATCTAGGCTGATTCCGTTTCCTAGCTATTGTGAACGGAGCAGCAACGAATATGGCTGAGCAAGTATCTACAGTAAAGCGTAGAGTCCTTAGGGTATGTGGCCAGGAGTGGAATAGCTGGGTCATAGGGTAGATTGAATTTTAGGTTTTTGAGAAACCTCCATGCAGATTTCCACAGTAGCTATATCAGTTATCAGTTTACACTCCCACCAATAGTGAATTAGGGTTCCTCTGACCCCATTTCATTGTTAGCATTTGTTACTTGATTTTTTTTTTTTTTCAAGGTAGGGTCTCACTGTAGCCCAGCCCAGACTGATCTGGAACTCACTACGTAGTCTCAGGGTGGCTTTGAACTCATGGCAATCCTCTTACCTGTGCCTCCCAGGTGCTGAGATTAAAGACGTGAGCCAACCATGCCCACCTCATTTGATTCTTTGGTGATAGCCATTCTGACCAAGGAGAGATGGAAACTCAAAGTAGTTTTTTATTTTTATTTATTTTTGAGGTAGGGTCTCATTCTAGCCCAGGCTGACCTGGAATTCACTCTGTAGTCTCAGGGTGGCCTCCAACTCACAGTGATCCTCCTACCTCTGCCTCCCTAGGGCTGGGATTAAAGGTATTCACCACCACATCTGGCATAATTAATTAACTGGAACATAAAAACATAAAATTGTACATACTAGTGGAATAATCTGATGCCCTAAATTTATGTTTTTAGAATGTAAAGTTAAAGTAATTAAACTGTTTAATACACTTACTTATAAAGCTGGACATGATGATGTACAGCTATAATTCCAACTACTTGATAGGCTGAGGCAGAAGAATCTCAAATTCAAATTTGAAACCAGCCTGGATGGTAACATACTATCTGAAAGTAACAACAAAAACCACATTTCAAATATGAGCTTTATTAAGTCATATGGCAGCATACTCAGTCCTTCTCTTCCTGCCTGCCTGTCTCTACCAAAGACTGAACCCAGGCCTTGTATGAATTGTGAAACTTACATTGTACCACCGAGTTACATTAATCCTTTTATAACATATTTATTTGTGAGGGAGAGATTCATTTGTTCTGTGATCTCATTTAATCCAGATGGTTCTCTGTTTATATTTTGCTGGCATGACCTATCAGTTGATCAGAGTGGGGTGTAGAAGTCACCCACTATACCTGTGTTTGGTGTTATCTGTGAGTTTAATTCTAATAATGTTTGTTTGATGAAATTAGAAGTCCCCATTGTTAGGTGCATTAGGATTGTAATGTCCTCCTGTTGGAGTGTTCCTTTAATCAATATAAAATGACCTTCTGTATCTTTCCTAAGTAATGTTGGTCTGAAGTCTACCTTGTCAGATATTAGGATAGCAACCCCTGCTTGAAACACTGTTTTCCAACCTTTCACCCTACGATAGTGTCCATCCTTTGTGGAAAGATGAGTTTCTTGGAGGCAACAAATTGAAAGAGCCTACTATTTAATCTAGTCTGCATACCTATGTCTTTTGGTTGGGGCATTGAGGCTGTTGATATTAAGAGTTATTATTGAGGGCTGGAGAGATGGCTTAGTGGTTAAGGCATTTGCCTGCAAAGCCAAAGGACCTTGGTTCATCTCCCCAGGACCCACGTAAGCCAGATGCACAAGGGGGCACATGCGTCTGGAGTTTGTTTGCAGTGGCTAGAGGCCCTGGCACACTCATTGTCTCTCTCTGTCTTGCCTGCCTCTTTCTGTCTTGCTCTCTCTTTTTTCTTTTTTTCTTTTATTATTATTATTATTTTTTTTTGGTTTTTCGAGGTAGATTCTCATTGTAGCCCAGGCTGACCTGGAATTCACTCTGTATTCTCAGGGTGGCCTCGAACTCATGGCACTCCTCCTACCTCTGTCTCCCGAGTGCTAGGATTAAAGGCGTGTGCCACCACGCCCAGCAAAATGTGTAGCCCAGGCTGGCCTCGAACTCCTGATCCTCCTGCCTCCGCTTCTTCAGCAATATCCTACCAGCGTGCACCACCACACCCACCTTGCTCTCCCTTTGATTCCTTTGATTTCCTCTTTCATTCCTTTGATTTCTTCTTTGACTTCTTTGAACATCTTTACAATCATTCTTTTGAAATCTTTCTCAGGCATTTCCTCTAACTTGTTCTCACTGGAGGTCATTTCTGATGCATTAATACTTTTTGGTGGATTTATATTGTCTTGATTTTTGGTGTTTCTTGTGTTATAATTATATATTTTTGCATCTTGGATTAAGTTAATGCTTGGATTTTCTAGTTAGCTGGGTATTGTTAGCTATATCAATCGATCTGATGTTATATATCTTCAGGGTAGGAGCTTAAGATGTTAGGTGTGGCTCTTAAGACTCTCAGAGTATCTACAAAAGTGTTCCTAGGGGTTGGGTTTGCCTGCTGTGGGAGTATTCAAGTAGGCTGAGTGGAACAAAATGCAGATAGGTTCTAAAATTTAACTAAACAATGTACACATTCAATGAAAAGCAGCACCGAGTATTTATGCAAGAGTAGGTATTATAACAATCAGATCCTCTATCAACAAAGAGGTTAAGATTTCTGGTCTGTTGAGGGTTCCAAGTCAGCTTGTGACCAAGTGAGTCCCTTCCCTGGTGCAATCCCAGTTACATTTTTGGATGATTTTGGTCTCAGTTATGTGACCCTCTTTGGTGCCCTGTGGGTTCAAATAGGCTGGCTGGGTTGCTGGACCGCTGTTCTGTTTTCTGGGGCTGGGCACTGGCTTTTCCTGTGGGGCAAGCCAAGCCTGGCAGCTGTGGCCCCGCAGACCTGGCACTGCCGCTGCTGGAGCCCCTGCTGCCAATGCCGGAGCCACCGCTGCCGGAGCCACTTTGGCCTGCCTGTATGGGTTCTGGATGCTCTGGATCTCTTCTACTTCTCTGCTGCTGTTTTAATTTTTGCTGGGTTTTCTTTGACTTTTTCTCCCTTAGACTGCTTTGGTGTGGTTCCTATGCCGCCATCTTAATTGGAAGTCCTCTTGCTCTCTCAAATAAATAAATAATTAATTAAAAAGAGTTATTGTTGAAAGGGGTGTATTTATTTTTGCCGTTTTTCTTGTTTTGTAGTTCTTCCAGTTTTACCTTTACTCTCTTGTATTAACTAGTATTTGAGTATGGTTTATTTTTTCCAGGTTCCTTATATGTGTGCTTTTCTTTGTCTTCAGCATGGAGGATCCTTTCAAGTATTTTCTGTAGAGCTGGTTTTGTCTTCAAATATTTCTTTTTTCTTTTTTTTTCACAAAATAACTTTTAATACTTTGTGCCTGGGTAGCAGCATCTTGCACTGTGACATTCCTATACATACATGAACATTTTATCCAAGTACAAATGTTAAAAGCAGAGTAATGTAACCAATTGCCTATACAAAGGTAAATAGACACTGTGCGTTATTTTTCTTCTTGAGTCGTTTTGCTGCATAGTAAATTGCAATTACATGTCAGTATTATGTTACTGATTCATCGAATACACTTTGAACCGTGAGGTACGGCAGCTCCCTGTGAGAGAGCTTAACATGTAAACCTTAAAATTTTGAGTGATTTTTTTTTTTTTTTTTTTTTGCTGCCATGGATAGGAAAGACAAAGAAAATCTAGCAGTCAAGACCCTACAACCTTATTTCTCTAAAATAAATAAATAAATAAACAAACAAACAGGATCCAGGCATGGTGGCACAGGCCTTTAATCCCAGCAATCGGGAGGCAGAGGTAGGAGGATCACTGTGAGTTCGAGGCCACCCTGAGACTATGTAGTAAATTCCAAGTCAGCTTGAACTAGAGTGAAACCCTACCTAAAAAAAATTTTTAAAAAGTAATACTAAGCTATCATTTCTTTACTGGACTGTTCTTTAACAGACAAAGGTAATGCAAATACTGAAATGAAGCTATGTTTGTTACGGAATTATGGATTAAAACAGTTATTAAAAAAATCGCCAGGTAACTGCTCATTTACTTTACACCAGGTTGAGATCCTAATATATGCATCTCAACTTTATAATTCAAGATTGTAGTTAATGATTTCTGATTCACTTGAATTACCATGGTAATTAGACAGTTAGGAACCTTATATTTTCTTACAAAGGACATGCTTAACATTTTGTTACATTTCTTCTAAACATGTTAAGCACAAAATCCCCCTAAAATGAACAGTCTGCTCTAGAAGTTAGGTAAGGTTAAAAGTTGGTATCAAAAGCTATCACACTTTTACCATTTCCACCATAGGGTAAATTCAAATCAACAAAGTTAACTATTGTCTATACATCTAACAGATCTGAAAATGAACAAAGTAGCTAAAATTAGATTAATACTGCCATTCCATCTTGAATATTTTCAGTATGTTTCATACTTTCAAAGTGGACAGTAACGAGGTTCCCTGTTTTAACATAATTTCACTTTAAATTTTGTATCTAGATTTCATATTTATGTTAAAACTGGGTGGTTTCTCAAGCCATTCAAATCCTCTAGAAAATAAATCATGATTGGCCATGTTTATCACAACTATCACAAAACATTACTGGAAATATGAGTCACAGAAATGGAGCCAAATAGAGTAAATAGGAAGAACTACTTCAACAGAAAGTAAACAGATCCAAGAAGAAACAAACTTGTGATAATAGACCTCATGTTTTGTCCACAGCAGTAGTGTACTCAAAATAACGGCAGTCCCTAGTATGAGACTGTCTTCGGTGTCTAGAGCTGGGTAGGCACTTTAAGTGAGAACCTAAAAATGATAGTGATTAGAAAAAGTGGAAAATTACCAGTTACAAATTGCTATCAATAACCTAATCTATATTTTTGGTCAGAACATTAGTGAGAATATGTATTTTTATGAAACTAACAAAAACCCCACAAATAATTCCAGGTCAGCCTGAGCTCCAGTGAAACCATACCTCAAAAAAAAAGTGCCTCATTTTTAAAATTTGAATTTTCTTTTATGAATATTATTTTTAAGCAGAATTTCTGCTTAAAGAAGTATCATAGATTATGATGTGACTGTAAGAGATCTTTGCTGACCTGTCTGATAGTGATGTATATATAGAAAAGCTGTGCCATCTGGTTCTTTACCAGCTAGAACTTTTGAACACTCAATGCAATCTTGACTCCTCTAAACCGCAACACCAGTGTCCTAATCATACAACTAAGTGCTGGTTAACAATGGGATTAACATTGCTGTATTTAGGGTAAGATAGGAAAAGGGATGGGAAATCAGAAGAGGACTACAACATGAGCCAACAAGAATCAACTCTTAATACTCATTTTTACTATCCCAGTACGCCAGGTCAAAGAGCTTTTCCTGTACTTTGTATCATAAGGAGGAAAGCAAAGCAAGTGACGTGATGTAACAAGTTACTTTGCCTAGTGCCTCTTGGTATTAAGGAAATATATGGATATCATTCCCATCAGTAAAAGCACCTCAAGAGAGGACTGAGAAAAGTAAAATACAAAGGAGTTATGTTTGTGTTCCCCTAAAGTCATCAATACAAAAAGTTAAAAACACTCCTGTCTTTCCTCACATTATACTTAAAATAGTAAAAATGTTTTTCTTACAACACACACACGTGTGTATGTATATAAATAGAAACATGGAAAACTAAAGACCCCTAAAGTGACTTTGCTAATGCAAATTATGGGGGAAATTTGGATTAAAGAACTGATTGAAATGATGAAGCTACCCACAGATTGCTTTCCCAATAAATGCATCTCCAAACAACAGCTTCTGTCTGAGCTGGAACAACCTCATAGAATCATGAAGACAAAGGAAGTAAATGTTCCATATGCCAAATAACTTAGTAATGTTTCTTCAAGCCTCACACATTCACTTTAAACTAATTTATGGTTAAAAAACAAAACAAATTACAGAAAAAATGTTAACTTGTTGGTGTTCTATATACTAATTTACAGGTCATGAGGATTTAATTCATTTATTAACAATGCAAGGCACTTTACTTTTGTGGGGGACTTCATTTTGGAAAAAAAAAAGTGTTACACTGGTTATCTATTTAGAATCATTTTGGACTAATGCTAAAAAGGATCAGGCAACTCTCAAAGCAACATATTTGTCTTAAAAAAAGTTATGTGAGAAATATAGCACTATCCTTACTTTAAGCATTTAGTACTACAAAGTACAGCCATTTTCTCTAATCATTAAACTTTTTTTTCTCTTATAAATTAAGAAACATTAATTGGATTAGTTGGATTTAGTAAAATTAGGAGAGTTGGCTAATGTCATGATTTAAAGATATTAAGGCACCAATAAGTTTTTAAAAATGGTAATTAAGTTTACAAATCATACAAAAATGTAGCAGAGTCCTATATTTTATGTTTCTGTAAAAGGCTCCATCATAAAATTGAACTGTAAAGTTGTTTTTAAAATGTAATTAATATACAGAACACAAGATGAATTTTTAGCAAACCTTAGGAAATTCTTTTGTTATAAATTACCCAAAATTTATAAACAAATCCCTCATAACTTGCACTTTGTTTAAAGTAATAGCTTTATATCATACAAATAAATTTCAAGTATTAAAAGTGCATTATTGCAATAATACCTCTTTGCAAGTCCAAAATTCTTTGTTTATAATAAAACTGTAAATTTTTTTTTTTAAAAAACAGTCAAACCATCAGTGCTGTCTATTGAAGTCCAGCAACATCTTCTTACAATGTTGCCCAACAAGTTGTACAGAAATGTCTGGAAGCAACATATGACTAAAAAGAAACTACTTGTGTTTTTTGCAATTTTACATTAATATCTCTAGGATTTTTCCCCTTTCCAAAAAGAAATTCACACCATCTATAATATTCCTTGAAGGTCAGCCATTCTGTGCAGTTGCCACTTGCATATTTCCAAAATCATCTTCTTCATGTGTTCTTTTCAAACTTCCTGTGGTACCAGAATGAACAGATAAGGACCTTTTCAGTTGGAGTGGCGACATCATCTGTATTGTTAATTTTGCTAAGTAGATGAAGTTGGTGGACAAATCCAGCAATAGGATTAATACAAAATCTTCTTTCTTGGACATAAGTAAATGCATCTCTGTATTTCATCCCAAATGTTTCCATAATATATGCAGTAACAAAGGCAACACTTCTGGAGATACCTACATTTCCATGGATAAGAACTTTTCCTCCATTTTGTAAGCTTCCATCAATAAATTCTTTAGTCATAGGGAAAAAACATATTGTACTTTCAACTGGATTATCTGCAATATCCAAGACTAAATATCTAAATAATTGTTGAAAGTTTGGTTTAATAAAGTTTGCTTTGATATTTTGTCATATGCAAATTATATGAGTAATCCCATGTTTCTGGAGTATAGGTAGCTTGCTGTTCATAGCAGAAGAATATGGACCCAAGAACAATCCAGGTAAAATTTCTTGTATCTCTCGTCTCATAGAGTATGTCTTCGACGTTGTCTTTGCACTGTGGGATTGAGGGGAACTCAGCTTCATGTCGTCCATGGCCCCAGGGCCATGCTCAGGCGGGTGACTGGCTGGCTGGCTGGCTGGCTGGCTGGCTGGCTGGCTGGCTGGGTGGGGTGTGAGGGTTGAGGAAGCCCGATGTGACCCGCCCCTCGATGTGACCCAGGTGGCTGGCTCACAACTAACACTTGCCGACCAGAGGATCCCAGTGGTGGCAGCGACAACCAGGAAGAGGTGGGCAGGGTGGTGTGGACACAGCCATCATGTTGCTGCTGTCTCCTTCCATGGAGTCTGCACCCCTCAGGAAGCTCTTCAAATATTTCTTTACCTGCTTTTGTTGTGGAATGCCCTTATTTCTCCATCTATTCGAATGGATAGCTTTGCAGGATAAAGTAACCTTGGTTGACAGTGTTATCTTTCAAAGTTGGAATACATCACTCCTCTGGCTTCTAAAGTTTGTGTTGAGTAATCTGCTGTGATCCTGATGGGCTTGCCTTTGTATGTGACTTGATATTTCTTTCTAACTGCTTTCAGTATATTTTCTTTGGTTTGTATTAATTATAACTATAGTTTAATTATAATGTGGCGAGGAGAAGTTCTTTTTAAGTTTTGTCTGTTTGATGTTCTAAAGGCTTCCTGTATCTGCATTGGCATCTCTTTCCCAATTTGGGGGAAGTTTTCTTCTATGATTTTGTTGAGAACGCCTACTATGCCTTTGGAGTAAAATTCTTCTCCTACTACACCTTGAATTCTTAGGTTTGATCATTTTATAGTGTCCTGAATATCTTGAAATTGCCATTCATATTTTCCTATTAGTTTGTCTTTCTTTTTGTTGGACTGTATTAGATCTGCCACCTCCTTCATCCATTCTACTGGTGAGATTTTCTATAGAATTTTTGCTTTTTTTTTTTGTTTTTGTTTTTTGTTTTTCGAGGTAGGGTCTCACTCTAGCCCAGGCTGACCTGGAATTCACTATGGAGTCTCAGGGTGGCCTCAAACACAGCAGTCCTCCTACCTCTGCCTCCCAAGTGCTGGGATTAAAGGTGTGCGCCACCACACCCGGCTCTATAGAGTTTTTAATTTCACTGACTGTGTTCTTCATTGCTAGTATTTCTGACTGGGTTTTCTTTGTTATTTCTGTTTCCTTATTATATGTCTGGTATTGACCTCCTTATTTCATTAAATTGGTTTCCTGTGTCTTCTTTGATTTCTTTGATTTCCTTCTGGCTTTTAAAGTTTGTGTTGGATAATTTGCTGTGATCCTGATGGATTCACCTTTGTATGTGACTTGATTTTTCTCTTTAACTGCTTTCAATATATTTTCTTTGGTTTGTGTGTTTTGTAGTTTAATTATAATATGATGGTGAGAGATTCTTTCCTGATTTTGTCTGTTTGACATTCTATAGGCTTCCTGTATCTGCATTGGCATCACTTTCCCTCTTGGGGGAAGTTTTCTTCTATGATTTTGTTGAAAATACCTGTTATGCCTTTGGAGTGAAATTCTTCTTCCACTATGCCCTGAATTCTTATGTTTGATCTCTTCATAGTGTTCCAAATGTCTTCTTTCCAATTAGTTTGTCTTTCTCTTGGTTTGACTGTATCAGATCTGCCACCTGGTCTTCTAGTTTAGATATTCTGTCCTCTCCTTGATCTATTCTACTGGTGAGACTTTCTACAGAGTTTTCTGTTTGACTTACTCTGTTTTTCATATCTAGTACTTCTGATTGGTATATTTTCATTATTTGCATTTCCTTATTTATGTCCTTTATTGACCTCCGTATTTCATTAATTTGGTTATCTGTGTTTTCTTGGGATTCCTTCAGGAGTTTGTTTTCTTCTTTGATTCCTTTGAACATAAATATAATTAGTTTTTTGAAATCTTTGTCAGACATTTCATTTAGAGCAGCCTCACTGGAGGTCATTTCTGATGGATTTATAATTTTGGTGGGATTGCATTGTCTTAATTTTTGTTTTTCCTGTTTTTTTTTTTTTTTTTTTTTTTGAGGCAAAGGTAGTAAGATCGCTGTTCAAGGCCAGCCTGGAACTACAGAGTGAGTTCTAGGTCAGCCTGGGCTATACTGAGACCCTACCTTGGAACCCCCTCCCCCCAAATAAAGTAAAAGTGAAAGTTACCTGGTATTAGGAATGTAGCTCAATGGTAACAATGCATGCATAATTTGGATTCCATCCATAGCATTGCAAAGAAAAGAAAAAACAAATCCTCAATTCAGATACTCTCTCTCTCAAAAGCCTACTCTGTGGTCCAAGGATGGAACCAATGTCATTCTTAGATGTTTCCCGAGCACCTACCCTGTCCTCAACACTGAGCAGAGCACATACATATCCCATGATATGATTCATTATATATTTGTCTTCCTCATCTTTCTGTGAGCAACTTAGAGTAAGGACTATCATTCTCTGCCTGGTATAATACCTAGTTAAAGTAGATATTCAATATGACTTCTAAAGAAATGAACCAGGGTGCCGGGTGTGGTGGTGCACACCTTTAATCCCAGCACATGGGAGGCAGAGGTTGGAGGATCACAGTGAGTTTAAGGCCACCCTGAGACTCTATAGTGAATTCCAGGTCAGCCTGGACTAGAGTGAAACCTTACCTTGAAAAGCCTTAAAAAAAAACAAAGAAGAAAAGAAAGGAAGGAAGGAGGGAGGGAGGGAGAGAGGGAGGAAGGAAGGAAGGAAGGAAAAGAAAAAATGAACCAGGGCTGGAGAGATGGCTTAGTGGTTAAGGTACTTGCCTACAAAGCCAGATGACCCAGTTTTGATTCCCCAGGACCTATGTAAGCCAGGTGCACAAGGTGACACATACGCCTGTAGTTCGTTTGGAATGGCTAGAGGCCCTGGCATACACATTGTCATCCTCCCTCTCTCTCTTCTCTCTCTCTCTCAAATAAGTAAATTAAATATTTTTTAAAAATTAAAGAGGACTACTGGGTAAGATGGCAGCATATTAGCCATACCAAAGCAGCCTAGGGAGGGATATAAGCAGAAACACAGCAAAATACACTTCTACTGAGAAGTGAAGGTGTTTAAGTTACTATCAACCATGGCAGAGAAGCATGAGAGGCCAAGATCTTCCAGAAAAGAGGGAACTGGCCAGAATCCCACCAAGGCGGTGTGGTTGTACATGCCTTAATCCCAGCACTCGGGAGGCATAGGTAGGAGGATCATGGCCAGCTTGAGACTGCAGAATGAGTTCCAGGTCAGCCTGGGCTAGTGTGAGGCTCGACTTCAGAAAACAAAAACAAAAACAAAAATTTATTTTCTTATTTATGTATGTGTATGCGCATGGAGCTTCTTGTCACTGCAAAATTGCCAGATTCCTGTGCCAGTTTTTTTTTTTTTTGGGGGGGGGTCCTTTATGTAGGTCCTGGGGAATTGAATCTGGGCCAGCAAACTTTGCAAGCAAGTGCCTTACAACATTGAACCATCTCTCCAGCACTAGTTTTAAAATTCTTTAAATTTATGTATATTATCTTGGATCTGTTCAGTATTCCCTTTGCATATTTGTTACTCTAGGATTTGTATAATTTGTAATAAAATTCCAAACATGAGAAGCATTCCTTTATCCAATGTTTTATCTTATAAATAAAATTTATATCTTATTTGTGTGTGTGTCTGTGTATGCATGTGTTGCATGTGTGCGTATGAGAAGGTTGCCTGTCTGTCCTGTGTTTTTCTTTGAAACAGGGTCTCCCTTGTTTTTGTCACTAGATAGGCCAGCTAGCTGGCCTATGATCAGGATTCTCCAGGCTTTGCCTCCCATTGCTGCAGGTGCATTGTGATTACAGATACCTGTACTGCTTTGTGTCCAGCTTTTATGTGGGTGCTGGGGAATCAAATTCAGGTTTGGAGGCTTGCAAGTCTTTAACCACAGAACCATCTCCCCAGTCTTCTGATGTATTATCTTACCAGAAACTTCATCTTATTTTTGTGAAGTCTTCCCCCTTTTTTGTATGGTCAGAGATGGAACCCAGGTGTAATTAAATCAATAAGGGGTTTGATACTAGGAGATGTTCTGTAATGGATTTTCTTTTTTTTTTTAATTTTATTTTGTTTATTTTTATTTGAGAGCAAAGACAGAGAGAAAAAGAGGTAGATAGAGAATGGGTGTGCCAGGACCTCCAGCCACTGCAAACAAACTAGATGCATGTGCCACCTTGTGCATCTGGCTTATGTGGGTCCTAGGGAATCGAGCCTTGAACTGGGATACTTAGGCTTCACAGGAGGCGCTTAACTGATAAGCCATTTCTTCAGCCCCGGATTTTCTTGTTTTCTTATGATGATAGAGAAGCCAGGGAAGCACACTGAGCTGTATCCCATACCTGGTGCACTAATATGCAAACATTTTATTTTATTTATTTTTGTTTATTTATTTATTTGAGAGCAACAGAGAGAAGGAGGCAGAGAGAAAGAGAGAATGGGCACGCCAGAGCTTCCAGCCTCTGTAAACGAGCTGCAGATGCGTGCGTCCCCTTGTGCATCTGGCTAATGTGGGTCCTGGGGAATTGAGCCTCGAACCAGGGTCCTTAGGCTTCACAGGCAAGCGCTTAACCGCTAAGCATCTCTCCAGCCCGCAAACATTTTCTTGCCTAGGCATTTCATTGTAGGAATGTTTGAAGGGGTTTGGGGTCTGGTTCAGTGATTAAAGGCACTTGCTTGTTGTAAAGCCTGACATCTCAGGTTCAATTCTGTAGTACCTATGTAAAGCTAGATGCACAAAGTGGTACATGCGTCTGGAGTTTGTTTGCACTGGCTAGAGGCCCTGGTTTGCCCATGCATATTCTCTTTCTCTCTCTCTCTCTCTCTCTCCCTCTCCCTCTCCCTGTCTCACCGTTCTTCCCTCCTTCTCTTAACCATCACAGTCTCCCTCCCTTTTTCTCTCATTGTAAATAAGTTTAAAATATTTTTTTTTTTTTTTTTAGGTAGGGTTTCATTCTAGCCCAGGCTGACCTGGAATTCACTATGTACTCTCAGGGTGGCCTCAAACTCATGGTGATCTTCCTACATCTTCCCCGAGTGCTGGGATTAAAGGCATGTGCCACCATGCCTGGCTAAATAAAAATTTTTTAAAAAGAGAAACTTTGAAGGTTACAAAAGCTTTTCATTTAGTTACTAATATTTATTGTTTTAAAATATTTTATGGCTTTTCTATACATGAGGTTCCTTTAAACATTTCCCATATTTCTTTCTGGTGAAGATTTTATTTATTTTTATTTTTAATTTTTATTTTATTTATGAGAGAGAGACAGACAGAAATGGGCACACCAGGGCATTCAGCCACTGCTGAAGAACTCCAGAAGCATGTGCTACCTTGTGCATCTGGTTTATGTGGATCCTGGGGAATTGAACCTGGGTCCTTTGGCTTTGTAGGCATGCACCTTATCTGCTAAGCCATCCCTCCAGCCCAATTTTATTTTCTACTTCTTAGCATCTTGTTTTCTTTAAATTATTTTTTTATTTATTGAGGTAGGGTTTCACTTTAGCCCAGGCTGACCTGGCATTCACTATGTATTCTCAGGGTGGCCTCGAACTCATGGCTAACTTACCTCTGCCTCCCAAGTTCTGGGATTAAAGGTGTGTGCCACCATGCCCAGCTCACTTCTTAGCATCTTAACATAGAGTCCATGGCATATATAATGATTTGTTAATAAAGTGGAAATGTTTTTAATACTGACAAGACTGTCTAGATTATAAATGACTTTTCTTTGTACTTTTCTAGGCTTGTTAAAGTTTTGCACTGTAGGATTTTGTGGAATTGGGAGCCTAATTGATTTTGTTCTGATTTCAATGCAGGTAAGTTAGTTTTAGTCTGAAACATAAAGTACTTTTACAATCAAAACTAAATTTGGTGATCTGCTGGTATATTTTAATAATTAGATACATTAAGAAGCAGGTGGGTATACTTGGTTCAGTTTTTCTTCAGATGCTGGATAAATGGATCATGGTCATGATTTCAACAAGTATTTCTCAAACTATGGATCTAAAAGATATAAGACATTCATTTTTTAAAGGGACTGCAGTCAGGTGCGCTGATGCACACCTTTAATCTTAGCACTTGGGAGGCAGAGGTAGGAGGATTACCGTGAGTTCAAGGCCAGCCTGAGACTACATAGTGAATTACAAGCCAGCCTGTGCTAGAGTGAGACCCTACCTTGAAAAAAAAAAACCAAACAAAAAAAGGACTGCATATTCTTATGTGATTTGTAGATAAGGATTTATTGAGTTTCTTTCTTCTTTTTTTTTTCCCCCTTGGTAGGGTCTCACTCTAACCCAGGCCGACCTGGAATTCACTATGTAGTCTTGGGGTGGCCTCCAACTCATGGTGATCCTTCTACCTCTGCCTCTCAGGTACTGGGATTAAAGGTGTACACCACCACACCCAGCACTTTTCAGTCTTCATAGTATGTACTTGAGTCTTTAAGAGGGATTCCACGTATTTTCCAAATTACTGTTTATTTGCCTGATAGTCATGGTCATCTTGTCAGTTATCATAATATGATCCATTGATAGGACTCTGATATACACATGAACATTGTGGAGGCAATATGCAAACCAGAGAAAGGTAAATCTAGTTACTTTGCACCAAGAAGAAAAAAGGAGTGTGTGAATATTCTGTAAAGTGCGTAGAAGTGGGGGCTAACCTCAAGCAAAACAAGTCTAGGGCTGGGGAAATGGCTTAGTGGTTAAGGTATTTACTTGTGAAGCCTAAGGACCCTGGTTCGATTCCCTGGGACCCACATAAGCCAGATGCGCAAGGTGGCAAATGCATCTGGAGTTTTCTTTCTTTTTTTTTTTTTTTTTTTTTTTTTTGCAGTGTCTAGAGGCCCTGGCATGCACATTCTCTCTATCTGCCTCTCAAATAAATAAATAAATAAATAAATAAATAAATACAAGAAAAAAAGTCTATACAAATAAATAATGGGTTCTGCACTCTTCTGATGTTCATCTCTATTTCTCTGTGCTTGCCTTGCATGCTGGGATGAGGACACAGATAGTTTTTAAATGTTGTCCTTAAGCATATAAAGATGCTACTGGATGTTTTCTGTTATGTTACTCCAAACTGTTTGGGTTAATTCATGAGAATTCTTAAGAGGCAGTGGTGAATTCACAACAAATACTGCCAAACAGCATTTCGGCAAACATTTATGGATCCTCAGTGCCATCACAAGGTGTCCCATACATATGAAATCATCACCTGCTTGGCTCTGATACGCATTATGAAAGATAGATTAAATAATAGAAGTTTCTTTCAAGTAAAAGAATATTTCATTATGTTTCTTTTTTTCCATCTTCAGTCTGAACATTTCAAACCAAAGTCAGTGATGTGTACTCTGCCAAACAATAATAAAGTTTATTCTGCCAAGTAGAGACAAAACCACATGCAAGAAAAACCACAAATAAGAAAGCTAAGTAGTGCATGGAGGAAAAATGAAAATGTGTAGTAGAATGCAGAAAGTAGATAAAAAGAAGTATGTCACTTTTTTTAATTTAAAAGTTTATACATTATTGAAGAAATTATTATTATTTTCCTTTTTTTTCCCCAAGGTAGGGTCTTATTCTAGCATGGAACTCAGTTTATAGCTCCAAGTTGGCCCTGAACTCACAGCAATCCTCCTACCTCTGTTTCCTGAGTGCTGGGATTAAAGGTGTGTGCTATTACACCTGGCCTTATTTTCATATTTGAGGTAGATTTTTTTTTTTTTTTTTTTTTTTGTATTTTCAAGGTAGTGTGTTGCTCTAGCCCATGCTGACCTAGAACTCACGCTAGCCCAAGCTGTCCTCAAAGTCATGGTGAGACTTTGACTCAAATGCTGGGATTAAAGGTGTGCATTGTCACGCCCAGCTTTAGGTTGGTTGGTTGGTTGGTTTGTTTCTTTCTTTCTTAAAAAATATTTCATTTATTTATTTATTTGAGAGAGAGAGAGAAAGAAGCAGATAAAGAGAGAGAGAGAATGGATGTACCAGGGCCCTTAGCCACTGCAAATGAATTCCATATGCATGCCCTACCTTGTGCACCTGGCTTACATTGGTACTGGGGAATTGAACCTGGGACCTTAGGTTTCCCAGGCAAGTACCTTTACTGCTAAGCCATCTCTCCAGCCCCATAGGTTTCTTCTTCTTTTTAAAAAATATTTATTTATTTATTTGTACATGGGGGTATATGGATATGCCATGGGTCTTTGCTGCTGCAAACAAATGCTTTATGCTTGAGCCACTTTAAAAAAAT
This sequence comes from Dipus sagitta, assembly GCA_036346955.1. Lineage (NCBI taxonomy): Eukaryota > Metazoa > Chordata > Mammalia > Rodentia > Dipodidae > Dipus > Dipus sagitta. The sequence goes on from CM070773.1 coordinate 80,147,565, forward strand.
ATTTAAAAAAAAATTAAATTTATTTGAGAGAGGCGGAGGGGGGAATAGGCATGCTAGGGCCTCCACCACTACAAACGAATTTCAGACCCATGCACCCCCTTGTGAATCTGGCTATGTGGGTACTGGGGGAATAGAACCTGGGTCCTTAGGCTTTGCAGGCCAACACCTTAACTGCTAAGCCATCTCCAGCCCTTGAGCCACTTTTTGCATCTGGCTTTATGTAGATGCTGAGGAATTGGCCCTGGGCTGATAGGCTTTTTTAGAGCCATCTCTCTAGCCCCTCAATGGATTTCTTTTAAAGAAACAAAAGCAACATAAACTCAGACTCTTATTTTTTTATTTTTTATTTTTTAATTTATTTTTTTTAAATTTTTATTTATTTATTTTTTTACAGTCAGTTTGGTACCATTATTAGGCTCATCCATGACCTACCCCCTCCCCTTGGCCCCTCCTTGTTGAGGTATACGGGTCATGCATTGTGGAGTTAGCCCACAGTTATGGGTAAGATTAATGTCTCTGCATATCATGACCCAACATGTGGCTCTGACATTCTTTCCGCCCCCTCTTCCGCAAAATTTCCCTGAGCCATGTTGGGTCTGCTTCAGTGATGAGGTGTTGGGGGCCTCTGAGGCTCTGGCTCTCTGATTTGGTAGGAGTTGATTTTTCTCTGTGCTGATCTCCTTCCACCTTGTGCTGGTATCCGGTTCATCAGGAAAACAGCGCCCTTGCTTGTTTCTCCAATTTTTCTTAGTTTCAGCCGGGGCCTTTTTGAGGTATGATGTGGTGGCTCTCTCCTTAGGATCTACATCTATCTGAAAAAGAGAAGCAGATTCTCCAACGGAGAGTAAGTTAGCATCAGGACAAATGAGATAACCCTTTTTTTTTTTATAGAGAATTTAATAGGTGTAGGCCCTCTTGTAGCCCACAATTGACGGTAGCTTGATATTGGAGAGTGGGTTTTTGTTTGGATATGGTTCTGACTTGTTTCCCAGCTCCAGCTATGGGTCTCATACCAGTGAGGGGATCAGTTAGCCGAATTGAGAGCAGCTGGTTCCCCACCATGGCTGTGTGCCACCACTGCACTTGTGTGGGCATCACAACAAGTTATTTGCTGCTAAGTAGGTTAGACCATGCGTTGCTTCGACAGATATTGGTCATTTTCCCCCAGTCACCCATGTAGCACCTTCTGGCACTAGACACGCTGACTGTCTGGGGACTGACTCTCTTCCAACTTCCAGCCATGCCATTCTAATTTGCATGTCAATCACACAAGGTGTCTTCAGCAGTAGGGTCTTATCACTAGCCTTTGGTGGGTCATCAAGTACTCTGACAGAAATCTGTCTGTCTTTTAGGAAACCTTGTAGGTCTCTCTGATCAAAAGCTCATTGTGGATGATAGCCCCATGCTGGTTCTGGGAGTTACATGTCAGTGCCCACTAAGAAAATGAGGAAAAAGATAACTAATATACAAGAGTTAGAGATAAAAGAGAGAGAGAGAGAGTGAGAGGGGAAGTGAGGGAGGGAAGATGTAGAAGATTAAGGTTAGTCTTGATCATACCCTCTCCAGTGTCAGACTCTTTATTTATTTTTGGTGTGAGTCTGTGTGGTGTGGTGTGTGTATGCATATGTGTGTGTAGATGTGCATGCCTCATGTACACACATGCATATGCCAGAGGAGAACGTTGGGTGTCCTGCATTGCTCTTCCATATTTTTTTCCTTGAGACAGTCTCTCACTAGAGCTGCCATTTTCAGTCAGAGTGGATGACCAGCAAGCCCCAGTGATTCTCTGGTCTCTCCCCGAGTCCCCAGAGGACTGTGCTTACAGGAATGAGTGGTTTTATGAAGTTTTTTTTTTTTTTTTTTTAATTGTAGGTGCTTGGGATTGAACTCATGCCAGCTCAGGGCTTCATGCTTACATGGGGAGTGCTTTTATCTGCTGAGCAATCTTCTCAGCTCTCATTTATCATTTATAAATAAATTGATTGGGTTTGTAAAATATGTCCCATTAGCTTGGCATTCAATATATGCCCCTTATTTTAGGCTGGTTTATGTATTGCTTTTGTTTTTTCTTTTAGAGCTTTTAAATATTAGGTTTGAAGTCACACATAAAATTCTTGAGGAGAAAAGACTTACTAATCCCCTGTAGCACCAATTGTGTGCCAAACATAAAGTATGCCTTAAAATGTTTTGCTCACTTGAAGTGAATGCAGTTCATTTTGTGGAAAGTGTGGCTTTCTGCCTGGCTTGGCACTCAGGCAGCAGAAGTAAGAGAATTGCCATGAGTTCAAGGCCACTCTGAGACTATATAGTGAATTATAGGTCAGCCTGGGATAGAGTAAGACCGTACGTTGAAAAAAATAAAAAGGGTGATGGTTTCCCTTTGGGACTTAGTACATTTCTGCTGTTAGGACTAAATACCACAGAGCAGGTTATTTTTATTTATTTATTAGTATGTGTACACACATGCATGTGTTTGTGTGTTTGGATAAATGTGGGTATACACATGCCGCAATGCATGTGTGGAGGCAGAGGATCACTTTTGGGTCAGTCCTTGTCTTCCCACCTCTTCTGAGACAGGTGCTGTTTGCTATGCTCACAGTGAGCTTCCTTGAAAATTCTCCTGTCTCTGCCTTCCACCTCACTGTCAAGTGTCAATATGCTGGGATTACAAAAGCCCACCATGGCTTCTGACTTAGGTGGGATATGGTGATCGAACGCAGATACTTAAGCTTGAGTGATACACTTCTAGCCATGGAGCCATCTCCTTAGCTCGGTTTTTGGTTTTTGAGGCTTAGTCCTGCTATGTAGCTCACTTTCTTGGAGCTCACTGTGTAACCCAGATTAGTCTCAGACTTGCTGGGATTACAAGTGAGGATCACGCTGGAACCCATACTTTAGAGTGTATAGTTTACACACAATAGACATTGCTTACAATTCTGGACTCTGGGAAGGTAAAAAAATCAAGGTATAGCAGATTTAGTGCCTGTTGTAAGCATTCAGCATTAAGTATGATTTCTTCATGTCCTCATATCATCAGCTTTTTTACAAAGGTACTTACTCATTTGTGATTTAATTACCTCCTGAAGTCCCTCACTTCTTAATCTACCACATTGGTGGTTTGAGGTCAATATATGAATTTTAGGGAACACATTTAGATCATCACTGGACCTTAGATACAATTATAAATTTCACAGGGTTAAAGTAATAAATAAGGCTGAGGAGAAGGCTTAGCATCTAAGAAGGCATTTGCTTGCAAAATTGCTGGCTCCCTGTTCAGTTACCCATATAAAGCCAGATGCACAAAGTGGCACATGGACCTGGAGTTCATTTGCAATGGCAAGAGACTCTGGCACACCCATTCTGTCTCTTGCTCTTTCACTCTTGCAAATAAATAAAAATATTTTTAAAATGAAGTATTGAATAAAAATAGGGCTGAGAAGATTGCTCAGTTGTTAAAGGTGCTTGCTTGCAAAGCCTGCTTGGGTTCAATTTCCAAGCCACCACATAAACCCCTGCTGTGTTTTTTTGCAGTGGCAAGAGGCCCTTGTGCACACACATATGTGCAAATAAAAACATTTTAAGCCAGGCATGGTGGCACATGCCTTTAATCTCAGCACTCGGGAGGCAGAGGTAGGAGGATCACCTTGAGTTAAAGGCCACCCTGAGACTACATAGTGAATTTCAGGTCATCCTGAGCTAGAGTGAAACCCTACCTTGAAAAACCAAAAAATAAAAATAAAGACAAAATAAAAAATAAAAGTTAAAATTAAAAAGAAGTTATAAATAAAAATGAAAGTTGATATGATAAGCTCTTGTATAGTAGGTTTTATGCCATCACTTAAATGGGTGTAGTGAGTACCAACTTACGTATAATAAGTTGGGATCCTACCCGGGTGTGGTGGTGCACACCTTTAATCCCAGCACTCTGGGAGGCAGAGGCAGGAGGATCGCCGTGAGTTCGAGGCCACCCTGAGACTCCATAGTGAATTCCAGGTCAGCCTGGACTAGAGTGAGACTCTACCTCGAAAAACAAAAAAAAAAAAAAGTTGGGATCCTGTCCCTAGATGAATTTACAGTCTAATTATCCTAAGTGGTCTGGTCATAGATTTTATTGATCACCAGAAATATTTCCTTGGGAACTGAGGCTTTAAAAATTAGCTTGATTTTCGAGCCAGGTATGGGCTCATGCCCATAATCCCAGCACTTGGGAGGCTGGGGCAGGAATTTGAGGCCAGTTTGGGCTACATAGTGAGTTCATGACAGCCTGCACTACAGTACTGCTGTGGTGTCTGGTATGTAAGTTCTTTGTAAATGTTTTTTGAATCCACTAGGATTAGCTCCCTGTTGGCAGAGGTGGTATCTTAGTCATTGTTATGTACATATTGCACAGGACAGAACCTGAACACTGGGAATTGCATATTTGGTGAATAGTTTTTGGTTGTTTTGAGGTGTGTCTTATTGTGCTGCCCAGGCTGACCTGATTCCTGTGCTCCAGAGGTTATTCCATTGCTTTAGCACCCAGGGAACTGGGAGTACAGGGGCATGTCACTGCACCTAGTTCTTAATGCTGGATGGATTCACTTATTAATATTTATTTAGGACAGGGTCTTGCTGCATATGTAAGGCTAGCCTTGAGTTCACTCTGTACCTCCATTGGCCTTGAATTTGTGATCCTCCTGGGTCAGCCTCCCATGTGCTGCTGGGATTACAGGTGTATACCATAATATCCAGCTCTGAATTTGCATTTTAAATGTGGAGTGGTTGATAACAGTTTTCTTTGAACTCTAGTTGTATACCCCTTAGAGAATTTTTTTTGACGTTTATACCCTGTACATATTTTTAAATTGACATTTAAATTTCATTTCATAAATTTAAATACTTGTAAAAGATGTAATTTCAAATATTGACATATACAAATAAAACTGTTACATCAGTTTTTAAATGTATCCAACAGACTATAAATACCATAGGATTTTTAAATACCATCTACTTAAAAAAGACATGAATAAATGAACTTTTCACAAATGATTATAATTTTTACGTTGCTGTTTTTTTTCCTTGAATTTTGATTTCCTCTTCTCTCACAGGATTTTATCTTCACATAATATATTTTTATACTTCAAAACCTTTAATCATGTATTCATTGAAGTTAAATTATTTAAAGTTTTTTTTGTAATTTATAGATCAATCTATAAGTTATTAATGACACATAGGTGTTGAAAGCAGCATTAATGTGTTAAAAATTCAGCAAAATATTTTAAGAAAAAAAGAAGTAAGTTGGGCATAGTGGCTCACAGCCTTAATTTTAGCACTGGGGCAGTAGAGAGGCTCAGGAAGATCTCTAGAAGTTGAAGACCTGTCTGGGCTACAGAGTGAGTTCCCAGTCAGTCCTTCCTCAAGAAAGAAAGAGAAGAAGGGGAGGGAGAACAAAAGAGAAGGAAGGGAGAGGGAGAAGAAGGAGAGAAAAGAAAGAAGAGAAAAATGAGTGAGATGTTACTGCAAATACATGTTTGTGTATGTGAAGTTTTTTGATTCTTTTAAGACAAGGTCTCATGTAGCCCAGGCTGGCTTGCAATTCAACAGGTAGCCAAAGATGACATCAAATTCCCTTTCCTCCTGCCTCTGATTCCCAAATGCTGTGGTTACAGGCCTCTGCCACCACTCTGGCTTGGGAATGCATCTTTATTATTATTATTATTATTATTATTATTATTATTATTATTGAGAGAAAGGGGGAGAGAGAGAGAGAATGGGAGCACCAGGGCCCTTCACCCTCTGTGAACAAACTCCAGACATGTGTGCCCCCTTGTGTGCATGTGTGATATTGTGTGCTTGCATCACTATGCATCTGGCTACATGGGACTTGGAGATTCAAACATGAGTTCTTAGGCTTTACAGGCAAGCACTTTAACTGCCAAGCCATCTCTCCAGCCCTGGGAATGCATCTTTTGAACAAGATGTGCCAGAATGTACTTTTAGACTTTTGATTAATGTTTTTCTTAAGTTTAGTATTTTGGATTCTTCCTTGGTTTGGCACTGAAGAGCTTTTTATTCCTCAGGACAGTGTAAGACCTAGTGTCAGGCAGATAGGTTTTAGAGAACTTATGGCATTCAAGTGAATCAGAACTGATACCAATAAAGCCTTCTAGGCTGAATCTGTCTACTGTAAAAGGATTTGTGAAGATAGTTATCTTCAAGGATAACTTATGGAGACCATGTTAACTGTTCTGTCACAAATGTGACCAAGTGGACAAGGTGACTGTAGTGAATATATGCTTTTTCTCTCAGTCTGTCCCTTTTCTAGCCCAGGTAGGTCTAGAGGACAGGACAGTTTTTTGCCATTTCTCAGGGAGCTTGGTCTTACCAATAATATTAAATTCTGTTTTGCTGAATATAGTAATTTTTCTAGCAATAGGCGTCAAGTGCAAATACCAAACAAAGACTTTCCCTGGAATTGGCATATTTATAACAGGGGAGAAAATTTTATTGGAACCTCCTGAGGTGGGAATATAGGAATCTCAAGTTGCTGACAGTCAGTCAGGGACCTTTCTGCATAGCAAAGCGTAGAGTCGGGAGGCCAGACCAAGGGCTCCTGAGCACAAAATTTAGACTTTGTGGCCTTGGTTCTTATAGCTTTTTTCTGTATCCAGTGAACTATGCCTATCTGTCTCACCTACATGAGCCGCTTCAATTACTTTGTTTTCTTCGAGTTGGGTTTTTGTGGTTATTGAAATAATTACTAAGAAAAGTAAACTCTAAGTATTGTTAAGTGTCTTTTGTTAAATAAGTAATTTTGAAATTTTATCTCTTCCAGATTGTTGGACCTTCAGATGGAAGTAGTTACATTATAGATTATTATGGAACCAGACTTACAAGACTGAGTATAACTAATGAAACATTTAGAAAAACACAATTATATCCATAGATATTAAAAAAAAGAGAAACAGTAAGTGATACACATATCTTGTTATAACTACAGTATATTTTCATGTAAAGTTTGTTATGAGGATTATAGAACCATAGAAATTTGAAGAAATGATTTAGTGCTATAAGCTTAAATTTTGCTCTAACAGAAAGTTCAGCTCTACATGTGTCCAATGTTTGTAGCCCTTTGGAAAGTATTATCATATATGCTCATTGTTAGGTTTCAGTTTTCAGTTCAGGCTCTTTTCTTTATAGTGATATCAAAGCATGATGTGGTGACCGTTATGATGGAGGTATTGCCATAAATAGTTTAGTATGGCATGTCTTGCTGCCTGTCTTTCTGAGGACCTATAGAATCTTTTGTTTGTTCTTTATTTTATTTATTTATATTTTTTGAGATCATTATCACCATTTAGCCCTGGCTAGCCTGGAACTTGCTGAATATAGTAATTTTTCTAGCAATAGGCGTCAAGTGCAAATACCAAACAAAGACCCAGAATGGCCTCAAACTTGAGGTCCTCCTGTCTCTACCTCCCAAGTGCAAGATTATAGTCATATGCATCATACCTAGCATTAGTAGAGCTTTTAACTCTTTTTTTTTCTTCTTCTTCCATAAACCTGGAAGTGAGTCTAAACCTTCAACTACCCATAAGTATATATTCTAACTGAAAGTTTGGATCTACTCATAAGAATTACTAATTGGCTTCAGCTTTGAATAGGGAGCACACCATACCTGCCAGAGTGAGAGAGAGATACATCAGTCTTTCTGCTTGAACTTTCTGGTTCTTTAGGACTATGCTACTATAAAGATTGTTTTTCAGTTATTGTATGTCTATTCCAATAAGGTAAGATTTTTCTTTCAGAAGGAATTTTTTTGTTGTTTGTTTTTTTGAGGTAGGGTCTCACTCAAGCCCATGCTGACCTGAAATTCACTATGTAGTCTCAGGGTGGCCTTGAACTCTCGGTGATCCTTTTACCTCTGCCTCCTGCGTGCTGGGATTAAAGGCATGTGCCACCATACCCGGCTCAGGATTTTGGTAGTGTCAGGAAGCCATTTCTTTCTATAATTATTTTCTATAATGGAGAAGTATTATAAAACATATAGGTAGGGTTCAGTGTACTTTTTAGGTAGTAGCTCAGTTTGAACTATCTTAACAATTTTCAGAGACACAGGCAATCTGAGAAAAGGTAGGGTACGTCTTAGGCCACCACTATCATACTTGGGTTTTCAGTTCACTCTCTCAGACTGGTCTACAGTAGTAACAGAAGAGACATTTGTTTTATATACTGTTGTATTCTGTGTATAATTAGAATGTGAAACATTTCCTATTTGAAAGATTTTCTTTCCTCACAATTAAAATTATGGGATAAGCTGGTGGTGGTGCATGCATTTAGTCCTAGAAACTGGGGAGTCTGAAATCACTATGAGTTTGAGGTCAGCCTGGGGCTACAGAGTGAGTTCCAGGTCATTCTGGGCTAAAGTGAGACTCTGACTTAAAGGAAAACTAAAGCCGGGCATGGTGGTGCACACCTTTAATTACAACACTAAGGAGGCAGAGGTGGGAGGATTGCAGTGAGTTTGAGGCCACCCTGAGACTACATAGTGAATTCTAGGTAAGCCTGGTCGAGAAAAATCCTACCTTGACAAACCAAAACAAACAAATAAACAAAAAGACCTACTAGAATATACCTTATTGTTGTAGAATTGAATAATGACCACTCCTACAAAATGTGAACCTGATTTCCAAAAAATTTTCAAATATTTCTTTTTCTTTTGGTTTTTCAAGGTAGGGTTTTACTCTAGCACAGGCTGAACTGGAATTCACTATATAGTTTCAGAGTGGCCTTGAACTCATGGCAATCCTCCTACCTTTGCCTCCAGAGTGCTGAGATTAAAGGCGTGTGCCACCACGCCTGGCTTTCAGTTCCTTCCTTCCTTTTTTTTTTTTTTTTTTTTTTTGTTTTTCGAGGTAGGGTCTTACTCTAGCCCAGGCTGACCTGGAATTCACTATGGAGTCTCAGGGTGGCCTTGAACTCACAGTGATCCTCCTACCTCTGCCTCCCATGTGCTAGGATTAAAGGCGTGCGCCACCACGCCCAGAGGCTTTCATTTTTTTTTGAGACAGGGTTCACTTTGTAATATACCCAGGCTGACCTCAAATTCTTAATCCATATGCCTCAGCTTCCTGAGGTTTGGGACAAAAGGCATTTGCCATCATGTGGTTTCATATCCTTTCTTAAAAATGGTAAGAATTGTTGAGTTTTCAAAGTCCTTTATAATATGCTATGACTTGATGGTTCTGTACCTCCCACCTCCCCACCCACCAGCTGTATAATGTTGTCCTAAGCATCTTCATTTTGGAAATTGCTTGTCCTCCTCTATGAGAAGAGTTATGCTGCAAGAGAGATATATACACAATTTTTAAACCATCATGTATAAAAATTAAGTATACAATTTAAGAAGTGTGTCCATCTCTCTACAGCTTATTATAGAAACATTTAATTTGGATTTTAGACTCACATTTGAAATTTAAAGAGCCCATTGTTCACAGAAAGAGTTGCATTATCATTTTTGTGATCTTTTTTTAGTATATGAAGTTTCACCATGAGTAAGGTAAAATGTCTTGAACAAGCTGGGTGTGGTGGCACATGCCTTTAATCCCAGCACTCGTGAGGCAGAGGTAGGAGGATCACTGTGAGTTCGAGGCCACCCTGAGACTACATAGTGAATTCCAGGTCAGCCTGGGCTAAAGTGAGACCCTACCTCAGAAAAAAAAAAAAAAAAAAAAAAAAAAAAAAAAAGTCTTGAACACACAAAAGTGTGGAGTTGTGGTGAGCAAATAAAGAGTGGAATTGTGCATTTAGAGATAGGAGTATCCTTCGGTGGTCAAGTAAAACCTGCCTCATATGAGTAAGGCCCTAGGGTCAATCCCTACTACTGAAGGAAAAAGAAATCTGTCTCAGTAACCTCAAGTGGTTCTTTAAAAACATGGTTTTAACTTGTTTTGTTTGTTTTCTGTTTTAGGGTTAGAGACTCCATGGTGTCAGTAAAGAGTTTCAGGAAGTGAGTTTCCAGATTCTCCTTCCTTCTTCACCTTCACAGGCCGCTCTAAGGATTCTGTATGATTTATTTTTGTGTGTGTGCTCATTTTCAACACTGATCTTGTTGAAGTAAAATATTCCTAGAATTATTTAATAAGACTTCCTTTAAAAGCAGTGAACTACTCTTCTGAGGCTGTCTCTATGAGATGAGAGCTTATCACTCTTATACTGCGTAATGTCTTTTACATAGGCAAGTTGCCACTTGTCATTTTCACTTGTGAAAAATAAAGATATAACTTACTCACATTTTTAGTGCTCTGTTATTAAGAAAAGTTCTTAAATGACAAATATACCTCTCTCCCTCATCTTTATCTTTCCAAGCAGTTAATTTATGGTGTGAGTGAATACAGTTTGGACTGCTTGGGGCTGCAGTCTTGTTATTCTGCAGCTTTCATTCTGTCTTAACTGTGCTGTCCTGGGAGCTAAGAACCATCCAGGGTCTGTATTGGGCCTGGAAGTTCATGGATCCTTGTGGCCTCTGCAATGTGAACTTCACCTTCTTTTGTATAGGGAGTGATACTTTTGCTGTTGCAGACCAGATGCTGACGTTTCTAGCTCGCTGCAGTTGCATTAGAAGCTGGCTGGACAAGGGGAGATCACCAAGCAGATGACTAGCGTCTACCATATGTGAGACAGATTCCAGCACAAGGGCCTCAAGTGACACATGGTCTGAAGGAAGCAGCATCTGTATCTTAGCATCCAGGTTTCCTCATGTGCTTAGAGAGGCTTTAAGAGAATGAAATACATTATGTATTCCCATAATACTGTCCCAGTTTTTCTTTAGTACTAGGTATACAACTTGAAAATTACCTCAAGGGTAAGATCGTAATTTGTCTTATACTGTATAGGACAGTTAGCTTCTGTGTTAGGCAGGGTTCTCTAGAGGAAGAGAACCAATAGAATGAATTGTATTAAAAGGGAATTTATTGGGTTAGCTTATAGCACTCCAACAATAGCAGTTTTACAGGCCTGAGAGTCAAGGAGTCCGGTAGCTGCTCAGTCCACAAGGCTGGATGCCTCAGCAGTTCCAATCTGGCACTGCAGGCCTGGAGGCTTCCTGGAGAGCTGCTGCTCTTCAGTCCACCTTGGACAGCAGCAAGCAGCACTGGCAGCCAGGTGGGAGGAGGGGATACTTTTCCCAGAGCTTCTTTAGATAAAGGCCCCCCCTCCAAGAGAGACCACTTACTCTGGGGGAAGGCCTCATCCTGGGGGAAGGACTTACTCCTTTAGTTAGTTCTTCCTGGAAGCAACCTCAGAAACCCACTTATGAGACATATCTGTATACTGAAGTAAATAGCTGCAACAATTATGCAGGAATCAAATACTTTTCAAGATCTGGCTGTTATGAAGCTGTGATGGTTAAGTCTGTGTTAACTTGATCTGTTTAGAAATCCACAGATAGTCAAGGATGGTCTGATCTCTCTTGTCTACACTTCCTCTGAAGTGCAACAATTATAGGTGTTGCAAGTGCTAAACTCAGTAATCAAGAGGCAGATTATGTTAATTCAGTTGCCACACTTTATTCATTCGTCATACATGTTAATTAAGCCAGGTCCCTTTTTCCCTTATCCTCTCAACTAGCCTAAACCCCTGAGGCACTCACTTGCAACCTCACTTGGCCCTTGGGCAGCATCAGGGGTCCAGGTCCTGCTCTGTCCACTCAGTGCCAGGCTGCCGAGGCGTCCCATGGGCTGCTGCTTCTCGTGGCAGGTATCAACACAGAAAGGGATGTGTGCCTCTCTGAGTTGAGTGACTGTTCTGAGCTTTTCCTGGGGTTTTTATGCCCATTTTTTCCTCAGTCATCCTGGTTCCTGATAGCCACCTTAGGGTTAGCTCATTTGCATATCAGCATGCAGCTGGCCTCTGGTCAGTCTCTGGTCATGGCCCCTGGTTGCCATGGTGATGTTGTTGCTGAGTGACTACCTCATTTTTACTTCTAACTATTGCTCCTAATACCCCACCCCCTGATGCCCAAGCCTAGGGGGTGAAGGGTCATCACATGCCTCAAAAAGTTAAAGCATAACACTTTGCAAATCCATAGCAAAATTGAAAAATACTAAACAATCATAACAGTAATTTAAAACAACTTAATGTAACATATTACAAAATGTTTCCACAGCCTATATTCAATAAAAGCCTGTTGGTACAATTTCCAAGTCAAATAAGCAGAAAGTTGAAACAAACAAAACTTAGCAAAAGGTCATACCAGTTTCTCAAGCAATTTTCCTTCAAAGACCTAATAGGATGTGGTGGGTTCTTATCAGTAGGTTCCATAGAACACCAAGAGAAATTAAACTTGGTGGCAACAGAATCAGGGTCATGTCTAATCATCTGTTGGATCATGGCAGGATACATGTAACGTCTATTAGAGACATTCAAGGCTACCAAAAATCCAACCATTACCACAGGCGCTTGCACTGTTAGCTAATATGTCATGGTGAAGGATATGGCACAAAAATGTAGTAAAGAAGGAATTATTTTGCTCATGCCTGATGCCAGTAACTACCGACCATCTCTGTTCATAAAAGTAGTGAGTAGATGGTGGGGTATATTCTATTAATCGACACAATACACATCTAGTGTCATGGTCCAAGCAATGTTTCCAACATTGTTAAAAAAAAATCTATCTCCCAAACATACAAGACAAAACCTGCGTTTGGAAAGATATTTCATACTGGAGTTTATATGGATTGACTAGTCTTCTTATCAATGACATTGTGCAATTCCTGTCTGCAAAGAAAAGCAATATTCTCAATTAGTATAACAATGGCAGTGCATGCATAAAGGAATTGTTTAAACCAGTGAAGCAGGTTCCAAGTCCAAATACATGTATCCAGGTGTGCCAGTCTTCCAAGTGTGTCCAAAAAGGCGCAATGCCCAATGTCTTGAACCTTAGAGTTCCAGGCCAGAATGTCAGTCTGTAAAACCTGTGCCACATGAGACACCTGATCGACCTGTTTATCATATCTTTGGAAATATTGTTTGACAGTATTGCCCATGTTGGTAAACTGTCTCTGGTTATGCTGTAGGAGGTCTGTTAGGTTTTGTATAGAGACTTCTTCCTCCCTGTAAAACTTGGTATCATTGAATTGGTTAGCTTCATACGTCATGGAATCAAAGACGTGAGACTGTGGTACTGTTATTGTGGAGATACGAGTCATGGACTTGGTTCAGAAGTTGGTGGTCACTTTATACATGTTAGAAGACAAATGGCATCCTTCAGGTAGCTGCCATAAGGATGACGAGTGTTCTCAAGATGTAATGTTGAACGCATAAGTGGTGAGGTTAAAAGGCATAGTTCCACAAACTGAAAATACAAAGTTACCTAGATCATTTATAAAAGGTGGTTAATGAGACTCCTGAAATCTGCAAGCCAGTAAGTAGATGTTTGGTGCCTACATAGCCCCAAGATGCAAAGTGTCATCTAAAGGATACTGGGGTTTGTTAGAAATGTTCGCCCAAATGTATGGCTGTATAGGTTGTACAAATGTGTTGCCCAGCTTCTGTGGTAATGGCACAGTCAGGTATTCAGTGTCCAGAAAGACCTGTAGGTAATTGATTACACATATACCATTTTCACAATACGAAGTTTTGCGGCTGTCCAGAGTAGATTTAAATGTCAGGGTTTCTGCACCCAAGCCAGTAGTGAACAAAGTATTGAATTCCATTTCTAGCTCATCCAGGGACTCATGAGTAGACTTTACATATGACTTCATAGATTCCTGCAATAGTTGCACTTTGTTCTGCATTCGAGCAACTAAAGCATGAGCAGTCTGCAGAGCATCTGACAAGGCTGTAATTGCTTGTGCCTGTTCCTGTGTGAGATGTTTAATATCTTTGGTATCTGCTTGTATGGGTGCCACCATGGCTGATGCAATGCTAGCGCCTAAAGCTGTGCCCGCTATAAATGTGCCAACAGCCAAGAATTGAAGTGGCTTTTTTGCTACCCATCTATTAGTAGAAGAGTAGGAAAATACTGGAAGAGGTTGTTCTGGGCACAGCCCCTTAGGTGGCACCCAGTCCTGCAAATTAAAAGTGACCGTAATGGGTTGTATACAAGGTTGAACTGCAAGTCTTACCAGGGTCCATAGGTCAGGAACCAACATCAGTGCCTGTGTGATTTTAGGTGGATCTAGCAAGTCCATTGCAAAACTACTGGCTTGTAATGGGCTGTAAAGAATTTATGTAACTGGTTGAATCCACCCCAATCCAGGATGCAAGGAATGTCACTATCGTCTTTTATGTCACAAGTTTAAATAATATTGGGAAAGTCCGTATCGAGTCAAACTCATACCTGGTGTCTCTCATCACTGATGGGAAGGAAGTATTGATGAAAGGTGAACGAGTGACTAAATCCATGATTTCCCAATTGTGCACCCTAGGTAGAGGCAAAATCATATAGAAATAGTACGGGAGGTCATGGTGATGTTTGAAGGAAACAAGTGGAGATCCAAAGCGCATTCTAGCCAAGTTCCACCAACCCAGAGTTTTCTGGTCAGCTTGTTTAATGGAGTACCTCATTTGTAGTCTGCTCAACAGGCCAAATCTTTGGAAAGGCCATTGGGTGACATCCAGTCTGGGAAAGATGTATTCAATTGCAGACATGTTGTAATTTGTGCTACTGCAACTCCTGCATGATTTGTAATGTATTATCTGATTGTTCATATGCACATCCAAAGGCACAGGGTAAGGTGCAGATGAATTTTCTGCTCTAATGTGGATGGTATCACATAAAGTTTTAACTGTCTGCTGGAAGAAACTTGCATCTGTGATGCCTCCAGTCAGTCGTGCTTGAGCCGGATCAAAGAAAAATATGGAGTACTTATAAAGGAAGGGAGCAGGGTTTACGACCTTATACAGCATCGCAGGTTTTGTTGATTCTGTTGTGAAAAATGCTGGTACAGTCAGGTTGGCAAAGTATAACCACTTCTGTTGTTTGCCATTGTGTAGCTGGCAAGTAGGTGGCATTATATGTCATGTTGACATAACGCCCTAGGTGTGGTTGGGTTGCTGTGACTGTCCAATCGACTGCTGTCCCATTCAAATGAAACCGATTGGGGTTGATAAAAGTAGCTGTCATATTGTTTGGAAGTAGGGCATAGTAATTGCCCTTGGACATAATCATCACATTATGTGCGATCCACAAATATTTCATGGTAAAAAGTAATGTCTCTGGATGCTGCACACATAGGGCCGCATGGTGCACCTGGGTTTTGGTAGATTTTTATAACCCAGGGGCTGCCAGAGCCACAATACATAAGGTACCATATTCAAGATATTTATAGTTTGTCTGGGGATCAACATCATAAGTGGTGTAAGGTTGTGGTATTGGGTCAGTAAGGATAATTGGGAATTTATAATGTTATGTACCCAAGTGCAGTATCTTATGCCAATCTAGCACTGGTAGGAAACTGTCATTAGTGACATCCATATCTATTACCTGTGAATTCCATTGCTCTAATTTGCCATAATATGGCAAATTGGGAAAGCCAACTACACATAAAATAGTATAATTAGTCGAGTTTAACCTCAGGTATAATCCAAACAGTTCCTTGGGGCAAGGAGCCCCATATGGTGATGGGATTGGTGCCCACTTAAAACTGTCAATTGGTTGTTTAGCCTACCAATGGGAAGGCCAGGAGTAAGCAATGGGGGTAGCCCGTGGTCAAGCATCTGTTTTATCCATGGTGCAAAGAAGGCTGACAAAAATTTTCTCTCTGCTCTGTATTTGCATGTGAAGGTTTGATCCATATCTTCATTGTCCCATTCAAAAGTTTATCTGGAGGTGCCCCCATTGTGGTGAACTTCTGTCGTCTGGTGCGGACATCGATCTTGTTCATGTGCATAACGCAAATTGCAGAGGCTGCCGTGACCTGCCGCCAGAGTTCAGTATCATGTCAATGTAGTGGGTCTTCATCATGTATATTCATTTGATCTATATATTTTAGAGAAGCTCTGACTATTGGGCTGTGCTGGGCAGTTGCCTTTCTGTACTATTCACAGTAAGAATACTACACATGGCAACCTACATGTTGGCACCAGGCATATTTAGCCCAAAGGAGTGTCTTGCATATGTAACATTGAGACAAATATGGTAATGGTTCCTGTAACAGCCAGCTTCAGGTTCGCTGAGATGAACTTCCAGACCAGGCACAATTATGGAGGAAGGGATATTTATTGAAGCTTACAGATCCAGGGGAAGTTCCATAATGGCAGAAGAAACTGGCCTGCCTTCACAGGCCCAAGCAGAGAGAGAGCAGTACAAACCTGAAGGTCACAGCACACTTCAGGAACTCCCACTAGGCACACTTTGCATATCTTTAGATTGAAATCTGAAACCCACCACCACACCTTAAGATCCACACAATGGCACTGCCTCCAGCCAGGTGGCTAAAGATGCAAACTACAAACAAATAACTGAAATATATTGGGGGCCATCTATTCTATTCAAACCACCACATTCCTCCCCTGGCCCCCAATAGATTTATAACCATCACACATTGTAAATTGTACTCAGTTCAATTTCAAAGGTCCCCACAGTCTTGACCAATTTAAGTTATGAAGATCTGTAAAATCAAACAAGTTAAACATTTCTAACATATAAAGGCACAGAGTAAACATTTTCAATTGGTATAAGGCATAGCAAGGAGAGACTAAAACAATGCAAACTCAACCACCATCAAACAAACATCAAACTTCTGCAGTTCAAGTTCAATATATCCAGAGACTAACAGTCTCCAGACTTTCCAATTCCACCCCTCCAGCTGGGCAGAGTAGCCAGGGAACACTTCCATCTCAGGCCAACAATGCGCTCTATGGTAGCCCTTGCATAGTCCTGGTATATACAAAACATCTTCAGGTCTTCATGCAAACCACGGTCCATCTTCCAAAGGCTCTTTCAGCCTATCAGGGCATCATGCACTGCCTCATGCTGCATCTCAGCAGCAGCTCCTGGAACCATGTGCAATTCATGACCACTCCTCACATTTTCCAAAGGCTCTTTCAGCCTATCAGGGCATCAGGCCCTACCTCGTGCCACATCTCAGCGGCAGCTCCTGGAAGCATGTGCAATTCACGACCACTCCTCGCATTTTTCATGCTTCTGAAACCAATACCAGGTGTGCAGGACACAGCCATATTCTTAATTCAGGTACGAAACAAATCATAGCCTTTAAAAGCAGGTTCCTTCTCCAGTCAACTCTTTCCAAAAGAGTTTGCATTTCTATGAGAGTCCTTCCTCAGGCATCCTTTCCATTGTTTTAATGTAAAGCAGTTGGACCATCTTCCTTAAGATTGCTAATGTGTTTGACTATAGCAGATTCAGTAACCTAAAACCAGTCTCTGTGCCTGTAATTTTAATTTGCTTGAGATTTTCCAGCTTAAAATTTTAAATCTCTCAGTCCAATATCTCTAGCCAAGCACATCAGTCCATTACAAATTTAACCTTGATCAAACACTCTGGACCTGGGCAGCGGGATGCAGCCAGCCCTTATGCCAGTAGCCCAGTTCCAACAAAGTCCTCTGCAGTCTTTCCATCCCCTTAGAAAGCTCATAAGCCAAGCCTTGAAGTTCAATGCTGTCTGCACTTAGCATTCTCAGACTCTCATCAGAATAGTCCATAAAACTTGGCTTACCACTCCAGAAGACATCTTCAGTTGCAAGCACCAAATCCATGCCTATTCCTCCAAAACAAAGGTTCTAAAAGATCAACATGCACATGGCCAGGTACATCACACCCCACTCCTGGTACCAAATTCTGTAACAGACAGCTTCAGGTTCATTGAGATGAACTTCCAGACCAGGCACAATTATGGAGGAAGGGATATTTATTGAAGCTTACAGATCCAGGGGAAGTTCCATAATGGCAGAAGAAACTGGCCTGCCTTCACAGGCCCAAGCAGAGAGAGAGCAGTACAAGCCTGAAGGTCACAGCACACTTCAGGAACTCCCACTAGGCACACTTTGCATATCTTTAGATTGAAATCTGAAACCCACCACCACACCTTAAGATCCACACAATGGCACTGCCTCCAGCCAGGTGGCTAAAGATGCAAACTACAAACAAATAAACAACTGAAATATATTGGGGGCCATCTATTCTATTCAAACCACCACAGTTCCAATATTGTGGGACCATGCCCTCAGGATCCTGTAACTCTGGATGGGGTTTAGGTGGTGTGACTGGAGGTGTGGCTGTGGTGGTCACTGTGTTGGCTATGGTATTACTGCCAACAGCCCACTTGACATGAATAATAATAGCAATAATATAAAAACCACCACACCCATCCTCTTGGGGTGTCTTGTTCCACAGGCTCCATATATCATTGTGTAAAGGTGTCTGTAATACAGTGGGTGTGATTGGTTACCCATGTATGGGTCCACTGAGTGGTTTCGTTATTATATTTCCTGTTGCCACAGAAGGAATAGTGCCCCAGCAGTGGGACTGGGACCACTACTATCAATGTACACACTACACCTATGACCCAGCTAATTAATCCCACTATTTTCATGTTGAATGCTGTCCAGTGATATCTTTTAATTTCATCATGTGTATATCGTCCATCTCCCCTGTTGTCCAAACTGTGTTTATGTCTCTGGGGGCCACAAATTCCTGCGGGGAGAGACTTGTTGGCATTATGCTGCATGAATTTTTGTGGTAATAACATTATAGGTTTATCACTTATTTTGGGTAAGTCAGTGACTCCATGCCCATATATCTCCTCCAAGGGGCTGACTGTGCTGTCTATATCTGGAATTTAAAACAGGCTATTTCCAATGCCTTCTTAAAAGGTGTTTTAAGTAATGTTTGAAGTTTATGTTTTAAAAGGCCATTAAAATGTTTTACATTCCCTGCTGCTGTCGGGTTATATGGTAAGTGAAAATCTCAAGAGTGTATCCATTACACGTGTCCATTTTTGTACTGCACCCCCTGTAAAGTGAGATCCCTGATCTGAAATAATTAGCAAGGGGGTCCCATGTTGTGCAATCCAAGTCCACAATGTATAAATGGTCGCGACCTGATTTGGCTTGTCACAAGCCTTGGCGCTTCCCAAACCTGTACATCTATAATAGTACATGCATATTGATTATGGAAAGAAGATAAAGGGCCAATAAAATCAATCTGAATAGCATAATTCAATCTTTCAGGCTTGGAGATATCACTAGGTGGGTTACACCTAATCCTCAACTTGGTTCTAGGACAGACCAAGCACCGGGCAATTATGTTTTTGCATTCCTGCCAAGTTACTGGTAGATTTTTGCATTGCATCCATGTAAACATGGCGTGTGTTCCCAAGTGTCCCCAAGTCTTATGCAGCTTTATTAATTCCTCTCTATTAATTGGCGCCTCATTCTCCTGTACTATTTGCCATTGCCTAAGGGCGTTTAAGCATCATGCACAAATCTCTATTATCTATGATCTTCCATGGGACTTTAATTGTAGTTTTTAGAGTCATAATTTGAGCTAACTGGTCTGCTTTACTGTTATGAATACTAGTGGTGTCTTGCCTACCTGTGTGTGCATCCATGTGTGTTATAAGGACTTTTATACCCTCTGCTAATTTACTAATCTCTATCCAACCTTCCTTAGACCAAATATCCCAGCCATTGATCTTCCAATTAGTTTGTTTCCATTTAGCTGACCAGAGGGCTATTCAATTAACCAGGCACCATGAGTCAGAGTAAATGCAGATTAACCGCTTTCCTTCCTTTGCTGGCTGATGTAATGCCAACAAGGCTGTGTGCACTTCTGCGTGCTTTGTGGACCCTGCCACCCCCTCATCCATCAGGATATACCCATCAGACAGTTTCCAGGCTGCAGATTCCCATAGCAGCTTGCCCCCCATGTTTGCGGATGATCCATCCATGAACCATGTGTTCATTGGCATAGGGTCTCATTTGGTAGTCTCCATGTTCTGATAGATGTCTGGTTTTGGTGAGGGGCGTCCATGACTAATGAAGGCCTGGGTGTAAGAGGTAGCTGTGCCAACTCTTCTATCCAGCCAGGCATTTCCCCTTTGGCTGACATTGCATGGTCCCTAATAAATGCCTGAAGGTACCATTTCCAGTGTAATACTGTCAGCTCTGTTTTTGTTCAAGCCAAAAGCTTCACCTGGTATGCACACCCATTCCAGCAGGGGCCTGGGGTTCTATTAGGCATTGATCCTGGATATTGGGGCTAAACGTCCTTAACGCCTCATACAGGGGCCACACTAATTTTTCAAAGAAGGAATACTTATTCTCTGAAAATGGAAACCTTTTGCAATAGAATGCCACTGGTCATTGTAAAAATGCTGCAGTTACCATAATTGTTAAGAAACAGTATATCCATATATATGTCATCCTCAGGTTGTATAGTATATAGTTGACAAAACTCAGATGTATATGCACACACTTGATCAAAAGCTTGTTGTTGCTGTTCTCCCCATTGGAAGTCAGCAGCCTTTCTGGTGACGTCATATAGTGGTTTCAATATTAATTACAAGTATGGTATATAGAGGCACCCATATCCAAATAATCCAATCAAATGCTGCACTCCTATTTTATTTTCAGGTGCTTTTAAATTAGCAATTTTATTGATAACGCCAGTGGGAATCTTGGGATTCTCACTGGTCCAAATTATTCCTAAGAATTTGACCCTAGTGTCTGGGGGGGAGGGGTGGAGCTTTTCATTATTAATTATCCACCTATCCCCCTTCAAAGTTTTTACTAGTGCATCTAATACTTCCTGCACCTCCTCCGTAGTATGCCCACAAACAATTATGTCATCCACATAAGATAATACCAGGATATTAGGTGGGTATTTCCCCTTATCCAGGCTCCACTGTAGACTGACATGCACAATGATTGGACTGTTGTGATATCCCTGTGGGATTCTGGTAAACTGGTACTGTTTATTTTGCCATGTGAATGTAGTGTATTCTTTACTATTCAGATGCAGAGGAATGCAAAAACATATCTGACAAATCCACCATTGCAAAATATTGCGCGTTGAAATTTCTGATTTTGTTAAAAATTTCCTCCACTTCAGGTAAATTCTCAGGCATGGCTGGTGTTTCTGTGTTTAAATTTCTGTAGTCTACTGTGAACCTGTATTGCCCATTAGGCTTCCTCACCGGCCATACTGGACTATTATATGAAAAGGATTGGGTGCATTCAATAATACCTTCTTCTAAGTTTCTTCACATTCTCAGTTATTTCATCATGCCCTCCCTTCAATGGATATTGTTTAGTAAAAGATGGAGGGACCATTGGTAGTTCTACTGGTGGCAGGTGGACAGTAATCAGCAGTGCACTGCCCTCCTTTAACCGCTTATATGGTAGCCATTGAGGGAAGATTATCATATCCATCCCTAATATGTCTGTTGGAGCTGTCATAAAAACATTATTACAAGGTATATTGGTATCAAACAGTTTAAAATTTATTCTCTCCCTGGGAGCTCTCTGGCTAGTTTGGTGGACGCCTTCCATTTCTATTTCCTTTCCAGTTTCACGGGCTGGCAGGCTAGTTATTATCGTGACCTGGCTCCCTGTGTCCACCAGAAATGTGAAGATTGCCTCTTATCTCGCAGCATAGCTGGCATAGAGGCAGAAGTCCCACGCAGTCCCCATGATGGGTGTAAGGGGTGTCCATGGCCCTTGCCTGCTGGGTCTGTCTGATAATAAGGGCCCCTCGTCCTCTCAGGGGCAGCAGTCCCCAAATGTTTTTCAAAACCCCCTGGGGAACATTTGTCCCCAGGGGCCTCACCCATTTTTTTCTCTCCTGCAAGGAGAGTCCTTGATTATGATGGGGCATTTACATGGTTGGGGTGCTGTTCGCGTCATTACATTGTGCTCTTCAACAATAAAGGTGGCTCTTGCCTACATAGGCTCAGCAGCTAAAGTCACCACCTTATTAGTTTCTAACTCTCTTGTTTAAAGAACTCAATAGCTGTGGCTATAATCTGGCATATAGATAGTGCTGTAGACAGGGTCATTCTTATATGCTGAGGTGCCCCCTTTATCACTATTTTCTTCATTCCTGTCATGAATGGTGCCACTTGTGGCGTAATTATCCCCATATTATAAATTTTGAGTAAAATCCCTAACCTGTGACATAGCTCCATGGCTGCTTGTATAGTCCCCCACTGTCCCTAAGCCTCAAAGGCTGTAAAATCTAAACTGGGGAAGGCATGGGCTCATACAAGTGCCAGCCAAGCAAATAATGAATGTTGATCCCCGGCGTGCTCCTCAAGGATGTGCTAAGACTTTCGTGACTATGTAGGTTTTCCACTATGCTGGCCACGCATTTCATCTGTTGTCAGAATTAATGTGTCACCGCCTTTTCCCCAAATTCTAGTTACGTAGGTGACATCTTTTTCTGCTTTTTGAGCAAACTCTTGCCTGCATGTTTGTAATTGCGCCCTAGTCAAATTTCCAGTTTCCACTATTTGTTCTACTCCCATTTCTAGTCTCTAGCAGCTATGCGGGGAGTATTCACCACTTTCTGAGGTGAAATTGGTAGGCTAGCTACAGTGGTTTTGTCCCCTTCCCATTCTTCAATGACATCCTTCAAGAACGGGTTGTTTTTACATCTTTCTAACACTTGTCTGCCCGGTCTTTTCCCTTTCATTCTGTCTTCTTCAATATCACTTATAATTTTACATAAAATGGCAGGTATTTCCTTTTTCTCAGCCTGAGCTATGATTGGTTCTACAATTTTTGGCTTGTAGAGCAGAATTTTTATCTTAGTCCCTTTTTCATATCTAGGTAATTTTTCTTGAGCTTCTTTTTCTGTTTTTCTCCATTCTGACTGTGGCTTAAGCTCCTTCCTCTCTGTACATCTCTCTCCACCATTCCTTAAGGTGGTACATTTTGTGGCAAGGCTAAGTAAGAATTTCATGTAGAAGATGGCGGTGTAGATACCACACCAAAGCAGCCTGGGGGGGGGAAGCCAAAAAAAACCCCCAGCAAAATACATACTTTTACTAAAAAGTGAGGTGTATAGGAAATTGAAATGGCAGTGGAGAAGTAGGAGAGATCCAGAGCATCCAGAGCCCACACAGGCCGGCAGAAGCGGCTCCAGCAGGGCCCTGGGAATGCGGTGGCAGTGCAACAGTCAGCCACCAGGCTTGGCTAGAGCCACAGGAACAGCCAGGTGAGGGGATTTTCCACTCACACCGGAGCTCTCTGCAAACTCAAGAAATGTGAAGGGAGAACAGCAGTGAACAATGGAGGAGCAGATCACAAGGTAGAAGAACACGAGGAATAGCAAGAGAACTAGAGCGGCATCGGCAGCCTCCCTCCCCAACCTCCAGTGCCCAGCTCCAGGGAACAGAGCAGCGGTCCAGGGACCCGGCCACGCCTACTTGAACCAACAGCGGGATTCAAGCAGGTGCAGAGCCCAAAATCATCCCAAAAGGTAACTGGGATTACACCAGGTCAGTACCCGCCTAATAAACCTGGTATATAGACCTGAACCAGAAGTGCTAATTGTACCTTCCATATCAGGATAAATTATATGTTAAATCTGATGGATGGTCAGATTTGCCATTCTTAAAGAAGCTGTATTTTGAGCTTGTTATTTGTTGCTTCTTGATTTATAGTGGCTTTATTTCCTCTTCTGTTATACGTTAGGGAAGGGTCTCACCTGTTACAAGCTGACTTGGAACCCTCTACAGACCAGAAATCTTAACCTCCTTGTTGTCAGGATTAAGGGAGTGGGTGAGGCACCACACAGCCTAAGGGACAGATAGAGGATCTGGTTGTCATAATACCTAGTCTTGCATAAATACTCTGTGCTGTTTTACATTGAAAGTGTACATTGTTTAGTTAAATTTTAGAAACTATCTGTATGTGGTTTCACTCAGCCTACTTGAATACTCTCATAGCAGGCGAACCCATAACCTAGAGTCACTTTTGTAGATACGCTGAGAGTCATGACAGCCACACATAGCACCTTAAGCTCCTACCCTGAAGATATTTAACATCAGATTGATTAATACATCTAATAATACTCAGCTAACTAGAAAATCCAATCATTAAATAATCCAGGATGCAAAAATATATACATTATAACACAAGAAACACCAAAAATCAAGACAATATAAATCCACCAAAAGTATTAATGCATCAGCTATGACCTCCAGTGAAAATGAGTTAGAGGAAATGCCTGAGAAAGATTTCCAAAGAATGATTATAAATATGTTCAAAGAACTCAAAGAAGAAATCAAAGAAAGCAAAAAAGACACAGGATGCCAATTTAATGAAATAAAGAGGTCAATACTAGACATAAATAAGGAAATAGAAATAATAAAGAAAAACCAGTCAGAATTACTAGTGATGAAGAACACAGTTAATGGAATAAAAAACTCTGTAGAAAATCTCACCAGTAGAATGGATGAAGGAGAGGACAGAATATCTAAGATAGAAGACCAGGTGGCAGATCTAAATACAGTCCAACAAAGAGAAAGACAAACTAACAGAAAAGTATGAGTGGGAATTTCAAGATACTCGGGACACTATGAATAGATCACACATAAGAATTCAGGGCAGAGTAGAAGGAGAAGACTTTCACTCCAAAGGCATAGTAGGTGTCTTCAACAAAATCATAGAAGAAAACTTCCCTCAAATTGGGAAAGAGGTGCCAATGCAGATACAGGAATCCTTTAGAACACCAGCCAGACAAAACCTGGAAAGAAACTCTCCTCACCATATTATAATCAAACTACCAAATACACAAACCAAAGAAAAAATATTGAAAGCAGTCAGAGAGAAAAATCAAGTTGCCTACAAAGGCAAGCCTATCAGGATTACAGCAGATTACTCAACACAAACTTTAAAAGCCAGAAGGGCGTGGAGTGATGTATTCCAAGTCCTGAAAGATAACAACTGTCAACGAGGGCTACTTTACCCTGCAAAGCTATCCATTCAAATAGACAGAGAAATAAGGACATTCCACGACAAAAGCAAGCTAAAGGAGTATTTGAAGACAAAACCAGTTCTACAGAAAATACTTGAAAGAATCCTCCAATGTGAAGAAAAAGAAAAGCACACATATAAGGAGCTGGGAAAAAACAAACAATACTCAAATACTAGTCAACACAATAGGGCAAAGGTAAAACCGGAAGAAGTACAAAAAATGGCAAAAATGAATACACACCTTTGAATAATATCTCTTAATATCAACGGCCTCAATGCCCCATCAACAGACAAAGGTTTGCAGACTGGGTTAAGAAGCAGGATCCTTCATTTTGTTGCCTCCAAGAAACCCACCTTTCTACAAAGGATGGACACTATCTTAGGGTGAAAGGTTGGAAAACAGTGTTTCAAGCAAATGGACCTAGAAAACAAGCAGGGGTTGCTATCCTAATATCTGACAAGGTAGACTTCAGTCCAACATTAGTTAAGAAAGATAAGGAAGGTCACTTTATATTGATTAAGGGCACCCTGCAACAGGAGGACATTACAATTCTAAACATATATGCACCTAACATGGGGGCCCCCTGATTCATCAAATGAACGCTATTAGAACTAAGGTCACAGATAACACCAAACATAGTAGTAGTAGGTGACTTCAACACCCCACTCTCATCAATTGACAGGTCATCCCGGGAAAAAATAAACAGGCATCTGGAATAAATGAGGAATATATATATAATATATTATATATGTATATATATATATATAAATATATATATATATATATATATATATATTCCTTCCTATATATATATATATATATATATATGTATATATATGGAAGGAATGGAGGCATCTGGAATAAATGAGGAATATATATATATATATATATATATATATATATATATATATATATATATATGGAAGGAATGGACCTAACAGATATCTACAGGACATTTCATCCAAATGCTGCAGAATATACATTCTTTTCAGCAGCACATGGAACATTCTCTAAAATAGACCATATATTAGGACACAAAGCAAATCTTAACAAATACAGGAAAATTGAAATAATTCCTTGCATTCTATCTGACCACAATGGAATCAAACTACAAATCAATAGCAAGCAAGGCTATAGAGCATACACAAAATCATGGAAATTAAACAACACACTACTTAATGATGAATGGGTCAATGAGGAAATAAAAAAAATTATACAGTCAAACAATAATGAGAACACAACATACCAAAATCTCTGGGACACAATGAAGGAAGTCCTAAGAGGTGAATTTATAGCTTTAAGTGCCTATATTAAGAAATTAGAAAGGCTGCTAGTAAAAGACCTAATGCTTCACTTAAAGCCTTGGAAAAAGAAGAACAAGGCAAACCAAAAGTCAGTAAATGGGAAGAAATAGTAAAGATTAGGGTAGAAATTAAAGAAATAGAAATAAAAAAAATCCAAAGAATCAATGAAACAAAGAGTTGTTTCTTTGAAAGGATAAACAAGATTGATAAACCCTTAGCAAATCTGACCAAAAGAAAGAGAGAAGGGCACAAATTAATAAAATTAGAGATGAAAGTGGTAACATCACAACAGATACCAGAGAAATTAAAAAAGTCATAGGGACATGCTATAAAAGCATATACTCCACAAAGTATGAAAATCTGAAAGAAATGGATGATTTCCTTGATTTATATGACCTACCTAAATTAAATGAAGATGAGATTATTCACTTAAATAGACCTATAACAAGCATGGAGATCCAAGCAGTTTTCAAAAATCTCCCAACTAAAAGAAGCCCAGGTCCAGATGGATTCACTGATGAATTTTACCAGACCTTCAGGGAAGAACTAACACCATCGATTCTTAAGCTTTTCCATAAAATAGAAAAAGAAGGAATCCTACCAAACTCCTTCCATGAAGCCAGCATCACCCTGGTATGAAAACCAGGGAAAGATAGAACAAAAGAAAAGAAAATTACAGACCAATCTCCCTCATGAACATAGATGCAAAAATTCTCAACAAAATATTGGAAAACAGAATACAAGAATATATCAGAAAGATCATTCACCCTGACCAAGTAGGCTTTATCCCAGAGATGCAGGGATGGTTCAGCATATGCAAATTGATAAATGTAATACATTATATAAGTGGACTGAAGAACAAAAATCACATGATCATCTCATTAGACGTAGAGAAAGCGTTTGACAAAATCCAACATCCCTTCATGATAAAAG
The DNA here is from genome assembly GCA_036346955.1 of Dipus sagitta. Taxonomy (NCBI): domain Eukaryota; kingdom Metazoa; phylum Chordata; class Mammalia; order Rodentia; family Dipodidae; genus Dipus; species Dipus sagitta. The sequence goes on from CM070773.1 coordinate 80,174,727, forward strand.
TCCTACAGAGACTGGGAATAGAAGGAACATATCTCAATATAATAAAGGCTATTTATGACAAGCCTACAGCCAACATATTACTAAATGAGGAAAAACTGGAAGCTTTTCCACTAAAATTAGGGACAAGACAAGGGTGTCCACTGTCCCTACTTTTATTTAATATAGTACTGGAAGTCATAGCCATAGCAATAAGGCAAGAGACATACATAAAAGGGATACAAATTGGAAAGGAAGAGATCAAGTTATCATTATTTGCAGATGACATGGTTCTATATATAAAGGATCCTAAAGACTCTACCAGCAAATTGTTAGAGCTGATAGACACCTACAACCACATAGCAAAATACAAAATAAATACACAGAAATCAGTAGCCTTCCTATATGCTAACAACAAACACACAGAGGATGAAATCAGAGAATCACTCCCATTCACAATTGCATCAATAAATAAATAAATAAAGTACCTTGGAGTAAACTTAACCAAGGAAGTGAAAGATCTTTACAATGAAAACTATAAAACACTCAAGCTAGAAATTGCTGAAGACACTAGGAAATGGAAAAACATCCCTTGTTCCTGGATTGGAAGAATCAATATTGTGAAAATGGCAATCTTACCAAAAGCAACTTACACATTTAATGCAATCCCCATCAAAATTCCAATGGCATTCTTCACAGAAATTGAAAAAAACAATCCAAAAATTCATTTGGAATCACAAAAAATCTTGAATATCTAAAATAATACTGAGTCACAAAAATAAGCTGGTGGTATCACCATACCTGATTTTAACCTATACTACAGAGGCATAGAAACAAAAGCAGCATGGTACTGGCACAAAAGCAGACATGTAGATCAATGGAACAGAATAGAGGACCCAGATACAAATCCAGGTTGCTAGAGCCACCTGATATTCGATGAAAATGCCAAAAATAATCACTGGAGAAAAGACAACCTCTTCAGCAAATGGTGTTGGGAAAACTGGATATGTATCTGTAGAAGAATGAAAATAGATTCTTCTCTCTCTCCATGCACAAGAATTACTTCCAAATGGATTAAAGACCTTAACATCAGACCAGAAACTCTGAAACTGCTAGACGAAAAATTAGGGGAAACCCTTCAACATATTGGTCTTGGCAAAGACTTTCTGAATATAAACCCAATTGCTCAGGCAATAAAACCACAGATTAACCGTGGGGACCTCATGGAATTACAAAGATTTTGTACTGCAAAGGACACTGTAAATAAAGCAAAGAGGCAACCTACAGAATGGGAAAAAAATTTTTGCCAGCTATATATCTGACAGAGGATTAATATCTAGGATATACAAAGAACTCAAAAAGTTAAACAATAAGAAATCAAATAAGCCAATTAAAAAATGGGCTATCGAGGTTAAATAGAGAATTCTCGAAAGAAGAAATACAGATGGTGTATAAGCTTCTATAAAATGTTCTAAATTGCTAGTCATCAGGGAAATGCAGATTAAAACTACATTGAGATTCCATCTCACTCCTGTCAGATTGGCTACCATCATGAAAACAAATGATCATAAATGCTGGCAGGGATGTGGAAAAAGAGGAACCCTTCTACATTGTTGGTGGGAATGCAATCTGGTCCAGCCATTGTGGAAATCTGTGTGGAGGTTCCTAAGACAGCTAAAAATTGATCTACCATATGACCCAGCTATAGCACTCCTAGGCATATATCCTAAGGACTCACCTCATTTCCTTAGAAGTACATGCTCAACCATGTTTATTGCCGCTCAGTTCATAATAGCTGGGAAATGGAACTAGCCTAAGATGTCCCTCAACTGATGAGTGGATAATGAAGATGTGGCACATTTATACAATGGAGTTCTACTCAGCAGTAAAGAAAAATGAAGTTATGAAAGTTGCAGGATAATGGATGGATCTGGAAAGGATTATACTAAGTGAGGAAACGCAGGCCCAGAAAGCCAAGTGCCGCATGTTCTCTCTCATATGTGGATCCTAGCTACAGATGATTGGACTTCTGTGTGAGAAGGAAAAAACTCTGAAACAGAGGCCAGTAAGCTAAAAAAGAGATATAAAGAGAAGAGAAAGGAAGGGAGGAGGGTACTTAATAGGATGGTATTGTATATGTGTAAGTAGAAAAATAGATTAATGGGGTGAAACGGCTGAAAGTGAGGTCAGGGGAAGAGATTGAGTAAAGGAAAGGTGGGGGGAGGGCTAATCAAAATCTAAGAGGATATAAATAAATCATATGGAATCCTGTGGTTTTGGACAATGGAACACTCAGGAGGCGTAGATCATTGCTAGAAAACTTTCAGTGCCAGGAATGGGATACCTTCCAGTGAGTTGTTGGCCAGGGAGGTCCCTGATGCCCCAAAACATTGTAGGCCATTGCCAAGGCCCTTTGTTTCCCACCAGGAATAGATGGTAAGACCCTATTGCTGAAGACTCCACTTACTTGGGTTGCAAGGCCACTGAGAAATCCTGGTGGAACTGACCTGATAACCTCCTCCATGTAGACCAGCTGACAGAAAGCTGGAAGAAGCCATTCTACATGTAGTTCAATGGGAGAAAGAGATACCACCAGTGCAGATACTCAACAGTGGATACTGTAAGCCAGACCAAATGAGCCAATGGGTGCAATAGTGGCATGTCTATCATGGTGGAAACCAACTGCCCTCCAGTTGGACTGGAGGCCTGCTCCATGGGAGGGAATACATCCCTGATACTGAAAACTTAAAACAGGGGTAGTCATGAGCCCTAGAGGTGTAACATCTGCTGATGTCTGGATAAATGTATATACTATGCTTATCAAACTGCCCAGTAAGCACTTCTCTTAATATTCACACCCTTATATTAATGCTACTCTCACTTTGGGTAGAAAACCTTCTCTTTTCAGATGGCAGTGACCGTGGGACAACTCAGAAGGTATCATAGTGCTGGAAAGAAGTGACTGGAGTACTGGGTAACATCTCGATCACACCTTACAAGGCTCAGGGTCTAATGCGGAAGAGGTGGCAGAAAGAATGTAAGAGCCAAAGGAAGGGTAGGACTCCTTACGACGTGCTCCCTCCAGACATAAAATGGCCTGGATATCCATGACCTCATAGTGCCTGACACTACCTGCACAAGACCATCATAAGAGGAGAAAAAGATCATGACACCAAAATAAAAGACAGACTGATTGAGATGGGGAGGGGATATGATGGAGAATGGAATTTCAAAGGGAAAGTGGGGGGGGGAGGGAGGGTATTACCATGGGATATTTTTTATAGTCATGGAAAACGTTAATAAAAATTGAGAAAAAAAATTTCATGTACCTTTGACAAAGGAAACTGAATAGAGCAAACTGGCATCCTACAGAATGGGAGGAAATCTTTGCCAGTTATCCATCTGACAGAGGATTAATATCTAGGATATACAAAGAACTCGAAAAATTAAATAATAAGAAATCAAACAACCCAATTAAAAAATACAGAGTTCTCAAAAGAAGAAATATGGATCACTTATAAACATCTGAAAAAATGTTCTACATCCCTAGCCATCAGGGAAATGCAGATTAAAACTACATTGAGATTCCATCTCACTCCTGTCAAATTGGCTATCATGATGAAAACAAATGACCATAAATGCTGGCGAGGATGTGGAAAAAGAGGAACACTTCTGCACTTTTGGTGGGAACACAATCTGACCCAGCTATTGTGGAAATCATTGTGGATGTTCCTGAGACAGCGAAAAATACATTGTCCATATGACCCAGCTATAGCAACTCCTAGGCATATATCCTAAGGACTTGTCTCACTGCCTTAGGGATACTTGCTCCATCATGTTAATTTCCACTCTATTCTCAATAGCTAGGGAATGGAACCAGCCTAGATGTCCCTCAACTGATGAGTGGATTATGAAGATGTGGCACATTTATACAATGGTGTTCTACTCAGCGTTAAAGAAATATGAAAGTTGCAGGAAAATGGATGGATCTGGAAAGGATTATACTAAGGTAACCCAGGCCCAGAAAGCCAAAAGTCACACGTTCTCTCTCATATGTGGATCCTAGCTACAAATGATTGGACTTCTATGTGAGTAGGAATAAAACTCAGTAGCAGAGGCCAGTAAGCCTTGTTGTCATGGTGATGTTGTTGCTGCTGTGTGAGCACCCCATTTTTACTTCTAACTATTGCTCCTATCAATAGGTGTGTACTCCCATACACAGTTTAGGCAGTATTGGGGACTGAACCCAGAGCTTTATGTGTGCTAAGCAAGCACTCTGCCAAGTGATCTATGTTCCCAGCCCCCACACCAGGTGTTTCTTAAAGGTGTATTCAAACAAGCTAGCTATACTGCAAAAGAGGAAGTCTCTCCACAATGCATTAGTTAACTTGCAGACTTTGTTTTCATTATAGTCTCTTAAGCTTTTAGAGGAACACTTCCAGTTTCCTTATTAATTCTGTGTTGCACAAGACATGCGATGTGTTAACAGATATTTCTTCATTTTTTCTGTTTTTAAAAAAATAAATTAACATACAATATTAGATTTATTTATGGTATTTTCAAACAAATTTCATTTTTGTTGATTCTCCTTTCCCTTGTGTCCCTTACACCTCCACAATTGTCTCCTTTTATGCCCGATTGCCCTATCTTTTCTCAACAGCCCTTTTTCTCCTGCTTGTATCTCTTTTCTAGTTTCATAGCCTACAACTGCATTCACTCCCACTTAAATGCATGTATATAAACATTATAAGTTATAATCCACATGTAGGAGAGAGAAGACATGATTTTTATCTTTCTGAGTGTGGGTTACCTCATTTAATATAGTACTTTGGAGATTCATCTATTTTCCTGAACATTTCATGATTTCACTTTTCGTTACAGCTGAATAAAAATCCATTGTTTCCAGGTGTGGTGGCACATGCCTTTAATCCCAGCACTTGGCAGGCAGAGGTAGGAGGATCGCCATAAGTTCGAGGCCACCCTCAGACTACAGAGTGAATTCCAGGTCAGCTTGGGCTAGAGTGAGACCCTACCTCAAAAAACCAACAACAAAAAAATCCATTGTGTATATATACCACATTTTCATCATCCAGTCATTTGTGACTGGACAACTACACTGATTCTAGTTCCTTGCTGTTATGAATAGATTAGCACTAAACATGGATGTGCAAGTAACTCTGTGGTTTCATTCAGAGTCCTTGGTGATACGCCCAAGAGTGCTATAGTGGGACATAGAGCAGTTCTATTTTATTTTTCGAGAAATCTCTACTCTAATTTCCACAGTGGCTGTAATCATTTACACTCATTAGCTCAGCATTTGTGGTACCCTCCTTTCTTGATGATAGCCATTCTCATCCAGATGAGATAAAAATCTTATTTTGTTAAAAAATGTTATTTACTTGTGTGTGTGCATACACACACGCAGCAGAGCCTCTTGCCACTGCACACAAATGCTAGGCACTGTGACACCCAAGGCCAAGGTTGCCCTTTGACCACCACACATGCAATATTACGTGTGCATGTGGATACATGTACACACGAAGGAAGAATGAACTCTTTCTCAAACATTTAGCCTATCTCAATGATTTTTACTTCCATTATAGGGGAGTTGGAAGATTGGAAATGAGTAGTGGTCAGTTGTCACTGTTGTTTTGAGTGTATTCTGGCATTGATGTGTCTTGTCGTTATAGCCCTTTCTCAATGACCAATTCATGTTGGTTTGTTTTCTTTGAGTCCTCCTGCAGAGTGTTTTCACTAGGAATTACACTTCCTGTAGCTGTTTAGGGAGGAGAAATGGTGCTCCCCTACTTAATTGGCAGTTGGCCTGGTTAGTTGTGGGAGAATTGCATTGTACTTGTGTCCCCATTAAGGTTCAGAGACAGTGGCATTTGGGTGCAGTTGAGAAGATGTGGTTTATAGATTTTTCTTTAGAGGAAAGGATATCAATATTTAATGAAATGAAGGAATGGGGAAAAGAGAAAAGAGGGTAAAGTATGTGTGACAGGGAAATATGTGAGCTAGAGGTTTGAGAGCTAGTGTAGGAAGATTATTATAGTTGTAGAAATGTTCAAGAGAGGAGTTGGAGCTGTAGAGAAGTGAGACAGTCATGAAGTTCTAATCTGGTGAAATAGAAGTTAAAGCATGGTGGCTTAACAACGTACAATATTTATATATTTACATGTATATATATGGTCACATTCAGTGCACAGTCACAAAGCAGAGAGATAAATGTTAGTGTTCAGCTAGGTTTCTCCTTTTTATCCAGAGCCCCAATCCATGGTATGGTACCTGCCACAGCTAAGGTCAATCTTCCCACTTCAACTTCATTAAGGTAATCCCTCCCAGGCATGCCCAGAGGCTCATTTCCTTGGTGTTTCTAAGTCCTGTCAAGTTAACAATATCACAAATATACCGCTTGTCTACTTGACAATCAGTCACACCCCCTTTTTTTGTTGTTCTTGTTTGCTTTTGGTTTTTTGAGGTAGGGTTTCACTTTTGCTCAGGCTGACATGGAATTCACTATGTAGTCTCAGGGTGGCCTTGAACTCACAGCAATCCTTCTATCTCTGCTTCCTGTTTGTTGGGATTAAAGGTATGTGCCACCATGCCTGACCCCACTTTGTTTTTTGAGGCAGTCTCACTCTAGCCCAGACTGACCTGGAACTCACTCTGTAGTCTAAGGTGGCTTTAAACTCACAAAATCCTCCTACCTCAGTTTCCTGAGTTCTGGGATTAAAAGCTTGATCCATTATGCCCACTAAACATACCACCACTCCTCCTTATAACCTCCACTCCTTATCCTCATAAGTTCATGGCTATAATACAAAATGCATTCAGTCCAACTTCAAAAGTCCTCAGTGCAGAATCTCTCCTGACACTCAAGCAAGCCTTTAACAAGTTACAAAGGCTGGGGAAATGGCTTAATGGTTAAAGGCACTTGCTTCCAAAGCCTGCCAGTGGGGGTTCAATTCCCCAGCCACCCATACAAAAACAAGATGGGCTTTTATTTGCAGTGGCAAAAGATCCCAGTGTACCCATACATGCATGCAAATAAATTAAAACATGTTACATACTTCCAGTGTGCATTGGCAGAGTAAACATTCTCAATCCATAAAGAAAGGATGGGGGAGCCAAGCGTGGTGGCACATGCCTTTAATCTCAGCACACGGGAGGCAGAGGTAAGAGGATCACAGTGAGTTCAAGGCCACCCTGAGACTACATAGTGAATTCCAGGACAGCCTGGGCTAGAGTGAGACCCTACCTGGAGAAAGAAAAAAAAAGAAAGAAAAAGAAAGAAAGAAAGAAAGAAAGAAAGAAAGAAAGAAAGAAAGAAAGAAAGAAAGAAAGGATGGGGGCAAAGCATGGTTGAAACCCAGCAGGGCGAGCTCCAAATTCTGGAGCTCCATGTCCAGCACCTTGGGATCTTGAAGCTTAGGCTGCTCCACTCCTCCAGCTCAGGTGCCTCTTGAGCTAGTCTGACTATGAGCCTGCAGCTTTCCTTGGCAGATATTCTGTGGCTCTGGCGACTTCAGCTTTGCAGGCAAGTGCCATTTAAGTGCTATGCCATCTCTCCAGCCCTCATGCAGATTTTATTATTTCAGTTTTTCTTACCACTGAGTAGAATTTCATTGTGCATATGGACCACATCCTCATTACCCATTCATCAGTTGACAGCACCTGCTATCACCACTGCTCTGATGTCACTGCAGCTGTGGTTTCCCTGTCCTGCATACAGGAACTCATTGGCACCTTTTTAAAACAATTTATTTATTTATTTATTTTGGTTTTTCGTAGCCCAGGATGACTAGGAACTTACTATGTAGTCTCAGGCTGGCCTCAAACTCACAGCGATCCTCCTACCTCAGCCTCCTGAGTGCTGGGATTAAAGCATGCAGCACCATGTCTGGCTCTCATTGGCATTTTTATTGAATAGCAATAATAATAATAATAATCCTTAAGTGTTCGTTAAATAAGGGATTTAGGCTGATCCAGAACACATATATATTCTTAACACAAATGCAATCCATTAAGCCCTCCTTTTGTCTTCAACAGATATATGAGTCCATAGTTACTGATTTCGATGATGAGCATTTTTCATGCATGTATGTTTGCTCTGAGTTGAGAGGCCAACCAGGCCTCTGAGGAAGGGAGCATAGAACATATCTTTTAAAAATATTTTATTTATTTATTTATTTGTTTATTTGTAATCAGAGAGAGAGACAGACCAATACACACAGAGAGAATGCCAGGGCCTCCAGCTGCTGCAAATGAACTCCAGACGTATTATCTCACTTTGTGCATCTGGATTTACAAGGATACTAGATAATCAAAACTGGGTCCTTTGGCTTTGCAGGCAAGTACCTTAACTGCTAAGCCATCTCTCTAGTTCTGATACTGATTTTTGTTTTTCAAGGTAGGGTCTCACTCTAGCCCAGGCTGACCTGGAATTCACTATGTCATCTCAGGGTGGCTTTGAACTCATTGCAATCCTCTTACCTCTGCCTCTCGAGTGCTGGGATTAAAGGCATGCGCCACCACGCCTGGCTGATACTGATTTTTGATAAAGGGGGCAATGGTCTTGAAACTAAGTTTCTGTCTCTTGTGGTAGACATTTAATTTACTTTTCTAGAAAGTAGATATTTTAAGAAAAATACTCATAAAAATAATATGGCTTACAAATTTAAAATTATAAAATTTTAACTTGTTCCAAGTTGTTCTCCATGTGCAAGGCATTGTCCTAAGCTTACTAAGTATTTAAATGATTTAACTCTCACAGTATTTTATTTTAAAAGTGTTTTTTATTTTTTTATTTTTTGAAATGTATACAATTATTTATTCTTCCCTAATTTTGAGTTAGAAATATCTATTATCACTCAGTTTTTAGCATGTAAGTACACAAAACTTCACATATACACAAACATGCATGTTTGGGCAAAAGTGAATATCCATTATTTTAAATTTGACACTTATGTAAACAGCAGACTATAAAGCCACCTTGCTCTATTTAGCTGCAGCCATCATTGTTCCTGTACACTGCAGGTCATTTGGACAAACACTGTACAAGGAATGCAGTTAGCCAGACATTTCTGTATAAAAACAATGCATAATCTATTTAAGCAGGTTTTGGATAGGCAGATTTCTATACACAAAAATGAAATGAAACTAGTGGAAAGCCGAAAGACAGAGTTAGGACATCTTCTTATCTTACTCTCATCAACAGTGATGATGTAAGTCTCAAAGCAGGAGAAAGTCTAACTATGCTGGGGATATTGAGTGATGTGTAAAATGCTTGCTGCTCAACTCTCAGTACTTAAGTTCGCAGCCCCAGGCCCCACATAAAAACCAGAAGCTGTCCTGGGCTTCTGTAATCCTAGTGCACCTATGGTCAGAAGGGAGGTGGAGACAAGGTGATTTCCTGGAAGCTCATGAAGTGAGGAACAAGGAGATCCTGCCTCAAACGAGGTGGAAAGTGAAGATCTCTCTAAAAGTTGTCCTCTGACCTCCACATGTGAACGGTGGCATGTGCCTGCCTGCATGTATGTATACACACATACATAAATACTCACATCCATAAAGTAATTAATTAAGGGGCTGGAGAGATGGCTGAACAGTAAGAACAATTTCCGTGTAAGTATGTGCAGCCTGAGAGATGGCTCAAGTTTCTAAAAGTGTTTTTTAATTAATTAATTTGAAGCCAGGCATGGTGGCTCATTCCTTTAATCCCAGCACTCGGGAGGCAAAGGTAGGAGGATCGCCATGAGTTCAAGGCCACACTGAGACTAAAGAGTTAATTCCAGGTCAGCCTGGACCAGAGTGAGACCCTACCTCGCAAAACCAATAAATAAATAAATAAATAAATAAATAAATAAATAAATAAAAAATAATTAATTTGAGAAAGAGAGAGAGAGAGAATATGGACATGCCAAGATCTGCCGCTGCAAATGAACTCCATATGCATGCACTACTTTGTGCATGTAGCTTTATGTGGGTAATGGGAAATTGAATGGGCTCATCAGGTTTTGTAAGCGCCTTTAACCATGAGCCATCTATCCAGGCCTCTCACAATATTTTCCAAGATCTTCCTGAAGTCATTATTCTCATTTTCTAGGCAATAAATCCTAAAGATGTTGAATTATCCAAATCAAAAAAGAAATAGCTGAAGCCAGTATTATTAACCTGAAATTTTATATTTTGGAAAGAGTCCTCTGCTATCCTACATGCAATTTGATGGTTACAACTATCTAATTTTCTGAAATACACTGTGATTTACTATTTAGTAAGAGACTTTTTGGGTTCAAGAGATGAACCTCAGGGGCCCCACATCCTAGGTGAATGTTCTGCCACCAAGCTACAACCCCAGACCAAGACTTTAAAATGATCATTTACTATTTTAAATAAAAATAAATGACTTTCAAGCAGGAGAGATGGCTTAGCAGTTGAGGCAGTTGCCTGCAAAGCCTAAGGACCCAGGTTCGATTCCCCAGTACCCATGTAAAGCCAGATGCACAAGGTGGCACATGAATCTGGAGTTCGTTTGCAGTGGCTAGAGGCCCTGGTGCACCCATTCTCTCCCTCCCTCCCTGCCTCCCTCAAATAGATAAGTACATAAATAAAATGTTTATAAAAAACAAATGGCTTCATATGTATATATGTATTGTTTTAATAGATCATTTCCTGTTAATAAAAACTGAAATTTATCAATTTTATCACATAAATGACAAAATGTTTTATGAATATCAAATGAAATCAATAGTGATTATTTCCTAAAACTAAAAAGCTACCTCTTCATCTGACATTTATAGAACTTTCTTTTAAAAAATTTAATATTATTTATTTGCATGAGTGTGTGTATGCTTGTCAATACTTGTGCCACTTTTTGCTTCTGCCTTTATATGGCTGTTGAGGAATTGGACCTGGTCCAGCAGGCTTTGCAAGGCTTTAACTGCTGAGCCATTTTCCCAGCCCTAGTAGTTTTTTGACCAAAAAGATGGCCCAGTTAGTTTTGAGGTTTGAATTTGTAATGCAAGGGGTCTTACTCAGTAGGACCAGACCATTTAGCTCTGCTTAGTCTTGTTAGGGACAAATGAACTGGAGATGTGGTAGGTGATAGATGGCAGCTCATTCTTCTTTTGGTCTACTTTATTTTTTAAAAACTATTTTATTTATTTATATTTGCAAGCAGAGAGAGATAGAAGAGAGGCAGACAGAGAGAATGGGCATGCTAGGGCCTCTAGCTACTGCAAATGAACTCCAGATGCATGCACTACTTTGTGCACCTGGCTTAAATGGGTATTGGGGACTCAAACTCAGGTTGTTAGGCTTTGCAGGCAAGTGCCTTAACTGCTAAGCCATCTCTCCGACCCTTATCTTTACAATGCACTTACTCTGATATCTACCATAAATAAAGGATAAAGGAAGAATTCACACATGATAGCAAAGAGTTGGCATCCAAATGACAATGGAAATAGTACAGACTTTGGAATGAAATGAACTTGAGTTTGTATCCTGTCTGTTCTTGTTTTGTGATTAAACATATAACCCTTCAGAATCCTTCTGCTTTCATGTTTTATAGGGTTGCAACAATCAAGTCATATGGAGAGACTAAATGCTGCAGGTAATAGTAACATTAAGTGAAGATAGTTTACAGGGCTGGTGTGGAGTCAGGAGCTGATGATGTTCACCCCTGTGCTACAGGGAGTTGTGCATTGAGTAAAATAGTAGTGCGCTCCAAAGTCTGTTTTTTTTCATGTGCATATGTGTATCTGTATGGAAGTTTGTATGTTTGTAGGTGCATGCGTGGAGTCTAGAGGTCAACATGAAGCATCTTACTCAATGAGAGTTGAATTACTTTTTTTTTTTTTTTTTTTTTTTTTTTTTTGGTTTTTCGAGGTAGGGTCTCACTCTGGTCCAGGCTGACCTGAAATTAACTATGTAGTCTCAGGGTGGCCTTGAACTCACAGCAATCCTCCTACCTCTGCCTCCCGAGTACTGGGATTAAAGGCGTGTGCCACCACGCCCGGCTTGAATTACTTTTTAAAATTTTATTTTTGCAAGAGAGAGAGAGAGAGAGAATGGACATGTCAGGGACCTTTTAGCCTCAGTGAATCAACTCCAGACACGTGCGCCCCCTTGCGTGCATGTATGACATTTCATGCTCGCATCATTTTGTGTCTGGCTAGGTGAGACCTGGAGACTGGAACATACTTAGGCTTCATAGGCAAGTGCCTTAACAAGTAAGCCATCTCTCCAGCCCTTGAGCTACTTTTTTTTTTTGGTTTTTCGAGTTAGGGTCTCACTCTAGCTCAGGCTGACCTGGAATTCACTATGTAGTCTCAGAGTGGCCTCGAACTCATGGCGATTCTCCTACCTCTGCCTTCCGAGTGCTGGGTTTAAAGGTGTGCACCACCATGGCTGGCTAAGCTACTTCTTAAGGTAGGGTTTCTCACTGAACTCGGAGTTCACTGATTAGACTAGACCAGCTAGCCAGCAAGCCTCTGAGGGCCTCTGCTCTTTGCCTCCCCAGCACTTAGATCACCATACCTGGCATTTTATGATGGTTTTGGTATCTGAACTCAGGCCCTCTTGCTTGCATGGAATGCACTTTACCTATTAAGCCTTCACAAAAGTCTCTCACAGAAGGAAGGTAATGTGCCTTCTTTGGACTCTTTTCTTATCTCTGTAATTGTCCTTATCTGCAGCTACTGGGTATAGACCAAACATGTCTTTTCTCAAGAATTAATCTTAATGTTTTTATGACTCTTATTAGGCAAAGGACAGCTATGGTGCAGGTCCTGTTGCTACTTTTTAATTTGGCGTTCTCTGGAGATACCTATGTCGTAAGTTTACAAATGTTGTGAGGCAGCTTACCAGTCCATTGTATGCTTAAGTATGGCTAATTACACACAACCACTGTGCGTTTAGCATAATGTTGCTTTTAACCTGTCAGTGTTATCAGAATATTCCAAGCATGTGGAGATTAAAACTTGAAAAATGATTAAGGTTAGAGCTATTTAGGCTGCATATGCCAAAGAAAAATGTTTTACTAGAACCCTCTAGGAAATGTAGTATTTGGAACCTTTAATCATGTTAGCTAATATTTTACTTAAGACAGTGTTTGATATTTAGAAAAACTCAGAATTTCACTGTGTAAAGATTATGAAATTCATTTATTTATGGGACATAGAAATTTTAAAAAGAGGAGTTTGGAAGATGGTTCAGTGGTTAAAGGTGTTTGCTTACAAAGCCTGCTAGCCTAAGTTAAATTCCCAAGCCTCCCGAGAAAGCCAGATTCAAGAAGTGGCATGAGCATCTGGAGTTTGTTTGCAGCAGCATAGATACCCTGGCACATGCCCTCCCCTACATGTGTAAATTGAATAAATAAAAAAGAAAGAAAGAAACCTTTAGGAATAAGACATGTCTTCTGTGATGTTTGACTAAGGTGAATGGTTGGTGAGACCTAACACAAGTTAAGGAACGCATCAGTTCTTTAAAACAGCGTCAGAAAGAGGGCTGGGGATACAGCTCAGTAATAGAGTTACGTGCCTAACATGTAACACAAGCAAACAGAAAAAAAATGTATTTTTTATTAATTCTCTCCCAGGGCTTACAGGATTTGCTTCCACACGTCAGGTCTCAACAATTACTATATTTTTTTCAAGGTAGAATCTCACTTTAGCCTAGGCTGACCTGGAATTCACTATGTAGTCTCAGGCTGGCCTCAAACTCACAGCTTCACAGCAATCCTTCTTCTGCCTCCCGAGTGCTGGGATAAAAGGCATGTATCACTACACCCAGTTCAACCATTATTCTTATTTTTAAATTTATTAATTAAAAGTTTACACACATAGATTCCCTCCCCCACCCCAATTCTGCTGAGGGTCTTCAGTGTGGTTATTGGCATTCATTATGGGAACCAAGAGGCCTCAGTCAGGTCTGCAGGGATGGGGAAACATGGCGTCTCAGGCTATGCCCACCCACCCTGAAGCTCTTAGAATCTTTTTGCTCGCTCTTCCTCTTCCATGATGTTCTGTTTTTCTCCTCTGTTCTCTGAATGCTGTTTTATTTTTCCTCAAAGCACTTACTACCATCTAAAATTATGCCCTTATTTCTTTTCTCCTCATCTCCCCTATAGAATGGAAGCTTGATCAGGGACACTTAGAACAGTGTCAGGAATATAACTGGTCAAAAATATTTTTTGAGGGGCTCAGTGGATAAAGGGATTGCTCTGTGACTCTGAGTATCTGAGTTCAGGTCCTCAGTCCCCACATAAAAGCCCGAAGCTGTGGTCAGCTTCTATAATGCCAGTGCACCTCTGGTGAGAAGGGAGTGGAGGCAGGAAAATTTCCTGGAAGCTGACTGACAGAAGGGGCTGTGAACAATGACAGACCTAGTCTCAAAAGGAGATGAAAGGTGAGACTGACTCAGAAGTTACCCTTTGAGCTACACACACACACACACACACACACACCATGGCATGCATATACATACATACACACTAAATAAATTTGGGGAAAAATGTATTTTGTAGCACACACAAACTCTAGAATTGGTTAATAGGCATACCGATTAACTTGATATTAACTTTTGCTTCAGTTAATTTAGTTTGGGCATTGGTATTCAAACATGATGCCAACTCTGATTCTTGTCCATAGGCAGTGGATGAGGAAATGACTTAAGCTGATTACTCAGGCCTTAATGGTCCCAATGCTTATAACAATGCTGGTGCAGCATTACAAACATGAGTTCTTACCTTGTAAAGGTGATTGCTACAAGTAGTTCTTGAAAAAAAAAGATGAGTAAATAGATTAGAAATGATAAGGGGAAGGATCTACTAAGCTATTTGTTATTGTCACATCTTTTCATGACCTGATTATCTAATCATCATGCTATGTAGATTGCTAGCCCTTCAAGGCCTTCACACGTTAGCAGGAAGTTTTCATCAAATACTGTGCCAGTCTGCAGTACTCAGATTAGTTTGTGATTTAATTTTTTCTTTCTTTCTTTCTTCCTTCCTTCCTTCCTTCCTTCCTTCCTTCCTTCCTTCCTTCCTTCCTTCCTTCCTTCCTTCCTCTCTCTCTCTCTCTTTTTTCGAAGTAGGGTCTCATTCTAACCCAGGCTGACCTGAAATTCACTATGTAGTCACAGGATGGCCTTGAACTCACAGCGATCCTCCTACCGCTGCCTCCCAAGTGCTGGTATTAAAGGTGTGCACCACCACGCCCAGCTTTCTGATTAATTTTTAAGTATCTGTCCACATACTTACCCGACAATACCAATGTTTATATTGGGTAAACTCAGAGTCATGGTCTTTAAGGTCAGACACACCTGTCACTTATTTATAATTATGGTCTTTGGACTTTAGTTTCTTTATTTATGGTTTGCATCCTTAGCATATACAATAATAGATTTGATTGCTATCTTTTTATGGATATGTGTGACTGTAACCTTATTCATACTTGTCCCCAATAGCCTCCCTTGTACTAATAGCCCCTGAAAATGCTCCTTCTTCTTTCATTTTCAAATCTATATGTGAGAAAAAAAATTGATATTTGTCTTCTCTCCCATCAAATCTCTTGTTCCCTCCCCCTTCACTTAGATGGTTTTTCCCCCCAAATGGTCCTCTTTTACTTTCATATCATATGTGTATATTCAAATCAAGATTCATCATATGAGAAAAACGTCATATTTGTCTGAGTCTGCCTTATTTCCCTTAACATGTTGATCTCCATTTATTTTTCTGAAAAAGGCACAATTTTATTCTACTTTATGCCTTAATAAAACCCCATTGTGTACATATACACATTTTCTTTATTCATTCACCAGTAGGCTGGTCCCTTTTTTTTTTTTTTAGTTTTTCTTTTTTAAATTCAGGATTTTTTTTGTTTATTTTTATTTATTTATTTGAAAGTGATGGGCATAGAGAGAGAGAGAGAGAGAGAGAGAGAGAGAGAGAATGGGCACACCAGGGCCTCTGGCCACTGCAATCAAACTCCAGATGCGTGCGCCCCCTTGTGCATCTGGCTAACGTGGGTCCTGGAGAATCGAGCCTCGAACCAGGGTCCTTAGGCTTCACAGGCAAGCACTTAACTGCTAACCCATCTCTCCTTTTTTTTTTTTTTTTAGTTTTTCGAGGTAGGGTTTCACCCTAGCCCAGGCTGACCCGGAATTCACTATGTAGTCTCAGGGTGGCCTTGAACTCACTGTGATCCTCCTACCTCTGCCTCCCAAGTGCTGGGATTAAAGGTGTACACCACCACACCCAGCATTTAAAAAAACATTTTATTTTATTTATTTAAGAGAGAGAAAGAGGCAGACAGAATGGGTGCACCATGTATGACCTTGTGCATCTGGATTTGACATGGGCACTGGGGAATTAAACTTAGACCCTTAGGCTTTTCAGGCAGGTGCCTTAACCACTAAGTCATCTCTCCAGCTTGGCTGGTTCCATTTTTTTAAAAAAATAATTTATTTATTATTTTTTTTAAAAAATATTTTATTTATTTGAGAGACAGAGAGAGGAAGAAGCAGATAGAATGGGTACACCAGGGCCTCTAGCCCCTGCAAACTCCAGACACATGCACCACCTTATGCATCTGGCTTACTTGGGTACTGGGGAATTGAACATGGGTCCTTAGGCTTTGCAGGCAAACGCTTTAACCACTAAGCCATTTCTCCAGCCCTGGTTCCTTTTTTTTTTTTTTTTGATATTGCAAATAGTGCTGTAATAAATATGGATGTGCAATTATCTCAGTGGCAGGCTGACATAGATTCCTTTGAGTATATGCCTAGGAATGGTGTAAATGGATCATAAGGTAGTTCTATTTTTAGTTTTTTGCATGTGTGTAATATTTTGGTATGGTATGTGTCAATTCTTGTTATTATTTCTTGAGATACTGGAATTCTTTCAACAGTTATTTCCAACCTCCTTTCCTGAATTTCCAGGTAAGATGTTAAACTAGATCCTCTTCCTCCCTGTGAGCTGGTAGAGAATCAGAACAAGAAGAAAAGACTTTATTGTGAAGAGAGACAGAGAGGAAGAGCTTTGGAAATCTACAAAATGAATGGATACCTGGGAAGAGTAGCGAAGGAAATAGGCAATGTGGAATAGTAAGCCAAATACAGTTTTAGGCATGCAGCTCCCAGGCAGGGGAAGGGGAGCAGAACTTAGCTACAGGTGATCCTTCTCTCAGGGCAAGGCCACAGATCTCACAAGCCTCAGGTCTGGTTTCAGGCTTTAGTGAGCCAATAATTCCCCAGCAGATTGGTCAACTGTGGGGAAAAATTCCATTTTGTCATGTGGCATGACTCAGAGGGCAGTGGTTAGGCATCATCTTAAGAGACAATTTCTTGTTAAAAACAGCTATAGGGCTGGAGAGACGGCTTAGCAGTTAAGGAACTTGGCTGTGAAGCCTAAGGACCCAGGTTCAAGAGCCCACATTAAGTACCCATGTGCACATGGTGGCACATGCTTCTGGAGTTTATTTGCAGTGGCTAGAGGCCCTGGCATGCCTATTCCCATGCTCTATCTGCCTCTTTCTCATAACTAACTAAGTAACTAACTAACTAACTAAACAAATAAATAAAACCCACTGAGCTGTCACTGGGGCTGGGACCAGCATGTAAGTGTCAGCACTCAGAGTCCCTTAAGAAACTCCCTTCCCTTCACTCTGTCCGTGCAGACAACCCTCAATTGGGATTAGGAATGGCACATACTTTCCAGCACTTAGATTCCCACCAGGAGATCCCTCTCCCTTCACTGCAAAGGAACCAACTATCCACCACTGGGGCTGGGACTGGCATGTAGAGTGCCAGCACTAATATTCCCTTTAGAAATCATCTCCCTTCACCACAGGTGCACCAATGATCTGCCTCTTGTGTAAAGTTAAGTTCAAGCACAGCTCCAACCCATTTAAGACTGCCTCACCCACTCCATTCAAGAAACAGTACCAAGAATCTCCAAGACTGAACTCCAAACACCACTAAGCAGAGCAAAGACAAGTGAACACAGAAATATCAAGCTGTGTTCCAAGTACTTACTGAACAGAGGAGTGCAAGAAAGATCTGACCATTCTATCTCCAGATGGGTAAATTTCAATGTAAAATGAGTAATCCAAAAAACCAAGGCAATATGTCTTCTTCAAGAAATAACCATCTTATAGAAGCAGACCCCCATGAAGACTATTTAGAGGAAATGCTAGAAATAGTTCAAAAGAGTGATTGTGAGTCTATACAAAGAACTTAAAGATGGGGAGATAGTTTAGCAATTAAAGGCACTTGGTTGCAAAGCTTGCCAGCCCAGATTCAATTCCCCAGCCACCCACATAAACTGAATAGGCATTTTTTTGCAGTGACAAGAAATCCTAGAGTGCACATAAACACACACACACACACACACACACACACACAAATACATAATTTTTTTTTTATAGAAGTTAAGGGCCTGGAGAGATGGCCTAATTATTAAGGCACCTGCCTACAAAGCCAAAGGACCCAGGTTTGACTCCTCAGGACCCGCATAAGACAGATGCACAAGGTGACCCATGTGTCTGGGGTTTCTTTGCAGTGGCTGGATGCCCTGGCATGCCCATTCTCTCTCTTTCTGTCTACCTCTCTCTCTGTCTCAAAAATAAATAAAAATAAAAAAAATAAGTCAAAGAATACACAGAATGAAATCATGAATAAATTCAAAGAGGGCACAAATAAATGCTTAAATAAATTCCAAGAGAACACAAACAAAAAGCCACATGATATGAAGAACTCAAACCCAGAGATGAAAATGGAGATAAATAAAGAGAAATACTGAAGAAAAAACAAGTGGAAATGAAGCTGGAAATGAAAAATACAGCAAGTTAAACATGGAAAGCTTTATCAATAGAATGGATCAAGTGGAAAACAGAATGTCAGTCTTGAAGACAAGGAAAAGGAGTTGTTGGATCAATTAATCAAAACCAATGAGAAGTTTTAAAAAAACATGAAAAGAACATGAGACATACGTGGGACACCTTGGAAAGACTAAATGTTTGAATAGTGGGCATAGATGAACTTCAGGTCAATGGTTAACAAAATATTTTAAATAAAATTATAAAATAAAATGTCCCAAAATTAGGGAAAGAAAATTTCATTCAAGTACAAGAGGTTGATACAGCACACCACACAGAAAGGACAAGAAAAAAATTTCCCATATTATATCCTAGTCAAAACACAAAATACATGGGACAAAGAAAGAACACTGAAAGGTGCAAGAGAGAAACATCTAGTCACATGTAAAGGCAGGCCCATCAGAGTCACAGCTGAATTTTCAATGGAAACTCTAAGAGCCAGAAGAGCTTGGAATGATGTGTTTCAAGTATTGAAAGATCACAGCTGCCAACCTAAAGTACTATACCCAGCAAAATTATCCCTAGTAATAAAAGGAGGAAGAAAAACTTTACATGATAAAAGCAGGCTAAAGGAATTTGTAGGCACTAAACTAGCTTTAAAGAGGATAATGGATGGGATATTTTGCATTGAAGAGAGGGATAATCATAGTCAAGAGGCTGCTAGAGGAAAACCAATGCTAGAATAATGTTTGAAGAAATGAAGAACAAGAAAACACCAAACTCCACAAAATCAGCAACATGACAGGTATTAACTCACAATTTTCAATAATAACTCTGAATATTAATGGGCTCAGCTTCCCAATCAGAAAACACATACTAAGAGGTTGGATCAGAAAACATGATTGATCCTTTTGTTGTTTTAATGAAATTCAACTCATCATCACAGATTGATACCACATTAGAGTGAAAAGATGGAAAAAGATACTCCAAGCAAATAGTACTAGGAAAAAAGCAGGTGTTGCTATTCTAAGATCTAATATCTGATGAAAGAGACTTCAAACCAAAACTAATAAGAAGAGATAAAGAAAGACATTTTATGCTGATCAAAGGAGCAATTCATTAAGAGGATATTATAATTCTAAACATATATTTAGCAATTTTGTAAAATATAAAGTCAGAGATTAAACAGTAATAGTAGGCCATTCCCATATCATATTATTACCAATAGACAGGTCATCTGGACAGAAAACAGAGAAATAGTGGAGTTAAATGACACCATAGATCAAATGGACCCAACAGACATTTACAGGAGAATACATATTCTTCTTAGCAGCCCATAATACTTTCTCTAAAATAGATCACATATTAGGGCCCAAAGAAAGTCTTAAGAATTTTAGTAAAATTGAGATAATACTTCATATTTTACCTTACTACACTGTAATATAGCTAGAAATTAGCAACAAGAAAAAAATACACAAACATTTATAGATTAAACACCACATTATTTAACAATGGATTTATCATTGAAGAAATCAAGAAACAAAATCAAACACATCCTGGAACTGAGTCAAAGTGGAAGCACAACATACCCAAACCTATGGGACACTATGAGGGCAGTTCTAAGAGGGAACTTTACAGGTTGAAATGGTCACATTACAAAAGCAGAAATCTCAAATAAATAACTCAGTAAGGCACTTGAAGTCTTGGAAAACACAAGAACAAACCAAACCCAGAAGTATCAGATGGAAAGAAATAGTCTAAGTTCAGGACAGAAAACAATATATATAATTATTGAAACAGAGTTGGTTCTTTGGAAAGATAGGCACAATTTATAAACACTTACCCAAATTAACCAAAAGAAAGGATCCTAATCAATGAGATTAGAATTGGAAAAGGAGATATTTGGTCAGAGAAGCTTCTTTTTTGCAGATGATGGTAACTACTGGGGAGACCACAAGATGTTGTCAAGGTACTAAGAAGAAGTGACATTTGAGTGGTCTGAACTAAAAAAGACATTTTTATATTACACACACTATGTCTCAGGGAACACTGTAGAGGAGGTGGCAGAATGCATGTTAATGCTAGCTGGAAAGACCCAAAACTCATTCAAGTACTGGGTCAAGTTCAACCTGAAGCTGGGGCTCAGAGTAAGTTCTAGGTCATTCTGGGTTAGAGTGTGTATCAGACAGCTTCAGGTTCGCTGAGATGAACTTCCAGACCAGGCACAGTTATGGAGGAAGGGATTAATTGAAGCTTACAGATCCAGGGAAAGTTCCATAATGGCAGAAAAAGCTGGCCTGCCTTCACAGGACCAAACACAGAGAGAGAAGTACAAGCCTAAAAGTCAAAAGCCACAGTATATTTTAGGAACTCCAGCTAGGCACACTTTGCATATCTTTAGATTGAAATCTGAAACCCACCACCACACCTTAAGATCCATACAATGGCTGCCTCCAGCCAGGTGGCTAAAGATGCAAACTACAAACAAACAACTGAATATATTGGGGGCCATCTATTCTATTCAAACCACCATATTTCGCCCCTGGCCCCCAATAGATTTATAACAATCAAACATTGTAAATTGTACTCAGTTCAATTTCAAAAGGTCCCCACAGTCTTGACCAATTTAAGATATGAAGACCTGTAAAATCAAACAAGTTAAACATTTCTAACATATAAAGGCACAGAGTAAACATTTTCAACTGGTATAAGGCATAGCAAGGAGAGACTAAAGCAATGCAAACTCAACCACCATCAAACAAACATCAAACTTCTGCAGTTCAAGTCCAATACAACCAAAGATGGACAGTCTCCAGATTTTCCAATTTCGCCCCTCCAGCTGGGCAGAGTAGTCAGGGAACACTTTCATCCCAGGCCAGTAGTGCGCTCTATGGTAGCCCTTGCATAGTCCTGGTATATTCAAAACATCTTGAGGTCTTCATGCAAACCACGGTCCATCTTCCAAAGGCTCTTTCAGCCTATCAGGTCATCATGCCCTGTCTCATGCTGCATCTCAGCAGCAGCTCCTGGAACCGTGTGCAATTCATGACCACTCCTCACATTTTCCAAAGGCTCTTTCAGCCTGTCAGGGCATCAGGCCCTACCTCATGCAGCATCTCAGCAGCTGCTCCTGGAACCGTGTGCAATTCATGACCACTCCATGCATTTTTCATGCTTCTGAAACCAATACCAGGTGTGCAGGACACAGCCATATTCTTAATTCACAGACAAAGTAAATCATAACCTTGAAAAGCAGGTTCCTTCTCCAGTCAACTCTTTCCAAAAGAGTTTGCATTTCTATGAGAGTCCTTCCTCAGGCATCCTTTCCATTGTTTTAATGTAAAGCAGTTGGACCATCTTCCTTAAGATTGCTAATGTGTTTGACTATAGCAGATTCAGTAACCTAAAATCAGTCTCTGTGCCTGTAATTTTAACTTGCTTGAGATTTTCCATCTTAAAATCTTAAATCTCTCAGTCCAATATCTTCATCCAAGCATATCAGTCCATTACAAATTTAACCTTGATTAAACTCTCTGGGCCTGGGCAGCGGGACGCAGCCAGCCCTTATGCCAGTAGCCCAGTTCCAACAAAGTCCTCTGCAGTCTTTCCTTCCCCTTAGAAAGCTCATAAGCCAAGCCTTGAAGTTCAATGCTGTCTGCACTTAGCATTCTCAGACTCTCATCAGAATAGTCCATAAAACTTGGCTTACCACTCCAGAAGACATATTTAGTTGCAAGCACCAAATCCATGCTTATTCCTCCAAAACAAAGGTTCCAAAAGATCAACATCCACATAGTAAGGTTCATCTCACCCCACTCCTGGTACCAAGTTCTGTATCAGACAGCTTCAGGTTCACTGAGATGAACTTCCAGACCAGGCACAGTTATGGAGGAAGGGATTTATTGAAGCTTACAGATCCAGGGAAAGTTCCATAATGGCAGAAAAAGCTGGCCTGCCTTCACAGGACCAAACAGAGAGAGAGAAGTACAAGCCTAATCTATTCAAACCACCACGGAGTGAGACCCTGCATTTTTTTTTTCCAAGGTAGGGTCTCACTGTAGCCCAGGCTGACCTGGAATTCACTATGGAGTCTCAGGGTGGCCTTGAATTCATGGCGATCCTCCTACCTCTGCCTCCCGAGTGCTGGGATTAAAGGTGTGCGCCACCATGCCTGGCTGAGACCCTGCATTGAAAGAGACCCCCAAACAAAATAAAAACTTGTCAAAGTGCTGAGCATGAGGCTATTGAGAAGTCAGTGCTAAACGAGACATCTCTATCTTACCTTCCAAGGCTCAGGGAACATCATGGAAAAGAGGGGAAGATAAAATGTAGGAGCCTGGATGATGATGATGAGGACTTTTGGAACACACTATCCTCTGACAGAGAGGGGCTGATGCATTCATGACTTCATAGCAGCTTTCATTGGTCAGTACCTCCACAGGACCTGAACAATATTGGAACCCATCAACATTGTGAGATGGATCATGGAAAAGGGCAAAAAAAAAAAAAAAAGATATCACAATAGAAGGACTAGCCAGAAAGGAGAGGGAGTTCAGTGGAATGTGGTGGGTGAGGGGGGACAAAAGATGGCAATGACAGGTGATAATGATCAAATGTACATCTGTTTATGAAAATGATTAGTAAGAATATCTCTCAATTTATAAAGTCCAGGTCCAGATTAGTTTATTGCAGAATTCTATCAGATTGTTAATGAACACATGAAACCACTGCTTATCAAGTTATTTTGTAAATTTGAAAACAAGGGAATGTTTATTAACTCCTTCTATGCAGCCACCATTACACTGATAGCAAAACCAGATAGAGACACAGCCAAAAAAAGAAAACTATAGACCAGAGGGCTGGTGAGATTGCTCAGTGGTTAAAAGCACTGGCTTTTAAAACTTGATGGCCTGGATTCAGTTCCCCAGCCACCCAAATAAAGCTGAGCACAAAAAGTATCTCCTGCATCTGGTGTTTGTTTACAGTGGCAAGAGACCCTGATGCCCCAACACACATGCACATGTGAATAAATAAAATGATAAACATATATGCAAATTTTCTCAATAACGTGCCTGCAAACTGAATTCAGGAACATATCAATCAAAAGATTTTCCACCTCTATCAAGTAGGCTTCACTCCAGAGATGTAGGGATGGTTCAACATATGTAAATCAGTAAGTGCATCATATAAATAGACTCAATGACAGAAATCTCATGATCATCTCAATAAATGTAGAAAAGGGCCTCTACAAATTCAGCATCCCTGCATGTTACAAACGCTGGAGAGAATAGAGATGGAAGGAACATACTTCAACATAATACAGGCTATATATAACAAGCCTTATAGTCAATGTCATGTCAAATGAAGAAATCCTTGAAGCGTTCCCACTAAAATCTGGAACAAGACAAGGCTGTCCATTCTCTCCATTGGTATTTAATATAGTGTTTAAAGTCTCAGCTAGAATGATAAAACAAGAGAAAAAAAAATAAAAGGCATTCAAATTGGAATGGAGGAAGTCAAACTGTTCTTACTTGCAGATGATATGATTCTATGTAGAAGAGACCCTGAATACTCCACCAGAAAACTCATAGATAGATCACACTTCCAGCATTTTGTCAGGATAAAAAATTATCATACAAAAAATAATATTCTTATAGGCGCTTGAGACATGGCTTAGCAGTTAAGACGTTTGCCTGCAAAGACAAAGAATCCTGGTTTGATTCTCCATGGCCCACGTAAGCCAGATGCACAAGGGGGTACATGATTCTGGAGTTCATTTGCAGTGGCTGGAGGCCCTGGCATGCCCATTCTCTCTCTCTTTCTCTCTCTCTCTCTCCCTCTTTCAAATATATTGTTCTTTTTTTTTTATTTCAAATGAATATAGTCACATTTTATTGTCTTCATAGCAAAGTTGGCTTAGAACTGGATCACTTGGCCCTTTCTCTTCTTATCTCCTCCCAGTTCAAAATGCTTGCATCTCTTAATAGCCAGCATTCTCTTAGATCTGCAGTTGGGATTAAAGGCATGTGCCACCATGCCTGGCTAGGTTGAATTTTTTTTCATCTATTTATGGTATCGTTCTTCTTTCAGTGGAATATCAGTAAGTACTAGGTTGCAGTCAGGTTGGCATATCATTTTCTTCTGTTAGACTATTACTGAAGCCATCTGGCTTGATTCTCCTGTCCTCCCCTGAGAGTAGAATACAATCTGCATCAATAGCTACTATCCTGAGATAGACCCACTATAAAAATAGAATAATAGTCAACTACTAAACAATCTCTCCTTAAGCCTTAATCATTTTGGGGAGTAAAGGGACATACCAATCCCAAAGTTATGGTCCTTAATTGTGTCCATCTACACGTATTCTGTCTTTACTTAATACTCAATATCATATGAGCAGGACAGCTTGCCTCCTTACACACATCTATTAGTTGTTGTGGATATGACTGGAAAGAAAAAGAAGAAAAAAACCCAGAAAGGCTAGTGGCTGGTATTGGGATAATAGAGACCAAGTAGGGAGTGGGAATGTGAACCGAAGAGTGGACTGTAGGAGCAAGAATGTGGGGGAAGAATAACAGAATTTTGGCTGTAGGTTGAAAAGAGAGCAGTAAAGATGTGCTATCAGGTGATGTAGAAGAGTCCTACCTCATGATGCTTAGGCACAGAGACCCTGCAAACTCTACTAGACTGTATTCTTTGTGAGAAGAAAAAGAAAAAGGAGAAAGCAAGGAAAAAAGGAGAATTGTAGGGTATGAACAGTTTAAGGGGGCAAATGGGCCTGCTCACATGATACTATTAGTGAAGACAGAATACATGTCTTTACTTAATAGTATGGATGGACACACACACACACACACACACACACAGAGAGAGAGAGAGAGAGAGAGAGAGAGAGAGAGAGAGAGAGTGTGTGTGTTGGCTGGAGACTGGAGATACAGGATGTGAAAACAGTAAGGCCTGATTGTTGGATTGTTTCTCCGTTCCTGGAATCTTTGGCAACTGGGTGGTCTGTTCTCCCCTTTGAGTCTTCCTGTGGATGGTCAGACAACTGATGCTGCCCCGCCTGTAGTTGTGCTTCACATTTGGAGTCCCAGATTTGGTCACACCTCTATTAATTCCTTCAGGGTTACCTAATTGTATGAGATGGATCATGTTGCTAAAATGACTAAGCTTTCATTGTGTTAGCTATAAATTGAGAGTAATAACAATAATACCTGCATAATGGTATAATTTTGAGAATTAGAGTTAATAAGACATTGTCTATAAAGCATCTTGTACTGTTTTGTTCGCTAAGTGCATAATGAATACTTGCCATCATCCTCATTATTTCCTATCAGCAATGACTTGCTGTATAGCCTACTCTTAGGGCTAATTGTATTGATTTCCAATTGTTGTTGTAACATATTACCACAAACTTACCTGGGTTAACATAGTACAAGTTTATTAACATGTAAGTATGGGGGTTAGACATCTAGCTGAGTTTCACTGAACTAAAATGAAATGCTTGCAGTGCTGCATCCTTTTGGGTGCTCTAGGGGGAAGCTGTTTCCCTGGCTTTGTTAGCTTCTAGAGGCTGTCCACATGGCTTGTCCTGTGGCTCTGCATCACTTCTACCGCTTCTTATCTCATGAAAATTGATGTATTTTGCTTTATTTTTATTTTCTGTACTTTCATACATGTATACAATACATTTTGTTCCCACTCTCTCATTTACCTTTTTTTTTTTTTTTTTTGGTTTTTCGAGGTAGGGTCTCTCTCTCTGGTCCAGGCTGACCTGGAATTAACTATGTAGTCTCAGGGTGGCCTCGAACTCATGGAGATCCACTTACCTCTGCCTCCCGAGTGCTGGGATTAAAGGCGTGTGCCACCACGCCCGGCTCATTTACCTTCTCTTTTTCCACCTCTTCCACAAAACCTTTCTTCTTCCCATTAGATTCTCATTCTACTTTCATGCCCTGTTTTTCTTTGTTTGATTTTTGACCCAATGAGTTAAAATTAGGGTCACTTGCATGATAATGGGTGGGAGGTTCTTTGTTGGAGAATGGGCGACCTACCAGTAGGTACAAAACTAACGGAAATGACTTGTTCTCTCCCAGGAATTGTCAGTTGTCTCTATATATTCTGGGGTGTGTGGGGTCTCATGGGCCTTGATCTATGATGAACTATTGACAGGCTCCTTCATGTCCAGGAAACCACATCTACTGTGAGCACACGAGTGTAGTAGACTTTTCTTATCCTGAAGCCAGCGTTCTGCAGCCCTACTTCCTATCCTCCTGCTTTTACTTTCTTTCTATCTCCTCTTCCATGAAATTCCCTGCCTGGTGGGGGTGGTTTAGATGTTATACTTAGAGCTCAGCACACACTAGGTGTTTATTCTTGTTAACTTTGTCAGTTTTGCATGTCTGCATTAACCTCTGGCCTTTGCATAAAGAAATTACTATGTTTGGAGAGAGAGAGAGAGAGAGAGAGAGAATTGGCACACCAGGGCCTCTAACCACTGTAATGGAACTCCAGACGCATGTGTCACCTTATGTTCATGTGTCACTTTGTGTGTCTGGCTTATGTGGGTCCTGGGAGTTTAACCTGGGTCCTTAGGCTTCACAGACAAGTGCTTACCTGTTAAGCCATCTCTATAGCCCTATTTTTATCTTTTTGAGAAACCTCTACACAGGTTTCCATAATGGCTGTACCATCTTCAATTCCCACCAACAACAATAAGACTGTCCTTGCTCACATCCTTATCAGCATTTGATGTCAGTTTTGTTTTCTTATGCTAGCCACTCTGACTGGAGTAAGATGGAATTTCAGGGTAACTTTAATTTCTATCTTTTTGATGGATAAAGATGAGGAACTCATTTTTAGATATTTTCACAAATTTGCATGTCATCCTTGCGCAGAGGCCATGCCAATCTTCTCTGTATCTTTCCAATTTTAGTATATGTGCTGCTGACGCGAGCACTCATTTTAAAGTATTTATTAGCCACTTTTATTTCTTCTTTTAAGAACTCTATTCAGTTTCATAGCCCACTTTTTTATTGGGTTGTTCACTTTCTTGATTTAGTTTTTTCAGTTCTTTGCCTATCCTAGATGTGAATCCTCTGTCAGATGTGTAGCTGGCAAAGGCTTTCTCCCCGTCTATAGGCTGCCTCTGCACTGGGTTGTCAGTTTCCTGTTCTGTACAAAAGTTTTTTATTTTTTTTATTTTTTATTTTTTTTTGAGGTAGGGTCTCACTCTAGTTCATACTGACCTGGAATTCACTATGTAGTGTCAGGGTGGCCTCAAACTCACGGTGATCTCCTATCTCTACCTCCCGAGTGCTGGGATTAAAAGCATTTGCCACCCTGCCTGGCTTGTACAAAAGGTTTTCAATTTAATGTGGTCCCATTTGTCAATTGTTGATCTTATTTCTTGAGTGACTGGAG
This sequence comes from Dipus sagitta, assembly GCA_036346955.1. Classification (NCBI taxonomy): domain Eukaryota; kingdom Metazoa; phylum Chordata; class Mammalia; order Rodentia; family Dipodidae; genus Dipus; species Dipus sagitta. The sequence goes on from CM070773.1 coordinate 80,202,944, forward strand.
TCCCATTCAGAAAGTCTTTACATATGTCTATATCTTATAGTATGTTCCCTGCTTTTTCCCTTAGCAGTTTTAGAGTTCCAGGTCTTACATTGAGGTCTTTGACTCATTTTGAGTTGATTTTTGTGCAGGATGAGAGATAAGGGTCCAGCTTCATTCGCCTAAATGTATACATTCATTTCCCCCCAGCAGTACTTGTTGAAGATATTGCCTTTTATCGAATAAATATTTTTGGCATCTGTGGTAGTTTGAATGGATGGCCCCCAATATATTCAGGACTTTATTAAAGTTTGTAATTTTAGATCTGCAGCCACCTGGCTGGAGGAGGTGTCATTTTGGGTGGATCCGAAGGTCCAGCCCTAAGGTGTGGGGGTGGATTTGGAATTTCAGTCCAAAGATATGCAGAGTGTGGGAACTTTGCCTGGAGTTCCTAAGTGTGCTTGCTTATGGTGCTGGTGTGCCTTGTGGCGTTTTCTCTCTCTCTGCTTGGGCCTGTGGAAATGGAGCCAATTTCTTCTGCCATTATGGAACTTCTCCTCTATCTCAATAAGTTTCCTTCCTCCATAATCGTGTCTAGTCTGGAGGCTCATCTCAGTGACCTGAGGCTGTCTACTGTAGAATCTTTGTCAAAAGTCAGATGGCTGTGGTTGCATGGACTGATATCTGGGTCTTCTATCCTATTCCTTTAAGCTACATGTCTGTTTTGTGCCAGTATCATGCTATTTATATTACTATGGTTCTGTAGCATAACTTGAAATCAGGTGTGGTGACACCTCCATCACTTTTCTTTTTGCCTAGGTTTATTTTGGCTATCTAGGATCTTTTGTGCTTCCATATGAACTTCAGAATTTTTTTTTTTCCTATTCCTGTGAAGAATGGTGCTAGAATTTTGATTGGGACAGCATTGAATTTGTAGATAGCTTTTGCTAGGATGTCCTTATTCACAATATTAATTCTTCTCATTCTTGAGTATGGGAGGTCTTCTCATCTTCTAGTGTCTTTCATTTTCTTTCTTTAGTGCTTTTAAAGCTTTCACTGTAGAAGCTTTTCCCTTCCCTGAATAGCTTATTCCAAGGTATTTTATTTATTTGAGAAGCCTTTTTTTTTCTGATTTCTTTCTCCAAAGCTACTGAATTTTATGTGAATTTTGTATCCTGCTACTTTGCTGAAAGGGTTTCTGAGTTCGAGGAATTTTCTGGTGGAGTCTTTAGGGTCTCTTATGTATAGGATCACATTGCCTGCAAATAATGACACTTCAGCTTCACCCTTTCCCATTTGTACCCTTTTATTTCCTTTTCTTGTTTCATTGCTCTTTCTGAATTCAAGTACCATGTTGAATAGGAGAGTGGACACCCTGACTTATTCCTGATCATCATGGGAATGCTTCAAGATTTTCTTCATTTAGCATGATGTTGGCTAGTGTTTTGTCATAGATAGCCTTTATTAAGCTGAGATATGTTCCTTCCACCCCTAGTTTCTCCAAAACTTTTACCATGAAGGTATGTTAGATTTTATCAAAGGCCTTTTCTGCACCATTAGACATGACCATATGACTTCTGTCCTTGCATCTGTTTTTGTGATGTACATATGTTGAACATATATTTTTTTTGTCTGGTTGACCTGACTATTAGAGAGAGTAGTGTGTTGAAGTCACCTGTTATAATTGTGTTGGGGTTAATATGTAACTTTATGACTAGTAGTATTTGTTTTATGAAGTTGAGTGTCCCTGTGTTCAGTAGGTATAGGTATATGTATGTTTATATGTATGTATATGTACATACATATGCATCCTCTTGGTGGATTATCTCCATGATCAATATGAAGTATCCTTCTGAATCTTTTCTGACTAGTTTTGGTCTAAAGTCTATTTTGTCAGACATTAGAGTAGCAGTAACACATGCCAGGGGCCATGACTTTCACCTGTAATCTCAGATCTCAGGAAACTGAGGCAGGTGGATTGCCATGAGTTCAAGGCCAGCCTGGGCTATACTGAGAATTGAGGACAGCCTGGGCTCCATGACACCCTGTCTCCAAAAAATAAAAATAGGGGCTGGAGAGATGGCTTAGTGGTCAAGGTGCTTGCTTACGAAGCCTAAGGACTCAGGTTCAATTCTCAAGTATGCACATAAGCCAGATGCACAAGGTGGCACATGTGTCTGGAGATCATTTGCAGTGGCTAGAGGCCCTGGTGTGCCCATTCTCTCTCCTTCTCTCTCTCTATGTGGCTCCTTCTCTCTCTCAAATAAATAAATTAAATTAAATTAAAATAGCAAAACCAACCTTTTTCTTGGTTACATTTGCTTGGAATACTCTATCTGACCTTTGACCCTAAAGTAGTGTCTATGTTTGAGAGTAAGGTGAGTTTCTTGAAGATTACAAAAGGATGGATCTTGTTTTCTTTTCCAGTCTGGTAGTTTATGCCTTTTAAAAAACAAATATATTTTATTTATTTATTTGAGAGAGAGAAAGAGGCAGAGAGAGGGAGAGAGGGAGAGAGGGAGAGAGAGAGAGACAGAGAGAGAGAGAGAGAGAGAGAATGGGCATGTCAGAGCCTCCAGCCACTGCAAACGAAGTCCATATGCATGTGCCACCTTGTACATCTGGCAGCCCCAATGCCTGTTTTTTTTTTTTTTATTATTATCTAAAGATGTGAATTAAGTCCTGTCCTATTTTTGATTTTGTGGTGTTTTGTGTTTTCTTTGGTCTTCATTTGATTAACAACTGAACCAGCATTGATTATTACTTCTCCCTCTGACCTTTTGAATGTGCTTATCCTCCTCTGTGTATTATGTGAGATAATTTTGTGGGTATAGCTTGGATTAGCAACTGTGGTCTTTTTTTTTTTTTTAAGAGAACACACCTAGTGGGCATGTGTGACCTTGCATTTGCCTCACCTTTGTGTGTCTGGCTAATATGGGATCTGGAGAGAAATGGGACATGGGTTTGCAAGCAAGTGTCGTAACCACTAAGCAATCTTTGCAGCCCCAGCTGTGGTCTTTTAGTACTTGTAATACACATTCCTTGCTCTTTTGACTTTGAGAAATTCTACTGAAAAATGAGTGTTATTCTAATAGGCCTGCCTTTGTAAATGCCTTGTTGTTTCTCTCTTATATCCTATTTTTTTGTTCTGTGTATTTAATATTTCAATTATAATATGACATAGATAGTTTATTTTCTGATCTTGTCTATTTGGTGTTCAGAATGCCTCTTATATCTGGATAGGAGTTTTCTTTCCTAGGCTTTGGAAGTTTTATCCTGTAATTTATTGAAAATGTTTTCTATTTCTTTGATCTGAAGCTCTTCTCCTTTGTCTATGCTCAGTATTCATAGCTTTTGTATTTTCATAGTATCCCAGCTGTCTGTCATGTTCTGTTCATACACTGTGTTTTGAAAGACACTTTCATAGTCTTAGTAGATATAGCTAGGGGATAAGACAACATGGAAAGAGATGTACCAGAAGCCAAGGGAGGTCTGTGAGGTCTTCGGGCTATACTCCAAGGGCGCTGGTTGGCATCCAGGCACTTCCTCTAGAGTCCAAGATGCAGTTTCTCCATGGCAACCCCTTGTGCCATTGGAGATTGCATGGTAGGTATTGTCCTATTTCAAAGTGGCCCCCACACTCCTTGCTGGCACCCATCCATGTAGTGCCATTCCTGCTAATGAGCGGAGGACCCCTCTGCATGCACATGTGCACACAGGTGTGAGGAACACTTTTTTGTTGTTGTTGTTTTCAACAAAATAAGAACTGAATCCAAGCCAAGGACAGTATGTAGCCTATCAAATTCTTTTTAAAAATATTTTATTTTTTATTTTAGATATGGACATATTTTGTATGTAAACATCACATGTTGATACCATCCTTTCCCTCCTCCCTGCCCCTTTTCTGAAGAGGTCTTCCTCATTGGGGATGCAGGTCAACCCCATGGGCATTGTGGGTCATACATTATGGGGCAGCAGTCAGTTATGGGGAAGAGGCAATGTCTCTGTGCAGAATGTCCCAACTTGTGGCTCTAACAATCTTTCCGCTCCCTCTTCTGCAAGATTCCCTGAGCCATGCTGGGAACATTTTAAGTCTACTTCAGTGATGGGTACTTAGGAGCATCTAGATGTCTGGTTTGGTAGGTGTTGAGTGTCCTCAGGATCTTTCTCCATCACCCTTAGGCTGCTTTCAGCTTAACTGAGAGCACAGCATTCTTGCTTATTTCCCCAATGCCTCTGTGGTTTCAGCTGGGGCCGGGGTGGAGTGCACTGGGTCATTTATCTCCTCAAGTCCAGTTCCCATCTGAAAAAGAGAAGCAGATTCTCCATCAGAGAGTGAAGTCAGCACCAGTTAAATGGGATAAACATTATTAATTTAGAGAGAATTGAAAGAGTCTAGACAATTTTATAGTGCAAGGTTAGTGGGAGGTTGACAATGGAAAGCAGAATCATTATCTGGATATGATTCTGACTTGTTTCCCAGTACCAGACATGGTTTCCTTTCCATTGAGTGGATCTGTTAGCCAATCCAAGAGCAGTTGGTTACCCACCATGGCTGTGTGCCACTATTGCACTTGTGTGAGCATCACATCAGGTTGTTTGCTTCTGAGTTGCTTGGACAGATGTTGGCCACTTTCCCCTGGTAGCTCATGTAGCGCCTTCCAGCACTAGATGGGCTAATTATCTGAGGACTGGCTTTCCTCTGGATTCCAATCAGGTCTCTCCATGGTCTGTGTGGTGTCTTCAGCAGTAGGGTCTTACCATTAACCTCTGGTGGGTAATCAAGTGCTCTTATAGAAGTCTGTCTTGTTTGTTTTGGGAGATCTAGTAGGTCCCTCTGATCAAATGCTCATTGTGGATGTAGACCACATCTTGGTACAGGAAATTACAGGCCAGTGCCAAGGGAAAAGAAACAAGCAAAATCCAGAGAAGAAAGAGAAACAGGAGAAATTTGAGGTTAGGTTTCATCTCACTTTCTCCAGGTCCCTTCGATTCAGGTGCTCTCTCTAAGGTTTGCTTGAGGGTTCCACCTTTTAGTCTGATTCCCAGGATATAGGATTCTATGATACCAGTTAAATTTGGGTCCATATTTTGTGTCCTCCTCAACCCTTTTCCATCCCCCAAGCCCTGCCCTCTCTATTGTCCAAGTCTCAAGATTCTAGTCATTTATGTCAGCAACTTGGGTTGATCCATGTTAGGAACTGCAGAAGAGTGAGATCATGCAACGATTGTTTTTCTGTGATTGTGTGAGTTCACTTAAAATGATCTGTTCCATGTTTGACAATTTTTCTACAAATTTCAATGTGTCATTTTTTCTTACTGCTGAGTAGAATTTCATCATGTAGATATACTACATCTTGGTTATTCATTCCTCCAATGACGGGTACCTGGGTTGATTCCAGTTTTTAGCTATTATGAATTGAGCAGCTATGAATATGGTTGGGCAAATATCCCTGAACTGAGATGTGGAGCTTTTAGGGTAAATGCCCAGTAAGGGAATAACAGGGTCTGCCGGTAACTCTATATTCATCCATTTCAGGAGTCTCCAAATAGATTTCCACAGTGGTTGTACCAGCTACATTCCCACCAACAGTGAATGAGGGTTTCTATTTCTCCACAGCCTCACCAGCATTTTTTTTCATTTGATTTTTTAATGTTTGCTATCCTTACTGGGGTAAGGTGGAATATCATAGTTGTTTTAATTTGCATTTCCTTAATAGTTAGGGATATTGAACAATTTCTTGAGTGTAGGTTAGCCATTTGTAATTCTTCCTCTGAGAACTCCTTATTTAGTTCTCTGCCCCACTTATGGAGTAGGTTGTTTGATTTTTTTATTGTTTAGTTTTTTTGAGTTCCTTATAGATTCTAGATATTAGGCTTCTGTCAGTGTTATAACTGACAAGATTTTCTCCCATTCAGAGGATAATCTATTGGCTCTACTTAGGTATGTTTTTCTGTTCAAAAGCTTTTCAACTTCATGAGATCCCATTGGTTGAGTGTTTGTTTAATTTCCTTGGCTACTGGGGTTTTGTTCAGGAAGTCTTTTCCCAGTCCTATATCATGGAGAGTGCTTCCTATTTTTTTCTTCTAGTAGTTGAAGTGTTTCAGGTCTTATGTTGGGGTTTTTAATCCATTTGGACTTGATTTTTGTGTATGGTTAAATGAGTGAGTCTAATTTCATTTTTCTACATATGGTCATCCAATTTGTCCAAAACCAGTTGTTGAAGATGCTGTCTTTTCTTCAGTCTACATTTTTGGCACCTTTGTCAAAGATCAAGCAGCTGTAGTTGCTTGCCCTAAAGTCTGGGTCTTAAATTCTATTCCATTGGTCTATGTTCCTATTTTTATTCCAGTACCATGCTGTTTTTGTGACTATGGCTTTGTAATAGACCTTTAGATCAGGTATGGTGATACCTGATCTAAATATGGTGATACCATCAGAGGTGTTTCTTTTGCTGAGGATATGTTTGGATATCTGAAGCCTTCTGCCATTCCATATGAACTTTGAGATCATTTTTTCAGTCTCAGTGAAGAATGATGCTGGCATTTATTATTGGTATTGTGCTAAATCTGTATATTGCTTTTGGTAGAATTGCCATTTTCACAGCATTAATTCTACCTATCCAGAAACATGGGAGGTCCTTCCATCTTCTTAAGTATTCCTCTCTTTCTTGAGCATTTTTATGTTTTTGTTATATAGTTCCTTCCCATCCTTTGTTAGTGTTATTCTAAGATATTTCATTTTTTTTTTGTTACTGAAAATGGGACAGTCTCACTGTGTATATTTGTCCTTTTCATATAGAAAAATTACAGATTTTTTTTTGCATTGATTTTGTATCCTGCCACTTTACTGAAGGAATTTATCACATTTAGAAATTTTGGGATGGAGACTTTCAGGTCACTTATGTACAGAATCATGTCATCTGCAAATAGGGCTAACTTAACTTCTTCCTTTCCAATTTCAACCCTTTTATTTCTTTCTCCTGTCTTATTGCTTGGGCTAGTACTTCTAGTCTATGTTGAAGAGCAGTGGTGAGAGTGGGCACCCCTGTCTTGTTCTGATGTCAGTGGAAACTCCTTGAGTTTTCCCCAGTTAAGAATTATTTGGCCTTTAGGAGCTTTATATGTAGCCTTTATTGTGTTAAGATATAAACCCTCCATGCCTATCTTTCCAGTGTTTTGATCATGAAATGGTGTTGTATTTTGTCAAAGGCCTTCTCTGCATCAATTGAGATGATCATGTGGTTCTTACGGTTTAGTTTATTTATGTGGTTTATTACATTGACCGATTTCCATATGTTAAACCATCCCTGCATCCCTGGGATGAAACCTACTTGATCCAGGTGGATAATACTTTTGATGTGTTGTTGAATTCAGTTTGCAAGGATTTTGTTCAGGATCTTTGCATCTAAGTTCATTAGGGATATAGGCCTATAATTTTCTCTTTTTGTTGCATCTCTGTCTGGTTTTGGTATTAGGGTGTTCCTAGCTTCATAAAAGAAGTCAGTGAGGATTCCCTGGTCTCTGATTAGGCGGAATAGTTGGAGAAAAATTGGTTTCAATTCTTCTATGAAGGTGTGATAGGATTCAGCTGAAAAGCCATCCAGTCCTGGGCTTTTCTTTTTGGGGAGGTTCTTGATTACCTTTTCACAATCTCCATGGATGTGATAGGTTTGTTTTGGAGATTAATCTGCTCTGAGTTTAGTTTTGGTAGGTGGTATGAGTTTAGGAATTCATCCATTTCTTTCAGATATTTTAATTTTGTGGAGTAGAGGTTTTGGAAGTATGCTGTAATGTTTCTTCCAATTTCATTGATGTCTGTAGTGATCTCTCCTTTTCATTTCTGATTTTGTTAATTTGAGACTTTTCTTTTTTGTGCTTGATCACTTTGGCCAGGGGTTTATCAATCTTGTTTATTTCTTCAAAGAACCAGCTCTTCATTTCATTGATTTTTTAAATTGTTTTCCTAGTTTCCAAATCATTAATTTCTGCTCTAATATTGATTATTTCTTTCCATCTGGAGCTCTTTGGGTTGGATATTTCTTGTTTTTCCAGCACCTTTAGGTGGACAGTCAGGTTATTGATTTGTGATCTCTCTGTCTTTGTAACAAAGGCATTTAGGGCTATGAATTTTCCCCTTATGACTGCCTTCATTGAGTCCCATAAGTTTTGGTAGGTTGTGTTTTCATTATCACTTATATCTAGGAATTTTACAATTTCTTTTTTGATTTCTTCCATGACCCATTCATTGCTCAAAAGCATGTTGTTTAGTTTCCAGGAGTTGGTGGTGTTCTTGATGTGTCTCTTGTTGTTAATTTCTAGCTTTAAAGCATTGTGATCTGACATGGTACAATTTTCCTGGCTTTATGAAGGCATGCTTTATGGACTAATATATGGTCAATTTTGGAAAAGGTTCCATGGGATGCTGAGAAGAATGTGTATTCTGTAGAGTTGGGGTGGAAAGTTCTGTAGATATCTTTTAGGTCTAGTTGATCTATGATGTTGTTGAGCTCTATTATTTCCCTATTGATTTTCTGCTTGGATGATCTGTCTATTGATGGTAGTGGAGTATTGGAGTCTCCAACTATGATGCTGTTGGTGTTTATTTCTGTTTTATTGTTGAGTAGATTTTGCTTTATAAACTGTGGTGCCCCTATGTTTTGGCATATATATATATATATGATTGTTATGTGCTCATGTTGGATCATTCCCTTGATGAGTAAGAAGTGACCTTGTTTATCTTTTTTTATTACATTTGGTTTGAAGTCTATTTTATCAGATATGAATATAGCAATACCCACTTGTTTTTTTTATTTCCATTTGTTTGGAATATCATTTTCTAGCCTTTCACCCTGAGGAGGTGTCTAAGTTTAGTGGTGAGGTGGGTTTCTTGAAGACAGCAGATAGAAGGGTCAAGTCTTTTGATCCATCCTGATAGTCAGTGTCTTTTGATGGGTGAGTTAAGAGCATTAATATTTAAGGTTATTACTATGATGCTTGAATTAATCCCTGCCATGATGAAGTGTTTTATGTGGTTGGGTGCTTACTTGTGTTATGTACCGTTTTGATCCTGGTCTATTTTGGTTATTGTGATCTTCTTTTTGTTGACTTCTGAGATTGGTTGTTTGACTGTTCTGTGTGGAGTATTCCCTCAAGTATTCTCTGTAGGTTTGGCTTTGTGTTCACATAATTATATAGTTGAGTTTTTTTCATGGAAAGTTTTTCTTTCACCATCTATTATGAGGGATACTTTTGCTGGATAAATTAACTTGGGTTGGATGACATAGTTTCTCAGACTTTGAAGTGTTCATTCCAGTCCCTTCTGGCTTTCAGGGTTTTCACTGAGAAATCTGATGTTATTCTAATGGGATTGCCTTTGTATATTGTGAATTGCTTCTGTTTTGTGGTTTTAACACTCTTTCTTTGTTTTCATTATTAAGGGTTTTAACTATGATGTGTCTGAGAGAGTTTCTTCTTTGGTCCTGCCTGTTTGGTGTTCTGTGGGCTTCTTGTATCTGGATGGGCTTCTGTTTTGCAAGATTTGGAAAATTTTATTCAATAATTTTGTTGAGTATGTTTTCTATGCCTCTGATCTGGATTTCCTCTCCTTCTGGAATGCCCATATCCCAATGTTTGGTCATTTTAGGCTATCCCACATTTCCTTTGTATTATGTTCACTTGATTTTTTGTACTTAGAAAAGTTTTTGGCCTCCTGATCAATTTCTTCTGTCCTGTCTTCCAGGTCAGAGGTTCTGTTTTCCACATGACTAACTCTGTTGGTGAGTGGTTCTAGTGAGGTTTTCATAAATTCTATTTGATTTTTGTTTTCTGTTGTGATATTTTGCATAGTGTCCATCTCTTTTTTCTCTCTCAATTCTTATTAACATTTTCCATGATTATAAAAAATATCCCATGGTACTACCCTCCCCCCCCCACTTTCCCCTTTGAAATTCCATTCTCCATCATGTCCCCTCCCCATTTCAATCAGTCTCTCTTTTATTTTGATGTCATGATCTTTTCCTCCTCTTATGATGGTCTTGTGTGGGTAGTGTCAGGCACTGTGAGGTCATGTATATCCAGGCCATTTTATGTCTGGAGGGAGGACATTGTAAGGAGTCCTACCCTATCTTTGGCTCTTACATTCTTTCTGCCACCTCTTCCGCATTAGACCCTGAACCTTGGAAGGTGTGATTGAGATGTTACTCAGTATTCCAGTCACTTCTTTCCAGCACTATGATACTTTCTGAGTCATCCCATGGTCGCTGCCATCTGAAAAGAGAAGATTCTCTACCCAAAGTGAGAGTAGTGTTAATATAAGGGTGTAAATATTAAGAAAAGTGCTTACTGGGCAGTTTGATAAGCATAGTATATACATTTCTCCAGACATCAGCAGATGTTACACCCCTAGGGCTCATGACTACCCCTGTTTTAAGTTTTCAGTATCAGGGATGTATTCCCTCCCATGGAGCAGGCCTCCAGTCCAATTGGAGGGCAGTTGGTTTCCACCATGACAGACATGCTACTATTGTAGCCGTTGGCTCATTTGTCCTGGCTGGCCAATTATAAGGCTTTCAATGTCCACTGTTGATATCTTCACTGGTGGTATCTCTTTCTCCTATTGAACTACATGTAGAATGGCTTCTTCCAGCTTTCTCTCAGCTGGTCTACATGGAGGAGGTTATCAGGTCAGTTCCAGCAGGATTTCTCAGTGGCCTTGCCGCCCAAGTATGTGGAGTCTTCAGCAATAGGGTCTTACCATCTGTTCCTGGTGGGAAACCAAGGGCCTTGGCAATGGCCTATAATGTTTTGGGGACATCAAGGGCCTCCCTGGCCAACAACTCACTGGAGGTATTCCATCCCTGGCACTGAAAAATTTCTAACAACAATCTATGGCTCCTGAGTGTTCCATTGTCCAAAACCGGAGGATTCCATATGATTTATTTGCATCCTCTTAGATTTTGATTAACCCTCCCTACACCGTTCCTTTACTCAATCTCTTCCCCTGACCTCACTTTGGGCCTTTTCACCCCCATTAATCTATTCTTCTACTTACATATATATATATAATACCAACCTATTAAGTACCCTCCTCCCTTCCTTTCTCTTCCCTTTATATCTCCTTTTTAACTTACTGGCCTCTGCTACTGAGGTTTTTCCTTCTCACACAGAAGTCCAATCATCTGTAGCTAGGATCCACATATGAGGGAAAACATGTGGCACTTGGCTTTCTAGGCCTGGGTTACTTCACTTAGTATAATCCTTTCCAGATCCATCCATTTTCCTGTAAATTTCATGACCTCATTTTTCTTTACTGCTGAGTAGAACTCCATTGTATAAATGTGCCATATCTTCATTATCCACTCATCAGTTGAGGGACATCTAGGCTGGTTCCATTTCCCAGCTATTATGAACTCAGCGGCAATAAACATGGTTGAGCATGTACTTCTAAGGAAATGGGATGAGTCCTTAGGATATATGCCTAGGAGTGCTATAGCTGGGTCATATGGTAGATCAATTTTTAGCTGCCTTAGGAACCTCCACACTTATTTCCACAATGGCTGGACCAGATTGCATCCCCCCCCCAACAGTGTAGAAGGGTTCCTCTTTTTCCACATCCTTGCCAGCATTTATGATCATTTGTTTACATGATGGTGGCCAATCTTACAGGAGTGAGATGGAATCTCAATGTAGTTTTAATCTGCATGTCCCTGATGACTAGGGATGGAGAACATTTTTGTAGATGCTTATGCACTATCCATATTTTTTCTTTTGAGAACTCTCTATTTAGCTCCATAGCCCATTTTTTAATTGGCTTGTTTGATTTCTTATTATTTAGCTTTTTGAGTTCTTGGTATATCCTATATATTAATCTTCTATCAGATATATAGCTGGCAAATATTTTTTCCCATTCTGTAGGTTGCCTCTTTGCTTTATTCACAATGTCCTTTGCAGTACAAAATTTTTGTAATTTCATGAGGTCCCAGTGGTTAATCTGTGGTTTTATTGCCTGAGCAATTGGGGTTATATTCATAAAGTATTTGCCAAGACCAATATGTTGAAGGGTTTTTCCCTACTTTTTCCTCTAGTAATATCAGAGTTTCAGGTCTGATGTTAAGGTCTTTAGTCCATTTAGACTTAATTCTTCTGCATGGAGAGAGAGAAGAATCTATTTTCATCCTCCTACAGATACATATCCAGTTTTCCCAACACCATTTGCTGTCTTTTCTCCAGTGAGTATTTTTGGCGTTTTTATCGAATATCAGGTGGCTATAGCTACCTGGACTTATATCTGGGTCCTCTATTCTGTTCCATTGATCTACATACCTGCTTTTGTGCCAGTTCCATGCTGCTTTTGTTACTATGGCTCTGTAGTATAGGTTAAAATCAGGTATGGTGATGCCACCAGCCTTATTTTTGTCGCTCAGTATTATTTTAGATATTCGAGGTTTTTTGTGATTCCATATGAATTTTTGGATTGTTTTTTCTATTTCCGTGAAGAATGCCTTTGGAATTTTGATGGGGATTGCATTAAATGTGTAGATTGCTTTTGGTAAGATTGCCATTTTCACAATATTGATTCTTCCAATCCAGGAACAAGGGATGTTTTTCCATTTCCTAGTGTCTTCTGTAATTTCTTGCTTGAGTATTTATAGTTTTCATTGTAGAGTTTCTTTACTTACTTGGTTAGGTTTATTGCAAGGTACTTTATTTTCTTTGATGAAATTGTGAATGGGAGTGATTCTCTGAGTTCATCCTCTGTGTGTTTGTTGTTAGCATCTAGGAATGCTCCTGATTTCTGTGTATTTATTTTGTATCCTGCTACATGGATGTAGGTGTTTATCAGCTCTAACAGTTTGCTGGTAGAGTCTTTAGGGTCCTTTATATATAGAATTATGTCATCTGCAAATAATGATAACTTGATTTATTCATTTCCAATTTGTATCCCTTTTATGTGTGTCTCTTGCCTTATTGCTATGGCTAAGACTTCCAGTACTATATTAAATAAAAGTGGGACAGTGGACACCCTTGTCTTGTTCCTAATTTTAGTGGAAAATCTTCCAGTTTTTCCCCATTTAGTAATATGTTGGCTGTAGGCTTGTCATAAATAGCCTTTATTATATTGAGATATGTTCCTTCTATTCCCAGTCTCTGTAGGACTTTTATCATGAACGGATGTTGGATTTTGTCAAATGCTTTTTCTGTATCTAATGAGATGATCATGTGATTTTTGTCCTTCAGTCCATTTGTATAATGTATTACATTTATTGATTTGTGTATGTTGAACCATCCCTGCATCTCTGGGATAAAGCCTACTTGGTTGGGGTAAATGATCTTTCTGATATATTCTCGTATTCTGTTTGCCAATATTTTGTTGAGAATTTTTGCATGTATGTTCATGAGGGAGATTGGTCTGTAATTTTCTTTCTTTCTTTCTTTCTTTTTTCTATCTTTGCCTGGTTTTAGTATGAGGGTGATGCTGGCTTCATAGAAGGAATTTGGTAGGATTCCTTCTTTTTCTATTTTATGGAAAAGCTTAAGAATCGATGGTGTTAGTTCTTCCCTGAAGGTCTGGTAAAATTCATCAGTGAATCCATCTGGGCCTGGACTTTTTTTAGTTGGGAGATTTTTGATAACTGCTTGGATCTCCATGCTTGTTATAGGTCTACTTAAGTGATTAATTTCATCTTGATTTAATTTAGGTAGGTCATATAAATCAAGGAAATCATCCATTTCTTTCAGATTTTCATACTTAGTGGAGTACATGCTTTTATAGTATGTCCCTACAATTTTTTGAATTTCTCTGGTATCTGTTGTGATGTTAACTTTTTCATCTCTAATTTTATTAATTTGCATCTCTTCTCTCTTTCTTTTGGTCAGATTTGCTCAGGGTTTATCAATCTTGTTTATCCTTTCAAAGAACCAAGTCTTTGTTTCATTGATTCTATGGATTGTTTTTTTGGTTTCTATTTCATTAATTTCTGCCCTAATCTTTATTATTTCTTCCCGCCTACTGATTTTTGGTTTGCCTTGTTCTTCTTTTTCCAAGGCTTTAAGGTGAAGCATTAGGTCATTTACTTGCGACCTTTCTAATTTCTTAATATAGGCACTTAAAGCTATAAATTTACCTCTTAGGACTGCCTTCATTGTGTCCCAGAGATTTTGGTATGTTGTGTTCTCATTATCGTTTGACTCTATAAATTTTTTGATTTCTTTCTTGATTTCCTCATTGACCCATTCATCATTTAGTAGTGTGTTGTTTAATTTCCATGATTTTGTGTATGCTCTACAGCCTTTCTTGCTATTGATTTGTAGTTTGATTCCACTGTGGTCAGATAGAATGCAAGGAATTATTTCAATTTTCCTGTATTTGTTAAGATTTGCTTTGTGTCCTAATATATGGTCTATTTTAGAGAATGTTCCATGTGCTGCTGAAAAGAATGTATATTCTGCAGCATTTGGATGAAAATTCCTGTAGATATCTGTTAGGTCCATTCCTTCTATGACCTCATTTATTCCAGATGCCTCTCTGTTTATTTTTTCCCGGGATGACCTGTCAATTGATGAGAGTGGGGTGTTGAAGTCACCCACTACTACTGTGTTTGGTGTTATCTGTGACCTTAGTTCTAATAGCATTTGTTTGATGAATTTGGGGGCCCCCATGTTAGGTGCATATATGTTTAGGATTGTAATGTCCTCCTGTTGGAGTGTGCCTTTAATCAATATAAAGTGACCTTCCTTATCTTTGTTAACTAATGTTGGACTGAAGTCTGCCTTGTTAGATATTAGGATAGCAACCCCTGCTTGTTTTCTAGGTCCATTTGCTTGAAACACCGTTTTCCAACCTTTCACCCTAAGATAGTGTCCATCCTTTGTAGAAAGGTGGGTTTCTTGGAGGCAACAAATTGAAGGATCCTGCTTTTTACCCAGTCTGCAAACCTATGCCTTTTGGTTGGAGCATTGAGGCCGTTGATATTAAGAGAAAATATTGAAATATTTGTATTCATTTCTGTCATTATTTTTGTAGTCTTTCCGGTTTTATCTTTGCTCTTTTGTGTTAATTAGTATTTGAGTATTGTTTGGTTTTTCCCAGTTCCTTATATGTGTGCTTTTCTTTTTCTTCAGCATCGAGGATTCTTTCAAGTATTTTCTGTAGAGCTGGTTTTGTCTTCAAATACTCCTTTAGCTTGCTTTTGTCGTGGAATGTCCTTATTTCTCCATCTATTTGAATGGATAGTTTTGCAGGATAAAGTAACCTTGGTTGACAGTTGTTATTTTTCAGGACTTGGAATACATTGCTCAATGCCCTTCTGGCTTTTAAAGTTTGTGTTGAGTAATCTGCTGCAATCCTGATAGGCTTACCTTTGTAGGTAACTTGATTTTTCTCTCTGACTGCTTTCAATATTTTTTCTTTGGTTTGTGTGTTTGGTAGTTTGATTATAATATGGCGAGGAGAGGTTCTCTACAGGTTTTTTTCTGGATGGTGTTCTGAAGGTTTCCTGTATCTGCATTGGCACCTCTATCCCAATTTGGGGGAAGTTTTCTTCTATGATTTTGTTGAAGACACCTACTATGCCTTTGGAGTGAAATTCTTCTCCTTCTACTATGCCCTAAATTCTTATGTTTGATCTTTTCTTAGTGTCTCGAATATCTTGAAATTCCCACTCATACTTTTCTATTAGTTTGTCTTTCTCTTTATTGGACTGTATTAGATCTGCCACCTGGTCTGCTAGCTTAGATATTCTGTCCTCTCCTTCATCCATTCTACTGGTGAGATTTTCTACAGAGTTTTTTATTTCATTAACTGTGTTCTTCATTGCTAGTAATTCTGACTGGCTTTTCTTTATTATTTCTATTTCCTTATTTATGTCTAGTATTGACCTCTTTATTTCATTAAATTGGTGTCCTGTGTGTTCTTTGATTCCTTTGATTTCCTCTTTCATTCCTTCAATTTCTTCTTTGACTTCTTTAAATATATTTATAATCATTCTTTTGAAATCTTTCTCATGCCTTTCCTCTTACTCATTCTCACTGGAGGTCATTTCTGATGCATTAATACTTTTTGGTGGATTTATACTGTCTTGATTTTTGGTGTTTCTTGTGTTATAATGTATATATTTTTGCATCCTGGATTATTTAATGATTGGATTTTCTAGTTATCTGGGTATATTAGATGTATCAGTCAATCTGATGTTATATAACTTCAGGGTAGGAGCTTAAAGTGTAGGTGTGGCTCTCAAGGTTCTTAGAGTATCTACAAAAGTGACCCTAGGTGTTGGGCTTGCTTGCTATGAGAGTATTCAAGTAGGCTGAGAGGAACCTAATACAGATAGATTCTGAAATTCAATTAAACAATGTACACTTTCCATGAAAAACAGCTCAGAATATTTATCCCAGAGTAGGTATTATGACAACCAGATCCTCTAACTGTCCCTTAGGATGTGCGGTGCCCCACCCACAGCCTTAATCCTGACACCAATGAGGTTAAGAGTTCTGATCTGTTGAGGGTTCCAAGACAGCTTGTGACCAGGTGAGACCCTTCCCTGGTGTAATCCCAGTTACCTCTGCTCCTGCTTTGGTCCCGCTGTGGGTTCAAGTTGGTGTGTCCAGGTCCCTGGACCGCTGCTCTGTTCGCTGGAGCCGGGCACTGGTGGTGGGGGAGGGGGGCCTGCCAAGCTGCTCTAGTTCTCTCGCTGTTCCACATGTTCTTCATCCTTGTGATCTGCTCCTCCGTTGTTCACTGCCGTTCTCCCTTCACGTTTCTTGAGTTTGCGGAGAGCTCTGGTGTGAGTGGAAAATCCCCTCACCTGGCTTTTCCTGGGGTTCAAGCTGAGCCTGGCGGCCTTCTGGCCAGTGCCGCCACCACCGCGGTCCGCAGATCTGCCAGAGCTGCTTCTGCTGGCCTGTGTGGGCTCTGGATGCTCTGGATGTCTCCTACTTCTCTGCTGCCATTTCAATTTGCTATTCACCTCACTTTTTAGTAAAAGTGTGTATTTAGCTGTGGGTTTTTTTTGGCTTTTTCCCCCCTAGGCTGCTTTGGCGTGGTTCCTACGCCACCATCTTAACCGGAAGTCCCCGCCTTTCATCCATCTCTTTTTTGAAGTATGATTTCAATTCGAATTCTGATTTCCTCATGCTTTTTGTAGTTCATTCTTGCATTTGATCAAGTATTCATTAAACTTAATCAACTGGTTGTTGAGATCTTCCATTTCTTGACTTACCTTCAATTTATTCATATCTATTTGGAGGGTTCTAATATTTTCTTCCATCAAGTTAAGCCTACTATCAAAAGCTGAATGCTCTAGGATACAATTCTGTTAAAGTTCATTGATACAATTGTTGGTTATTTGATAGTTTGCTTCAAGATTAGTGATTTTTAATTTTTTTAATTTTATTTATTTATTTGACAGAGAAAGAGGGAGGGAGGGAGGGAGGGAGGGAGAGAGAGAGAGAGAGAGAGAGAGAGAGAGAGGCAGGGAGAGAGAGAATGGGCATGCCAGGGCTACTAGCCAGTGCAAATGAACTCTCGATGCATGCGCCCCCTTGTGCATCTGGGTAACATGGGTCCTGTGGAATTGAACCTGGGTCCTTTGGTTTTGCAAGAAAATGCCTTAACTGCTAAGCCATCCCTCCAGCCCCAGTGATGTTTTTTTTAAAATCAGGGTCTCATTGGTTGTTTTGTTTTCATGTTGGGAATGAATTTCTGTTGATTTCTCTATGATTTCATTGGAGGCTTCTGTAGTAGGACTAGGCATTCTTGGTGGAGATCTCTCAGTTTTCTGACTTTTGTTGGCTTTTTTGCATTGTTGTTTACCTGTTTTAGGAAGACTCTTTATTTTATTGAGGAGAAAGCAAGTTTGTGTCCTTTGGCCCCTTCATCCTCTGGCTCAGGTGAGCAGGGATATTGGTACTTAGTGTACAGTCAAGATACCAGAGCAATAGAACTGATTCTACAGCTCACACAGGAGTCAGGTCACCCTGAGCAAGGCACAGTGGGACCTACCAGGACCAGGGGACTAGAAGGAGTAAGGGAACAGGGACCTGGCCTACTTTTTGCTGAGCCCTGCAGGACATTTGTTGAGCCCTCCGGTGCAGGCAACCTAGACTAGGGAGGTGGGAGGAGCGCAAACACTGATAAGGCAGGGAACTCAGACCTGGGCTGTGGGAGGGGATCAGAAATGGGTCCAGCCTACTCACTCCAGACTGCCGTGCCCACCCTCACACTGACCACGCAGGGAACTCAGACCCAGGTTATGGGAGGGGCCAGAAATGGACAGCCTATGAAATTCTTGCCAAAGTTTCAGCATTCCCTTCTTCTCACTTCTATCTTACTCCTTTCTGCTGCTCTGAGCCTTACTGCAGTCTCAGCTTGATGGACTCTTCCTAAAAATTCTAAAAAATTTTTTGTTTATTTTTATTTGTTTGAGAGTGACAGACAGAGAAAGATGCAGAGAGGAGAGAGAGAGGGAGAGAGAGAGAGAGAGAGAGAGAGAGAGAGAGAGAGAGAGAGAAAGAGAGAATGGGTGCCAGGCCTCCAGCCACTGCAAATGAACTCCAGACACGTGTGCATCTGGCTAACGTGGGTCCTGGGGAATCGAGCCTCGAACTGGGGTCCTTAGGCTTCACAGGCAAATGCTTAACCATTAAGCCATCTCTCCAGCCCTTGATGGACTCTTTATGCCTGGGTGTTGAGCCCATTAGCCTCAGTATGCTGCAGGTACTACTAGGTGTCCACACCAGTACACGGGTTACCCAGCAGGGCTTTGTGAGGCGGGAGGAGTGAGGGTGAGAGAGGTGAAGAGATTTGCTCAGCTAGTTAAGGGCAGGCTATGTGGCAGTTTGTGCTTTTTCTGCCTTCCTCTGCCCTGTAACAACTAATGCCAATCCTGAAAACACTGCACTTTAGCTGTGAGTCACAGGTTTATATTTTAATCAGACGTTTACACACTGACATCCTGTTTTCTCTTGGATGTACTTTAATTAATTTTGGTGTGAGGACTACATGAGGTTATGGTATTGCTGGAGGGGTGTGTACAGGAATCCAAAGCTCCCAGGCCATTGAGCAAGGGTTGCCTGCTCCTCAGCACAGACTATCCAAACCAAATGTGACAAATGGGCAGGATCTCATAAGCATTCCAGTTCTTCACTTCCTTAGTTTGATTACATTGTACTGGATGGCATTTGGAACTCAGTTCAGAGTGCATATAGTTGAATTATGCAATTTGCTGATATGCAATTAACTGGAGTAGCAACACATTCAATCTAATGGGGGCCAGACAGAGACTGCATAATTCTCAGGAACACAGCTGATTATGCAGTTAAGTGATATGCACTTAGGGGAAGTGCACCACATCTATCTGATTGCATTTCTTCCAACAGATTCTTCACAGCACTTTGCCCTAGCCTTTCTGCTTTTATGGTCAGGCCTATCCTAACCTGTGTTCATTTGAAATGAGAACCTCACAGTTCATATGTAGATTTGGGACTTATTTCTTTTTAAACAAATGACAGGCAAAGGAGAAAAGGAAGGGGACAATCTGGAGTAAAGCACCCGTTTTAGGAATAGGAACCCTCAATTGTGTAATGTAGGAGGTTTTGTGATTTTCTTACCTCCCTTCCTTCCTCTTTCTCTCTCCCTTTCTCTTTTTCATGATTTTGGCTTGGTTCTGAAACCATGGTTCAAATGCAAATGTGAGGTGTATGAAGAAATTTCTTTTTAAAAGAAAAGTCCTTTGCATTAAGTATTTGTTTTTTAAAAACAATATTTTATTTATGTATGTGTGTGTGTGTGTGAGAGAGAGAGAGAGAGATACAGAGAGGGAGGGAGGGAGAAAGAAAGAGAATGGGCATGCCAGGGCCTCCAGCCACTGCAAATGAACTCCCGATGCATGCACCACTTTGGGTACTGGTTTTACGTGGGTACTGGGGAATTGGGTCCTTTGGCTTTACAGGCAAGTGCCTTAACTGCTAAACCATCTCCCCAGCCCAAGTATTTGTTTTTAACTTGAAAATTGATACTATAGAAAGTGGAGAGGGGGGACTTTAAATGACAGTTCATTGGTTGTAGCCAGTTTTAAGTTCCTCTGATGATGACTAATTACTAATTTGGGGACATGTTTTACTATTTACTGTATGTTTGCTGCATGCCCTGGATTGGTCCTTGTGGGATCCTTAAATCCTTTGAGGAACCTCAAGAAACATAAAATATGCTTGCCTATCCTCTGCCTCATTGGAAGGTCATGACCCATGGATACAAAGTAATTTAGAAACAATGGAACAGCACAATGTTAGGTGTCAAAATGGTTGTTAGAGGGAGTAAGGGATAATAGTCTGAGGAGGAAGATAATGAGTTAGGCTGGTTTTCCATCACTAGAGGGAGACAGAGGGAGAAGCAAGGACCAGAGCTTTGTGTTAGTCCAATCAAAGCAACTCTGTAAGGGCATTTCTATCCTCAAATTGCAGATGAAGAAACTGAAGCTTCAACATGTTAAGGAACTGGCCCATCAGCCACAGAGAGTGGGAAACAGAATTTAGGGTCATCTATCCACTGCCATGTGTCCTCCTATCATGCAAGAGACCATGGCAGACAGACTGTGTAAAAGTTAAGACACTGACTGGATGAGTTAACTACATAACTACCATAATGTCTCCCAATCCCATGGTCCTGTGTTCTGGAATGAGTTCAAGGGGTAGGGGAGAGTTGTGCTGTCAGTTTTGGGGGATTTCCTTCTTTTCCCTCCAGCAGAAGAGATGCTAGCTTTATAGTTGTAGCTTTTCCTGGCGTGGATAAATCCTACAGCAAAACCAAATGTGGTAATTAAGTTGGCATTTGGGACTGGTTTGGTGGGCCAGGAAGAGGGGATGAGAAAGATTAATGGGGCCACCAAATCATGAAATTCCCTTTCCCTAAATGAAAATCTGCTTGTAGCTCCTAGGGATGGGGAGTCAAGTGTGGCTGGGCCAGCTGGGACTGAATTGGTCTCTGTCTTTTAGATTCCTTTCAGAAACACCTCACCTGTATTAGTTTTCCACTATTACCAAATACTCAGCAATTTACCAGCTCAAAACATCATTATTTCAGCATGCCCCTGTGTACATGCATTTCTTAGCTAATTCCCCTGCCTAGAATCTTTTGAGCATGGCCATAGGTTACCAACCAGGGCTGCACCCTCACCTGGAGGCTTAATGGGGAAGATGCCTTTCAGGGTTATGTCCTGACTCAAATCTTTTTGCAGCTACTACACTTGCTGTCATGTCCACATTCTAATCCCTCTGCAACCTGGGCCTTGCTTACTTTTATGATTCTATCTCCTGGCATATTTCTCCTTCCTCACCATGGCTCAGCCATGCTGTCTTCCTCTGTCCCTCAAATGCACATGACCCTTTCTACCTGTCTCACAGTACTTATGCTTTATTCCTGTCTCCTAGGCCTCCTTGGACTGCATGTGGCTGGATACTTTATCATTTAGGTCTCAGGTCAACGTCATCACAAAGAACATGCCTGGCTACCTTTGGCAAAGTAATAACCTCTTACCCACCTAAAATTGCTTTCATCCCATTACTTAATTTTCTTTCTCTTATAGCACTTCTTACCATTTCAAAATATCCCTTCCTTTCCATCCTCTCTTCTTTCTCCCACTTCCCCTACTCCTTCCTTGCTGCTTAACCTACTAAGTTGGCAATAATTTGTCTGGCAACAGTAGGATATTTCCTTCTCCTTTACTCTCTCACTTCCTTTTCTTCTCCTCATCCCCTCCCCACACTTGTTTATATATTCATTTTTTTTTACCTGATTATTGCTTTCTCTTATTTCTTTTCTTTTCCTTTCTTTCTTTCTTTCTTTTTTTTTTTTTTGTTTTTTGCTTTTTGGTTTTTCGAGGTAGTGTCTCACTGTAGCTCAGGCTGACCTCGAATTCACTCTGTAGTCTTAGGTGCCCTTGAAGTCACAGTGATCCTCCTACCTCTACCTCCCGAGTGCTGGGATTAAAGGCGTGTGCCACCACACCCAGAACCTTCGCTTATTTCTATAGTATAAACCTCTTTTCAGCATGATGCTTGGCACATAATAAATGTTCAATAAAAATTGTGAAATAGGGCTGGAAAGATGGCTTAGCTGTTAAACACTTGCCAGTGAAGCCTGAGGACCCCAGTTCGAGACTCGATTCCCCAGGACCCACGTTAGCCAGATGCACAAGGGGGCGCACGCGTCTGGAGTTCGTTTGCAGTGGCTGGAGGCCCTGGAGTGCCCATTCTCTCTCTCCCTCTGCCTCTTTCTCTCTCTGTCTGTCGCTCTCCAATAAATAAATAAAAATGAACCAAAAAATTTTTAAAAAAATTGTGAAATAAATAAAAACCCTGCTGGGAGTGGTGGCACATGCCTTTAATCCAGCACTAGGGAGGCAGAGGTAGGAGAATCACCATGAGTTTGAGGCCACCCTGAGACTACAGAGTGAATTCTAGGTCAGCCTGGGATAGGGTGAGACCCTACCTCAAAAAACAAAAAAAATGAAAAGATAAAGAATAAATGAACCTTGTAAAGAGAACATTGAAAGGGCTACCTCTTTTTAACCAGGAAGGATTATTCTTATTTTAATCAGAAATATTAAATTATTGATCACAAGTAAGTAAGAATATTGTTCAGTATCTGCCTTGGAGCTCTCTCAAGGATGGATCTAGGTTTTGTGTACTTTTGTCTCCTTATCACAGTCACTATTATACAGGCTGAAGAAGGGGGCAGAACAGGGTGTTAAGTTGGAATCCTGACTGCTCAATGGGGCAGGCCAGTTAATAGTGCTTTACCAGGGAGCCATTTTCTCTTATGTAAAGTGGGAATAAAATAGTATTTACCCCACAGAATTACAAGAATTTAGTACATAGACATATAGAAACCACTACAGCTGAGATCCAAGGGGGGCAGATTCCATCCTGAGTGAGCAGCAAAATGTGGCAGAATTGTCCACATGGTACTGGTTTTTATAGGGGTGAAAAAAATGCAAGCTTGAGGGGGTCATATAGCATTGTATCACAGTTCCAGAGATTATTGAGGCCAGACAGTGTATCTCAGGGCCAGAGTCCCTACATGGAGGCCCTGAGAGGCCACTGTGTGAAGCTGTTAAGGTGGACCTTAGAATACTGAAGATGCCAAAAAAGCTGTAAATTCTGAGTGGATCCAGCAAGTGAGAGAGGCTATATGTACTACGGCCATCTGAAGTGGATGGCGGAGGGCTACCCAAGTCTTTAGAGCCCCACTTTCATCCTGAGTCCAAGATATTGGACATGGAGCTGCAGGATTTGGTTTTGGGCTTGCTCTGGTCAAATCTTTTCTCACAGTACCCCTATCTCCCCCTGCAATTTTGTTTTTCTTTGTTGTTGCTGTTTTGTCAAGGTAGGGTCTCATTCTGGCCCAGGCTGGCCTGGAACTCACTGTGTAGTCTCAGGCTGGCCTTGAACTCACAGGATCCTCCTTCCTTTGCCTCTCTAGTGCTGGGAGTAAAGGTGGGCACATCATGCCCAGCTTTGTAGTTTGTTTTCTGATTTTACAGGGGTCATAATTAAGAGATTGTCTTGAGTCTCAAAAGAGCTCTTGGACTTTTTTTTTTTTTTTGAGGGATGTTGGGCCTTGAGAGACCCAGATGCGAGGCCTAGTGGAACTTCCGGAGCCTACCTAAAGTTTGCCGACCTGTCTCTAGCCAGCTAGGACTCAGCAAGACGCCTAATGGCTTCTTGCCTGCTACTTCCGTGTAGGAGTTGGAATTATTTCAATAGTCACAGTTTACTATTGGCCCTTACCTCTCCCCCCATCCTAGAATCCCCTCCTTCATTCTCAACATTATATAGGCAACCGCCTGTAACAATAAAGCGAGTTCCTGCTTCGACAAGACTCCCGACTCAGTGTGGTTTTCCTCCAGTGACTAGGAGAGGTTCTGAGTCATCCGACGTTCACCCTCTTCCTCAACCCCTTGGGAGGAACCAGCGGGCCTGGTCCTTCCTCAGCACTACCTGCCGGGGGAGCCCGGCATCTGGCGCCCAATGTGGGGCTCCAGAAACCCGGCAGACTAGTGCCCCATGAGAGGCATTCATTGAGGAGGTCAATCAGTGTGTGGGTGAGCATACCCTCATAAGTTATGAGGCAGTCTTCATATTTAATGTGCTAAACTTTGCTTCTATAGCCTGTACTTGCTTGTCAACATCTCTTTGTTCTCTTTCTCTTTCCTTTCACTTTCAGTTCACAGACAAGCTACATCTGCGGCTTTTGTACAGCATGTTTACCTATCTTTTGGATCCTTGTGGTTGTGTTGTATTTGTGTGTGTGTGGGTTGATATTGCCCTAATTTTATGGACATTTCTCTCTTAACTTTATAATATGGGACAGTCTACCTCTAAATCCAATCCTGCATTAGAATCTCTCAGGGCACTCCTAAAGAGTAGAAAGCTCAATTTGACTGATAACCAGGCTCGACAGACCTAGGATTGCCTTCTCAAGCTGGCGCCATGGCTGCCGGAAGGAAATCTCTTTGATTGGGACACTTGGGAGAGGGTAGAGGCCCTTGTTTGTCAGGCACATATGGAGAAGGGTCAAATACCCCCCCTGAGGGGTCCTCCCTACGATCTCGGCCCTCAAGGACTGCTTCCCTCCAAGGCCAACCAAACATAAACAAAAGACAGAGGAAAAAGATAGTATACAGCCTGATCCAGCTACTCATCCTGGAGATACAGCTTTAAAAACCCCAGAAAAGGGTACATCTTTATACTCCTCACTCGATCCCTTTGAGAGTGCTCCCTGGCCTTCCAGGGGACCTCCTCCACCTCCTCCATCGACCAACCCTTTCTGGACCCCCTCGGCCCCTCCTTCATATTCGGCTGCCAAGCCACCAAAAAATAAAGCTACTTTTTTATTTCCTGTCAATCTAAATCCTGGGGGCAATCGCCCTGCTGCCTGGTATCTGTGGGAAGCTCAGGACCTTAAGGAGCTTTAAAAGGTGGTCTCGGAGGATGGACCTAACTCTCCTTGGGCTGAGACCCTATTACAGGGACCTGCCCATCAATCTTGTACAACCCAAGATTGGAAAAATCTAGTCAGGGCTGTCTTGTTGGGTCCCCTATACATTAAGTGGTGTGCCTTTTTTAAAGATGAGTGCCATGCACAGGCAGAACGAAACCAAAGTCAACATCCCCCTGTGCCGATAACTTTTGGGATGCTCTCTGGTACCTCTGATCAATATGCTACAGGCACTCAACAGGCGGCTATCCCTGACCCATATAGGGACCAGGTCAGGGCACAGTCAGGGCACTGGGCTTAGCAGCATGGAAAAGGCTTGATGAGGGACCCTCTAACCCCCCCCCTATGGGTGTTACTCAGAAACCATGCGAGGACTTGGCTACATTTATAGATAGGGTGGAAAAAAGCCTCCAAAAAAAATTTTCCCCAGGGGCATTATGGAATCAGTTTACTAGAATGTTGATCTGGGAAAGAATGACGGCCGATCACTGCCTTGCCTGTGCGGGTCTCAAGGACAACTCCATGAGTAGCTGGATTGTAGCCACCAAAGACATTGGCACTATCTCCCATCAGGCTAGGGCCATGGCTGCCGCCCTTCAGGAAAATAAACAGAGAGATTTGGCCACTATGATCTGTGCATTACAGTTAAATCCTAAAAAATCAACATGTTTCAGGTGTGGGGACAGGGCCACTTTAAAAAGGAGTGCCCCAACCAGACAAAGCCTCCCCCACCCTTTGGGGGGGGACGACCAATGCCCCTTACACCTTCTGCCCTAAATGCAAAAAGGGGCTTCATTGGGCTAGGGAGTGTTGGTCGAAGTTTGACATACAGGAAAAACCTTTAAACTCCTCCTGGGGCTCCCCCCAGCCCCGTTAAATAAGGGGAAAGAGACCATCAAAGCCCATTGGACCGTTCCTCTGCTCCCTGGCCTTAGACCCAAAATTATTTTAAATATTGGCAATAAAAGATTCAAACTTCTCATCAACACTGGAGCGGACCAAACGGTCCTGAGAAAGGAGGAAGTGGCCCCCTTCTGGCAGCTTGTGCCCGGCCCTCCCCTACTGGGAGTTGGCGGGCAGTCCACCTCCTGGGAGACTGCCACGTGGCTCCCTTGGACTGATCCAGGTGGGGACAGGGGAAAAGTCCGCCCTCTCATGGTGACTGGGCTCATTGCTAACTTACTGGGCAAGACATCCTTGGAGGTGCTGAGGCTTTCATCACTACTGACCATAAGGTCTTTTATAATGATTTATTATTACAAATAATATTTATTTTATAATATTTTATAATATATGTAATATTTTATAATATAAATAATATTTATTATTATAAATAATATTTCTTAGATGAAAAAGAATATCAGCAACAATTTGAGGAAGGGAGGGAATGTCATCCCAATTATAGAGATGACCTTTACTTTGAGCAACTCAGACAAAAGTACTCCAATGAACACCCCAAATTCTAAGGGCCACTGCCCAGCCCCCCCCCCCCCCCATTTAAAAGCCAGTGGAGACCAGGGGATCCTATATGGGTTAAGCAGTGGCCTCTCCCTTCTTCTAAGTTACACCAACTCCACATACTTATTGATCAACAGTTGGAGGCCGGACATATTCGTCCCTCCACTAGTCCCTGGAACTCTCCTGTCTTTGTCATAAAAAAGCCCAATGGGTCCTGGAGATTTTTACATGATTTAAGGAAGATCAATGAATGCATGATCCTCTTCAGAACCCCCCAGAGGGGACTCCCATGGATCCCAGCTATTCCCAATATATACCATATTACTATCATTGATATTAAAGATTGCTTCTTCTCTATCCCTCTCCATCCAGAAGACATGGAAAAATTTGCATTTTCTGTACCTGCTATTAATTTTTGTGGCCCAGATAGGAGATTTGAGTGGACTGTCTTACCTCAGGGCATTGCTAATAGCCCACCCACTTGTCAATATTACCTGTCATCCATTTTCTCTTCTCTTATCAATATCCCCAATACCCTGTTTTATATTTACATGGATGATATTATTCTTGGGTGCCTAGATTCCTTCACATTCCAGGACCTTACCCACCAATGTCTAACTATCCTTCATACTCACAGCTTTAAACTAGCTCCTGAGAAAGTTCAAACTGTGCCTCCCTTTAAGATCTTGGGCTCGATCCTTACCCTAAATACAGTTTCACCTGTTAAACCACAACTTTATATTCAGGATTCTTACACCTTGCCTCAACTCCAGAAGCTCTTGGGAGAAATTAATTGGATGAGGCCTTGGATACCCATAACTACTGAAGAACTGTCTCCTTTGTTTGACCTCCTAAAGGATCTTAACTTCTCCTCTCAGGTAATTTTGTCCCCTTGTCATCAACAAACTTTTCATAAGGTACAACAGGCTTTAAATACTACGGCCCTTAAAGAGGTTCAATCCTGATTTACCCAGCTCCCTCTACATTTTCTCTGGGGAAACATTATGCACCACACTGTTGGCCCAGGAACATGAGCCCATCCAATGGGTTCACCTCTCAATCGGTGGGGTCCCCAGAGTTTATTCTATAACCAACTAGGTTGCTGATTGCATTATCAAGAGCAGAGACACCTCTGTCCAGTTGTTTGGCACAGAACCTCACCTTATTGTCACTCCCTTTAAGATAACATATTTCACCTGGCTTGAGAGAAATAATAACAGAGTTGCTATGGCTCTCGAGGGGTTTCTAGGTAAAATTGATTGCCATTATGGCCCCCACAAATGGATGAGTTCTTTCTCCAGGTTAGAATGGAAGCCCCCCAGGCTTTTTCTGTCTCAACCTAACCCTGACTTTCTTACTGTGTTTACCGATGGAGGGCACCTAGGGGCTTCCCTAGTCATTGACCCTCCCTTCAAACAGGAAAAGAGCCTATGCCCATAAAGTCAGTCTCCCATGAGGTTGACGGTCAGCACAATTTAAAGAACTATTTGCTGTCGTTCTAGCTTTGGACACTATTCAAGAGCTGTTTAACTTGTTTTCTGACAGCCTTTATGTTGTTAATTTATTACCCAACCTGCTTGAGGCCCTTATTAGACTGGACTCCAACCCTATATCTCCTCTGATGATTCAAGCTCGTTCCCTACTCAAACAAAGAATTAACCCCATTTTTCTTCAACATCTCAGGGGTCATCAAAACTTATCGGGATTTCTCTCTCGAGCAAACAATTTGGCTGATAAAATGGCTTCTATGCCTCAGTGTAATACTATTACAGAATCTACACGCTTCCACTTATTGACCCATGTCAACTGGAAAGGTCTCAAGCACAGGTTTCCACAGGTACCAGTCAAGGACCTTAAAAAAATCGTCCGGACTTGTAAGTCCTGTCAGCCTTTCCTCCAAGTACCCCCCCTTCAAACTACAGGAAGCAATCCTCGAGGGCTCCGCCCTAATCATCTGTGGCAAATTGATGTCACACACTATTCTCCATTTGGAAAGCTTAAATATATTTTTCTTTCAGTCGATACCTTTTCCCGCTCCTGCTGGGCATTGGCACATGCCAGGGAAAAATCTAAACATGCAATTAGCCATATGCTTCAATGCTTGCCACCCTTGGACTACCTGACCAAATTAAAACAGTTAATGGCCCTGCTTTGTAAGCAAGGCCTTTGTAGATTTTCTCCAGACCTGAAAAATCTCACATTCCACAGGCATCCCATACAACCCCCGGGGCCAGGCTATCTTGAGAGATATAATCAGACTCTCAATTCTCAATTACAAAAACAAAAGGGGGAATCCTTACTCCCACACGACCAACTAAAAAAGGCATTATTTACCCTAAATATTTTAAATTTTTCTAAAGAAAATATACAATTATCCCCTTTTCAAAAACATTGGTCCTCATCCATTACCTGCAGTTCTATCTGGGTAAGATGGAGGGACCCATTGATTGGGGCCTGGAGAGGACCAGACCCGGTCCTCACAGCAGGGAGAGGGTTTGGGTGTGTCTTCCCTCAAGATGAAAAAAGACCCATTTGGGTACCAGCGAGAGACCTAAAATATTTGTCCCAAAAAGGGGACACTGACAATCACTTCTCTAGGGAGTGTCCCACCCCTGAGGACTGTTCCTAAAATGCTCTTCACCCTGCTCAACCAAACAATTCCCTCCCTTGTGGAGGATTGCTGGCTTTGCCTCCAATCTGGGCCTCCCCGGCTGCTTGCAGTACAGTTGCCCATACGACCTTAAAAAATTGCTCAGCTACCTTCCCCATCCCCGTTCAGCTTTTCCCAATGTTTCCTCTGGAACTTGCATTTGGGCCCCACCTTCCCCTAATAATTCCAGTATAGATGTGGGATACATTCATCCTTTCTTAGGTACTTTTAATACAACTGAGCCCAGTGCTCAATGCTGCCCACCTTCTGGAATGGTTTATGTTTGTGGAGGCGGGATGGCCTATGACTTTCTGTCCACCAATTGGATGGGCCTTTGTGCCCCAGCCACCTTAATCCCAGATGTAGATATCAACTCTGGAAATGAGGCCCTCCCTATGCCCTCTTTTGATTATATCAGAGGGAGACCTATCTCCAACAACAGATAGATTCCCTGGCTGAGGTAGTCTTACAAAACAGGAGAGGACTAGACCTACTAACGGCCGAAAAGGGAGGCATATGCTTGTTTTTATAGGAAAAATGCTGCTTTTATGCCAATAAACTGGGAATCATCCAGGACAAGATTAAGAGGCTCCAGGAAGACTTGGAGAGGAGGCGGCGGGACCTCCAGGACAACCCGCTGTGGACGGGCTTACATGACTTCTTACCCTACCTTTTCTTTCTACTTAGGCCCCTCCTTCTCCTTGTCCTTATCCTCACTGTCGGGCCTTGTGTAATTAATAAGATTACACAATTTATTCACCAATGGCTAGAGCCTATAAAACTTCATCAGGTCGAAATACATTATCATAGCCTCACTACTCAGGAGTCAAGCCCCTCATATGACTGGCTGTCCTCATGAGCGTCCCTCCTCCGCCCTCCATCTGACCAATGACAGGTAAGATCTCAGACAGCCTGGGACATCCTAAGACAGGTCAATGAGTGGATTCTCAACGAGCTGCATACATGGTACCCAGTGACGGGTAAGATCCCCAGAGGGGAACAACCTAAGACAGGGGCCATGTTTTCCACTGTGCTTACAAAAACAAAAGGCGGAGATGTTTTGCCTTGAGAGGCCCGTTTGGGAGGCCTAGTGGAGCTTCCTGAGCCTAGCTAAAGTTTGGCGACCTGTCTCTGGCCAGCTAGGACTCAGCAAGATGCTTAATGGCTTCTTGCCTGCTACTTCTGCGTAGGAGTTGGAATTATTATTTCAATAGTCACAGTTTACTATTGGCCCACCTCTCCCCCCATCCTAGAATCCCCCCCCTTCATTCTCAACATTATATAGGCAACCACTTGTGACAATAAAGTGAATTCCTGCTTCGACAACAGTCCCGACTCACTGTGGTTTTTCTCTGGTGACTAGGAGAGGTTCTGAGTCGTCCGACATTCACCCTCTTCCTCAACCCCTTGGGAGGAACCAGTGGGCCTGGTTCTTCCTCAGCACTACCTGCCGGGGGAGGCCGGCAGAGGTAGGGTTTCACTCTAGCCCAGGGTGACCTAGAACTCTAGATATATAGTTTCATTGTGGCCTCAAACTCATGGTGATCCTCTGCCTCCCAAGTGCTGGGATTAAAGGTGTGTGCCACCATGCCTGGCTAGAGTTCTTAGACTTTTGAACAGTGTTAGGACTGTAAAAGACTAAGGAGAGGTTTGAAGTTGGACTGAGTGCTCCACGGCATCATGAGATGGCCATGGAGCTGATGAGGGCCAGGGGTATGTTGTGTTTCAGTGTAAAATGTCCCTCGAATGTTCACATATTTGAAAACTTGGTCCTCAGCTGATGGTGCTGTTTTGAATGGTTTGTGGAATCTCTAGTGAATGGAACAGTGCTGGGTCACATCCCCTTTTTATATTTTTCCTTTCTTTATATTATTTCCCTGTCAAATTCTGTGATGTTCTAAGTCACAGGAAAGTAGATCACTGCAGATTAATCTGAGAAGCTAGACTCAAGCAGGGAAAGGATGTGGGAAGTCTTCCAGCCATTCTCTGGACATTTCAATCCAAAACTGGCTTTTCCCCTCACACCCATAACCATCTGTGTCTCTGCTTGAGCCACTGAGGCTACTTACTTCTTTGCTATTTTCTTGTCTGTGCACTGGGGCAGTAGAGTTTCTGAGAGTTTGGAGTGTTCAGAAAATACCTTCGTACTTTGAGAAGAGTTGCAGTAAATTGTAAGAGCAAATTAGAAATAACTTTTTTTTTTTAAGGCAGGGTCTTGCTGTAGCCCAGGCTGGCCTAGAATTTACTATGTAGTCTCAGGGTGGCCTCAGACTCACAGTGATCCTCCTACCTCTGTCTCCCAAGTGTGGGATTAGAGGTGTGCCACCATGCCTGAGAGAAAGAGAGAGATAGAGAGGAGAGAAAGAGAGAGAGACAGAGACAGAATGCATGCCAGGGCCTCTAGCTGTTGGAAACGAACTCCAGACACATGCACCACTTTGTATATCTTCCTTTTTGTGGGTACTGGGGAATCAAACTCAGGTCATTGGGCTTTGCAGGCAAGTGTCTTAATTGTTGAGCCATCTCTTCAGCCCAAATATTCTTATTATAAAACATTAAAATTACATAGAATTATATAGACAAAAATATAAAAACTTTATGCCCAGAAACAACTATGTCTCTCAGAATCTTTTTATTTTTAAAGTATTTATTTATTTACTTATTTGAGAGAGATAGAGAGAGATGAAATGGGTGTGTCAGGGCCTCCTGCTACTCCAGTGTCCCTTCAAACACTAGTGCTGCTTTGTGCATCTGACTTTATGTGGGTACCGGGGAACTGAATCCTGGGCTGTCAGCTTTGCAAGCAAATGCCTTTCACTATTGGGCCATCCCTTTAGCCTGTGAACCTTTATAGTTTACTTTCCATATTGTAATTTTTTTCTTTTCTTTCTTTCTCTCCTTCTTTCTTTCTTTCTTTCTTTTTTTTTTGTATTCTGAGGTAGGGTCTCACACTAGCTCGGGCAGACCTGGAATTCACTATGTAGTCTCAGGGTGGCCTTGAACTTACGGCGATCCTCCTACCTCTGCCTCCCAATTGCTGGGATTAAAGGTGTACACCACCATGCCTGGCTTGTAATTTCTTAATATACTATATTTACTGTTCTGCAACTTGTTTTCTTTCTCAGTTACCACTAAGCTTAGAAATTATTTCATGTCTGTACATTTACTAAGTTGAACCATATGAAGTTGCAGAAAGGAACTGACAGTTTTACATACAGTTAACCTAATACATCCATCCTCATATTTCTTTAGACTTCTTTTTATCTTTTACTAATTTTTTTTTTTTGATTTTTCGAGGTAGGGTCTCACTCTAGTTCAGGCTGACCTGGAATTCACTCTGTATTCTCAGGGTGGCCTCGAACTCACAGCGATCCTCCTACCTCTGTCTCCCAAGTGCTGGGATTAAAGGTGTGTGCCATCATGTCCAGCCTAATTTTCTTTTCTTTTCTTTTTTTTCTTTTCTTTTTTTTTTTTTTTTTTTTTTTTTTTTGGTTTTTCGAGGTAGGGTCTCACTCTGGTCCAGGCTGACCTGGAATTCACTATGTAGTCTCAGGGTGGCCTTGAACTCACAGCAATCCTCCTACCTCTGCCTCCTGAGTGCTGGGATTAAAGATGTGTGCCATCATGCCCAGACTCTAATTTTCTATTTTTTAAATTAATTAAATTTTAAATTATTATTTATATATAGAGAGAGACAGAATGGGTGCACCAGGGCCTCTAGCCACTGCAAACGAACTCCAGATGCATGTGCCACCTTGTGCATCTGGCTTACATGGGTCCTGGGGAATTGAACCTGGGTCCTTTGGCTTTGTAGGTAAGTGCCTTAACTGCTAAGCCATCTGTCCAGCTCCATTCTCATGTTTTAACAGACACATAGCACTGTATTACATGGTTGTACAGTAACATTTTTTTCTTTAAGATGTCTTGGGATGAGGTTTTGCTGTGTTGCTCAGGCTCCTTTCAAATTCACCTACTCAAGTGATCCTCCTGCCTCAGCTTGACAATAATAGTTCTAACTGTTGTCTAGTGATATATATTTAGGTAGTTCCTTTTTTATTTGCTAATATAAGCAGAACTGCAAGTAGCAAATGTGTAAATATGTGGGTGAATATGTCTTTAGACATATTTGTAAATATATATGTATATATAGCTTTTTTTTTTTTTTTTTTTTTTTTTGAGGCAGGGTATCACTCTAGCTCAGGCTGACCTGGAATTCACTCTGTAGTCTGAGGGTGGCCTCGAACTCACAGCAATCCTCTTACCTCTGCCTCCTGAATGCTGGGATTAGAGGTGTGCACCACCACGCCCAAGATTTACTTTTTTTTTTTTTTTTTTTTGGTTTTTCGAGGTAGGGTCTCACTCTAGCCCAGGCTGTCCTGGAATTCACTATGTAGTCTCAGGGTGGCCTTGAGCTCACAGCAATCCTCCTACCTCTGCCTCCCGAGTGCTGGGATTAAAGGCGTGCGCCACAACACCCAGCTAAGATTTACTTTTAAAAAGAAATCAAAGTATTTTTAAAAATTTTATTCTTTATCTTGTATACATGTATGCGTGTATGCATGCCACACATCTTCCCCTTTGCATATGGCTTTGCATGAGTGCTGGGCAACCAAATCTAGGCCAACAGGCTTTTCAAGCAAGCACCTTTAACCACTAAGCCATATCTCCATATATATATCTTTGTGTTTGTATATCTATAGAGCGACATAGGTTTGTATGTATGTGTTAGTGTTTCTGTAGAAGAAAGAGTACTACATGCATAATTATTGGTTAAGGGGTTCACACATTTCCCCCCCCCCCCTTTTTTTTTTTTTTTTTTTTGGTTTTTTGAGGTAGAGTTTCGCTCTAGCCCAGGCTGACCTGGAATTAGTCTCAGGGTGGCCTCGAACTCCTGGTGATCCTCCTACCTCTGCCTCCCGAGTGCTGGGATTAAAGGCGTGCGCCACCACGCCCGGCTTGCATTTCACATTTTTGTTAATTTCTACTAAAGTGTTCTCTAATATGATTCTAGCAATTCATTCTCCAAAGTGTTTTTTCCTTCTATGTTCTCTGTAATCTGGTGGGTAAATCAGACCTTTTGAGGCATTTTGAAATTACTTTGTATAGCAAATGATACATCAAAGATCTTTCTGTGCCCAGCTGTGTACTGAACCTGGGAAATAAGCAAGGGCATAGTTAATGTCACTGCTTTCACAGTGTGTCTGTGCTGACTGATGAGACCATGTCTAGTGCACATACACGTGCACATACATGTACATGCACACTGTGGCAATAATTTTATTGTCATAAGATTAACTGAAAATATACCAGCTGTCTAATCTGAGAGTCACTAGAGTCATGCCAAGCTGAGTGGCCTTCTCAGTTTTTCTTGAATGTTTTTTTTTTTTTTGAATTTCCAAAATTTCATTTCTTTATTAGGTATGGACATACTCAACATATGAACAGCACATGTTGGTACACTTCTTTTCCTTATCCCTGCCTCCCAACAAAAGGCACAATCCTCATGGGGGATGCTGGTCACTCCTATGGGGATGGTGAGTAGTGCATTGTGAGGCAGCCATCAGTTATGGGGAAGAGGCAATGTCTCTGTGCATCATGTTCCAACTTGTGGCTCTAATAACCTTCCTGCCTCCTCTTCTGTGAAATTCCCTGAGCCATGTTGGGTTCATTTTAAGTCTACTTCAGTGGCTCTTAGAGCCTCTAGATCTCTGGTTTGGTAGGTGTTGAGTGTTCTCAGTGTCTATCTTAATATCAGGTTCACCCAGAAAGTAGAACTCTTGCTCATTTCCCTGCTTCCTTTGTGGTTTCAGCTGGGGCCAAGCAAGTCCAGCTCCCATCTGAAAAAGAGAAGCAGATTCTCCAATGGAGAGTGAAGTCAGCACAGGTTAGATGGGATAACCATTATTAGTTTAGAGAAAATTTAATGGGTGAAAACCTTCTTGTAGCCAAAGATTAGTGGCACTTTGGTATTGGAAAGCAAACTCATTATCTGGATGTGATTCTGACTTATTTCCCAGTCACAGATATGGGTTTCTTTCTACTGAGTGGATCTGTTAGCCAATACAAGAGTAGTTGGTTACCCACCATGGCTTTTTGCCACAATTACACTTGTGTGTGCATCGCATCAGGCTAGTTGCTGCTGAGTAGCTTAGATCTCAAGTTGCTGAAACAGATGTTGGCCGGTTTCCCCAGTAGCTCATGTAGCACCTTCAAGCACTGGACAGGCTGTCTGGAGACTGGCTCTCTTCTGTGTTCCATTCAGGTCTCTCCATGTTCTGTAGTGACAGCATACAATGTCTTCAGCAGTAGAGTCTTACCATTAACCTCTTATGGGTAATCAAGTACTCTTACAGAAGTCTGTCTTCTTTTGGGAAACCTTGTAGGTCTCTCTGATCAACAGCTCATTGTGGGTGTAAACCACATCCTTGTACTGGGAGTTACAGGACAGAGCCAAGGGAAAGAAAAAAGAAAAAGAAAGAAAATTTTTAAAAAGGAAAAGAAAGAAATAGGAGAAATTCAAGGTTAGGCTTCATCTGATCCTCTCCAGGGCCCATTGATTCAGGTTTTCCTTCTAAGGTCCTGATGGGGATTCAATCTTTTAGTCTGTCTTCCAGGATATAGAATTCTATGGTAACAATTCCATTTGGTTTCAGTTTTGTGTTCCCACCCCCACCTTTGCCCTTCCCTCAAGCCCTACCCTCCCTATTATCTAGGCCTCAAGATGACTATTAGGTATGTCAGCATCTTGGGCTGATCCAGGTTAGTAGCCACAAATGAGTGAGACCATGTGATGATGACCTTTCTGTGATTGAGTGAGTTTGCTGAGTATGATCTATTCCAAGTTTGACCATTTTTCTACAAAATTTGTTGTGTCATTTTTTTTTCTAAATGCTGTGTATAATTCCATTGTGAAGCTATTCCACATCTTGGTCATCCATTCATCCAATCATGGGCACCTGGGTTGGTTCCAGTTTTTAGCTATTATGAATTGAGCCACTATAAACATGGTTGAGGAAATACCTCTGAACTCAGGCATGGAACTTTTAGGATAAATGCCCAGTAAGGGAATAAGTGGGTCCTTTAGGAGTCTCCATATTGTTTTCCATAGTGGCTGTACCAGCTTACATTCCTACCAACAGTGAATGAGGGTTCCTATTTCTCTATATCCTTGCCAACACTGGATTTCATTTGATTTTTTATCTTTGTTTTCTTTAATGGGGTAAGGTGGAATCTGATTGCTGTTTTAATTAGCATTTCCCTAATGGTTAAGGATGATGAACATTTTCTTAAATGTGTGTTTGCTATTTGTATTTATTCCTTTGAGAACTTCCTGTTCAGTTCTCTGCCCAAGTTTGTGAGTAGGTTGTTTGATATTTTCATTGTTTAGGTTTTTGAGTTCTTTGTAGAGTCTACAAATTAGGCATCTGTCAGTTGGATAGCCAGCAAAAATTTTCTCCCATTCTGTTGGTAATCTATTGGCTCTGCTTGTGGAACATTTGCCTCTGAAAAAGCTTTTCTTTTTTTTTTTCTCCATTTTTATTAATATTTTCCATGATAACAAAAAAAATCCCATGGTATTACCCTACCCCCTTTCCCCTTTGAAATTCCATTCTCCATCATATCCCCTCCCCATCTCAATCTTTCTACTTACATATATACAATACCAACCTAATAAAAGCCCTCCTCCCTTTCTTTCTCTTCCCTTTCTATCTCCTTTTTTAACTTACAGGCCTCTGCTACTGAGTTTTTTCCTTCTCACACAGAAGCCCAATCATCTCTAGCTAAGATCCACATATGAGGGAGAACATGTGGCGCTTGGCTTTCTGGGCCTGGGTTACCTCACTTAGTATAATTCTTTCCAGATCCATCCACTTTTCTGCAAATTTCATAACTTCATTTCTCTTTACTGCTGAGTAAAACTCCATTGTATAAATGTGCCATATCTTCATTATCCACTCATCAGTTGAGGGACATCTAGGCTGGTTCCATTTCCCAGCTATTATAAATTGAGCAGCAATAAACATGGTTGAGCAAGTATCTCTAAGGTAATGAGATGAGTCCTTAGGATATATGCCTAGGAGAGCTATAGCTGGGTCATATGGTAGATCAATCTTTAGCTGTTTTAGGAACCTCCACACTGATTTCCACAATGGCTGGACCAGATTGCATTCCCACCAACAATGTAGAAGGGTTCCTCTTTTTCCACATCCCCGCCAACATTTATGATCATTTGTTTTCATGATGGTAGCCAATCTGACAGGAGTGAGATGGAATCTCAATGTAGTCTTAATCTGCATTTCCCTGATGACTAGGGATGTAGAACATTTTTTTAGATGCGTATATGCCATTCGTATTTCTTCCTTTGAGAATTCTCTATTTAGCTCCATTTCCCATTTTTTGATTGGTTTGTTTGATTCCTTATTATTTAACTTCTTGAGTTCTTTGTATATCTTAGATATTAATCCTTTATCAGATATATAGCTGGTGAAGATTTTTTCCCATTCTGTAGGTTGCCTCTTTGCTTTCTTCACCGTGTCCTTTGCAGTGCAAAATCTTTGTATTTTCATGAGGTCCCAGTGGTTAATCTGTGGTTTTATTGCCTGAGCAATTGGGGTTGTATTCAGAAAGTCTTTGCCAAGACCAATATGTTGAAGGGTTTCCCCTACTTTTTCCTCTAGCAGTTTCAGAGTTTCAGGTCTGATGTTAAGGTCCTTAATCCATTTGGACTTAATTCTTGTGCACGGAGAAAGAGAAGAATCTATTTTCATCCTTCTACAGATATATATCCAGTTTTCCCAACACCATTTGCTGAAGAGGCTGTCTTTTCTCCAATGAGTATTTTTGGCATTTTTATCAAATATCAGGTGGCTATAACTACATGGGGTTACATTTGGGTCCTCTATTCTGTTCCATTGATCTATGAGTCTGCTTTTGTGCCAGTACCATGCTGTTTTTGTTACTATGGCTCTGTAGTATAGGTTAAAATCAGGTATGGTGATACCACCAGCCTTATTTTTGTTGCTCAGTATTATTTTAGATATTCGAGGTTTTTTGTGATTCCAAATGAATTTTTGGATTGTTTTTTCTATTTCCGTGAAGAATGCCTTTGGAATTTTGATGGGGATTGCGTTAAATGTGTAGATTGCTTTTGGTAAGATTGCCATTTTCACAATATTGATTCTTCCAATCCAGGAACAAGGGATGTTTTTCCACTTCCTAGTGTCTTCTGCAATTTCTCGCTTGAGTGTTTTAAAGTTCTCATTGTATAGATTCTTTACTTCCTTAGTAAGGTTTATTCCAAGGTACTTTATTTTTTTTGATGCAATTGTGAATGGGAGTGATTCTCTGATCTCATCCTCTGTGTGTTTGTTGTTAGCATATATGAAGGCTACTGATTTCTGTGTATTTATTTTGTATCCTGCTACATGACTGTAGGTTTTTATCAGCTCTAACAGTTTGCTAGTAGAGTCTTTAGGGTCCTTTATATATAGAATCATGTCATCTGCAAATAATGATAACTTGACCTCTTCCTTTCCGATTTGTATCCCTTTTATGCATGTCTCTTGCCTTATTGCTATGGCTAAGACTTCCAGAACTATATTAAATAAAAGTGGGGACAGTGGACACCCTTGTCTTGTTCCTGATTTTAGTGGAAAAGCATCCAGTTTTTCCCCATTTAGTAATATGTTGGCTGTAGGCTTATCATAAATAGCCTTTATTATATTGAGATATGTTCCTTCTATTCCCAGTCTCTGTAGGACTTTTATCATGAAGGGATGTTGGATTTTGTCGAATGCTTTCTCTGCGTCTAATGAGATGATCATGTGATTTTTGTCCTTCAACCCATTTATATAATGTATAACATTTATAGATTTGCGTATGTTCAACCATCCCTGCATCTCTGGGATAAAGCCTACTTGGTCAGGGTGAATGATCTTTCTAATGTATTCTTGTATTCTGTTTGCCAATATTTTGTTGAGAATTTTTGCATCTATGTTCATGAGGGAGATTGGTCTGTAATTTTCCTTTTTTGTTCTATCTTTGCCTGGTTTTGGTATCAGAGTGATGCTGGCTTCATAGAAGGAGTTTGGTAGAAATCCTTCTTTTTCTATTTCATGGAAAAGCTTAAGAAGCAATGGTGTTAGCTCTTCCCTGAAGGTCTGGTAAAATTCAGCAGTGAATCCATCTGGGCCTGGGCTTTTTTTAGTTGGGAGATTTTTGATAACTGTTAGGATCTCTATGCTTGTTATAGGTCTATTTAAGTGATTAATCTCATCTTGATTTAATTTAGGTAGGTCATATAAATCAAGGAAATCATCCATTTCTTTCAGATTTTCATACTTTGTGGAGTATATGTTTTTATAATATGTCCCTATGATTTTTTGAATTTCTCTGGCATCTGTCGTGATGTTACCTTTTTCATCTCTAATTTTATTAATTTGTGTCTCTTCTCTCTTTCTTTTGGTCAGATTTGCTAAGGGTTTATCAATCTTGTTTATCCTTTCAAAGAACCAGCTCTTTGTTTCATTAATTCTTTGTATTGTTTTTTTGGTTTCTATTTCATTAATTTCTGCCCTAATCTTTATTATTTCTTCCCGTCTACTGATTTTTGGTTTGCCTTGTTCTTCTTTTTCCAAGGCTTTAAGGTGAAGCATTAGGTCATTTATTTGCGACCTTTCTAATTTCTTAATATAGGCACTTAAAGCTATAAATTTACCTCTTAGAACTGCCTTCATTGTGTCCCAGAGATTTTGGTATGTTGTGTTCTCATTACTGTTTGACTCTATAAATTTTTTGATTTCCTTCTTGATTTCTTCATTGACCCATTCATCATTTAGTAATGTATTGTTTAGTTTCCATGATTTTGTGTATGCTCTATATCCTTTCTTGCTATTGATTTGTAGTTTGATTCCATTGTGGTCAGATAGAATGCAAGGAATTATTTCAATTTTCCTGAATTTGTTAAGATTTGCTTTGTGTCCTAATATATGGTCTATTTTAGAGAATGATCCATGTGCTGCTGAAAAGAATGTATATTCTGCAGCATTTGGATGAAATGTCCTGTATATGTCTGTTAGGTCCATTCCTTCTATGACCTCGTTTAGTCCAGATGCCTCTCTGTTTATTTTTTCCCGGGATGACCTGTCAATTGATGAGAGTGGGGTGTTAAAGTCACCAACTACCACTGTGTTTGGTGTTATCTGTGACCTTAGTTCTAACAGTGTTTGTTTGATGAATTTGGGAGCCCCCATGTTAGGTGCATATGTGTTTAGGATTGTAATGTCCTCCTGTTGGAGTGTGCCCTTAATCAATATAAAGTGACCTTCCTTATCTTTCTTGACTAATGTTGGAATGAAGTCTGCCTTGTCAGCTATTAGGATAGCAACCCCTGCTTGCTTTCTGGGTCCATTTGCTTGAAACACCGTTTTCCAACCTTTCACCCTAAGATAATGTCCATCCTTTGTAGAAAGGTGAGTTTCTTGGAGACAACAAATTGTAGGGTCCTGCTTTTTAACCCAGTCTGCAAATCTATGTCTTTTGGTTGGAGCATTGAGGCCATTGATATTAAGAGATATTATTGAAAGATGTGTATTTATGCTTGCCATTTTTTTTTTTTTGTGGTTCTGGTTCTACCTTTGCTCTCTTATATTAACTAGTATTTGAGTGTTGTTTGTTGTTTTCCAGGTTCCTTATATGTGTGTTTTTCTTTCTCTTCGGCATGGAGGATTCTTTCAAGTATTTTGTGTAGAGCTGGTTTTGTCTTCAAATACTCCTTTAGCCTGCTTTTGTCATGGAATGTCCTTATTTCTCCATCTATTTGAATGGATAGTTTTGCAGGATAAAGTAGCCTTGGTTGACAGTTGTTATCTTTCAGAGTTTGGAATACATCACTCCAAGCCCTTCTGGCTTTGAAAGTTTGTGTTGAGTAATCTGCTGTGATCCTGATGGGCTTGCCTTTGTAGGTAACTTGATTTTTCTCTCTAACTGCTTTCAATATTTTTTCTTTGGATTGTGTGTTTGGTAGTTTGATTATCATATGGCGAGGAGAGGTTCTTTCCAGGTTTTGTCTGGCTGGTGTTCTAAATGCTTCCTGTATCTGCATTGGCACCTCTTTCCCAATTTGGGGGAAGTTTTCTTCTATGATTTTGTTGAAGATGCCTACTATACCTTTGGATTGAAATTCTTCTCCTTCTACTATACCCTGAATTCTTATATTTGATCTTTTCATAGTGTCCCGAATATCTTGAAATTCCCATTCATACTTTTCTATTAGTTTGTCTTTCTCTTTGTTGGATTGTATTAGATCTGCCACCTGGTCTTCTAGCTTAGATATTCTGTCCTCTCCTTCATCCATTCTACTGGTGAGATTTTCTACAGAGTTTTTTATTTCATTAACTGTGTTCTTCATTGCTAGTAATTCTGACTGGTTTTTCTTCATTATTTCTATTTCCTTATTTATGTCTTGTATTGATTTCTTTATTTCATTAAATTGGTGTCCTGTATCTTCTCTGATTCCTTTGATTTCTTCTTTGAGTTCATTGAACATATTTACAATCATTCTTTTGAAATCTTTCTCAGGCATTTTCTCTAACTCGTTTTCACTAGAGGTCATTTCTGAAGCATTGATGCTTTTTGGTGGATTTATATTGCCTTGGTTTTTGGTGTTTCTTGTGTTATAATGTATATATTTTTGCATCTTGGATTAAGTTACTGCTTAGATTTTCCAGTTAGCTGGGTATCCTTTGCTGTATCTATTGATCTGATATTGTATATCTTCTATGTAGGAGATTAAGATGTTAGGTGTGGCTCTTACCACTCTCAGAGTATCTAGACACGTGGTCCTAGGGGTTAAGTTTGCCTGCTATGGGAGTATTCAAATAGGTTGAGTGGAATAAAATACAGGTATATTCTAAAATTTAACTAAACCCTATACACATTCAGTCAAGAACAGCACCGAGCATTTATGCAAGATTAGGTATTATAAAAACCAGATCCCCTATCAACAAAGAAGTTAAGATTTCTGGTCTGTTGAGGGATCCAAGTCAGCTTGTGACCAAGTGAGACCCTTCCCTGGTTCAATCCCAGTTACCTCTTTGGATGCTTTTGGTCTCAGTCAAGTTGCTGGCTGGGATGTTGGGCCGCTGTTCTGCTTTCTGGAACTGGGTACTGGCTTTTCCTGTGGAGCAAACCAAGCCTGGCAACTGTGGCCCTGCAGATTGGCACCCCTGATGCTGGATCCCCGCTGCTGCCGCTGGAGCTGCCGCTGCTG
The DNA here is from genome assembly GCA_036346955.1 of Dipus sagitta. Taxonomy (NCBI): domain Eukaryota; kingdom Metazoa; phylum Chordata; class Mammalia; order Rodentia; family Dipodidae; genus Dipus; species Dipus sagitta. Next base: position 80,245,295 of record CM070773.1, read on the forward strand.
GGACCACTGCTGCTGGATCCGCCACTGGAGATGCCGCTGCTGGGTCTGCCCCCGCTGATCCGCTGGAGCTGCCGCTGCTGGGTCCTCTGCCTCTGATCCGCTGCTGCTGCCGCTGCGGGATCCGCCTCTGCCGCTGAAGCCGCTGGAGCCTCCGCTGCTGGATTCGCTGCCCTGAAGCCGCTGTGGCCGGTACTGGAGCAGCTGATGGTGTTTTTGGGGCTGGAGTCACGGCTTCCACCGCCGCTTCCGGCTTCCACCGCCGCTTCCGCTGCCGGGGTCTGAGCCGCCGCTGTTGGATCCCGAGTCGCCACTGCCGGAGCCCGAGATGCAGCTGCCGGTGCCCGTGCTGCCGCTGCTGCTGCCAGAGTCCGAATCGCCGCTACCGGGTCCCGAGGTGCCGCTGCCGGAGCCCAAGTCGCCGCTACCGGGTCCCGAGCTGCCGCTGCCAGATCCCGAGCTGCCGCTACCGGGTCCCGAGCTGCCGCTGCCGGAGCTGCTTCGGCCTGCCCGTGTGGGCTCTGGATATCTCCTACTTCTCCGCTGCTGTTTTAATCTCTTATACACCTCCCTTGTGTATTTTGCTGGGTTTTCTTTGGCTTTTTCTCCCCTAGGCTGCTTAGGCGTGGTTCCTATGCCGCCATCTTGACCGGAAGTCACTGAATGTTTTATTTGTAAAGTGGACACCATGATAGTTCTCTTGCAGGGCGTTTGTGAAGGTTAAATATTCAGTCCTGGCCCTTGGTAAAGATTCGTGGGTGCCAGTTATTGCTAAATTGCCTTCCTTTCAAGGGTACTCACCACCTTCATGTATCTGTTAACACCCCTGATACAATGTGGCACCATGTACTGGTAAATATTTTTCATCCGGTATATGTACCCCTGAGATCTTATGAACTACTACACCCTTTGTTTTCAATATGCCATTTCTACGAGTACATCTAATCACTAAGGTTTCTGTTCTATTTTATTTTAAGAACTTTAAGCATTCCTGTTCCCTCAAACAGGGGCATTACTCTTGGCTATGTCATAAAACCTGGAATTTTGATTAACTGGGGCCATTTTAATTATCACTAGATAGTAAGGAGAAACATTCCCGATATATATGAACCAAAACCAAAATGGCGTACAGAGAAGCCATGGAAATATTTTACCCACGACAGACACATTTCTTACATTTATTATTAATGATGTAGAAAATACTGTTTTCTTCCAGGTATGTAAATTTTGTGTTCATTGCCACAGCATAAGCAGGTGGGTGGAAAAATGCCTGGTCCATTATGCATGACCATGGAAGCACCTCATCCGTAAACTAAGGCTTCCTTCCACAGCACATTTAGTAAGCCTGTTGCAATTAACCACCCATTTGATGCTTAGGTGATCAGCAATTGCTGCTCAGCAGAAACTGAGAAACCTCGGAAAATGCAAACAACTGACATTGCAGCAGAGGACATTGTCCTTAGTGGATATTCATTACAAGGGAGGACTTGGGTGCATACCAAATATCTTTGGAAGGCAGCATCTCTTGCTGCTAAGGATCCCTGACAGCACAGACAGGCATGGATTGACAGGCAGCAGCAGCAGGGAAAGCCTACAATGCTACTTAAAGCCAGCGTCCAACCTATGCAGAGCCAAGCTTTTCTATGCAAGGACTCTAGTGGCATCATTACTGGTCCTCACTAAGTTATTCATAGGCCACCTAGATAGGCTATGAGGCTACCTGCGTCACCTCCAGAGTCTTAACCTATGTAGGTGATTAAATTCCCTTGACCAGTTGACAAAAGTTCTGGCTGGTTCCCCAGAAAAACAGCCCTGCACATCTACATCTGGGATTTTGCATTGAATCTCCTGGCCTTCATAGACACCCTGAATTTCCGTGTACCCTGGATTAAGAAACTGTGTGCTCATTTCTGTTTTTTTTTTTTTTTTTTGCTATTGTTTTGTTTTGTTTTCCAAGGTAGGGTTTCACTCTAGCTCAGGCTGATCTGGAATCCACTATGTAGTTTCACGCTGGCCTCAAACTCATAGCCATCCTCCTACCTCTGCCTCCTGAGTGCTGGGATTAAAGGCGTGCACCACCACACCCCGCTTGTTTTCTTCACTCTTACAATGTCTCTGGTAGTTTCTTCTTCTCAGGATGGATGATTCTGATCTCCCCTACATCCAGATCTGCCTCTTCTTTCAAATCCACTTCTTTTCACCCCTTTGCTCTACACACCTAATTGGTAACATTAAATTTAGGGTTCACAGATCTAGGCCATCTTGTGCCTACTATTAATGTTGCATTTATATATTCATTCTCTCAACACCTATTCACGAGGGTCAACTGAGTGGCAGTCTCCACTATACTGTGTTACAGTCAGCATCCCATGATGCGAGTTGCCTCCTTCCACAGCAGACTATGTCCTCAGAGGCAAGGACCAGACCTTCCTGCTCATCACATCCTGTTCTCTTGCCTTAGTCCCAGTCTGTAGGGCTGTGCTTAAGCATCTTTTGTTCTGGGCTGGGTTAGGCAATCCTCCTCTGTCCGTCTGGTACCCTGTGCTTACTGTTGTTATGAACCCTACCACATTGTTTTGGAGTCACCTACTTCCTTATCTGTCCCCTTCCTGCACTCTCTAGGTCAGGTTGTTATGCTCAGTATAGAGCCTAGCAATGGGAAAACCAAGTTAACTCAGTTCGCTCTCACCTCCAAGCCTTCAAACATGCTGATCCTTCTACAATCCTTTCTTTGTTACTATGAAATTCCTATTACTCTAAATACCCCCTTCTCAGAAGAGCTCTTTTTGATCCCTTGATTAAGTTAGAACCCCTCACATGAATTCTCACAAAATGAAAAACTTCCCTTAACATCACACAGTATTGTAATTCCTTTTTTAATATTCATATTCATTGTTAGAATACATGCTTCAAGACAGGAAGGGCACTGGATACTGTATATATGCTTATACATATAGGGACTAGGATATAGTATTGTTCATGCTTCACTACTTGTATGGCTCATGGAACAGCAGCAAAAGCATTCTCTGGGCAGTTGCTAGAAATATAAAATCTCAGGCCCCACCTCAAACCTGAGTCACATTCCTCAGGTGATTCACACACATATTCATGTCTGGAACATGAATGATCTAGTACAACTATTTTCAATAAATATATGGAAAAAATGAAAAATAAGTGTTGAACTAGACAAAAACAGAACTAATTGAGCTTTGGTAGCATAGGGTCTAGTTCCAAGTAGGCACTTAGCCGGGTGTGGTGGCACGTGCCTTTAATCCCAGCACTCGGGAGGCAGAGGTAGGAGGATTGCCATGAGTGTGAAGCCACCCAGAGACTCCATAGTGAATTCCAGGTCAGCCTGGGCTAGAGTGAGACCCTACCTCAAAAAACCAAATACCGAAACAAAGGAGGCACTCAGGGTCTGGAGAAATGGTTCAGTGGTTAAAGGCACTTGCTTACAAAGCTTAATGGCCTGCATTCAATTCCTCAGTACCCACATAAAGCCAGATCCACAAAGTGGTGCATATGTCTAGAGCTTGTTTGCAGTGGCAGGAGGGCCTAGTGTGCCCATCCCCCCTCTGCTTACAAATAAATATATACAAATATTGTAAAAAACCCTAAGTAGGCATTCAACAGTGTCTGAAGAATGAATACTGTCTTTCCTTATTCTATCTACATTCACTGTATTCCCCTCAACTAGCTTTGAAGCTAAACTGCAGGTGCTAGACTCATATTTTGACCTTTCTTCTAATGTCTACAAATTGTAATTCTGCACTGAATGCATCTTAGTAAGGACTCAACAAAGACCTGATGCCAACTTGATACTTCAGTGTTAACTAATCTATTCTCTACCCTAGTGGATTCAGACAAGATGGTTTGACATGGGGATTGTATTGGGGTGACCAGGGATGTTGGTTGTCAAAAGACCCTCACACCTTCCTGCTATGCTTTTAGCCTTAAGCTTCATGTCCATAAGGAATACCCATGTAGGCAACAAACCAGAGAGGCTGTGGGAACAAGAACTTCCCATTTCCAGCTTCCATTCTTTTCTCAGAACACTCTTTGGTTGGAAGAGGCCTAATCATGCCACTTATACAAGCGAAAACAGTGAAACAGATTTTTCTGAGGAAGATGTTTTGGTATAATTACTTCATCCAGATTTTCTCTAGGCAAAACCATTTGCTTCTTGGCATTTGGTCTTAGTAATAGGATAGCTTACAGACTGTGGGCAAAGGCTTTGTGAAGACAGGCATATTGATATATAAGGTTAGTTAAAATTTTTTTTTAGCTAGGTTCAAAGATATCTGAGGGAGCTGGAGAGATGGTTTAGTGGTTAAAGTATTTGACTATAAAGCCAAAGGAACCAAATTCAATTCCTCAGGACCCATGTAAGCCAGATGCATAGGGTGGCACAGGCATCTGGAGTTTGTTTGCAGTGGCTGGAGGTCCTGGCACACCCATTCTCTCTCTTTCCCTCTCTCTCAAATAAGTAGATAAAAACAAAAAAATGTTAAAAAAATTATATGAGGGCTGGAGAGATGGCTTAGCAGTTAAGGCATTTGCCTGCAAAGCAAAAGGACTGAGGTTTGGTTTTCCAGGACCCACGTAAGCCAGATGCACATGGTGGTGCATGCATATGGAGTTTGTTTTCAGTGGCTAGAGGCCCTGGCATGTTCATTCTCTCTCAAGTATATAAATAAAAAACTAAAAAAATATGAATATATTTAATGACTACCCAATCAATGCTTTGGCTGAATATTGCAACCCTTCTTGAGTCCTCTGGAGCTTGGTGCCGCAGACTCAATTTTTGATCTTCAGGAGAACACATCTTCAGATAGACAGTGTATCTTGTTTTAAAGTTTATTTGTTAGAATGTGGACAGAGTTTGTATCCCTAAATTATGTTTTTTAAGGCTATGTGATTTTATTTTTTATTGTTTGTAGTTTTAGGAATTCAACCCTCTGGGTCTTGCACATGTTAGGCAAGTGCTCTACAAATGAGCTAGTTCCTCAGCCCTTTTAAAATTTAGCATTTTGAGGCACTTCTGAGTTGTAGCCTTTCTACTCCCCTCTTCACAATTTCTGCTTATTTCCTCATCTCATAGGAGAGGCTTGACACGAGAAATCTAAGCTTTCATTCAGTTGTCCTGGAGCATACCCCATTTTGTTTTTACCATCCCTCTGGGAAGAATTGAATTAAGGTGAATTTAGGGAAAATCGTGTAGTCGCTTTAACAATAGCCATATGCCTATGTTCCCTGCACCCTGAAAATTAGCCTAGAGATACAACACACTGTACTTGCATTCATTCAAGCTTGCCAAGGAGTAGCAAGTTTCCTGAGGCCGTTTGTCCTGGACTTTACCTTTTCTATTAGGGCCCTGAGTTACTTCCGTATTGCCTGTGTTAAAAGTTAGAGCAGTTTGATTTGGACAAGTGGTCAGGAACCCCAACCATGTATCTAGCATCCAAAGCTGTCAGAGGCAAAAGCTTTGGTAGCCACAGATGGATGTCAGTCCTGACACTGACACTTCCTGTCCACTCTGAGACTCAGTTCTGTCAGCAACAAAATGAGGAAGTCCTTAGAAGAGGTGGGGAACATTAACTGGGATCATATATGCTGTGTTTGGTTTAGGTTCTGAACCACTCAATTATTGTTTACTACTAATAACAACAAAAACAGATAAGTGGTTTCTAAAATATTGACATATATAGCAATAGTATTATATCTTCCTGTCACTGTTCTCTTTTTCACTATAATCTATTTTTCATTCACTTGCTGGGTTCATTTCCCTAAGACATTTTTAATTAAATGACTGCCTATATAACAATGCTTGATGGCTTCTCATTCCTTATAAAGTCCAGAATCTTTCTTCTTGCATTTATAATAATTCCCTTTCTGTCACTACTGTTCTTTTTTTTTTTTCAAGTTTGGGTCTCATTCTAGCCCAGGCTGACCTGGAATTCACTCTATAATCTCAGGGTGGCATTGAACTCATGGTGATCTTCCCACCTCTGCCTCCCAAGTGCTGGGATTAAAGGCGTGTGCCATCACTCCCAGCTCACCACTCTTCTTTAGACAGCACTTCTATGCCAGTTAACACAAGCCAGCTTCAGGACACTGAGAAATCAAGCTGGTGCTCATCTGGAAGTCTCCTCCTTGTCACCTGTCATAGTACTGAAAAGTGTTATGCAGGCTGCTGGAGGAGTAAAGCCATCAATGAGCTTAGTCAGCTGTAAACTTCGCAGCTGGCCAGGCAGGCAAATTGTGCCAACTGGTGCAATGGTGGTATGTCTGTTATGGGGAAACCAACTGCTCTCTGATTGGATTTGAGGCCTGCTGCACAGGAGGGAATTCATCCCTGGTACTGAAAACCTAGTCAAAAGCCTATGGGGGTTGGAGAGATCACTTAGCGGTTAAAGAGCTTGCCAATGAAGCCCAAGAACTCAAGTTCTAATCTCCAGGTCTCACACAGCCAGACACATAGTGACACAAGCATGCAATGCTGCACATGTGCACAAGGGGGCGCATGTGTCTGCAGTTCATTCATAGCTGCTGAAGGGCTCAGGCTGACCTGGAATTCACCTAATCTCAGGGTGGCCTCGAACTCACAGCAATCCTCCTACTTCTGCTTTCCGAGTGCTGGGATTAAAGGCATGTGCCATTATGCCCAGCTTCTAAATAAATAAATTTTAAAACAAAGCCTATGGCTGGGGAGGTCATAAGTCCTGCGGGGGGGGGGGGGACGACTACTACTGCTTTTTGCTAAAGTGATATATTGTGCCCACCAAATATTTATGTTTATGTCCATATAGTGGTGCTACTCTCACTTTTGGCTAGAGAACCTTTTCTTTTCAGATGGTGGTGACCACTGAGGTGACTCAAAACTCACCAAAGTGCTGAGAAGTGAGAGTGGAGTGTTCAGTACTGAGAGACATCTCTATCACACCCTCCAAGGCTCAGGGACTATTGTGGATGATGTGGTAGGAAGAGTGTAAGAGCCAAAGGATGGGGAGGAATGCTTTGGAGTATTGTCTTCCAGACACAAAGTGGTCATTGCATTGATGACCTCACAGTGGCTAATGCTACCTACAAAAGACCTGTATAATATGAGGGCAAAACAATATGTTGACATCAAAATAGAAGACAGACTAAGTGGAAAGAAGAAGGGGTTCAGTGGAGGGGGGATGGGAAGAAGGGACATAGGAGGTGGTGGGAGGGGATTTTGATCATGATACTTTGTGTATATGTATGGAGGTTGTCAATAAAATGTTTTTATTTTTTAAACCAACAAGTCAGCATTTCCCAATGCACACACCCACCCTGTGCATTGTTGGTCCTTTTTTTTTAAAATATTTTTTTCATTATTATTTATTTACTTGAGAGTGACACAGAGAGAGAGAGGCAGATAGAGAGAGAGAGAGAGAATGGGCACGCTAGGGCTTCCAGCCACTGCAAACAAACTCTAGATTCATGCGCCCCCTTGTGCATCTGGCTAACGTGGGTCCTGGGAATCGAGCCTCGAACCGGGGTCCTTAGGCTTCACAGGCAAGCGCTCAATCACTAAGCCATCTCTCCAGCCCATGTTGGTCCTTTATCTGTTGTAATTCCTAGGCTGTGGCCCAAGATTGCATTCCCAGCTGCTGGAGAAAACATGTTGAAGTACCGGTGAGCTCTTGCATCAGGTGACTGGTGATGTCTGAATGATTCATCTTTGTATTTCTAAACCAGAGCTTGTCAACTCTCGGATATTGACACTCTGAGATAAATCATTCTCTCTCTCTCTTTTTTTTCTTCATAGTGTGTGACATTGCAAACCATATGATGCTTGGCAGCAACTCTTACTTCCGTTTATTAGATACCAGTGGCACCTTCTACCCCCCAGATATACACACTGTACTCCACACATTGCTAAATGTCCCCTGGAAGGAAAACCTACCCTTAATTGAGAACTACTATCCTTGATGAAGCCAGAGAGGTGTGAACATGGATGGTTTTCAGTAAATGCTTATGAAAGGAAGAAAAAGACTTAGGACCCTTTAAGCTTGAGACAAGTATAAAATATATAACTAATGGTATCATTTCAGTAATTGTAGATACATGCGCAGAGTTTCTTTGAGAGCTCTGACTTGGAGATAAAGACTCAGTAGTTAACAGTGCTCACTTACAAAGCCTGCCAGACTGGGTTCAGTTCTCCATTACCCACATAAGGCCAGATACATAAAGTGGTGCATGTGTCTGGAGTTTGTTTGCAGTTGCAAGAGACCTTGGCTTGCCCATTCTCTCCCTTGCAAATAAATAAATTATTAAAATTTAAAAAAAGATTTGAGGGCTGGAGAGATGGCTTAGCAGTTAAGGTGCTTGCTTGCCTGCAAAGCCCAAGGACGCAGGTTTGATTATCCAGGTCCCACGTTAGCCAGATGCACATCGTGGCACATGCATCTAGAGTTCATTTGTAGTGGCTAGAGGCCCTGGTGCATTCCCCATTTTCTCTCTCTCTCTTTCCCTCTGTATCTAATAAATAAATAAAATAAAGTGATTAAAAGAATATTTGAATTGCAGCAGTACAGAATGAGTGATTGGAGTAAGTGCTTTATCCTCTTCCACAATGACTAGAAGCCTGGAGCCCAGAGTTCTAATGCTGGCTTTATCATTGGAAATTGTCATCGTTGACAGTATCATAAGCTCTCTAAACTTCATTTTTTTCATTTTAAAAAGTGGGGGGAAAAACAGTCACCCACATAGAGTTGTTGTGAAGACAAGTTAGACAAATAAAGTGCTCAGAAGGAGCCTGGAATGTCATAAGCATTTAATGCTAGTTCAAAGCTATGAATACTATCATGCTTAACAATGATGCCTTTCCATTCTTTCAGAGGTCATGACAATGTCATTTCCACTTTAGCAGTGGGTTGTGGTTTGAATTTGGAGCCTCTGATCCCCAGAGTTCATGGAGTCATGTTCACCTGACATAATGCAGACAGAGCATCATTTACCAGATAGATGTTCACATTTTATTTAGAAGCTGGGTTAACTGCCTACAGCAAGAATTCCTTTTCACTGGTAAATGCTATCTTCATGCATAACTGTCATTGGGAAACTCAATAGCTGCTTATTACACACCTTGGGTAAGTAGATGTAGGAGATGTTGGATATATGACACCTGTGTTGCTAAAACCAAATCACCTGCCTGTAACTTACACATAAGCTTAGAGATTCTGTGCTTTAGGCTTGAAGAAACACACTTAGAAGTTTAGCAACCAGTTGGCATCAGCTCCAGGCAGCACTTGATTTTTGGAGTAAACCTGCATGAGCAGCTGCCTTGGCTCAGAACAGAAGTGGGAACAGAAGCTCAGAGATCCACCACAGGAGGGTGGGGAAGTGAACTTCCTCCTAGAGCCAATCAGCTAAGCATACCTGTCAGTGCAGGCCAACCTACACAAAGGCAAAATATTTTTTTTGCCTTATAAAATAAATACAAATCAGGTCAGGAAAACTTAATTCAGACCACATCTGTCACCAACAAAGTCCTTGAGCCTCTCCAAGCTTTACTCATCTGCATCATGAAGATGTGGGATGAAACTGGTGGTTTTATTTTTGTTGTTGTTTGTTTGTTTGTGTGTTTGTGTTTTTGAGGTAGGGTCTCACTATAGCTCAGGCTGACCTGGAATTCACTATGTAGTCTCAGGATGGCCTTGAACTCATGGCTATCCTCCTACCTCTGCCTCCCGAGTGCTGGGATTAAAGGTGTGTGCCACCATGCCCAGCAGAAATTGGTGATTTTTATTTTATTTTATTTTATTCTTATTTGTTTATTTATGACAGAGAGAGAGAGAGAGAGAGAGAGAGAGAGAAAAGAGACAGAGTGGGCACACCAGGGCCTCTAGCCACTGCAAACGGTCCTGGGGAATCGAACCTGGGTCCTTTGGCTTTGCAGGCAAGTGCCTTAACCGCTAAGCCATCTCTCCACGAAATTGGTGGTTTTTAATGACTGCTAGGCATATTGTAGAGGGAGCACTGGACTAGTCTACAAGATACAGGATTTTTGTAACAATTATTAGCCATTAATCAAATGTCTGACAACATAAATACAGCTGAAAGGGTGGGGGAATTGTGTATATGGAAAATATACCATGTCTCTGTTCTTTTTTTTTAAAATTAGGTAGAAAGTTTGTATGGACACATCATGTGTTGGTAACATAATTTCCCTCCTCCCTATGTCTGTCCTTTGATAAAGGATTAGTGGACTGGTTTCATTCCTTTGCTGGTTGGTCTGTTCTGTCCGTCCGTCCGTCCATCCATCCATCCATCCATCCATCCATAGCTGTCTAAGAAGCAAACTCTTCATGCAGGGCCTATACTGGGATCAGATACTGTCTTTCTCTTCAGACGGGGTTTACAGTTAGCGGGTCAGAGGACGCAGCCTGGACTCCTTTGTGGAGCTGAGCTGCTGGGACCGCGCATGCTCACTGTGCAGCGCGCTGGCCGGCCTCCTGTAGGTGGCGCCCTTGGCCCTGGCGGCACTGCGCTCCCCAGGCCCCGCCCGCCTCCCCCCTGCTCCTCCGCCTCCTGCGGCTGGGTGCGTCTGAGGTGAAGTCGTGCCAGACTTGGAGCCGGCTGCCAGGTTTCTCTCAAGTCTTGGCCTAACAAAGGGAAGCAAATTACAGAAACGGAAAAATTTCAAACTAGCGTTCAGTGGTATTCAAATCGACGTTTGGGTAGCACGCAGGCACAGCCCGCATGCGTGCTATTTTGTGATTAAAATGATACCGAAAATACTTCCTTGCTTTGGTTTTCATCTTCCAAAACGACTTGTTCCCCTCTTCTAATTGCCCCCTTGCTTTGGGGAGCGGCAAACCCCTGACCGCTCCAGAATTGCTAACATTTGCATCAGCGGTCCTTGAAATCTTGCCTCTGGTTTTGAGTTGAACTTGAAAAAAATGTTTGCGCTTTTCAGCCTGGGGAAGTACAGATAAAGACACTTTCAGGCACTTTACCAGAGAGTTCTGTGTTTTGTGTACAGGTCCTACGACAGTGCATAAATCCCCTGTTAAGATTCAAGGAGAAAAATCTGTGTTCCCTCTTTTCTCCCTCAAGCTTGAATGGTGTGCTCTCTCTCTTCTCCCCATCCCCTTTCTTAAATGGGTTTCAAGTGTCTGTTGAATTGGGTCTTGAATGATTTTACTTAACATGAAGTTGTATAAAGAACCTGACTGTGTTCTCCAGGCTTATTTGTGCAGTTGCTAGACAAGCCCTGTCCCAAGTGGGTTTGTGGGAAAGACGCCCAGCTCCCACCCCCACGCCCTCAGCATCATTTCTTTCCTTGGAAGCTTTGGCTGTCTCCTTACACAGCTGTGTTTGAAGTGTCTGGAGACAGGTGGGGGAGTAGCCTCCAGCTGAACCTGCCAATTCCCACTCCAAGGACAGCCTGAAAAGCTATTAAAATTTAAAGATCTCCCTCCCCCCCCCCTCTCTCTCTCACACACACACACACACGTTTGGTTTTCTTTTTTGGTGGTGGTCACTGCCACACCAGGGCAGCAGTGCCATTTTCAGGCTGAAATTGAATGTTACAGTCATACCCTTTGCATTCTCTGACACCTTGAGCCAATGATATACATCTTTTCAGCCATCCTCGACGGCTGGGTCCTACAGAAGTGGTCAGGTTGGGGGCTTGCTGTGAATCTTGGAAGAGAGGCCCTTCCATCTCAGCAGGTAAACTCAGAACTCACAAGAACATACAGTAACATCAGCCAGTGGCGGCAGCTGGAGACCCACCATTTGTCTGTATTTTGGTTCCACAAGCTTCAGTTCTGTGCCTGGGGCAGGTGATTGCAGAGAGAGCTGGATGTGTTCGCAGATTTCAGAGTGGTGTGAAAGTCTTCTTTCCAATATGCGGGCTTGCTTGGACCTGGGTTCCAGCCATCCCTGGGTTTTTGCCCTCAGGGCTTGGTCCTGGGTCCCAGCCATCCTTGAGCTTTTACACTAAGGGCTTGGCCATGGGTACCAGCCATCCTTAGGCTTTTGCTAGTGTTGTTTCCTTTTTTTTTTTTTTTTTTTAAGTTCTCATCCTGTTTTTTGCTTAGCAAACTCTTGTTTTTCTTTCAAGACATTTCTCAAATACAGTCTTTTTGGTCTTTTCCAGGGCCATGCCCTTTTACCAGTCCCCTTGAAGAATTAATAGCTGTTGTAGTCAAGTTCACAATCTTGGCAGAAATCACCTAAGAGCAGCTTTTGGGAAAAAAGGATTTATTTTGGCTTACAGACTTGAGGGGAAGCTCCATGATGGCAGGGAAAATGATGGCATGAGCAGAGGGTGGACATCACCCCCTGGCCAACACAGGGTTGACAATAGCAACAGGACAGTGTGCCAAACACTGGCAAGGGGACACTGGCTATAATACCCATAAGCCCGACCCCCAACAATACACTGCCTCTAAGAGGCATTAATTCCCAAATCTCCATCAGCTGGGAGCCTAGCATTCAGAACAGTTTGTGGGGGTCACCTGAATCAAACCACCACAACAGCCTTCACATCTGTCAAATCAATTATGTTGCTTGATCTGTTTTATGCATATATTTTTAATCCTTTTTTCCCCCAGAGAATATACTCTGCCTAGGCTGGAAACACACCTATTTACCCCACAACACTCTCACTAGATGCTCTGTAAAGACCATGTGGACACTGAGAGGAAAGCCAATCCCCTCCTGGCAAACCCTCGTGGTGCTAGAAAGTGCTATAGGAGCTACTGTGTGATAAAAGGTCACCAACAGCAAGAATAAGCGAGACCTTAAAAACTATGCAGCCTACTAGACAGACAAGAAACACACACTGCACAATAGTGGCACTCACCCTTTGTGGGTAATCAACTGCCCTCCGATTGGACATGAGGCCCGCTCAATGGGAGAGAACTCATAACTGGTACTTGGAACCAACTCAGCGCCCCACAGGCAGGAAACTCATAGCCTCCAGAGAGAAGCCCTCATTGTTCTCTGGACAAGTTGAGTGGTTATACTCATCAAAATGTCTCACTAAATTATATGCTTACCCCCCTTAATCAAAGCTGCTCTCATCCTTGGTTGGAGAACCTGTTTTATTTTACAGATGGCAAAAATACTGGGGAGATCCAAGATCATTCAATTTGACAAGAAAAGACAGCCACCTCTGCAACATTTACTGGGGTCTAGAAGAATCTACAGAGGAAGCAGAGACATGAGTATTGCTCCCAAAGCTGGCCTGACAACTGCCTCTAAGGAAAAAGCAACAAACATAGACTACAGAGAACTCAGCACTAACTGCTAACACACCCAAAGCTGAGGCATTGTTATGGAAGAGGGGCCGGGCCGGGAAGATTGTAAGAGCCACAGGGAGGGTAGAAATATCCTGAGGCACAGCTCCCCTCCAAATGACAGAGACCCTAATTACTTCACAGTAAACATCAAGGACCCTACTGAGGAAAGACCTCAGGGAAATGGGAACTGGGGGTGAGGGAATACAAGACTCTAACCTATGTAAATACATATATGTATATATGTATACACACACACATACAGGGAGAGAGATATGCTTTTTAAAATCTTGAATTTTAAATAATTTCAAAGAGCCAGCTTGTTTTCTTTTAGGTGCTTCTAGTACTACTGATATATATCTATAAAGCTAAGAGGAACATTTTAAATTTTATGTTCGCATCTCGTCATTCATAGCTTAGAGAGATTCTCTGGTCAAGGAAATCCCCGGCACCCAATCACACGTGAAAGCAGAGCCTACTGACAACACAGTTGTGCAACTCCAGTGCTGCTTTGCTGTCCTCTTTAGAGTTAGACCAACAAGGTGCTGTTCAATTAGACCTGATTCAGATTTTAAAAAAATATATTTTATTATTTATTTGAGAGAGAGAGAGAGAGAGAGAGAGAGAGAGAGAGAGAGAGAGAGAGAGAATGGGTGCGTCAGGGCCTCCAGCCACTGCAAATGAACTCCAGATGCGTGCACCACGTTGTGCATCTGGCTTACATGGGTCCTGGGGAATCGAACTGGGATTCTTTGGTTTTGCAGCCAAATGCCTTAACCCCTAAGCCATCTCTCCAGCCCATAGACTTGATTCATTGAGTTGTTCCAGCTAGAACCCTGGAAATGTCTTTGGGTCCCCTCTTTCCTCCATTTTCCACATTGTTATCACCAAGTCATGTCAACTCTCCATCTATCTCCCAGGTTTTAAAAATTTATTTATTTTTTTATATACTTATGTTCAAGCAGAAAGAGAGAGAGAAGGCTGGAGAGATTGCTTAGCAGTTAAGGTGCTAAGGACTCATGTTCAACTCTTCAGATGCCACATAAGCCAGATGCACAAGGTGAGGCAAGTGTGCAAGTTTGCACATATTCACAGAGTGATGCCCTTGTCTGGAGTTTGATTACAGTGGCTGGAGGTCCTGGAGTGCCAATTCTCTCTCTCTTGCATTAAAATAAAGGTCAATCTGTTGGACTTGCCGAGAGAGAGAGAGAGAGAGAGAGAGAGAGAGAGAGAGAGAGAGGGAGAGAATGTATAGGTGCTCCAGAGCCACTTGCTAACAATCTCTGGCTTTATGTGGGTACTGGGGCATTGAACCCAGGCCAGCAGGCTTTGAAAGTCATCACTGAGCCATCTCCTCAGCCCATATCTCTCACCTTTGTTTGCTTTTCTGCATCCTGCTCTGTTCCAAGCCATTATCACTTCTCACTTGAACAAGTGCCAAAGCCTTTTAGCCTCTCTGCATTGAGTTTCCTTGGCTTACCACCCTGAATTCAGTACCTATACTTCATAGAAGCCTTTACATGCCCGTGTGTGGTCCCCGCACTCCTGCTCTATCAGACCACTCTATCTGTGAATATACAATCATGTCTTTGAGTTTGCCAAACTCTCACCTACTTCAGGGCTTATCCTTGTGGTCACTTCTGGGAATTTGCTTTCTCTCATGTTCAGTCTCTCAATGGTTCTTCCTGAGAGCTGTGCTCCTCCCACTGTATCCTCTGGATAGGTCAGACCACCACTATTGTTATTCTGGATGCCCTATTCTTTCATGTTACTTGTCATAGGTTGTAATTATAAAGTTGTTGGTTTTGATTTATTTTATGCCTTTTTTTCCATCCATAGTAAATCTCAGGAAGGAAGGATCATTTTATCTTGCTTGTAAAAGTTTACCTGTATAGCCAGTGTACAACTTACAGCAGTTTGTTAAGTATTACTCTGTGGATACTGCTGTAATGATATAAATGCTAGCAGGTCTTCTATATATTAATGACTGGTGATATGAAAATAGCTTCATGCAAAAAAAAAAGAGGCTAATTTGAAACAAGATTCAAAGATGTTTACACACATGGAGCAAGCAAGGGGTAGACTTGAGTTATGATATGATATCCCACGGCCTTTCTCCACTGCTATTTGAAAAATAAGAAGAGTACAAGAACAAAAATATTTGTTTTACAGCTCTACCAAGATTCAAGCTTGCTCTGTCTTCCCCTTGCAGCAAGTACATCCTGTACTTTTGGAAACATGTTGCTTGGATATTTAAAAGCTGTGAACTGTTCTGAAAATTTCACATACTGGGTTATGGGCCATGTGTGTTTGATCAAAATTCAATTACTACACTGTACCATACTTGGAAACCTATCTTCCCCAAGTCACGAAGTATGACGAAATAGGCGAACCTAATTGGTTCAGCATGGGAACAGTATCAACCGAGCTTGTTATGATAAATAGCTTCCTGTGTTAAAGGTTCTCCAGAGCTTAGAGGTATCTTGGCTTGCCTTCTTCAACTAGAGTAGGAATATTGGTCCCAGGGACCCCCTAGATCATTGCCCGTCCAATGCAACTACAGAGTTTTCTTCAACTTACTAACCTTGGAAAAGTTTTTTCTTTTCATTTAGGATTTGAGCACCTCATAACTTCCTTAGATTTTTTTTCCTTAGAAAAACAATTTCAAAATTGATAAGGCATTCTAAATATCATTCTCCCAATGACAAATATCCTTTTCTTCATTACTCAGGACTAATTTTTTCATATTTCCACTTTCTTTCTTCCTTCCTTCCTTCCTTCTTTCTTTCTTTCTTTCTTTTTTTTTTCGAGGTAGGGTCTCACTCTAGCCCAGCCTGATCTGGAATTCACTATGCAGTCTCAGTGTGGCCTCGAACTTGTGGCGATTCTCCTACCTCTGCCTCCCTAGTGCTGGGATTAAAGGTGTGTGCCACCATGCCCGGCTCCACCTTTTATTTCTTAATGTTTATTTATGAGAGAGAGACAGAGAGACAGAGAAAGATAGAGAACACCAAGACCTCCTGCCTCTGCAAATGAACTCCAGACGTATGTGCCACTTTGTGCATCTGACTTTACATGGGTACTGGGGAGTCGAACCAGGCCATCAGGCTTTGCAACTCAGCACCTTTAACCACAGAGCAATTTCTTCAGTTCTCTTTTTTGTTTCTCTCTTCCCCCCCTCATTCTATTTCTTCCTTTCTTTCTTCCTTTTTTTTTTTTTCTCGAGGTAGGGTCTCACTGTAGCTCAGGCTGACCTGGAATTCATTATGTAGTTAGTCTCAGGGTGGCCTTGAACTCATGGCGATCCTCCTACCTCTACCTCCCAAGTGCTGGGATTAAAGGTGTGTACCACCATGCCTGGCTCTTTCTTCCTTTTTAAAAATATTTTATTTTCATTTATTTATTCATTTGACAGAGAAAGAGAGAGAGAGAGAGAATGAATGTACATGCTAGGGCTTCCAGTCACTGCAAACAAACTCCAGACGCTTGCGCCCCCTTGTGCATCTGCCTAATGTGGGTCCTGGGAAATTGAACCTGGGCCCTTTGGCTTTGCAGGCAAATGCCTTAACTGCTAAGCCATTCCTCCATCCCTCCAGCCCTCTTTCTTCCTTTTTTTGGTGGCAAGCCCAACAGACTGGCCTTTGTGTGTGTGTGTGTGTGTGTGTGTGTGTGTGTGTGTGTGTGTGTGTGTGTTTGAGGGAGGGTCTCACTCTGGCCCAGGCTGACTTGGAATTAACTATGTAGTCTCAGGGCGCCCTTGAACTCAAGGTGATCCTCCTACCTCTGCCTCCCAAGTGCTGAGACTGAAAGCATGTGCTACCACACCCGCCTTGGCCTTGTTTTTTATGTGAGAGAGGGAGAGAGGGAGAGAGGGAGAGAGAGAGAGAGAGAGAGAGAGAGAGAGAGAGAAAGAGAGAGAGAGAGAGAGAGAGAATTGGTGTTCCAGGGACTTCATCCACTTTAACTCCAAATGCATGTGCCATTTTGTGTACATGTGCAACCTTGCGTGCTTGCATCACCTTGTGCGTCTGGCTTACATGGGATCTGGGGAGTTGAACAAGGGTCCTTAGGCTTTGCTGAAAAGAGCCTTAACAACTAAGCCATCTCTCCAGCTCTCTTTTCTTTCTTTTTACAGGTAGGGTCTTATTCTAGCCAAGGCTGACCTGGAGCTCACTTTGTTGTCCGGGCTGGCCTCAAACTCATAGCCACCCTCCTAACTTAGCCTCCTGAGTGTTGGGATTAAAGGGTTAAGCCAACATTCTGGGTTTACCTGTATAGCCAGTGTCTAACTTATAGCAATTGGTTAAGAATTACTTTTTGGATACTGCTATAATGATATAAATAGTAGCAGGTCATCTATCTAAAACAGACTGGTGACATTAAAATAGTTTCCTCAAGTCTCAGGTTGGCTTTAAACTCACAGTTATCCTCCTGCCTGAGCCTCCTGAGTGCTGGGATTAAAGGCATGCAAATACAACCATGCCGAGGAGGGGGGGGGGAATATAGGTGCACCACTGTCTCTAGCTGCTGCAAACGAACTTGAGGCACATGTACCACGTTGTGCTTTTGGCTTTATGTGGGTTCTGGAGAATAAAACTCCGGTGGTTAGGATTTATGAGTAAGTACCATAACTGCTGAGCCATCTCTCCAGCCCTCCTCCTTCTTCTGAGAGTCTCAGGTAGCCTAGGCTGGCATTGGACTGACTATGTAGCTGAGCATGACATTGAACTACTGATTCTCCTATCTGTACCTCTCAAGTGCTGGGTTTATAGTTGTGAACTACCATGCCCAAAAGATGACTGTCATTTTAACTTCTGAAAAAACATCAATAGCACGGATTATATCCTTAGAAGTCAAATTTAGAGCCCAGACATTTTGTCCATGTTCCAGTTATTCAACTGTAACATTTCTTCAGTTTGTTTTCATCTTACCCACTATTTGTATTAGATCATGCAGTTTAAAAATATTTTATTATTTATTTATTTGAGAGAGAGAGAGAGAGAGAGAGAGAGAGAGAGAGATAAAGAGAGAGATAGACAGAAAGAGTGCTACAGGGCCTCCAGCCACTAGAAATGAATTCCAGACACAGGTTTCACATACTACATCTAGCTTATGTGAGTACTGGATAATTGAATATAGGACCTTAGGCTTCATAGGAAAATGCATTAGCCCTAGGTCATGCTGTTTAACCTACTCAAAAAATACAAAATGCCAGATTTGTATTAGTCCCTAAAAGTTTTTTGTGTCACATAAAATGCTGTTGTAGTAAAAAGCAAGGCACTTAGTTTGTAATTGACAATAATTGATTCATCATTTATGCTGGAGCACATAACCCAGGAATACAGAAAGAACGTTGGTATCATAAGTACTCAAGCCTTCAGACTAAGAAGAAATTTCAGAAGTTTAGTAGTTTGGAGACCGTCTCCTTGCTCTCTGGGGATGCCGCTGGGAACATTCCCCCATTCTCTTAGGATTCCACTGGGGACATTCTCCCCGTTCTCTTGGGATTCCGCGGGGACATTCTCCCTGCTCTCTTAGGATTCAGCTGGGGATGTTCTCCTTGCTCTCTGGGGATTCCACTGGGGAATTCTCCCCTATGGGGGGGGGATTCCCCTGGGGACGTTCTCCCTGCTCTCTGGGGATACCACTGGGGAATTCTCCACGTTCTGAGGGATTCCCCTGGGGACTTTCTCCCTGCTCTCTTAGGATTCCGGTGGGGACGTTCTCCCTGCTCTCTTAGGATTCCACTGGGGACGTTCTCCCTGTCTCTGAGGATTCCGCTGGGGACGTTCTCCCTGTCTCTGGGGATTCCCCTGGGGACGTTCTTCCTGTCTCTGGGGATTCCGCTGGGGATGTTCTCCCCTTTCTCTTAGGATTCCGCTGGGGACTTTCTCCCTGTCTCTGGGGATTCAGCTGGGGACTTTCTCCCTGCTCTCTTAGGATTCCGCTTGGTACTTTCTCCCAGCTCTCTTAGGATTCCACTGGGGACTTTCTCCCTGTTCTCTTGGGATTCTGCTGGGGATGTTCTCCCTGTCTCTGGGGATTCCGCTGGGGACCTTCTTCCTGTCTCTGGGGATTCCGCTGGGGACGTTCTCCCCTTTCTCTTAGGATTCTGCGGGGGACTTTCTCCCTGTCTCTGGGGATTCGGCTAGGGACTTTCTCCCTGCTCTCTTAGGATTCCACTGGGGACGTTCTCCCTGTTTTCTTGGGATTCTGCTGGGGATGTTCTCCCTGTCTCTGGGGATTCCGCTGGGGACGTTCTCCCTGCTGCCTTAGGATTCCGCTGGGGACCTTCTCCCTGTTCTCTTAGGATTCTGCTGGGGACATTCTCCCTGTTCCCTTAGGATTCCACAGGGGACGTTCTCCCTGCTCTCTTAGGATTCCGCAGGGGAAGTTCTCCCTGTTCTCTTAGGATTCCACTGGGGACGTTCTCCCTGCTCTCTTAGGATTCTGCTGGGGACGTTCTCCCTGTTCTCTTAGGATTCCACTGGAGACGTTCTCCCTGCACAGGTAGGATTCCGCTGGGGACGTTCTCCCGTTTCTATTAGAATTCCACTGAGGACGTTCTTCCTGTTCTCTTGGGAATCCGCTGCGGACGTTCTCCCTGCTCTCTTAGTATTCCGCTGGGGACGTTCTCCCTGTTCTCTTAGGATTCTGCTGGGGACATTCTCCCTGTTCCCTTAGGATTCCACAGGGGACGTTCTCCCTGCTCTCTTAGGATTCTGCTGGGGACATTCTCCCTGTTCCCTTAGGATTCCACAGGGGACGTTCTCCCTGCTCTCTTAGGATTCCACAGGGGAAGTTCTCCCTGTTCTCTTAGGATTCCACTGGGGACGTTCTCCCTGCTCTCTTAGGATTCTGCTGGGGACGTTCTCCCTGTTCTCTTAGGATTTCACTGGAGACGTTCTCCCTGCACAGGTAGGATTCCTCTGGGGACGTTCTCCCGTTTCTATTAGAATTCCACTGAGGACGTTCTTCCTGTTCTCTTGGGAATCCGCTGCGGACGTTCTCCCTGCTCTCTTAGTATTCCGCTGGGGACGTTCTCCCTGCTCTCTTAGGATTCCGCTTGCGACGTTCTCCCTGTCTCTTGATTCCGCAGGGGACGATCTCCCTGTCTCTGGGGATTCTGCTGGGGACAATGTCCCTGTCTCTGGGGATTCAGCAGCTGACGATCTCCTTGTCTCTGCGGATTCCGCAGGGGACGTTCTCCCTGTCTCTGGGGATTCCGGTCGGGAAGTTCTCCCTGTCTCAGGGATTCCGCTGGGGACGTTCTCCCTGTCTCTGGGGATCCCCTCCGGACGATCTCCCTGTCTATGGGGATTCCACTGGGGAATTCTCCCCTTTCTCTTCCGATTCCGCTGGGGACTTTCTCCCTGCTCTCTTAGGATTCCACTGGGGACGTTCTCCCTTTTCTCTTTGTATTCTGCTGGGGACGTTCTCCCTGTCTCTGGGGATTCCGGTGGGGACTTTCTCCCTGCTGTCTTAGGATTCTGCTGGGGACGTTCCCCCCCCCCCCCGTTCTCTTGGGATTCTGCTGGGGACGTTCTCCCTGTCTCTGGGGATTCCGCTGCGCACGTTCTCCCTGCTCTCTGAGGATTCCACTGGGGACTTTCTGCCTGCTCTGTGAGGATTCCGGTGCGGACGTTTTCCCCGTTCGGCGGGATTCCGCTGGGGACCTTCTGCCTGCTCTCTTAGGATTCCACTGGGGACTTTCTCCCTGCTCTCTTAGGATTTAACAGGGGACATTCTCCCTGCTCTCTTAGGATTCCACTGGGGATGTTCTCTCTGTTCTCTTAGGATTCTACTGGGGACGTTCTGCATGCTCTCTTACGATTCCGGTGGGGACGTTCTCCCTGCTCTCTTAGGACTCCACTGGGGACGTTCTGCTTGTTCTCTTAGGATTCCACTGGGTACCTTCTCCCTGCTCTCTTAGGATTCCGCTGGGGACATTCTCGTGTTCTCTCAGGATTCCACTGGGGACTTTCGCTCTGCTCTCTCAGGATTCCGCTGTGGACGATCACCCAACTCTCTTAGGATTCCCCTGGGGACATTCTCCCTCTTCTCCTTGGATTCCGGTGGGGACGTTCTCTCCGCTCTCTTAGGATTCCGCTGGGTATGATCTCCCAGCTCTCTTAGGATTCCACTGGGGGAATTCTCCCTGTTCTCTTACGATTCCGGTGGGGAGGTTCTCCCTGCTCTCTTAGGATTTCACTGGGGACTATCTCCCTCTTCTCTTAGGATTCTGCTGGGGACGTTCTCCCCGTTCTCTTGGGATTCCGCTGGGTACTTTCTCCCTGTTCTCTTAGGATTCCACAGGGGACGTTCTTCCTGCTCTCTTAGGATTCTGCTGGGGATGATCTCCCTGTTCTCTTAGGATTCCACTGGGGACGTTCTTGCTGCTCTCTTAGGATTCCGCTGGGGACGTTCTCCCTGTTCTCTTAGGATTCCACTGGAGACATTCTCCCTGCTCAATTAGGATTCCGCTGGGGACGTTCTCCCATTTCTATTAGGATTCCGCTGGGAACGTTCTCCCTGCTCTCTTAGGATTCCACTGGGGATGATCTCCCTGCTCTCTGGGGATTCCACTGGGGACGTTCTCCCCGTACACTTAGGATTCCGCTGGGGACGTTCTCCCTGCACTCTTTGGATTTCACTGGGCGACATTCTCCCTGCTCTCTTAGGATTGTACTGGGGACATTCTCCCTGCTCTCTTAGGATTCCACTGCGGATGTTCTCCCTGCTCTCGGTTGATTCCACTGGGGATATTCTCCCCGTTCTGGGGAATTCCGTTGGGGACCTTCTCCCTGCTCTCTTAGCATTCCACTGGGGATGTTCTCCCTGTTCTCTTAGGATTCCGCTGGGGACGTTCTCCCTGTTCTCTTAGGATTCCACCGGGAACGTTTGGCCTCCTCTCTTAGGATTCCGCTGGGGACGTTTTCCCTGTTCTCTTAGGATTCCGGTGGGGACGTTCTCTCCGCTCTCTTAGGATTCCGCTGGGGACGTTCTCCCTGCTCTCTTAGGATTCCGCTGGGGACGTTGTCCCTGTTCTCTTAGGATTCCACAGGGGATGATCTCCCTGCTCTCTGGGGATTCCACTGGGGACGTTCTCCCTGTACACTTAGGATTCGGCTGGGGACGTTCTCCCTGTTCTCTTAGGATTCCGCTGCTGACGTTGTCTCTGTTCTCTTAGGATTCCACTGGGGATGATCTCCCTGCTCTCTGGGGATTCCGCTGGGGACGTTCTCCCTGCTCTCTTAGGATTCCGCTTGGGACGTTCTCCCTGTCTCTGAAGATTCCGCAGTGGACGATCTCCCTGTCTCTGGGGATTCTGCTGGGGACAATGTCCCTGTCTCTGGCGAATCAGGAACTGACGATCTCCCTGTCTCTGGGGATTCCGCAGGGGACATTCTCCCTGTCTCTGGGAATTCCGCTGGGTACAATGTCCCTGTCTCTGGGGATTCAGCAACTGACAATCTCCCTGTCTCTGGGGATTCCGCTGGGGACTTTCTCCCTGTCTCTCGGGATCCACTCGGAACGATCTCCCTGTCTCTGGGGATACCCCTGGGGACGTTCTTCCTGTCTCTGGGGATTCCACTGGGGACATTCTCCCTGCTCACTTAGGATTCCGCTGGGGACCTTCTCCCCTTTCTCTTCCGATTCCGCTGGGGACTTTCTCCCTGCTCTCTTAGGATTCCACTGGGGACGTTCTCCCTTTTCTCTTTGGATTCTGCTGGGGACGTTCTCCCTGTCTCTGGGGATTCCGCTGGGAACGTTCCCCCTTTCTTTTAGGATTACGCTGGGGACGTTCTCCCTGTCTCTGGGGATTCTGCTGTGGACGTTCTCCCTGCTCTCTGAGGATTCCACTGGGGACGTTCTGCCTGCTCTGTGAGGATTCCTGTGCGGACTTTTTCCCTGTTCAGCGGGATTCCGCTGGGGACCTTCTGCCTGCTCTCTTAGGATTCCACTGGGGACTTTCTCCCTGCTCTCTTAGGATTTAACTGGGGAAGTTCTCCCAGCTCTCTTAGGATTCCAGTAGGGATGTTCTCCCTGTTCTCTTAGGATTCCACTGGGGACGTTCTGCCTGCACTCTTACGATTCCGGTGGGGACGTTATCCCTGCTCTCTTAGGATTCCACTGGGGACGTTCTGCTTGTTCTCTTAGGATTCCACTGGGTACATTCTCCCTGCTCTCTTTGGATTTCACGGGGGGACATTCTCCCTGCTCTATTAGGATTGTACTGGGGACATTCTCCGTGCTCTCTTAGGATTCCACTGCGGATGTTCTCCCTGCTCTCGGTTGATTCCACTGGGGATATTCTCACCATTCTGGGGAATTCCGCTGGGGACCTTCTCCCTGCTCTCTTAGGGTTCCGCTTGGTACTTTCTCCCTGCTCTGTTACGATTCCACTGGGGACGTTCTCCCTGTTCTCTTGGGATTCTGCTGGGGCTGTTCTCCCTGTCTTTGGGGATTCCGCTGGGGACCTTCTTCCTGTCTCTGGGGATTCCGCTGGGGACGTTTTCCCTTTCTCTTAGGATTCTGCGGGGGACTTTCTCCCTGTCTCTGGGGATTCCGCTAGGGACTTTCTCCCTGCTCTCTTAGGATTCCACTGGGGACGTTCTCCCTGTTCTCTTGGGATTCAGCTGGGGATGTTCTCCCTGTCTCTGGGGATTCCGCTGGGGACCTTCTTCCTGTCTCTGGGGATTCCGCTGGGGACGTTCTGCCCTTTCTCTTAGGATTCTGGGGGGACTTTCTCCCTGTCTCTGGGGATTCGGCTAGGGACTTTCTCCCTGCTCTCTTAGGATTCCACTGGGGACGTTCTCCCTGTTTTCTTGGGATTCTGCTGGGGATGTTCTCCCTGTCTCTGGGGATTCCGCTGGGGACTTTCTCCCTGCTGTCTTAGGATTGCGCTGGGGACATTCTCCCTGCTCTCTTAGGATTCCACTGGGGACGTTCTCCCTGTTCTCTTAGGATTCCACTGGGGATGATCTCCCTGCTCTCTGGGGATTCCACTGGGGACGTTCTCCATGTACACTTAGGATTCCACTGGGGACGTTCTCGTGCTCTCTTAAGATTCCACTGGGGACATTCTCCGTGCTCTCTTAGGATTCCTCTGGTTACATTTTCCCCGTTCTGGTGATTCCGCTGGGGACGTTCTCTCTGCTCTCTTTGGATTTCACTGGGGGACATTCTCCCTGCTCTCTTAGGATTCTACTGGCGACATTCTCCCAGCTCTCTTAGGATTGCACTGCGGATGTTCTCCCTGCTCTTGGGGCATTCCACTGTGGATATTCTCCCCGTTCTGGGGAATTCCTCTGGGGACCTTCTCCCTGCTCTCTTAGGATTCCACTGGGGACGTTCTCCCTGCTCTCTTAGTATTTAACTGGGGACGTTCTCCCTGCTCTCTTAGCATTCCACTGGGGATGTTCTCCCTGTTCTCTTCGGATTCCACTGGGGACGTTCTGCCTGCTCTCTTAGGATTCCGTTGGGGATGTTCTCCCTGCTCTCTTAGGATTCTGCTGAGGACGTTCTCCCTGCTCTCTTAGGATTCCCCTGGGGACGTTCTCCCTGCTCTCTTAGGATTCCGCTGGGGACGTTCTCCCTGCTCTCTTAGGATTCCGCTGGGGACGTTCTCCCTGCTCTCTTAGGATTCCGTTGGGGACGTTCTCCCTGCTCTCTTAGGATTCTGCTGAGGACGTTCTCCCTGCTCTCTTAGGATTCCCCTGGGGACTTTCTCCCTGCTCTCTTAGGATTCCGTTGGGGCGTTCTCTCTGCTCTCTTAGGAATCCGCTGGGGACGTTCTCCCTGCTCTCTTAGGGTTCCGCTTGGGACGTTCTCCCTGTCTCTGAGGATTCCGCAGGGGACGATCTCCCTGTCTCTGGGTATTCCGCTGGCGACAATGTCCCTGTCTCTGGGGATTCTGCAGAGGACGTTCACCCTGTGTCTGGGGATTCCGCTTGGGAGGTTCTCCCTGTCTCTGGGGATTCCGCTGGGGACGTTCTTCCTGTCTCTGGGGATTCCACTGGGGACATTCTCCCTGCTCACTTAGGATTCCGCTGGGGACCTTGTCCCCTTTCTCTTACGATTCCGCTGGGGACTTTCTCCCTGCTCTCTTAGGATTCCACTGGGGACGTTCTCCCTTTTCTCGTTGGATTCTGCTGGGAACGTTCTCCCTGTCTCTGGGGATTCCGGTGGGGACTTTCTCCCTGCTGTCTTAGGATTCCGCTGGGGACATTCCC
Organism: Dipus sagitta; assembly: GCA_036346955.1. NCBI lineage: Eukaryota > Metazoa > Chordata > Mammalia > Rodentia > Dipodidae > Dipus > Dipus sagitta. Next base: position 80,270,808 of record CM070773.1, read on the forward strand.
TCCTTTCTCTTGGGATTCTGCTGGGCACGTTCTCCCTGTCTCTGGGGATTCCGCTGCGCACGTTCTCCCCTTTCTTTTAGGATTCCGCTGGGGACGTTCTCCCTGTCTCTGGGCATTCCGCTGTGGACGTTCTCCCTGCTCTCTGAGGATTCCACTGGGGACTTTCTGCCTGCTCTGTGAAGATTCCAGTGCGGACGTTTTCCCCGTTCGGCGGGATTCCGCTGGGGACCTTCTCCCTGCTCTCTTAGGATTCCACTGGTGACTTTCTCCCTGCTCTCTTAGGATTTAAGTGGGGACGTTCTCCCTGCTCTCTTAGGATTCCACTGGGGATATTCTCCATGTTCTCTTAGGATTCCTCTGGGGCTTCTGCCTGCTCTCTTAGGATTCCGGTGGGGAGGTTCTCCCTGCTCTCTTAGAATTCCACTGGGGACTATCTCCCTCCACTCTTAGGATTCCGCTGGGGACGGTCTCCCCGTTCTCTTGGGATTCCGCTGGGTACTTTCTCCCTGCTCTCTTAGGATTCCGCTGGGGACGTTCTCCCTGCTCCCCTAGGATTCCACTGGGGACGTTCTCCCCGTTCTCTTAGGATTCTGCTGGGGACGTTCTCCCTGTTCTCTTGGGATTCTGCTGGGGACGTTGTCCCTGCCTTTTTAGGATTCCACTGGGGAGGTTCTCCCTGCTCCCTTAAGATTCCACTGGGGACATTCTCCCTGCTCTCTTAGGATTCCACTGGTTACAATTTCCCCATTTTGGGGGATTCCGCTGTGGACGTTCTCCCTGCTCTCTTAGAATTTCACTGGGGGACGTTCTCCCCGTTCTCTTAGGTTTCCGCTGGGGACATTGACCTCGTTCTCTTAGGATTCCGATGGGGACATTCTCCCTGCTCTCTTAGGATTCTACTGGGGAAATTCTCCCCGTTCGCTGAGGTTTCCACTGGGGACGTTTTCCCCATTCTCTTAGGATTTCGCTGGGACGTTCTCCTCTTTCTCTTAGGATTCCACTGGAGACGTTCTCCCTGTTCTCTTAGGATTCCACAGGGGATGTTCTCCCTGCTCTCTTAGCATTCCGCTGGGGACGTTCTCCATGCTCTCTTAGGATTCTACTGGGGACATTCTCCCCGTTCTCTGAGGATTCCACTCGTTACATTTTCCCCCTTCTGGGGGATTCCGCTGGGGACGTTCTCCCTGCTCTCTTTGGATTTCACTGGGGTACAATGTCCCGCTCTCTTAGGATTCTTCTGGGGACATTCTCCCAGGTCTCTTATGATTGCACTGCGGATGTTCTCCCTGCTCTTTGGGGATTCCCCTAGGGATATTCTCTCCGTTCTGGGGAATTCCGCTGGGGACCTTCTCCCTGCTCTCTTATGATTCCACTGGGGACTTTCTTCCTGGTCTCTTAGGATTTAACTGGGGACGTTCTCCCTGCTCTCTTAGCATTCCACTGGGGGTGTTCTCCCTGTTCTCTTAGGATTTCACAGGGGACGTTCTCCCTGCTCTCTTAGGATACCGCTGGGGACGTTCTCCCTGTTCTCTTAGGATTCCACTGGGGACGTTCTCCCTGCTCTCTTAGGATTCCGCTGGGGACGTTCTCCCTGTTCACTTAGGATTCCACTGGAGATATTCTCCCTGCTCACTTAGGATTCCGCTGGGGACGTTCTCCCATTTCTATTTGGATTCCACTGGGGACGTTCTTCCTGTTCTCTTGGGATTCCGCTGGGGACGTTCTCCCTGCTCTCTTAGGATTCCAATGGGGATGATCTCCCTGCTCTCTGGAGATTCCACTGTGGAAGTTTTCCCCGTACACTTAGGATTCCGCTGGGGACGTTCTCCCTGCTCTCTTTGGATTTCACTGGGGAACATTCTCCCTGCTCTCTTAGGATTCTACTTTGTACATTCTCCCTGCTCTCTTAGGATTCCACTGCCGATGTTCTCCCTGCTCTGGGGGGATTCCGCTGGGGATATTCTCCCCGTTCTGGGGAATTCCGCTGGGGACATTCTCCCTGCTCTCTAACATTCCACTGGGGACGTTCTCCCTGCTCTCTTAGGATTCCACTGTGGACGTTCACCCTGCTCTCCTAGCATTCCAGTGGGGATGTTCTCCCTGTTCTCTTAGGATTCCACCGCGGACGTTCGGCTTCCTCTCTTAGGATTCCTCGGGGGACGTTGTCCCTGTTCTCTTAGGATTCCACTTGGAACGTTCTCCCTGCTCTCTTAGGATTCCACTTGGAACGTTCTCCCTGCTCTCTTAGGATTCCACTGGGGACGTTCTCCCTGCTCTCTTAGGAGTCCTTTGGGGACGTTTGCTCCGCTGTCTTAGGATTCCGCTGGGTACATTCTCCGTGCTCTCTTACGATTCCGCTTGGGACGTTCTCCCTGTTCTCTTAGGATTCCACTGGGGATGATCTCTCTGCTCTCTGGGGATTCCGCTGGGGACGTTCTCCCTGCTCTATTCAGATTCCACTGGCGACATTATGCCTGCTCTCTTATTATTCCAGTGGTTACATTTTCCCCGTTCTGGGTGATTCTGCTGGGGACGTTCTCCCTGCTCTCTTTGGATTTCACTGGGGGACATTCTCCCTGCTCTCTTAGGATTCTACTGGGGACATTGTCGCTGCTCTCTTAGGATTCCACTGCGGATGTTCTCCCTGCTCTGGGGGATTCCACTGGGGATATTCTCCCCGTTCTGGGGAATTCCTCTGGGGACCTTCTCCGTGCTGTCTTAGGATTCCACTGGGAACTTTCTTCCGGCTCTCTTAGTATTTAACTGGGGACGTTCTCCCTGCTCTCTTAGCATTCCACTGGGGATGTTCTCCCTGTTCTCTTCGGATTCCACTGGGGACGTTCTGCCTGCTCTCTTAGGATTCCGCTGGGGACGTCTCTGGGGATTCAGCAGCAGACGATCTCCCTGTCTCTAGGGATTCCGCAGGGGATGTTCTCCCTGTCTCTGGGGATTCCGCTTGGGACCTTCTCCCTGTGTCTGGGGATTCTGCTGGGGACGTTCTCCCTGTCTCTGGGGATCCGCTGGGGACGATCTCCCTGTCTCTGGTGATTCCGCTGGGGACGTTCTTCCTGTCCCTGGGGTTTCCACTGGGGACATTCTCCCTGCTCACTTAGGATTCTGCTGGAGACGTTCTCCCCTTTCTCTTAGGATTCCGCTGGGGACTTTCTCCCTGTCTTGGGGTATTCCGCTGGGGAATTTCTCCCTTCTCTCTTAGGATTCCGCTTGGTACTTTCTCCCTGCTCTCTTAGGATTCCACTGGGGGCGCTCTCCCTTTTCTCTTTGGATTCTGCTGGGAACGTTCTCTCTGTCTCTGGGGATTCCGGTGGGGACTTTCTCCCTGCTGTCTTAGGATTCCACTGGGAACGTTTCCCCCGTTCTCTTGGGATTCGGCTGGCGACGTTCTCCATGTCTCTGGGGATTCCTCTGGTGACGTTCTCCCATTTCTTTTAGGATTCCGCTGGGGACGTTCTCCCTGCCTCTGGGGATTCCGCTGTGGACGTTCTCCCTGCTCTGTTAGGATTCCACTGGAGACTTTCTCCCTGGTCTCTTGGGATTACGCTGGGGAAGTCCTCCCCGTTCTCTTGGGATTCTGCTGGGGACGTTCTCCCTGTCTCTGGGGATTCCGCTGTGGATGTTCTCCCTGCTCTCTGAGGATTCCACTGGGGACTTTCTCCCTGCTCTGTAGGATTCCAGTGGGGACGTTTCCCCCGTTCTGGGGGATTCCACTGGGGACTTTCTCCCTGCTCTCCTAGGAAACCGCTGCGGACGTTTTCCCTGCTCTCTTAGGATTCTACTGGGGATGTTCTCCCTGTTCTCTTAGGATTCCACTGGGGACGTTCTGCCTGCTCTCTTAGAATTTCACTAGGGACGTTCTCCCTGTTCTCCTAGGATTCCGCTGGGGACATTCTGCTCGTTCTCTTAGGATTGCAATGGGGACATTCTCCATGCTCTCTTAGGATTCTACTGGGGACATTCTCCCCGTTCTCTGAGGTTTGCACTGGGGACGTTTTCCCCATTCTCTTAGGATTCCTTTGGGGACGTTCTCCGCTTTCTCTTAGGATTCCACTAGGGACGTTCTCCCTGTTCTCTTAGGATTCCACAGGGGACGTTCTCCTTGCTCTCTTAGGATTCCTCTGGGGACGTTCTCCCTGTTCTCTTAGGATTCCACTGGGGACGTTCTCCCTGCTGTCTTAGGTTTCCGCTGGGAACGTTCTCCCTGCTCTGTTAGGATTCCAGTGGGGACGTTCTCTCCGCTCTCTTAGGATTCCCTTGGGGACGTTCTCCCTGCTCTCTTAGCATTCCGCTGGGGACGTTCTCCTTGCTCTCTTAGAATTCTACTGGGGACATTCTTCCCATTCTCTGAGGATTCCACTGGGGATGTTCTCCCCGTTCTCTTAGGATTCCCCTGGGGACGTTCTCCCTGTTCTCTTAGGATTCCAGAGGGGCGTTCTCCCTGTTCTCTTAGGATTCCACTGGGGACGTATCTCTGCTCTCCTTAGTATCCGCTGGGGACGTTCTCCTGTTCTCTTAGGATTCCACTGGAGATGTTCTCCCTGCTCACTTAGGATTTCGCTGGGGAAGTTCTCCTGTTTCTATTAGGATTCCACTGGGGACGTTCTACCTCTTCTCTTGGGATTCCGCAGGTGACGTTCTTCCTGCTCTCTTTGGGTTCCACTGGGGATGATCTCCCTGCTCTCTGGGGATTCCACTGGGGATATTCTCCCCGTTCTGGGGAATTCCGCTGGGGACCTAATCCCTTCTCTCTTAGGATTCCAGTGGGGACTTTCTCCCTGGTCTCTTAGGATTTAACGGGGGACGTTCTCCCTGCTCTCTTAGCATTCCACTGGGGATGTTCCCCCTGTTCTCTTAGGATTCTACTGGGGACGTACTGCCTGCTCTCCTAGGATTCCGCTGGGGACGTACTCGCTGTTCTCTTAGGATTCCACTGGGGACGTTCTCCCTGCTCTCTCAGGATTCCGCTGGGGACGATCTCTCCGCTCACTTAGGATTTCACAGGTGATGTTCTCTCCGCTCTCTTAGGATTCCACTGTGGATGTTCTCCCTGTCTCTGCGGATCCGTAGGGGACGATCTCCCTCTCTCTGGGAATTCTGCTGAGGACGATCTCCCTGTCTTCGGGGATTCCGCAGCGGACGATCTCCCTGTCTCTTGGGATTCCGCAGGGGACGTTCTCCCTGCTCTCTTAGGATTCCACTGCGGATGTTCTCCCTGGTCTCGGGGGATTCCACGGGAGATATTCTCCCCATTCTGTGGAATTCCGCTGTGGACCTTCTCCCTGTTCTCTTCGGATTGCACTGGGGATGTTCTCGTTCCTCTCTTAGGATTTAAGTGGGCATGTTCTCCTGGCTCTGTTAGCATTCCACTGGGGATGTTCTCCCTGTTCTTTAGGATTCCAATGGGGACGTTCTGCCTGCTCTCTTAGGAAACCTCTGGGGACGTTTTCCCTGCTCTCTTAGGATTCCACTGGGGATGTTCTCCCCCTTCTCTTAGGATTCCACTGGGGACGTTCTGCCTGCTCTCTTAGGATTCCGGTGGGGACGTTCTCCCTGCTCTCCTAGGATTCCACTGGGCACGTTCTGCTTGTTCTCTTAGGATTCCACTGGGTCCGTTCTCCCTGCTCTCTTAGGATTCCGCTGGGGACATTCTCGTGTTCTCTCAGGATTCCACTGGGGACTTTCGCTCTGCTCTCTCAGGATTCCGCTGTGGACGGTCTCCCAACTCTCTTAGGATTCCCCGGGGGACATTCTCCCTGTTCTCGTAGGATTCCGGTGGGGACGTTCTCTCTGCTCTCTAAGGATTCCGCTGGGTATGATCTCCCAGCTCTGTTAGGATTCCACTGGGGGAATTCTCCCTGTTCTCTTAAGATTCCGGTGGGGAAGTTCTCCCTGCTCTCTTAGGATTCCACTGGGGACTATCTCCCTCCTCCCTTAGGATTCCGCTGGGGACGTTCTCCCCGTTCTCTTGGGATTCCGCTGGGTACTTTCTCCCTGCTTTCTTAGGATTCCGCTGGGGACGTTCTCCCCGCTGTCTTAGGATTCTGCTGGGGACATTCTTTCGTTCTCTTTGAACCTGCTGCGGACGATCTCCCTGTGCTCTTGGGATTCTGCTGGGGACGTTGTCCCTGCTTTCTTAGGATTCCACTGGGGACGATCTCCCTGCTCCCTTATGATCACAATCGGGACATTCTCCCTGCTCTCTTAGGATTCCACTGGTTACATTTTCCCCATTTTGGGGGATTCCGCTGAGGACGTTCTCCCTGCTCTCTTAGAATTTCACTGGGGGAAGTTCTCTCTGTTCTCTTAGGATTCCGCTGGGGACATTCAGCTAATTCTCTTAGGATTCCGATGGGGACATTCTCCCTGCTGTCTTAGGATTCTACTGGGGACATTCTCCCCGTTCTATGAGGTTTCCACTGGGGACGTTTTCCCCATTCTCTTAGGATTCCGCTGGGGACGTTCTCCCCTTTCTCTTAGGATTCCACTAGGGACGTTCTCCCTGTTCTCTTAGGATTCCACAGGGGACGTTCTCCCTGGTCTCTTAGGATTCCGCGGGGGACGTTCTCCCTGTTGTCTTAGGATTCCACTGGGGACGTTCTCCCTGCTGTCTTAGGATTCCGCTGGGGACGTTCTCCCTGCTCTCTTAGGATTCTGGTGGGGACGTTCTCTCCGATCTCTTAGGATTCCCTTGGGGACGTTCTCCCTGCTCTCTTAGCATTCCGCTGGGGACGTTCTCCATGCTCTCTTAGGATTCTACGGGGGACATTCGTCCCGTTCTCTGAGGATTCCACTGGGGATGTTCTCCCCGTTCTCTCAGGATTCCGCAGGGGACGTTCTCCCTGTTCTCTTAGGATTCCACAGGGTCGTTCTCCCTGTTCTCTTATGATTCCGCTGGGGACCTTCTCCCTGTTGTCTTAGGATTCCACTGGCGACGTTATCTTTGTTCTCTTTAGTTTCCGCTGGGGACGTTCTCCTGTTCTCTTAGGATTCCACTGGAGACGTTCTCCCTGCTCACTTAGAATTTCCCTGGCGAAGTTCTCCTGTTTCTATTAGGATTCCACTGGGGACGTTCTTCCTCTTCTCTTGGGATTCCACTGGGGACGTTCTTCCTGGTCTCTTAGGATTCCACTGGGGATGATCTGCCTGCTCTCTGGGGATTCCACTGGGGACGTTCTCGCCGTACACTTAGGATTCCGGTGGGGACGTCCTCCCTGGTCTCCTAAGATTCCATTGGGGTCATTCTCCCTGCTCTCTTAGGATTCCACTCGTTACATTTTCCCCCTTCTGGGGGATTCCGCTGGGGACGTTCTCCCTGCTCTCTTTGGATTTCACTGGGGGACATTCTCCCTGCTCTCTTAGGATTCTACTGGGGACATTCTCCCAGCCCTCTTAGGATTCCACTGCGGATGTTCTCCCTGCTCTCGAGGGATTCCCCTGGGGATATTCTCCCCGTTCTGGGGAATTCCGCTGGGGACCTAATGCCTTCTCCCTTAGGATTCCACTGGGGACTGTCTCCCTGGTCTCTTAGGATTTAACGGTGGACGTTCTCCCTGCTCTCTTAGCTTTCCACTGGGGATGTTCCCCCTGTTCTCTTAGGATTCTACTGGGGACGTACTGCCTGCTCGTTTAGGATTCTGCTGGGGACGTACCCGCTGTTCTCTTAGGATTCCACTGGGGACGTTCTCCCTGCTCTCTCAGGATTCCGTTGGGGACGATCTCTCCTCTCACTTAGGATTTCACTGGAGATGTTCTCTCCGCTCTCTTAGGATTCCACTGTGGATGTTCTCCCTGTCTCTGCGGATTCCATAGGGGATGATCTCCCTCTCTCTGGGAATTCTGCTGAGGACGATCTCCCTGTCTTTGGGGATTCCGTAGCGGACGATCTCCCTGTCTCCGGGCATTCCGCAGTGGACGTTCTCCCTGCTCTGTTAGGATTCCACTGCGGATGTTCTCCCTGGTCTCGGGGGATTCCACAGGAGATATTCTCCCCGTTCTGGGGAATTCCGCTGTGGCCTTCTCCCGGTTCTCTTAGGATTGCACTGGGGATGTTCTCCTTCCTCTTTTAGTGTTTAACTGGGGACGTTCTCCCGGCTCTCTTAGCATTCCACTGGGGATGTTCTCCCTGTTCTTTAGGATTCCAATGGGGACGTTTTGCCTGCTCTCTTAGGAAATCGCTGGGGACGTTTTCCCTGCTCTCTTAGGATTCCACTGGGGATGTTCTCCCTGTTCTCTTAGGATTCCACTGGGGACGTTCTGCCTGCTCTCTTAGGATTCCGCTGGGGACGTTCTCCCTGTTGTCTTGGGATTCCGCTGGGTACTTTCTCCCTGCTCTCTTAGGATTCCGCTGGGGACGTTCTTCCCGTTCTCTTGGGATTCCGCTGGGTACTTTCTCCCTGCTGTCCTAGGATTCCGCTGGGGACATTCTCCCGTTCTCTTAGGACCCTGCTGGGGACGTTCTCCCTGTGCTCTTGGGTTTCTGCTGGGGACGTTCTCCCTGATCTCCTAGGATTCCACTTGGGACGTTCTCCCTGCTCCCTTATGATTCCAATCGGGACATTCTCCCTGCTCTCTTAGGATTCCACTGGTTACATTTTCCCCATTTTGGGGGATTCCGCTGAGGACGTTCTCCCTGCTCTCATAGAATTTCACTGGGGGACGTTCTCCCTGTTCTCTTAGGATTCCGCTGCGGAAGTTCTCTTAGTTCTCTTAGGATTCCGATGGGGACATTCTCCCTGCTCTCTTAGGATTCCACTGGGGGAATTCTCCCTGTTCTCTTAAGATTCCGGTGGGGCGGTTCTCTCTGCTCTCTTAGGATTCCACTGAGGACTATTTCCTTCCTCTCTTAGGATTCCTCTGGCGACGTTCTCCCCGTTCTCTTGGGATTCCGCTGGGTACTTTCTCCCTGCTGTCTTAGGATTCCGCTGGGGACGTTCTCCCCGCTGTCTTAGGATTCCGCTTGGGACATTCTCTCGTTCTCTTAGGACCCTGCTGGGGACGTTCTCCCTGTGCTTTTGGGTTTCTGCTGGGGACGTTGTCCCTGCTCTCTTAGGATTCCACTGAGGACGTTCTCCCTGCTCCCTTATGATTCCAATCGGGACATTCTCCCTGCTCTCTTAAGATTCCGCTGGTTACATTTTCCCCATTTTGGGGGACTCCACTGAGGACGTTCTCCCTGCTCTCTTAGAATTTCACTGGGGGACGTTCTCCCTGTTCTCTTAGGATTCCGCTGGGGGTGTTCTCTCCGTTCTCTTGGGATTCCGCTGGGTACTTTCTCCCTGGTCTCTTAGGATTCCGCTGGGGACGTTCTCCCCGCTGTCTTAGGATTCCGCTGAGGACATTCTCCCGTTCTCCCAGGAACCTGCTGGGGATGTTCTCCCTGTGCTCTTGGGATTCTGCTGGGGACGTTGTCCCTGCTCTCTTAGGATTCCATTGGGGACGTTCTCCCTGCTCCCTTGTGATTCCAATCGGGACATTCTCCCTGCTCTCTTAGGATTCCACTGGTTACATTTTCCCCACTTGGGGGGATTCCCCTGAGGACGTTCTCCCTGGTCTCTTAGAATTTCATTGGGGGACGTTCTCCCTGTTCTCTTAGGATTCCCCTGCGGAAGTTCTGCTAGTTCTCTTAGGATTCCGATGGGGACATTCTCCCTACTCTCTTAGGATTCTACTGGGGACATTCTCCCCGTTCTCTGAGGTTTCCACTGGGGACCTTTTCCCCATTCTCTTAAGATTCCGTTGGGGACGTTCTCCCCTTTCTCTTCGGATTCCACTGGGGACGTTCTCCCTGTTCTCTTAGGATTCCACAGAGGACGCCCTCCCTGCTCTCTTAGGATTCCGCCGGGGACGTTCTCCCTGTTCTCTTAGGATTCCACTGGGGACGTTCTCCCTGCTGTCTTAGGATTCCGCTGGGGACGTTCTCCTTGCTCTCTTAGGATTCCGGTGGGGACGTTGTCTCCGCTCTCTTAGGATTCCCTTGGGAACGTTCTCCCTGCTCTCTTAGCATTCCGCCAGGGACGTTCTCCATGCTCTCTCAGGATTCTACTGGGGACATTCTACCCGTTCTCTGAGGATTCCACTGGGGATGTTCTCCCCGTTCTCTCAGGATTGCGCTGGGGACGTTCTCCCTGTTCTCTTAGGATTCCACATGGGTTTCTCCCTGTTCTCTTATGATTCCGCTGGGGGCGTTCTCCCTGTTCTCTTAGGATTCCACTGGGGACGTTATCTCTGCTCTCTTTAGTTGCCGCTGGGGACGTTCTCCCTGTTCTCTTAGGATTCCACTGGAGACGTTCTCCCTGCTCACTTAGAATTTCGCTGGCGAAGTTGTCCTGTTTCTATTAGGATTCCATTGGGGACGTTCTTCCTCTTCTGTTGGGATTCCGCTGGGGACGTTCTTCCTGGTCTCTTAGGATTCCACTGGGGATGATCTGCCTGCTCTCTGGGGATTCCACTGGGGACGTTCTATCCGTACACTTAGGATTCCGCTGGGGACGTTGTCCCTGGTCTCTTAAGATTCCACAGGGGACATTCTCCCTGCTCTCTTAGGATTCCACTCGTTACATTTTCCCCCTTCTGGGGGATTCCGCTGGGGACGTTCTCCCTGCTCTCTTAGGATTCTACTGGGGACATTCTCCCAGCCCTCTTAGGATTCCACTGCGGATGTTCTCCCTGCTCTCGGTGGATTCCCCTGGGGATATTCTCCACGTTCTGGGCAATTCCGCTGGCGACTTTCTCCCTGTTCTCTTAGGATTCCACTTTGGACTTTCTCCCTGGTCTCTTAGTATTGAACGGGGGTCGTTCTCCCTGCTCTATTAGCATTCGACCTGGGATGTTCTCCGTGTTCTCTTAGGATTCTACTGGGGACGTTCTGCCTGCTCTCTTAGGATTCCCCTAGGGACATTCCCCCAGCCCTCATAGGATTCCACTGCGGATGTTCTCCCTGCTCTCGGGGGATTCCCTTGGGGATATTCTCCCCGTTCTGGGGAATTCCGTTGGCGACCTTACACCTGCTCTCTCAGGATTCCACTGGGGACTTTCTCACTGGTGTCTTAGGATTTCACGGGGGACGTTCTCCCCGCTCTCTTAGCATTCCACTGGGGATGTTCTCCCTGTTCTCTTAGGATTCTACTGAGGACGTTCTGCCTGCTCTCTTAGGATTCCGCTGGGGACGTTCTCCCTGTTCTGTTAGGATTCCACTGGGGACTTTCTCCCTGCTCTCTTAGGATTCCGCAGGGGACGATCTCTCCGCTCTCTTAGTATTTCGCTGGGGATGATCTCTCCGCCCTCTTAGGATTCCGCTGGGGACGTTCTCCCTGCTCACTTAGAATTTCGCTGGGGACGTTCTCCCTGTCTCTGAGGATTCCGTAGGGGAGATCTCCCTCTCTCTGGGGATTCTGCTGAGGCCGATCTCCCTGTCTCCAGGGATTCCGCAGCGGAGGATCTCCCTGTCTCTGGGGATTCCGCAGGGGACGTTCTCCCTGCTCGCTTAGGATTCATTCCACTGCGGATGTTCTCCCTGGTCTCGGGGGATTCCACAGGAGATATTCTCCGCGTTCTGGGGAATTCCGCTGGTGACCTTCTCCCTGTTCTCTTAGGATAGCAATGGGGACGTTCTCCCTCCTCTCTTAGGATTTAACTGGGGACGTTCTCCTGGCTCTCTTCGCATTCCACTGGGGATGTTCTCCCTGTTCTCTTAGGATTCTGCTCGGGACGTTCACCCTGTTCTCTTGGGATTCTGCTGGGGGCGTTGTCCCTGCTCTCTTAGGATTCCACTGGGAAATTCTCCGTGCTCGCTTAAGATTCCACTGGGGACATTCTCATTGCTCTCTTAGGATTCCACCGGTTACATTTTCCCCGTTTTGGGGGAATCCGCTGGGGACGTTCTCCCTGCTCTGTTAGAATTTCACTGGGGGACGTTCTCCCCGTTCTCTTAGGATTGCGCTGGGGACATTCCCGTTCTTTTAGGATTCTACTGGGGACATTCTCCCCATTCTCTTTTATTCTGCGGGGGACGTTCTCCCTGTTCTCTTAGGATTCCACAGGGGACGTTCTCCCTGTTCTCTTAGGATTCCGCTGGGGACGTTCTCCCTGTTCTCTTAGGATTCCACTGGAGACGTTCTCCCTGCTCACTTAGGATTCCGCTGCAGAAGTTCTCTCGGTTCTATTAGCTTTCCACTGGTAACGTTTTTCCTCTTCTCTTGGGATTCCGCTGGGGACGTTCTCCCTGTTCTCTTAGGATTCCACTGGAGACGTTCTCTCTGCTCTCTTAGGATTCCGCTGGGGACGTTATCCCTGTTCTCTTAGGATTCCACTGGAGACGTTCTCCCTGCTCACTTAGGATTCCGCTGCAGAAGTTCTCTCGGTTCTATTAGGATTCCACTGGTAACGTTTTTCCTCTTCTCTTGGGATTCCGCTGGGGACGTTCTCCCTGCACTCTTAGGATTCTACTGTGGATGATCTCTCTGCTCTGGGGATTCCACTGGGGACGTTCTCCCCGTACACAAAGGATTCCCCTGGGGACGTTCTCCCTGCTCTCTTAAGATTCCATTGGGGGTATTCTCCCAGCTCTCTTAGGATTCCACTGGTTACATTTTCCCCCTTTGGGGGATTCCGCTGGGGACGTGCTCCCTGCTCTCGTTGGATTTCACTGGGGACATTATCCCTCCTCTCTTAGCATTCCACGGGGGATGTTCTCCCTGTTGTTTAGGATTCCACTGGGGACGTTCTGCCTGCTCCCTTAGGAAACCGCTGGGGACGTTTTCCCTATTCTCTTAGGATTCCACTGGGGACGTTCTCCCTGCTCTCTTAGGTTTCCGCTGCGGATGTTCTCCCTGCTCTCTTAGGATTTCACTGGGGGACATTCTCCCTGTTCTCTTAGGATTTCATTGGGGCGTTCTCTCTGCTCTCTTAGGATTCTGCCTGGGACTTTCTCCCTGCTCACTTAGGATTCCGCTGGGGACTTTCTCCCGTTTCTATTAGAATTCCACTGTGGACGTTCTTCCTGTTCTCTTGGGATTCCGCTGGGGACGTTCTCCCTGCTCTCTTAGGATTCCACTGGGTATGATCTCCCTGCTCTCTGGGGATTCCCTTGGGGACATTCTCCCTGTCCTCTTTGGATTCTGCTGGGGACGTTCTCCCTGTGTCTGGGGATTCCGGTGGGGACAATCTCCCTCCTCTCTTAGAATTCCGCTGGCGAAGTGCTCCCTGTTCTCTTGAGATTCTGCTGGGGACGTTCTCCCTGTCTCTGGGGATTCCGCTGTGGACGTTCTCCCTGCTCTGTTAGGATTCCAGTGGGGAGTTTTCCCCTGCTCTCTTAGGATGCCGCTGGGGACGTTCTCCCCGTTCTGGGGGATTCCGGTGGGGACGTTATCCCTGCTCTCTTAGGATTTCACTGGGCGACGTTCTCCCTGCTCCCTTCGGATTCCACTGGGGACAGTCTCCCTGCTCTCTTAGGATTCCACTGCGGATGTTCTCCCTGCTCTCTGGGGACTCTACTGGGGATATTCTCCCCGTTCTGGGGAATTCCGCTGGGGACCATCTCCCTGCTCTCTTAGAATTCCACTGTGGACTTTCTGCTTGTTCTCTTGGGATTCCACTGGTTACGTTCTCCCTGCTCTCTTAGTATTCCGCTGGGGACATTCTCGTGTTCTCTCAGGATTCTGCTGTGGACGATCTCCCAGCTCTCTTAGGATTCCACTGGGGACATTCTCCCTGTTCTCGTAGGATTCCGGTGGGGACGTTCTCTCCGCTCTCTTAGGATTCCGCAGGGGACGATCTCCCAGCTCTCTTAGGGTTCCACTGGGGGCATTCTCCGTGTTTTCTTACGATTCGTTTGGGGACGTTCTCCCTGCTCTGTTAGGATTGCGCTGGGGACTTTCTCGTGTTCTCTCAGGATTCCACTGGGGACTTTCGCTCTGCTCTCTCAGGATTCCGCTGTGGATGATCTCCCAGCTCTCTTAGGATTCCACTGGGGACATTCTCCCTGTTCTCGTAGGATTCTGGTGGGGACGTTCTCTCCGCCCTCTTAGGATTCCGCCTGGGACGATCTCCCAGCTCTCTTAGGATTCCACTGGGGATGTTCTCCCTGTTCTCTTACGATTGCGGTGGGGACGTTCTCCCTGCTCTCTCAGGATTGCATTGGGGACTATCTCCCTCCTCCTTTAGGATTCCGCTGGGGACGTTCTCCCCGTTCTCTTGGGATTCCGCTGGCTACTTTCTCCCTGCTCTCTTAGGATTCCGCTGGGGACGTTCTCCCTGTCTCTGAGGATCCCGTAGTGGACGATCTCCCTGTCTCTGGGGATTCCGTAGGGGACGATATTTCTGTCTCTGGGGATTACGCAGGGGACGTTCTCCCTGTCTCTGTGGATTCTGCTGGGGACTTTCTCCCTGTCTCTGGGGATTCCGCTGGGGACGTTCTTCCTGTCTCTCGGATTTCTGCTGGGAACATTCTCCCTGCTCATGTAGGATTCCGCTGGGGACGTTCTCCCCTTTCTCGTAGGATTCCGCTGGGGACTTTCTCCCTGTGTCTTGGGAATCCGCTGGGGACTTTCTCTCTGCTCTCTTAGGATTCCGCTTGGTACTTTCTCCCTTCTCTCTTAGGATTCCACTGGGGACGTTCTCCCTGTTCTGTTTGGATTCTGCTGGGGACCTTCTCCCTGTCTCTGGGGATACCGGTGGGAACTTTCTCCCTGCTGTATTAGGATTCCGCTGGCTACGTTTTCCCCGTTCTCATGGGATTCTGCTGGGGACATTCTCCCTGTCTCTGGGGATTCTGCTGGGGACGTTTTCCCCTTTCTTGTAGGATTCCGCTGGGGACCTTCTCCCTGTCTCTGGGTATTCCCCTGTGGACGTTCTCCCTGCTCTCTTAGGATTCCGCTGGGGAAGTTCTCCCACTTTTCTTGGGATTCTGCTGGGGACGTTCTCCCTGTCTCTGGGGATTCCCCTGTGGACGTTCTCCCTGCTCTCTTAGGATTCCACTGGGGACTTTCTCTCTGCTCTCTTAGGATTCCGCTGGGGACGTTCTCCCCGTTCTGGGGGATTCCGCTGGGGACGTTCTCCCTGCCTTCTTTGGATTCCACTGGTTACATTTTCGCCATTTTGGGGGATTCCGCTGAGGACGTTCTCCCTGCTCTCTTAGAATTTCACTGGGGGACGTTCTCCCTCTTCTCTTAGGATTCCGCTGCGGAAGTTCTGCTAGTTCTTTTACGATTCCGATGGGGACATTGTCCCTGCTCTCTTAGGATTCTACTGGGGACATTCTCCCCGTTCTCTGAGGTTTCCACTGGGGACCTTTTCCCCATTCTCTTAAGGTTCCGCTGGGGATGTTTTCCCCTTTCTCCTAGGTTTCCACTCGGGACGTTCTCCCTGTTCTCGTAGGATTCCACAGGGGACGTTCTCCCTGCTCTCTTAGGATTCCGCTGGGGACGTTCTCCCTGTTCTCTTAGGATTCCACTGGGGACGTTCTCCCTGCTGTCTTAGGATTCCGCTGGGGACGTTCTCCCTGCTCTCTTAGGATTCCGGTGGGGACGTTGTCTCCGCTCTCTTAGGATTCCTTTGGGGACGTTCTCCCTGCTCTCTTAGCATTCCGCCAGGGACGTTCTCCATGCTCTCATAGGATTCTACTGGGGACATTTTACCCGTTCTCTGAGGAATCCACTGGGGATGTTCTCCCCGTTCTCTCAGGATCCTGCTGCTGACGTTCTCCCTGTTCTCTTAGGATTCCACAGGGTCGTTCTCCCTGCTCTCTTATGATTCCTCTGGGGACGTTCTCCGTGTTGTCTTAGGATTCCACTGCGGACCTTATCTCTGCTCTCTTTAGTTTCTGCTGGGGACGTTCTCCCTGTTCTCTTAGGATTCCACTGGAGGCGTTCTCCCTGCTTACTTAGCATTTCGCTGGGGATGTTCTCCTGTTTCTATTAGGATTCCACTGGTTACGTTCTTCCTCTTCTCTTGGGATTCCGCTGGGGACGTTCTTCCTGCTCTCTTCGGATTCCACTGGGGTTGATCTCTCTGCTCTCTTGGGATTCCTCTGGGGACGTTCTCCCTAGTCTCTTAAGATTCCACTGGGGACATTCTCCCTGCTCTCTTAGGATTACACTCGTTACATTTTCCCCCTTCTGGGGGATACCGCTGGGCACGTTCTCCCTGCTCTCTTTGGATTTCACTGGGGGACATTCTCCCTGCTCTCTTAGAATTCTACTGGGGACATTCTCCCAGCCCTCTTAGGATTCCACTGCTGATGTTCTCCCTGCTCTCGGGGGGATTCCCCTGGGGATATTCTCCGCGTTCTGGGGAATTTCGCTGGGGACCGTCTCCCTGCTCTCTTAGGATTCCACTGGGGACTTTCTCCCTGGTCTCTTAGGATTTAACGGGGGACGTTTTCCCTGATCTCTTAGCATTCCACTGGGGATGTTCTCCCTGTTCTCTTAGGATTCTACTGGGGACATGCTGCCTGCTCTTTTAGGATTCCACTGGGGACGTTCTCCCTGCTCTCTTAGGATTCCACTGGAGACGTTCTCCCTGCTCTCTCAGGATTCCGCTGGGGACGATCTCTCCGCTCTCTTAGGATTTCACTGGTGATGTTCTCTCCGCTCTCTTAGGATTCCACTGTGGACGTTCTCCCTGTCTCTGAGGATTCCGTAGGGGATGATCTCCCTCTCTCTGGGGATTCTGCTGAGGACGATCTCCCTGTGTTCGGGGATTCCGCAGCGGACGATCTCCCTGTCTCTGGGGATTCCGCAGGGGACGTTCTCCCTGCTCTCTTAGGATTCCACTGCCGATGTTCTCCCTGGTCTCGGGGGATTCCACAGGAGATATTCTCCCCGTTCTGGGGAATTCCGCTGTGGACCTTCTCCCTGTTCTCTTCAGATTGCACTGGGGACGTTCTCCTTCCTCTCTTAGGATTTAACTGGGGACGTTCTCCTGGCTCTCTTAGCATTCCACTGGGGATGTTCTCCCTTTTCTTTAGGATTCCAATGGGGACGTTCTGCCTGCTCTCTTAGGAAACCGCTGGGGACGTTTTCCCTGCTCTCTTAGGATTCCACTGGGGATGTTCTCCCCGTTCTGGGGGATTCCGGTGGGGACGTTCTCCCTGCTTCTTAGGATTCCACTGGGGACGTTCTGCCTGCTCCCTTAGGAAACCGCTGTGGACGTTTTCCCTATTCTCTTAGGATTCCACTGGGGACGTTCTCCCTGCTCTCTTAGGTTTCCGCTGAGGATGTTCTCCCTGCTCTCTTAGGATTTCACTGGGGGACATTCTCCCTGTTCTCTTAGGATTTCATTGGGGCGTTCTCTCTGCTCTCTTAGGATTCCGCCGGGGACTTTCTCCCTGCTCACTTAGGATTCCGCTGGGGACTTTCTCCCGTTTCTATTAGAATTCCACTGTGGACGTTCTTCCTGTTCTCTTGGGATTCCGCTGGGGACGTTCTCCCTGCTCTCTTAGGATTCCACTGGGTATGATCTCCCTGCTCTCTGGGGATTCCACTGGGGACGTTCTCCCTGTTCTCTTTGGATTCTGCAGGGGACGTTCTCCCTGTGTCTGGGGATTCCGGTGGGGACATTCTCCCTGCTCTCTTAGAATTCCGGTGGGAAACTTCTCCCCGTTCTCTTGGAATTCTGCTGGGGACGTTCTCCCTGTCTCTGGGGATTCCGCTGTGGACGTTCTCCCTGCTCTGTTAGGATTCCAGTGGGGAGTTTTTCCCTGCTCTCTTAGGATGCCGCTGGGGACGTTCTCCCCGTTCTGGGGGATTCCGGTGGGGACGTTATCCCTGCTCTCTTAGGATTTCACTGGGCGACGTTCTCCCTGCTCCCTTCGGATTCCACTATGGACACTCTCCCTGCTCTCTTAGGATTCCACTGCGGATGTTCTCCCTGCTCTCTGGGGACTCTACTGGGGATATTCTCCCCGTTCTGGGGAATTCCGCTGGGGACCATCTCCCTGCTCTCTTAGAATTCCACTGTGGACTTTCTGCTTGTTCTCTTGGGATTCCACTGGTTACGTTCTCCCTGCTCTCTTAGTATTCCGCTGGGGACATTCTCGTGTTCTCTCAGGATTCCGCTGTGGACGATCTCCCAGCTCTCTTAGGATTCCACTGGGGACATTCTCCCTGTTCTCATAGGATTCCGGTGGGGACGTTCTCTCCGCTCTCTTAGGATTCCGCAGGGGACGATCTCCCAGCTCTCTTAGGGTTCCACTGGGGGCATTCTCCGTGTTCTCTTACGATTCGTTTGGGGACGTTATCCCTGCTCTGTTAGGATTGCGCTGGGGACTTTCTCGTGTTCTCTCAGGATTCCACTGGGGACTTTCGCTCTGCTCTCTCAGGATTCCGCTGTGGATGATCTCCCAGCTCTCTTAGGATTCCACTGGGGACATTCTCCCTGTTTTCATAGGATTCTGGTGGGGACGTTCTCTCCGCCCTCTTAGGATTCCGCCTGGGACGATCTCCCAGCTCTCTTAGGATTCCACTGGGGATGTTCTCCCTGTTCTCTTACGATTGCGGTGGGGACGTTCTCCCTGCTCTCTCAGGAGTGCATTGGGGACTATCTCCCTCCTCCTTTAGGATTCCGCTGGGGACGTTCTCCCCGTTCTCTTGGGATTCCGCTGGCTACTTTCTCCCTGCTCTCTTAGGATTCCGCAGGGGACGTTCTCCCTGTCTCTGGGGATTCTGCTGGGGACTTTCTCCCTGTCTCTGGGGATTCCGCTGGGGACGTTCTTCCTGTCTTTCGGATTTCCGCTGGGAACATTCTCCCTGCTCATTTATGATTCCGCTGGGGACGTTCTCCCCTTTGTCTTAGGATTCCGCTGGGGTCTTTCTCCCTGTCTCTGGGGCATCCGCTGGGGACTTTCCCCCTGCTCTCTTAGGATTCCGCTTGGTACCTTCTCCCTGCTCTCTTAGGATTCCACTGGGGACATTCTCCCTGTTCTCTT
Source organism: Dipus sagitta (assembly GCA_036346955.1). Classification (NCBI taxonomy): domain Eukaryota; kingdom Metazoa; phylum Chordata; class Mammalia; order Rodentia; family Dipodidae; genus Dipus; species Dipus sagitta. Next base: position 80,289,745 of record CM070773.1, read on the forward strand.
TGGATTCTGCTGGGGACGTTCTCCCTGTCTCTGGGGATACCGGTGGGAACTTTCTACCTGCTGTATTAGGATTCCGCTGGGGACGTTTTCCCCGTTCTCTTGGGATTCTGCTGGGGACCTTCTCCCTGTCTCTGAGGATTCCGTAGTGGACGATCTCCCTGTCTCTGGTGATTCCGCTGAGGGTGATCGCCCTGTCTCTGGGGATTCCGCAGGGGACGATATCCCTGTCTCTGGGGATTTCGCAGTGGATGTTCTCCCTGTTTCTGGGGATTCCGCTGGGGACATTCTCCCTGCTCATTTAGGATTCCGCTTGGTACCTTCTCCCTGCTCTCTTAGGATTCCAGTGGGGACGTTCTCCCTGTTCTCTTTGGATTCTGCTGGGGACGTTCTCCCTGTCTCTGGGGATACCGGTGGGAACTTTCTCCCTGCTGTATTAGGATTCCGCTGGGGACGTTTTCCCCGTTCTCTTGGGATTCCGCTGGGGACGTTCTCCCTGTTCTCTTAGGATTCCACTGGAGACCTTCTCCCTGCTCACTTAGGATTCCGGTGGGGACTTTCTCCCGTTTGTATTAGAATTCCACTGTGGACGTTCTTCCTGTTCTCTTGGGATTCCACTGGGGACGTTCTCCCTGCTCTCTTAGGATTCCACTGGGTATGATCTCCCTGCTCTCTGGGGATTCCGCTGGGGACGATATCCCAGTCTCTGGGGATTTCGCAGGGGACGTTCTCCCTGTTTCTGGGGATTCCGCTGGGGCCGTTCTCCCTCTCTCTGGGGATTCCGCTGAGGACGTTCTTCCTGTCTCTGGGGATTCCGCTGGGGACATTCTCCCTGCTCACTTAGGATTCCGCTGGGGACATTCTCCCCTTTCTCTTAGGATTCCGCTTTGGATTTTCTCCCTGTCTCTGGGGAATCCGCTGGGGACTTTCTCTCTGCTGTCTTAGGATTCCGCTTGGTACTTTCTCCCTGCTCTCTTAGGATTCCACTGGGGACGTTCTCCCTGTTCTGTCTGGATTCTGCTGGGGACTTTCTCCCTGTCTTTGGGGTTTCCGGTGGGAACTTTCTCCCTGCTGTATTAGGATTCTGCTGGGTACGTTTTCCCCGTTCTCATGGGATTCTGCTGGGGACATTCTCCCTGTCTCTGGGGATTCCGCTGGGGACGTTCTCCCCTTTCTTTTAGGATTCCGCTGGGGACATTCTCCCTGTCTCTGGGGATTCCGCTGTGGACGTTCTCCCTGCTCTCTTAGGATTCCGCTGGGGAAGTTCTCCCAGTTTTCTTGGAATTCGGCTGGGGACGTTCTCCCTGTCTCTGGGGATTCCCCTGTGGACGTTCTCCCTGCTCTCTTAGGATTCCACTGGGGACTTTCTCTCTGCTCTCTTAGGATTCCGCTGGGGACGTTCTCCCCGTTCTGGGGCATTCCGCTGTGGACGTTCTCCCTGCTCTCTTTGGATTTCACTGGGGGACATTCTCCTGCTCTCTTACGTTTCCACTGCGGATGTTCTCCCTGCTCTCTTAGGATTTCACTGGGGGACATTCTCCATGTTCTCTTAGGATTCCCCTGGGGCGTTCTGTCTGCTCTCTTAGGATTCCGCTGGGGACATTCTCCCTGTTCTCTTAGGATTCCACTGGAGACGTTCTCCCTGCTCACTTAGGATTCCGGTGGGGACTTTCTCCCGTTTCTATTAAAATTCTACTGTGGACGTTCTTCCTGTTCTCTTGGGATTCCGCTGGCGACGTTCTGCCTGCTCTCTTAGTTTTCCACTGAGTATGATCTCCCTGCTCTCTAGGGATTCCACTGGGTCCGTTCGCCCTGCTCTCTTAGGATTCCTCTGGGGACATTCTCGTGTTCTCTCAGGATTCCACTGGGGATTTTCGCTCTTCTCTCTCAGGATTCCGCTGTGGACGATCTCCCAACTCTCTTAGGATTCCCTGGGGGACATTCTCCCTGTTTTCGTAGGATTCCGGTGGGGACATTCTCTCTGCTCTCTTAGGATTCCGCTGGGTATGATCTCCCTGCTCTCTTAGGATTCCACTGGGGGAATTCTCCCTTTTCTCTAAAGATTCCGCTGGGGAGGTTCTCCCTACTCTCTTAGGATTCCACTGGGGACTATCTCCCTCCTCTCTTAGGAATCCGCTGGGGACGTTCTCCCCGTTCTCTTGGGATTCCGCTGGGTACTTTCTCCCTGCTGTCTTAGGATTCCGCTGGGGACGTTCTCCCCGCTGTCTTAGGATTCCCCTGGGGACATTCTCCCGTTCTCTTAGGACCCTGCTGGGGACGTTCTCCTTGTGCTTTTGGGTTTCTGCTGGGGACGTTGTCCCTGCTCTCTTAGGATTCCACTGGGGACGTTCTTCCTGCTCCCTTATGATTCCAATCGGAACATTCTCCCTGCTCTCTTAGGATTCCACTGGTTACATTTTCCCCATTTTCGGGGATTCCATTGAGGAAGTTCTCCCTGCTCTCTTAGAATTTCACTGGGGGACGTTCTCCCTGTTCTCTTAGGATTCGGCTGGGGAAATTCTGCTAGTTCTCTTAGGATTCCGATGGGGACATTCTCCCTGCTCTCTTAGGATTCTACTGGGCACATTCTCCCTGTTCTCTGAGGTTTCCACTGGGGACGTTTTCCCCATTCTCTTCAGATTCCGCTGGGGACGTTCTCCCCTTTCTCTTAGGATTCCACTGGGACGTTCTCCCTGTTCTCTTAGGATTCCACAGGGGACGTTCTCCCTGCCCTCTTAGGATTCTGCTGGGGATGTTCTCCCTGTTCTCTTAGGATTCCGCTGGGGACGTTCTCCCTGTTCTCTTAGGATTCGAAGGGTCGTTCTCCCTGTTCTCTTAGGATTCCACTGGGGACGTTATCTCTGCTCTCTTTAGTTTCCGCTGGGGACGTTCTCCCTGTTTCCTTAGGATTCCACTGGAGACGTTCTCCCTGCTCCCTTAGAATTTCTCTGGCGAAGTTCTCCTGTTTCTATTAGGAATCCACTGGGGACGTTCTTCCTCTTCTCTTGGGATTCCGCTGGGGACGTTCTTCCTGCTCTCTGAGGATTCCACTGGGGATGATCTGCCTGCTCTCTGGGGATTCCACTGGGGACGTTCTCCCCGTACACTTAGGATTCCGCTGGGGACGTTGTCCCTGGTCTCTTAAGATTCCACTGGGGACATTCTCCCTGCTCTCTTAGGATTCCACTCGTTACATTTTCCCCCTCCTGGGAGATTCCGCTGGGGACGTTCCCCCTGCTCTCTTAGGATTCTACAGGGGATATTCTCCCAGCCCTCTTAGGATTCCACTGTGGATGTTCTCCCTGCTCTCGGGGGATTCCCCTGGGGATATTCTCCCCGTTCTGGGGAAATCTGACCTACTCCCTGTTCTCTTCGGATTGCACTGGGGACGTTCTCCTTCCTCTCTTAGGATTTAACTGGGGACGTTCTCCCGGCTCTCTTAGCATTCCACTGGGGATGTTCTCCCTGTTCTTTAGGATTCCAATGGGGACGTTCTGCCTGCTCTCTTAGGAAACCGCTGGGGACGTTTTCCCTGCTTTCTTAGGATTCCACTGGGGATGTTCTCCCTGTTCTCTAAGGATTCCACTGGGGACGTTCTGCCTGCTCTCTTAGGATTCCGGTGGGGACGTCCTCCCTGCTCTCTTAGGATTCCTCTGGGCACGTTCTGATTGTTCTCTTAGGATTCCACTGGGTCCGTTCTCCCTGCTGTCTTAGGATTCCGCTGGGGACATTTTCGTGTTCTCTCAGGATTCCACTGGGGACTTTCGCTCTGCTCTCTCAGGATTCCGCTGTGGACGATGTCCCAACTCTCTTAGGATTCCCCGGGGGACATTCTCCCTGTTCTAGTAGGATTCCGGTGGGGACGTTCTCTCTGCTCTCTTAGAATTCCGCTGGGTATGATCTCCCTGCTCTCTTAGGATTCCACTGGGGGAATTCTCCCTCTTCTCTTAAGATTCCGGTGGGGAGGTTCTCCCTGCTCTCTTAGGATTCCACTGGGGACTATCTCCCTCCTCTCTTAGGAATCCGCTGGGGACGTTCTCCCCGTTCTCTTGGGATTCCGCTGGGTACTTTCTCCCTGCTGTCTTAGGATTCCGCTGGGGATGTTCTCCCCGCTTTCTTAGGATTCCGCTGGGGACATTCTCCCGTTCTCTTAGGACCCTGCTGGGGACGTTCTCCCTGTGCTTTTGGGTTTCTGCTGGGGACGTTGTCCCTGTTCTCTTAGGATTCCACTGGGGACGTTCTTCCTGCTCCCTTATGATTCCAATCGGGACATTCTCCCTGCTCTCTAAGGATTCCACTGGTTACATTTTCCCCATTTTTGGGATTCCGCTGAGGATGTTCTCCCTGCTCTCTTAGAATTTCACAGGGGGACGTTCTCCCTGTTCTCTTAGGATTCCTCTGGGGAATTTCTGCTAGTTCTCTTAGGATTCCGATGGGGACATTCTCCCTGCTCTCTTAGGATTCTACTGGGGACATTCTCCCCGTTCTCTGAGGTTTCCACTGGGGACGTTTTCCCCATTCTCTTAAGATTCCGCTGGGGACGTTCTCCCTTTTCTCTTAGGATTCCACTGGGGACGTTCCCCAGTTCTCTTAGGATTCCACAGGGGACGTTCTCCCTGCTCTCTTAGGATTCCTCTGGGGACGTTCTCCCTGTTCTCTTAGCATTCCACTGGGGACATTCTCCCTGCTGTCTTAGGATTCCGCTGGGGACGTTCTCCCTGCTCTCTTAGGATCCGGTGGCGACATTCTCTCCGCTCTCTTAGGATTCCCTTGGGGACGTTCTCCTTGCTCTCTTAGTATTCCGTCAGGGACGTTCTCCATGCTCTCTTAGGATTCTACTGGGGACATTCTTCCCGTTCTCTGAGGATTCCACTTGGGATGTTCTCCCCGTTCTCTCAGGATTCCGCTGGGGAAGTTCTCCCTGTTCTCTTTGGATTCCAAGGGTCGTTCTCCCTGTTCTCTTATGATTCCGCTGGGGACGTTCTCCCTGTTCTCTTAGGATTCCACTCGGGACGTTATCTCTGCTCTCTTTACTTTCCGCTGGGGACGTTCTCTCTGTTCCCTTAGGATTCCACTGGAGACGTTCTCCCTGCTCATTTAGAATTTCTCTGGCGAAGTTCTCCTGTTTCTATTAGGAATCCACTGGGGACGTTCTTCCTCTTCTCTTGGGATTCCGCTGGGGACGTTCTTCCTGCTCTCTGAGGATTCCACTGGGGATGATCTGCCTGCTCTCTGGGGATTCCACTGGGGACGTTCTCCCCGTACACTTAGGATTCCGCTGGGGACGTTGTCCCTGGTCTCTTAAGATTCCACTGGGGACATTCTCCCTGCTCTCTTAGGATTCCACTCGTTACATTTTCCCCCTCCTGGGGGATTCTGCTGGGGACGTTCTCCCTGCTCTGTAGCCCGCGTAGTCGTCTCGCCAGCAAGAACGCACACGGACACCAGGATCCTTCTGCAGCAAGCGTTTATTCCAGTTAACAGATGAAAAGAGGAAGACGCAGAGCCCCGAAATGGCGCCGCTTATATAGCCCCTAGGCGGCGTGTACTCTGCTGATTGGCTGCGCGCTCATATGACGCCCCGGGCTGGGCAGTGACTTGGCGCGCTTTCACCACTTGCACATGCGCTATTCTCACCAGGACCGAGGCCGGATGTCAGCGCCATCTTGTAATGGCGATCACACTCTCTCGGCTCTCCACATCTCCCCCTTTTTGTTTTAATAAGATGACAACTGCCTCATAGCCCAGGCAGCGCGGCACCAAACAACCCTATGCTCGATCAAGCAAATTCCTTCCTTGGGGAATAAGCGATCAAGAGCTCACTCCCTCACCTTATCAGGTGCAATGGAGACAAGTCCTCTGAGTGCAAAGGCCAAGGGAGAGGCAAAAAGGGGAGTTGACACCCATCCCCGTGCAATGGAATATTGTTCCTGGGGGTGCAAGGGCTGTCAATCTCATATTTTGGTGCTGCAGCCACTTAGGCAAGGGCTGATTAGACTTAGATCTCTCATCGACTCAGTGCAATGGGCTAAACCCCTGAGGTGCATCGACTGAGGGTCTCAGTCTAATTAATTCTTAACCAAATTTCAGGAGATGATCCCTGTTCCATAGCCACAAGTGCTTGCGTAATAACGACCTTGTCATGTTGCTGTTGAGCTCTGAACTTGCAGAACAACCAAAGCAGGAACACTAAGCCACAACATAGGGCTGCACCAAACAGCGCCACTCCCACCCATTCCTTAAAGAAAGAGAAGGCTGAAGAAATCCAGGATGTCAGGCCCACAGCTAGGGAGGGGTCAACTCTAGTAGAATAGGGTCTTCATAATGGATCTTGTCCACTTCTTCGGCTCCCGCACAGGATCTCGATGATTCGTCAGGTATCACAAGTCTACGTGTTAGGCGTTCTGGTAGCCAGAATGGATTGTCTTCTTCCTGTGGAAAAACACAAACAGCTCCCCTGGATCTTATTAAAATAGGATCCGGGCCTCTCCATTGACCAGTCAAAACATCTTTCCACTTAACCATCTCCTGTGGCCTGTTAGGCTCTGAGCAATGACGGTCAGCCGCCGAATGGCCCTGACTGTCCAAATTTAAAAAATTAAGAGTAAAGAGTGCTATGGATATAGTCACTCGTGGGACTGAGGGCAGAGCCTCCTCGACTCCCCCTTTTTGTTTTATTAAATAAGACTTTAGAGTGCGATGAGCCCGTTCTATAATACCCTGTCCTTGAGGATTATACGGGAGACCTGTCAAATGGGTCACTCCCATCTGGTGACAGAACTGTCCAAATTTTTGAGAAGTATAAGCTGGTCCATTGTCAGTTTTAAGAGTTTTGGGCTTCCCCCAGGCACTCCACGCCTCGAGGCAGTGTTGAATAACATGGGCTGCTTTCTCCCCGGTTAATGGGGAAGCAAACATAACTCCAGAACAAGTATCAATGGAAACATGTAAATATTGTAATTTGCCAAAAGATGGGACGTGAGTAACATCCGTCTGCCAAATTTGTAATGGGCGAATTCCTCTGGGATTAAAGCAAGGAGAGACTAAAACAATGCAAACACAACCACCATCAAACAAACATCAAACTTCTGCAGTTCAAGTTCAATAGCCTTGAAAAGCAGGTTCCTCCTCCAGTCAACTCTTTCCAAAAGTGTTTGCATTTCTATTATAGTCTTTCCTCAGGCATCCTTTCCATTGTTTTAATGTAAAGCAGTTGGACCATCTTCCTTAAGATTGCTAATGTGTTTGACAATAGCAGGTTCAGTAACCTAAAATCAGTCTCAGTGCCTGTAATTTTAACTTGCTTGAGGTTTTCCAGCTTAAAATCTTAAATCTCTCAGTCCAATATCTCTAGCCAAGCACATCAGTCCATTACAAATTTAACCTTGATCAAACACTCTGGACCTGGGCAGCAGGACGTAGCCAGCCCTTATGCCAGTAGCCCAGTTCCAACAAAGTCCTCTGCAGTCTTTCCTTCCCCTTAGAAAGCTTAATGAGGGCATACTCTACCGGCGCATGGACACGGCCTCCATCCGCAGCCTCAAACACCAGGAAGGCTTGTAAGAACCTCCTTCTGTCCCCCTCTGAAAGGAAGGAATCTGAACAATGCTTGCCGGCATAAGGTGGAGGAGCACTGGGAATGGCAGGGGCGGCAGATTGAAAAGCCCCGCGGTTCTTATCTCCTATCTTCTTTTGTTTTCGATTTTGCGGTAGCGGCTGCTCATCAAAATAATATCTCTCCTCCCCATAGCGAGCCACTTCCCCATCTAATTCTTCCTCCTCGGAGGGACTAAGATCCTCAGACTTTGAGCTATCAATTCCTAAAGCCTCCAATTCTTTTATCGGATAAAGAGGCCTCCTTTTTGGACTTCTCTTTTCCCTCTCATGTTTCTCTCCCAGGGCGTCTTTTCCCTTGTCTTTTCTTTCTGTGGACTTAGCGTCCGGGGAAAGGCCTTTTTTCTTAGAGATGCCTTTTTCTTTTTCCTCAAGGGCCCCTAACCTTTTATCCCGTTCTGTTTCTGACATGCTGTCTTGTAGCTCCGAATGTGAGGCTCCCATGTTCAAAAAGAAGAGAACGAGAGCCACCATCACAATAGGGAGAGCAAAAATTGCTCCTACCAATTTGGATGAGAGATGAGACAAGTCAAGACCAAACATGCCTCTCAGAACCTACCTTAGTGCTGCAGTTCTCAATCCTTCCCCGTGAATGGGGGGTGTCCTCGGTGCCGGCGATGACAGGCACCCGGCGTCCCGGGTTTTTCGGCACCAGCTGTAGCCCACGTAGTCGTCTCGCCAGCAAGAACTCACACGGACACCAGGATCCTTCTGCAGCAAGCGTTTATTCCAGTTAACAGATGAAAAGAGGAAAGACCCAGAGCCCCGAAATGGCGCCGCTTATATAGCCCCTAGGCGGCGTGTACTCTGCTGATTGGCTGCGCGCTCATATGACGCCCCGGGCTGGGCAGTGACTTGGCGCGCTTTTACCACTTGCACATGCGCTATTCTACTTTTTCACCAGGGCCGAGGCCGGATGTCAGCGCCATCTTGTAATGGCGGTCACACTCTCTCGGCTCTCCACACTGCTCTCTTAGGATTCTACAGGGGATATTCTCCCAGCCCTCTTAGGATTCCACTGCGGATGTTCTCCCTGCTCTCGGGGGATTCCCCTGGGGATATTCTCCCCGTTCTGGGGAATTCCGCTGTGGACCTTCTCCCTGTTCTCTTCGGATTGCACTGGGGACGTTCTCCTTCCTCTCTTAGGATTTAACGGGGGACGTTCTCCTGGCTCTCTTAGCATTCCACTGGGGATGTTCTCACTGTTCTTTAGGATTCCAATGGGGACGTTCTGCCTGCTCTCTTAGGAAACCGCTGGGGACGTTTTCCCTGCTCTCTTAGGATTCCACTGGGGATGTTCTCCCTGTTCTCTTAGGATTCCACTGGGGACGTTCTGCCTGCTCTCTTAGGATTCCGGTGGGGACGTCCTCCCTGCTCTCTTAGGATTCCTCTGGGCACGTTCTGCTTGTTCTCTTAGGATTCCACTGGGTCCGTTCTCCCTGCTGTCTTAGGATTCCGCTGGGGACATTCTCGTGTTCTCTCAGGATTCCACTGGGGACTTTCGCTCTGCTCTCTCAGGATTCCGCTGTGGACGATGTCCCAACTCTCTTAGGATTCCCCGGGGGACATTCTCCCTGTTCTCGTAGGATTCCAGTGGGGACGTTCTCTCTGCTCTCTTAGGATTCCGCTGGGTATGATCTCCCTGCTCTCTCAGGATTCCACTGGGGGAATTCTCCCTCTTCTCTTAAGATTCCGGTGGGCAGGTTCTCCCTGCTCTCTTAGGATTCCACTGGGGACTATCTCCCTCCTCTCTTAGGAATCCGCTGGGGACGTTCTCCCCGTTCTCTTGGGATTCCGCTGGGTACTTTCTCCCTGCTGTCTTAGGATTCCACTGGGGACGTTCTCCCCGCTTTCTTAGGATTCCGCTGGGGACATTCTCCCGTTCTCTTAGGACCCTGCTGAGGACGTTCTCCCTGTGCTTTTGGGTTTCTGCTGGGGACGTTGTCCCTGTTCTCTTAGGATTCCACTGGGGACGTTCTTCCTGCTCCCTTATGATTCCAATCGGGACATTCTCCCTGCTCTCTTAGGATTCCACTGGTTACATTTTCCCCATTTTGGGGGATTCCACTGAGGACGTTCTCCCTCCTCTCTTAGAATTTCACTGGGGGACGTTCTCCCTGTTCTCTTAGGATTCCGCTGGAGACGTTCTCTCCGTTCTCTTGGGATTCCGCTGGGTAATTTCTCCCTACTCTCTTAGGATTCCGCTGGGGACGTTTTCCCCGCTGTGTTAGGATTCCGCTGGGGACATTCTCCCGTTCTGTTAGGAACCTGCTGGGGACGATCTCCCTGTGCTCTTGGGATTCTGCTGGGGTCGTTGTCGCTGCTCTCTTAGGATTCCACTGGGGACGTTCTCCCTGCTCCCTTATGATTCCAATCGGGACATTCTCCCTGCTCTCTTAGGATTCCACTGGTTACATTTTCCCCATTTTGGGGGATTCCGCTGAGGACGTTCTCCCTGCTCTCTTAGAATTTCACTGGGGGACGTTCTCCCTGTTCTCTTAGGATTCCGCTGGGTAATTTCTGCTAGTTCTCTTAGGATTCCGATGGGGACATTCTCCCTGCTCTCTTAGGATTCTACTGGGGACATTCTCCCCGTTCTCTGAGGTTTCCACTGGGGACGTTTTCCCCATTCTCTTAAGATTCCGCTGTGGATGTTCTCCCCTTTCTCTTAGGATTCCACTGGGACGTTCCCCAGTTCTCTTAGGACTCCACAGGGGACGTTCTCCCTGCTCTCTTAGTGTTCCTCTGGGGACGTTCTCCCTGTTCTCTTAGGATTCCACTGGGGACATTCTCCCTGCTGTCTTAGGATTCCGCTGGGGACGTTCTCCCTGCTCTCTTAGGATCCGGTGGCGACGTTCTCTCCGCTCTCTTAGGATTCCCTTGGGGACGTTCTCCTTGCTCTCTTAGTATTCCGTCAGGGACGTTCTCCATGTTCTCTTAGGATTCTACTGGGGACATTCTTCCCGTTCTCTGAGGATTCCACTGGGGATGTTCTCCCCGTTCTCTCAGGATTCCGCTGGGGACGTTCTCCCTGTTCTCTTTGGATTCCAAGGGTCGTTCTCCCTGTTCTCTTATGATTCCACTGGGGACGTTCTCCCTGTTCTCTTAGGATTCCACTGGGGACGTTATCTCTGCTCTCTTTAGTTTCCGCTGGGGACGTTCTCCCTGTTCTCTTAGGATTCCACTGGAGACGTTCTCCCTGCTCACTTAGAATTTCTCTGGCGAAGTTGTCCTGTTTCTATTAGGATTCCACTGGTTACGTTCTTCCTCTTCTCTTGGGATTCCGCTGGGGACGTTCTTCCTGGTCTCTTAGGATTCCACTGGGGATGATCTGCCTGCTCTCTGGGGATTCCACTGGGGACGTTCTCCCCGTACACTTAGGATTCCGCTGGGGATGTTCTCCCTGTTCTCTTAGGATTCCACTGGGGACGTTCTCCCTGGTCTCTTAAGATTCCACTGGGGACGTCGTCCTGCTCTCTTAGGATTCCGCTGTGGACGATCTCTCCGCTCTCTGAGGATTTCGCTGGGGATGTTCTCTTCGCTCTCTTAGGATTCCGCTGGGGACGTTCTCCCTGCTCTCTTAGGATTCTGCTGGGGACGTTCTCCCTGTCTCTGAGGATTCTGTAGGGGACGATCTCCCTCTCTCTGGGGATTCTGCTGAGGACGATCTCCCTGTCTCCAGGGATTCCGCAGCGGACGATCTCCCTGTGTCTGGGGATTCCGCAGGGAAAGTTCTCCCTGCTCGCTTAGGATTCCACTGCGGATGTTCTCCCTGGTCTCGGGGGATTCTACAGGAGATATTCTCCGCGTTCTGGGGAATTCCGCTGGGGACCTTCTCCCTGTTCTCTTAGGGTTGCACTGGGGACGTTCTCCCTCCTCTCTTATGATTTAACTGGGGACGTTCTCCCGGTTCTCTTAGCATTCCGCTGGGGATGTTCTCCCTGTTCTCTTAGGATTCTGCTCGGGACGTTCTCGCTGTTCTCTTTGGATTCGGTTGGGGGCGTTGTCCCTGCTCTCTTAGGTTTCCACTGGGAAATTCTCCGTGCTCGGTTAAGATTCCACTGGGGACATTCTCATTGCTCTCTTAGGATTCCAGTGGTTACATTTTCCCCGTTTTGGGGGATTCCGCTGGGGACGTTCTCCCTGCTCTGTTAGAATTTCACTGGGGGACGTTCTCCCTGTTCTCTAAGGATTGCGCTGGGGACATTCCCGTTCTCTTAGGTTTCTACTGGGGACATTCTCCCCGTTCTCTGAGGATTCCACTGTTGACGTTCTCCCCATTCTCTTTTATTCCGCGGGGGACGTTCTCTGTGTTCTCTTAGGATTCCACAGCGGACGTTCTCCCTGTTCTCTTAGGATTCCGCTGGGGATGTTCTCCCTGTTCTCTTAGGATTCCACTGGAGACGTTCTCCCTGCTCACTTAGGATTCCGCTGCGGAAGTTCTCTCGGTTGTATTAGGATTCCACTGGTAACGTTTTTCCTCTTCTCTTGGGATTGCGCTGGGGACGTTCTCCCTGCACTCTTAGGATTCTACTGTGGATGATCTCTCTGCTCTCTGGGAATTCCACTGGGGTCGTTCTCCCCGTACACATAGGATTCCGCTGGGGACGTTCTCCCTGCTCTCTTAAGATTCCATTGGGGATATTCTCCCAGCTCTCTTAGGATTCCACTGGTTACATTTTCCCCCTTTGGGGGATTCCGCTGGGGACGTTCTCCCTGCTTTCTTTGGATTTCACTGGGGCACATTATCCCTCCTCTCTTAGCATTCCACGGGGGATGTTCTCCCTGTTGTTTAGGGTTCCACTGTGGACGTTCTGCCTGCTCCCTTAGGAAACCTCTGGGGACGTTTTCCCTATTCTCTTAGGATTCCACTGGGGACGTTCTTCCTGCTCTCTTAGGATGCCACTGGGGATGATCTGTCCACTCTCTTAGGATTCCGCTGGGGACGTTCTCCCTGCTCTCTTAGGATTCCGGTGGGGACGTTCTCTCTGCTCTCTTAGGATTCCGCTGGGGATGTTCTCCCTGCTCTCTTAGGATTCCGGTGGGGACGTTCTCTCTGCTCTCTTCGGATTCCGCTGGGGACGTTCTCCCTGCTTTCTTAGGATTCCGCTGGGGACGTTCTCTCAGCTCTCTTAGGATTCTGCTGGGGACTTTCTCCCTGCTCTCTTAGAATTCCGCTGGGGACGTTCTCATTGTCTCTGAGGATTCCGTAGAGGACGATCTCCCTGTCTCTGGGGATTCCTCTGGGGACGTTCTCCCCTTTCTTTTAGGATTGCGATGGGGACCTTCTCCCTGTCTCTGGGGATTCCGCTGTGGACGTTCTCCCTGCTCTCTTAGGATTCCACTAGGGACTTTCTCCCTGCTCTCTTAGGATTCCGCTGGGGAAGTTCTCCCAGTTTTCTTGGGATTCTGCTCGGGACCTTCTCCCTGTCTCTGGTGATTCCGCTGTGGACGTTCTCCCTGCTCTCTTAGGATTCCACTGGGGACTTTCTCTCTGCTCTCTTAGGATTCCGCTGGGGACGTTCTCCCCGTTCTGGGGCATTCCGCTGGGGACGTTCTCCCTGCTCTCTTTGGATTTCACTGGGGGACATTCTCCGTGCTCTCTTAGGTTTCTACTGCGGATGTTCTCCCTGCACTCTTAGGATTTCACTGGGGGACATTCTCCCTGTTCTCTTAGGATTCCACTGTGGACTTTCTTCTTGTTCTCTTGGGATTCCGCTGGGGACGTTCTCCCTGCTCTCTTAGGATTCCACTGGGTATGATCTCCCTGCTCTCTGGGGATTCCACTGGGGACATTCTCCCTGTTCTCTTTGTATTCTGCTGGGGACGTTCTCCCTATGTCTGGGGATGCCGGTGGGCACATTCTCCCTGCTCTCTTAGAATTCCCCTGGCGAAGTTCTCCCCGTTCTCTTGGGATTCTGCTGGGGACGTTCTCCCTGTCTCTGGGGATTCCGCTGTGGATGTTCTCCCTGCTCTCTTAGGATTCCAGTGGGGACTTTTTCCCTGCTCTCTTAGGATTCCGCTGGGGACGTTCTCCCCGTTCTTGGGGATTCCGGTGGGGACGTTCTCCCTGCTCTCTTAGGATTTCAATGGGGGACATTCTCCCTGCTCTCTTAGGATTCCGCTGGGGAAGTTCTCCCAGTTTTCTTGGGATTCTGCTGGGGACGTTCTCCCTGTCTCTGGGGATTCCGCTGTGGATGTTCTCCCTGCTCTCTTAGGATTCCACTATGGACTTTCTCTCTGCTCTCTTAGGATTCCGCTGGGGACGTTCTCCCCGTTCTGGTGGATTCCGCTGGGAAAGTTCACCCTGCTCAATTTGGATTTCACTGGGGGACATTCTCCCTGCTCTCTTAGGTTTCCACTGCGGATGTTCTCCCTGCTCTCTTAGGATTTCACTGGGGGACATTCTGCCTGTTGTGTTAGGATTCCACTGGGGCGTTCTATCTGCTCTCTTAGGATTCCGCTGGGGACGTTCTCCCCGTTCTCTTAGGATTCCACTGGAGACGTTCTCCCTGCTCACTTAGGATTCCGCTGGGGACTTTCTCCCGTTTGTATTAGAATTCCACTGTGGACGTTCTTCCTGTTCTCTTGGGATTCCGCTGGGGACGTTCTCCCTGCTCTCTTAGGATTCCACTGGGTATTATCTCCCTGCTCTCTGGGGATTCCACTGGGGACGTTCTCCTTGTTCTCTTTGGATTGTGCTGGTTACGTTCTCCCTGTGTCTGGGGATTCCGGTGGGGACATTCTCCCTGCTCTCTTAGAATTCCGCTGGGAAACTTCTCCCCGTTCTCTTGGAATTCTGCTGGGGACGTTCTCCCTGTCTCTGGGGATTCCGCTGTGGACGTTCTCCCTGCTCTGTTAGGATTCCAGTGGGGAGTTTTTCCCTGCTCTCTTAGGATGCCGCTGGGGACGTTCTCCCCGTTCTGGGGGATTCCGGTGGGGACGTTATCCCTGCTCTCTTAGGATTTCACTGGGGGACATTCTCCCTGCTCTCTTAGGATTCCACTGGGGACAATCTCCTTGCTCTCTTAGGATTCCACTGCGGATGTTCTCCCTGCTCTCTGGGGACTCTACTGGGGACGTTCTCCCCATTCTCTTGGCTTTCCGCAGAGTACTTTCTCCCTGCTCTCTTAGGATTCCGCTGGGGACGTTCTCCCCATTCTCTTGGCTTTCCGCAGAGTACTTTCTCCCTGCTCTCTTAGGATTCCGCTCGGGACGTTCTCCCCGCTGTCTTAGGATTCCGCTGGGGACATTCTCCCATTCCCTTAGGACCCTGCTGGGGACGTTCTCCCTGTGCTCTTGGGATTCTGCTGGGGAGGTTGTCCCTGCATCCTTATGATTCCAATCGGGACATTCTCCCTGCTCTCTTAGGATTCCACTGGTTATATTTTCCCCATTTTGGGGGATTCCCCTGAGGACGTTCTCCCTGCTCTCTTAGAATTTCGCTGGGGGACGTTCTCCCTGTACTCTTAGGATTCCGCTGGGGACATTCTGCTCGTTCTCTTAGGATTCCGATGGGGACATTCTCCCTGCTCTCTTAGGATTCTACTGGGGACATTCTCGCCATTCTCTGAGGTTTCCCCTGGGGACGTTTTCCCCATTCTCTTAGGATTCCACTGGGGACGTTCTCCCCTTTCTCTTAGGATTCCACTGGGGACGTTCTCCCTCTTCTCTTAGGATTCCACAGGGGACGTTCTCCCTGCTCTCTTAGGATTCCACGGGGGACGTTCTCCCTGTTCTCTTAGGGTTCCACTGGGGACGTTCTCCCCGCTGTCTTAGGATTCCGCCTGGGACGTTCTCCCTGCTCTCTTAGGATTCCGGTGGGGACGTTCTCTCCACTCTCTTAGGATTCCCTTGGGGACGTTCTCCCTGCTCTCTTAGCATTCCACTGGGGACGTTCTCCCTGCTCTCGTAGGATTCTACTGGGGACATTCTTCCCGTTCTCTGAGGATTCCACTGGGGATGTTCTCCCTGTTCTCTTAGGATTCTACTGGGGACGTTCTCCCTGTTCTCTTAGGATTCCACAGGGGCGTTCTCCCTGTTCTCTTATGATTCCGCTGGGGACGTTCTCCTTGTTCTCTTAGGATTCCACTGGGGACGTTATCTCTGCTCTCTTTAGTTTCCGCTGGGGACGTTCTCTTGTCTCTTAGGATTCTACTGGAGACGTTCTCCCTGCTCACTTATGATTTCGCTGGGGAAGTTCTCCTGTTTCTATTAGGATTCCACTGGGGAGGTTCTTCCTCTTCTCTTGGGATTCCGCTGAGGACGTTCTTCCTGCTCTCTTAGGAATCCACTGGGGATGATCTCCCTGCTCTGTGGGGATTCCACTGGGGACGTATTCCCCGTACACTTAGGATTCCGCTGGGGACGTTGTACCTGGTCTCTTAAGATTCCACTGGGGACATTCTCCCTGCTCTCTTAGGATTCCACTCGTTACACTTTCCCCATTGTGGTGGATTCCGCTGGGGACGTTCTCCCTGCTCTCCTTGGACTTCACTGGGGGACATTTTCCCTGCTCTCTTAGGATTCTACTGGGGACATTCTCCCAGCCCTCTTAGGATTCCACTGCGGATGTTCTCCCTGCCCTCGGGGTATTCCCCTGGGGATATTCTCCCCGTTCTGGGGAATTCTGCTGGGGACCTTCTCCCTACTCTCTTAGGATTCCACTGGGGTCTTTCTCCCTGGTCTCTTAGGATTAAACGGGGGACGTTCTCCCTGCTCTCTTAGCATTCCACTGGGGATGTTCTCCCTGTTCTCTTAGGATTCTACTGGAGACGTTCTGCCTGCTCTCTTAGGATTCCACTGGGACGTTCTCCCTGCTCTCTTAGGATTCTGCTCAGAACGATCTGTCCGCTCTCTTAGGATTTCGCTGGGGATGTTCTCTCCACTCTCTTTGGATTCCGCTGGGGACGTTCTCCCTGCTCTCTTAGGATTCCGCTGGGGACGTTCTCTCTGCTCTCTTAAGATTCCCTTGGGGAAGTTCTCCCTGCTCTCTTAGCATTCCGCTGGGGACGTTCTCCCCGCTGTCTTAGGATTCCGCTGGGGACATTCTCCCGTTCCCTTCGGACCCTGCTGGGGACGTTCTCCCTGTGCTCTTGGGATTCTGCTGGGGACGTTGTCCCTGCTTCCTTATGATTCCAATCGGGATATTCTCCCTGCTCTCTTAGGATTCCACTGGTTACATTTTCCCCATTTTGGGGGATTCTGCTGAGGACGTTCTCCCTGCTCTCTTAGAATTTCGCTGGGGGACGTTCTCCCTGTACTCTTAGGATTCCGCTGGGGACATTCTGCTCGTTCTCTTAGGATTCCGATGTGGACATTCTCCCTGCTCTCTTAGGATTCTACTGGGGACATTCTCCCCTTTCTCTGAAGTTTCTACTGGGGACATTTTCCCCATTCTCTTAGGATTCCCCTGGGGACGTTCTCCTCTTTCTCTTAGGATTCCACTGGTTACGTTCTCCCTCTTCTCTTAGGATTCCACAGGGACGTTCTCCCTGCTCTCTTAGGATTCTACTGGGGACATTCTCCTGCTCTCTTAGGAAACCGCTGGGGACGTTTTCCCTGCTCTCTTAGGATTCCCTGGGGACGTTCTCCCTGCTCTCTTAGGATTCCGCTGGGACGTTCTCCCTGCTCTCTTTGGAAAGCGCTGGGACATTCTCTCTGCTCTCTTAGGATTCCGCTGGGTATGATCTCCCAGCTCTCTTAGGATTCCACTGGGGCAATTCTCCCTGTTCTCTTACGATTCGTGTGGGAGGTTCTGCCTGCTCTCTTAGGATTCCACTCCCGACTATCTCTCCTCTCTTAGGATTCCACTGCGGACGTTCTCCCCGTTCTCCTGGATTCCGCTGGGTACTTTCTCCCTGCTCTCTTAGGATTCCGCTGGGTACGTTCTCCCCGCTGTCTTAGGATTGCGCTGGGGACATTCTCTCGTTCTCTTAGGACTCGCTGGGACGTTCTCCCTGTGCTCTTGGGATTCTGCTGGGGACGTTGTCCCTGCTCTCTTAGGATTCCACTGGGACGTTCTCCCTGCTCCCTTATGATTCCAATCGGATATTCTAGCTGCTCCTCTAGGATTCCACTGGTTACATTTTCCCTATTTTGGGGATTCCGCTGAGGACGTTCTCCCCTGCTGTGTTAGAATTTCTCTGGGGATGTTCTCCCGTTCTCTTAGGATTCTGCTCGGACGTTCTCCCCGTTGTCTTGGGATTCCGCTGGGTACTTCTCCCTGTCTCTTAGGATTCCGCTGGGGACGTTCCCCGCTGTCTTAGGATTCCGCTGGGGACATTCTACCTTTCTTAGAACCTGCTGCGGACGTTCCACCTGTGCCTTGGGATCTTGCTGGGGACGTGTCCCTGCTCTCTTAGGTTTCCACTGGGGTACGTTCTCCCTGCTCCCTTATGATTCCAATCGGGATATTCTCCCTGCTCTCTTAGGATTCCACTGGTGTACATTTTCCTCCCCATTTTGGGGGATTCTGCTGAGGACATTCCTCCTACTCTCTTAGAACTTCACTGGGGGACGTTCTCCCCTGTTCTGTTAGGATTCCGCTGGGGACTTCTGCCAATTCTCTGGGGATTCCGCTGTGGACGTTCTCCCTGCTCTCTTAGGATTCCACTAGGGACTTTCCTCCCTGCTCTCTTAGGATTCCGCTGGGGAAGTTCTCCCAGTTTTCTTGGATTCTGCGGGACCTCTCCCTGTCTCTGGTGATTCCGCTGTGGACGTTCTCCCTGCTCTCTTAGGATTCCACTGGGGACTTTCTCTCTGCTCTCTTAGGATTCCGCTGGGACGTTCTCCCCGTTCTGGGATTCCGCTGGGACGTTCTCCCTGTCTCTTTGGATTCCCTGGGGGACATTCTCCGTGCTCTCTTAGGTTTCTACTGCGGATGTTCTCCCTGCACTCTTAGGATTTCACTGGGGGACATTCTCCCCTGTTCTCTTAGGATTCCACTGTGGACTTTCTTCTTGTTCTCTTGGGATTCCGCTGGGGACGTTCTCCCTGCTCTCTTAGGATTCCACTGGGTATGATCTCCCTGCTCTCTGGGGATTCCACTGGGGACATTCTCCCTGTTTCTTTGTATTCTGCTGGGGACGTTCTCCCTATGTCTGGGGATGCCGGTGGGCACATTCTCCCTGCTCTCTTAGAATTCCCCTGGCGAAGTTCTCCCCGTTCTCTTGGGATTCTGCTGGGGACGTTCTCCCTGTCTCTGGGGATTCCGCTGTGGATGTTCTCCCTGCTCTCTTAGGATTCCAGTGGGGACTTTTTCCCTGCTCTCTTAGGATTCCGCTGGGGACGTTCTCCCCGTTCTTGGGGATTCCGGTGGGGACGTTCTCCCTGCTCTCTTAGGATTTCAATGGGGGACATTCTCCCTGCTCTCTTAGGATTCCGCTGGGGAAGTTCTCCCAGTTTTCTTGGGATTCTGCTGGGGACGTTCTCCCTGTCTCTGGGGATTCCGCTGTGGATGTTCTCCCTGCTCTCTTAGGATTCCACTATGGACTTTCTCTCTGCTCTCTTAGGATTCCGCTGGGGACGTTCTCCCCGTTCTGGTGGATTCCGCTGGGAAAGTTCACCCTGCTCAATTTGGATTTCACTGGGGGACATTCTCCCTGCTCTCTTAGGTTTCCACTGCGGATGTTCTCCCTGCTCTCTTAGGATTTCACTGGGGGACATTCTGCCTGTTGTGTTAGGATTCCACTGGGGCGTTCTATCTGCTCTCTTAGGATTCCGCTGGGGACGTTCTCCCCGTTCTCTTAGGATTCCACTGGAGACGTTCTCCCTGCTCACTTAGGATTCCGCTGGGGACTTTCTCCCGTTTGTATTAGAATTCCACTGTGGACGTTCTTCCTGTTCTCTTGGGATTCCGCTGGGGACGTTCTCCCTGCTCTCTTAGGATTCCACTGGGTATTATCTCCCTGCTCTCTGGGGATTCCACTGGGGACGTTCTCCTTGTTCTCTTTGGATTGTGCTGGTTACGTTCTCCCTGTGTCTGGGGATTCCGGTGGGGACATTCTCCCTGCTCTCTTAGAATTCCGCTGGGAAACTTCTCCCCGTTCTCTTGGAATTCTGCTGGGGACGTTCTCCCTGTCTCTGGGGATTCCGCTGTGGACGTTCTCCCTGCTCTGTTAGGATTCCAGTGGGGAGTTTTTCCCTGCTCTCTTAGGATGCCGCTGGGGACGTTCTCCCCGTTCTGGGGGATTCCGGTGGGGACGTTATCCCTGCTCTCTTAGGATTTCACTGGGGGACATTCTCCCTGCTCTCTTAGGATTCCACTGGGGACAATCTCCTTGCTCTCTTAGGATTCCACTGCGGATGTTCTCCTGCTCTCTGGGGACTCTACTGGGGACGTTCTCCCCATTCTCTTGGCTTTCCGCAGAGTACTTTCTCCCTGCTCTCTTAGGATTCCGCTGGGGACGTTCTCCCCATTCTCTTGGCTTTCCGCAGAGTACTTTCTCCCTGCTCTCTTAGGATTCCGCTCGGGACGTTCTCCCCGCTGTCTTAGGATTCCGCTGGGGACATTCTCCCATTCCCTTAGGACCCTGCTGGGGACGTTCTCCCTGTGCTCTTGGGATTCTGCTGGGGAGGTTGTCCCTGCATCCTTATGATTCCAATCGGGACATTCTCCCTGCTCTCTTAGGATTCCACTGGTTATATTTTCCCCATTTTGGGGGATTCCCCTGAGGACGTTCTCCCTGCTCTCTTAGAATTTCGCTGGGGGACGTTCTCCCTGTACTCTTAGGATTCCGCTGGGGACATTCTGCTCGTTCTCTTAGGATTCCGATGGGGACATTCTCCCTGCTCTCTTAGGATTCTACTGGGGACATTCTCGCCATTCTCTGAGGTTTCCCCTGGGGACGTTTTCCCCATTCTCTTAGGATTCCACTGGGGACGTTCTCCCCTTTCTCTTAGGATTCCACTGGGGACGTTCTCCCTCTTCTCTTAGGATTCCACAGGGGACGTTCTCCCTGCTCTCTTAGGATTCCACGGGGGACGTTCTCCCTGTTCTCTTAGGGTTCCACTGGGGACGTTCTCCCCGCTGTCTTAGGATTCCGCCTGGGACGTTCTCCCTGCTCTCTTAGGATTCCGGTGGGGACGTTCTCTCCACTCTCTTAGGATTCCCTTGGGGACGTTCTCCCTGCTCTCTTAGCATTCCACTGGGGACGTTCTCCCTGCTCTCGTAGGATTCTACTGGGGACATTCTTCCCGTTCTCTGAGGATTCCACTGGGGATGTTCTCCCTGTTCTCTTAGGATTCTACTGGGGACGTTCTCCCTGTTCTCTTAGGATTCCACAGGGGCGTTCTCCCTGTTCTCTTATGATTCCGCTGGGGACGTTCTCCTTGTTCTCTTAGGATTCCACTGGGGACGTTATCTCTGCTCTCTTTAGTTTCCGCTGGGGACGTTCTCTTGTCTCTTAGGATTCTACTGGAGACGTTCTCCCTGCTCACTTATGATTTCGCTGGGGAAGTTCTCCTGTTTCTATTAGGATTCCACTGGGGAGGTTCTTCCTCTTCTCTTGGGATTCCGCTGAGGACGTTCTTCCTGCTCTCTTAGGAATCCACTGGGGATGATCTCCCTGCTCTGTGGGGATTCCACTGGGGACGTATTCCCCGTACACTTAGGATTCCGCTGGGGACGTTGTACCTGGTCTCTTAAGATTCCACTGGGGACATTCTCCCTGCTCTCTTAGGATTCCACTCGTTACACTTTCCCCATTGTGGTGGATTCCGCTGGGGACGTTCTCCCTGCTCTCCTTGGACTTCACTGGGGGACATTTTCCCTGCTCTCTTAGGATTCTACTGGGGACATTCTCCCAGCCCTCTTAGGATTCCACTGCGGATGTTCTCCCTGCCCTCGGGGTATTCCCCTGGGGATATTCTCCCCGTTCTGGGGAATTCTGCTGGGGACCTTCTCCCTACTCTCTTAGGATTCCACTGGGGTCTTTCTCCCTGGTCTCTTAGGATTAAACGGGGGACGTTCTCCCTGCTCTCTTAGCATTCCACTGGGGATGTTCTCCCTGTTCTCTTAGGATTCTACTGGAGACGTTCTGCCTGCTCTCTTAGGATTCCACTGGGACGTTCTCCCTGCTCTCTTAGGATTCTGCTCAGAACGATCTGTCCGCTCTCTTAGGATTTCGCTGGGGATGTTCTCTCCACTCTCTTTGGATTCCGCTGGGGACGTTCTCCCTGCTCTCTTAGGATTCCGCTGGGGACGTTCTCTCTGCTCTCTTAAGATTCCCTTGGGGAAGTTCTCCCTGCTCTCTTAGCATTCCGCTGGGGACGTTCTCCCCGCTGTCTTAGGATTCCGCTGGGGACATTCTCCCGTTCCCTTCGGACCCTGCTGGGGACGTTCTCCCTGTGCTCTTGGGATTCTGCTGGGGACGTTGTCCCTGCTTCCTTATGATTCCAATCGGGATATTCTCCCTGCTCTCTTAGGATTCCACTGGTTACATTTTCCCCATTTTGGGGGATTCTGCTGAGGACGTTCTCCCTGCTCTCTTAGAATTTCGCTGGGGGACGTTCTCCCTGTACTCTTAGGATTCCGCTGGGGACATTCTGCTCGTTCTCTTAGGATTCCGATGTGGACATTCTCCCTGCTCTCTTAGGATTCTACTGGGGACATTCTCCCCTTTCTCTGAAGTTTCTACTGGGGACATTTTCCCCATTCTCTTAGGATTCCCCTGGGGACGTTCTCCTCTTTCTCTTAGGATTCCACTGGTTACGTTCTCCCTCTTCTCTTAGGATTCCACAGGGGACGTTCTCCCTGCTCTCTTAGGATTCTACTGGGGACATTCTCTTGTTCTCTGAGGATTCCACTGGGGACGTTCTCCCTGCTGTCTTAGGATTCCTGAGGGGACGGTCTCCCTGTTCTCTTAGGATTCCGCTGGGCACGTTCTCCCTGTTCTCTTAGGATTCCACTGGAGACGTTCTCTCTGCTCTCTTAGGATTCCGCTGGGGACATTCTCCCTGCTCTCTTAGGATTCCGCTGGGGACGTTCTTCCTGCTCTCTTAGGATTCCGCTTGGGACGTTCTCCCTGTCTCTGAGGAATCCTCAGGGGACGATCTCCCTGTCTCTGGGGATACCGCTGGGGACAATGTCCCGGTTTCTGGGGATTCAGCAGCAGACGATCTCCCGGTCTCTAGGGATTCCGCAGGGGACGTTCTCCCTGTCTCTGGGGATTCCACTTGGGACTTTCTCCCTGTCTCTGGGGGTCCGCTGGGGACGATCTCCCTGTCTCTGGTGATTCCGCTGGGGACGTTCTTCCTGTCCCTGGGGTTTCCACTGGGGACATTCTCCCTGCTCACTTACGATTCTGCTGGGGACGTTCTCCCCTTTCTCTTAGGATTCCGATGGGGACTTTCTCCCTGTCTCGGGGTATTCCGCTGGGGACTGTCTCCTTGCTCTCTTAGGAATCCGCTTGGTACTTTCTCCCTGCTCTCTTAGGATTCCACTGGGGACGCTCTCCCTTTTGTCTTTGGATTCTGCTGGGGACGTTCTCCCAGTCTCTGGGGATTATGGTGGGGACTTTCTCCCTGCTGTCTTAGGATTCCACTGGGGACGTTTCCCCCGTTCTCTTGGGATTCTGCTCTGGACGTTCTCCATGTCTCTGGGGATTCCTCTGGGGCCGTTCTCCCATTTCTTTTAGGATTCCGCTGGGGACGTTCTCCCTGTCTCTGGGGATTCTGCTGTGGACGTTCTGCCTGCTCTGTTAGGATTCCACTGGAGATTTTCTCCCTGCTCTCTTAGGAATCCGCTGGGGAAGTTCTCCCCATTCTCTTGGGAATCTGCTGGGGACGTTCTCCCTGTCTCTGTGGATTCCGCTGTGGACGTTCTCCCTGCTCTCTGAGGATTCCACTGGGGACTTTCTCCCTGCTCTGTGAGGATTCCGGTGGGGACGTTTTCCCCGTTCTGGGGGATTCCGCTGGGGACCTTCTCCCTGCTCTCTTAGGATTCCACTGGGGGCTTTCTCCCTGCTATCTTAGGACACCGGTGGGGACGTTTTCCCTGCTCTCTTTGGATTCCACTGTTCATGTTCTCCCTGTTCTCTTAGGATTCCACTGGGGACGTTCTGCCTGCTCTCTTCGGATTCCACTGGGCACGTTCTGCTCGTTCTCTTAGGATTCCACTGGGTCCGTTCTCTCTGCTCTCTTACCATTCCGCTGGGGACATTCTCGTGTTCTCTCAGGATTCCACTGGGGACTTTGTCTCTGGTCTCTCAGGATTCCGCTGTGGACGATCTCCCACCTCTCTTAGGATTCCCCGGGGCACTTTCTCCCTTTTCTCGTAGGATTCCGGTGAGGACGTTCTCTCCGCTCTCTTAGGATTCCCCTGGGTATGATCGCCTGGCTCTCTTAGGATTCCACTGGGGGAGTTCACCCTGTTCTCTTACGATTCCGGTGGGGAGGTTCTCCCTGCTCTCTGAGGATTCCACTGCGGACTATCTCCCTCCTCTCTTAGGATTCCGCTGGGAACGTTCTCCCTGCTCTCTTAGGATTCCGCTGGGGACGTTCTCCCTGTTTCTGAGGATTCCGCATGGGACGATCTCCCTGTCTCTGGGGATACTGCTGGGGACAATGTCCCTGTCTCTGGGGATTCAGCAGCAGACGATCTCCCTGTCTCTAGGTATTCCGCAGGGGACGTTCTCCCTGTCTCTGGGGATTCCGCTGTGGACGTTCTCCCTGCTCTGTTAGGATTCCACTGGAGAGTTTTTCCCTGCTCTCTTAGGATTCCGCTGGGGAAGTTCTCCCCGTTCTCTTGGGATTCTGCTGGGGACGTTCTCCCTGTCTCTGGGGATTCCACTGTGGATGTTCTCCCTGCTCTCTGAGGATTCCACTGGGGATTTTCTCCCTGCTCTGTGAGGGTTCCTGTGGGGACGTTTTCCCCGTTCTGGGGGATTCCGCTGGGGACCTTCTCCCTGCTCTCTTAGGATTCCGGTGGGGACGTTGTCCCTGCTCTCTTAGGATTCCGGTGGGGACGTTCTCTCTGCTCTCTTAGGATTCCCTTGGGGACGTTCTCCCTGCTCTCTTAGCATTCCGCTGGGGACGTTCTCCCTGCTCTCTTAGGATTCTACTGGGGACATTCTTCCCGTTCTCTGAGGATTCCACTGGGGATGTTCTCCCCGTTCTCTTAGGATTCTGCTGGGGACGTTCTCCATGTTCTCTTAGGATTCCACAGGGGCGTTCTCTCTGTTCTCTTATGATTCCGCTGGGGACGTTCTCCTTGTTCTCTTAGGATTCCACAGGGGACGTTATCTCTGCTCTCTTTAGTTTCCGCTGGGGACGTTCTCCTGTTCTCTTAGGATTCCACTGGAGACGTTCTCCCTGCTCACTTAGGATTTCGCTGGGGAAGTTCTCCTGTTTCTATTAGGATTCCGCTGGGGACGTTCTCCCTGTTCTCTTAGGATTCCACTGGAGACGTTCTCTCTGCTCTCTTAGGATTCCGCTGGGGACGTTCTCCCTGTTCTCTTAGGATTCCACTGGTTACATTTTCCCCCTACTGGGGGATTCCGCTGGGGACGTTCTCCCTGCTCCCTTTGGATTTCACTAGGGGACATTCTCCCTCCTCTCTAAGCATTCCACTGGGGATGTTCTCCCTGTTCTTTAGGATTCCAATGGGGACGTTCTGCCTGCTCTCTTAGGAAACCGCTGGGGACGTTTTCCCTGCTCTCTTAGGATTCCGCTGGGGACGTTCTCCCTGCTCTCTTAGGATTCCGCTGGGGACGTTCTCCCTGCTCTCTTTGGAAAGCGCTGGGGACATTCTCTCTGCTCTCTTAGGATTCCGCTGGGTATGATCTCCCAGCTCTCTTAGGATTCCACTGGGGCAATTCTCCCTGTTCTCTTACGATTCTGGTGGGGAGGTTCTGCCTGCTCTCTTAGGATTCCACTCCCGACTATCTCCCTCCTCTCTTAGGATTCCACTGCGGACGTTCTCCCCGTTCTCCTGGGATTCCGCTGGGTACTTTCTCCCTGCTCTCTTAGGATTCCGCTGGGTACGTTCTCCCCGCTGTCTTAGGATTGCGCTGGGGACATTCTCTCGTTCTCTTAGGACTCTGCTGGGGACGTTCTCCCTGTGCTCTTGGGATTCTGCTGGGGACGTTGTCCCTGCTCTCTTAGGATTCCACTGGGGACGTTCTCCCTGCTCCCTTATGATTCCAATCGTGATATTCTAGCTGCTCTCTTAGGATTCCACTGGTTACATTTTCCCCATTTTGGGGGATTCCGCTGAGGACGTTCTCCCTGCTGTGTTAGAATTTCTCTGGGGGATGTTCTCCCTGTTCTCTTAGGATTCTGCTCGGGACGTTCTCCCCGTTGTCTTGGGATTCCGCTGGGTACTTTCTCCCTGCTCTCTTAGGATTCCGCTGGGGACGTTCTCCCCGCTGTCTTAGGATTCCGCTGGGGACATTCTACCTTTCTCTTAGGAACCTGCTGCGGACGTTCTCCCTGTGCTCTTGGGATTCTGCTGGGGACGTTGTCCCTGCTCTCTTAGGTTTCCACTGGGGACGTTCTCCCTGCTCCCTTATGATTCCAATCGGGATATTCTCCCTGCTCTCTTAGGATTCCACTGGTTACATTTTCCCCATTTTGGGGGATTCTGCTGAGGACATTCTCCCTACTCTCTTAGAACTTCACTGGGGGACGTTCTCCCTGTTCTGTTAGGATTCCGCTGGGGACATTCTGCCAATTCTCTTAGGATTCCGATGTGGACATTCTCCCTGCTCTCTTAGGATTCTACTGGGGACATTCTCCCCGTTCTCTGAGGTTTCCACTGGGGACGTTTTCCCCATTCTCTTAGGATTCCGCTGGGGACGTTCTCCCCTTTCTCTTAGGATTCCACTGGGGACGTTCTCCCTGTTCTCTTAGGATTGCACAGGGGACTTTCTCCCTGCTCTCTTAGGATTCCGCTTGGGACGTTCTCCCTGTTCTCTTAGGATTCCACTTGGGACGTTCTCCCTGCTGTCTTCGGATTCCGCTGGGGACGTTCTCCCTGCTCTCTTAGGATTCCGGTGGCGACGTTCTCTCCGCTCTCTTAGGATTCCCTTGTGGACGTTCTCCCTGCTCTCTTAGCATTCCGCTGGGGATGTTCTCCATGCTCTCTTAGGATTCTACTGGGGACATTCTTCCCGTTCTCTGAGGATTCCACTGGGGATGTTCTCCCCGTTCCTTCAGGATTACGCTGGGGACGTTCTCCCTGTTCTCTTAGGATTCCACAGGGTCGTTCTCCCTGTTCTCTTATGATTCCGCCGGCGACGTTATCTCTGCTCTCTTTAGTTTCCGCTGGGGACGTTCTCCCTGTTCTCTTAGGATTCCACTGGAGACGTTCTCCGTGCTCACTTAGAATTTCGCTGGGGTAGTTCTTCTGTTTCTGTTAGGATTCCACTGGGGACGTTCTTCCACTTCTCTTGGGATTCCGCTGGGGACATTCTTCCTGCTCTCTTAGGATTCCACTGGGAATGATCTCCCTGCTCTCTGGGTATTCCAATGGGGACGTTCTCCCCGTACACTTAGGATTCCGCTGGGGACGTTGTCTCTGGTCTCTTAAGATTCTCCTGGGGTCATTCTCCCTGCTCTCTTAGGATTCCACTCGTTACATTTTCCCCCTTCTGGGGGATTCCCCTGGGGACGTTCTCCCTGCTCTCTTTGGATTTCCCTGGGGGACATTCTCCCTGCTCTCTTACGATTCCACTGGGGACATTCTTCCAGCCCTCTTAGAATTCCACTGCGGATGTTCTCCCTGCTCTCGGGGGATTCCCCTGGGGATATTCTCCCCGTTATGGGGAATTCCGCTGGGGACCTTCTCCCTGCTCTCTTAGGATTCCACAGGGGACTTTCTCCCTGGTCTCTTAGGATTTCACGGGGGACGTTCTCCCTGCTCTCTTAGCATTTCACTGGGGATGTTCTCCCTGTTCTCTTAGGATTCTACTCCAGACGTTCTGCCTGCTCTCTTAGGATTCCGCTGGGGACGTTCTCCCTGTTATCTTAGGATTCCACTGGGGACGTTCTCCCTGCTCTCTCAGGATTCTACTGGGGACGTTCTCCCTGCTCTCTTAGGATTCCGCTGGGGATGTTCTCCCTGTTCTCTTGGATTCCACTTGGGACGTTCTGCCTGCTCTCTTAGGATTCCGCTTGGGATGTTCTCCTTGCTCTCTTAGGATTCCACTGGGCACGTTCTGCTTGTTCTCTTAGGATTCCACTGGGTCCGTTCTCCCTGCTCTCTTAGGATTCCGCTGGGGACATTCTCGTGTTCTCTCAGGATTCCACTGGAGACTTTCGCTCTGGTCTCTCAGGATTCCGCTGTGGACGACCTCCCAACTCTCTTAGGATTCCCCGGGGGACATTCTCCCTGTTCTCGTAGGATTCCGGTATGGACGTTCTCTCTGCTCTCTTAGGATTCCGCTGGGTATGGTCTCCCAGCTCTCTTAAGATTCCACTGGGGGAGTACTCCCTGTTCT
The DNA here is from genome assembly GCA_036346955.1 of Dipus sagitta. Classification (NCBI taxonomy): domain Eukaryota; kingdom Metazoa; phylum Chordata; class Mammalia; order Rodentia; family Dipodidae; genus Dipus; species Dipus sagitta. The sequence continues at coordinate 80,317,797 of CM070773.1, forward strand.
CTTACGATTCCGGTGGGGAGGTTCTCCCTGCTCTCTTAGGATTCCACTGGGGACGTTCTCCCCGTTCTCTTGGGATTCCGCTGGGTACTTTCTCCCTGCTCTCTTAGGATTCCGCTAGGGACGTTCTCCCCGCTGTCTTAGGATTCCGCTGGGTACATTCTCCCTTTCTCCGAGGATTCCACTGGGGATGTTCTCCCCCTTCTCTCATGATTCCGCTGGGGACGTTCTCCCTGTTCTCCTAGAATTCCACTGGTACGTTATCTCTGCTGTCTTTAGTTTCCGCTGGGGACGTTCTCCCTGTTTTCTTAGGACTCCACTGGAGACGTTCTCCCTGCTCACTTAGGATTTCGCTGGGGAAGTTCTCCTGTTTCTATTAGGATTCCACTGGGGACGTTCTTCCTCTTCTCTTGGGATTCTGCTGGGGACGTTCTTCCTGCTCTCTTAGGATTCAACTGGGGTGATCTCCCTGCTCTCTGGGGATTCCACTGGGGACGTTCTCCCCGTACACCTAGGATTCACCTGGGGACGTTGTCCCTGGTCTCTTATCATTCCACTGGGGCCATTCTCCCTGCTCTCTTAGGATTCCACTCGTTACATTTTCCCCCTTCTGGGGGATTCCGCTGGGGACGTTCTCCCTGCTCTCTTAGGATTCCACTCGTTACATTTTCCCCCTTCTGGGGAATTCCGCTGGGGCCCTTCTCCCTGCTCTCTTAGGATTCCACTGGGGACTTTCTCCCTGGTCTCTTAGGATTTAACGGGGGACGTTCTCCTGGTCTCTTAGCATTCCACTGGGGATGTTCTCCCTGTACTCTTAGGATGTAGCCCGCGTAGTCGTCTCGCCAGCAAGAACGCACACGGGCACCAGGATCCTTCTGCAGCAAGCGTTTATTGCTGTTAACAGATGAAAAGAGGAAGACCCAGAGCCCCGAAATGGCGCCGCTTATATAGCCCCTAGGCGGCGTGTACTCTGCTGATTGGCTGCGCGCTCATTACCCCGTATGATGCCCCGGGCTGGGCAGTGACTTGGCGCGCTTTTACCACTTGCACATGCGCTATTCTACTTGTACACCAGGACCGAGGCCGGATGTCAGCGCCATCTTGTAATGGCGATCACACTCTCTCGGCTCTCCACATCTCCCCCTTTTTGTTTTAATAAGATGACAACTGCCTCATAGCCCAGGCAGCGCGGCACCAAACAACCCTATGCTCGATCAAGCAAATTCCTTCCTTGGGGAATAAGCGATCAAGAGCTCACTCCCTCACCTTATCAGGTGCAATGGAGACAAGTCCTCTGAGTCCAAAGGGCAAGGGAGAGACAAAAAGGGGAGTTGACACCCATCCCCGTGCAATGGAATATTGTTCCTGGGGGTGCAAGGGCTGTCAATCTCATATTTTGGTGCTGCAGCCACTTAGGCAAGGGCTGATTAGACTTAGATCTCTCATCGACTCAGTGCAATGGGCTAAACCCCTGAGGTGCATTGACTGAGGGTCTCAGTCTAATTAATTCTTAACCAAATTTCAGGAGATGATCCCTGTTCCATAGCCACAAGTGCTTGCGCAATAACGGCCTTGTCACATTGCTGTTGAGCTCTGAGCTTGCAGAACAACCAAAGCAGGAACACTAAGCCACAACATAGGACTGCACCAAACAGCGCCACTCCCACCCATTCCTTAAAGAAAGAGAAGGCTGAAGAAATCCAGGATGTCAGGCCCACAGCTAGGGAGGGGTCAACTCTAGTAGAATAGGGTCTTCATAATGGATCTTGTCCACTTCTTCGGCTCCCGCACAGGATCTCGATGATTCATCAGGTATCACAAGTCTACGTGTTAGGCGTTCTGGTAGCCAGAATGGATTGTCTTCTTCCTGTGGAAAAACACAAACAGCTCCCCTGGATCTTATTAAAATAGGATCCGGGCCTCTCCATTGACCAGTCAAAACATTTTTCCACTTAACCATCTCCTGTGGCCTGTTAGGCTCTGAGCAATGACGGTCAGCCGCCGAATGGCCCTGACTGTCCAAATTTAAAAAAATAAGAGTAAAGAGTGCTATGGATATAGTCACTCGTGGGACTGAGGGCAGAGCCTCCTCGACTCCCCCTTTTTGTTTTATTAAATAAGACTTTAGAGTGCGATGAGCCCGTTCTATAATACCCTGTCCTTGAGGATTATACGGGAGACCTGTCAAATGGGTCACTCCCATCTGGTGACAGAACTGTCCAAATTTTTGAGAAGTATAAGCTGGTCCATTGTCAGTTTTAAGAGTTTTGGGCTTCCCCCAGGCACTCCACGCCTCGAGGCAGTGTTGAATAACATGGGCTGCTTTCTCCCCGGTTAATGGGGAAGCAAACATAACTCCAGAACAAGTATCAATGGAAACATGTAAATATTGTAATTTGCCAAAAGATGGGACGTGAGTAACATCCATCTGCCAAATTTGTAATGGGCGAATTCCTCTGGGATTAAAGCAAGGAGAGACTAAAACAATGCAAACTCAACCACCATCAAACAAACATCAAACTTCTGCAGTTCAAGTTCAATAGCCTTGAAAAGCAGGTTCCTCCTCCAGTCAACTCTTTCCAAAAGTGTTTGCATTTCTATGATAGCCTTTCCTCAGGCATCCTTTCCATTGTTTTAATGTAAAGCAGTTGGAACATCTTCCTTAAGATTGCTAATGTGTTTGACAATAGCAGGTTTAGTAACCTAAAACCAGTCTCAGTGCCTGTAATTTTAACTTGCTTAAAGTTTTCCAGCTTAAAAGTCTTAAATCTCAGTCCAATATCTCTGGCCAAACACATCAGTCCATTACAAATTTAACCTTGATCAAACTCTGGGCCTGGGCAGCAGGACGCAGCCAGCCCTTATTCCAATAGCCCAGTTCCAACAAGGTCCTCTGCAGTCTTTCCTTCCCCTTAGAAAGCTTAATGAGGGCATACTCTACCGGTGCATGGACACGGCCTCCATCCGCAGCCTCAAACACCGGGAAGGCTTGTAAGAACCTCCTTCTGTCCCCCTCTGAAAGGAAGGAATCTGAACAATGCTTGCCGGCATAAGGCGGAGGAGCACTGGGAATGGCAGGGGCGGCAGATTGAAAAGCCGCGCGGTTCTTATCTCCTATCTTCTTTTGTTTTCGATTTTGCGGTAGGGGCTGCTCATCAAGATAATATCTCTCCTCCCCATAGCGAGCCGCTTCCCCATCTAATTCTTCCTCCTCGGAGGGACTGAGATCCTCAGACTCTGAGCTATCAATTCCTAAAGCTTCCAATTCTTTTATCGGATAAAGAGGCCTCCTTTTTGGACTTCTCTTTTCCCTCTCATGTTTCTCTCCCAGGGCGTCTTTTCCCTTGTCTTTTCTTTCTGTGGACTTAGTGTCCGCGGAAAGGCCTTTTTTCTTAGAGACGTCTTTTTCTTTTTCCTCAAGGGCCCCTAACCTTTTATCCCATTCTGTTTCTGACATGCTGTCTTGTAGCTCCGAATGTGAGGCTCCCATGTTCAAAAAGAAGAGAACGAGAGCCACCATCACAATAGGGAGAGCAAAAATTGCTCCTACCAATTTGGATGAGAGATGAGACAAGTCAAGACCAGACATGCCTCTCAGAACCTACCTTAGTCCTGCAGTTCTGAATCCTTCCCCGTGAATGGGGGGTCTCCTCGGCGCCGGTGATGACAGGCACCCGGCGTCCTGGGTTTTTCGGCACCAGCTGTAGCCCGCGTAGTCGTCTCGCCAGCAAGAACGCACACGGGCACCAGGATCCTTCTGCAGCAAGCGTTTATTGCTGTTAACAGATGAAAAGAGGAAGACCCAGAGCCCCGAAATGGCGCCGCTTATATAGCCCCTAGGCGGCGTGTACTCTGCTGATTGGCTGCGCGCTCATTACCCCGTATGACGCCCCGGGCTGGGCAGTGACTTGGCGCGCTTTTACCACTTGCACATGCGCTATTCTACTTGTACACCAGGACCGAGGCCGGATGTCAGCGCCATCTTGTAATGGCGATCACACTCTCTCAGCTCTCCACATTAGGATTCTACTGGGAACGTTCTGGCTGCTCTCTTAGGATTCCGCTGGGGACGTTCTCCCTGTTCTCTTAGGATTCCACTGGGGACGTTCTCCCTGCTCTCTTAGGATTGCACTGGGGACGTTCTCCCTGCTCTCTTGGGATTCCGCTGGGGACGATCTCTCCGCTCTCTTAGGATTTCGCTGGGGATGTTGTCTCCGCTCTCTTAGGATTCTGCTGGGGACGTTCTCCCTGCTCTCTTAGGATTCCGCTGGGGACGTTCTCCCTGTCTCTGAGAATTCCGTAGGGAAAGATCTCCCTCTCTCTGGGGATTCTGGTGAGGACGATGTCCCTGTCTCCGGGGATTCCGCAGGGGACGATCTCCCTGTCTCTGGGGATTCCGCAGGGGACGTTCTACCTGCTGTCTTAGGATTCCACTGCGGATGTTTTCCCTGGTCTCGGGGGATTCCACACGAGATATTCTCCCCGTTCTGGGGAATTCCGCTAGGGAACTTCTCCCTGTTCTCTTAGGATTGCACTGGGGACGTTCTCCCTCCTCTCTTAGGATTTAACTGGGGACGTTCTCCCGGCTCCCTTAGCATTCCACTGGGGACGTTCTCCCCTTTCTCTTAGGATTCCGCTGGGGACTTTCTCCCTGTCTCTGGGGAATCCGCTGGGGACTTTCTCCCTGCTCTCTTAGGATTCCGCTTGGTACTTTCTCCCTGCTCTATTAGGATTCCCCTGGGGACGTTCTCCCTGTTCTGTTTGGATTCTGCTGGGGACGTTCTCCCTCTCTCTGGGGTCTCCGGTGGGAACTTTCTCCCTGCTCTATTAGGATTCCGCTGGGGACGTTTTCCCCGTTCTCTTGGGATTCTGCTGGGGACGTTCTCCCTGTCTCTGGGGATTCTGCTGGGGACGTTCTCCCCTTTCTTTTAGGATTGCGCTGGGGACGTTCTCCCTGTCTCTGGGGATTCCGCTGTGGACGTTCTCCCTGCTCTCTTAGGATTCCACTAGGGACTTTCTCCATGCTCTGTTAGGATTCCGCTGGGGAAGTTCTCCCAGTTTTCTTGGAATTCTGCTGGGGACGTACTCCCTGTCTCTGGGGATTGTGCTGTGGACGTTCTCCCTGCTCTCTTAGGATTCCACTGGGGACTTTCTCTCTGCTCTCTTAGGATTCCACTGGGGACGTTCTCCCCGTTCTGGGGGATTCCGCTGGGGACGTTCTCCCTGCTCTCTTTGGATTTCACTGGGGGACATTCTCCCTGCTCTCTAAGGTTTCCACTGCGGATGTTCTCCCTGCCCTCTTAGGATTTCACTGGGGGACATTCTCCCTGTTCTCTCAGGATTCCACTGGGGCGTTCTCTCTGCTCTCTTAGGATTCCGCTGGGGACTTTCTCCCTGTTCTCTTAGGATTCCACTGGAGACGTTCTCCCTGCTCACTTAGGATTCCGCTGGGGACTTTGTCCCGTTTCTATTAGAATTCCACTGTGGACGTTCTTCACCTTCTCTTGGGATTCCGCTGTGGACGTTCTTCCCCTTCCTTTGGGATTCCGCTGGGGACCTTCTCCCTGCTCTCTTAGAATTCCACTGTTTACTTTCTGCTTGTTCTCTTAGGATTCCACTGGTTACGTTCTCCCTGCTCTCTTAGGATTGCGCTGGGGACATTCGCGTGTTCTCTCAGGATTCCGATGTGGACGATCTCCATGCTCTCTTAGGATTCCACTGGGGACCTTCTCCCTGTTCTCGTAGGATTCTGGTGGGGACATTCTCTCTGCTCTCTTAGGATTCCGCAGGGGACGATCTCCCAGCTCTCTTAGGGTTCCACTGGGGGCATTCTCCGTGTTCTCTTACGATTCGTTTGGGGACGTTCTCCCTGCTCTGTTAGGATTGCGCTGGGGACTTTCTCATGTTCTCTCAGGATTCCACTGGGGACTTTCGCTCTGCTCTCTCAGAATTCCGCTGTGGACGATCTCCCAGCTCTCTTAGGATTCCACTGGGGACCTTCTCCCTGTTCTCGTAGGATTCTGGTGGGGACGTTCTCTCCGCCCTCTTAGGATTCCGCCTGGGACGATCTCCCAGCTCTCTTAGGATTCCACTGGGGATGTTCTCCCTGTTCTCTTATGATTCCGGTGGGGAGGTTCTCCCTGCTCTCTTAGGATTCCACTGGGGACTATCTCCCTCCTCCTTTAGGATTCCGCTGGGGACGTTCTCCCCGTTCTCTTGGGATTCCCCTGGCTACTTTCTCCCTGCTCTCTTAGGATTCCGCTGGGGACGTTCTCCCTGTCTCTGAGGATTCCGTAGTGGACGATCTCCCTGTCTCTGGGGATTCCGTAGGGGACGATATTTCTGTCTCTGGGGATTTCGCAGGGGACGTTCTCCCTGTCTCTGGGGATTCTGCTGGGGACTTTCTTCCTGTCTCTGAGGATTCCGCTGGGGAAGTTCTTCCTGTCTCTAGGGATTCAGCTGGGGACATTCTCCCTGCTCTCTTCGGATTCCGCTGGGGACGTTCTCCCCTTTGTCTTAGGATTCCGCTGGGGACTTTCTCCCTGTCTCTGGGGCATCCGCTGGGGACGTTCTCCCTGCTCTCTTAGGATTCCGCTTGGTACCTTCTCCCTGCTCTCTTAGGATTCCACTGGGGACGTTCTCCCTGTTCTCTTTGGATTCTGCTGGGGACGTTCTCCCTGTCTCTGGGGATACTGGTGGGAACTTTCTTCCTGCTGTATTAGGATTCCGCTGGGGACGTTCTTCCCGTTCTCTTGGGATTCTGCTGGGGACGTTCTCCCTGTTTCTGATGATTCCGCTGGGGACGTTCTCCCCTTTCTTTTAGGATCCCGCTGGGACGTTCTCCCTGTCTCTGGGGATTCCGCTGTGGACGTTCTCCCTGCTCTCTTAGGATTCCATTGGTGATGTTCTCCCTGCTCTCTTAGGATTTTCTGGGGGACATTCTCCCTGCTCTCTTAGGATCCCAGTGGGGACATTCTCCCTGCTCTCTTAGGATTCCACTGCGGATGTTCTCCCTGCTCTCTGGGGACTCTACCGGGGATATTCTCCCCGTTCTGGGGAATTCCGCTGGGGACATTCTCCCTGCTCTATTAGGATTCCATTGGGGACGTTCTGCTTGTTCTCTTAGGATTCCACTGGGTACATTCTCCGTGCTCTCTTAGGACTCTGCTGGGGACATTCTCGTGTTCCCTCAGGATTCCACTGGGGACTTTCGCTCTGCTCTCTCAGGATTCCACTGTGGACGAACTCCCAGCTCTCTTAGGATTCCACTGAGGCATTCTCCCTGTTCTCGTAGGATTCCGGTGGGGACGTTCATCTGCTCTCTTAGGATTCCGCTGGGGACGATCTCCCAGCTCTTAGGATTCCACTGGGGATGTTCTCCCCGTTCCCTTTCGATTCGGGTGCGGACGTTTTCCCTGCTCTCTGAGGATTCCACTGGGGACTATCTCCCTCCTCTCTTAGGATTCCGCTGGGGACGTTCTCCCCGTTCTCTTGGGATTCCACTGGCTACTTTCCCCTGCTCTCTTAGGATTCCGCAGGGGCCGTTCTCCCTGCTCTCTTAGGATCCCACTGGGGACGTCCTCCCTGCTGTGTTAGGATTCCGCTGCGGACGTTCTCCCTGTTCTCTTAGGATTCTAATGGGGACATATTCCCTGTTCTCTGAGGATTCCACTGGGGACATTCTCCCCATTCTCTTAGGATTCCGCTGGGGACGTTCTCCCTGTTCTCTTAGGATTCCACAGGGGACGTTCTCCCTGTTCTCTTAGGATACCACTGGGGACGTTCTCCCTGCTCTCCCAGGATTCCACTGCGGATGTTATCCCTGCTCTGGGGATTCCACTTTGGATTTCTCCCGTTCTGGGGGATCCGCTGGGGACGTTCTCCCTGCTCTCTTAGGATTTGCTCTCTTAGGATTCCGCTGGGGACGTTCTCCCTGCTCTCTTAGGATTCCGCTGGGGACGTTCTCCCCATTCTCTTAGGAATCCGCTAGGGACTTTCTCCCTGTTGTCTTAAGATTCCACTGGGGACTTTCTCGCTGCTCTCTTAGGATTCCAATGGGATGTTCTCCCTGTTCTCTTAGGATTTCTCAGGGGACGTTCTCCCTGCTCTCTTAGGATTCCGCTGGGGACGTTCTCCCTGCTCTCTTAGGATTCCGCTGGGGACGTTCTCCCTGCTCTCTTAGGATTCCGCTGGGGACGTTCTCCCCATTCTCTTAGGAATCCGCTAGGGACTTTCTCCCTGTTGTCTTAAGATTCCACTGGGGACTTTCTCGCTGCTCTCTTAGGATTCCAATGGGGATGTTCTCCCTGTTCTCTTAGGATTTCTCAGGGGACGTTCTCCCTGCTCTCTTAGGATTCCGCTGGGGACGTTCTCCCTGCTCTCTTAGGATTCCACTGTGGATGTTCTCCCTGCTCTCGGGGGATTCCACTGGGGATATTGCCCCCGTTCCGGGGGATTCCGCTGGGGACGTTCTCCCTGCTCTCTTAGGATTGAGCTGGGGTCGTTCTCCCTGTTCCCTTAAGATTCCACTGGAGACGTTTTTCCTGCTCTCCCCGGATTCCACTGGGGATATTCTCTCAGTTCTGGGGAATTCCGCTGCTGACCTTCTCCCTCCTCTCTTAGGATTCCGCTGGGGACATTCTCCCTGCTCTCTTAGGATTTAACTGGGGACGTTCTGCCTGCTCTCTTAGGATTCCGGTGGGGACATTCTCCCCGTTGTCTCAGGATTCCACTGGGTATTCTTTCCCCATTCTCTTAGGATTCTGCTGGGTCATTCTCCCCTTTTTCTTAGGATGCCCCTGGGGACGTTCTCCCTGTTCTGTTAGGATTCCACTGGGGACGTTCTCCCTGGTCTCTTAGGATTTAACTGGGGACGTTCTCCCTGCTCTCTTAGCATTCCACTGCGGATGTTCTCCCTGCTTTCGGGGGATTCCACTGGGGATAATCTCCGCGTTCTGGGGGATTCCGCTGGGGACGTTCTCCCTGTTCCCTTAGGATTCCACTGGAGACGTTCTTCCTGCTCTCTGGGGATTCCACTGGGGATGTTCTCCCCGTTCTGGGGAATTCCGCCTCTGACCTTCTCCCTGCTCTCTTAGGATTCCGCTGGGGACGTTCTCCCTGCTCTCTTAGGATTTAACTGGGGACGTTCTGCATGCGCTCTTAGGATTCCGTGGGGACATTCTCCCCGTTCTCTCAGGATTCCACTGCGGACGCTCTCCTCATTCTCTTACGATACCGCTGGGGACGTTCTCCCCTTTCTCTTAGGATGCTGCTGGGGACGATCTCCCTGTTCCCTTAGGATTCCACTGGGGACTTTCTCCCTGCTCTCTTATTAATCCGCTGCGGACGTTCTCCCTGTTCTCTTAGGATTCCTCAGGGGACGTTCTCCCTGCTCTCTTAGGATTCCCCTGGGGACGTTCTCCCTGCTCTCTTAGGATTCCACTGCGGATGTTATCCCTGCTCTCGGGGGATTCCACTTTTGATATTCTCCCCGTTCTGGGGGATTCCGCTGGGGACGTTCTCCCTGCTCTCTTAGGATTCCACTGGGGACGTTTTCCCTGCTATCTTAGGATTCTACTGGGAACATTCTCCCTGCTCTCTTAGGATTCCACTGTTGATGTTCTCCCTGCTCTGGGGGGATTCCACTGGGGATATTCTCCCCGTTCTGGGGAATTCCGCTGGGGACCTTCTCCTTGTTCTCTTGGGATTCCGCAGGGGACGTTCTCCATGCTCTGTTAAGATTCCACTGGGGACATTCTCCCTGCTCTCTTAGGATTCTACTGGGGACATTCCCCCCGTTCTCTGAGGATTCCACTGGGGACGTTCTCCCCATTCTCTTAGGATTGCGCTGGGGATGTTCTCCCTGTTCTCTTAGGATTCCACTGGAGACGTTCTCCCTGCTCACATAGGATTCCGCTGCGGACGTTCTCCCGTTTCTATTAGGATTCCACTGTGGACGTTCTTCCTGTTCTCTTGGGATTCCGCTGGGGACGTTCTCACTGCTCTCTTAGGATTCCACTGGGAATGATCTCCCTGCTCTCTGGGGATTCCACTGGGGACGACCTCTCCATACTCTTAGGATTCCGCTGGGGACGTTCTCCCTGCTCTCTTAAGATTACACTCGGGACATTCTCCCTGCTCTCTTAGGATTCCACTGGTTACATTTTCCCTGTTCTGGGGGATTCCGCTCGGGATGTTCTCCCTTCTCTCTTTGAATTTCACTGGGGGACATTCTCCCTGCTCTCTTAGGATTCCACTGCCGATGTTCTCACTGCTCTCAGGGGATTCCACTGGGGATATTCTCCGTGTTCTGGGGAATTCCGATGGGGACCTTCTCCCTGCTCTCTTAGGATTCCACCGGAGACATACTCCCTGCTCACTTAGGATTCCGCTAGGGACGTTCTCCCGTTTCTATTAGGATTCCACTGGGGATGTTCTTCCTGTTCTCTTGGGATTCCGCTGGGGACGTTCTACCTGCTCTCTTAGAATTCCAATGGGGCTGATCTGCCTGCTCCCTGGGGATTCCACTCGGGACGTTTCCCCGTACTCTTCGATTTCCGATGAGGACGACTCCCTGCTCTCTTAGGATTCCACTGGGGGCATTCTCCTGTTCTCTTACCATTCTGGTGGAGAAGTTCTCCCTGCATTCTGAGGATTCCACTGGGGACTATCTCCCTCCTCTCTTAGGATTCCGCTGGGGACGTTCTCCCCGTTCTCTTGGATTCCCCTGGCTACTTTCTCCCTGCTCTCTTAGGATTCCGCTGGGGGCGTTCTCCTTGTTCTCTTAGGATTCCACTGGGGACGTTCTCTCTGCTGTCTTAGGATTCCGCTGGGGACCATCTCCCTTTTCTCTTATGATTCCACTGGGGAAGTTCTCCCTGTTCTCTTAGGATTCCGCTGGGGTCGTTCTCCCTGTCTCTGGGAATTCCGCTGGGGACGTTCTCCCTGTCTTGGGGATTCTGCTGGGGACGTTCTCCCTGTCTCTGGGGATTTCGCTGTGGACGTTCTCCCTGCTTTCTTAGGATTCCGCTGGGGACCTTCTCCCTGTTCTCTTAGGATTCCGCTAGGGATGTTCTCCCTCTCTCTGGGGATTCTGCTGGGGAGTTTCTCACTGCTCTATGAGGATTCCGCTTGGGACGTTCCTCCTGCGGTCTTAGGATTCCGCTTGCGTTGATCTCCCTGTTCTCTTAGTATTCCACTGGAGACGTTGTCCCTGCTCTCTTAGGATTCCACTGGAGACGTTCTCCCTGTCTCTCGGGATTCTGCTCGGGAAGATCTCACTGCCCTCTTAGGATTCCACTGGGTAAGTACTCCCTGCTCTCTTAGATTGCACTGGGGACGTTCTCCCTGTATCTGGGGATTTAGCTGGGGACTTTCTCCCTGCTCTCTTAGGATTCTGCTGGGGACCTTCTCCCTGCTCTCTTAGGATTCTGCTGGGGACGTTCTCCCTGCTCTCTTAATTTCCACTGGGGATGTTCTCCCTGTCTCTGGGGATTCCACTGGAGACGTTCTCCTTGCTCTCTTAGGATTGCGCTGGCTAAGATCTCCCTGCTCTCTTAGGATTCCGCTGGGGATGTTCTCCCTGTCTCTGGGGATTCCGCTGGGGACATTCTCCCTGATCTCTTAAGAATCCGCAGGTGACCTTCTCCCTGCTCTCTTAGGATTCCGCTGGGGACCTTCTCCATGTCTCTGGGGATTCCCCTGGGTACTTTCTCCCCGTTTTCTTAGGATTCCGCTGAGGACATTCTCCCTGTGCCTGGGATTCCGCTGGGGACATTCTCCCTGTTGTCTTAGGATTACGCTGTGGATGTTCTCCCCGTTCTCTTATGATTCCTCTGGGGACATTCTCCCCGTTCTCTTAGGATTCCGCTGGGGACATTCTCCCTGCTCTCTTAGGATTGCACTGGGGACGTTCTCCCCAGTCTCTTCGGATTCCGCTGGGGACGTTCTCTCCGTTCTCTTATGATTCAGCTGGGGACGTTCTCCTTGTCTGTGGGGATTCCGCTCTGGACCTTCTCCCAGTCTCTGGGGATTCTGCTGGGGACGATGTCCCTGCTCTGATAGGATTCCACTGGGCACATTCTCCGAGTCTCTGGGGATTCTGCTGGGGTCGTTCTCCCTGCTCTCCTAGGATTCCACTAGGGACATTTTCCCTGTTCTCTTAGGATTCCACTGGGGACGTTCGCCCTGCTTTCTTAGGATTCCGCTGGGGACGTTCTCCCTGTTCTCTTAGGATTCCACTGGGGACGTTCTCCCTGTGTCTGGGGATTCCGCTGGGGTCGTTCTCCCTGACCTCTTATGATTCCGCTGGGGACATTCTCCCTGCCTCTGGGGATTCCGGTGGGGAAGATCTCCCTGTTCTCTTAGGATTCCACTGGGGAAGTTATGCCTGCTGTCTTAGGATTCCTCTGGGGACGTTCTCAGTGTTCTCTTAGGATTCCGCTGGGGACGTTCTCCCTGCTCTCTTAGGATTCCGCTGGGGACGTTCTTCCTGCTCTCTTAGGATTCCCCTGGGGACGTTCTCCCTTTCTCTGGAGATTCCGCTGGGGATGTTCTCCCCGTTCTCTTAGGATTCCGCTGAGGACGTCTCCCTGTTTTGTTATGATTCCCCTGGCGATATTCTCCCTGCTCTCTTAGGCTTCCACTGGGGACATTCTCCCCGTTCTCTTAGGATTCCACTGGCGACGTTCTCCCAGTTCTCTTTGGATTCCGCTGATGATGTTCTCCCTGTTGTGTTAGGATTCCACTGGGGACGTTCTCCTTGTCTCTGGGGATTCCGGTGGGGAAAATCTCCCTGTCTCTGGGTTTCCGTTTGGGACGTTTTCCCTATCTCTGGGGATTCCGCTGGGGACGTTCTCCCCTTTCTCTTAGGATTGCGCTGGGGACGTCCTCCCCGTTCTCTCAGGTTTCCGCTGGGGATGTTCTCCCTGCTCTCTTAGGATTCCTCTGGGGACGATCTCCCTGCTCTCTTAGCATTCCATTGGGGACGTTCTCCCTGCTCTCCTAGGATTCCACTTGGGATGTTGTCCCTGCTCTCTTAGGATTCCACTGGGGACGTTCTCCCTGCTCTCTTATGATTCCACTGGGGACAATCTCCCTGTTCTCTTAGGATTCTGCTGGTGACGTTCTCCCTGCTCGGTTAGGGTTCCTCTGGGGACGTTCTCCCTGCTCGCTTAGGGTTCCGCTGGGCATGTTCTCCCTGCTCTCTTAGGATTCTGCTGGGGATGTTCTCCCTGCTCTCCTGGGATTCCAGCGGGGACATTCTCCCCGTTCTGGGGGATTCCGCTGGGGACATTCTCTCTGCTCTCTTAAGATTCCATTGTGGACTTTCTCCCTGTTCTCTTTGGATTCCGCTGGGGACGTTCTTCCTGCTCTCTTAGGATTCCCCTGGGGAAGTTCTCCCTTTCTCGGGCGATTCCGCTGGGGATGTTCTCCCCTTTCTCTTAGGATTCCGCTGAGGACGTTCTCCCTGTTTTGTTATGATTCCCCTGGGGACATTCTCCCTGCTCTCTTAGGCTTCCACTGGGGACATTCTCCCCGTTCTCTTAGGATTCCACTGGGGACGTTCTCCCAGTTCTCTTTGGATTCCGCTGATGATGTTCTCCCTGTTGTGTTAGGATTCCACTGGGGACGTTCTCCTTGTCTCTGGGGATTCCGGTGGGGAAAATCTCCCTGTGTCTGCGGATTCCGGTGGGGAAGATCTCCCTGTCTCTGGGGTTCCACTTGGGACGTTCTCCCTGTCTCTTGGGATTCCGCTGGGGACGTTCTCCCTGCTCTCTTAGATTCCACTGGGGACGTTCTCCCTGTCTCTGGGGATTCCTCTGTGGACGTTCTCCCTGCTCTATTAAGATTCCGCTGGGGACGTTCTCCCTGTCTCTGGGGATTCCTCTGTGGACGTTCTCCCTGCTCTCTTAGGATTCCGCTGGGGATGTTCTCCCTTCTCTCTTAGGATTCTGTTGGCGAGGATCTTCCTGTTCTCTTAGTATTCCACTGGGACTTTCTCCCTGCTCTCTTGGGATTCCACTGGGGACATTCTCCCTGCTCTCTTAGATTCCACTCGGGACGTTCTCCCTGTCTCTGGGGATTCCTCTGTGGACGTTCTCCCTGCTCTCTTAGGATTGCCCTGGGGACGTTCTCCCTGTCTCTGGGGATTCCGCTGGGGATGTTCTCCCTGTTCTCTTAGGATTCCGCTGAGGACGTTCTCCCTGTTTTGTTATGATTCCCCTGGGGACATTTTCCCTGCTCTCTTAGGCTTCCACTGGGGACATTCTCCCCGTTCTCTTAGGATTCCACTGGGGACGTTCTCCCAGTTCTCTTTGGATTCCGCTGATGATGTTCTCCCTGTTCTCTTAGGATTCCACTGGGGACGTTCTCCCTGTTCTCTTAGGATTCCGCTGGGGACGTTCTCCCTGCTCTCTTAGGGTTCCTCTGAGGACGTTCTCCCTGTCTCTGGTCATTCCGCTGGGGACGTTCTCCCTGTCTCTGTGGATTCCGCTGGGTACTATCTCCCTGCTGTCTTAGGATTCCGCTGGGGACTATCTCCCTTCTCTGTTAGGATTCTGCTGGGGACATTCTCCCTGTCTGGGGATTCCGCTGCGGACCTTCTCCCTGTTTTCTTAGGATTCCACTGGGGACGATCTCCCTGCTCTTAGGATTCCGCTGGAGACGTTCTCTCCTTTCTCTTAGGATTGCGCTGGGGACGTCCTCCCCGTTATCTCAGGTTTCCGCTGGGGATGTTCTCCCTGCTCTCTTAGGATTCCTCTGGGGACCATCTCCCTGCTCTCTTAGCATTCCACTGGGGACGTTCTCCCTGCTCTCTTAGGATTCCACTTGGGACGTTGTCCCTGCTCTCTTAGGATTCTTTTGGCGATGTTCTCCCTGTCTCTGGGGATTCCACTGGGGATGATCTCCCTGCTCTCTTAGGATTCCACTGGCGGTATTCTCCCTTATCTCTTAGGGTTGCTCTGGCGACTTTCTCCCTGTTCTCTTAGGATTCCACTGGAGATATTCTCCCTGCTCTCTTATGATTCCACTGGGGACAATCTCCCTGTTCTCTTAGGATTCTGCTGGGGACGTTCTCCCTGCTCGCTTAGGGTTCCGCTGGGGACGTTCTCCCTGCTCGCTTAGGGTTCCGCTGGGATGTTCTCCCTGCTCTCTTAGGATTCTGCTGGGGATGTTCTCCCTGCTCTCTGGGGATTCCACCGGGGACATTCTCCCCATTCTGGGGGATTCCGCTGGGGACATTCTCCCTGCTGTCTTAAGATTCCACTGTGGACTTTCTCCCTATTCTCTTTGGATTCCGCTGGGGACATTCTCCCTTGTCCCAGGACTCCGCTGGGGACGATCTCCCTGCTCTCTTAGGATTCGGCTGGGGATATTCTCCCTGCTGTCTTAGGATTCCGCTGGCGACGTTCTCCATTTTCTCTTAGGATTACGGTGGGGACGTTCTCCCTGCTGTCTTAGGATTCCGCTGGGGCGATCTCCCTGCTCTCTTAGGACTCCACTGGGGACATTCTCCGTGTTCTCTTAGGATTCCCCTGGGGACGTTCTCCCTGCTCTCTTAGGATTTCGCTGGGGACGTTTTCCGCGTCTCTGGGTATTCCGCTGGGGAGGATCTCCCTGTCTCTGGGGATTTCACTGGCGACGTTCTCCCTGTCTCTGGGGATTCCGCTATGGACGTTCCCCGTGCTCTCTTAGGATTCTGCTGGGGATGATCTCCCTGTTCTCTTAGCATACTGCTGGGGACGATCGCCCTGCTCTCTTAGGATTCCGCTGGGGAAGTTCTCCATGTTCTCTGAGCATTCCGCTGGGGACGATCTCCCTGCTCTCTTAGGATTCTGCAGGGGACGTTCTCCCTGTCCCTGGGGATTGCGCTGGGGACGTTCTCCCTGTTCTATTAGGATTCTGCTGGGGATGATCTCCCTGTTCTCTTTTTATTCCACTGGGGACGTTCTCCCTGCTGTCTTCCGATTCTACTGGGTATGATCTCCCTGTTCTCTTAGTATTCCCCTGGGGACGTTCTCTCTGTCTCTGGCGATTCCACTGGGGACGTTCTCCCTGCTCTCTTAGGGTTCCACTCGGGACGTTCTCCCTCCTCTCTTTGGATTCTGTTGGGGACTATCTCCCTGTGTCTGGGGATTCTTTTGGTGACGTTCTCCCCGTTCTCTTAGGATTCCGCTGGGGACGATCTCCCTGCTCTCTTAGGATCCCCTTGGTGATGTTCTCCCTGTCTCTGGGGATTCCGCTGGGGACGTTCTCCCAGTTCTCTTTGGATTCCGCTGATGATGTTCTCCCTGTTGTGTCTTAGCATCTTAGGATGCTGGTGGGGATGTTCTCCCTGTCTCTGGGGATTCTGCTGGGGACGTTCTCCCTTTTCTCTTAGGATTCCGCTCGGGACATTCTCCCTGCTCTCTTAGGATTCCACTGGGGATATTCTCCCTGTTCTCTTAGGATTCCACTGGCTACGTTCTCCCTGTTTTCTTAGGATTCCGCTGGTTACGTTCTCCCTGTCTCTGGAGATTCCGCTGGGGACATTCTCTTCGTTCTCTTAGCATCCCGCTTGGGATGTTCTCCCTGCTCTCTTAGTATTCCGCTGGGGACGTTCTCCCTGCTCTCTTAGGATTCTGCTGGGGAAGTTCTCCCTGCTCTCTTAGGATTCCGCTGGGGATGTTCTCCCTGCTCTCTGGGGATTGCACTGGGGACATTCTCCCCATTCTTTGGTGATTCCGCTGGTGACGTTCTCTCCGTTCTGTGGGGATTCCGCTGGGGACGTTCTCCCCGTTTTCTGGGGATATCAACTTCACATTCTCCCTTCTCTGGTAGTATTCTGCTGGCTAAATTCTCCCTGCTCTCTTAAGGTTCTGCTGGGGACATTCTCCCTGTTCTGTCGGGATTCTGCTCAGGGTCTTTCCCTTGTTCTCTGCAGATTAGACTCTATGTATTCCCCTTGTTCTCAGTAGTGGCATTGGGTTTTTTTTCCAAAATTGTAGTGTTCTCTAACTTAGCCTACTTACCTTTCCTGATTTCTTGTTTTTTTTTTTTTTTTTGACTATTCCTAACTTCTGTGACTATAGTCAACATATCATGATCATAATCTACTCTACCCCCTTTACCTTTCTTCTTTAGAGTCTCTCCCCTCCTGAATCCCATTTTTTTTTTTATTAGTCAGTTCTGTATTCAGCAAATACAGTCAGTTTGGTACCATTATCAGGCTCATCCGTGACCTACCCCCTGCCCTTGGCCCCTCCTTGTTGAGGTATACGGGTCATGCATTGTGGAGTTAGCCCACAGTTATGGGTAAGCTAAATGTCTCTGCATATCATGACCCAACATGTGACTCTGACATTCTTTCCGCCCCCTCTTCCGCAAAATTTCCCTGAGCCATGTTGGGTTCATTTTTGGTCTGCTTCAGTGATGAGGTGTTGGGGGCCTCTGAGGCTCTGGCTCTTTGATTTGGTAGGAGTTGATTTTTCTCTGTGCTGATCTCCTTCCCCCTTGTGCTGGTATCCAGTTCATCAGGAAAACAGCCCCCTTGCTTTTTAAAAATTAATTATTATTATTATTATTATTATATTTACTATTATTATTATTATTATTATTATTATTTTGGTTTTTCGAGGTAGGGTTTCACTCTAGCCCAGGCTGATCTGGAGTTCACTATGTAGTCTCAGGGTGGCTTCAAACTCACAGTGATCCTCCTGCCTCTGCCTTCCAAGTGCTGGGATTAGAAGTGTGTGCCACCACACCTGGCTAATTTATTTATTTTTATTGACAACTTCCGTAATTATAAACAATATCCCATGGTAATTCTCTCCCTCCCCCCACTTTCCCCTTTGAATCTCCCCTCTCCATCATATCCCTGCCCCCTCTCAATCTGTCTCTCTTTTATTTTGATGTCATCATCTTTTCCTCCTATTATGATGGTCTTGTGTAGGTAGTATCAGGCATTGTAAGGTCACGGATATCCAGGCCATTTTTTGTCTGGATGAGCACGTTGTAAGGAGTCCTACCCTTCCTTTGGCTCTTAGATTCTTTTTCCCATCTCTTCCACAATGGACCCTGAGCCTTGGAAGGTGTGATGGAGACATTTCAGTGCTGAGCCCTCCTCTGTCTCTTCTCAGCACCATGGTACCTTCTGAGTCACCCCAAGGTCACTGCCATCTGAAAAGAGAAGCTTCTCTAACCAAAAGTGAGAGCAGCATTAATATATGGGCATGAACATTAACTGAAGCGCTTACTGGACAGTTTGCTGAGCATAGTATATACATTTAGCCAGACAGCAGCAGACGTTACACCCCTAGGGCTCATGACTACCCCTGTTGTAGGTTTTCAGTATCAGGGATGTATTCCCTCCCATGGAGTGGGCCTCCAGTCCAATTAGAGAGCGGTTGGTTTGAATCCCATTTTCTTTTTTCTAGTGTCTTTTCTATTTCAATGTCATCATCCTATCATGCAGGTTTTGTACAGGTAGCATCAGCCATTGTAATGTCCTGGACATCATGAAAAGCAAGGCCACCTTGGGTCTTGCTTTCTTCTAACAAGTATGTTAGCATCATAGTCTGTAATTTTTAAGTAAGACTTTCAACAAGGAGTTCTCCCTGTAAGCTATAACCTTCAAAAAATAGAATATAACTCTAGGCACCTTAGGCTAATTTTCCTTTTGTCAAATCATTTTTTTAAGTGAATCTCTTTTGAACACACCAGAACTACTGAAATAAATGCTATTATCTACATTCAGTAATTCAGGAAATACTAATAGGGGCCAGACTTTACTCGCCTGTAATAAAGTTAGGAGATAATTTATTTTAGGCATGTAAAAAAAAAAAATCAAGGGGTTGGAGAGATGGCTCAGTGGCTTAGGTACTTGCCTACAAAGCCTAACAACCCAGGTTTGATTCCCCAGTACCCACACAATGCAAGATGCACAAAGTGGTACATGCACTGGGAGTTGGTTTGCAGTGGTTAGAAGCCCTGGCACAACCATTCTCATTCTCTCTCTTGGCTTGCAAATAAATAAATAAACTTTTTTGTCCATTAAAAAAAGAAAAATAAAAGAAAGTCTGTTACTAGAATGTAGGCACTCTGAATAGTAAAGAAGTAGGGTGATTCATTTTATAGATGTTAAATAACAATAATATAACAACTTTTCCTGGTTAATAAGATCACTGTTTCAAGAAAAGTAACTTACTTTCTGTATTTGGGAAGAGTCAACCATTCTCTTATAAGCTTCAATTTATTATTATTTAAAATACGTTATTTATTTATTTGCCAGGAGAGAGAGGAAGAGCAAGTGGAGAACTGCAAATGAACTCCAGATATGTATGCAACTTTGTGCATCTGGCTTCATGTGGGTATTAGTGATAAACCCAGGCTTTACAGGCAAGTGCCTTAACTATTGAGCAATCTCTCCAGCCCCAATTTATTATTTTATTCATATTTTTGAAATGTTTTCACTATGTAGTCCAGGCTCTCCTTGAACCTGAGGCAGTCCTCTTGTTTTAGCCTCATTAGTGCTAGGATTATTGGTGTGTGTCATCCCACCCAACTTCAGTGTATTATTTTAAAATATTTTATTTTTATTTATTTATTTATTTGGGTGCTGGAGAGATGGCTTTGCAGTTAAGGCACTTGCCTTATTCATGTTTGATTCTCCAGGATCCACATAAACACGTGGTGGCACATGCATTTGGAGTTTATTTGCAGTGGCTGGAGGCCCTGACATGCCCATTCACTCTCTTGCTCAATGTATTATTTTAAAACTAGCTTCACTAAGTGCAGGTCAAACCGTACTGTAGTAAATATCTAGTAAATAATCTTAACACATTTGTCTTAGTAATTATAATAAACCCTTTATTGCAATAAAAATAGTACCATGCTTTGGGAAGAGCTTTACATTGGTACATTAGATCATTCTGACTCCTTAATACTATGTTTTGGAAAGGGCCATATTACATAATTTTAGTTTGATACTGACAGAAGGAAATTTTTTCTCGTAGATTTCACATGCCAGAATGTGGTCTCTGGCCCTTTCTTCTGATGTTCTCTGTCACTTTCTTTCTGACACTGTGTATTTCCATTGTATGTATCATTTTGTGTCTGACATGGTAAAGGGACACCTAACAGTGATGACAAATTTTGGAATAAACCATACCCCAAAGGAATGAGAAATACAGAAATTGTTTCTTTCATCTTTATAAGAAATTATTCTCTGTAAAGGAACACAGATTGTATTGACTATCTTCTTAAGCACTGTACTCTGTATATCAGAAGATCTGGTTCAGAGGGCAGCATAGCTTTTCTCTAAGAGACCAGATACTAAATCTTAGCATGCTGTGAAATCTCATTGATGACTCTTCTGTGATCTGCATTAGACAACATGCAATCTAATGAAATGAATGAGGTTGTTTCCAATATACTTTATTGATGGACCCTGAAATCTGAATTAGAAGCCACATCTGCATGAGGGAAACAAAAAGAACTTGAATATCATACCACTTGACCAGATGCTCCTCCTATATCCATGATCCACTTGCTTGTTGCAATGAACTGCATCCAAGAGTGGACCCGTTACCAGTACTGTGCACACAGCCATAGCCACTACTGTTCAGACCAGCTCTAAAGACTGCTTCAAGGGAATTTCCCACAAAGCTGTCTTATTTGGAACCTTAAATTACTCCTCTGAGGCCTCCCTAACTGGGAACTGGGGAGTCCACAAGCCCCTAATAGTGCTCTAGCCACAGTAAAGAAACTGCCTACCTAAATTACCACCACAACTGGCAGCTGGGTGGAGATTGTCTCAGCCATCCTCAGCTTCTGGAACAGAGTTAATTACCTCCATGAGTGACCATCATTCAGATTAGATGTGGCTCTAGGGACCTTCAAGGGAAGAACCTTCCTGGTGAAAACATAGAGCATAGTCTGAAGCAGTACTTAGAGGGGAGAGGAAGGAGAGAGAGATACTCCCAGCAGGGAGTTGGGATCCAAACTGATATGAAGCTGGAAATGAAAAATTCAGCAAGTCAAATAAAACCTCAGTGGAGTGCTGGGAAGATGGCTCAGCAGTTAAAGGCATTTGTTTGCAAAGCCTTCTGGCCTAGGTTTAATTCCCCAGTACCCACATAAAGCCAGATGCACAACATGGCACATGCATCTGGAATTCCTTCGCAGTGGCAATAGGCCCTCATGGGTTCATATTCTCTCTCTCTCTCTTTCAAATAAATAAAGAAAAATATTTCTTTCAAAAGTTCAGTGGGAAATCTCACCAACAGAATGGATTGTGTGGAGGAAAGAATCTCAGGGTTTGACAACCTGTTAGAGGAACTGAATCATTTAGTCAAAGAAAATGAAAACATTTTTTTTGTTGTTGTTGTTTTTTCAAGGTAGGATTTCACTTTAGTCCAGGCCGACATGGAATTCACTCTGTATTCTCTGGGTGGCCTCAAGCTCATGGCGATCTTCCTACCTCTGCCTCCTGAGTGCTGGGATTAAAGGCGTGTGGCACCATGCCCCCTGAAAATGATAAAAATTTTTAAAAGTATGAATGACATATGAAAAGTCTTTGAGACAGCATGAAAAGAAAAAAGTCTTCAAATTATAGACAAAGGAAAAGAAGAACAATTTCATACCCAAAGCATATAAAATATTTTTAATAAAATTATAGAAGAAAATTCCCCAAATCTAATGAAAAACATGCCATTCCAGGTAGAAGAGTCACACAGAATACCAAATAGGAATGGAAGATAATTTCCCCATGTTATAGTTAAAACACTGAATATACAGAACAAAGGATATGTATTGAAAGTCTCAAAGAGAAGGACCAAGTCACACATAAGGGAAGACCCATTGAAATAACAGCTGATGTTCCAAGAAAATTTAAAAGCCACAAAGAGTGATTTGTTTCAAGTCATGAAAGATAATAGCTATCAACCTAGTTACTAATATCCAGTAAAACTATCTATCATGATTGAAGGAGAAAAAGAAATCTTTCCACAATAAAAGCAGACTAAAGGAATTCATGATCACCAAGTAATCTCTATAGAGGATACTGGAAGGATAGTTTGGATTGAAGGGAAGGATAATCCAAGAGGCTGTAGGGAAAAAAAAAATCATGTTAGGGTCAGGTGTCAAGTAAATGAAAACTAAGAAAACAACACTATAAAACATCTAAATGACAGAAATTAATACACATCTTTCAATAATAACTGTGAATATCAATGGTCTCAATTCCTCAATCAAAAGACATAGACTAGCAGACTGGATTAAAAAATAGTATCTATTTGCTGTCTCCAAGACATACACCTTACCACCAAAGACAGACACTATTTTAGGTTGAAAGGTAGAGGAAGACATTCTAAGCAAACTAGCAGGTTTTACTATGCTAATATCTGAAAAAAAAATACTCCAGAAGAAGTCAGAAGAGACAAAGAAGGTCACTTCATGCTGATTAAGGGAATAATCCATCAAGAGGACATGACATCTAAACGTGTATGCACTGAATACAGGAGCACCCAGTTTCATAAAACAAACACTACTAGCTATAAAGTCACAGATTAACTCCAACAGAGCAATAGTGGGTAACTTTGATACTCCATTCTTACCATTAAACATCTAGAAAAAAATAAACAGAGAAACATTGGATTTAAATGATGTCATTGGTTGAATGGAGCTAATAGTCATTTATAGAATATTCTACCTAAACACTACAGAATACACATTCTTCTTAGTAGCCCATGGAACTTTCTCTAAAACAGATTACACATTATGGCACAATGCAAGTTTTAACAAAATAGGAAAACTGAAATATCTCCTTAAAGTCTACTCAACCACAGTGGCATAAAGCTTGAAATCAATAGCAAGGGAAAGTACAGAACACAGAAACTCACAGAGATTAAACAACACACTGCTGGGATGATGAAAGGGTTATTGAAGAAACCAAGAAGGAAATAAAAAAATTCCTAGAATTGAATGAAAATCAAAACACAATCTACCAAAAGCTATGGGATACAATGAAAGCAATCCTTACAGGGATGTGTATAGCTCTATGCCTACATTAAAAAATCAGAACTTAAATAAGTAACTAAATGATGTGCCTCAAGGTCTCAGAAAATCAAAACCAAACTAAACCTAAAAGCAGTAGGTAGGATGAAATAATTAAGAATAGGGCAGAAATTAATGAAACAAATGAAAAAAATAAAGATTAAATATGATAAAACTGTATGGAAACCTACTACTTTGTAAGCTAATTAAAATACAATTAAAAAAAAGGTACCATACATGAGTGGATAAAACTGCTCCCAGAAGCCACATGTTAGTAATCAAAAATCCAAAAAGTAGCAGTGCCAGAAAAGTGCTATGTGAGCTGTGGGGATGATGACCACCAACAGTGTAAACAAGCAGGGATCGTGTAAGCTATGAAATCAACCAGCCAGACAAGATGTACACACTGTGCAATAGTGGCACACAGCCTGTGTGAATAATCAATGGCTCTTTGACTGGATAAGAGGCCTGCTCAGTGAAAGAGAACACACGCCTAGTACTGAGAACCCCTCCTTAGGCAACCTGGTGGTCCCCACTCCTGGGAGGTCTCCATATTGATTCTGAACTTAGTGCAGACACTCAGTATGATGGGTATGATGGTTATAGTCTCCATAGAGAAGGTCCCAGTAGTCTTTGGCCAAGAAGAGTGGCTACATCCATCAAAATGTCTTAATTGACTATGCGTATCCCCTTTCATCCATGCTGCTTTCACTCTTGATTGGAGAATTCTTTCTCTCTCTCTCTCTTTTTTTAACAGATGACAGTGAAAACTGGGAAAATCAAGGTCCATAAATAGGACAAGAAAAGAGCCTAGTATGAAATGAGCCACTTATAGCACATATGCCAGGGCCCAGGAGACATCACAGAGGAAACGGTGTAAACATGAGGGCAGCTCTCACTGCTATCCTGGAAACCTGCTCTAGGGAGATGGCAATAGACACTGAAGACACTTAAAACTCATAGGAGAAACCTGGAGGATGCAGAGAGCTCAACACTAAAGTAGACTTGTAATACACCCACCAAGAATCAGAGAACATTGTGGAAGAGGGGGCAGAAAGATGATATGAGCCACAGGGTGGGAACGAGTATCTTGAAGTATTGTTGCCATTCCTCCCCTCCCTCTACCAGAGACTGACTGATGCATTCATAGTCCCATAGTGAATACCAATAATCGCTCTGAAGAGGGTCCTCAGTGGAATAGGGCTTGGGAAGAGGGAATACAAGGGGGATATAATAGGATAACATGAGGAGAATGGAACTGACATGTGATTTGTTTATACAGTAAACTAAATAAAAAAAAAATAAAAAGGATAAGACTTGAAGCTGGGCTTGGTAGTGCATACCTTTAATCCCAGTACTTGAGAGGCAGAGATAGGAAAGTTTGAGGCCACCCTGAGACTACGTAGTGAATTTTAGGTCAGCCTGGGCTAGAGTGAGACTCTACCTTGACAATCCCCCCCCAAAAAAAAATAAATAAATAAACAAAAAAGGCTTGAATAATGGGAAAAAATCCCAGTGCCAGATCATGGAGGCTACAGAAACCCCTAAAAGAATATAGCCTATTGGTTATATGTCTCAGTTGCCCACCAAAATGAGGTAAGTTCCTATTTCTGAAGACACTATATACTTTGGTTGCAGACTTACGGAAATCAAGCTGGAACTGAATTGGGAGCTTCCTTTCTGCTGTTTAGCTTTTTTATAACACTGCTGGAAGGCTCTAGAAGAGAAAAGTCATCAATAGTCTTATCCAGATGTGAACTCTTTTGTATTTCACAACTGACCTGTAAAGTAACATGTGCTTACTGTTGCAATGCTGGCATGATTATTACTGATGTAACCAACCACTTTCTGACTGAATTTGAAGCTCACTCCACGGGAGGGAATTCATCTCTGGTACTATAAATCTGGTCAAAAGCCTGGCTAGGGTGATCATAGGCTGTAGAGGATAATCTACTATTGTTGGGACAAGTTGCCAAGTTGCCTCCTAATATTTGTTTATACCAATACATAATGCTGCCCTCAGCCTCCCTTAGGGAATCTTCTCTCTCTGTGTGTGTTGTGTGTGTTGGGGGCTGGTGGATAGCAATTAATGCAGAGATGCATATTTGGTCTAAGTGTTGAGAAGAAGTGATTATTGTGTGCTCATCCCTAAATGATACATCTGTATCACCCCCTTCAAGGCTCTGGGATCATCATGCAAGAGAGGACAGAATATAAGAGCCAGAAGATGATGAAGAATCCTGTGGAATGCTGTCTTCTGGGCATAGCATAGCCATTATAGTCATGAACTCACAGTAGCTATGGATTCCTGCACAAGTTTGAGCCTGTCAACAATCTATCACAGACAGGGGAGGTGCCCCAGGAAGCATCAGTCCTCCTAAAGGAGCCATTGGCAGTTAATGTCTGTTGGGGGAGGGAGTCATGTTGTTCAATTCTTTAGCCAGAGGTAAGTTGTTATGCTTCAGTGAGTAACTGCCCCCCCGCCACCACCTAGGCTCATGCAAACAACCCTAATTAAACTGAATGACACACATACATGCACATACACATATGAAAAATCCCAAACAAACCAAAAAACAAAATCCATGAACCATGAAAGTAGGCGGTGGACTAGTTGGGAAGAAGTGGGGCTTAGCAGGAGATAAGAAAGAGAAATGGGTGTGAGGGGCAATTCAAAATACACTATATACATGTGTGAATTTGTAAAAATAAAATTAATAGGACTGGAGAGATGACTCAGCAGTTAAGGTGCTCTCCTGCAATGCTTAACAACCTGAGTTTGATTCCCCAGTGCCTGCATAAAGCCAGATGTGCAGAGTAGTGCATGCATCTAGAGTTCATTTGCAGTACTACAGGCCCTGGGACATCCATATTATCTTTCTCTCTCTCCTTGAAATATATGAATAAAATATTCTTTCTCTCTATCTACCTCTTTCTTGCTCTCACTCTCCAATAAATAAAATAATGAATAAAAAAGAAATCTATCTATCTATCTATCTATCTATCTATCTATCTATCTATCTATCTATCTTTTTTTCTCAACTCTCTAGAAAATGTGAAAAATACAAAACAGTGACAGGCTGGATTTGACCCACAGTCTATACCATTTGTTCATTCCTTACTTACATGATCATTCCTCTCCTTGTTTGCTCTTCCTGTCACTGATCTTTCAATCTCTCTCTCTTCTTTTTTTTTTTTTTTTTTTTTTGGTTTTTCGAGGTAGGGTCTCACTCTAGCTCAGGCTGACCTGGAATTCACTCTGTAGTCTCAGGGTGGCCTCGAACTCTTGGCGATCCGACTACCTCTGCCTCCCGAGTGCTGGGATTAAAGGCGTGCGCCACCACGCCCGGCTCAATCTCTCTCTTCTTATCACTCCTGCGTCTTCTTCTTCTTTTTTTTTAATTCAAAAACATTTTATTTATTTATTTGCAAAGAGGGGGTAGGGGAGGAATGAAAGTGCCAGGGCCTCTAGCCACTGCAAACAAACTCCAGATACATGTGCCACTTTGTGCATCTGGCTCTACGTGGGTACTGGGGAATCAAACCTGGGTCATTAGGCTTTGCAGGCAAGTGCATTAACTGCTGAGCCATCTTTCCAGCCCTCTTAATTTTTTTAAAAATATATTTCATTTATTTATTTGCAAGGAGAGAGAGAGAGAGGGAGAGAGAGAGAAAGAGAGAGAGGAAATCATTCAGTAAAGATATTTCTCTAGGGACATATTAATGGCAAATCCATGTAACTCCCTGCCTAGAACATATTTACATTACACTGAGGACAAATTGTTGCCCCTTTTTACTATGGAAATGCTTCACTTAATATATCTTATTAGGGGCTAAGCTAGAGTCTGTGTTGTTGGAAGTGAGCTCTTAGCACTGGTAGCATCCAATCCAACACAAATGGTGGTAAATCTTTCGATGTTATTGAATCCATGAATAACAATCACCCTTGCCACTATGGTTACCTTACTCCTGAACACAATGGATGAGGTTGGTATTTTTCCTTTTTTCTTTTTCTTTTTGTTTTCTCAAGGTAGGGTTTTCACTATAGCTCAGGCTGATCTGGAATTCACTATGTAGTCTCAGGGTGGCATTGAACTCACAGCGATCCTCCTACTTCTGCTTCCCAAGTGCTGGGATTAAAGGCGTGTGCCACCATGCCCTGCTCTATTTTTTTTTTTTTTTTTGTTAATTTGAAGCAGGGTCTGGTCTCACTGTATCCCAGGCTAACCTACAATTCACTCTGTAACACAGGCTGGCTTCAAACTCACGGTGATCTTCTTACTTCAGCCTCCTAAATGCCTCCACATGTGGCTCAAGATTGGTTCTTGGTAGGTAAGATATTGAACGACATTTTCTCCTGTTGAGACTTTTCTGCAGTGGAAGATCTTTGTATCCATACAGGATACAAATATTCTCAAATTCTGGGTTATTCTGGGAAATCTGTCCTTACCACATTTTCCCATTCACCCTTGTTACCAAACCTCCAAACTTGTTTCTCCCATGTTACTGACCATCTAGCTAAATTATTCAGCGCTACCCAGAAATTGATGTAAATCTCTGCTGTTTACCTCCTGCATCAGGTTCTACCTATTGCAAAAATTACTATTCCTTGTTCTTCAGGGCCACCTTTAGGGCATTGTACTGCTGCAGTTCTCTCTTTAGCTACAGGATATTCCTGCAGATTCATTTTGCTTCCTCGGGTCACTTCTTTGATCTGGTCAGTTCACCCCTCCTAGGGCAACCTGGTGGTCTCCTACTCCTGGGAAGTCACTATATTGATGCTGGACACTTGATTGGCATAGTACACTGCAGCCCAGAATTCCTGGAGTCCAGTGATCCTCCTGCCTCAGCCCCCTAAGCAGCTGAGACTACAGTCATGTTCTGGGCCTGACCTCAGGTTGCGTTTCATAAGTGATTCTCTACAAAGCTATTAAAAGGAGGTGAAGAAGTGGGGGCACTATCGTGAGACACCTGTCATTGACCTCACCATTGCCTTAGCACCCGCCCTGTGACTCTTACAGTCAGCACTCTCTTGATTTTGAGAGGTTGCTGTGTATTCTTAGTTTTACAGATTATGCAGTGGACAGTAGTCATAGTGGACAGCTCAGTTTACTTGTCCCTTGGTGTCCATGGCTAGGCCCTCAGCCTTTACCAGCCAGGACATGTTTCTCAGAAGAGAAAAAGTATGTGTTTGTGAAAGGGTGGCTGATTTCTTACCCTGAATTAGCCAAAAGGCTGAGAAGCAACTGGCTGACTTCTTGATGTAATTGGTCATCCTTTTTTTTTTTTTTTTTTTTTTTTTTTTGAGAGAGAAAGAGAGCAAGAGAGAGAGAGAGAGAGAGAGAGAAGTCCATTAGTTTAATTTCTGCTTTCTTTACCATCTCTAACATCTGCAGACAACATGTAAATCTTGTTACTGTGGTATTTTTTTCTCCACCCATTTGTCTCTAAGGGTTTATGGGGATATATCACCACTTAGTCTTCTTATAAATTTTGGTTGCATTTAATCTTATATCAATTTTGAGTAACATTTTATGGGAAGATTCTGCAAGATTCAGCCCATGCTGTCACTGTTATCACCATCTTCCCCTTTCAAGCCTTTGATTAAGGTTTTAGTGTGTATCCTTCAGGGATGTGAAACCACATTTTGTTATTTTCCTCCACGATAAGGGAATCAAGGTGGAGATTTTACTATTAGCCACACTGCTATTCCAACTTTGTGTTCAGGAATGGGACAATAATCAAAGAGTGGGTTGGTGAACTTTCTGGGCCTATTGCAAGAAAGATAGATCTAGCCCAAGTAGCATGTATTACTTGACACTCCTAAGACTTGCTCTTTCTAGCATATTGTGGTTGAGTTGACTTCTATGTCCATAAAGGTGAATGCTAGCTGAAAACCACTGTCCAGTGATACCCACAAAGGCTGGATATTACTCTTATTTATTTATTTATTTTTTTGGCTTTCCAAGGTAGGGTTTCACTCTGGCTGAGGCTGATCTGGAATTCACTATGTAGTCTCAGAGTGGCCTCAAACTCATGGCGAGCTGATCCTCTTACCTCTGCCTCCCAAGTGCTGGGATTAAAGGTGTGTGCCACCATATCTGGCTTAGGTATTCCTCTTATCCAATGCATATTCACCCTGGCTGGTGGCTTAGGTTTTTGTAAGACAAGGGAGTAGTTTATAACTCATCTTTGGTGCAGAATCTCATCATCATCCCTGAACTCATAGGGTTAGTTACAGTAGAGTACCACCTACCTATGGTCATCATTTGAAGAGTACATGTGTTTGAACCTCAGATGTTCTCTGTTATAATGAGGGGAGTATTCTTTGGATTCTTTTGACAAAATTATTCTTGGCATATAGTTATAGACAGTTTCAGGGTAGAAGGGCCCCCAAAAGTAGAAGCAAGGAGTGCCCTTGAGCCTGGAAGGGGGAATCTGCTTCTTTTACCTATTTCTTCCCTAAAGGAGCCCACACAGCCTCCATCTTGCTCAAGGACAGGCACATAAAGGGGAATCTGGTTTTTCTTGATCTCTTTTTTTTTTTTTTTTTCTAGAAGAGAAAATTAAGGGATCAGATTACTGGGCTGGGGAGATGGCTTAGAAGTTAAAGAAGCATGCTTGCAAAGCCTGCCTTTCCTAGGTTTGATTTCCCAATATACACATAAATCCAGATCCACAAAGTGGCACGTGTATCTGGAATTTGTCTGCAGTGGCAAGTCCATTCTCTTTCTTTCTCTCTCCCTTTCCCCTTTCTTTCTCTCTTTTACAAAGAAAACTAATTAAATAAATAGAAGAGGTCTGGAGAGATGGCTTTGCGGTTAACCTATGCTGACCTCATTCTCAGCTGGAGAATCTGTTTTTCTTTTTCAGAAGGCAGCAAGAACTGAGGAGATAAACCACCACTAGCACATCAGCTAGGGTCCAGGTGAAACCACAGAGGAATTAGCGAGATGAACAAGAGTGCTGCTTCTATGGTGAGACTGGCAACCTGTGCCAGGGTGAAAGAGACACTGAGGATACTCAACACATACCAAAGCAGAAATCCAGAAACTGCTGAGAGTTTAACACTGAAGTGAACTTAAAACATACCCTCCTCAGCTCAGGGAATTTTACAGAAGAGGGGGCAGAAAGATTGTAAGAGCCACAGGGTGGGAGGGCATATCAGGAGGCATTGCTCCCATCACAATGACTGACTGATGTTCTCACATCTTATAATCACAACTCCAGGGAGAATACCAGCAATTCCACTGAGGAGGGCCCTCAGCAGAATGAGGGCAGGGAGGAGGGAAATAATGGTACGTAACACATGATATGTCCATATGAAATATAGACTTAATAAAAATACAATAAAGGGTGGGTGGAACATGAGTTATGAGATAAGAACATTTGAGTAAATTCAGATGCACATGAATCCCTAAAACCCACTGTATCTCCAAGCCTCTCTCACCAATAAAAGGAATACTTCCTATCCATCCAATAAAACTAGCTATAACTTGTGTGTGGACTCTGCTGTGACCATCCTTCCAGGAGACACCATGAAGGCTCACATTCTGTCTTAACAATTTTCATTATATTTTGACCCATGAATGAGTCATCCATCATATCTGAAAGGGGGTGTGAGATCTTTCAGTGCTAGACACTCCTCCGTCCCTTCTTTTCAGCACTATTTTTGGGTCATGCCAATGGTCATCACCATCTGAAAAGAGAAGCTTCTCTAACCAGAAGTGAGAGTAGCATTAATATATGAGTGTGAACATTAAGTGTAGTGTTTTCAGGGCAATTTGGTGAGAATAATATATGCATTTATCCAGACAGGAGCAGGCTTTATACCCCTAAGGCTCATGACCTCCTCTGACATAGGCTTTTGATTAGGTTTTCAGTACCAGGCACGTATTCTCTCCCATAGAGTGGACCTTCAGTCCAATTAGAGAGTAGTTGGTTTCCCCCAGAGCAGACATGCCACTATTACACTCGTTCAGTCAATTGGCCTATCTGGCCAAACTTGGTTTCCAGTGTTCACTGTTTTTACCACTGCTGACTTTTGTCTTTCATAAGGCTGCATACAGTGCACCTTTTCCAAGCTTTCAGTTGGCTGGGCTATGGGGAGAAGGTTTTCTGCTCAGCACCAGCTTGATTTCTCAGTGCCTCTACTGCTCAGGCATGTGAAGTCTTCAGAAATAGTGTCTTACCATCTCTTTCTCATGGGAAACCAAAGGCCTTGGCAATAGCCTATAATGTTTTGGAGGTAACAGGGACCTCACTGGCCAACAACTCACTGGAAGGTATCCCATCCCCTGGCACTGAAAATTTTCTAGTAACAGTCTATGGCTTCTGGATGTGCCATTATTCAAGAAAGTAGATTTTCATATGTCTTATTCAGAATATCTTGAATTTTGATTGACCCTCCCCACCCCCACCTTTCTTTTATACAATCTTTTCCCTTGACCTCACTTAGGCCTTTCCCCTCTCAGTAATCTATTCTACTTACATATATACAATACCATCCCCTTAAGACCTTCCCTCTCCTCCCTCCCTTATAGCTTTTTTCTCGCTTATGGGTCTCTGCTACTGATTTTTGGTTCCAGATCACACACAAGTCTATGCATTTGTAGTTAGGATCCACATATGAGAGAGAATATGCAACGTTTGGCTTTCTGGGCCTGGGTTACTTCACTTAGTATAATCCTTTCCAGATCCATCCATTTCCCTGAAAATTTCATTTTTCTTTACCACTGAATGGAGCTCCATTGTGTAGAGATACCACATCTTTGTTATCCATTCATCTGTGGATGGACGTCTAGGCTGGTTCCATTTCCTAACTGTTGTGAATACAGCAGCAATAAACATGGCTGTGCAAGTATCTCTAAGGTAGTGAGAAGAGTCATTAGGATATATGCCTAGGAGTGCTATAGCTGGATCATATGGCATATTTTTAGCTGTCTCAAGAACCTCCACTCTGATTTCTACAATGGCTGTACCAGATTACATTCCCACCAACAGTGCAGAAGAGTTCCCCTTTTACCACATCCTCGCCAACACTTATTGCCATTTCTTTTCTTTTTTTTTTAAAAAATTAATTAATTAATTTATTTATTAAAAAGAGGGAGAGAGAGAGATATTGAGAAAGTGAGAGTGGGCACACCAGGGCCCCTAGCCACTGCAAACGAACTCCAGATATATCTGGCTTAGGTGGGACCTGGAGAATTGAACCTGGGTACTTAGGCTTCACAGGCATGTGCCTCAACTGCTAAGCCATCTCTCCAGCCTGCCATTTGTTTCTGTAATGGTAGCAATTCTTACGGGTGAGAGATAGAATCTCAAGGTAGTTTTGCTTTGCATTTCCCTGATGGTGAAGGATGTAGAACACTTTTTTAGATGTTTATATGCCATCTATATTTCTTTCAACAAGAACTCTCTATTTAGTTCCATAGCCCACTTTTTGATTGGGTTGTTTGATTTCTTATTGTTCTGTTTTTTGAGTTCTTTGTATATTCTGGATATTAATCCTCTGTCAGATGTGTAGCTGGCAAAGATTTTCTCTCATTCTGTAGGTTGTCTCTTTGCTCTATTCACACTGTCCTTTGCTGTACAAAAGCTTTGTAATTTCATGAGATCCCAGTAGTTGATTAGTGGTTTTATTTTCTGAGCAATTGGGGTTATATTCAGAAAGTCATTACCTATGCCAATATGTTGAAGGGTTTCCCCTACCTTTTCCTCTAGCAGTTTCAGAGTTTCAGGTCTAATATTATGGGCCTGATCCACTTAGATTTGATTCTCATGCATGGAGAAAGACAAGGATCTATTTTCATCTTTCTACATATAGATATCCAGTTTTCACAGCATCAGTTTTTGAAGAGGCTGTCTTTTATCCAATGAATGTTTTTGGCTTTTTTTTTTTGTCAAAAATCAGATGACTGTAGCTGCCTGAATTAACATCTGGGTCCTCTATTCTGTTCCATTGATCTACATGTCTGTCTTTGTGCCAGTACCATGCTGTTTTTGTTACTATGGCTTTGTAATATAGCTTAAAATTGGGTATAGTGATACCACCAGGCTTATTTTTGTTGCTCAAAATCATTTTGACTATTCAAGGTTTTTTATGCTTCCAAATGAATTTTAGGATTGTTTTTTCTATTCCTGTGAAGAATGCCATTGGAATTTTAATAGGGATTGCATTAAATGTGTAGATTGCTTTTGGTAAGATTGACATTTTCACAATGTCGATTCTTCCAAACCAAGAACATGGGATGTTTTTCCATTTCTTAGTGTCTTCTGCAATTTCTTACTTGAGTGTTTTAAAGTTCTCATTGTAGTGATCCTTCATTTCCTTGGTTAAGTTTATTCCAAGGTACTTTATTTATTTATTTATTCATTCATTTATTTATTTTTTTGAGGCAATTGTGAATGGGAGAGATTCCCTGATTTCATCTTCTGCATGTTTGTTGTTAGCATATAGGACAGGCACTGATTTCTGTGTATATATTTTGTATCATGCTATGTTGCTAGAAGTGTTTATCAGCTCTAACAGTTTGTTTGTAGAATTTTTAGGGTCTTTTATGTATAGAATCATATCATCTGTGAATAGTGATAATTTGATCTCTTCCTTTGCAATTTGTATCCCTTTTATGAGTATCTCTTGCCTTATTGCTATATCTAAGACTTCCAGTACTATATTAAATAAGAGTGGAGACAGTGGACATCCTTGTTTTGTTCCTGAATTTAGTGGAAAAGCTTCAAGTTTTTCATGATTTAGTATTATGTTGTCTGTAGGTTTCTCATAAATAGCTTTTATTATGTTGAGATATGTTCCTTCTTTTCCCAGTTTCTGTAATACTTTTACCATGAAAGGATGTTGGATTTTGTCAAATGCCTTTTCTGCATCTATTGATATGATCATGTGATTTTTGTCCTTCAGACCATTTCTATGATGTCTTACATTTATTGATTTGTGTATGTTGAACCATCCCTGCATCCCTGGGATAAAGCCAACTTGGTTGGGGTGAACAATCTTTGTGATATATTCTTGTATTCTGTTTGCCAATATTTTGTTCAGAATTTTTGCATCTATGTTCATGAGAGAGATTGGTCTGTAATTTTCTTTTTTTGTTCTGTCTTTGTCTGATTTTGGTATGAGGGTGATGCTAGCTTCATATAAGGAGTTTGGTAGAATTCCTTCCTTTACTCTTTTATGGAACAGTTTGAGAAGCAGTGGTGTTAGTTCTTCCATGAAGGTCTGGTAAAATTAACCAGTGAATCCATCTGGGCCTGGGCTTTTTTTAGTTGGGAGACTTTTTTTTAATTTGTTTATTTTCATTTATTTATTTGAGAGTGACAGAGAGAGAAAGAGGGAGAGAAAGAGAGAGGGAGAGAGAGAAAGAGAAAGAGAGAGAGAGAGAATGGGTGTGCCAGGGCCTCTAGCCACTGCAAATGAACTCCAGATCTGTGTTTCCCCTTGTGCATCTGGCTAATGTGGGTTCTGAGGAATCAAGCCTCGAACCAGGGTCCTTAGGATTCACAGGCAAGCACTTAACCACTAAGCCATCTCTCCAGCCCCAGGGAGACTTTTTATAACTGCTTGGATCTCCATACTTGTTATAGGTCTATTTAAGTAGTTTATTTCATCTTGATATAATTTTGGTAGGTCATATGAATCAAGGAAATCATCCATTTCTTTCAGATTTTCAAACTTAGAGGCATATATATTCTTAAAGTATGTCCTTATAATTGTCTGAATTTCTTTGGTATCTGTTGTAATGGTGCCTTTTCTGCCTTTAATTTTATTATCTCTTTCTTTTGGTCAGATTTGCTAAGGGTTTATCAATCTGGTTTATCCTTCCAAAGGACCAACTCTTTGTTTCATTGATTCTTTGGATTGTATTTTTGGTTTCGATTTCATTAATTTCTGCCCTAATCTTTATTATTTCTTTCAGTCTACTGATTTTTGGTTTGCCTTGTTCTTCTTTTTCCATGGCTTTAAGGTGAAGCATTAGGTCATTTACTTGAGACCTTTCTAATTTCTTAACATAAGCACTTAAAGTTATAAATTTCCTTAGGACTGCCTTCATTGTGTCCCAAAGGTTTTGGTATATTGTGTTCTCATTATCATTTGACTCTATAAATTTTTTTATTTCCTTCTTGATTTCTTCATTGACCCATTCAGCATTTAGTAGTGTATTGTTTAGTTTCCATGATTTTGTGTATGCTCTATAGCTTTTCTTGCTATTGATTTGTAGTTTGATTCCATTGTGGTCAGATAGAATGCAAGGAATTATTTCAATTTTCCTGTATTTGTTAAGATTTGCTTTGTGTCCTAATATATGGTCTATTTTAGAGAATGTTCCATGTGCTGCTGAAAAGAATGTGTATTCTGCAGCATTTGGCTGTATTGTCCTGTATATATCTGTTAGGTCCATTTGTTCTATGACCTCATTTAATTCCGATGCTACTCTGTTTATTTTTTGCTGGGATGACCTGTCAAATGATGAGAGTGGGGTGTTGAAGTCACCCACTATAACTGTGTTTGGTGTTATCTGTGACCTTAGTTCTAATAGCGTTTGTTTGATGAAGTTGGGAGCCCCCATGTTAGGTGCATATATGTTTAGGATTATAATGTCCTCCTGTTGGATTGTGCCTTTAATCAATATAAAGTTACCTTCCATGTCTTTCCCAACTAATGTTGGACTGAAGTCTACCTTGTCAAATATTAGGATAGCAACCCCTGCTTGTTTTCTAGGCTCATTTGCTTGAAACACCACTTTCTAACCTTTCACCCTAAGATAGTGTCCATCCTTTGTAGAAAGGTGAGTTTCTTGGAGGCAAAAAATTGAAGGATCCTGCTATTTAACCCAGTCTGGAAACCCATGTCTTTTGGTTGGGGCATTGAGGCCATTGATATTAGGAGATATTATTGAGTGCTGGAGAGATGGCTTAGCAGTTAAGGCACTTGCCTGCGAAGCCTAAGGACCCAGGTTTGATTCTCCAGGTCCCACATTAGCCAGATACACAAGGTGGCACATGTGTCTGGAGTTTGTTTGCAGTGGCTGGAGGCCCCTGGTGCACCCATTCTTACTGTCTCTATCTCTCTCTATGTCTCAAACAAATAAAAAAAAAGAGATATTATTGAAAGGTGTGTATTTATTTTTGCCATTTTTTTGTAGTTCTTCCAGTTTTACCTTTGATCTCTTGTATTAAGTAGTATTTGAGTATGATGTGTTTTTCTTTCTCTTCACCATGGAGGATCCTTTCAAGTATTTTCTGTAGAGCTGGTTTTGTCTTCAAATATTACTTTAGCCTGCTTTTGTTGTGGAATGTCCTTATTTCTCAGTCTATTTGAATGGATAGCTTTGCAGGATAAAGTAACCTTAGTTGACAGTTGTTATCTTTCAGAACTTGGTATACATCACTCCAAGCCCTTCTGGTTTTTAAAGATTGTGTTGAGTAATCTGCTGTGAGCCTGGTGGGCTTGCCTTTGTATGTAATTTGGTTTTACTCTCTAACTGCTTTCAATATATTTTCTTTGGTTTGTATGTTTGGTAGTTTAATTATAATATGGCAAGAAGAGGTGCTTTCCAGGTTTTGTCTATTTGGTGTTCTAAAGGATTCCTGTGTCTGCATTGGCACCTCTTTCCCAATTTGGGGGCAGTTTTCTTCTATGATTTTGTTGAAAATGCCTACTATGCCTTTGGAGTGAAATTCTTCTCCTTGTAATATACCCTGAATTCTTTAGTTTGATCTTTTCATGGTGTCCTGAATATCTTGAAATTACCATTCATACTTTCCTATTAACTTGTCTTTCTCTTTGTTGGACTGTATTAGATCTGTCACCTGGTCTTCTAGTTTAGATATTCTGTCCTCTCCTTCATCCATTATACTGGTGAGATTTTCTACAGAGTTTTTAATTTCTTTGACTGTGCTCTTCATTGCTAGTAATTCTGACTGTTTTTCTTTATTATTCCTATTTCTTTATTTATGTCTTGTATTGACCTCTTTATTTCATTGCATTGGTTTCCTGTGTCTTCTTTGATTCCTTTGATTTCCTCTTTGACTTCTCTGAGCATGTTTATAATCATTCTTTTGAAATCTTTCTCAGGCATTTCCTCTAACTCAGTATCACTGGAGGTCATTTCTGATGAATTAATACTTTTTGGTAGATTTATATTGTCTTAATTTTTGGTGTTTCTTGTGTTATAGTGTGTATATTTTTGCATCTTGGATTAACTTAATGCTTGGATTTTCTAGTTAGCTGCAGTAGTACTAGATGTATTAATCAATCTGATGTTATATATCTTCAGGGTAGGAGCTTAAGGTGCTAGGTGTGGCTCTTAAGACTCTCAGTGTATCTACAAAAGTGACCCTTGATGTTGAGTTTGTCTGCTATGAGAGTATTCAAGTAGGTTGTATGGAACAAAATAGATTCTAAAATTTAACTAAACAATGTACACATTCAATGAAAAACAGCACCGAGTATTTATGCAAGAGTAGGTATTATGACCACCAGATCCTCTAACAATGTCTCAATTCCTTAGCTTGTGTGTTGCCCCACACTCTTAATCCTGTCAACTAGGAGGTTAAGATTTCTGGTCTGTTGAGGGTTCCATGTCAGCTTGTGACCAAGTGAGACCCTTCCCTAATGAAGAACAGAAGAGGAAACAAAGCCACTATAAATCAGGAAGCAACAAATGAGAAGCACAAAATATAGCTTATTTAAGTAAGGCAAATCTGACTATCCATCAGATTTAAGATATAATTTATCATGATATGGAAGGTGCAATTAGCATTTCCTATTCAAGCCTATATACCAGGTTTATTTGGTGGGTACTGACCTGGTGTAATCCCAGTTACCTTTTGGGATGATTTTGGTCTCAGTTTTGCTGCACTCCTGCTTGGGTCTCTCTTTGGTGCACTTTAAGTTCAAGTAGGCTGGCTGGCTTGCTGGATCGCTGCTCTGGTCACCAGTGCTGGGTGCTGTGAGCTCTCTTCCCCAGGTCTCTGTTGCTTGCTGGCACTTGCTCTGGTGGTGGGGGAGGGGAGGCTGTGGATGGTGGCTCTAGTTCTCCCACTGGTCCATGTGATCCTCTACTTTGTGATCTATTCCTCTGTTGGTTGCTGTGGTCTTCCCTTTATGTTTCTTGAGTTTGTGAGGAGCTCTAGTGTGAGTGGAAAATCCCCTCACCTGGCTTTTCCTGTGGCTCAAGCTGAGGCTTGCAGCTGTGGCCTCTAGACCTGCTGGAGCTGCTTCTGCCTGCCTATATGGGTTCTAGATGCTCTGAATCTCTCCTACTTCTCTGCTACAGTTGGTAATTTATTATACATCTCACTTTTTAGTAGAGGAGTGTATTTTTTTTTTTTTTGGCTTTTTTATCCTATTCTGCTTTGGCATGATTCCTATTCTGCCATCTTAACCGGAAGTCCTATGGTTCTGTTTTTATACCAGAACTTTGTTGTCTTTGTTACTATGGTTTGTGATATAACTTTAGATTGAATATGATTATACTTCTAGAGATATTTCTTTTGATGAGGATATATTTGGATATCTGAGGCCTGCTGCCATTTCATATAAAATTTGAGATTTTTTTTTATATCTCTGTGAAGAATCATGCTGGAATTTTTATTGGTATTGCATTAAATCTGTATATTGCTTTTGGTAAATGTTGCAGTCAGGTTCACATTTCTGGTAGAAATCAGCCAAGAGCAGCTTGTGGGATATAAGAGGTTTATTTTGGCTTACAAGCTTGAGAGGGAAGCTCCATGATTGCAGCGAAAGTGATGGCTTGAGCAGAGGGTGGACATCACCCCTGGCCAACATAAGGTAGACAATAGCAACAGGAGAGCATGCCAAACACTAGCATGGGGAAAGTGTCTATAATACCCATAAGCCTGCCCCCAACAATACACTACCTCCAGGAGGCATTAATTCCCAAATCTCCATCAGATGGGAATCTAGCATTCAGAACACCTAAGTTTATGGGGGACACCTGAATCAAACCACCACATTCTGCCCCTGGCCCCTATAAACTGATAACCATACATAATGTATGATGCAATGCATTCAGCCAACTTTAAAAGTCCCCAAAGGCTTTTTAAAAAAATCAATTCCAATGATGTTCATACAACCCCATAGTCCAAGATCTTTTAACTGAGCCATAATACCAAAAAAATGACCTCAAAAAACCTATAATGAAGTTGGGCGTGGTGGTGCACACCTTTAATTCCAGAACTTGGGATGCAGAGGTAGGAGAATCACTGTGACTTCAAGGTCACCATGAGACTTCATAGTGAAATCCAGGTCAGCCTGGGCTAGAGTGAGACCCTACCTCAAAAAACCAAAAAAAAAAAAAAAAAAAAGAACAATCATAATGGCACAGAATAAACATTCACACTGCAAAGGATGGCACTGGGCATAGCAAAGAAATATTCAACCAACATAAGATTTAAAACAATCAGGGCAAACATCAAACTCTGTAGCTCCAAATCCAACAACCCTAGTCAGTGACAAATCTCCAAGTCTGATAATTCTAATCAGCAACAGGTCTCTGGAGTTCCAATTCTGTCCCTCCAGCTAGGCTACTCACAGTCCTGGAAAATTTCATCCGTGCCTGGCAGCTCTCTTTGGCAGCCATCTCATGGTCCCAGCATCTTCATTGTGTCTCCACTACAAGCCACTGTTCATCCTCATGGCCCCATGGGGTCTCCATGCAGACATCCAGCAAACCTGCTTCACACTGCCTATGGACATTTCCAAAACACAAGACCATGTTGCATACTCAATGATCCTCTTTCCTGCATTTCTTATACTCTATAGTACCAGGTAGGGTGCCAATTTATTAATCCAGGGCGGAATAAAGCAGACTTTGAACAACAGGACACTCCTTGAGCACTCAGGTCCCTTCCAAAGAGTCTACATTCTTTCTGTTGCCCCAGTACAGGTCAGTTGGCCCAATCTCAATGGTTATAATCTCTCAAACAATTTGCAGGTGAATGGGAAGCAGTTTAGGCTCAAATATTTCATTTTCTTTCTGTGCCATATCCCTCTGCTCACACCAATCCATTTCTATGCAGTGCAACCGTGCACAACTTCTTAGGACATGGGCATAACAGCAAGCTTCTCATACAAACTGTTATCCCAGTCCAAGGAAAGCTCTTTCTCACCCTCATAAGAAAACCCTGACAGTCCATAGTTCTTACTGCATTCAGGTCTTTCAACTCTGACCAGAATAGTCCATCAAGCTGTATTTACAGCACTGCAAAGGCATCTCTTAGGCCAACGTTTCAAATCCTTCCACATATCTCTTGAAAATCAGCTCCAAAAGGCCAAAGCCACACCATCAGGTGTCTAGCAACAATCCCACTCCTCAGTACCACTTTTCTGTTGCAGTCAGGTTTAGCATTGCTGGTAGATATCACCCAACCAAGAGCAGCTTGTGGGGAAAAAGAGGTTTATTTTGGCTTACAGGCTGGAGGAGGAAGCTCCATGATGGCAGGGAAAATGATGGCATGAGCAGAGGGTGGACATCACCCCCTGGCCAGCATCAGGTGGACAACAGCAACAGTAGATTGTGCCAAACACTGGCATTAGGAAACTGGCTATAACACCCATAAGACCACCCCCAACAATACACTGCCTCTGGAGGCATTAATTCCCAAATCTCCATCAGCTGGGAACCTAGCATTCAGAATACCTGAGTTTATGGGGGACACCTGAATCAAACCGCCACAGCAGAATTCCCATTTTTACAATATTAATTCTACCGCTCCAGGAGCATGGGAGGTATTTCTTTCTTCACAACTCTTCAATTTCTTTCTTGAGGTTTTTTTTTTAATGTTTTTATTACATAGGTCTTTTACATCCTTGGTTAGTGTTATTCCAAGGTATTTAATTTTTTTTGTTTCTATTGAAAGTGGGACCTCACTGATTTTTTTCTCTGTATATATGTCCTTTGCATATAGAAAGGCTACTGCTTTTTGTGTTGATTTTGTATCCTGTCACTTTAC
The DNA here is from genome assembly GCA_036346955.1 of Dipus sagitta. Lineage (NCBI taxonomy): Eukaryota > Metazoa > Chordata > Mammalia > Rodentia > Dipodidae > Dipus > Dipus sagitta. Next base: position 80,358,822 of record CM070773.1, read on the forward strand.
TGAAGGAATTAATTACCTTTAGAAGTTTTGAGATGAGGACTTTCAGCTTACTTATATAAAGGATCATGAAATCTGAAAATAGGGCTAACTTGACTTATTCCTTCCTAATTTGTATCCCTTTTACTTTTTTCTATCTTTTCTTATAGCTTGGGCTAACACTTCTCATACTATGTTGAAGAGCAGTGGTGGGAGTGGGCACCCCTGTCTTGTTCCCGATCTCAGTGGTATCTCCTTGAGTCTTTCCCCATTAAGTATTATTTGGTGCCAGGGCCTCCAGCCACTGTAAATGAACTCCAGATGTGCCATCTTGTGCATCTGGCTTACGTGGGTCCTGAGGAATCACCCTTGGGTCCTTTGGCTGCACAGGCAAGTTCCTTAACTGCTAAGCCAGCTCTCCAGCCCTAAATTTTTACTTTTGTGTCTAGCTGCATACACTGATATTGCCTCTTTAGTTTCTTCTACCGCATTATATTTTTTTTGTTCATAAAATTACCCACTTCCTTTTTTTTTCAAGATTGGGCAATGACATACATAAAGAATACCAGATTAATCTGTTCTGATTTTTTTTCCTCAGCTGGGGATAAAAAAAGAGTCCTTTGAAGAGCCTTCAGATCAACAGTAATTTCAAAATTTCACAACATGAAGAGGCAGAGTGCAAAGTGAATTTGACACTTTGAAAAATGCTGTAAGCTTCCCAGTAGACAGATGAACATGATTTTACTTCATGAAAGCTGGTTTCATAAGTATTCCATAAACATTGATGTCAGGGTTGTTAACTAATTAATATTAACCTATTGAGAAAGCATTTCTTTTCTACGTGGTTGATTTTCAGTGCGGAGACTAATTAAATATTAAAGACCATGTTAGATGTTTTCTATAATTACAGTTTCTAGCTGTTTTTATAAATGATGTGCCTACATCCAGAGTGAAATAATAATAGGTTATCAATCCATTTTTATTACTAAACACAATGCACAGATTTTGTTTTTTTCTATCTGGCTCTTTTCTTTCCAGGCTTGTCTGAAGTTACTTTATTACCCTTTCCAATTACCCACTGCAAAAAGATACTTCTCTGACCAAAGTTGAGAGAAGCACTAATCTATGGGTATAAGTGTATTTAGAAGGCAGTTTGATGAGCATAACATATTTATTTAGCTAAATGGCAGCAATATCTTCCCTCTTAGGGTCTATGATCCCCAAAGCTGTAGGCTTTTGACTAGGTATTCAGTACCAGGCATGAATTCTCTCTCTTGGTACAGGCCCCAAATCCAATCAGAGAGCAATTGGTTACCTTTCCCACCCCACCCCACAAATAGTCATGCCTTTATTGTACCAGTGGGCACACTTGCCTAGCTGATTGGTTGTATATCTTGCAGGACCCACTGCTGGTTAAGACTGATGACATTTTCCACTCCCCAGTAGCCCCCATAGCACCTTCCAGCACTACTGCAGCACCCCAGTGGGCTTCCAGCTCAGTCCCAGCTTGATTTTTCAGTGTCCTGAAACTGACACATATGGTATCTTCACACAGAAGCATGGTGTCCTCCACAATAGGGTCTTTTATCTAGTTCTAGTGGTACCAAGAGCAGTGTCAATAGCCTAGCAGGATCATTTTTAACTAAAAGAAACCTTAACTTGATTTAAAAAATATTTATTTATTTGTGCGTGTGTGTGTGTGTGTGTGTGTGAGAGAGAGAGAGAGAGAGAGAGAGAGAGAGAGAATAGATATGCCAGGGCCTCTTGCCACTGAAAACGAACTCCAAACACATGTACCACTTTAGGTGAGTACTGGAGGATTAAACCTGGGCCAGATGACTTTGCAAGCAAGTGCTTTAACTGCTGAGCCATTTCCCCAGCACCTAAATTGTTTTAGAATATAAGGTGCTATGATTTTTCATGTGTATGTTGAAAGATGATTACATTTGTTTGACAAGGAAGAAATAAATTGTAATAGGACATTTGCTTCATATGGAGAAAAAAATTGAAAGTCAAATGAAATTTGCTTGTTAAACATAACACAGCTTACCCTCACCAAATGAATGACGTGGATTAACCTAGTAATGGCTTAGCAGTTCTACCCCTTTACATGTGAGACAGACTTCTTGGTATCTTGACATTTGAGGCCTTAAACAATTGATACCTGTAAGAAGGAAAATCACTTCTCATACTTTTGGCCCACCATAACGAGCTATAGCACATGTCAGTCAAAGTTCTTCTTCCACAGCCCCATGTCAGATGGAGCACTCTGGAGTATTTTGTTCACTGACTTTGAACAGACATGATGACTTTTCTGTTGAAGAATTTGCATGTTTTAAGTTCATTTATCACGTATTTATTTAATTTTTAAATGATTTTCTGAGATTAGCATACAAAATGGTGGGTTTAATTATGTTGTTTTCATACATGTGTCATTATACTTTGTTCTCATTCATTCCCCTCCCCTGCTGTCCTCCCCTGTGATATTGCCCTTCTTATTTATCACTGTGCATAAAGAAAATAAGAATACAAACTTACATAGATATCACAAATTTCAGGCATTTTCTAACTAGGCAAAAACTGTTTAATGAGAACCTATATGCAGAATCAAGTTATCTTTATATGATAATCCAAGGAGTGGGCACATTGTTGAAGATTGCCTGAGACTAAGTAGTTTGGGTGAAAGGAATTCACATCACACAGAGGTAACTCCAAAAACCTTTTGTTATGTTATTCATTCATTCATTTAACAGTTTTCCTTTTTTTAAATTTTTAGTTATTTATTTGAGAGCGACAGACAGAGAGAGAAAGAGGGAGAAAGAGAGAGAGAGAGAATGGGCGCGCCAGGGCCTCCAGTCACTGCAAAAAAACTCCAGATGCATGCGCCCCCTTGTGCATCTGGCTAACATGAGGCTATTGAGCCTCAAACCGGGTTCCTTAGGCTTCACAGGCAAGCCCTTAACTGCTAAGCCACCTCTCCAGCCCATAGTTTTCCTTTTTAACATTTTATTCATTTATTTATTTGAGAGAGAGAGAGAGAGAGAGAGAATGGTAGTTGGAATAGATAGCCCTCAATATATTCAGTGTTTTATTAGTTTGTATGTTAAGTGTAGTTTGCATATCTAAAGATATGCAAAGTGTGCGTACCTGGAGTTTCTGAAGTGTGCTGTGCTGTGCGGCTTTTGACTTTTGGCTTGTGCTTCTCTCTCTCTGCTTGGACCTGTGAAGACAGGCCAGCTTCTTCTAACATTATGGAACTCCCCCTGGATCTGTAAACTTCAATAAATCCCTTCCTCCATAACTTCCTTGTCTGGAAGTTCATCTTAGCAAACCTGAATCTGTCTGCTACAGAGAGAGACAGAGAGAATGGGTGCACCAGGGCCTCCAGCCATGGCAAACGAACTCCAGACACATGTGCCACCTTATGCATCTGGCTTACATGGGTACTGGGGAATCCAACCTGGGTACTTTGGCTTTGTATTATAGCACCTTAACTCTTCAGCCCTTGACACAATTTTCTAGAGACCTACTTCTACATGCTGGTCAGTGTGGTTCAGAAAGGATACAGATTCCAAGAATGGATTCATCAGGATTCTTGATTGTAAGATTGTAACTCAAATGCTTTAAGCACAAGAGAATTTCTTGGCTTAGATAACTTGGATATGCAGACTGCTCTTGCCTCTTATGTACTAGATCCAGGGCTAAGTAATGTCATGTAGGCTGGATTTTCATCTAACTGTGCTTTATTTTCTGAGATTAGCTTGAATCCATGGACCTTTCCTTTCCATAACAGTGAAGGTATCTGTGAGTGGCCCAAGACTTCTAGCATTATTAAGGTAGATTCAAAAGAAAAGGGTAGTTCTTCCTTTTTCCAAGAACCAAATCTTTTTTTTTTTTTTTATTAATTAGTTTTGTACTCAGTGAATACAGTCAAGTTGGTACCATTATTAACCTCTTTCCTGTCCTCCCTCCTCCCCCTGGCCCCTCCTTGTTGAGTTATATGGGTCATGCATTGTGGAGTTAGGCCACAGTTATGGGTAGGAGAAATGTCTCTGTGTATCATGACCAAACATGTGGCTCTGACGTTCTTTCAGCCCCTCTTCTGCAAATTTCCCTGAGCCATGTTGGGTTCATTTTCAGTGACGAAGTCTTGGGAGCCTCTGTGTCTCTGGATATCTGATTTGGTAGGAGTTGATTGTTCTCTGTGTCGATCTCCTTCACCCTTGTGCTGGTACCTGGTTCACCAAGAAAAGAGCACCCTTGCTTGTTTTGCCAATTATTCTTAGTTTCAGCTGGGGTCCTTTTGAGGTATAATGGGGTGGTTCTCTCCTTAGGTTCTGCATCTATCTGAACAAGGGAAACAGATTCTCCAACGGAGAATAAAGTTAGCACCAGATAAATAGGATAACCCTTATTTTTAAAAAAATATTTTATTAATTTGAGAGAGAAAGGGAGGAAGAGGCAGAGAGAATGGGTATGCCAGGGCCTCCAAACAAACTCCAGGTGCATGTGCCATCTTGTGCATCTGGCTTGTGTGGATCCTGGGGAATTGAACTGGGGTCCTTAGGCTTCGCAGGCAAATGCCTTAATCACTAAGCCATTTCCCCAGCCCCCCTCTTATTTCTTTAGAGAGAATTTAAAAGGTGTAGGCCCTCTTGTAGCCCACGATTGGTGAATAAGGACATTCAAATGGCTGTGGTGGTTTGTTTCAGAAACTGGGGAAATCACCACTGGGTGGATTTATCTATTCAGTGAACATACTGTAAACTAGCCTTTGGTTCAGGTTTTATACAGTAGTAGCTCCTGCAGTCTTTCAAGGCTTAGATCTCTGAGTACTCATGCCCAGTGTGCTCAGAAGTCCATGCCCTACTTGGGAATTTCCTTTTCCTCAGTGTGTAAGTGTCCAAGTGCATGACCAGAAGTCCCTTTGAGGAAGGTTTGGGGAAAGGGTTACTCCTGGAGAACTGGCTTCGACTATATCATATGTCTGGAAATGTTTTTCTTATCATTATTTATTTATGTGAGAAAGAAAGAGGAAGAGAGAGAGAGAGAGAGACAGAAAATGGGCACACCATGGCATGTAACCATTGCAAATGAACTCCAGACACATATGCCACCTTGTGCATCTGGCTTTACTTACGTACTGAGGAATTCAACCTGAGTCCTTTGCCTTTGCAGACAAGCACCTTAACCACTGAGCAATCTCTCCAGCCCTGCAAATAATTTTAAGTTCAGAAATTGGACAAGGAATTGAGTAGCAATTACCTTGCCATTGCTGGGACAAAAGACCTGGCCAGGAGAAACTTATGGGAGGAAAGCATTCATTTCAGGCTTCCGGTTTGGAAAGGAAGTTTCATTATGGCAGGGAAGGCAGGACAGGCCTGCGCAGGAAGCATGGGTCATGTCTCCATGTTGACCAGAAGTAGTTTCAGTGAGCCAGCTCTGAACAACCAGTGGTCTGGATTAATAAACCTCAAGGTCTACTCCCAGTGAAATGCCTCTTCCAGCAAGGCTCCACCTCCCAAAGGCTCCCCAACTCTCCCAAATTGCCACGAGCTGGCACCACCAAGTATTTGAAACACATGGGCTCTGGGGACATTGCATTCAAACCACCACAGATTATGACATTAAAGAAAAAGCACATCTGTTCTGGTAAGCCTTCACTGATTTCTTTGGAGCAGAAGCAGGTCCTTGTTGGTCTGGAGTGCTGGGCTCCAGTCGGTATCTCCTGAAATCTCCACTGGCCAGTCCTTCTTGGCAGCCAAGCATGCACTCATTGTGACAGTCATGTCTCCTTGCTTCTGGCAGTTAAATACAGCCACCTGACCTCTACTGTTTTGTTGGGAAGTGCTAGCATATCCATTGCTTTGTCATATAATTGACATTATATCTTTTAAGATCCCTGCCTACTGAGCAGGGCTGTGGAATATTTTGTCAATGACTTAGAAAGGGAGTCAGTAGTGGGTTTGTGAGTAGGGGGTTGTAATAAACTTGTGTTTCAGATAGGTCACTCTGGCAGCTTTCTGCTGCTCTTACCAGCACATTTCCTCTGGACCCGATGGTGTATCTTCCTCGCCTCCTCATGTAGTATATTCATCTGGTGAGTCTCCTGCTTTTACTTAACATGTCCGTCCATATCAGCAGGCTCCCCCGCCTTTTCCTTTCTTTTTTCTTTTTCTTTCTTTCTTTCTTTTTTTGTTTTTTGAGGTAGGGGTTTGCACTGGCCCAGGATGACCTGGAATCCACTATGTAGTTTCAGGCTGGCCTCAAACTCACGGTGATCCTCCTACCTCAGCCTCCCAAGCGCTGGGATTAAAGGTGTGTGCCGCCATGCTTTTTTGTCTGAACCTTTTAAGCACTTTCTTAGCCATCTGGTAAAGCAATAATGACATTTTATTTCCATTAATGTGTTTTATCACTTTCTCCATGATTTTAGAATCTGTCCTAGAAGCAAATTTACATAACCTCATAGAGTTCTTGCCTGAGGTGACACTTTTTATCTTGTCAGAATGCACCCAGATCAATAAACTCCCTCCATGCAGTCTTATATCCAGCCTCCTTGGTCAAGACCAGCAGGATCAAGCCCTACACTGACTCCCCAGTCTCTGCCATGACATGTTGGTTATGTCTTGTGGCATCTTTGGGGAATATTCCCTTTCCTCTCTTACTTGCTGGATTGTGCCAGAGCCCAGTCTTAGTTATAGGCTTGCTGGTTAAGGAGAATCAATGGGCAAAGTCCTGAGGGAGGTGTGTATTGTCTGGTGGGATAGAATCCTGTTTTGTCTTCCAATAAGTGGCAGCATCTTCCCCTTCCTTCCTACCTACTTTCCTTTCTGCCTTCCTTCCTTCCTTTTCTCTTTTTGCATGTGTATATACGTGTGTGCATGTCATATGTATGGGTACACCTGTGTTGTACAGGTTTGTATGCTGTTGTGAGCACATACATGTGGAGGCCAGAGGACAATCTTGGGTGTCATCCTCAGGAACACTGTCTACCTCCTTTGTGACAGGATTCTCACTGGCCTGTAGCTCACCAGTTAGGCTAAACTGACTGGCCAGTGAGTTCCAGTGATACTTCTGACTCTGTCTTCCCAACAGTGGGATTACAGATGCATGCCACCATGCTTGGCATTTACATGAGTGCTGAGGATAAAACTCAGGTCCTCATATTTGCAAGGTATTGCAGTCAGGTTCACATTGCTGGTAGAAAACACCAGACCAAGATCAGCTTGTGAGAAAAATGGTTTATTTTGGCTTACAGGCTCGAGGGGAAGCTCCATGATGGCAGGGGAAAATGATGACATGAACAGAGGGTGGACATCACCTCCTCACCAACATCAGGTGGACAACAGCAATGGGAGAGTGTGCCAAACAGTGGCATGGGGCAGCTGGCTATAACATCCATGAGCCAGCCCTCAACAATATACTGCTTCCAGGAGGCTTTAATTCCCAAATCCCCATCAGCTGGGAATTTAGCATTTAGAATACCTAAGTTTATGGGGGACACCTGAATCAAACCACCACACAAGGCAAGTACTTTACCCACTTAGCTATCTCCCAGGCTCTTACAAGAGAGAAAAATGGCCATTCTGTAGGTTGAGTGAGCAGAGGCGTCTAGAGTTCAAAATTGGAAGGGCATCTGGCCATATAATCCCAATGGTCAGCTCCCCTTTTCCCCAACTAGTCCCCAACTCTGCATTAGAGATTGACTTTTCCATTGTTTGGCTAGCTCTAATGAGGTCTTTTATTCTTCTAGGGTGTCAGTTACATGTGCCAATAGTGTCCAATTCCATTTTAATTAACAATTTACTTTTTTAAAAAAACATATATTTTATTTATTTATTGACAGAGAGAGAGAGAGAGCAAGAATGGCATGCCAGGGCCTCCAGCCACTGCAAATGAACTCCAAATGCATGTGTACATCTGGCTTACATGGGTCCTGGGGAATTGAACCAGGCTCCTTTGGCTTTGCAGGCAAATGCCTTAACCACTAAGCCATCTCTCCATACCCTAATAAACAATTTTCTGTACTTCTGAAATGTCTAATAAATTACACCAATGACAGCTGGGCATAGTGGTTTACTCCTATAATCCCATAATTTATAAGACTGAGGTAGCAGGTTTGCTAATAAGTTCAAGGCTAGTCTGGACTACAGAGTGAGTTCTAGATCAGACTGGGTGAGAATGAGATGCTGCCTCAAAACAAATTACATCAATGAGTAGAATCCATCCTCCAACACCCAAGAGAGTGGCCACAGTGGACCACTACCAGGTCTATTACATATGCCCCCACTGGAGTTCTTTTAGCCAGACAGCTAATCACTGCAGCCTTCAAACCACAACCTAGAACTTGCTCTTTTGGGCCACTTCTGGTGGCAACTGTCACAGGGTGGATTCTATGGAAACAGACACTGATTCGGAGATTGATATGTAGGATGATTATTAAGGAATACTCATGGAAGGTTTGGGTCCAGTCAGGCTAGCCAAATTGAATGAGAGACCTTGTCTCAAAATTATGGTTGATGTTCCTAAGAAGGTTGTCTTCTGGCCTCCAAACATAGCACACACATATCCACACATATGAACACTTATATGCAAAAATTTTCAAAACTTTTTAATAAAAAAGACTCCTTTTGACATACTCATTAAGTCCTGTGTGTACTAGCTTTTTAAAAAATATTTTAATTCATTTATTTGCAAGCAGAGAGAGAAAGAAGAGAGGTAGACAAAAGTGTACCAGCTTTAAAATGTCTGCTTAATTCATTCAGATCTCGACACTCTATTTCTTTTTGTACTGGTCCAAGGTATTATTGGACTTCATGGAGGCCAGTTGTTTTCTAACAGCTAGCCAGAGTAATAGAATGTAAGTTAGAACATGTTCCTGTAGAAAATTAAATACACCAACAACTGATGGTCTAGAGGAAGAATATTCTAGACAGAGGGAATGTCAGGCATGAAAGCTATAGGTTGGGAGCAAATCTGAAGCATCTGAGTTTTATGGTTAACAAGGGGGATTGTGGTGGAATGGGGTCTGGGAGGAATTATACATCTCGTTCTCTTGGCTTTCCCTGCCCATTCCTCTTAGATTACTTTTCAGTTTATGACTTTCCATGTGGAGCAATGGAGGGGAGGAGAAATGAAGGGTAGAAAAATATTTATCTAAGGTATTTTTTTTTTTATCACAGCCTAACCTTTTCTCTGGTGGAGTGCATCCCAGGGCTTTTCTCGTAATCTCCATTGGCAACTTTAGCACACTTTTATTTTTTAGCTCTACTGTTCCCCATTCTGCAGGCCTTGCTTGTCTCAGTAGGAGCCACTCCCCATGGGCTCACACTGTGAAGGCCCCTCAACTAGCAGGGTTAACTGGACAGAACTTAAGTTTGCAGCTCCACTGTCTCTTTAGCACTGTTCGTGTCTGTTCATGGGAAACACCTATTTCTTTCTTTCTTCCTTCCTTCCTTCCTTCCTTTCTTTCTTTCTTTCTTTCTTTCTTTCTTTCTTTCTTTCTTTCTTTCTTTCTTTCTTTCTTTTTTTCTGAGGTAGGGTCTCACTCTATCTCAGGCTGACCTGGAATTCACTATGTAGTCTCAGGTGGCCTCGAACTCACAGCGATCCTCCTACCTCTGCCTCCTGAGTGCTGGGATTAAAGGCGTGCGCCACCACGTCCAGCTGGGAACACCTATTTCTTGTTGCCAAAGCCCATTTGGGCTGCTATAACAAAATGTCATGTACTGAATAGCTTATAAAAAGTAGAGACTTATTTCTCACACTTCTGGAGGCTGGGATTGCAAGATTAGACTCATTGCTTGCTAAGGTCCCCTTTCTGGATTGCATATTCCCTACTTCTCATGACAGCCTCACATGGTAGAAAGCATAAGGGATATCTTTGGATCTCCATTTGAAGGACACTAATCTTATTCATGAGGGGGTGTCTACATTCCTGATTTAATCACCTAGATGCCCCACCCAGCTCAATGTCATTATGTAAGAACTTAAGTTTTTCAACATATGAATTATGGGCTGGAGTCACAAACATCTAGTCTACTGCATTTGTGGTATCAAACTAAGCCTGTATAGAGCATTCTTTATTCAGAAGCCCTCTGTGACTCCACCATTCAGCTGTCCCAGTATCCTACTGCTCAGCTTCAATATTTCCCGGGTTGGAGTTAGAATCTAGGTAACAGTGATCTTGGCCAACCTATTGATCTCTTCATGTGGCCCAGTGGAAACTGCTTCACTTGGCTTGAATGGAGTTTAGTACATCCTTCCACCATCAACTGCCCATCTTTTGCTGACTCTTTATAAGAAGATGTTGGAACTCAAAGCACCATTCAAATGAATTTCAGATCATAGATGACAGTTTGAAAAGCAGAAGGCTGTCAGTTTATAGTCGCTGGGTATCCTTTCTACTTAATTGTTTCAAGGGCAGCAAGAATCACTTATCCAATTAGTTGGGACATGCAACTGTGACAGCTCTTTCCTAAAATAGATAAAAAGAATGATGCTGGGGAAATAATTCTGACCCTAATTTAAGAGAGGTGCTATTAAAATAATGAGTCAGTATTTCAAAGGACACATCTGAGTTTGAAATGTTCTAGCCAGCCATGTAGCTTTTCTCCTGAATGAGATGTTTTTAATACAGACCACCAGGAAGAGCGAAATACAAGAATGAGAGGGATTTCTTTGTTGGAGAAATGCGAGGTGGAAAAATAATTGGAAGTGACTTAGACAGTAATTTCACCCTGTATTTATACAGAACATTTATTTATACAACAACTATTTTTGAGCAGTTCCATGTGCTAGGAGGTAAGGGGAGAACAGAAAAAAAGATGCCAAACAGGAGTTTATACTCTAGAGAGAAGAGAATGTTGATTTTAATGTTATCTGCCTATTTGAATTATCCAGAGAAAATACTTAAAGAAGTCTATAACTTTGTGGTTTCCATTGGCAACTTTAGCACATATTTCTTTTTTTCAGCTCTACTGTTCTCCATCCTGTAAGCCTTGTCTCAGCAGCTCTTTCATCTGTAGTGTTTTTCAGAGAAATTGATCTTGAGTATGATTTTTGTGTTTTATCTCTTTTTTTTCTATGAGTGTGGGTGCATGTGTGCCATGCACACATGTGGAGATCAGAGGACAACTTTCAGGTGTTGGTTCCTGCATTCTACTTTATCTGAGGCAGGGTCTTTCATTTTTCATCACTCCATTTACCAGGCTAGCCAGTTGGTGAGCTTCCAGGAAATGCTGTCTCCACCTCCTGTCTTGCCCTCAGCATGGTGAATACAAAAGCGCACCATAGCTTCTGGCTTTACGTGGGGTCTGGGGATCCAAATTCATGTACTCATGCTTATGTGGCAAGTGCTTCATCCACTGAGCCATCTCCCCAGATGTGCTTCATCTCTTAGTATACAGGACATCAGGCAGGAAAAAGACAACAAAAATGAAAGAAGACATTGATAGGAATCATTTGCAAAAATATAATTTATTAATGATGTCTAATTATAATGGTTTTAATGATAATTTCTTCATCATAAGGGAAAAAGGATTTTGGCATACACTCAGTTTTGTGATTTGTCATGTGTATAAATGATAAGAACTGACTAGATTATTTTCTTCTAGAACATACTTATTCCCTTAATATTACCACCCTTGCCTGTTGTGTGTTGGAAAATCAGTGACATCCTGTTGTAAGCTTTCATCTACTTGCCGTAAGTAAAACCATGTTGAAAGAAATAACACATTTGGAGCAGTGAGCTTCAGGGAAGTGTCTAGGCATCTGGGAACACCAAAGCCTTCAGGAAATATTCATAGTCTGGTGAAGATATCTGAGCCCAACATGCATTGTACCCTTGCCAAGGGAGTTTTCCTTTGCCTAGCAGAACCCTGGCCCTTGTCCAAGAACACTTCCTTGATTACAACTATCTTCCACTGAAACTTCCCCTTTCACAAGCAGAAAGAAGCCTGGGCTTCCAAGGTGAGGTACCAAGTCCCCACTGTTCTTCTCTTACTCACGAAGAGTCCCATTTCAGGGATATCTGCTAAGAAAGGGAGGACCATGTGCCGAGAGGAAAGGTCTCCCAGGTGGAGTTGACACCCCAGAAAGAACTGTATATAGCATTGGTCTTTATTACCATTTCCACAGGCTGAGAAACTTGTTTGTAAAACAAAAGCCACACACAATTTGGTATGATTTTTTTTTTTTTTTTTTCGAGGTAGGGTCTCACTCTAGCCCAGGCTGACCTGGAATTCACTATGTAGTCTCAGAGTGGCCTCGAACTCACGGCGATCCTCCTACCTCTGCCTCCCGAGTGCTGGGATTAAAGGTGTGTGCCACCACGCCCGGCTATGAATATTTTTTGTATTTTGTTTTTACGCAGTGGAAACTAGGGCTGACGTGGTCATGGTAGAAATGGAGCCAGTTCTGTTACCCTGAAGCACCTCTCCTAAGACACTTATATGAGTAAGCCATGTCAGCCTCGCCAGGAATAGCCAGCATCATTTGGCTGTTTGGAGAGACCAGAATACTCTGAACACCCACCGCAAGGCTTCACGCCACACAATGACTTATGCATGGCACACCATGGCTCTGACTTCTCACAGGAGTGGAGGCAAACCTTTTAGTCCCTCCACTCTTCTAACCCAGGGAGAGTTCATTGTAGCCACTGCTTCCCAAACTGTAACAGTGCACTCAGTCCTCACCTTTCCTCTCTACCACAAAGAACTCAGAAAAAATGGCAACATTTCTCTCTTACATTTCTCTGGTTCTTTACCAGTGAAACATCCAAGTTTCCTTACCAGCGTACTTTTGGCCAGATCATGTGGAAGCTAAGGAAAATCTGTGTTTGCTGGCTCAGAAAATACAAATAGCCCCACGGGTACTTCTTCCTTTCTGGTGCTGGGGACTGAACCCAGGGCCTTGCATGTGCTAGGCAAGTGCTCTACCACCTGGCTTCTACAACTGCCTTTTAATTAAAAATCACAGAAGGACCAGATTCATGGTGAGAGAGCAATCCATAGAGGAAATTTATTCAGGCTTGAGGGCTGTATGAGCCTCTATTGGCCATATTTTCATCTTTTATGTCCTAGAAAACTTAATTTTGCCTCTTCCTGTCATTCTGAAATTAACCAGTAGTGCAAGTAAGCAAAGGAGCATTCTCATATTTTGGAGGCCTGCCATACTTTGGAAACTAGTTGGATAGTTTTTATATCTATCTTTTCCCAGACAAATGAAGAGCAGATATCTAAGTTGCTTGATTCATTCAGTGTCAGGGTGACTCAGGTCTGGTCAAGAATGGAAAAGTCTGCCACCTTCAGCAATTTGCATGTTATAAGTAGAGGGAGCTAGACAGTCAATTTGTAAACCTAAAAGTATATAATTTACTTTTCACCGATGATGATACCACTATGAAAAAACAGCATTACACTGAGATAGGAGATAGAGAATAAATAGGTAAGGTGGTTAGAAAAGGCCTCTGAAGAGAAGATGCTTGAGCAGAAAGATGGGGGATCAGTGAGCTGTGCATCATTTTGAAGAAAAGACCTCCCAAGGAAGGCTTGGTTAAGCTAGGTGTGGGAGAAGACTGCTGCTGGTTATGACTGGAATGGTGGGCAGAGCCCGAGGCATGTTGCCCATGAGAAGCTATTCAGGTCATATTCCAAGTGTCTTCACAAGTCTTGAGGGACTCATTACTGTCAGTTTGCTCTCTGCCCACTTCCCAAACCAGGAAGAAAGAACTTCATTCATTCATTTGTTCAGCAGTTACTTACTCAGGGTTAACCATACATCAGCTGGTCCAATACCAAAAAGTTGTGGCCTCTGTCATCATATCATGGGATATGAAAGTAACACGAATAACCAGAAGAAGGTTGAGAGAGGTGAGAAAGTGGAGATGCTACTAGTTCCAATCAGGTAGAGAGAATGTGAGCTGCAAACATTGGCAGAGCCTTGCGGTGGCCTGAGCCATCCATATGCAGGCTAACAATGATACTTGTTATTTCTCGAGACCAGCAAGGAGACTGCCGTTTGCAGAAAGAGAGCAAGATGAGAAACTCCAGTGTGCCATTATAGAGATGAGTATGAAGTGCTTTATGAAATAATTCCAAAATACTGCAAGGAAACAGCCCAGTTTTTTTCCTTCCTAGAACAAGTGACAATCTGTAGTAATTATGTCTTACTTGCATATCCTTCACTTTTTCTTATCTACCCTATTGCATTGCACCGGTCACACTTTCAAAAACCAGGTCTGACTTTTCATTGCATCCCCAGGGCTGCACAGGGTGTTCAAAACACAGCAGTGGTCCAGTTAATATTTGTTGAATGAATGCATGAAACTTCATTTCATGTTTTTGCAGGGCAGGCCTTGATTGCCAAGTTCACTGCAGACACGCAGCCTGCAGGGATGGCGGGGAGCATAATGAACATCCGAGATATTTTGCAATTCATGGCTGACCCATGCTGACCCTTTATTTAATTAAATCTTTCACTTGTGAATGAATCATTTCTTCCATTAATTAAGACAGGATACACATATGTCTCTGCAAAGTGTATGTCAAAAGAATGCATTCCACCTAAAATATAGAGGAGGCGCTGACCACGGCCGCCATCCATCCATCATAGTCAGTCTGTTGAAAAGATCAGCCCTGGAATTAGGACGTGCACAATCCTTTTATGCCCTTGAAAATATTCGTTGCTCCTTCTCAACCTCTCTGTCAGCTCCTGTGCTAATCTAAGGATCACAGCAGAGTGGGCAGCCGTGAGAGAACTGTTTATTTTCCAGGACAGAGTGTATGGCCCCAGTGATCTCGGGAGACTTGTTCCTGGAATGTTAGAGCTCGGAGGCAGGGGGATGGCCCGCTCTGCCTCTAGAATCCATACCTGCTCCTTCAGTCCTGCGAAGACAAAGTGATAGCTGCAGACTCCATGGTCTGCTGCCATGCACCCTACAGCGCCCCCTGGAGGAAGGGAGATGCACTATCAATTTGTAATGTTAAACTCCAGGAAACTGCATATCCAGTCATTGTTCCAAAGTTTAAGAAAATTTATTTATTTATTTATTTATTTATTTACTTATTTAAGAGAGAGAGAGAGAGAAAGAGAATGGGCGCGCTAGAGAGATGGCTTAGTGACTAAAGGCGCTTGCCCGCAAGGTCTGGGTTTGATCCCCAGTACCTATGGTAAGCCAGATGCACAAAGTGGCATGTGTCTGGAGTTTCTTTGCAGTGGTAAGAGGCCCTGGCATGCCTATTCTCTCTGTATCTGTCTCTCTCTCTCTCAAATAAATAAATAAAAACATTAAAAAAGAATTTTTTACTTCAGTGTAAATTATGGATCATCCAAACTTCAAATTTCTTGGTCATTTGAAAATCTCCACTGGAGGTTCTGCAGGTGAGGTGAAGAAAGAGGAGAGTTGGGGCATTGTGCATCTCAGTGCCATAGGGCCGCAGGTCATCTGGGACATGTTTGAAACATATTGTAAGGTTTAAAATTCAACAGCTTTTGGAAAATGAAAAAAATTATAAAGCATGTTCTATCTGGAGTGTCCAGCTCAGCAGGTTTGATAAATGCCCCCACCTCCTGAACATTCCAGGGGTTGTTTCAGGGGAGGCCAAGTCTATGAACCGTGGCAGCAAATGTGTTTCATTACTCTACTTTCATGTTGAGTACAGCCTGCTGTTTCATTTTTCCCTGGAAGGAATCCTGTGGGGCAAGCACCAGAACATTGATGGACTGATTAGAACCTTGAAGATAACTGGGGCTGTTTCTGGTGGTGGAACCCTTTCAGAGCTTTGCAAAGGCAAAGGAGCTCACCCCAGGCTCTACGGAAGGTCTCAACGTCTTTGCCTCATGTTTCTGAGCTTTGCCCTTGGAAAGACAGGTGACATCTTTCTCCAGCACCAGGACTGATGAATGTGTTGATTTCAACTGAGTAAGACATCAGAATTGATGAATTGGGAAAATAGTCAACAGCTTTTCTTAGACTTCAAATCCAAGTCATTTGAATTATTTCAGAGAGTTTGGGCTCATTCACTGTTATTTGAAAAATTCTTGGCTCTTCTCTTCTGATATTATCAATTTTCTAATACCTATATCTATACTGGCTAATATCTATCTATGTGTCTATCCATACTGTGTCCTATATGAAAAGAAGAGACTTAATCTAGAGATGGATGAGAACACTGGGGAATTAATTTGTCATATGTATAAAATAATAACTAAGCTCATACACATAGACTCTTAGTTTTGTCTTGCTTTCTGAGACAGTCTTGTAACATATCCTAAGCTGGCCTCAAACTTATTATACTCCTGCCTCAGCTCTTGAGTGTGGAACTACCAGCATATGTCACTGCCTGCCTGACCTTGGGTCAAGTTGTCAGGCATGATCATGTGTGGTCTTTGACAGTTAGATGATACAGAGTCTGACATCAATGATCTCTGGCTTTTACAGTCACGGGAACTCTATTTTCTCCTCTGTAAAATGGTAATAACAGCACTCACTATAGAGGACTGGCACAAAGATAGGCAAGAGCCTGAGGTTATTCTAGGAAGTTGCATTTCTCTGTGGAATTTAATCATTCATATATATCATATATGAATCATACACACACACACACACACACACACACACACATACAAGCCACACTATCAGTTCATGAACACTGAAAAATCAGATTAAGGAGTCTGTGTTTCAGCTGTTGAAGTCCTAATTGGTCTTTTTGAGAGAAGATGCTTGTGCTCTGTGCTATTGTTGGCTACTTCTCTCTGGCCTGCCCTGCATGCCCAGCTCAACCTAAGGTCATTCCCTCCACTCTCCTTTCTCTTCCTCTCTTTCTTGCTCCCATCTAGTTCTGAGCAACTTTTATTTGTTTGTGGGTTTTTTTTTGTTGTTTTTTTTTTTTTTTTTTGAGGTAGAGTCTCACTTTAGCTCAGGCTGATCTGGAATTCACTAGGTAGTCTCAGGGTGGCCTTGAACTCACAGCGATCCTCCTACTTCTGCCCCCCAAGTGCTGGGATTAAAGGCGTGTACCACCATGCTCGGAAGTTCTGAGTAACTTTTTAAAAGAACATGTTTGGGTATTTAGTCTCTTGCTTAAAAGACTTCCATGAGGCTTGTGGCTTTGTAAAGCAATATAACCTGGTCCTGACCCCAATGCTAGACACCCTTGTCCTTTACCAGCATCCCATGTTCTAACCAAACAGGACCCCTCATTCTTCCCTTAGCACTTACCACAAGCCTCTTTGCCTTTGCTTATGTGTGTTTTTGCCCCTAAATCTTCTTTTCCCACTTTACTACTTACTTAATTCTAGCTCTCCATCAAGGTCCAGCTATGGGCTCATCTTTCAGTCTCTGACAACACAACTCCTGGCGCTGTGCTGTGATGCTTTGTTCTCACAAAATGAGAACATTTCTTTCTTTCTTTCTTTCTTTTTTTTTTTTTTTTGGTTTTTCAAGGTAGGGTCTCACTCTAGCCCAGGCTGACCTGGAATTCACTAAGAAGTCTCAGGCTGGCCTTGAACTCATGGCAATCCTCCTACCTCTGCCTCCTGAGTGCTGGGATTAAAGGCGTGTGCCACCACGCCCAGCACGAGAACATTTCATAAGGAGTGTTTGCCACATTCTACCATATTTTGTTGTACATGTGCCTGTCCCTAGCTAAATCTAGTTTAGCAAGCATTCAAAGCCATTTTTTCTTTCTATGCCTGTGGCTCCTTGTAACTGTGGCTCAGGCAGTCCACCCAGAGTGAGATGCATTTGCCAATGTGTAGGTACGCTGTGGGCACCAGAGTGCAGGAGCCATGTTGCACTTAGCTCTCCACCACTAGCAACCAATGCAATACTTAGAGTACTTAGTAAGTATTTGATAAGTACACAATGGCACTGTCAAGCACAAACCTTGGCTACTAGTATTTGGCTTGGTATTTATATCCTATAGGGTCTCTGGGACAGAGAAAGATAAGCATGGTGGTAAAAGAAGCTCAGATTTCAGAAACTGTTGCAAAGTACTTGCTTCTTCTGTCTGGGCTGCTAGAACAAAAATCCCAAAAACTGGATTGCATTTACACTACAAACCTGGAGGCTGGGTGGTTCAAAGTCAAGGTTCCCGTAGATTCAGTGTCTGACTCAGCACTCTGTTTCCTGGTTCATGTTGTTGGCTGGCGGGAGGAATTACATCAGTCTCTTTTTATAAAGGCACCCATCTCACTCCCAAGAGTTCTGCCTTCATGAGCTAATCATCCTGCAAAAACTTAGCCTCACGCTGGAGAGACGGCTCAGAGGTTAAAGGCACTTCCTTAGAAAGCCTGACAGCCTGGGTTCAATTCCCCACCACCCATGTAAAGCCAGATGCACAAAGTGGCATGCATCTGGACTTTGTTTATAGGGGCAAGAGGCTCTGGAACATTCATACTCTCTCTCCAATAAATAAATAAAAATATTGAAAACAATACTTACCCTTCTCACATTATTACCTTGATTGTAATACTTTCAATGACTCTACCTCCTCACACTGTTACCTTGGTGATGATATCTTCAAAGACTTTGTCTCCTCATAGAAGACTATTATCTTGCTGGTAATACCTTCAGTGATTCCACCACCTCACACTATCACTTGCTGGTAATAGCTTCAATGATTGCCTCCTCACACTATTACGCTGGTGAAGAAGACATTGACATAGGAATTGGAAGGGATGAGCATTAAGACCATAGCCGTGCTTAATGCTGTTTTACCCACACATTTATGTACATACACGTGCACACTCAGAGATTTGCTTGGTCGAAAACAAATCTCACATACACAAGAAAGTTGTTATATGGAATTGATGACCTGTGGTAGGATATTTGCTTTCTTCACTGAACATTTCTAAGTAGAGCCTTTATATCCATGGAATCCTCCCTTTTATTTGAGATTCTTAGGAGATCAGCCCTCCTATTTTTAGTTCTTACATATGCAAGGCAAGTGCTCTAATGCTGAGCTACATCTACAGCCCTTGGTATTTTGAGACAGGCTCTTCCTATGTAGTTCTGCCCAGCCTTGAACTCACTTTGCAGTGTAGGTTGGCTTCGAACCTGTCATCCTCCTGCCTCCATTTCCAGAATACTGGTATTATAGGTATAAGTCACTACTTGGTGGCTCTCCCCATCTTTTAAACCTGATAAAATACATTTAACATAGAATTTACTATCAAAACCAGCTTAAGGTGCATTCATGGTCAGTAGCATAAATACATTCACAATGCTGTCCATCACCACCATCCTTCCATACATTTTTCATTTTCAAAACTGAAACTCTATATGTATTAAACAATAATTACCCACATCCCCCCTCAGCTCCTGGCAATCACTGTTCTACTTGTGTCTGTATTACTTCAAGTACCTGAAGTATTTCATGTAACTAAAGTATACAGTATCTGTCTTTTCATGCCTGGTTTATTTCACTTTCATGAAGTCATAATATCTTACATTGTGTTGCAGCATGTCAGAATTCCTTTTCTATTTAAGGCTGCATAATATTTAATTTCATGAGTAAATCACATTTGCTTATTCATCCATCATTAGACACTTAGGTTGCTTCCAAAATCTTAGCTATTGTGAGTAATGATAGTAAGAACATAGGTATCTCTTGAAAACTCTGCTTTGGGCTGGAGAGATTGCTCAGTGGTTAAGGCACTTGCCTGCAGAGACAAATGACCTGAGTTCAGTTCCCTAGTACCCACATAAAACCAGAAGCACAAAGTGGTGCATATATCTAGAGTCCATTTGCAGTGGCTAGAGGCCCTGGCATGCCCATTCTTTCTGTCTGTCTCCCTTCTATCTCTCTCTGCTTTCAAATAAATAATATATTTTAATAAACCCTCTGCTTTGACTTCCTTTGAGCATATGTTTAGAAGGAGAATTGTTGCATCATATGTTCGCTTAGTTTTTAACTTTTTATGGAACCTTACACTGTTTTCTATATGGTTGAACCACCTCACTCACTCATTCCTATCAACAGTGCCCAAGTGTTCTGATCATGTGCATCCTTGCCAATACTTATTACTTCCTAGTTTGTTTGTTTGTTTGTTTGTTTTTTGAGATAGGGTCTTGCTGTGTAGTACAGGCAGGCCTAAACTCTCCAGCCTCTTCTTTTGATCTCCCAAGTGCTGGGACTATGTACATGCACCACTATACCAGACTTCTTTCTTGATTTAAAATGAAGCAGTTGTTGTTATAAGTTTCCCCTTAACTGTATTTTCACTGCATTCTACATGCTCTGTATGTTATGTTTTCATTTGTTTAAAAATGCTTTCTCACTTCCCTTATGGTTTCTTTTTTCTGTTGTTTAAGAGTGTTGCTGTCAAGCCGCGTGTGGTGGTGCACACCTTTAACCCCAGCACTCGGGAGGCAGAGAGGTAGGAGGATCACTGTGAGTTCAAGGCCAGCCTGGGACTACAGAGTAAGTTCCAGGTTAGACTGGGCTAGAGTGAGATCCTATCTTGAAAAAAGAAAAAGACAAAAAAAAAAAAAAAAAAAGTAAAAAGAAAAGAAGAGAGAGAGTTGCTGAGTGTCCACACAGTTGTGAATTTCCCAGTTTGTCTTCTATTATTGATTGAGAAGTAACTTTACCTTTTTGTAGCTGCAGAAGATACTTGTACAATACTTATCTTTTGGTTAAAGTACTGGGTATTAACCCTGCGCTTTGTACTTGTTATTTGTCCTTTTAAACTTCTTCAGACTTTACCTGTGACTTAGCACGTGATCTGTCTTGGAAAGCCTCCCATGTTCACTTGAGGAGTTGTATGCTGCTGGTAGAACTTTTTCTACTTGGTTCACTGTGCTGCGTATGTCTTCTGTTTTCTTACTTCTCTTTTGGAAGGAGAGCTAGACTCTCCATTACTGAGAATTAATGCCAACATCTCCAGCTATCATTGTAGAAATTCTGTGGCTCCCCTCAGTTCTGTCAAGTCTTTTCCATGTACTGTGATGGTGTGTTGTTAGGTCTGCTACTATTCATAATGGCCATGTCTTCTATGGTATTGGGCCTCATTAATATACAATGCCCTTTGATTTTAAAATCTATTTTATCTGATATTACTACTGTTTGTAAGCTTTTGGCTAGGTTTACATAGACTTTGACTAAGCCCCAGATCCAGTGAGAGAGCAGTTGGGCACATCTTTCCTGACTGACCTGTTGTGTAGCTTGCAGGATCAACTACTGGTTAAGACTTTACAACTTTTCCCTCCTAGAAGGCTGCAAAGCACTTTCCAGCACTATGATAGCTAGTCAGCAGAGAGGAGGCTTCCAGTTCAGCTCCATCATAAAGTCTCAAAGTTCTGTAAGTGAAGCTTGTGTTGCCTTCAGCAATTGGGTCTACCATCTCTCTCTGCTTGGTAACCAGGAGTATTGTCTATAATGTTTTGGAGGCCTTAGGAGTCTCCCTGGCCAACAACTCACCCTTGGCACAAGAATTTTCCTGTAACAACCTATGGCATTGGACCCAAATTCTCTTTTTAAAATTATATATTTTGGGACTGAAGAGTCAATTCAGCAGTTAAGGTACTTGCCTGCAAAACCTAAGGACCTGGGTTCAGTTCCCCAGTACCCACATAAAGCCAGATGCACAAGGTGGCACATACAGTTGGAGTTCATTTGCAGTGGCTAAAGGCTCTGCTGTGCCCATTCTATCTGCCTGTTTCTTTCCCTCTCTCAAATAAATAAATAAATAAAATATTTAAATATTTTGTATTCATTTATTTATTTACAAGGGGAGAGAGAGAGAATGGGCACACATGCCAAGGCTTCTAGCTGCTGCAAATGAACTTCAGATGCAGATGTATGCATCACTTTGTGCATCTGGCTTTATATGGGTACTGGGAAATCAAACCTGGATCATTAGGTTTTGCAGGCAGTGCCTTAACCCCTGAGCCATCTCCCCAGCTCTGAGTTATTTATTTTTAATTAGCTAACAAAGAAGTTGGCTTCTGTATTGCTTTTTTTTTTTTTTATAATGCCTTTAGTTTTGGTTAATCCTCCTTCTACTCTTCCTTTCTTCCATCTTCTCCCCCTTTTTTGTGGTACTAAGGATTAAATCCAGGGCCTCATGTATGCTGGGCAAGTGCTCTACCATTGAGCATCATCCAAAGTCCTTGCATGGATTTTTTCCCCCATCCTTCAATCTATTTATCTTTTGAATTTAATATGAATCTCTAATGGACAAGATACAGATGGATCTCCATAGTGGCTATGCTAGTCCACATTAACACCAACAGTGTATGAGGGTTACTCTTTCTTCACATCTTTGTCAGCATTTGTTATTTGTTTTCTTGATGAAGTCATTCTGATTGGGCTGAGATGAAATCTCAATTTACTTTTAATTTGCATTTCCTTATTGGCTAAGGTTGTTGAAAATTTTTTCATATGTTTATTGCCATTAGTAATTCTTATTTTACAGAGGGAGAGAGAGAGAGAGAGAGAGAGAGAGAGAGAGAGAGAATGAATGAATGCCAGGGCCTCCAGCCACTGCAAACAAACTACAGATGCATGCACCACTTTGTGCATCTGGCCCAGGTCATCAGGGTTTGTAGGCAATTACCTTAACCACTGAGCAATCACTCCAGCTAGTATTTCTTCTTTTGAGAACTGTCTGATCAATTATTTTGCTTGCATAATTGTTTCTTTGTTCGGTGCTTAATTTTTTGGGTTTCATATAGATTCTATACAATAATTCCTTGTCAGTTATATAATTACCAAAAATTTTCTCCCATTCTATAGGTTATCTTTTCCTGCATGTTTCTTTTGCTGTGCAGAAGCTTTCTAATTTTATGCAGTACCAATTGTCAATTCTTGGTATTATCTGAGCTATTGGAGTCCTTTGCCTATGACTGTATCTTGAAATGTTTTTCTCTAACAGCTTCAGCCTTTCATGTTTTACATTAGTATCTTTGATCCATTTTGAATTGATTTTTGGATAGGGTGAGAGATATGGATCTAATTTTATTCTCTGCATGTAGATAATTGGCTTTCCCAGCACCATTTGTTGAAGAGGCTGTTTTATTTTTTCCTCCCCTAATATGTGTTTTCCAGACTTTTGTTGAAAACAGGATACTATAGTTGCAGTGGTTTATTTCTGAGTTCTGTTTTCTATTTCATTGGCCTTCTTGTCTGTTTTTGTGTTAGTAATATGTTGTCTCCAGCATTGTTCTTTCTACTAAAGATTTCTTTGCTATTCAGGGTCTGTTATGGTTCATATGATTTTTATCTATTAATGGCAAGAATGTCATCGGAATTTTGATGAGTTCCACTGAATCTATAGATTGCTTTTGCTATATAACCATTTTCACGATATTTATTTTGCTAATCCATAATCATGGGAGGCCTATCTTTTTCTAATGTCTTCTCCAATTTTTAGTCTTCTTTTTTTAGTGTTTTTTTCTTCAGTGTTTTAAAGTTTTCATTGTAGAGGTCTTTCCTGTCCTCTGGTAGATTTATTTTTTTAAAGCTTTATCAGTAGGATTTTGTGTGTGTGTGTGTGTGTGTGTGTGTGTGTGTGTGTGTGTGGTACATGCAGGGGTATTGCTGATGTGCTCTTAGGCACACAGAGGCTAGAAGAGAACACTGTGTGTCCTTCCTCTGTTGTTTATTTGAGTATTTCTTTGAGATGGAGTCTCTTTCTAAATGCAGGGCTGCAATTTTTAGCAAGTCCTGCAATTTTCTGGTCTCTGCTCACCACAGGACTGAAGTTATAGACCTGTGTGACTGTGCCTAGCTGTTTACATAGGTTCTAGGGACTTGATGTGAGGTGGTCTCAGGCCCTATAAGGACCCCATGCTTATGGCAAACACTTTTACCTGTTGAGACATTTCCCCAGGCCTATGTATGAATGAAGTTTTTGATGACTTGTTTCTTGGCCAGTTTGTTACTGGCATATAGAAAAGTTACTGACATTTAAAAATATTTTATTTTTCTTTATTTGAGAGAGAGAGAGAAAGAGAGAGAGAGAGAGAGAGAGAGAGAGAGAGAGAGAGAGAGAGAAATAGGCAGGTAGAGATAGAGAAAGAGAGAGAGAGAGAGGAGATAAAGAATGGGCATGCCAGGGCCTCCAGCTACTGCAAACAAACTCCATATGCGTGTGCCCCCTTGTGCATCTGGCTTACATGGGTCCTAGGGAATTGAACCTGGGTCTTTTTGGCTTTGCAAGCAAGTGCCTTAACTGCTAAACTATCTCTCCAGCCCCTGGTGATTTTTAAAAAAGTTTATTATTATTCTTGTTGTTCTTCTTATTATTATTAACAAGATATTTTATATGGGTACATCATGTGTTGGTACCCTCTTTTCCCTCCTCCCTGCCCCCATTCCGTTGGGGATGCTCCTCAGTGGGGTTGCAGGTATTCCCCATGGGGTTGTGGTCTATGCATTGTGGAAGCAGTAGTCAGTTATTTTGGGGGAGGGGGGAAGAGAATGCCTCGGAGCATGATGTCTCAACCTGTGGCTTTTACAATCTTTCCACCCCCTCATCCGCAAAATTCCCTTGGCCGTGGGGGTGAGTTTTAAGTCTACTTCAGGGATGAGCTCTTAGGAGCCTCTGCTTTGGTACATGTTGAGTATCCTCAGGGTCTGTCTCCTACTCCTTGGCACCGATTATCAGCTTCAGCATGGAAACAGCACTCATGTTTGTCTCCTCAGTTCCTCTGTGGTTTCAACTGTGGCTTGGCTGAAGTGCCAGGGGTAGTTTATTTTCTCGGGTCTCACTACCTTCTGAAAAAGAAGAAGATTGTCCAACAGAGAGTGAAGTCAGCATAGTTTATATGGGATAAGCATTATTTATTTAGGGAGAATTTGATGTATGTAACCTCTTTTTTAGCCAAAAACTAGTGAGAGCTTGACACACATAATCTTTGCCTCCATAGGTTTTAGATCTGGTTCCCAATTCCAGATATGGGTTCCTTTATACTGAGCAGATCTCTTAGCCAATGAGAAGGCTATTGGTTACCCACTGAGGCTGTGTGTTACTATTGCACTGGTGTGTACATTGTGTCAGGGTGTTTGCTTCTGAGTAGTTTAGACCTCTGGTTACTCGGGCGTTGTTGGCCATTTTCCCCCAGTAGCTCATGTAGCACTTTCCAGCACTAGACAGGCTAACTGTATGGGGACTGGCTCTCTTCTGAATTACAGCCAGGTCTGTGTCAGCAGCATATGGTGTCTTCAGCAATAGGATCTTAACTTTTGCCTCAGGCAGCTAATCAAGTGCTTGATGGAAAGCTGTCTTGATTTGGGGACCTTGTAGGTCTCTCTGATCAACAGCTTAATGTGGGTAGCAACCAATCTCTGGTACTGGGAGTTACACGTCAGAGACAGAACAAAAATTTTCTTTTTTGCTACACATAGTGGCACATGCCTTTAATCCCAGCACTCAGGAGGCAGAAGTAGGAGGAGTGCTGTGAGTTCAAGGCCACCCTGAGACTACATAGTGAATTCCAGGCCAGCCTGGGCTACAGTGAAACCCTACCTTGAAAAACAACAACAACAAAAAATTTCTTTTTCCTTTTTTTTTTTCTCTCTCTCTTTTGTTTTTTGAGGTAGGGTCTCGCTTTAGCCCAGGCCAACCTGGAATTCACTATGTAGTCTCATGCTGCCCTTGAACTCACATCGATCCTCCTACCTCTGCCTCCTGAGTGCTGGGATTAAAGGGGTGCGCCACCACGCCCAGCTTTTGGAGCATTTAGGATAGATGTCCAGTAAGGGAATGACTGAGTCTATTGGTAGCTCTATCTTCATCCTTTTCAGGAATCTCCATATTTATTTGCATAGTGGTTGTACCAGTTTACACTCCCACCAACAGTGGCTGAGTTTCTTTTTCCCCACATCCTTGCCAACATTCATTGTTGTTAGATTTTTTAATGACTGCCATCCTTACTGGAGTAAGGTGGAATCTCATGTTTGTTTTAATTTGTACTACTGATTTTTTGTATGTTGATTTTGCATTGTGATATTTGATGAAAGTGTTTATCAGATCTAAGAACCTTGTAGTGATGCCTTTAAGGTCTTTTAAGTATAGGAACATGTCACCTCCAAATAGGGCTAATTTGATTATTTTATTTCACAGTTTTTCCTTTTATTATTTCTATAGCCTTATTGCTCTAGCTAAGACTTTAAACACTGTATTGAATAAAGTAGAGGAAGTGAGCACCCTTGACTTATTTCTGATTTTACAGGCACACTTTCAGTTTTTCCCCTTTTGTGTAATGTTGGATATAGGTTTCTCACATGTAGCTTTTATTATGTTGAGGTATGTTTTTCTGCTCCTCTGTTTCTCAGGGATTTGATAATGAAGGCATGTTGAACTTTGTTAAAGACATGTTAAGCATAAGATGATCATGTGATTTCCATCCCATTTATTTGATATATTACTTACATAGATATGCATATGTGGGAACATCCTTCTAACCCTGGCCATAAAGTATGATCTTAATGTGTACTTGAATTCAATTTGCAAGTGTTTTAATGAGAGTTTTTGTATTTATATTCATCAGGGAAATTAGTCCATAGTTTTCTTTTTTAAAAGATACTTTTAGTTTTGTATTTGAGAGAGAGAGAGAGAGAGAGAGAGCGAGCATATAGCTACCTAGGGCCTATTGCTGTTGCAAATGAACTCCAGATTGTGTTCTACTTGGTGTAATGACCTTACATGGGTACAGGGGAATTGGGCAGGCTTTGAAAGCAAGCACCTTTAACTCCTGAGCCATCTTCCCATCGCTAGTTATCTTTTTTAGTCCTGTCCTCATTTCATTTGTTATTGGGGTAATAGTAGCTCTATAGAAAGAGTTTCGTGTTGTTCCTGTTCTACTTTATGGCACAGTTTGGGGAACATTAATTCCAGCTCTTCTTTAAAGATCAGCAGGAAATGTTCTTGGTCCTGGGCCTTTTTGTTGATAGAATGTTTGTTACTGCTTTAATATTATTATATTTTTTAAAAATATTTTTTCTAAATATTTTATTTTTATTTATCTATTTATTTGAGGGGGGAGGGAGAGAATTGGTACACCAGTGCCTCTAGCCACTGAAGCTGAACTCCAGATTCATGCACTACTTTGTGCATTTGGCTTACGTGGGTCATGGGGAATCGAACCTGGGTCCTTTGGCTTTGCAGGCAAGCACCATAATTGCTAAGTCATCTCTCCAGTCCCAATATTGTTACTTCTTATAAATATATTAAAATTGTTTATATCTTCTTGATTTAATTTTGTTAGGTCATATGTGTCTAGCAATTTATTCATGTTTTATTCTTTATCTGGAATTTTATTAATTTGGGTCTTTACTCTCTTTTGGCTAGTTTGTCTCAGTTTTTTTTCCCCCCAGTCTTGTTTATTTTTACCAAAGAGCCAATTCTTTGTTTTGTTGATTCTTTTTTGTTGTTGTTGTTTTGCTTTTTTAGTCTCTGTTTCATTAATTTTTGCTTTAATCTTGAATATTTCTTTCCATTTACTACTCTTGGGCTTGGCTTGTTTTTGGCTTTCTGAGACCTTGAATTGAATTATTATTTGAGATTCCTTTGATCTTTTAAGGTAAGTATTTATAGTTTGAACTTTTATCCTGGAACTGCCTTTCTTGTATCCCACAGGTTCTGACAAGCTATGCTTCCCTTTTCATTTGATGTTAGAAAGTTTAAAATTTTCTCTATAATTTCTTCAATGATTCACACTGATCATTTAAGAGCACACTATTCAATATCAATAAGTTTGTATATTTTGTGGTTTCTTATGCTATTGGTTTTCTAATTTTATCCAGTTATGACATGAAGAGGTAAAACAAATTATTTTGTATTTGTTAAGACTTGTTCTATAAATATTATCTTTTTGGAGAATATTTTATTGGCTGGTAAAATGTGTGTTCCACAGTTACTTGATGGAATATTTAGTATATATCTATTAAATTCACTTATCTACGGTACAGTTTAATTATGAGATTTTTACTTTTAGTTTGGATAATCTATCAATTGATGAGAGTGGCATTTTGAAGTTACCCACTATTATTGTATTAGGATCTGTCTGTCATTTTATATTCATTTGCATTTCTTTTTTGAAATTTGTAGCCCCAATGTCCTGTATATATATTTACAGCTCTTATATCTTCCCAATGAATTGTTCCCTTTATTAATATGTAGTAGTCCCCTTTATCACTTCTGACTAGTTTTGCTTTCAAACTTATTTTATCAGATGTCTGAATAGTTAAGCCAATTTATCTTTTGCTTCCATTTGCTTAGTAAGTTGGCTTGTATCTTTTCCAATGTGATGCGTTTCTTGGAGACAACAGATAGTTGGATCTTGTTTGTTTATTTTTTAAGCCAGTTAGTTATCTTTGTGTTTTAATTTGACAATTAAGACCATCCATGTTTGGAGTTATTACTAAGCGAGGTTTTGCTGGTTGGTTTTCTCACTGTTTCAATTTTTCATGATCTCTATTGGGGTTTTCTGGTTACTGTGCTGGACATGATTGATCCATTCTTAGTTTCACTTGTTCATCTAGTCCCCTCCAGAAATGTATTCTTTCTTGTGCTCTCCTAGTTAAAGCTGCCTTTTTTACTCCACTGTTTTTAGGATTCCTTTAAGTATCTTCTACAGTACTGGTGTGGTCGCTGTGAGTTATTTGGGTTTGTGCTTTTTTTCTTGAACTGTCTCTGTATCTCCATCAGTGTTAAAATGGAACCTTGCTGGTACAGCAGTTGTTTACTGTCAGGGCTTGAGGTGTTTTATTCCAGGCTTCCCTGGCTTTGAGGGATTCTGTGAAGAAACTTGATGTTATTCTCGTTTGTTTGCCTTTGTAAGTGAATCAGTGTTTTTCTTTTAGCTTTCAATATTGTTTCTTTGTTTTATAATTTTGGCACCTTAACTGTAATGTGTAACGGAGAAATTTTTCTCTGATCATGTCAGTTTTGGATTCTAAATGTCTTTTTAAAAATATATTTATTTATTTATTTATTTGACAGAGAAAGAGGGAGAGAGAGAGAGAGAGAGAGAGAGAGAGAGAATGGGTGAGCCAAGGCCACCAGCCACTGCAAACAAACTCCAGACGCATGTGCCCCCTTGTGTATCTGGCTAATGTGGGTCCTGGGGGATGGAACCTGGGTCCTTTGGCCTTGCAGGCAAATGCCTTAACCGTTAAGCCATCCCTCCAGCCCTCTAAATGCCTTTTTTTTGTGTGTGTGAAAGCCAGAGGAAGATACCAAGTATCCTCTTTTTTTTTTTTTTTTTTTTTTTTTGAGGTAGAGTCTCACTCTAGCCCAGGTTGACTTTTAATTCACTATGTAGTTTCAGGCTGGCTTTGAACTTATGGCGGTCCTCCTACCTCTGCCTCCAGCGTGCTAGGATTGCAGGTGTGTGCTACCACATGCTCACCTTATTTTTTTTGTTTTGTTTTGTTTTGAGGTAGTGTCTTATTCTAACCTAGGCTGATCTGGAATTTACTATGTAGTCTCAGGGTGGTCTCAAACTCATGGCAATCCTACCTCTGCCTCCTGATTGCTGAGATTAAAGGTGTCACCACCACTCCTGGCAAGGCAAAACCCAAGTATCCTCTTCTAGCACTCTTCTACCTTATGTACCTGAGACAGTCTCTTACTGCACTTGGAGCTCACCACTTTTCAGTTAGATTAGCTGACCAGCAAGCCCTCGCCATCCTTCTGTGGCTCCCTTGGTGCTGATGTTACAAGCACACAAGTTATGCCCAGCTTTGTATATAGGTGCTGGCATCCAATTCAGGTCCTCATGTCTTGTGTAGCAAATACTCTTTTCTGCTGAATCATCTCCCAGGCCCCGTGTTCCTGACTTTCTCATGTTTGCTGCTAACTTTCCTGGATCTTGGGTTGATTTCTTGACTCTGTTCATCTGCTTGTTTGCATCCTGTTTGAAGTCACTGGCCATTGTTACAAGTAAGCTCTGTATTTCTTCATCTGGCATTTTACCTATTCATGTTGCCTTTTTTTTCATGTTCTTTGTGTTTCTGTGTTGTTATCTATGCATCTGTTATTTTGAATCTCACTTCTAGTTTTATCTGGGGACCTTCCTAGTGGGCAGTCCATTCTTGAGGTCTGAAGCTCTAGTATCACTCAGAAGGGAGAAAATAAACTTCTTTAACAGCAAAAATGCTAAACCAAACAAAATATACAAGTACACTTAAAATCAATTAAATTCCACTAATATAAAAACCTGTTACCATAGAATAGAAAAAAAGAATATGTTTAGGTTATTTAGGATAAGTGTAAAAATAGTAAATGAATGAAATGAAGGAGGGAGCAGAGAAAGGGGATAAATAAAGGAGGAGCAAGGCTCAATTCAAGAAAGGAGCTGGCTTATCTGGTGGTTCCATCAATATATTTGGTAAGTACATCAATTTATGATGTTCTTTCACTCTCTGAGTGAAGTGCAGAACTCATGCAACTGCTTCCATGCTGTAACCTATTGTTCAAGGCAATCTGAATCAGTGTTCCTGGGCCATGCTAAATTATATTTGGCTCAGAATACACTATTTCTTATTTCCTTTAGAGTGAGGGCTATGTTTTCACCATCAGTTTATTGACTCAATATGGGACCAGAGTGATGGTCCACTTGTACTGGATTAATCACCTGGATTGGACCCAGGTTCTAGCACAGGCTATTTTTATAAAAAAAATATTATTGAGAACTTTCTCCACCCCTGCATGGTGCTTTTTCTCAAGCTATGCTCTCTCTGTCTCTCTCATTGGAAGGTTTCTGTAGCACTAATTCATGTCATCGTTAATTTTGTGTATTTTCCCTCTCCCTTCATTCCCTCACCACTGTTCCCCCTCAGGCCCTTCCACCTCTGGTATTCTGCCCCTCCACTTGACTGTCTGCTATCACCTTCTCTGATTCCTCCCTGCTATTCCTGTCTCCAAGCCACATTCTAGCTTCCTTACCAGTACTACTGATAGCATAAACACATTATGTCTGACTGTCCATGTCTCTTCCTCAGGTAGATGTTTAGTCTTTCTATAGTGAGCTCCTGGGAGATAAAGGAATAAATAATGAGAACTAAAAGCAGGTGATTTCATCAAATGTAAAGGATATTACATTAAACATTCCCTTCAGCCTGGATAGAAAGTACCCTATCTTGAAATTCTATCTTTAACAACTCCTCATTATTCAGTGTAACTTGGATAAAAACAATTCTAATTTTTAGATTTATAGAGACTGATTTATTTATTTATCTAGAGTTTTTTTTTTTTTTTTTTTTTGAGGCAAGGTCTCATTGTAGCCCAGCTGAAACTCACTCTACAGCCCCAGACTGGCCTTGAACTCTCAGAGATCCTCCTCCTACTTCAGCCTTCTGAGTGCTGGGACTAAAGGTGTATGTCACCATGCCCATCTGAGACCTATTTTAAATCTTCCAAAAGTAATTCCACTTTGGGAAACTCTGTTTTAGATAAAAACTCTTACAGTCATAAAAATAGAACTTCTTTTACTAAGAAAAAGGGAAGACAGTGAGTTGTTTGTCAGGGAGTCCTATGAGGGTCCCAAATAATAAAGGACATTGCCTTTGTTGTCTGCCAGAACTGTATGGTAAGATCCTATAGCTGAAGATACTTAAGCTTTGGTCACAAGACAATGAGAAATCATGCTGGAGCTAGAAATCTCCCAGCTGGCTGTCTGTCAAAATACTGAAAAGTATTATGAAGGCTGCTAGTGAAGAAAACTCTTCGATGATTTTAGCCAGCAAGTGGTCCCTGTGAGCTGCACAACTGGCCAGCCAGATAAGATGCCTATTATGAGGTAACTGATTGCAGATGAGGCCTGCTCTGGGAGATGGAATTCATGCCTGGTACTGAAACCTTGTCAGAAGCCAATGGCTTAGAAGGTGGTAAGTCCTAGTAGGGAAGCGACAACTGTTGTTTGGCTAATTGGATATATTGTGTGCATCAAGTTACCCTTTAAATATTTTTGTGTGTGCCTATATTTTAGTGCTGCTTTTACTTTTGGTCAGAGAAGCTTCTTTTTCAGATGACAGTGACTGCTGTGGAGACTCAAGACTCCTCAGGGTGCTGAGAAGGGACAGTGGAGTGTTCTGTGAGGTATGAAACATCTTTATCACACTCACCAGGGCTTAGGGAACATGGTAGAGGAGGCCGTGTGCAGAATATCATCCCTCCAGCCCATAATGTCCAATTTTATATACTTGTGGTTGGCTATTCTTTTTTTTTTTTTGCTGCAATAATGTCCAATTTTGTATCTTCAAATTTGGTGATTCTCCCCCCCCCACCCTGCAATAATGTCCAATTACATATTTTCATTGTTGGTGATTTTTTATTTGTTTTTTTTTTTCCCTGCATGTCCAATTTCATACCTTCAAGCTTGGCAATTCTTCTGCTCAAATTTGCCTTTGATTCTGCTTAGTGATTTTTTTTTTTTCAGGCCAACTGTAGTTTTCAGCTCCAGAATTTTCTGTTGGTCACATTTTAAGTTTTCTACCTCTTCATTTACATTTCCACCTTGTTCACACCTTGCTTCTCTGACCTTCTCTACATCTTCCTTTATGTCTTTGAGTATTTCTAGAATGTAGCACTAAGGTTTCTACCTAGTAGATCTGCCAACAGATCATAGTTATCTTTTAGAAATAACTTCTATTATATTCTGTTCATTTACTTTCTCAGATCAGGCCACATTTTCTTGTTTCTTTGTATGCCTTGTACTTTTTTATTATTGCAATCTGGACATCTGAATCTAATAGAATAACTCAGACCATCATCCTTCTTCTTCAGCTAGTTTTTTTTTCTTCTTCTTGTTTTAGGCTGTCTCTTTGCCAAGAGCACTCTGAGATACAAAGCAGTCTGTTTCAGGCCTTCTCTAATCCAGTACCTTTTCTTGAGCAAGTGCAAGCATATTCTCATTTTCCTCACATGTTCAGTTGCTTTTGAATGTCTTAGTTTTTAGTGTTTGATTTTCAAACACTAAAGTTGAGGGGGGACCTTTTTAGTGCCCAGGAAGTCACTTCAGTTGGAGGAAAAAGAGCTTTCAAAAGAGATGCTTTTAGCCTCTTTGCAGTTCTGTGGTCAGTGCTCAGAGCACAGGTCTGTGATACTAGGGGAGGATTATAAGCCACCACACTGCATTCTGCGTTAGTCAGCTTTCCTCCACAGGATTGCTGCATGAACTACTTTAAGAATCAGTGGCTGCAAATAGCAACATTAACAGTATTCATTCTCATGGCCAAAGGCCTGCAGATCAACCATGATCTGGCTGAGTTTGGTTGAGCTCTGCCGTATTTTGTAACTATTTAAAAACAAACATGAAAAAAATAAAAAAATAAAAACAAACATGAGGGCTGGAGAGATGGCTTAGCGGTTAAGCACTTGCCTGTGAAGCCTAAGGACCCTGGTTCGAGGCTCGTTTCCTCAGGACCCATGTTAGCCAGATGCACAAGGGGGCGCACGCGTCTGGAGTTTGTTTGCAGTGGCTGGAGGCCCTGGCGCGCCCATTCTCTCTTTCTCTATCTGCCTCTTTCTGTCTCTGTCTGTCACTTTCAAATAAAAAAATAAAATTAATTTAGTTTAAAATTAAAATTAAAAAACATGATATTCTATGTGTTCATTGTGGTTGTTGCTTTTTTGAGGCCAGGTTAAAGAGACAATAGCTACCCAGGTGATGTGGGCTTCAAGGTAGACCATCAGTGAGCAAGATTAAGGGTAAACCAAATGAGCACATTTAGGAAAAATGTCATGTCCACAAACACTTCATTGATTAAAGCAAATTGTATGGCCAAACCCAACATAGAAAGGAATCCAAAAGCCATGATGAGAGGAGGAGGGATGAATCATAGTACAAAGTAGCATAGGATTATTTATTTATTTATTTTAAAGTGTAGTGATATCAATTATTTTTATCAGACAGGTATTATTTCATTTTTGCTTCTGGGCAAAACCCAAAATTTAATATCTGAGGGTTGGGGAGATGGCTCAGTGGTTAAAGGTGCTAGCTTGCAAAGCTTGCTAGCCTAGGTTCTATTCCCCAGTACCCATGTAAAGCAGAAATACAGGGTTGCATATGGAATTCATTTGCAGCAACAAGAGGCCCTGGCATGCCCATAGTCTCTCTCTCTCAATTTATGCTTCTCTCTCTGTTCTTGCAAATAAAAATATTTAGAAATTCTGTATCTGCTACTGAAGATTTTAGTTCTTCCAGCCCTGATACAGTCCAGTGATAAGAGCTAAGATACTGACTCCTGAACTCTAGAATTGTCCCAACACTGGCAGATCTCAAATCCACAGTATCCCTCACTTGCTTCCCTGCCAAATTCATAAAGGTACCTTTATGTTTTTTTGAATGTCTGAATTAAACTTTGATTTCCTCAAGAGCAATATATTTTCAAAAAACCAGAAATTCTTGTGAATTACTCTTATATAGGTCATGGCATAGGATCAGAGTTTTAGAAGTGCCTTAAGAGGGAATTTAGTTTAACCTTTTCGTTTTACAGACAAGAAAACAAATAGCTGGAGCTTGAGACTTTCAATTATATACAGTGGAACACAGGATTCTTTTTATCTCATGTGTAAGAAATGTTGAGAGAAAACCCAGGGGGTGTGATGTTTACGTTGTCTTCCTGCAGTCATAATTTGGTGACAGGGACCCTGTTCAGCTTATTTTATGAGAATCCTCATGTGACTATAGTAACTTTATTATTGCAACTTGTTTCTCTGATTGCTTATGGGAAAAATTGTTTCCTTTCTCTTTATAAGCTTTAGGGATCTTCTGCTTTTAGAGTCACTCACATGAGCTGTCTGGTCATTGGCTTCAGTGTCCTGAGGACATCTAGGTTGATTTTCCCCAGGGGAGAGAGAAAGAGGCACCAAGCCCAGCTTTCTAGGAAGGGAATTTTGACCATCTTCTTAGGCCAAATACTCTCAATATTGGGCAAATGGTTTCTCTTATTAGGCCTGAGAAGAGCCAAGAGAAAGGGGAAAAAAAAACAACTAAGGCAAAAATAGAATTCCTTACACAATCATTTTGGGAGTCTGTGTGCCAGGTCTGGTACCAAGATGAGGGATGTGGATAAGATGGAAAAAAAGTTTCGGGCAGGGGAAGTGGCTCAGTGGATACAGTGCTTTCTGTCTAAGCATGAGTACCTGAGTTTGGGTCCCCAGAACCCATGTAAAAAGACATATGCTGGGGCTGGAGAGATGGCTTAGCGGTTAAGCACTTGCCTGTGAAGCCTAAGGACCCCGGTTCGAGGCTCAATTCCCCAGGACCCACGTTAGCCAGATGCACAAGGGGGCGCACGCATCTGGAGTTCGTTTACAGAGGCTGGAAGCTCTGGCGTGCCCATTCTCTCTCTCTCTCTCTCTCTCTCTGCCTCCTTCTCTCTGTCACTCTCAAATAAATAAACAAAAAAATTAAAAAAAAAGACATATGCTGTACTGGCCATCTGTGCATACAATGAGATGTGTGGTGAAGACAGGAGAATCTTCTGGAAGCTTATAGGTCAGCTAGCCTGGCGAGTATAGTGGTGAAAAATGAGAGACCCTGTTTTAACCAAGGTGGATGGCAAGGAATGACAACTGAGGTTATCCTCTGATCTCCACATTTATGCCATGGTACATGTGTGTGCTTTATGTTTATGAAAATTCAGGTCCAGTAACTAAAATATAAAGGAAAAAGTACAAGTTATCAAGAGAATATGTCGTGCAGGGCTTAGCTTAGTATATATGTGAGGCTGAGGGCAGAGGAAGTTCCAGATAGAATAGCATGCACAGAGGTTCAGTGAAACTGACCAGTGGCCAAGGATCCAAAGTTCAGCCATTGAGGAGGAGGCTGATATGAGGCTGGACAGGCAGTGAGGACCCAGACTGTGAGGGACGTTATTTTAATATTGAAGGTTCTGAAGTAGGGGAAATAACTTATTATTATATTGGCTTTACATTCCATTTATTTTTTTGCATGTGTGTGGTATTCATGCATGCATGCATGCTTACATATGAGTGGATACACATGTATGAGCAGGTGCATGGGCATGTGCCTGCATGTGTGTGAAAATGTTAGAGGTAGACATTGAGTTTTTTTCTTGGTTGCACTCCACTTTATTGAGATAGAGTTTCTTGCTGAACCCAGAGGTCACAGATGTGGCTAGTGTAGCTAGCCAGAAAGCCCCAGGGATTCATCTGTCTCCTGGGTACTGGGATTACAGGCATGTGTGGCCATGCCTAACATTTATGTGGGTGCAGAGGATCCAAATTCAGGTGCTCAGGCTTACATGGCAAGAGCACTACCAACTGAGCCATCATGCCAGCCCTTGCCCTTATATATTTTTAAATTTTATTTAATTGAGATAGAGAGACAAAGAGAAAGAAGACAGAAAGAAAATGAGTATAGGCACACCAAGGCCTTCTACCACTGCAAATGAATTCCAGATATATGTGCTATCTTTTGTATCTGGCTTTACATGGGTACTGGAGAATAGAATCAGGCTCATCAGGCCTCAAAGCAAGTTTCTTTAGCCTTTGAGCCATCTGTCCAACCCTGGATTTGTATTTTAAAAGGAACACTTTGTCTCTGTTCTTACAAATAAATTGGGAAGACAAAAAAAAAAAAAAAAAAAAAAAAAAAAAAGCCAGGTGGGGATGGGGGGGGGGGAGAAAACTGGAGAAATCCAAGAGAATTAGATTAGAATTAGAATTAGAAGAAAAATATAAGATCCAGTGCCACAGCTGAAAAGCCTCCCAGTTGTTGGTCAGGGAGGCTACAGAGGCTCATAAAACAATATAGGCTATTGCCATTGCTATTGGTTGCCCATCAAAACTAGATGGAAACTTCCTGTTACTGAAGACACCGTGCATGTTGGTTGCAGAATCTCAAGACTAAGCTGGTACTGAGCTGGAAGCTTCCTCCCTGCTGGCTAGCTTTCTTTCTTTTTTCTTTTTTGGTTTTTC
This sequence comes from Dipus sagitta, assembly GCA_036346955.1. NCBI lineage: Eukaryota > Metazoa > Chordata > Mammalia > Rodentia > Dipodidae > Dipus > Dipus sagitta. Next base: position 80,395,701 of record CM070773.1, read on the forward strand.
GAGGTAGGGTCTCACTCTCGACCAGGATGACCTGGAATTAACTATGTAGTCTCAGGGTGGCCTCAAACTCATGGCGATCCTCCTACCTCTGCCTCCCAGGGGCTGGGATTAAAGGCGTGTGCCACCATGCCTGGCTTGGCTAGCTTTCTTTACACCAAAAGGCGCTGTGCAAACTGACTGGGGAGAAAAGCCACCATTTATCCTGCCTGGTACTTTAACCCTGGCCAAAAACCTATGGCTAGGGAAATAGGACCTAGGTGGGAATGTACTACTGTGGTTTGCTAAACATACAGGATATCAAACTGCCTTCTCAATATCTATATTTGTTCCCATAGATTGTTACTGCTTGAAGCCTCAATGACAGAAGTTTCTTACTACAATGGGCAGAGATGCATAGCTGGCAAAATTGCTGAGGATAAGTAACAACTCTCAGCTTAGTCTCCACAAACATCTAAGCCACCCTCTCCAAGGCTCAGGGAACCTGGCAGAAGAGGGAGTAGAAAGACTGTAAGAGCAGGAGGATGGGAAGGAAGGTTGCAAAACACTGTCTTCTGGGTATAACATGGCCATTTCACTCATGAGTAAACAACATCAGTGGTTTCCTGCACAAGCCTGAGCCTGTCACTATTTCATCATTGATTGGGGAAGAATACCTGGGTCCTCAGACTTCCCAGTGTACCTAATAGCAGCTAATGGTTTCTGAGAGAGCAGGAGTCAGGTTCATCAGTGGTGTAGCCACTGATAAATTGACCATTTCACAGTAAATAACCTTCCACCCACGATCATGCTAGAAACCCAATGAGTTTGAAAAAGGCATGAAAGTAATATGGGGGTTAATGGGGGAAAAGAGGGTTAGTGGGAAGGAAGAGTGATAAGAGAAAGTGATTGGGAAGAATAAGCTCAGAATGCATTATATCCATGTAGGGAAGCATCAAAAATGGAAAGACATTAAGAAATGTCAAGAATATGGCCGATGAATTCAGATATGCATGTCAGTGGATGGGGAGATGGCTCAGCAGTTAAAGGCACTTGCTTGAAGATAAGCAGGTCAGGCTGTTCATAGTTTATGCAGTGTGGACAGCTGGGGTGAGTGCACATTTGTGTTTGAATGTGCATGTGCAGATTATATTAATATGCAATAAGTCGTATGGGCTGACTAAATGTGGACAATCCAGTTTCATTCCCAGGTTCAGTATAGCCAGGAATACAGGAATCTCCCATTGTTCAGTGAGATATGTTCCAAGACCCCTAGCACATGCTTGAAACCTTGGATAGTCTACATTATTTTTCCATACCTATATACCTACAATAAATTTTAATTTGTAATTAGGCATAATTCTAGATTAACCATAGTAGCTCATGATAAAATGGTTTCTAACACTGTATTGTCATACAGTTCATATGAATGTGCTCCTGTTGTCCATGAATCTGTCTTGTACTTTCATGTTCTTACTAAAGAAATGGCTTCACTACTCTTGCACTCTGGGGCCACTGATAAATAAACAGAGGGTAACTTGGACACAAGCACTTTGATTCCATGACAGTTTGACAACTGAGGCAGTTATCAAGTGGCCATATGCTAGGCAAAGGCAGGATTCACACCTAGGGCAGGATGGAGAAGTGATGGCATGCTGTACAGGAGGAGGGCGGTTTAAAACAGGCATTGTTTATTTCTGGAATTTTTATCAATCTCTTCTGACTGCAATTGACTGTAGTTCATTGAAACTGGGGCAAATGAACCTGCCTGCAGGAAGGCCTGCTGTGTGCTCTTCATGTGTGGGGCTGAGTGGTCTCCTCTGGATACCTGACCCACCCAAAAGGAGGAGTCTGACATGAGGGTTCCCTAGGAGACAGGTGAGTCATATGCTCTCAGTGCCTAGTTGGAGCAGGTGTGTTTGGATGTATTGAGAGACCTGCCCAATGGGGCAGAATTTGAGCTTGATCACAGATAAGCACATTCAAAACCTAGCAAATAAAGATCAAGCCAATTATTGACACCAAGTAGGAAAAAAGTTATGCTGAATGTCTCAGTAGGATAGACACAGACCAAAGTGCTACAAGAGATGATAGGCAAGACTTCTAATGTCTTCTGTGTTGGCCCTCTGGTAAGTCATGTGTCTTCTTGATCAGGGAGGACATGGAGATCCAGAGTCTGAACTCAAGAATCAGTGTACAATCTACAAGAGGAGAATCAAAACAGAAGAAATGGTTCTCCAGGCTTTCGAAACAAAGGCCAGTTGGTCAGCATAGCCCTGATGTGTCCTAACAGATGACACCAATGCTGAGGGAGCCATAGTGCTCCTCCCAGGTCCCTAGAGTCTCTTGGAGAGCCACTACTGACCTCCAAAAGTACACATTTAGGTAAACTTTGTCTACTTGCTTGGTCTTAAACACTCAGAGAGAAAAGTATAACAAAAATAAAGGGATACCTGAAATGTTATATGGATGGCCTATTGAGAACACCAGAAAGGGTTTTCCCATCTTACAAGATGGCGGGTGGAAAGGCACAGAAAGCAGATGCCAAGAAGAAGAAACCTGCAGTCAAGAAGGCTGATGCTGCAGGCAAGGCTAAAAGGGTGACCCTAAGGTGACAGAGCAAAACAAGGGGAAGCTCCACTACAGCCGGACCCAGGCCTGGTGAGAGGAACTGGAAGGTACTCCAGATCAACAGTGTATTCCAGAAAGGCTCTGTACAAGAGGAAGTTCTCAACTGCCAAATCCAAGGTTGAAAGAAAAAAAGGAAAAGGTTCTTGCTATGCTCACAAAACCAGTCGGTGGCGACAAGAATGGAGGTGCCCGGGTGGCTAAGCTTCACAAAATGCCTAGGTTTTATCCTACTGAAGATGTGCCACAGAAGCTGTTGAGCCATGGCAAGAAACCCGTCAGTCAGCACGTGAGAAAGCTGCTTGAGAAAGCGTCACTCCAGCGTCACTCTGGGAACCATCCTGATCATCCTCACAGGACGCCCCAGAGGCGAGAGAGAGGCTTTATTGAAACAGCTGGAAAGTGGCTTACTACTTGTGATGGGACCTCTTCTCTCAATCGAGTTCCTCCGCGTAGAGCACACCAAAAGTTTGTCATTGCCACCTCCAGAAAAATTGCTATCAGCAAAGTCAAAGTTCCTAAACACCTCACCGATGCTTACTTAAAGAAGAAACTGCAGACGCCCAGTCACCGGGAAGGCGAGGTCTTTGACACAGAGAAGGAAAAATACGAGATCACAGAGCAGCACAAAGTGGGTCAGAAAGCTGTGGACTCACAAATTTTGCCAAAGATCAAAGCCGTTCCCCAGCTCCAGGGCTACTTGTGGTCGGTTTTTGCTCTAACAAATGGAATTTATCCTCACAAACTGGTGTTCTAAATTTCTTACTGAGAACCTAATTAAACAACTTGATACATTTGGAGAAAAAAAATACCAGAAATGAACAGGAACACAAAAAGAGCTTTCCAAAAGGGGAAACTAACAAAATCCTAAGGTGTGTTGGCCCCATCTCTAGTAGTTCTTGCTCCAGGATAAGGGAGAACAACTTAGGATACATATATGTGGATGACAAACCAAAGGTTACTTAAGGCAAAAAGATCCCTTATGTCGGGAATAATGATGGGTCCCTTCTAACTTATGCCAGAACATCATTATCCTCCAGCCATCAGAATGGTTTGCTACTAAATGGGTCCTGAGGTCAAAAGTACATCAGGCAGCCCTAATGTCACTCAATGGTTTTATAGTACTAACCTTTGGCCCTGGCTGCCTGCAGGTTGGATTTAAAGTTTTACTCTAAGATTCACCGTAGAGCACCTAGCCCATTTGACTGTATTAACACACGAATGGAACATTTTACACTGGTATGATCAGTTAAACTCTGTTTTTATTCCATCTATTGGCTTAGAAGAAGTCACCTGGCATGTGGAAACCCTCACTAAATATATCCAAAAGGCTTTAAGTGACACAGCTAAGGGAATCTCCCATCTTATTTCTGAGGCTCAAATGATGAGGAAGGTGATTATTCACATGACTTTGGACACCTCACAGCAGCCAGGAGCTGTGCATGTGCCATCATCAAGGTTGAATGTTGTGTATGTATTCCTGATAACTCAGCTAATGTCTCATTTGCTTTACAAGATCAATAAGAATAGATTCAGACCATGTAAAACACCACTGTGCCATTCAGTGAACAGTTCTGAGAGTGGATCTCAGATTTTTCATGGTGAAAAAAGATTATACCTATTATAATCTTCATAGTTATCCTGTTGATCTTCAGACCTTGTATACTCAACCACTGTTTTAACTTTATCTCTGTTTGCTTACAGGTAGCTCATACTCAGATGATTATACAGCAACCTAACTCCATCTACACAGGGGCTCCCCTTGATCACCTTCTGAGATCTGATCATTCACCACTTCTAACAGGGCTACCAAACATCCCTACCTGACAATGTTAAACTTCCTGGATCCCAAGATAGGCTCCAATCCTTCATGTTACTAATATCTGTACTTCTATTTTACACTAGGTCCAGAAAATCCACATACAAGTGGCAATGAGATGTCTGACTAACTCACAGGTTCCTCTCTTGCACTTTTAGATAGCCTCCCCCACCTCTGGGAGAGACTCTAACTGCTATACTCTAGGACTCCATTCAGCTGGAAGTACTAAAGACTGGTCATTGTCCCCTTTCCTCTAGTAGCACCTAGAATTTCTTTTCAAGAGGCGGGGATGAAGGGGAATTAGCCAGTCAGAAGAGAGGGCCCAAAAAGGAGACACTGAGCCAGCCTGCTTCAGCAGGACCACAGTTCTTCATGTGATCCAGTCTATTCCATCAGCTCTCTTGCCCCTACTCCTGAGCTAGCCCCTGAGCCCAGACCAATCTGCTGTCTCTCAGGCTCACCAGAGCCTGAGGGTAAAGCCCACCACCATAAGTTGATAAATAGATACTTACCAGGAGGGCAAGTACTCTTGTTGGCTTTCACCTCTCCTGCTCTGTCTCTCTCATTTCAGTCCATCTGGGATGAGCTAGGTGGGACCCCAATGCCATGTGGTCTCCTTACCCCTTCCTGACTTCCACATGGCAGGATCTTTCTATATTTTCTTCTATTAATCTAATTAAACCTCTCCAAGTCTTAAAAAACAGCTGGAAAGAAAATATTTCTTGGTATCTCATATAATCTAGCCATCTACAGCTTTTGCCTAGTCATGGTAAGGAAATATTGGATATTTCTCCCATTTTCAGGTTGGGAATTGTTGTAGTCAGCTTCATGCTACTGGGCTAAACATCCAAACCAGACAGTTTATAGGAGGAAGGGTTTATTTTATCTTACAGATCCAGGGGAAGCTCCATAATGACGGAAGAGGCTGGCCCTCTTTCACAGATCCAAGCAGAGAGAAACACCACCAGCCAGCACCACACACAAGCACAAAAGTGGCAATAAGACAGCAGTGCTCAGGCAGAGCTCACACTGTTTTACATACCTTTAGGCTGAAAATCAGATCCACCTCCAAATACACCCTAGAGTTGGCCCCAGGATTCACCCACAGTGACACCTCTTCCAGCCAGGTTGCTGGAGACCCAAGTTACATACTTTAATGAAACACCTGAGTCTATTGGGGGACATACATTCAAACTACTGTTAGAAAGCTAACAGGTAATGTGGCATGAAACTGATGTTTGGAACCTTAAGGTTAAATAGTCAGGATCAGAGGATTGGAAGATCCTGGCTACAGGGTACACAGTAGGCCACTATTCAGCTGGTATTCATCTATTTTTCATAAGCCTTGTAAGATGACCTGACTGTCAAATACATGTGTAGGTAGAATGTTAATGAAACTAAATATTAAATTTTAAAAGAAAACCAGGTACTATCTTTTTTTTTAAATAACATAAAACAAAAACCTCTTGAGTACTACCATAGTATCAAGAAGATATAGCCGTGGCTTTACCTGGTGTTAGGGGCCAAATTTTGTCTCTTCAAAAGAGATTTAAGCAACAAAAGTACTTCAGAATGTGATGTGATTCAGATATAACGCCTTTACAGAGATAATTTAAAGTCAAGCCGTTGAGGTATCTAATAAAAGTGATGTTCTTATAAGAAAGTAATATTTGGACCCAGTGAAAAGCACACAAGGTAAATGTCATGTGAGCATGAAGGTAGAGGCTGGAGTCAGGCATGCACGTGTCAGGGAAAGCCAGAGTGCCAATGAACTACAGGCAGTAGGGAGAGGCATGAGTCAGTGTCTCTCTTAGCTTCAGAAGGAATCAGCCCTGTCGGCTCTTGATCTTGGATTCTAGCCTCTCGTTTCCATTGTCTAAGCCACCCAATCCGTGGCGCTTTGCTCAGCGTGTCCAGGAACATAGTGTGCATCGCATAAGGTGGCTGATTTCTGTGTACTCCACAAGGAGAGAAGACTGTGTTGTCTCTGTTCCTTTGGAGGAAGGAGGACAGGAAAATTAGGAAGAAAGAAGAAACTCTAGCCCAATGTGTATAATTCTACCTTGACCATAGCTGGAAAATCTGCTTTTAAGCACAAGGGGTTATACTTCTGTATTTATAACTAGAATGTTACTGAAAAATAAATACAAGCATATGTACATACCAGAGAAAATCCAAAAGAAAATTCTTCCTCCGTTTCCCCAAATCTGTACATTGGAAGGTAACTAGTCACACTGAGGTTTAATAAAAGAGTCTGAAGTTGAGCCAGGCATGGTGGCGCACGCCTTTAATCCCAGTACTCAGGAGGCAGAGGTAGGATGATTGCCGTGAGTTTAAGGCCACTCTGAGATTACATAGTAAATTCCAGGTCAGCCTGGGCGAGAGTGAGACGCTACCTTGGAAAACAAAAAACAAAACAAAACAAACAAACAAACAAAAAAAAAAAAAAAAAAAAAAAAAGAGAGAGACTGAAGTCAACAAAGGATTTAAAAAGCTTACTTTTTTTTCCCTAACCGAGTAGAGAACTGCTTAGCTTCCGCCTTACTCCTTCCTTGGAACTCACAGAGCCTGCGAAACACGGCCCAGGGAAGTCGTTCCTGGATTTCCTTGGGACCAGAGTGGTCCTGGATGGAATGAGGCAGCTAGTAATAGCTACCACTCCCACTGGGTTGTCCAGAGTCACATAGCCTGCAACCACACACGTTTTCACTGTGTTTCAGAGAGTTATGAGTTACTAAGTGAAATCGGTTGAAATAAAAGGAGTGACATGGGCCTCTGTACACAGCTCCAGATGCTCTAGCCCATACCGCAGGAGTTCTCTGTCTGTCTCTCCTGGTTTCTCTCCGTGACCCTGGGGGAGAGCAAAGGCAGCTGCAGGAGCCAAAAACTTCCCCAGCCCTAATTAAACCCTCAAAGTTTCCAGGCAACACGGCCAAGGGCCGGGGCACACATTTCCAAGGTGACCCCCCCCTCCCGCCCCAGTCCCGGGTCCCAGCAAAGGAAACAGGTCGTTAGGTTTAATCAGCCCACGTGCACATTCTCTCTCCCCAGGTTGCTAAGACAGGCCTGTACCTAGCAGAGGCATTTGTGTAATCAAAGATTCGGGAACTTTCCCTGCCAAGGCTACCAATGTGAATAGGCTCCTGAGGTAAAAATGTTCCCCCGCTGGGGACGGCGCCCTTGAAGTCTACATCAAAATCAGGAGAGGGTCACAGCTGCTGTGGCACCCCACCGCGGAACACTTGCAAGAAATCCCAGCCCGGGTCGTGGCTTTGCCTCCGGTCTACAGGAAACTAGCTCCAGTTGCCTAAGGGAGGGGGGCGATGAAGGGAGGAGAGGGGGAGAGGGGATAGAGAGAGGGAGGGGAGAAGAGAGCGAGAAATGGGAGAGGAGAAGAAAGAAGAGACAAGGGAGCGGGAGAGAGACAGTCTGGGCAGGAAGGAGGGACAGAGACAGCACTTTACCTCCTCAAGACCCCTCCCCCCATCACCCCATCCTCCTGAGCTGGGAGTCCTGCAGATTGGCCGAGAGCCACTAGGTGGCAGCAGATTAACTCTTCAAATGCCAGAATGGGCTGAGTTGAATCTGAAAGTTTTGCATATGGTCACTTCCCTCAAAGGAAAGGAAAAAGGATGGTTTTTTCACTCCCTAAGATTCTTGGCTGATAGCGTAGACATCAGAGCAAAACTTCTGAAAGAAAAGTTGTTTCCTGGTGACGCATTTACGTGGTGGCTCCAGTCAGGGGGAGGTGCAGGTGTGTGTGCTCTAGGTCTCATGACTTCAGAGACACTTGGTTTATGGTTCCAGGTGCTAAACGTTGCTTTAGGAAATTTATGCACGTATTTAAATTCACTTTAAGGAATACGAAGTACAAAAACACACGAATACACTCCATTTCCTAGGCCAATGTGATGGCTGTGGTCCTTGTCCAGTGGGAACTGGTGGTGGTGGTGGGGAGCAGACTGCAAGCATTAAAAGTGAATTGCGTTCTTGTAGCTGACAACCTTGGATAAGTACAGCTCCAGAGTTAAATTTGCTATGGATGGAATGGAGAGAGAAACAGTCTTAGGAAAGCGACTGTGCAGTATAGTAAGCTTTGGTGGTGTGGGTAGGGTTATGAATAGGGTAAGCAGTGATCTCATTTAGTCATTTACTGAGGCGCCAGAAAGAAACTTAGCCAGCAGGGGCTGAAGCTGTTTGCTGCTCACATGACAAAGAAAACAAATCTTTCTCCTGGGCATCCTAGCCTCCGCAAAGCATCCCCCCTTCCCACCTATTAAACTTCTGCCACAAATATAAAAATACAGTAGTGGTGATTGGAATAAGGGGCCAGAAAGGTGAAACTGATTTACTTTTGAGCTACCAGCCACAGGAGGAATAAATCCAGGAAGAGGGGAAGGGCGCTGGGGTGAAAGACAAGTGCTCCAGCAGTTATGCTTATGAAGGGTTTGGGGAGAAGAGAGAATGAGGGAGGAAAGAAATCAGGAGGAGGGAGCCATAAATGTGTGATATATATGACTCGAGAGAGGTAGTGAAAGGCAATTTTAAGATGTTTTGCTGGGCATTTGGGATTCCCTTTGATATGTTTCAAGAGAGTTCAGCAAAGATTAAAATTGCCTTACAACGATTTTTATTTCTTGGCCTGGAAGGCTGCTTACAACACAAGCAAGTGTGGCTGGTGGAACCATTCCTCTTCCCTTTCCTGGCTGTCTAGATGGCAGGTACTACCCAGACCATAATTTCCTTTAGCATTAAAGAAAATTCCTAGATCTCCAGCAGGTTATATAAGACAGAATTATTTGTTATACTAACCCCGACATGCAGTATCTCATTCTTGAATAGACAACCTCAAGGTTAATTGTTATTCTTCAAAAGGCAGAAAGACAACTCTCTGATGTCGTGTGATCTTTAAGGATGACATCAGATTGTTTTCCTGTATCTTGCCCTCACTTAGGCAAGGTGTATGGCAGGGCTAATAGGACAGGGATTCTGTCTTTGCAAACCTTACATGAGTTAGTCCCTGAAGTCCTGATGAACCTGCTTGCCAGCTGGCTTATACTATGTCATCCACTAGCTGCCTGAGGGGGTCTCTCACTCTGCCTTGATAGATATCAAGGGTAGACAAGGAGGTGATCTTTTTTTTTTTTAATTTTTTTGTTTTTATTTATTTATTTGAGAGTGACAGACAGAGAGAGGAAGAGGCAGAGAGACAGAGAGAGAGAATGGGCACGCCAGGGCTTCCAGCCACTGCAAACGAACTCCAGACTCATGGGATCCCTTGTGCATCTGGCTAACGTGGGTCCTGGAGAATCGAGCCTCGAACCAGGGTCCTTAGGCTTCACAGGCAAGCGCTTAACCACTAAGCCATCTCTCCAGCCCAAGGAGATGATCTTTAAGTGTGGGTCTTTAGCAGTTTTCCCTCTGGGTTTGGCAGACGTGGGCAGGTGAAAGCAGCTACAAGTGGCTCCCTCTAGTCTGGTGCAGGTCTGGGCTCTGAGGCCCTTGGCCCTGAAGACTGGATAGTCCTAGCACTCTGTAGTGACCACAGCCTGCATCAGTTCTCTGGCTCCTTTACACCTTTATCAACTCTGCTGTCTGGCTGTTTCACTGTGTTTTCCTTCTTCCTGCGCTGGCCACTCTGGAATTGTTTGGCTGCTTCTTGTGCTAACAGGAAGCTGACTGTCTCACTTCTTTACAACTCAGTGGCTCTTGCTGGGAAATTTGGGATGCCTGTCTCTTCCAGGACTGTGTTCAGGAGCCAGGATGTTGCTCACGAACCAGGACACTCATCAGGCTTCTTAAGAACTGGGTGCTGGGTGTGGTTGTCCACGGCCCATGGAATCATTGGTGGGTGACAGGATCACCCAGCAGGTGAAGAGTACACTGCCACATCTTCAGTGGTTACCAAAGGGCTGAGTTTAGAAGCAGGGGCCAAGGGCTTAGGAATCAGCCTCTGGATGTGAGTTGGGCTGTTTGGGAGCCCAGTGCTTGCTGTAAGAAGCTGGGTGCATGTCTCTGGGACTGCCTCTAAACTGCCACAGAGCCTTTAGGAGCCAAGCAGCCAAATTAAGGCCACTGCTCCTGCTGTTGTTGACTTAGCTTTCATGCTACCAGCTCAGCCCACACCACTGAAAGTAGGTAAGAAAAGACCCCTTTATTGGGACTTTGGCAACAATTGGGTGTGTGTGTGGAGAGTACAAGAAAGTGTCTCGAGTGCAATAGTGGTGCACAGCCATGGTGGGAAACTAACTGCTCATTGATCTGGCTAACAGATCCCCTCAGTGGTACGGGACCCATAGCTGGAGCTGGGAAACAAGTCAGAACCATATCCAAACATGAGCCTGCTCTCCATTATCAAGCTACCACCAGTCGTGGTCTACAAGAGGGCCTACACCTATCAAATTCTCTATAAAAAATAAATAAGGGTTATCCCATTTGTCTGGTGCTAACTTTACTCTCCATTGGAGAATCTGCTTCTCTTTTTCAGATAGACGCAGATCCTAAGGAGAGAACCACCCCATCATACCTCAAAAGGGCCCTGTCTGAAACTAAGAACAATGGGCGAAACAAGCAAGGGTGCTGTTTTCTTGGTGAACCGGGTACCAGCACAAGGGTGAAGGAGATCAACACAGAGAACAATCAACTCCTTACCAAATTAGATATCCAGAGACATAGAGGCCCCCAACACAACATCACTGAAGCAGACCAAAAATGAACCCAACATGGCTCAGGGAAATTTTGCAGAAGAGGGGGCAGAAAGAATGTCAGAGCCACACATTGGGTCATGATACACAGAGACATTTCTCCTACCCATAACTTTGGGCTAACTCCACAGTGCATGACCCATATAACTCAGCAAGGAGGGGCCAGGGGAAGGGGGTAGGTCACGGATGAGCCTAACAATGGTACCAACTTGACTGTATTCACTGAGACAAAACTAATTAATAAAATAAATTAATTAATTAAAAAAAAGAAAGTGTCTCCCAGCTCACTCATGGACTGAGCCTAAGCAGCCTTCCATAGCTGGAGAGAGAATGCTTGGACCAACCACAGCCATTTGTATGGATCAATCATAGCAACTTATTTGGGCTTGTCACAGCCTGGCAGCTCAGCCCGCACTGCAGTCATGTTTTGTCTCAGCACCAGGGATGGCAGTCTCTTACTGTGAAGTGCTCCTTCCACTTCTGGCCAAGGTGGGGATGGTTGTGGGGTCATTGAGGGCTCCTCAGGGCTTATGAGAACTAAAAGCCTGGTATGAACTGTTTTAAATGACCTTGGTTGTGCCTTCATGAGCTGGGACAATGGGCTCCACCTTTGCATCCTTGCTTCAGGGCCTCTGGAGTATCTAGGACAGTTGCTGTGGCCTAGGGAGGTCCTGCTGCTTGTCAGAGGGACAGTCCCTTGTTTAGGGCAGCCAGAGCAGCAAGGGAGAGCTCAGCAGCTGCTAACTAGGGAGTTTCATGGCCCCATCCCCAATATTGTTGGTTATTTACAGGAAAATGAACATCAGGAGCGCATACAATGTAAATTTAGAACTTAGCAGTCACACTAATAGCTATTTTAACAGATTCTGACAGTGCTTGAACAATGCTCATTGACTGCCCATTGCCCAGGGAGAGGCGGTTTCCCATCATCTGTCTCACATTTACGCATATATCGCCCTCCTCTCATTACACCAACCTTCTCACCACCAAAGAACTTTTTTTTTTTTTTTGCTTGGGTATGTATGTGTGTACTGTGGTGTGTGTGTGTGTGTGCATGTGGTATGGTGTGCACATGGTGTATGCATGTGTATGTGCCCTTGTAGTGTCCCATACATGTGCAAGGAGCACTCACCTGTGGTGGCTGGAGTGGTACGTGGTGTCCCATTACTCTTCCACTTACTTGTTTGAGCAGGAGTCTCTTACTGATACCAGAGCTCACTGTTTTTATCAAGCCCAAGTAATCACTGCTCCTCTTTGTGGGTCTGGGATTACAGATGTGTGTGGCCACACCCAGATGTTTATGTGGGTTCTGGAGATTCAAATTTGTGAGGTTTCAGGCCTCCTCAGGCCCTCATGCATGTATAGGAAGTGTAGGAAGTGCTGAGCCCTCTCTCCAGCCTCAAGACACTTCTTACGTGCTTAGCAAATGCCCACTCCGAAATTGAGACTGCTCATGTGTCCTTGCCTCTGTGGAACCTTCTCTGTACACAACTCACTTCCTGGTATGGCAATATCGTTCTGATATCTACCTTCCTAACTACAGTGAAGACACAAGGGATCTTTGAGTCTCCAGTGTCCAGCACAGTGCCTGGCACTTAGCTGATGCTCAGTATGTTGACTGACAAAGAGCTGCCCCAGAGCTCACTGTGCTGGGAACAGGGAGGAAGCTCTACTTTGGGAAGCTGTAATTTTCCAGCCACTTTCCCTAGGACTCAAATTGAAGGAGGACCCTAGAAATTCAGCCAGTGATTCCTCTATTACAGGATGACCTTATCATTTCAGTTGGCCACTTAAAAAGAAAGCTCAGTCCTTTCAGAGAATATAGGGACATCGCAGTGAGACTGATTTTCTGGTCATCAGGTCTTCTCAAAAGTATGGTTCTCAAAGCCTTGTAGTAGTAGAAGTTTCTCTGCCCATGCTTCTGTTTATACCATGCATGAGTCTTGAGATTTTTAAAATATAAAAGTACTTCATGCTCATTAAGGGAAATTTGCAATGTAGAGAAAAGTGGAGGAGAATAAAGCAGTTTTCAATTAGTGTCTCACTGTGTGAATAGCAAGACTGTAACAGTGTGGAATATGAGTTATTCTCTTCCTTATGGAATTTAATAAAAGCCAGATGACAGTATGTGATGTCTACTAAAATCAGAGCCAGATCTCATGGAAAACACATAGGTGGATGTCATCATTTCTGCAAAACATATGCAGACAGCCCCTTTAGGCGCAGCCTGGGAAGCCACACTGGATCGGGAGCTGAGTTCCTGGAATGGGGGAACTAGCACACTTGGGGCCTTTGCATGATACTTGGGGAGCTTTGAATGTTGCTAACCTTGATGTCTGGACAAGCTTCAGGCCATGCTCCTTCTAGCTTCCATTCATGTAATTACTGGTCAGCCCTTCAGACTGTGTTGATGGACACACAGTCCTTCATAACATGAATAGCATCTTTAATCATGGCGTGAGCTTCAGAGCAGGCTTGAATTTACCTGGAGTTGCCTTAATGCTTAGACACTGGTGCTAGTAAAGCACACCTCCCTGGCCCCTTCATGGTAACCCTGAACTAACTTGTTAATGAATGGGTGAAAGGGAAATCTTGTTGAAGTAAGTGTATTAAGTAGTCTGGCTTATCTACGGTTTCACTTTATGCAGTTTTAACTTCCTGTGGTCAGCCAGCATCGTCATGGCTCTGATGTCCTGTCAGAAGGTCCGTGGTACCTAATACTGCATCACAATGTCTATGCCATTTACCTCACTTTCTTTTACTTGTATATATTGTGCTTGTATCATCATATAGCATCAAAGGACTGGTGAGTACAGTATAGTAGGATCAAGAGAATAAAAGGCCAACACCACATAACTTTCATTACAGTATATCTTTGTAATTATATTCTTTTATTAGTAGCAATTATTGTCAGTTACTGTGTCTGATTTATAAAATTAAACTTTATCATAGGTTTGTATATACAAGGAGTAATACACACAGGGATGATTCATCTGTGTATATATGGTTCAGTTACTATCTATAGTTTCAGTTATCCACTGGGAACTTGGAATTTTCCCCCTAAATAAAGAAGGCTTCTATAAATGGACCATGGTAGGTTTTAAACTGAGGAGAGTAGAGCATTAGTATGCATTATCAGAGAGTTATACACCTCCATCACATGGACTGACCAGTCTTGAAAAAAGTATATCATGACATTTTGACACTGTAATGGATTTACATGTGTGCATTGATATTTGTTTTATTCATTACAAAAAGCGTATTTATGAACTCAGGGTAATAAATCAGTACTTGTAACTAAACTTGATTTATAGCTGCTCTTTTCAGGGTACAGTGTTGGTTGCTGGGCACACAAAGATGAAGGAAAGCAGTCTAGCTAGGAGATATTGCTCCTATATGGAGGAAAGTAATGTAGTGTCCGTTGAATACTTACTCTGGGCCAGACATTGTGCTAGGGGTTATATAAAGCTGACATATTTTTTTAATTTTTTTTGTTATTTTTATTTATTTATTTGACAGCAACAGACAGAGAGAGAAAGAGGCAAATAGAGAGAGGGAGAGAGAATGGGCGCACCAGGGCCTCCAGCCACTGCAAAGGAACTCCAGACGCATGTGCCCCGTTGTGCATCTGGCTAATGTAAGTCCTGGGGTATCGGTATTGAGCCTCGAACAGGGGTCCTTAGGCTTCACAGGCAAGTGCTTAACCGCTAAGCCATCTCTCCAGCCCTAAAGCTGACATATTTAATCTTTTCAACAAAGTATGAAATAGCCAGCATTTCTATTTTTTTTTAATATGCTGGGCATGATGGCACACGCCTTTAATCCCAGCACTTGGGAGGCAGAGGTAGGAGGATCACTGTGAGTTCGAGTCCAGCCTGAGACTACATAGTGAATTCCAGGTCAGTCTGGACCAGAGTAAGACCCTACCTCGAAAAACCAAAACCAAAACATATATATACATTTGACATATATATATATATTTGACAACTTCTATACTTACAGACAACAAACCATGGTATTTCCCTTCTCTCCCCTCCCCCCTGCTTTCTGCTCTCCATCATATCCCCTCCCTCTCTCCATTAGTCTCTCTTTTAATTTGATGTCATCATCTTTTTCTCTTATAATGAGGGTCTTGTGAAGGTATTGCTAGGCACTGTGAAGTCATGGATATCGAGGCCAATTTCTGTCTGGACAGTTGTATGTAAGGAGTGGTACCCTTCCTTTGGCTCTTACTTTCTTTCTGCCACCTCTTCCACAATGGACCCTGAGCCTTGGAGGGTGTAACAGAGATGTTTAGTGTTGGACACTCCTCCATCCCTTCTTTTCAGCACTATGTTGCCTTTTGGGTTATCCCAGTGGTCATTGTCATCTGAAAAGAGAAGCTTCTCTAACCAGAACTGAGAGTAGCATTAATATATGAATACAAAAATTAAGTGTAGTGCTTTCAAGGGCAATTTGGTGAGAATAATATATGCATTTACCCAGAGAAGAGCAGTCTTTATACAGTATTTCTATATATCTTCCAAAAAAAAGAAGCTGAGACTCTGTCCTCTATGCCCATGTGAGGGCTTATATTGATTGTTAACTTGAATGTGGGGGGGAGGGGTCCTAGAGTCACCTTGAGGGATTATGTAGATTAGGTTAGCCCCTGTGCACATCTGTGAAGGATTATTGTAATGATCTTAATTAAGGTGGGGAGAGCCAGCTTAACTATGAGCAGGACCATTCTGTGGGCTGGGGTCCTAGGCTGTGTATAAGAAGAGAGGGCTGGCTGAGCACTAGCATCCATCTCTCTCTACCTCCGCACCATGGACTGCATGTGACCAACTGCCTCAGGCTCCTGCTACCATGCTGTCCCTGTCACAGTTAACTGTAGCCTGGAACTGTGAACTTAAACAAACCCTCCCTTCCTAACTCAAACTGATTTTTTGTAAGGTATTTTGTCTCAGCAAATGAAAGGGCAACTGATTCAGCCCACGAGTTGTATAGCTGGGTCTTATTATAGCTTCATCCTTAGTTTCTTGAGCAAGCCCCATACTGATTAATGTAGTGGCTGCACAAGTTTACACTCCACCAACAGTGAGTAAGTGTTCTTCTCTCCCTACAACCTCGCCAGCATTTGTTGTCCTTTGTTTTCTTGACAATAGCCATTCTAATGGGGTAAAAAAAGTCATTTTAATTTTCATGTTCCTGATGACTAAGGATGTTAAACACTTTAGAATAATTTATTGGCCATTTGTGCTGCTCTATTCACAATCGCAGAGAATAGCAGTCTAGATGTCTATAAACTGATGAATGGATAATGAAAATGTGGCAATATACATAATGGAATTTTATTCAGCTATAAAGAAAATGTGAAATTATAAAATTTGAAGGCAAATGGATGAATCTGGAAATTATTATAGCAAGTAAGCTAACCTAGACTCAGACAAATATGACATATTCTATCTCTTACAATGGATTCTATTTTTAACTTTTTTTTTTTTTCCAGGAACGGTCTTACTCTAGCCCAGGCTGACCTGGAATTCACCATGTAATCTCAGGCTGGCCTTGAACTCGCAGTGATCCTCCTATCTCTGCCTCCCGAGTGCTGGGATTAAAGACATGTGCCACCATGTCTGGCTTTTAACTTTTTATTTTTTACAGTTTCATTTGTGTACCTAATGTATTTTGACCAAAATCTGCACTCATTCTTTGTCCCCCTGTCCCCATCTACCCCATCCTCCTTCCATTGAACCCTTTCTTCTTTCCAGTTAGTCTCTCTTCTACTTCGATGCCTTTTTTTTTTTTTCTGTTTCTGCCCTTCTCCATCATCCATGATGATGTAATGATGGGCTCAAATATGCAGGTCTTGTGCAGGTGACGACAAGCAATGTGAGGTCATAAACAGATACTTCTTGTCTAGAAAATAGCACTTCAAAGATGTCTTTCTGGGGCTGGAGAGATGGCTTAGTGGTTAAGGCATTTGCCTGCAAAGCCAAAGGATCCTGGTGCAGTTCTCCAGGACCCACATAAGCCAGATGCACCAGGGAGCGCATGCATCTGGAGTTCCCTGGCATGCCCATTCTCTCTCTCTCTCCCTCCCCCTATTTCTATCCTTCTCTCTCTCATATAAATAAATAAAATAAATTAAATCTGTGATTAAAAAAAGAGATGTCTTTCTGCTGCCTCTTCTCCAATGTTCCCTGACCCTTGGAGGGTATAATAGAGATATCTCATTTAGTGCTGAGCACTTAACAGTTTATTTTCAACACTTTGATGAGTTTTGAGCCTCCTTAGTTGACACCATCATCTGCAAAAAGATGAGAGCAGCACTAATCTATGTGAATAAACATAAATGTTTAGAGGGCAACTTGATGGGCAGGCACAGTATATCAGCCTTAGGCTTTTGACTAGGTTTTTAATACCAGACATAAATTCCCACTCGTGGAATGGGCATCAGATCCAATGAGAGAGCAGCTTGTTTTCCCCATATTAGTCATGACCCTATTGCACCAGTGGGCATATCTTTCCTGGCTGGCCAGTTGTGTAGCTCACAGGATCCACTGCTGGTAAGACTGCCCACAACTTTCCCTCTTACCAGGACTTACATAGCACTTTCCAGGACTATGACAGCTAGCCAGTAAGGAGGAGGTTTCCAGTTCAGTTCCAGCTTGAATTCTCAAACTGAATTCTGCAACTGAAGCATGTAGTGTCTTCAGCAATAGAATCTCTCCATGTAGTTCTGGTGGGCATCCAAGAGTATTTGCAACAGCCTATATTGTTGTGGGGGCTCCAGAGGCCTCCCTGGCCAACTCACTGCAAGGTTTCCCACCCCTGGCACTGGGATTTTCCTGTAACAATCTATGGCTTAATGAGGGCAATGTTACCCACCCCTGCAAGGTACTGCCCAAATTGTTTTTTTTTTTTAATTTTTTAAAATTTATTTATTTGAGAGAGAGAGATACAGAAACAGGCAGGTAGACAGAGAGAATGGGTGCACCAGGGCTTCTAGCCACTGCAAACGAACTCCAGACGCATGCACCCCCTTGTGCATCTGGCTAACGTGGGTCCTGGGGAATCGAGCCTCGAACCGGGGTCCTTAGGCTTCACAGGCAAGTGCTTAACCGCTAAACCATCTCTCCAGCCCCCAAATTGTTTTTAAAATTATGTTATATTATATTATTTATGTATGAGAGAGAGAGAGAGAATGGGCATGGCAGGGCCTCTAGCCACTGCAAACAAACTCCAAATGCATGCATATCTGGGTGGGTAGTGGGGATTCAAACCCAGGTCATCAGGCTTTGCAGGCAAGTGCCTTAAGTGCTGAGCCATCTCTCCAGCTCTTAAGATATATATATATATATATATATATATATATATATATATATATATATTGCTTTTTCAAGGTAGGGTCTCACTCTAGTTCAGGCTGACCTGGAATTCACTATGTAGTCTCAGGGTGGCCTCAAACTCATGGCGATCCTCCTACTTCTGCCTCCCGAGTGCTGGGATTAAAGGCATGTGCCACCACGCCTGGTTTAAGTTATATTTTTAAATTAGCTAACAAGAAGAATATTTCCATATGGCCTTTTCATAATGGCTTTGGTTTTGGTTAACCTTTCCCCTATCCCCTTTTCTCCTCCTCATCCTTTGGAGGAGATTTAGAGGGGCTAAACCTTTAAATGTGTCTACCCCCAGTATTTAGCCCCTCTCTTTACATATCTACAACCCCTCCTCATGGCCTATTTCTAGCTTCCTGGATACTACTGACTTTTACTTCAACTTGTACACACATCTAAAGTTTTTATCTAGGACCCACACATGAAAGAGAGCATGAGGTTTGTCTTTCTGCACCTGGATTACCTCATTTAGATCCACCCATTTTCCTGCAATTGTATTGTTTTTTAATAGCTGTATAAAACTCCATTGTGTATATGTACCACATCTTCATTATCTATTCATCAGGTAGATGGGCAGTAGTCTGGTTCCATTTCCTAGCTCTTGTGAATAGAACAGCAATAAACTTGGGGAGCAACTGTATAGTAAAGGGTAGAGTCCTTAGGGTATATACCCAGGAGTGGTATAGGTGGGTCATATGGGAAGTCTATTATTAGTTGTCTTGGGAACCTCCACACATTTCAATCATGGCTGTAGCAGTTTACTCTCCCACCAACAGTGGATAAGGTTCTTCTTTCCCTATACCCTTGCCAGCATTGTTGTCATTTGATTTCTTTTTTTTAATGTTAGTAATATATTTTATTTCAACCAATATAACCAAGATAGTTCATTTGATTTCTTTTTGACAGAAATGAGATGGAATCTCAAAGTAGTTTTAATTTGTATCTTCCTGATGGTAAGGATGCTGAGCACTTAAAAAAATATTGGCTATTTGAATTTCTTCTTTTAAGAACTCTCTGTTCAGTTTAATAGCCAGTTTTATTTATTTATTTATTTATTTATTTATTTATTTATTTATTTTGAGGTAGGGTCTTACTCTAGCCCGGGCTAATCTGGAATTTACTATGTAGTCTCAGGCTGGCCTTGAACACACAATGGTCCCACTATCTAGGCCTCCTGAGTACTGAGATTAAAAGTGTGCATCACCACACCCAGCCATAGGCCATTTTTTAACTAGGCTATTTGATTTCATATTTTTTAAAGTTCTTTTTTTATATTTTATTCATTTTTATTTATTTATTTGAGAGCAACAGAGAGAGAAAGAGGCAGAGGGAGAGAGAGAGAGAGAGTGGGCGCGCCAGGGCTTCCAGCCACTGCAAACGAACTCCAGACATGTGCACCCCTTTGTGCATCAGGCTAACGTGGGTCCTGGGGAGTCAAGCTTCGAACCGGGGTCCTGAGGTTTCATAGGCAAGCGCTTAACCGCTAAGCCATCTCTCCAGCCCTTAAAGTTCTTTTTAAAGTCCTAAATATTAATCCTCTGTCTGATATGCAGCTGTCAATGATTTTCTCACATTACATAGGCTGCATGTTCACTTGATGAATAGTTTCCGTTACTGAAAAAAGCATTTTCATTTCATGAGGTCCCATTTTATTTCATGAGCAACTGGAATTCTATTGAAAAAGTTCTTACTAAAGTCTATGTCTTGCAGTGTTTTCCCTACTTTTTCCTCTTGCAGTATCAGAGTTTCAGGTCGGACACTGGGAACTTTTATTCATTTGGAGTTGATTCTAGAGCATAGTAAAATATAAGGATCTAGATTCATTCTTTTACAAATGGATATTATTTTCCCCAGAACCATTTTTAAAGGGTTTGTCTTTATGAAAGTTGTAAATAAAAAGTTAAAAAAATTAAATTAAATTAAATTTTAAAAAGAGGCTACTTTTTCTCCAGTTAGTACTTTTGGCATTTTTGTTAAAAATCACATGGCTATTGCTGAACAGGTTTACATATGGGTCCTTTATTCTATTCCATTGATGTTTGTTTTTGTGCCAGTAACATGTTTTTGTTACAATGACTCTACTTTGAAATGGTGATATGTCCAGTCATAGTTTTGTTACTCAGGATTGCTTTGACTATCTGAGGGTTTTTGTGCTTCTAAATTTATTTTAGGATTTTTTTTTATTGCAGTAATGAGTGGTATTGGAATTTTGAGGGTATTGCATTAAACTAATTGCCATTTTTACAATACTAATTCTTCCAATCCATGAACATGGGATGTCTTTATATTTCCTCGTGTCTTTTATTTCCCTTGAGTGTTTTAAAGTTTTCATTAAAGAGGGCTTTCAATTCTTTGGTTATTCCTAGATTTATTTCTAGGTATTTATTTTCTTTTGAGGCAACTATGAATGGGATTATTTCCCTGATTTCATCTTCAGCATATTTTTTTATTGGTGTAAAGGAAGATTCCTGATGTCACTGTGTTGTATATGTATCTTGCCACTCTGCTGAAAGTGCTCATCAGCTCTAACACTTTACTAATGGAGTCTTCAGGGTCTCCAATGTATAGAATTACATCATCTGCAAATAAAGATAATTGGACTCATTCTTTTCCTATTTATATCCCTCTTATTTGAATTTCCTTATTGTTTGAGCTAAGATTTTCAGTACTATATTAAATAAGAGTGGAGAAAGTGGACACCCTTGTCTTGCTCCTGATTTTAGTAGAAATTCTTAATTCTTTGAGTTTTCCCTACTTAGTGTAATATTGGCTATATGTTTGTCATATATAGCTTTTATTACATTTATTTACCAGTTTATTCAGGACTTTCATCATGAAGGGATATTGAATTTTGCTCAAAACCTTTTCTGTATCTATTGAGGTGATCATGTGATATTTGTCCTTGAGTCCATTTATATGGTGCATTATATTCATTGACTTGGGTATATTGAACCATCACTGAATCTCTGGGATAAAACCCACTTAATCATGGTAAGTGATCTTTCTGTGTGTTACTGTATTCTATTTGCAAATAGTTTCTCAGGATTTTACTTATTATTTATTTAATTTAACATATTTCATATTGGTCATATTCCCATGGGGTACACTCTATGTTCCCTCTCCCTGCTCCCATTCCACTGAGGACCCTCTTCAGTGGGGTTATGGGTATTCACTGTGGGGTCATGAATGTACCAGTCAGTCTTTGTGGTGGGAAGATAATGCCTCAGGATACTCCTTCCCACCCTGTGGCTCTTGCAGTCTTTCTGTCTCCTCTTCTTCAATGTTCCCTGACCCTTGGAGGACAGGTTTTAAGTCTCCTTTAATGTTGAGCTCTCAGCAGCCACTGATTTTCTTCTTTGATAAGTTTTTTATTATTTATTTATTTATGAGAGAGAAAGAGGGAGAGAGATAAAAAGAGAGGGAGGGAGAGAGAGAGAAAGAGAGACAGGGAGAGAACGGGACACACCAGGGCCTCTAAGCCACTGCAAAGGAACTCCAGATATATGTGCCACCTTGTGTATCTGGCTTTATGTGGGTACTGGAGAATTAGACCTGGGTCCATAGGCTTTGCAGGCAAGCGCCTTAACTGCTGAGCCATCTCTCCAGCCCCTTTGATGAGGTTTGAGTCCCCTCAGTGTCTACCACTATTTCTCTGGAGGAGGTTCTCAGGTTGGCAGTGAGAGCAGAACTCATATTTAATTCACCACTTAATCTGTAATGTTTCTTGAGCCCTGACAGATAAGATAGAGACAACTCATCTTGTGTTAGGCAGTTGGCTTTCTTTTCTTGTCATAATGATGGGTTCTGGTTCTCACTGATATTCACTGCCATCTGTAAAAAGCATATTCTCTAACCAGGAGTAAGAGAAGAATGGATCAAAGGGGATACACATATATATTTAGAAGATTTTTTGATGAAAATACCGTCTCCTTTTAGCCCCAAAGCAGTGGAAGCTTCCCTGTAGGGTCTATGATGTTCCAAGCCATAGGCTTTAGACTTGGTTCCCAGTACCAGGTATGAATTCCTTCCTACTGAGCAAGCCTCATGTCTAATCCAAGAGTGGTTGATTATCCCCATAGCTTGTGTGCCACAATTATAAAGATGTGTACATTTGTCTGGCTGGTTGATTTCGTGGTCTGCTGGATCATCTGCTTGTTACCACTGTTGGTGACCATTATCCCCCATCAGAGGACATAGCACTTTCCAATGATATGAAAGCTAGCCAGCAGAGAGGTAGCTTCCATCTCAGTCCCAGCATGATTGCTTGATGTCCTGTGACCACAGCCTGTGGTGTCTTCAGCAATAGGGCCTTACCATTTAGATATGGTTGGTAACCAAGTGCTTTGGCAATGGTATGCATTGTTTTGGGGACCTCATGGGCCTCTTGGACTATGAACTCACTGTGTGGGATAACCCCATTCTGGTACTGAGATTTACTAGCAAAAGCCTATGGTTTTAGGATAAAGCTTTCTGTTTCCCCTATAGGATACTTCTTCCAAAAGTATTCTGTCCTTTCTTATTAAGAATTCTATCTTTTAAAAAATGTTTTATATTTGGGACTGGGGAATGGCTTAGCAGTTACAACATTTGCCTGCGAAGCCTAAGGACCCAGGTTTGATTCCCCAGGACCAAAGTAAGCCAGATACACAAGGGGGCACATGTGTCTGGAGTTTGTATGCAGTGGCTGGAGGCTCTGGTGTAACCATTCTCTCTTTCTCTGTATCTGTCTCTATCTCATAAATAAAAATAAAATATTAAAAAAGAGAAAAATGTTATGCATTTGTTTATTTGAGAGAGAGAGAGAGAGAGAGAGAGAGAGAGAGAGAGAGAGAGAGAGAATGAGAAAGATAATAGGCATGCCAGGGCCTCCAGCCACTGCAAACAAACTCCAGATGCATGCAACACCTTGTGCATATGAGTTACATGGATCCTGGGGAATCAAACCTGGGTCCTTTGGCTTTGCAGGCAAGCACCTTAACTGCTAAGCCATCCTTCAGCCCAAGAGTTATATCTTTTAATTAGGTAACAAGAGGAAGGTTTCTATGGTTCTGATTCATGCTATCATTAGTTAGGGCGTTTCTCTCTTCCACCCTTCCTTACCTCAGTTCCCCCTTGCCTGTCAAGGGACTCCTTTCACCTGTCCCTGCTTCCCCTCTCTCAAAACCTCATTTCAGCTTGATTTCCAATACTACTGATGCTTACTACAACTTATAAACAAAGCAAAAATATTCCATGTTAAGAACCACATATGAGAAAGGCCATGTGGCACTTGTCTTTCTGAGCTAGTGTGACTTTGTGTAGTATGACTTTATTTTAGCCCTAAAGAACAAAGTAATGTTTGGAATAAATAGGTGCAAATTAGGTCAGTCTCAGAAAGACAAATATTGCATGCTTATTCTCATTTATGAGTCCTAGATTTTATATAGGTACATAAAATCATATGTACATATGATTTCATATGAAATGAAAGTAGACATGAAGCTATGTAGGGAAAAAAGAAGACTAACAGGGTGGAAAAAGTGAGAAAGAGGAAAGTAGCAGGTTGTAAGGGGAATACCCTCAAAGTCCATCATATATTTTTCTGAAAGTATCCTTCTATAACCCAGCACCAGAATGGAGAGATGACTTAGTGGTTAAGGTGCTTGCCTGAGAAGCCTAAGAAGTTCAAGTCTCCAGGTACCACATAGCCAGACACAGTGATGTAAGCGCACAGTGTTGCACATGTGCCAAGAGGGGCCACACATGTCTGGAGTTCGTTCACAGTGGCTAAAAGACCCAGCATGCCCATTCTCTCTCTACCTCTTTCTTTCTCTCTGTCTCTCACTCAAAAGTAAAATAAAATAAAATAACCCAGTACCATGTACAATGAATAGAAAATAAGAGCAGAAAAGTTGAAAAAAAAAGTGGAAGTGGTGACTCACATAGAACAGAAGCCATCTCATCCCATGCTTAATAAACATATCTTAACAGATATTTTTATTTATTTATTTATTTGCAAGAAGAGAGAGAGGCAGACACACACACACACACACACACAGAGAGAGAGAGAGAGAAAGAGAGAGAGAGAGAGAGAGAGAGAGAAAGAGAGAGACAGAGAGGAAGAATAGGAATGTCAGGGCTTCTAGCCACTGAAAACGAACTCTAGGTGCATGCATCACTTTGTGTGTCAGGCTTTACATGGGTACTGGAAGACCAAGCCCAGGCAGATAGGCTTTGTAAGCAAATATCTTTAACCACTGAACTATCTCCCCAGGCCCTTGTCTTGTCTCTCCTCTTCTCTTCCCTTCCCTTCCCTTCCCTTCCCTTCCCTTCCCTTCCCTTCCCTTCCTTTCCCTTCCCTTCCCTTCCCTTCCCTTCTCTTCTCTCCTTCCTTCCTTCCTTCCTTCCTTCCTTCCTTCCTTCCTTCCTTCCTTTCTTTTGTTTGTTTTTTTTTTTTTTTTTTGAGGTAGGGTTTCACTCTAGCCCATGCTAACCTGGAATTTACTATGTAGTCTCAGGGTGGCCTCGAACTCACATTGATCCTCCTACCTCTGCTTCCTGAGTGCTGGAATTAAAGGCATGTAGCACCACATCTGGCCCCCTATCTTTTCTTTGAACTGCCTTATTTTTGCCATTCTGAGGATCCAGCCCAGTGCCTCTCACATGCACCAGCCCACCTACAACCCCTTTCACTGCTTCCTGAGCTCTGCTAACACATACTTCCTCTACATAGTTATGTTCCACATCCTAAAATGCTCTATTTTTCCTACATATGCTCATTCTTACACCCCTTCTACCCTACAACCACCTCTGGTTTCATTTCTTACCCCATTGGCTTTAAGTTTTTAAGGGAAAATACCATGTTACATATTAACACCTTTCAGAGTACGAGATCATTAGCAGAAGTACATTAACAAACAAAACATTTGAATGCTAGACTGATTTCATCTTACAGATACTATCTTCTGAGTGTTGAGTAGATATTAAGTGTGGTATACTGGAGCTGGCTCAGACAAATGTGTGAGAGTTGTGTTCAATTCTCAGGAAGTTTGTTGGCTGGTTGTTAAACTGTGGGTAGTTTAAGATTGGCCATTACATGGCAGAAATGTGCAAACACTACAGATCAGGAGTTTGCTCCCTCCTCTCTCCCAAACACACTCAGAGCCAGTTGCAGGTGTCTTGATAGTCTAATTTCTGGTGCATCCTCACCCTCACCTTGTCTAGCAAGCTCCCAGATGATAAGAACTTAATTCTATCAAAGTCGAAGTCTACAGGGTTTCTGTAGACTCCCAATGCTGATAGCTGGATTTCTAGCCTTGAAGTTGCAATTTAAAGATTGCAATTCAGTTATTCTCCTTTTCAAAGACGTTTATTCATTAATATCCTTAATGAACTCCCACCTGGCCTCTATGGGACATGTTTAAGAATAGGAAGTACATTTGTTACCTTCCAAATCAGTCTTTCTTGTGGAGAGCCCATGATCATTCAATTTTTTCCCCCCATATAATGTTCTGTTCTTATCTTTCTTGTAACTTTGCCACCTGTTTTTTTTTTTCCGGCAAGGCAAGCATTTATATTCTATAGCATCCAAGTGAGAGAACTGAGAATAGATATTTTGTACTCACAGAGCTCCTCTCTGTTAGGTTAGGTGGCCTTTGTTCTCCACTTGCCAAGATCATCTTATTATTGAGGTTATGCAGGATTGGAACAGATTGTTCTGGATTTGGATATTTCAGTCTGATGAAAATAGATGAGACTATTTTCTCATGAACTAGCACACATTTAATTTGTGTTATAGTTTGGAAAAAATATTTTTTTTCATGGACATTATTTTCATATTGAGACAACTTAGAATTGAACTTGCACAGCTCCTTTTAGGAACTCAGCACTTTACATTTATGATGACTGAATGCACAGTACTGAGTTTGATATCTGTTACATTAATTGGATTAATTGCTCAGTTTTGTGACTTCTGTATGGGTCTTCCTAGCAACAGATTCTCAAGATTATGTATATTTTCAAGTGTTCAGTCACTTCTGGTTTTGCATACTTATTAACACAATGTAAGTTTCTGACTTTTGTGCATAAGGATGCCATTAGAAGATATGTTTGCTGAAATCAGACATTTTTTTGTGAAATTTCCTAGATTTGTCATTCTAGTCACTTAAAAATGGCAATGAATTTTGTGTGGTATGTTTGCTTTTATTTAACTGAGCTAATTCCTTACAGTCTTCTGCTTGTTCCCTAGCTTGCTTTCCTAGTAGTATGTATTTAGCAATCAATTTAAAGATTTTTGTCTTGAAAGAAGCCTTACAAATCAATAATATCTGATAGCTGCCTGTTCCAGTTAGTTGAGATTCAGCTGACTCCTTCCTTCCTTCCTTCTTTCCTTCCTTTCATTTATTTTTGCCAGTGTATGTAGGGTGTGTGTGCTGTGTGATGTGTGTGTGTGGTTTATGCATGTGTGTGCCCTTATGCATGCATTTGGAAGCCAGAGAAGAATGTGGAGAGCCCTTCACTATTGCTTATGCACCAGTGTTCTTGGGATGGAATCTCCTTTAATCCAGGGCCATTGTTTTTGGTCAGTGATTCTGGTCAGAACTTCTTCCATCTCTGGTCCCACCAGCCTGAGGCTATAGATGTGTATGGCTAGGCCAAGCTTTTTACATGGGTGCTGGGGAATCAAACTCAGCTTGTCTCAAGCCCTTTCAGGCCCTCATGCTAAAGTGGTAAGCACTCTTTACTGTTGAGTCATCTCATCAGCCCCATGACACTTTCGTAATAACCTCATTGGATGTCTCTGCTGCCCAGTGAACAATGATACAAAAACCACCAGTGTGATTTGATTCTGGAACTTAAATGTCCCAATAGCCACATTAAGGAAGTAAAAGGAAATGAGTAAAGTTCACGGTATTTTTATTTAACCTAGTATCTCCAAATTATTATCATTTTAATATATAATCAATTGAAGTAATATTGAAATATTTAACATTTTTAATACAGTGTTCAAAATCTAGTGCATGCTTTAAAATTTAATCTTTCTGCTTGTTTTGAATTTGCTTGTTTTTGAGACAACGTCCTCCTGTTACATAGCCCAGGCTGGCCTTGAGGCTGTAGCAATCTTCCTGTTTCCGTGGCTGAGTGTTGGGATTACAGGTGTGTACCATCAAGCCTGGCAGTGGTCTACGCTTTGAAGCCACATTTTCAGAGCTCAAAGTCCATGGTTATCGCATGGCATAGCACAGGTATATACTTATGCTTATTTCAAGTACCTGCACTTACTGCTGGGTTGATGTCTTATATTTTCTTGTACTTTCATCCCAATTTCATATGTGTTCTTTCCTTTTCAGGCCCAAAGTCTTGCTCATATTTAAGCCCTTGAGAAACAGAGGTGGAATGGCATTGCATTCCCTTTGTCTAGGAATATTAACGGGAGGACCTTTTACAGTTAAACGCCATAAAGAAAGCTTGTTAAAGGCACCAACATCCCCTTGCATACAACTCTCCCTAGAACCACAAAATGGGTATGTTACAGAGCCCTGGGAGCTAATTCTTTCCAGATGTTTGCAAAGCGAACCAAACTAAAAGGTGGAAACTGAAATTACTAAACACTTAATAAGGAGCTGATGGAACCAAGGCCCCAGGGTTGGCTCAGCAATGAGTAAAACACAGAGATCCCGTTTGTTCAGAGGAACTTCAAAGGGCCCCATAAATGCCCAGGAAAGGTGAGAGGTAAAAACACTCGGAGATCCAACATTCCTGCAAAGTCTGGCTGGAGACTGGATGGAGATGCTTCCCTTGGTGCTGAGGAAGAAGACTTAGGGGCAGATCTGGTGAACAGATGTTTGACTTTGTTTGGACCATCATTATGTACAGTGTATGCATGTCAGATAAAGGCATTTCTCAAGCTAGGCCAAAGGGGACAAACCAATTAAACACTCACTTCAGTTAAAAAAAAAAAAGCCCTTTTGGTACTAAATATCTCACTACCACCAAAACCATAAACCTTTTAATGAGACAGCAGAGCCAAATGAATAACATTGGCTATATTTGAGTTTTCTTTCTTTATTCCCTTTAGTATTAGGGCAAACAAATAGGGTTTTGCCTAAGATTATCATTAAAGAGGAAGAAAGACCAACTAATTTACTAAAGAGGAGAAAAGTCCAATTAATCCTCTGTGGTATCAATTGAAATTGTGATAGGTTGTCTCTTCTGTCACAGTTACCAGGAAGGAGTGTGGCTTCCAGGGTCCAAGCTTGTAGCTGTCTTGTCCTTTGCATTGGCAATCACTGTGACCTGCCAAACATATGCTGTTTGCCTTTTATATCTTTCTTTGTGGTGCAAAGAAACAGCAAAACACAAGCAGCCAAAAAAGAAGACAAGAAAGTAACCAAATGTGACCCATCATCTAAACAAATTAGCTGCTCTGGATGAGGGTGGAGAAGGACTCTCTTTAAATAATTACCAACTGAGAGAAAAACATGCACATGCACATGCACATGCACATGCACGGCATTTTAGAAACAGAGGCAAAAGCCTGTCTCTTTGGATCAAATAGGGTTAGAGTGGATCTCCAGCTTAGTCATGACCAGATGTGTAACTTAGTAGATGGTTTAATGTAGTAGCTACTTTTCCATTGCTGTGATAAAATTCCAGACAGAAGCAATTTAAGGGAGGAAAAGTTGATTTTGGCTCATAGTTTCAGGTCCATCATGCATGAGGCATGGTGGGGTTCATGAAGGCAGAAGTGTCTGGCAGAGTTCCTTATGTCTGGGTGGAGTTCACATGGAGAGCTCAAGCCAAACTATTAGTGGATATTACTTTCAAGGCCCACCCCAGTGCTCCATGTATGCTATCTAGGCCATAGTCCCTAAGGCTTTGCAACCATTCAAAACACACTGGCTCCAGCTGGGCAGCCAAGCATTCAAACACATGAGCCTGTGGAGGACTCTTCACATTCAAACCATAACACTTTCTCTTGGGTTTTAGTTTCCTTGTCTAAGGGGCATGAGAAATCATAGCCCCTTTGAAGACTGTTGTGAGGATTAAATGACACAACATATGCAAAATGCAGACCTTGGTGCAAGGTAAGGGTAATTACACATGCCCACACCAAGAGCCTACTGCTATGCACCATCCTAGGCTTGTTGATTCTCTTCCTGCAGAAAGATCCTCTTTTGGTATGCTTAGCCTCCATCAGACACCATGATTTGCAGACAGAACTGATCCCTTCTTAACCTCTCCAGGGTGTGCTCATTGGGGGTGCTTCTTATGCTAATTCTTTATATGTAGATATGGGACTGTCATAGTTAAGTTCTGTTGTCAATTTGATCAGGTTAGGAATCAAGCAAGTGATCTGCCTCTTGGGTCGGTTTGTGGGGAAGAACTAATTGAGGGAAAAAGACTTTTTCCCAGAGTGGGAAGCCTTCCAAGAGAGTATAGGGCATTTTCTCTGACTACCCATGCTACTTACTGGTGAGTGTCACTAACCTGTGTTGCTGCAAACCTTGGGCATTGGAACCAGCTTCAGTGGCCTTCCAACATGGACTTAAGACCAGTGGCTCTCCAGGAATCCTCCAGGCCTTCAGTGGCAGACTAGTACTGCTAAGGCATCCAGCCTCCCAGACTGACTAGCTACCAGGTTCTCTGACTCTCCAGTCTGTAGCCAGCCATTGTAGAACTGTCCAGCCTGTGTCCTGAAGCTAATTTAATAAATCCCATTTATAATACAAATTTCTTCTATTGTTTCTGTTCCTCTAGAGAACCCTGACTAATAAGCACTGTAGTGTCAGGGATAGTTCTAGAGAAATAGAATTACAAGGATGAATTTCTCAAATGGGCTTGGTATTACCTGGAGCTTGCTTTCCAACTCTAGCACTACTAAAGTCTCCTGGTAGTAAGATTATTAATCATCTATGTATGAAGTATTTGTTAATTTCTAAAGTTAAATTTTACTTTTGAACAACAAAGAACTAATTGAGGTAGACCTAGTTGATGATCCTGATTCACTTCTTGTGAGAAATGGGAAATTTAGTGACTCTGTACAAACAACTTCTGAATATTTGTAGGAAAAGTAAAGAGATATAATGATGCTAGCTGGTTGTTTCTAGCACTTTTGGGCAAAGTAAAAAAAAAAAAAAAAAAAAACGGAAAAGAATAAGTTCAGAGGTGAAAGTTCCAAGCTCAAAATGCACATAAATGATTTAAAGGTTCCTAAGAGTGTCCTGAAAGAGGCTCTCCAGTAAGCCATAGGATCAAGTTGCAGAAGACCAAATCCAAGTCCTTATTATATAATTATCTGACTTAGAACATAAGTTCAAGTCCCAGCTTGAAGGGTGTTGGCAGTTAAAGTGAGGGCACTGATTGGAACTCTGTAGGTTTAAATGTAATATTAACCTGTAACTTTATATGGAGGTGTGTGTGGGAATCCTGATAATGTGGAGGGTATTGAACACAAGATTCATGGGTTTATTTTGCCTGAGAAAGCCTCCCTATCCCCACCTCCACCCCCCACATTATCTGTTCAATGACCTTCCTGAAGGAGATGCCCAGCAACAACTGTAATTTGATCCTGGAGTCACAAGGGCCAAGTGGCAGCACTGAGTCACCAAAACCAAGGTGAGCATGCTTACTGGAACGGACAGCAAAGACAGAGCTGTTCATAATCATCTGACCTGTGTAGACCTTTGCTACTGGCTGATTAGTCATGCTGCTCTGAAGCCCACTTGCCCAATTGGGGCACTGCTCTGGAATCATAGAAACCGACTCATGGGTTTGTTTGCCCAAGAGTGGGACAGCTGCTTTTTAGAGCAGAGCCTGAAAGAAGGAAAACTGGCCTCTGGAGTCACTTATGCAGGAGTGGGCTTGCTGCTTCTCAGAGCAGACGCTAAACGGTGGAGTCCTGTAAACCTGGGTGAACCCCCTGCGCCTGCTGTCACTGCTGCTCTGGTGTTTCTGTGGCTTTGCCTTCTGCTGACAGGCACTCATTGGTGTTTTTATTGAGCAGCAAAAAAGTGATCAAATTAAGTATTGCATGGGCAAAGGGCAAGGAAATTTTGACTGAATAATTCTTTAAACTGTTAAAGGAAGGGATTTGGCAATATGACCTGTTGGACTGTGCTAATCCAGAACTCACACAGCCCATTCACAAATGCAGTCACACTAAGTCCTCCTATTGTCTTCAGCAGATCTATGGGGTCTGTGGGCAATCCGTTGCTGACCATGTTGTCTTCAACACTATGTCCAGTACTTCTCAACATGCACACATTGTTCTGGGTTAGGAGTGCAACCACATCACTGAGGAAGTAGGGCAAAGAGCACAGCTCAAGATCAGTCAACATCTCTAAACATTCCTTGTCAGTATTGGTCATCTGTGCTGTTCAGGCCAAAGGTCCACCGAGGCAGAGGAAACCTAGCCACATTGCTTTAAGTGGGATGACTACATGGTTGTAAGAGTAACATCAGTGAAAGTTACAAGGCAGGAACTTGGTTGAAAAATCATCTCACACCAATATTCTCCGAAGAGTTATTTACAAGGCTTGTAAGAACGGTTCCCACGGTTCTTTCCCATAGTTTATTCTCATATTTCATTCTTATAGTTCATTCCCACACTGACTAATTTGTAAAAGCAGAAAAGTTCCAAAGCAAATGAATGAAAGTCTACTTTGAATCATGGCAACAGAGAATCATGGCTCTTTAACCAACTTCCAGACTTAAGTCAGTTTATAGACCCAGAACCCCTTAAAGGAAGGGGAGGTCAGGTTCCCTTGAGGAAAGACCCTGCTACAATTCCAAAAGGTTTTTAATATTAATCTATCTCCCATCATTCCCCGAAAGGACTTATGGCCTCTTTCTAGGGTAACTGTACATTGGGAAGAAGAAATAATCTAATCTTTTGGGGCCTAATAGACACTGGATTTGAACTGATTTTAAATCTTGGAGACTCCAAACAGATTTATGGCCCTCCAGTTAAAGTCAGGGATTGTGGGAAGGTCAGGTGATCAATAGAGTTTTAGTCAAAGTCCAACTCACAGTGGGCCCAGTGGGTCCCTTAATTCATCATGTGTTTATTCCCTACTCCCAGAATGCATAACTCAGATAGACATACTTGGAAGTTGGCAGAATCCCCACATCAGCTCCCTTACCTGTGGAATGAGGGCTATTGTGGTTGGAAGGGGGAAATGGATGCCATTAAAGGTGCCTGCACCAAGGAAAATATTGAACCAATACATATCTTATCCCAGGAGGGGTTACAGAGATTAGTGCCACCATAAAGGACTTGAAAGATGCAGGGTGGTAGTTCCTACTGTGTCTCCCTTTAATTGTCCAATTTAGTCTGTTCATAAGATAGATGGATCTTAGAGAAGGACAGTTTATTATTGAAAACTTAGCATGCAGTGGCTTCAATTGCAGCTGCTATACCAGATGTGGTTTCCTTTCTCAAGCAGATTAACACATCTCCTGGTACCTTGCATGCTGCTATTGACTTTGCAAATGCTTTTGTTCCACGCTTATCCATAAGGATCACCAGAAGCAATTTTCTTTCAGATAGCAAGCCAGCAGTTCACCTTTACTGTTTTATCTCAAGGTTATATCAATTCTCCAGCCAGGTGTATAGTTAGTTTATAGAAATCTTGACTACCTGTTTCTTCACAAAGTATCACATTGGCCCATTATGCTGATGATATTGTGCTTATTGGATCAAGTGAGCAGGAGGTAGGAACCACCCTGGAGTTATTGGTACAGCCTATGTTCATGAGGGGATGTGAGATAAATCCAAACAAAATTCAAGGACCTTCAATTCAGCCTCAGTAAAATTTCTGTTAGTTCAGTGGTAGAGGCATGCAGAAATATTCCTTCTCAGGTGAAAGATAGATTGTTGCACATGGCACTTGCTACCACTGAGAAAGAAGTACAATGCCTAGTGGGCCCATTAGGATTTAAGGCAGCACATTCCTCAGCTGGGTGTGTTATTACAGCCCATGTAGCAAGTGATGTCGAAAGATTCAGTTTTGAGGGGGGCCCAGAATAGGAGAAAGCTTTTCAACAAGGCCATGCTGTGCAGGCCACACTGACACTTGGGCCATATGATTTGATAGACCCAATGGTACTTGAGCTGTCAGTAGTTGATAAAAGATTTTTGTTTGGAGCCATTGGCAGGCCCTCATATGTGACCACAGTGGAGGCCCTTGAATTTTGGAGCAAGGCCCTGCTGTCATCTGCAGACAACTATTCTCACGTTGAGAAACAGCTCTTGGCCTGCTATTGGACCTTAGTTGAAACCAAACACTTGAAGATGAGCCACAAGTTACCATGTGACCTGAGCTGCCTCTCATGAGTTGGGTGATATCTGACTCATCAAGCCATAGCATTGCTCATGCACAATCTATCAACAAATGGAGTGGTACATATGTGACCTGGCTTGAGTAGGTCCTGAAGGCACACTACATGAAGAAGTTGCCCAGATGCTTATGATATCTACTCCTGTCACAGTGTCTTCTGTCCCCAAATAGCCACCTATGGCATCATGGAGTGTGCCCTATGATTTAGTGGGAAGGAGAAGACTAGGACCTGGTGTACAGATGGTTCTGCATGTTGTACAGATGCCATCCAAAAGTTGACAGACATAGCATTATAGTTCCTTATGAGACAACCATAAAGGACTGTGGTGAAGGAAAATATTCACAATGGGCAGAACTTTAGGCAGTGCACATGGCTAAGCATTTTGCTTGAAAGGAGAAGAAAAGTGGCTAGATGTGTGGCTATAGACTGATTCATGGGCTGTAGCCAATGGTTTGAATGGGTGGTCCAGACTTGGAATGAGCACAATTGGAAAACTGATAAGCAAAGTCATTTGGGGAAGGAGTATATAGATAGATCTAACCAAATGCACAAGAATGTAAAGATACTTCTGTTCCATTTAAATGCTCATCAAAAAGTGACCTCATCAGAGGATGACTTTAATAACCAAGTAGATAAGATAGTCCACAAAACAGGTCATCTACTTGATTATTATATCTTTTATATCTACATGATTGTATCTTTCTCTGGCCATCCCTGTCATCCCCAATGTGCTCATGAAGAAAGTGGCCATGGTAACAGGGATGGAAGTTATGCATGGGCTCAACAATATGGACATCCATTTACCAAAGATGACCTGGTTACAGCTGTTGTTGAGTACCTAATTTGTCAGCAGTATAGAACAACACTGAGTTCCCAGTATGGCACCCTTCTCTGGTGAATGGATGGCCACACTTCCACTGTAGAGAGGGCAGTATTTTGCCCTTACTTGAATACTTATTCTGGGTATGTATTTTCCTTTTGTCCATGTAGAGTTTCTGACAATCTATGGACTTACAGAATGCCTTATCCATCACCATGTTATTACCACAGCATTGCTTATGAAAAAGGAACACACTTAATGGCCAAAAACATGCAGAGTGGGCTCATATTTATGGAATTCACTGGTTTTACCTCATTCCCCCCCATCATGAAGCAGATGCTTGATAAAACTTTAGAATGTCCTTTAAAAGAAACAGTTACAATATCAATGATGAGGCAATAGCCTGGAGGACTAAGGCAAGGTTCTCCAGAAGCCTGTATATGCTTCGAGCCAGCATATAATACATGGTACCCTCTCTCCTATAGCTGGCATTCACACATCCAGAAATGGGCATGGTACCACTTAGCATAACCGGAAGTGACCTACTAGTATAACTTTTGCTTCCCGCAACCTTATACTATGCTGGCCTCGAGGTCTTGGTTCCAGAGCAGAAGGGCTTCTACCAGGAGGCACAGCACACACTCCATTGAATAGGCTTCCTAACTTTGGGCTCCCGAGGGCTAAGAAGTTACAGTGCAATCAGAGGTGATTGGTCCACACTACCGGGGGAGAGTTGGACTGCTCCTCCAAAATAGAGGTAAGGGATAGTATTTCTAAAGTTCAATATCTCTAGAGTTCAGGAGATTCTTTAGGGCACTTTTAATATTACCATGTCCTGTGATTAAGGTCAATGGGAAACTACAATGACCTAGTAAAGACAATGTGATAAATGGCCCACCCCCTTCAGGAATGAAGCTGTGGGTCACCCCTTCAAGTAAATAACCAAGACCTGCAGAAGCATTCCTGAGGGTGGAGGAAATACAGATGGGTAGTAGAAGAAGGTAGTTACAAATACCAACTAAAGCCACGTGACCTGTTAAAAAAACAAGGATCATAGTTGCCACAAGAATCTGTCCTATTTTGATGAGAGTATTTGTGTTTATGTACATAATATGACACCTGTTGTAGTTACCTTTGCATTGCATTGCTAGGACAAAACACCCAATCCAAAGCAGCTGATGGGAGGAAAGGGTCAATTTTGGCTTATAATGGTAGAGCAGAGGCTGGACATTTGCCACAGCAGGTGGCAGGAAGCAGCAAGAGAGTGAACTGAGCTCTGTCATGGGAGTTGTGATACAACACTCCCAAAGCCTGCCCGCAACAACACATCTCCTCCAGAAAGGCTTCGCCTCCCAAATTGCCATCAGTCAGAGATCAAGTATTCAGTATACATGAGGCTACAGGAGACTTTTCACACTCAAACCACCACAGTACCTGTGTTTTTGTTTCCTCTGTTTCTTTACAATGAAATTAATATGATTGAGATAAGTATTGTTAAGCCTATTATTAAATTATTAAATATTAGACACTAAACATTCCTCCATGGATTTTGCCATGCATTTTGTGGGAAAGAATAGTGAGTCTCTTGGGTGAGTAAGCATATTTACAAGAAGAATTAATTAAGAGGAATAGGTTTCCACAAGTGATAGTGGGTTATATATGAAGAAGCTCTGGGAAATGTAAGACACTTTACCTGGTTACCCATGCTACGCACTGGTTAGCATGCACCCTGTTGTGCTAACCTCAGATACTGAAACTCAGCTTCACTGGCTTTCCAACGTAGACTGAAGACCGGTGGCTTTCTAAGAATCCTCCAGGTCTTCAGTGCCCACATGGGACTGCTGAGGCATCCAGCCTTGTGAACTGACAAGCAACTGGGTTCTCTGGTGCTGCAGTCTACAGGCAGCTATTGTAAGATTGCCTAGCTCATATTGTGTAAGCTAATTTAATGAATCCCCTTTTTAATACATGTTCATTCTATCTGTTTTGTTCCCCTACAGAACCCTGACCAATATAGGAGCCATCCCATCAGAGATATATACTTGATGAATTTCTTGTGTCTAGGCATCTGCTGGAAGTGTGGCTCTCAGCAGTGTTTCTCTGAGATGGACTGTTTGCTAAGGAGCCAAGCATTACACATACCTCCCTCAGTTCCCCTCTTACCATTTTTGTGCAAATGATCAATGACCATAATGAAGGATTTTATAAAGTCACAATCTGACAAGAAAAAGATAAATGTAAACACTGCACAGATAAACACCAGGAGGAGAAACATCTGGATGTCCAATGCTTACTTCCTGTTGAGACAGTTTGGGAACTTTAGGATTTTGCCAGTTGAACAGGGCTATTTTTAGAATTTGTACAAAAAAGAAAAGTACACATTTACTACACTTCACTCATCATAAGAGAGAGGGGTGGTAAGCCTCCCAGGCCTCTCTGAGAACAAGAGTGACTGAATTAGCAGCAGGGCAGAAGGGACTTTCTTTTCCTTCTATTCTCTCATGTTTAGGGGTCTCCTTGGTTTCCTAGATTTCTTCCTTTCCCTCTGATATTCAGTATCTTTTTCAATTCTAGAAATATAAACTTTAAATCCTGGCTTGGCCACTGAGAAAATTCCTTAAAAATCTTTAAAAAAAATTTTATTTCTTTATTTATTTTAGAGAGAGAGAGAGAGAGAGAGAGAGAGAGAGAGGGGGAATGGTCATGCTATGGCCTCTAGCTACTGCAAACAAATTCCACATGCATGTGCACCCTTGTGTATCTGGCTTTAGGTGGGTACTGGGGATCCTTTGGCTTTGCTGGCAAGCACCTTAACTGCTAAGCCATCTTTCCAGCCCTTCCTTAAAATCTTTAAGCTTCGGGCTGGAGAGATGGCTTAGACATTAAGACATTTGCCTGCAAAGCCAAAGGATCCTACTTCAATTCTCCAGGACCCATGTAAGCCAGATGCACAAGGGGGCCCATGCAACTGGAGTTTGTTTGCAGTGGCTGGAGGACCTGATTTGCCCATTCTCTCTCTCTGTCTCTCACTTGCTCTCTCAAAATGGATAAATAAAATAAAAAACTTTAAGCCTCATTTTCTTTTTTTGAAAATTAAATAATAATAATAATTATTATTATAAAAGTATACATCCTCAGATTTCATAGAAATTGTATAGACTTTGCCTCTGGTGCTGTCCCCTTCCTGCCCTTATTCCAAGAACATTTAATGTTCTTTCTTGCTTCTATTTCTTTTAATGTGAGATTTCCCATGTTCTTACTGGAAAACTAGACTTACCTTGTTGACTTAGCTCCAGTATTACAGATATGATTCCTTTTTTCACTTTCACTGCTATTAAAAGTAGCATTTCAAAGCTGGGCATGGTGGCGCATGCCTTTAATTCCAGCACTTGGGAGGTAGGAGGGACTCTGTGAGTTCGAGGCCACCCTGAGACTACATAGTGATTTATAGGTCAGCCTGGGCTAGAGTGAGACCCTACCTCAAAAAAACCACACACACACAAAAAGCAGCATTTCGAAGTGCATTTAGTAGCATGGGAATTTTATAACACATCTTGAACAATTTTTTTTTATTCACATGCACACATGCATGTGCGTGTGTGTGTGTGTGTGTGTGTGTGTGTGTGCTGGGATTAAAGGCGTGTGCCACCACACCCGGCTCTGCTGGGCTTTTGCAAGCAAGTGCCTTAACTGCTGGGCAATCTCTCCATCCCTGAGATTAAAAAAATATTTTTCTTCTTCTTTTTTTTTTTTTTAAAGACCCCATAGTTTTTCTTTACTAGATATGGACATATGTAGTATGGAAACAACACGTGTGGGTACCATCCTTTCCCTCCTCCCTACCCCTTTTCTGAAAAGCCCTTCCATGTTGGGGATGCTCGTCAACCCCATGGGGATTGTAGGGCATGCATTATGAGGGCAGCAGTTAGTTATGGGGGAGAGGCAATGTCTCTGTGCACAACATCCCAACTTGTGGCTCTAACAATCTTTCCGCCCTATCTTCCACAAAATTCCCTGAGCCATGCTGGGAGCATTTTAAGTCTACTTCAGTGATAGGAACTTAGGAGCCTCTGGATCTCTGGTTTGGTAGATATTGAGTGTACTCGGTGACATCAGATTCACTAAGAAAGCAGCACTCTTGCTCATTTCTCCAATTCTTCTGGGGCCAGGTAGAGTGCACTGGGTCATTTATCTCCTCAGGTTCAGCTCCCATGTGGGTCCTGGGGAATTGAGCCTCGAACTGAGGTCCTTAGGCTTCACGGGCAAGTGCTTAGCCGCTAAGCCATCTCTCCAGCCCCGGTCATTTTTTTCTTACTGTTGAGTAGAATTCCATCGAGTAGAGATATATCACATCTTGGTTATCCATTCATCCAATGATGGGCATCTGGGTTGATTCCAGTTTTTAGCTATTATGAATTGAGCAGCTATAAACATGGTTTAGCAAATATTTCTGAACGGAGATGTGGAGCTTTTAGGGTATATGCCCAGTAAGGGGTTAACAGGGTCTGCTGGTAACTATATTCATCCTTTTCATGAGTCTCTAAATTGATTTCCACAGTGGTTGCACCAGCTTACATTCTCACCAACAGTGAATGAGGGTTCCTATTTCTCCACAGCCTCACCAACATTTATTTTCATTTGATTTTTTAAAAGATTTTTAAATTTTAATTTTTTATTAACAACTTCCATGATTACAAAAAACACCCCATGGTAATACCCTCCCTCCCCCCACTTAACCCTTTGAAACTCCACTCTCCACCATACCCCCTCCCCATCTCAATCAGTCTCTCTTTTACTTTTGATGTCTTCATCTTTTCCTCCTCTTATGATGGTCTTACACAGGTAGTGTCAGGCACTGTGAGGCCATGGATATCCAGGCCATTTTGTGTCTGGAGGGAGCATGTTGTATGGAGTCCTGCCCTTCCTTTGGCTCTTACATTCTTTCCACCACCTCTTCCGCATGAGACCCTGAGCCTTGGAAGGTGTGATAGAGATATTGCAGTACTGAGCACTCCTGTCTCTTCTTTCCAGCACCATCATGTCTTCTGAGTCATCCCAAGGTCACTGCCATCTGAAAAGAGAAGATTCTCAACTAAAAGTGAGAGTAGCATTAATATAAGGGTGTGAACATTAACAGAAGTGCTTACTGGGCAGTTTGATAAGCATAATATATACATTTGGCCAGACAACAGCAGACGTTACACCCCTAGGGCTCATGACTACCCCTGTTTTAAGTTTTCAGTATCAGGGATGTATTCCCTTCCCATGGAGTGGGCCTCCAGTCCAATTAGAGGGCAGTTGGTTTCCCCCATAACAGATGTGCCACTATTGCACCTGTTGGCTCATTTGGCCTGGCTGGCCAATTATAAGGCTTGCAGTGTCCACTGATGAGTATCTTCACTGGTGATTTCTCTTTCTCCCATTGAACTGCATGCAGAATTCCAGCTTTCTGTCAGCTGGTCTACATGGAGGAGGTTATCATCTCAGTTCCAGCAAGATTTCTCAGTGGCCTTGCAGCCCAAGTATATGGAGTCTTCAGCAATAGGGTCTTACCATCTATTCCTGGTGGGAAACCAAGGGACTTGACAATGGCCTATAATGTTTTGGGGGCATCAGAGCTCTTCCTGGCCAACAACTCACTGGAAGGTATCCCATTCCTGGCACTGAAAATTTTTCTAGCAACAATCTATGGCTCCTGAGTGTTCCATTGTCCAAAAAAGTAGGATTACATATGTTTTATTTATATCCTCTTAGATTTTGATTAGCTGTCCCTCCACCTTTCCTTTACTCAATCTCTTCCCCAGACCTCATTTTGGGCCTATTCAACCCCATAAATCTATTCTTCTACTTACATATATACAATACCATCCTATTAAGTACCCCCCTCCCTTCCTTTCTCTTCCCTTTATATCTCTTTTCTAGCTGACTGGCCTCTGCTACTGAGTTTTTTCCTTCTCACACAGAAGCCCAGTCATCTGTAGCTAGGGTCCACATATGAGACATATGCGACGCTTGGCTTTGTGGGCCTGGGTTACCTCACTTAGTATAATCCTTACCAGATCCATCCATTTTCCTGCAAATTTCAGAACTTCATTTTTCTTTACCGCTGAGTAGAACTCCATTGTATAAATGTGCCATATCTTCATTATCCATTCATCAATTGAGGGACATCTAGGCTGGTTCCATTTCCCAGCTATTGTGAATTGAGCAGCAATAAACATGGTAGAGCATGTACTTCTAAGGAAATGACATGAGTCCTTAGGATATATGCCTAGGAGTGCTATAGCTGGGTCATATGGTAGATCAATTTTTAGCTGTCTTATGAACCTCCACACTGATTTCCATAATGGCTGGACCAGATTGCATTCCCAACAACAGTGTGGAAGGGTTCCTCTTTTTCCACATCCTCACCAGCATT
The DNA here is from genome assembly GCA_036346955.1 of Dipus sagitta. Lineage (NCBI taxonomy): Eukaryota > Metazoa > Chordata > Mammalia > Rodentia > Dipodidae > Dipus > Dipus sagitta. The sequence continues at coordinate 80,436,769 of CM070773.1, forward strand.
TATGGTCATTTGTTTTCATGATGGTAGCCAATCTGATAGGAGTGAGATGGAATCTCAATGTAGTTTTAATCTGCATTTCCCTGATGACTAGGGATGTAGAACATTTTTTAGATGCTTATATATCATTTGTATTTCTTCTTTTGAGAACTCTCTATTTAGTTCCATAGCCCATTTTTAATTGGATTGTTTGATTTCTTATTATTTAATTTTTTGAGTTCTTTGTATATCTTAGATATTAATCCTCTATCAGATGTATAGCTGGCAAAGATTTTTTTTCCCATTCTGTAGGTTGCCTCTTTGCTTTGTTCACAGTGTCCTTTGCTGTACAAAGTCTTTGTAATTTCATGAGGTCCCAGCAGTCAATCTGTGGCTTTTATTGCCTGAGCAATTGGGGTTACATTCAGAAAGTCTTTGCCAAGACCAATATGTTGAAGGGTTTCCCCTACTTTTTCCTCTAGCAGTTTCAGAGTTTCAGGTTTGATGCTAAGGTCTTTAATCCATTTGGACTTAATTCTTGGGCATGGAGAGAGGGAAGAATCTATTTTTATCTTTCTATAGATAAATATCCAGTTTTCACAGCACCACTTGCTGAAGAGCCTGTCTTTACTCCAATGAGTGCTTTTGGCATTTTTATTGAATATAAGGTGGCTATGGCTACTTGGACTTACATCTGGGTCCTCTATTCTGTTCCATTGATCTACATGTCTGCTTTTGTGCCAGTACCATGCTGTTTTTGTTACTATGGCTCTGTAGTATAGGTTAAAATCAGGTATAGTGATACCACCAGCCTTATTTTTGTTGCTCAGTATTATTTTAGATATTCGAGGTTTTTTGTGGTTCCAAATGAATTTTTGGATTGTTTTTTCTATTTCCATGAAGAATGCCATTGGAATTTTGATTGGGATTGCATTAAATGTGTAGATTGCTTTTGGTAAGATTGCCATTTTCACAATATTGATTCTTCCAATGCAGGAACAAGGGATGTTTTTCAATTTCCTAGTGTCCTCTGCGATTTCTCACTTGAGTGTTTTATAGTTTCATTGTAGAGATCCTTTCTTTCCTTGGTTAGGTTTATTCCAAGGTACTTTATTTTCTTTGATGCAATTGTGAATGGGAGTGATTCTCTGATTTCGTTCTCTGTGTGCTTGTTGTTAGCATATAAGAATGCTACTGATTTCTGTGTATTTATTTTGTATCCTGCTACATGGATGTAGGTGTTTATCAGCTCCAACAGTTTGCTGGTAGAGTCTTTAGGGTCCTTTATATATAGAATCATGTCATCTGAAAATAATGATAACTTGATCTCTTCCTTTCCAATTTGTACCCCATTTATGTGTGTCTCTTGCCTTATTGCTATGGCTATGACTTCCAGAACTATATTAAATAGAAGTGGGGACAGTGGACACCCTTGTCTTGTTCCTGATTTTAGTGGAAAAGCTTCCAGTTTTTCCCCATTTAGTAATAGGTTGGCTGCAGGCTTGTCATAAATAGCCTTTATTATATTGAGATATGACCCTTTTATTCCTAGTCTCTGTTGGACTTTTATCATGAAGGGATGTTGAACTTTGTGAAATGCTTTTTTTGCGTCTAATGAGATGATCCTGTGATTTTTGTCCTTCAGTCCATTCATATAATGCATTACGTTTATTGATTTGCGTATGTTGAACCATCCCTGCATCTCTGATATAAAGCCTACTTGGTCTAGGTGAATGATCTTTCTGATATATTCTTGTATTCTGTTTGCCAATATTTTGTTGAGAATATTTGCATCTATGTTGATGAGGGATATTGGTCCATAATTTTCTTTTGTTGTTCTATCTTTGCCTGGTTTTGGTATCAGGGTGATGCTGGCTTCGTAGAAGGACTTTGGTAGGATTCCTTCTTTTTCTATTTTATGGAAAAGCTTAAGAAGCAATGGCGTTAGTACTTCCCTGAAGGTCTGGTAAAATTCAGCAGTGAATTCATCTGGGCCTAGACATTTTTATTTGGGAGATTTTTGATAACTGCTTGGATCTCTGTACTTGTTATAGGTCTTAAGTTATTAATCTCATCATGATTTAATTTAGGTAGGTCATATAAATCAAAGAATTCATCCATTTCTTTCAGATTTTCATACTTTGTGTAGTATATGTTTTCATAGTATGTCTGTATGATTCTTTGAATTTCTCTGGTATCTGTTGTGATGTAACTTTTTCATCTCTAATTTTATTAATTTGTGTCTCTTCTCTCTTTCTTTAGGTCAGATTTGCTAAGGGTTTATCAATCTTGTTTATCCTTTCAAAGAACAAACTCTTTGTTTCATTGATTCTTTGGATTGTTTTTTTTTGTTTGTTTGTTTGTTTGTTTCTATTTCATTAATTTCTGCCCTAATCTTTATTATTTCTTCCTGTCTACTGATTTTTGGTTTGCCTTGCTCTTCTTTTTCCAAGGCTTTAAGGTGAGCCATTTGGTCATTTACTTGCAACCTTTCTAATTTCTTAATATAGGTACTTAAAGCTATAAATTTACCTCTTAGAACTGCCTTCATTGTGTCCCAGAGATTTAGGCACATTGTGTCGTCATTATCAAATTTTTTGATTTCCTTCTTGATTTCTTCATTGACCCATTCAGCATTTAGTAGTGTATTGTTTAGTTTCCATGATTTTGTGTATGCTCTACAGTTTTTATTGCTATTGATTTGTAGTTTGATTCCATTGTGGTCAGATAGAATGCAAGGAATTATTTCAATTTTCCTATATTTGTTCAGATTTGCTTTGTGTCCTAATATATGGTCTATTTTAGAGAATGTCCCATGCACTGCTGAAAAGGATGTATATTCTGCAGCATTTTGATGAAATGTCCTGTATATATCTGTTAGGTCCATTCCTTCTATGACCTCATTTATTCCAGATGCCTCTCTGTTTATTTTTGCCTGGGATGACCTGTCAATTGATGAGAGTGGGGTGTTGAAGTCCCCCACTACCACTGTGTTTGGTGTTATCTGTGACCTTAGTTCTAATATCGTTTGTTTGATGAATTTGGGAGCACCCATGTTAGGTGCATATATGTTTCGGATTGTAATGTCCTCCTGTTGGAGTGTGCCCTTAATCAATATAAAGTGACCTTCCTTATCTTTCTTGACTAATGTTGGACAGAAGTGTACATTGTCAGATATTAGGATAGCAATCCCTGCTTGTTTTCTAGGTCCATTTGCTTGAAACACTGTTTTCCAACCTTTCACCCTAAGATAATGTCCATCCTTTGTAGAAAGGTGAGTTTCTTGGAGACAGCAAATTGCAGGATCCTGCTTTTTAACCCAGTCTGCAAACCTGTGTCTTTTGGTTGGGGCATTGAGGCCGTTGATATTAAGAGATATTATTGAAAGGTGTGTATTTATGTTTGCCATTTTTTTTGTAGTTCCTGTTCTACCATTGCTCTCTTGTGTTAACTAGTATTTGAATATTGTTTGTTTTGTCCAGGTTCCTCATATGTGTGCTTTTCTTTTTCTTCCACATGGAGGATTCTTTCAAGTATTTTCTTTAGAGCTGGTTTTGTCTTCAAATACTCCTTTAGCCTGCTTTTGTCATGGAATGTCCTTATTTCTCCATCTATTTGAATGGATAGCTTTGCAGGATAAAGTAACCTTGGTTGACAGTTGTTATCTTTCAGAACTTGGAATATATCACTCCAAGCCCTTCTGGCTTTTAAAGTTTGTGTTGAGTAATCTGCTGTAATCCTGATGGGCTTGCCTTTGTAGGTAACTTTTTTTTCTCTCTAACTGCTTTCAATATATTTTCTTTGGATTGTGTGTTTGGTAGTTTGATTTTAATATGTTGAGGAGAGGTTCTTTCCAGGTTTTGTCTGGCTGGAGTTCTAAAGCCTTCTTGTATCTGCATTGGCACCTCTTTCCCAATTTGGGGGAAGTTTTCTTCTATGATTTTGTTGAAGACGCCTACTATGCCTTTGGAGTGACATTCTTCTCCTACTCTGCCCTGAATTCTTATGTTTGATCTTTTCATAGTGTCCCTAATATCTTGAAATTCCCATTCATACTTTTCTGTTAGTTTGTCTTTCTCTTTGCTGGACTGTATTAGATCTGTCACCTGGTCTTCTAGCTTAGACATTCTGTTCTCTCCTTCATCCATTCTACTGGTGAGATTTTCTACAGAGTTTTTTATTTCATTAACTGTGTTCTTCATTGCTAGTAATTCTGACTGGTTTTTCTTTATTATTTCTATTTCCTAATTTATGTCTTGTATTGACTTCTTTATTTCATTAAATTGGTATCCTGTGTCTTCTTTAATTCCTTTGATTTCTTCTTTGACTTCCTTGAACATATTTACAATCATTCTTTTGAAATCTTTCCCAGGCATTTCCTCTAACTCGTTCTCACTGGAGGTCATTTCTGGTGCATTAATACTTTTTGGTGGATTTATATTGTCTTGATTTTTTGGTGTTTCTTGTGTTATAATGTATATATTTTTGAATGTTGGATCAAGTTAATGCTTGGATTTTCTAGTTAGTTGGGTATTCTTAGCTGTATCGATCGATCTGATGTTATATATTTTCAGGGTAGGAGCTTAAGGTGTTAGGTGTGGCTCTTAAGACTCTCAGAATATCTACAAAGGTGTTCATAGGGGTTGGGTTTGTCTGCTATGGGAGTATTCAAGTAGATTAAGTGGAACAAAATACAGATAGATTCTAAAATTTAACTAAACAATGTACACATCCAATGAAAAACAGTACCGAGTATTTATGCAAGAGTAGGTATTATAATAACCAGATCCTCTATCAACAAAGAGGTTAAGATTTCTGGTCTGTTGAGGGTTCCAAGTCAGCTTGTGACCACGTGAGACCCTTCCCTGGTGCAATACCAGTTACGCTTTTGGATGATTTTGGTCTCAGTTATGCTGTGCTCTGCTTGCGTCCCTCTTTGGTGCCCTGTGGGTTCAAGTAGGCTGGCTGTATCGCTGGACCGCTGTTCTGTTTTCTGGAGCTGGGCACTGGCTTTTCCTGTGGGGCAAGCCAAGCCTGGCAGCTGTGGCCCCACATACCTGGCACCGCTGCTGCTGGAGCTGCTGCTGCTGCTGGAGCCCCCAGTGCCGCTGCTGGAGCTGGAGCTGGAGCTGCTGCTGCTGGAGCCACTTAGGCCTGCCTATGTGGGCTCTGGATGCTCTGGATCTCTCCTACTTCTCTGCTGCCATTTTAATTTCTTATACACCTCACTTTTTAGTAAAAGTGTGTATTTTGCTGGGTATTCTTTGGCTTTTTCTCCCCTAGGCTGCTTTGGTGTGGTTCCTAAGCTGCTGTCTTAACTGGAAGTCCTTTTTTTTATTATTATTTTATTTTAGCGACAGTGTGAGAGAGAGGCGGGGAGGGGGGCAGAATTGGTGCGCAAGGGCCTCAGCCATTGGAATATAACTCCAGACACTTTGCCACCTAGTGGGCACACACGACCTTGCACTTACCTCACTTTTGTGCGTCTCTCTGACATGGGATGTGGAGAGTTGAACATGGGTCTTTAGTTTTCACAGGCAAGTACCTTAACCACTAAGCAATCTCTCCAGACCTAAAAAAAATATTTTTTAAATAATTAATTAATTAATTAGAGAGAGAGAGAGAGAGAGAGAGAGAATGGCATGCCAGGGCCGCCATCTACTGCAAATGAATGTAATCCATGTAATCCAGACGCATGTGCCACCTTGTGCATCTGGATTACATGGGTCTTGTGGAATTAAACATGGGTCCTTTGGCTTTGCAGTCAAATGCCTTAAATGTTAAGCCATCTCTCCAGACCCAGAAAAAATATTTTTATTTATGTGTGTGTGTCCACAGGTCCACCAAGTTCTCTTGCCACTCCATATGAACACCTGAAGCTTGTGTTATTTTTAAAAATATTTTATTTATTTATTTATTTGTTTATTTATTTATTTATTTATTTATTTATTTATTTATGAGAGACAGAGCATGAGGCAGAGGGAGAGAGAGAGGGAAGGAGAGAGAAAGAGAGAGAGTGGGCAGGCCAGGGCTCTAACCATTACAAACAAACTCCAGACACATGTGCCACCTTGTGCATCTGGCTTACGTGGGTACTAGGGAGTTGAACCTGGGTCCTTAAGCTTTGCAGACAAGTGCTAAGTTAATTGCTAAATTATCTGGCCAGTCTTTTTTTAATGCAAAAAAAAGAGCTTATTTTGGCTTATACTTTTAAGGGGAAACTTCATCATAGCAGGAAAAACATGGCAGAATGGGTCATCAGGTTGTTACATCTTGTCACATCAGCAGTAAAGAAGCAGCCAGAGTGAGCAAGCTCTGAACACCCAGTGGGCTGGACCAAGAGACCTTGATGTCTGCCCTCAGTGACACACCTTCTCCAGGATGGCTCCACCTCTCAAAGACACCACAAACTTCCAAAATTGCTATTAGCTGGGGACAAAGGAGTCAAGCACATAAGGCTGTGAGAACATTCTACACTCAAGCCATGACAAGTGTGTGGTGTTGAGAGATGGCATAGAACCTTTAAGAGGTGGAATCTAAGGCAGGACGTGGTGGAACATACCTGGAATTCTAGCACTTAAGAGGTGCAGGCAGGAGGATCAAGAGTTCAGGGCCAACCTGGGCTATATGAGACCCTTCCCTAAGCACCTTCTCCACAAAGAGGTGGGGCCTATTGGGAGGCACTTAGGTTACTTAGGATACTGCCATTGGGGGGTATGAAGCACTTCTGTGAGACTAGTTAGTTCACTCAGTGTGGTTATAAAAGAGTGATTGGGGCTGTCAGGCTTTGCATGCAAGCACCTGTAACTACTAGTCCATCTCTCTAGCCTGAGTCCATCTGTCTAGGTCTGAGATTTGGGAGTCAACTCCTATTATTGTAATTAAAGATATCTTTGGGCTGAGAAGCAGTCAGGCCACTTCCTCCCCAGTCTATCTCAGCACATCACCAAAGGCCCCTCCCTCCCAGGGCAGTTTTCCTCCTTTACCCATAAAACCTTCTCTTCGGCCTTTTTTCTCTCTTTGCATTTTCTCCTTATTGATGCATGTACTCTCTCTCATTTTTTCTTCTCATTCCCTCTCCCACCTTTTCTCTCACTCATCATTTATAATAAAGTCTTAAACTCAGGAAACCATTTGTCTTGATGCTTCTATCCCTACCCTAAAATCTAACAATAATCAGTCTATGTAAGAAAAAGACAAGAAATTCAAATTTAACTTGCTAAAGTAGAAACTTCATGCTGAGGAGCTATTGGCTAACTGGGGCTATCAGATCATTTCTCTTGCCTTCCCTACTGCCTCAGCTCTGAGGCCAAATGAGAGCAGCTCTTGAAAGAGCTATCTAAAGAATCTGGGGCTTTCTTCAAGACAGGGAGCTTGGCTCCTCACTCCTGGATGAACTAACAGGCTGACATGGGTCATTGATACTTTTGGCTCTCTTCGGGTGTTGCTTTTATAGCCGAGTAGAAGGAGCAAGTTCACAGAAGCCTGATATGTGCTTCCTTCCCTAAAAGTGGGGAACCAGGTAAGGGCCTGAAACAGTGAGACCAAGGCAGGACTATAGCAAAGCACCTTGACTCTGCCATGTAGCATGAAAGAGATACTGGGGCTTCCTGTGGACCAAGGATGCAATGGGGTGTAAACCTTCTCGTTTAAACTGGGCTGTTGTATGTCTTGAATGTGAATTGTCACAGGCTCATGTATTTGAATACTTGACCCCAGCTGGTGGGGTGGGGTGTTTTGGACATGGGGCCTAGCTAGAAGATTTGGAGCTGTAGAAGAAGGACTAGAGAGTTGAGCTATCCTGGTTCTTGCCCCAGTTCTCTGGATTCTGGTTCACAGAGATGTAAGCAAGCAGACTCATGTTCCTACTGCCACAGCTGCTGGGCCACCAGGAATTTTGCCAGGCCTTCCCCCACTACCAAACCATGAGCTAAAACTTTCTACCGTTTAAGATGCTTGTGTAGAGTATTCTGCTACAGTGATGAGAAAATGAACTGAAATAGTTGTATTTCAGTGAAGCTATTTATCATCTCATAGGCTGGACGTAGTTGGCCAATTCCTGGAATAAAATATAAGGATGCTTAAAGTTTACTGGCCAAGTGCAGAAGTGGCTGGTTTGTCAATAACATCCCGAACTTAAGTGGGGAGTAATTTCTGGGGTTCCTGCATGGTCATGAGAGAAAACAAAACAAAGGCACCAGAGTTTTCTTGTGGTTTTGTTTACAAAAAAAATTACTGGTTTGCTCCCTGCTTATAGCAGCCCATTAATCTCTATTTGGATGGCTTGCTTTGTTTGGCTTCTGCTGATTTGCTGCATAAACTTCTGCTTAATATATATGCATGTATATGTCTGTACATATAGATATATGTAAGCTTATTAAATTACTTATCAAGGAAACATCAATGAAAAAATCCTCTGAGAAGTCTCTGGAGGGGGAAGAGAGGTTTTTAAGTGTCACATTTTTAGGCCACATTAACCCTCATGACAGATCAGACTAAATCTATAAGCCCGGCAATGTGCATGAGCTACTTTCTTGTTGCTGGCACAAGATGCTTGACCAGAAGCAGATCAAGGAAGGAAATGAGTTTATTCCAGCTCACAGTTCTGAGGGGAAGTTTCATCATGGCAGGAGCAAGAAACTCTTGGTATAACATGGCCATATCAGCAGGGAGGAAGAAGCAAGAGAACACCCAGAGGAACTGGACTATAAAACCTCAAGACCTGCTCCCATAATCCTTTAGCAAGGCTCCACTTTGTAAGCTTCCATAACTTTCCCCAGCAGAACCTGAAACTGGGGATTAATTACCCAAACACTGAAACCATGGAGGACATTTTGCATTTAAACCACCAAACCATGGTTTGTTAAGCCTAGTCTCCTTGTCAGCTAAGGGTCTTCAGTTAAGTCCTGTAAGGATCTGTTTCATTAGGGTCCCTCACAGTTCAAGGTCTTTCATGAAATTCTGCTGCTCTGACCAGTTAAATGCAGCCCAACTGTTCTCTTCTGGGCAAGTTCTGATGCAAATGGAAATTCTACCTTTCATGATTCCATAGTGATTTCTGGAACTCCATGCACCCCTTGTTCAGAGGAAGGGCATCTAGTAGGAGAGACAGAGGTACTCTTCTGACAACACTCCTCATATCTGGGGGAATAGTCCTCAGAAGTCCCCTCTCTCAGTGGCAGTTTTATCTCAGTGTTTCACTGGTTCAAACAAAGCCACATGTTCACCTTTACACATATTACTGCTCCTGCTCCCCAAAGTGCATTTACAGTTTTTCCCTGGACTGCCTGCTTAAATAAAACTGCAAGTCTATGGACAAGGAGGAAGACTGGGGTTCCTGGGAAGGCTGCCAATGGTGTCCTCCAACAGCCATCACCAGTTTACTCTTACTGTTGACAGAAGATGTAGAGGCAAAGGGATGCAAGCTGTGCTGAAAAAGTTTCTTTTAGCAATCTTGGCGAGAATGAGGTGGGTCTTTGGAGAGCAGTCACTGAAATCAGACTGGTGGACACAGTGTAGCTTCCACAGTGCTGGTGTTGGTGGGAGTAACCATATTCTACCTGTGTGGAGATTTGGACTTGGAGTTTGATTAGACTACTTAAAGAAGAACGCTTTTCTGTGTTACCTTTCTTTCCCAGAGCCACGTAGAGCCAATCTAACATAAAAGCTCAAGGACAGGAAGCTTTAGTTTATCTATAAGGCAAACATACTTATAGTTTAAATAATCAGCCACAGGTTATTGAATTTCTTCTATTTATACTCTACTTTTATGAGAAACTGCAAAGTGTATACAGATGTGCCAACATAAGAGCTTTAGTAAGAAAAGCCATTTACAGGCGATGTTATAGTTAAAGTCATATTAATTCACCCAGTGCTTCAGTACCTCCTCCTTAGTGAGGTAATGATAATTATGACCCCAGGCATTGCAGGGCACAGAGAAAGAGGAAAGTCTTCTTTAAGGGTTTTTGTTTGTTTGTTTTTGTTTTTGTTTTTGTTTTTCAAGGTAGGGTCTCACTCTAGCTCAGGCTGACCTGGAATTCACTATGTAGTCTCAGTGAGGGCTCAAACTCATGGCAATCCTCCTACCTCTGCCTCCCGAGTGCTGGGATTAAAGGTGTGCACCACCATGCCCAGCTTCTTTAAGTTTTATGTTGATTGTATGTTACTGTTATTTAATTATTTGTCAGGGGATGGTAATGAAGAATGTTGAGAAAAACATGGGTCTTTTCAGTTGGCAGACTTGGGATCAAATCTCAGACCTGCCTCTTCATAACTTACCTGCTTCAGTTTCTTCATAAATGTAGGTGAGAGTTTTTATCCTCAATGACAATTTTAGTACATAGAAGATTAACCAGAGACTTGGATTAAACATTAGTGTCCTTAAGTGATAAGTTTAAAAGTTGAGTTCTTCTGTAAGCTTTTTAGTTTAAAATGTTAATCCATTTATTTCTAGCAAAAGCAAATTATATAGGCCAGACTTCCCTTGAAGTCACTTGCATCTGAAGCTGGCCTTGAACTCTTGAACCTTCTGTCTCTACCTCCTGAGTGCTGAAATTACAGGCCTGTTCCACCATAACCAGCTTATATCTAATAAATTTTATCACTTTAAAGGGTTTTACTAGAGTGAGGCCCTGATAGCTCCTAACAAGTCAGGTTCAGCCTCCAATCCTCATAGGCCAAGCAAGTGCAGAAACAAAGAAATAGTGAGAGCAGAAAAAGGAGATTTATTCAATGCGGCCACTTTGGGACAAACACAGAAGTTTCATGACACTGGTACCCCAACAAGTCCATCTTTCCACTGGTGACATGAAGTTCTAGTTTAAATGCAGGACAGGAGGCATTCATAACCAAGTAATCCTGGTCAAGGTTTGGTCAGTCCACCACTAACCATCTTTGTCTTGGCTCCCGGGTCTCCTACAAGGTGGTCTGGCAAGCTGTCAGAACTGTATGTGATCTCTTTCAAAACAACTTCCTCCAATGGCTGCTACTAGGTTTCAGCATCTTCCTTCTCCCAGCTTGAGATTCTTGGGAAAATCCCAATTTGTTGGGGTTCATTGTTTCAGTAGTCTGATAGCCAAAGGGAGGGCCATAATTGTCTTCACAATATCTTCATTCCTGCAAGGACAGTTGGTTACTAATAAACTGACTAATACTCAGTTTCACTTACAAGCTTAGTTAATTAAACATCTTCAAATATTGTGTGGATGTATGTTTCTATGTGTGCAGTGCATATGTGCATGTTTATATATATGACATGTGAGTGTGGTGGCCAGAAGGCAACCTTGGGTGTCATTTCTCATATGTCACCGACCTTCATTTTGTGACAGAGTCTCTCATTGGTCTGGAACTCACCAGGCTGGCCAGTGAGTTTACTGATCTGCCTCCCCAGTAATAGGATTATAAACACATGGCACCCTACCCAGTTTTGTTAAACATGGGTTCTGAGGATCTAACTCAGGCCTTCATGCTTGAAACATAAGCACTTCATCAATAACTTCCCAGCCCCCCCCTATACCTTTGGTATAGTTGATTATTTAGAGTTTTATTTGTCTGAAGTAAAATACACAAATAAAATTTTTCATAAATCTAATACATTAAATTTATCAATACGGAAAGATAGTTCTTTTTGATGTTCTTGTATGACACATACTCTTGGACAAGAGCAGGCATGTTTATGGTTGTATAGCTGTATATAGGATACAAATTTAATAAGACTTTAAATAACAAGCATATGTCCAATCTGGTATTTGATTACTTAATTTAAGAAAGGCTCTTGCCTTTCCTTGGCAAGTAAGATATGTAAGCGAACTTTCAGATTATTCTGGTTTGCAGAATAATCACTTATTAATATTGATTATTAATATATTCACTGTATATTAAAGATTAAAATAACTTAATTTACATGACTGCCATTCAATTAGAAAATTCATGTAAATTAGTTAGAGACATATGACACTTGTATAGATTTATATTTTTCTTATTCTCTCCTTCCCTCCCTTCCCCTCTTCTTCTCCTTCTTTTGTGGTGCTGGGCATCCAATCTACAGCCTTCACATGCTAGACAAGAACTTTACTACTATCCACATGTTATATACATTTCTTTTTTTAAAAAGTTTTATGTTTATTTATGTATTTATTTGAGAGAAAGGAGAAAGAGAGAGGGAGAGAGGGAGGGAGAGAATAGGAGTGCTAGGACCTCTAACCACTGAAAACAAACTCCAGATCCACCACGGTGTGAATCTGGTTTACATGCGTACTGGGGAATCAAACCTGGGTCCCTGTGTCATGAGGCTTGCAGGCAAGTACCTTAACTGCTAAGCCAACTGTCTAGCCCTTGTATACATTAATATTATTTTTAAACAATTTTATGACATCTATATGAATAACTCTATAAGTGACTAAGTTTACTTTCAACTATGAGCTTGAGCCCCAACTTGAAAACCTACTATGTGTCCTGTAATGCATAGGCTTGCTTTGTAGTTTGCTTGTATCTTGCTTCAGGATGCTGGCTCTGTTTGGATGTGCTAAACTTTAGTTATAGCTGCAGATCAATTTACAGAGTGCTATTTGTGTCCCTTGTCCCTGGACTCTATTCATATTTCAATGAATATGCTTTTAGAAGCCTATAACTCTTTTTTTAATTTTTAAAAATTATTTATTTATTTATTTTGAGAGTGACAGACAAAGAGAGAAAGAGGCAGATAGAGCTAGATAGAGAATGGGTGCGCCAGGGCCTCCAGCCACTGCAAATGAACTCCAGACGTGTGTGCCCCCTTGTGCATCTGGCTAACGTGGGTCTTGGGGAGGCTAGCCTCGAACCGGGGTCCTTAGGCTTCACAGGCAAGTGCTTAACCACTAAGCCATCTCTGCAGCCCCTAGAAGCCTATAGCTCTTATATGGGCAAGGCTCTTGCCTTTCCTTGGCAAGTAAGACCTGTAAGTGAAATTTTAGATTATTCTGGTTTGCAGAATAATCACTTATTAATATTGATTATTAATATATTCACTGTATATTAGAGATTAAAACAACTGATTAAACTAATTCAAATATCTCTTAGAACTTCACTTATGATCACAATGTAGATGATCCATCGATTAGCAATATGTAAATTTGAAATTACATGAGGTTTGAATATGAATTACCTACTGTAGGCTCATGTGTTTAGACATTTGATCCCCAACTGGTGACCCATTTTGAAGGCTGTGGAACTTCTAAGAAATGGGATGCCAGGAAGTTTTATAGCCTAGTTCCACTTCCTGTCTACTCTCTGCTTCCTGGCAGTGGGCACTCTGGCCACCATGCCTTTCCTGACTTCTTAAACAGTGAGCCAAAATAAACCACTCCATTCTTTAGTTGCTTATGTTTATTTATTGTTATTTATTATTTATTTGTTTATTTATTATTATTGGCATAGGAATGAGAAAAGTAGCTGATATATAAAAGTGGTCCTGAGAATGTGATTGTTGCTGTGATAAACCTGACCATGTGTTCCTTAGACCTTTGGAGCTGCTTTGCAGGAGGGATGTGGAAGAGTTTGAAAACTTGGGCTAGAAGAGTCATAGAATGTTGTAAGCAGAAGTTAATGGGCCATTCTAGTGGGAGCCCAGAAAACCAAAATGCCAAAAGAATGAGGACAGTGGAGGCCCAGCTTATGAACTTTCAGAGGGGAACAAGAACTCTTGGGAACTGGGTTAAAGGCCATCCACGTTATATCTGGTAAAGAACCTGGCTGCATTTCATTTATGTCCTGACAACTTGTGAGGCTGAACACAAAAAGAATGAAATAATTTGTTTGGAGGAGGAACTTTTCAATGCAGAAACATACTTAGGTTCTGTTCTTGTCTGTGTTTACAGTGAGAACAGAAAGATATGAAAAATGAGCCGTTTGGTAAGGAAACAGGCATGGATTACTTTAAAGTTGCAGGTAAGGTGAGGGCAGACTTAGCAGCTGTAATTGTTGAGGAGATTAGCACCATTAAAGAAAAACTCTATGAGCTGGGGTTAAGGGCTCTTGTGTGTAAGGTCTGCCAGACCATATTTGATTCCCTAGTACCCATGTAAAGCTAGAAGCACAAGGTGGTGCATATATTTGGAGTTTGTTTATAGTGGCAAGAGGCTTGGAGTATCCCCATTCTCTCTCTCTCTTGCAAATAAATAAAATATTTTTAAAAAATTAAAAAAAGGAAAACTCTGATGTTTTGCACTGCAACACTAGGAGAGGTGACAGCAAGACCCTACCCATCAAAGGCCTCAACATGTGAAAACACAAATTCATTGGAAAAGAAAGCACCTAAAATGCCCAAAGGGCAAAGAGGGGATGCTGAAACTGTGGTCTAAGGGTACCAGGCTATACCTCAACCTGGCATTAGAACTTGGCAACATTGTCTACTTGATACTCCTTTTGCAAGTGTAAAAGATGTAAGCATGAGGAGGTTCACTGAGGCTTGTATCAAGATCCAAGAAAGCTGCAAGAGCCAGGCAATATGTAATAGGGTTGCATTCTTTGTAAGGAGTTCCTAAGGACCTATTATAAGAAACTGTAAAGGTGAATTCAAAGTTACAGTAGAGACCTCATGGTATTAGGGATGCAAGGACCATGGGACATCCACCATGGAAAGCTGTATGCATGGAGTGGAGCTGGTCCAAGTGAGAGACTATGTGTGTTGCAGGCAACAGAGCTGGAGGGCTAGGGCTACCCCATCCCTTGGAGAGCAGATTATTTCAACATGAACCCCCAGATGCAGAGATGGCCATATTACTTATATTTATTCTCTTTTGGGGGTGGTGTTTTGAGGTAGAGTTTCACTCTAGCCCATGCTGGACCTGGAACTCATACTGTAGTCCCAGGCTGGCCTCGAACTCTTGGTGATCCTTCTACCTCTGCTTGCTAAGTGCTGGAATTAAACGCATGCCCCACAATGCCAAGTTGCTATTTATATTTATTCTTTTGAGAATAGTTTGATTCATTTTCCCATATATTTATTTGATAATTTGATTTTTAGTGTTTATTTTGTTGACTTGTTTATAGAGCTTAGAGATTAATCCTATCAAATGTGTACTTGCAAAGATTTTCTCCAATTCTGCAGGCTGTCTCTTCACTCTGCTGAATGTGTCCTTTGTGAGTCCAAAGCTTTTCAATTTCATGAAATCCCATTTGTCAATTCTTACTTTTATTATTTCCTGAGCTACTGGTACCTTTTCAGAAGGTCCTTGCCTATGCCTCTATGTGTTCTCCCTATGTTTTCTCTAGTAACTTCAGAATCATAGGTGTTAAGGTGTTTGTTCCATTTTAAATTTGTTTTTGGGCAGGGTTTGAGACATTCGTAGATATTCTTCTAGTTTCAGTTTAGACACAAACTGAAGTCCTTATACTTACAAGGCAAGCACTTTACTGACAGAGCCATTTCCCCAGACCCAGATAACCTCTTTTATTGCCTCAGTCTCAGTGTTAACTGCAAGTCTAAGTTGTTTATATTCTCTTGATATAACATTAATAATACATATGTGTTCAGGAGTTTATCCAGTTTTAGATTTTCCAGCTTTTAGAATATAGATTTTAATACACTCTCCAACTGCATATGATTTCATTAGTATCTGTTATAATTTTCTGAGTTCTTAGCTTTACTTTTATTAATGTGGTTCTTCTCTCCTTTACCTTGGTAAGTTTGACTAAGGATGTATTGATCTTGCTTAATTTTTCAAGGAATCAACTATTTGTTTCATTGATTCATTGTATTATTATTATGGTCTCCATTTTATTAATTTTTTTTCGATGTAAGGTCTCACTGTAAGCCAGGCTGACCTGGAACTCACTCTGTAGTCTCAGCTGGCTTTGCACTCATGATGACAATGCTCCTACCTCTGCCTCCCAAGTTCTGGGATTAAAGGTGTGCACCACCATGCCCAGCTTACTTTATTCATTTCTGCCCTTGTCTGTATTATTCCCTACATTATACTTCTTTTGGGTATGTCTTCTTGGTATTCAAAGACCTTTATGAACATCTGGTTATTTTCTTTCTGTCTGATTTTTTAATGTTTATAATTAATAAGATGTTTTATATCATGCGTTGGTACCCTCTTTTCCCTTGTCCCTGCCCTCATTCCATTGGGGACGCTCCTCAGAGAGGTTGTGTGGTTTATGCATTGTGGGAGTAACAGTCAGTTAGTTTTTGGGAGACGGAGTGCCTCTGGGCATGATGTCTCAACCCGTGGCTCCTACAATCTTTCCGCCCCATCTTCCACAAATTTCCCTGAGTCTTGGGTGGGGGGAGTTTTAAGTCTGCTTCAGTGATGAGCTCTTAGGGGCTTCTGGATCTCTGCTTTGGTAGGTGTTGAATATCCTCAGGGTCTGTCTCCTTCACCCTATCACTGATTATAAGGAATAGCATGGAAGCAGCACTTTTGCTCATCTCCCCGTTCCTCTATGGATTCAGTTGTGGCTTGGCAGAGGGATAATTTATCTCCTCCATTCTCGCTATCTTCTGAAAAAAAAAAAAACAAAAAACAAAAACTCTCCAATGGAGAGTGAAGTCAGCAAAGCTTAAATGGGATAAGCATTATTAATTTAGGGAGAATTTGATGTATGTAACCCCTCTTTTAGCCGAAGACTAGTGAGAGCTTGACACTGGAGAACATAATCTTTGTCTCCATAGGATTCTGAATTGGTTCCCAATTCCAGATATGGGTTCCTTTACACTGAGTGGATCTGTTGGCCAATCAGAGAGCTACTGGTTACCCACTGAGGCTGTGTGCCACTATTGCACTGGTGTTTATATCGTGTCAGGGTGTTTGCATCTGAGTAGCTTAGACCTCTGGTTGCTCAGACCGTTGTTGGCCATTTTCCCCCAGTAGCTCATGTAGCACTTTCCAGCACTAGACAGGCTAACTGTCTGCAGATTGCCTTTCTTCTGAATTCCAGACAGGTCTCTCTGTGCTCTGTGTCAGCAGCATATGGGGTCTTCAGCAATAGGGTCTTAGCTTTTGCCTTAGGCAGGTAATGAAGTGGAATGCCATGGCTGGAAGCTGGAAGACAGTCAGTCCCCAGACAGTCAGCGTGTCTAGTGCCAGAAGGTGCTACGTGGGCGACTGGGGGAAAATGACCAATATCTGTCCAAGCAACTCATGGTCTAACCTATTCAGCAGCAAATAACCAGTTGTGATGCTCACACAAGTGCAATACTGGCGCACAGCCACGTGGGAAACCAACTGCTCTTGATTTGGCTAAGTGATCCCCTCAGTGGTACAGGACCCATAGCTAGAGCTGGGAAACAAGTCAGAACCATATCCAAACATGAGCCCGCCCTCCATTATCAAGCAACCACCAGTCGTGGGCTACAAGCGGGCCTACACCTATTAAATTCTCTATAAAAAAAATAAGGATTATTCCACTTGTCTAGTGCTAACTTTACTATCCGTTGGAGAATCTGCTTCTCTTTTTCAGATAGATGCAGATCCTAAGGAGAGAGCCACCCCATCATACCTCAAAAGGGCCCCGTCTGAAACTAAGAACAATGGGCGAAACAAGCAAGGGTGCTGTTCTCTTGGTGAACCAGGCACCAGCACAAGGCTGAAGGAGATCGACACAGAGAGCAATCAACTCCTACCAAATCAGATATCCAGAGACCCAGAGGCCCCCGACACCTCATCACTGAAGCAGAACAAAAATGAACCCAACATGGCTCAGGGAAATCTTGCAGAAGAGGGGGTGGAAAGAATGTCAGAGCCACATGTTGGGTCATGATATGCAGAGACATTTCTCCTACCCATAACTGTGGGTTAACTCCACAATGCATGACCCACATACCTCAACAAGGAGGGGCCATGGGGAGGGGGTAGTACATAGATGAGCCTAATAATAGTACCAACTTGACTATATTCACTGAGTACAAAACTATTTAATAAAAAAAAAAAGAAAGCTGTCTTGATTTGGGGACCTCATAGGTCTCTCTGATCAACAGCTCAATGTAGGTAGCAACCAATGTCTAGTACTGGGAGTTACAGGTCAGAGACAGAAAAAAAAATTTCTTTTAAGCTTAGGCTTCAACTCATCCTCACCAGAGACCTACTTTTCAGGTGCTCTCCCCTACTCCTTTTGAGGGTTATATCTTTTAGGCTATCTCTGAGGATAAAGATTTCTATGGTATCAGCTCATTTTGGGTTTAATTTTGTATTTGTTTCCCCCTCCCTCCCCTTCCAAACCCTTCCATCCCTGTTGTCTGGGCCTTGAATTGTCTATCAAGTTTGACAGCAGCTTGAGCAGGTCCAGGTCAGGAAGCGCAGATAAGTGACACCATATAGCACTTGTCTTCCTGTGATTGTGTGAGCTCACTGAGTATGATCTGTTCTAAGTCTGTCCATTTTTCTACAAACTTCATTGTATTGTTTTTTTCTTATTGCTGAGTAGAATTCCATTATATAAATGTACCACAACTTCATAATCCATTCATCCAGTGATGGGCATCTGGGTTGATTCCAGTTCTTAGCTATGATGAATTGAGCAGCTATAAACATGGTTGAGCAAATGCCTCTGTATTGAAGCATAGAGTATTTAGGATAAATGTCCAGTGTAGCAGACAGCTTCAGGTTCGCTGAGATGAACTTCCAGACCAGGCACAGTTATGGAGGAAAGGATATTTATTGAAGCTTACAGATCCAGGGGAAGTTCCATAATGGCAGAAGAAACTGGCCTGCCTTCACAGGCCCAAGCAGAGAGAGAGAGAAGCACAAGCCTAAAAAGCCACAGCACACTTCAGGAACTCCAGCTAGGCACACTTTGCATATCTTTAGATTGAAATCTGAAACCCACCACCATACCTTAAGATCCACACAATGGCACTGACTCCAGCCGGGTGGCTGCAGATGCAAACTACAAACAAAGAACTGAATATATTGGGGGCCATCTATTCTATTCAATCCACCACATCCAGTAAGGGAATAACTGGGTCTGTTGGTAGCTCTGTGTTCATTCTTTTCAGGAATCTCCAAATTGATTTCCATAGAGGTTGTACAAGTTTACATTCCCACCAACAGTGGATAAGGGTTTGTCTTTCCCCACATCCTTGCCAATATTTGTTGCTGTTAGATTTTTTAATTATTGCCATCTTTATTGGAGTAAGGTGGAATCTCATGGTTGTTTTAATTTGCATTTCCCTAATGGTTAGGGATGTTGAACATTTTCTTGAGTGTGTGTTAGCCATTTGTAATTCTTCTCTGAGAACTCCCTATTCAGTTCTCTGCTCCGCTTTTGGAGTGGGTTGTTTGATTTTTTTATTGTTTAGTTTTTTGAGTTCTTTGTAGATTTTATATATTAGGCTTCTGTCAGTGGTATAGCTGGCAAAGATTTTCTCCAGTTTAGTGGGTAATCAATTGGCTCTGCTTATGGTGTGTTTGTCTGTGCAAAAGCTTTTTAGCTTCATGAGATCCCATTGGTTGAGTGATTGTTTAATTTCCTGGGCTACTGGGATTTTGTTCAGGAAGTCTTTCCCCACTCATATTGTAGAGAGTGCGTCCTATTTTTTCTTCTAGTAGGAAGAGAGTTTCAGGTCTTATATTGAGGTCTTTAATCCATTTGGACTTGATTTTTATGTATGGTTAGGTCAGTAGGTCTAATTTCATTTTTGTACATATGGTCATCCATTTTGTCCAACACCATTTGTTGAAGATGCTGTCTTTTCTCCAGTCTACATTATTGGCACCTTTTTCAAAGATCAGGTAGCTGCAGTTACTTTCCCTAAAGTGTGGGTCTTCAATGCTGTTACATTTTGGTCTTTTTTTTCCCTGTTTTTATTCCAGTACCATGTTGCTTTTGTCACTATGGCTTTGTAATATAGCTTTAGATTGGGTATGGTGATACCTCCAGAGGTGGTTTTGTTTATTGCTGAGGATATCTTTGGATATCTGAGGCCTGCCGCCAGTCCATACGAATTTTGAGATCGTTGTTTCAAACTCTGTGAAGAATAATGCTGGTGTTATTATTGGTATAGCATTAATTTTGTATGTTGCTTTTGGTAGAATTGTCATTTTTACAATATCAACTCTACCTATCCAGGAGCATGTGAGGTCTTTCCATCTCATGTCTTTCTCGATTTCTTTCTTGAGTTTTTTTTTAAATGTTTTCATTATATAGGTCTTTCACATCCTAGGTTAGTGTTATTCCAAGTTATTTAATTTTTTTGTTGCTATTGAAAATGGGACAGCCTACTGATATCTTTCTCAGTATATTTGTCTCTTGCATATAGAAATGCTACTGATTTTTGTGCATTAATTTTGTATCCTGCCACTTTACTAAATGGAATTAATCACCTTTAGAAGTTTTGACATGGAGACTTTTGGGTCACTTTTGTATAGGATCATGTCATCTGCAAACAGGGATAATTTGACTTCTTCCTTTCCAATTTGTATCCCTTTTATTTCTTTCTCTTGTCTTGTTGCTTGGGCTAGTACTTCTAGTACTATGTTGAAGAACAGTGGTGAGAGTGGGCACACCTGTCTCATTCCCTATCTCAGTGGTAACTCCTTGAGTCTTTCCCCATTAAGTATTATTTGGGCTTTGGTTGCTTTATATATAGCCTTTGTTGCATTGAGATATAAACCCTCCATGCCTATTCTTTCCAGCATTTTGGTCATGAAGTGGTGATATATTTTGGCAAAGCCTTTCTCTGCATCAATTGAGATGATCATGTGGTTCTTATGGTTAAGTTTATTTATGTGATTTATTATGTTGATTGATTTTCATATGTCGAACCATCCCTGCATCCCTGGGATGAAACCTAGTTGATCAAGGTGGATGATTCTTTTGATGTGTTGTCGAATTCGGTTTACAAAGATTTTGTTCAGGATCTTTGCATCTAAATTCATCATAGATATAGGACTATAGTTTTCTTTTCTTGTTGCATATCTGTCTGGTTTTGTTATTAGGATGATGCTAGCTGCATAAAACAAGTTGTGGAGGATTCCCTGGCTTCTGATTGTGTGAAACAGTTTGAGAAAAATAGGTTTCAGTTCTTCAATGAAGGTTTGATACAATTCAGCTGAGAAGCCATCCAGCCCTGGACTTTTCTTTTGGGGGAGGTTTTTGATTACCTTTTCAATCTCCATGGATGTGATAGGTTTGTTTAGGAGATTAACCTGCTCTGAGTTTAGTTTTGGTAGGTGGTATGTGTCTAGGAATTCATCCATTTCCTCAGGATTATTCAATTCTGTGGAGTAGAGGTTTTGGAAGTATGTCCTCATGATTCTTCCAATTTCATTGATTTCTGTTTTGACCTCTCATTTTGCATTTCTGATTTTGTTAATTTGAGACTTCTCTTTTTTTCCTTGATCAAATTGGCCAGGGGTTTATAAATATTGTTTATTTTTTTCAATGAACCAGCTCTTAGTTTCATCGATTTTTAAAAAATTGTTTTCTTAGTTTCCAATTCATTAATTTCTGCTCTGATCTTGATCATTTCTTTCCATCTGGAGCTCTTAGGGTTGGATTTTTCTGGATTTTCCCGTGCCTTTAGGTGGACAGTTAAGTTATTAATTTGGGATCTATCTGTCTTTGTTCTGAAGGCATTTAATGCTATGAATTTTCCCTTTAGGCCTGCCTTCATTGTGTCCCATAAGATTTGTTAGGTTGTGTTTTCATTATAAGTCAGTTCTAGGAATTTTACAATTTCTTTTTGACTTCTTCCACAACCCATTCATTGTTTTAAAGTATGTTGTTTAGTCTCCAGTAGCTGGTGGGGTTCTTAGATGTGTCTCTTGTTGCTAATTTCTAGCTTTAAAGCATTGTGATTTAATATGATGCAGGAAGGTACTTCAGTTTTCCTTAATTTATGGAGGCACGCTTTATGGCCTAATATATGGCCTATTTTGGAGAAGGTTCTATGGGCTGCTGAGAAGAATGTGTATTGTGTGGAATTGGAGTGGAAAGTTTTGTAGATATCTGTTAGATCTAGTTGATTATGGTGTTGTTGAGCTCTACTATTTCTCTGTTGATTTTCTGCCTGGATGATCTATTGATGATAGTAGACTATTGAAGTCTCGGATTATGATGGTGTTGGTGTTTATTTCTGTTTTATTGTCAAGTAGGTTTTGTTTTATAAACTGTGGTGCATCTGTGTTTGGTGCATATAAATTTATGATTATGATGTTCTCATGTTGGATCATTCTCTTGATGAGTAAGATGTGGCCTTCTTTGTCCTTTTGGATTTCTTTTGGTTTGAAGTCTATTTTATCAGATATTAATATAGCAACACCTGCTTGTTTTTTATTTCCATTTACTTGCAATATCATTTTCCATCCTTTCACCCTGAGGAGGTATCCATCTTTAGTGGTGATGTGGGTTTCTTGAAGACAGCAAATTGAAGGGTCCAGTTTTTTGATCCACCCTGATAACTTGTGTCTTTTGATGGGTGAGTTAAGACCATTAATATTTAATGTGAGGTTTGAGTTAATCCCTAACATGATGAGGTATTTTATGGGGGTGGGTGCTTACTTTTGTTATGTACTTTTTGAGCCTGGTCTATTTTGGTTATTGTGATCTTCTTGTTGGTTCCTGAGATTGGTTGTTGGACTGGTATGTGTGGAGTATTCCCTCAAGTATTCTCTGTAGGTTTGGCTTTATGTTCATATAATTATGGAGTTGAATTTTTTCACAGAAAGTTTTTCTTTCACCATCTATTATGAGGGATATTTTTGCTGTGTAGAGTAGCTTGGGTTGGAAGCCATAGTTTTGCAGACTTTGAAGTGTTCCATTCCAGGCCCTTCTGGCTTTCAGGGTTTCCATTGAGGAATCTGATGTAATTCTGATGGGATTGCCATTGCATGTTGTGAATTGTTTCTCTCTTGTTGCTTTTTGCAATCTCTCTTTGTTTTCATTATTAAGAGTTTTAACTATGATGTGCCTTGGAGAGTTTCTTCTTTGGTCCTGCCTGTTTGGTGTCCTGTGGACTTCTTGTATCTGGATGGGCCTCTCTTTTGAGAGATTGGGAAATTTTTCTTCAATAATTTTGTTGAGTATGTTCTCTCTGCCTCTGGCCTGGATTTCTTTTCCTTCTGGCATACCTGTGATCTGGATGTTTTAGAGTATCTCATAGTTCCTTTGTATTATGTTTGCTTGGTTTATTCAACTTAGTAAAGTTTTTGGCCTTGTGATCAATTTCTTCTGATTTGTTTTCCAGGTCAGAGGTCTATTATCCACATGACTAACTCTGTTAATGAGGGGTTCTAGAGAGGTCTTTATAAGCTCTATTTGATTTTTGTTTTCTGTTATTTTATTTTGCATCATGTCTATCTCTTTTTTGAGGTATGATTTCAGTTTGAGTTCTGATTTTCTTGATGCTTCCTGGAATTCATGCTTACATTTGATCAAGGCTTCATTAAGCTTCATCAATTGGTTATTGATATCTTCTATTTCTTGACTCACGTTCAATTCATTCATATCTCTTTTGAGGGTTCAAATGTTTTCTTCAATCAAGTTAACCCTACTGTCAAAAGCTGAATGCTCTAAGAGATGATTCTGTTGTTGGTTTTATAATGGTTTGTTTCCAGTTCAGAAATTCTTTTGATCAGGGTCTCATTGGTTGTTGTGTTTTCTTTTGGGGATTTAATTTTTGTTGATATTGCTATGATTTCATTGGAGGCTTCCATTGTGGGACTAGACATCCTTGGTGGAGATCTCTCAGTTTTCTGACTTTTGTTGGCTCTTTTCTTGCATTGTGGTCTACCCATCTTGGGGAGATGTTTTATTCTATTGAGGAGAAAGCAAGTTTTTGTCCTTGTAGGATCTTCAGAGGGTGTCCTGTTTTAAATGTGAACCGGGTTGGTGTACTGGTGTCTGATGGGGTTATAACCACAGATGCACAGATTGTGGAGATTGCAGGCACATCAAAGGTACAGGGGGAACTGTGAGCTCTGGCCTACCCACTCCACTTTCATGTACTCTTCAGCACACTGGGATCATGGGCTCAGGAACCAGGAGCCAGGAGCCAGGAGCTGGAGAGGCAGAGGCAAGATGTCAGCTCCTACAGTGGCCCATGCACCTTCTGACTCAGGGGAGTAGGGATGGATGTTCCCAGGGACCAGCCAGGATACCAGGACCAAAGGCCTGCTTCCACAGCCTCCACACAGGGACCAGCCTTCCCCAAACCAGGCACAAGGTGACTTACTGGGAGGGAACTGAGAGGATCCAGGAAACAGGAACCTGGTGTATTTACTGTATGCCAGGGACACTTCAACCAGGAAGGTGGAGCAAGGGGTCTGCTTCCACAGCAAGCTTGCAGGGTCCCCTGTTTGATTTCTTTTGCTTTTTTTTTTTTTAAGGTAGGGTATCACTGTAGCCCAGATTTATATGGAATTCACTTAGGTTGTCCTCAAACTCACAGCAATCCTCCTACCTCTGCCTCCCAAGTTCTGGGATTAAAGATGTGTGCCACCACTCCAGGCTCTGTCTGATTTCTTAAAAATGTTTTTATTTATTTATTTGCAAGGAGAGAGATAGAGAGAGAGAGAGAAGAAGAAGAAGAAGAAGAAGAAGAAGAAGAAGAAGAAGAAGAAGAAGAAGAAGAAGAAGAAGAAGAAGAAGAAGAAATAAAGAGAAACAGAGATAATTGGCATACCAGGGTCTCCAGCCACTGCAAAAGAACTCCAAACTCAGGCAACACTTTGTGCATCTGCCTTTAGGTAGGTACGGGGGAATTGAACCCAGGTGGTTAGGCTTTGCAGATTAGCACCTAAAGTGCACAGCCATCTCTCTATCCCTCTGTATGATTTTTTAAAAGGAATTTAGCTATAAACTTTCCTCTTAGAACTGCATTTGCCCTATCCCAAACAATTGAATAAGTTGTGCTTTCATTTTCACTTGATTCTAGGAAATATTTAATTTCCTTTCTGATTTCTTCAATGGCTTAACTGTGTATTCAGAAGGGTATTGTTCAATATTCACATTTTTGGAATAGTTTTTGGAGTCTATATTGCTATTTTCCCCCAGTTTTATCCCACTATGATGTTATAAAAATGCAGGAAATTATTTTGATTTTTTTTTGTATTTATGAAGGACTTGCTTTATGTCCTAAAATGTTATTTGTTTTAGAGAAAATCCTATGAACTGTTAATTAGAATGTATATTCCACAAATATTATGTGAAATGTTATATATATATAACATTTATATACATATATATGTATATATATATCATATATGTATGATCTTTGGTATAGTTTAATGTTCAATTTTTTTTATTAATTTTTATTTTGGATAATCTCTCTAAACATGAGAGTGGGGAACTGAAATCATCCATGATCATTGTGTAGCTGACATTTTATTTCCATTAGTTTCTGTTATGAAATTTGGAACCCCATCCTCTGATGCATATGTATTCATAGTTATTACATATTCTTTTAAATATTTTATTTATTTAAGAGAGAGAGAGAGAGCATGATAGGACATTCAGCCACTGCAAAGAAACTCCAGAAGCATGTTCTACCTTGTGCATCTGGCTTGAGTGGGTCCTGGGGAATCAAACCTGGGTCCTTTGGTTTTTCAGGCAAGCCTCAATCACTAAGCCATCTCTCCAGCCCTGTTATATATTCTTAATGCATTCTTTGATTTATCCCTCTGCTGAAGTTTTATCTCTTCTCACAAATTTTGGTTTATAATCTACTTTATCATATATATAAATAGCTATGCCAATTTTTTTTTGCTTCCACTTGTTTGATAAAGTCACATCCATGTTTTGAATCTTAATCTGTGGATGTCTTTGCTACTGAGATGTATTTTTTTTATGATAACAGAAAGTTGGTGATTTTTTACTTTTTATTGACAACCTCCATAAATATAAACAATATTCCATGATTATAACACCCTCTCACCACCCTCCATTTCCCTCCTCTCCTATATCCCCTCAACTGTATACCTTCTTCTTTCTAACTAGTCTTTTATTTTTATTTTTTTTCTTAAGAGGTAGGTTCTCACTCTAACTCAAGCTGACCTGAAATTCACTATGAAGTCTCAGTCTGGTCTTGAACTCACAACAATCCTCCTACCTCTTCCTTCCAAGTACTGGGATTAAAGGCGTGTGCCACCATGCCTGGCTAGTATCCCATTTTTATGTCATAATTTCCCCCGCCTATTATGCAGGTCTTGTGTAGGTGGTGTCACCCACTGTAAGGTCATGAGTACCATGGCCACTTTGTGTCTGGAAGACAGTTGCAAAGCACTCCTCCCTTTCCTTTAGTTCTTACAATCTTTCTGCCACCTCTTTGGCAATAGTCCCTGAGCCATTGTGGATGGGACAGAGATGTCTTACTTAGTGCTGAACACTCCAATGTTACTTCTCCTTAGCATTTTGATGAGCTTTGAGTCTCCCTGGTGGTCACTGCCATCTGAAAACAGAAGCTTCTCTAACAAAAAGTGGGAGTAGCTTTAATATATGGGCATAAACATAAGTATTTAGAGGAAAGTTTGGAGGCATAATATATTCTTTTAGCCAGACAACAGTAGTAGTTTCCCTAGTTTTTGCTTAGGTTTTGCAATACCAGGCAGGAATTTCCCTTCATGAGAGGGCCTCAAATCCAACCAGAGAAAAGTTGATTTCCTCCATAACAGATAGACATGCCACCATTGCACCACTTGGCACATTTGACCTGGCTGGGCAGCCATAAAGCTTGCAGAGTCCGTTGCTGGCTAAAGTCATTGATTTCTTCTTCAACAGGCTGCAATAGCTCTTTTCAGCCTCGTGATAGCCAGTCAACAGAGAGGAGGCTTCCAGCTCAGCTATAGCTTGATTAGAATTTTTTTTTAAATTGAAGACAAGTAAGACAATTTACATGTAGGGTTATTGTTAAGGGGTTTGATAAGTTCTATAAATTTTTAGTCCTTTTCTTGATTGGGTTATTTGTCCTTTTCTCTCCTTCTTAATTAGGAAATTTCTGGTTTACTGATTTGAGCATGCTTAATTCTTTCTTGTTTTGCCTTTGTTGATCTAAGTCCTCTCATAAAATTCATTCTTTATTCTCATGGTTGAGACCTTCTTCCTCCTCTGTGTGCAAGATTACTTGAAGTATTTCTTTTCTTCAAGTATCCTTTAAGATTCCATAGCCTTTTGTATTTTAGTTATTTATTTGCAAGAGAGAGAGAAGAGAGACAGAAAGAGTAGTGTGCCAGAACTTCCAGCCACTGCAAACAGACTCCAGATACATGCATCTCTTTGTGCATTTGACTTTATGTGGGCACTGGGGAATTCAACCCTGGTCTCTAGGCTTTGCAGGCAAGTACCTTAACTGCTGAGCCATCTCTCCAGCCCCCTAAGGATTTTTTTGGTTATCATGAATCACTTTATTTTATCTTATTTATTTATTTATTTTAATGAGAGAGAGAGAAAATTGGCATGCCAGGGCCTCCAGCCACTGAAATCGAACTCCAGACATGGGTGCCACCTTGTGAGCATATGCAATCTTGCATATTTGTGTCATCTTGTGTGTCTGACTTATGTGTGACCTGGAAAGTTGAACCCGGGTCCTTCGGCTTCACAGACAAGTACCTTAACTGCTAAGCCATTTCTCCAGTCCTAGTTTGTGTTTTTATGAAATGTGTTTAAGTCTCTATCAATTTTAAAGGAACTGTGCTGAATACAGTACAATATAATAACATTGACATGTATTTTCAGGGCTTAGAATATATCATCCCCTATGTTCTTGGCTTTTACATTGGTATTTACACTTGTAAATAAGCTGGTATTTTTCTCTTATAACTTTCAATATTGTTTCTTTGCTTGGCACTTGGGCATCTTGACTCTAACTTGTCATGGAGAGGCTCTTCTTTGGTGATGTCTATTTGGGGTTCTAAGTGCTTGTTGTGTTTGGATTTCTCTAGATTTAGGTACATTTGCATATCTTTCAGGTGTTTCTCCAAATTTGTAAGGCATTCAGAGGCTAGCATTATATGATGAAACTTAAAAAAAAATTATTTATATGATGGAGAGAGAAAGAAAGAGTGAGAGAAAGAGAGAGCAAGAGAAAGAGAGAGAGAATGGGCACGACAGGGCCTCTAGCCACTGCAAACAAACTCCAGATGCATATACCACCTTATGCACCTGGCTTATGTGGGTACTTGGGAATTGAACCTTGGCCCTTAGGCTTCTCAGGCAAGTGCCTTAACTGCTAAGCCATCTCTCCAGCCCCTCTTTTTTTTTTTTTTTTTTTTTTTTTTGAGGTTGGGTCTCACTCTAGCCCAGGCTGATCTGGAATTCACTATGTTTTCTCAGGCTGGCCTCAAACTCATAGTGATCCTCCTACCTCAGCATCCCAAGTGCTGGGATTGAAGTTATGCACCAACATGGCTGGCTAATAAAACCTTTCTACAAAAAAGGTAAACAGATTTTCTTAAGGTACACTGCTCGACCATTCCAAGAAAATGCCATTTGATTTTTGTGATTCAGCAGCTAATCAGGTACTAGAAAAAACAAACAAACAAACAAACAAACAAACAAACAAACACATTAGTAGGACCCAACACAGCATGAGAAGATCTCATCACTTGGCCAAAGAACAATGTTGGAATAGCAACATGCATAGAATATACTACCATATTTAGCTCTCTGAATCCCACAATCATTCTCCATGAATTTCCCACTTCCTTATTCTGGAGTACTGATGTGGCCCTCCACACAGTTCCCCATTCCCAAGGAGCTCAATGGGCTGACTTGCAATGCTCTGTCTAGTTTTAGGCCAAAGAGGAGTGGTACCACAAACTCTCCTGCCATGCAGACTCTAGCTTCCCAGTTTTGACAGGCTTTGGGTTAGCACCTCATTGCTGCCTTTCCATTAGTCATATCTGTCTTCTTAAAGGTCCCCCGACTGGGTGAAAACTCTCTACCTCAGGGAGAAATGCACACAGAGTATTTTCAAGGGATAATTGCCCACTCCTGTGCCAAGCATAATCTTTTTCACATTTATTGCTTTGTCTTTCACTCCTTATTTCACCCCTTAGATGAACTGTTGTTTGGGCTGTAAAGCCCTCT
The DNA here is from genome assembly GCA_036346955.1 of Dipus sagitta. Taxonomy (NCBI): domain Eukaryota; kingdom Metazoa; phylum Chordata; class Mammalia; order Rodentia; family Dipodidae; genus Dipus; species Dipus sagitta. The sequence goes on from CM070773.1 coordinate 80,465,746, forward strand.
ACAGTCTCACAAGCACTTGATTTGGCTTTCTGTTCATTTTTACCCTAGGGACTTTGGCTTCACACAAACATTGTTAAATTTTCTTTCAAGTGAGTGGACAGATCCCCTTGTCTGCATTTTCTTTTTTTCCATCACCTCTTGATGGCTTTAGCACTTTATAAATCCAATTACATGCTGGTCTAAATTATTCAGATCTGCCCTAGCCTCTCCCACCTCTTAAAGACCATAGGCCACCACGAGGCTCAATAAAGCCACTAAGGCCCATAGCAGTCCTTCATGCTGAATTACCAGTGCTGAATTAACTTCTTTCTCAACTCTCCTGTGAACACAGTCCTATCAGTCTGCAGAACTCGGTGTCAAATGCCACCTTTTGCAAGTCTAGTTCCCTCAACAGTTCCTGCCCTTCCTCTCTTATCTTTCGAAGTCTGATATCCATGGGACCTCAGCCAGCAATAACCAAGTAAGTGTCCATAATGGCTCACATGAGCTAGTCATCCAGAATTGATTTTCCTCATATTGCCAGAGATTATGCAGCATTTGTCTTAAGGAAGGATGGGTAACTATATTACTTACTCTCTCTGCTTCCATAGCACTCAGACTGATCCTACCCACACTCTGATCCCACAGCCTCACAAACCAGGCTATGGGCAGCTCTTTTGTTTTTTGTTTAAAAAGCTTTGTTAGTTCAAGCTGTTTGGAGGCAAGTGTTCTCTGATTATCATCATTTTACATACTAGGCCTATAAGAAAGCCTCTGTCTACATGCTGAGTCATGGGTTGGCCATTCACCTGTATAAAAGCCAGACACGGGCAGTGTTTTCCATACTGTGCTCTCTTCTGTCTGATTCTTCCCATGCGTTCCAAGTGTTTGGATTCCAGGAGGGGTTATTTTCTCAGATCTACTTTGTACCTTTGCCCTTATACCTCCATAGCTATAAAAAATGACAAACCAACACTCTATCTCATATTTTTTCTTTATACATTTGCTTGCAAATTCAGAGGTAAGAGCAAAGGGCAGCATTGGCTTGTCATTTTCTCAGCTTACAGTTCTGAGTTACATGGCAGGAAGAGCATGGCAGCTGGAGCTTGAAGCAGAGCTGATGACATTCAACCCACAGTGAGGCAGCACAGAGCCATGAGTGCTGCTGCTCAACTCTCTCCTTTTTATACTCTCCAGGACAGCAGCCCATGGGATGGTATTACCCACACTGGAGGTGGGTCTTCCCATCTGAATCAAGAGAATACCCCACTGATGAGCACAGAGGCTATACAATCTCTCAGGTGATTCTAAGTCCTGTCAAGTTGACAGTCAGTATAAACCATCATAGGCTCTTGTGCAGAGAGTTACCACTGCTTTGCCTTGAAAGGCAGCAATGGCTGTCCCATGCCTCAAGGACAGAGTTCCACAATATATGCCTTCAAGTTTGTATCTCAGCTCCTTCTTCAACCCCATGGAGTCCTAAGTTTGGTGTCTTGGTAATATCCCTGAGTTCTTAAAAGTTGTAGCCATACTTGTTTATTTAACATTTATTTATTTATATTGATGGCTCAATGTAGTATTTCCTTATCTTTCATCTATGATATTATTTCTTCTTGATTTAATCTAATTTTGGTGGTTTTCCTCACTATTTCTTATTTTAAAAATTGAGGGTTTTTTTTTTCATTTCCAATCTTTCTAATTTTTTCAAAATTTCTTTCTTTTTGCTGACTTTCTCATCTATGCTGCCCACTCCCATCCATGTTGTTAACTTTCTCACCTCTGTGGCCGACTTTCTTCTCCAGGTCCTGCACGGATTTCCTTACTCTATTCATTTGCTTGCTTATATTGTTTGAAGTCCCTAATCTCTTTTACAGGCAAACTTTCAAATTCTTCATCTGATATTTTACCAACTTTATTATATTTTGGTTCAGTAATTGAGGAGCTGTGATGTTTTTGAGGAGTCATATTGCTTTGCCTTTCCTTGTTTCTGGGTTGTACACAGTAGAGAATACACTGTGTGATTCACCAATGAGGGCTTTACCACCAGCCCCTGAGCTCTTTACCAGTCACATGAGTTTCTTAGTGTATCTGTATCCAGACTTCCCCTGATCCATGGCTACCTTGACTGCCTCATGCAGCCATCTTTGACCCAGCAGCTATGGTGAGCTGATTTGTGGTTCCTTGTTATCAGGGTAGCTCATTCTTATGGAAGGAGGTATCCCAGCCTCATCCCTCCAGATATAGGGTGTGATAAAACAGATTTCCTCACCATGACTGACCCATCATTCTGAAAAACTCACTGTGTCACCAAAAACCTCAACTGGAATTGAAGTTTATAAGAATTATGAATAGTACCTTTAATGTCTTTTCATTATGGCCTCCTGGCTTACATTTTATTTATTTATTTTTGTTTATTTTTTATTTATTTATTTGAGAGCGACAGACAGAAAGAGAGAGGCAGAGAGAGAGAGAGAATGGGCACATCAGGACCTCCAGCCACTGCAAACGAACTCCAGACGCGTGCACACACTTGTGCATCTGGCTAACGTGGGTCCTGGGGAATCGAGCCTCGAACCGGGGTCCTTAGGCTTCATAAGCAAGCACTTAACCACTAAGCCATCTCTCCAGCCCCTGGCTTACATTTTAGATGAAACTTCTGCTCTTTCCTCCACTAGGGAGCCATGCATCTGCAAAGAAACTCCAGATACATATACCACACTTTATGTCTGGTTTTATGTGTGTAGCTATGAAATAAAACCTGGGCTTGCAGGCTTTGCAAGAAAGCCCCTATGCTCTTTACAAATTGTCTAGTTTCAGAAGTTTTGTTGTAGAGCAAAAATGGACTTAGATACAACCTTTATCCAATACATCATCATATCCTAACAGCTTTATATGAAAAATAGACTCAGAACTCCTTATAACCACTTCCTTGATCACTAAACTGATCCACATAACTCTGCTTTCTCTCCCAGATTCATAGCAAGAGCCTCTTCAATGTCTGTCTGCTCCTATCTCACTCCCACACCCATCCCATTCTCAACTCAAGAACCAACTTTAGTGTTTTCAGGCATTGAGTCAGATGAAGGTATTCCTCCTTGAATGACTTCACATCCCACTGAGAAAAAAAGTGAAAGTTCTTGTAGCAGTTCACAAAACTATGCCTAATGTTCATATCCACCAGTTCTTGGCCTGTACCTTCCTTCTAGTATTATTTTCTTTATTCATATGGCTCTAAAATACCATGCAGATACCAACTTTGAGACCTTTGAATTTATCATTACTCCACTGGGAATGCTTCACCTTTTGCTTATTTACTTTTTAAAAATACTTATTATTTATCTAAGAGAGGCAGATGTAGAGAGAAAATGGAAGTTCTAGGGCCTCTAGCCATTGCAAACAATCTCCAGATGCATGTTCCACCTTGTATATCTGGCTTACATGGTGTTGTAGTCAGGTTCACATTGCTGGCAGAAATCACCCAACCAGCTTTTGGCTTACAGATTTGAGGGAAAGCTCCACAATGGCAGGGAAAATGATGGCATGAGTAGAGGGTGGACATCACCTCCTGGCCCACTTAAGGTGGACAACAGGAGCAGTGCCAACCACTGGCAAGAGGACACTGGCTATAATACCCATAAGCCCACCTCCAACAATACACTGCCCCCAGGAGGCTTTAATTCCCAAATCTCCATAAGCTGGAAACCTGGCATTCAGAACACCTAAGTTTATGGGGGACACCTGAATCAAACTACCCCATTCCACCCCGGTCTCCATAAACTGATAACCATACATGATATAAAATGTAATGCATTCTGTACAACTTTAAGAGTCCCCATAGTTTTTATCAATTCCAATGATATTCATACATCCCCATAATCCAAGATCTTTTAATTGAGCCATATTTGGTATTATCCAAAAAGTAACTTCAAAAAAACCCATAATGGGGCTGGAGAGATGGCTTAGCAGTTAAGCGCTTGCCTGTGAAGCCTAAGGACCCCAGTTTGAGGCTCGATTCCCCAGGACCCACGTTAGCCAGATGCACAAGGGGCGCACACGTCTGGAGTTCATTTGCAGTGGCTGGAGGCCCTGGCGCACCCATTTTCTCTCTCTCTCTCTCTCTCTCCCTCTTTTTCTCTGTGTCTGTCTCTCTCAAATAAATAAATTAAAAAAAAAACCCATAATGGCACAGAATAAACATTCACACTGCAAAAGATGGCATTGGGCATAGCTAAGAAATATTCAGCCAATACAAGATTTAAGACAACCAGGACAAACATCAAACTGTAACTACAAATCCAACAACTCTAGCCAGTGACAAATCTCCAAGTCCAATAATTGTAACCAGCAACAATTCTCTGGAGTTCCAATTCTGCCATTCCAGCTAAGCTACTCACAGTCCTAGAAAACTTCATTGGGGCTGGAAGCTTTCCTTAGCAGCCATCTTGTGGTCCTGGCATCTTCACTGGGTCTCCACTGCAATCCACAGGTCATCCTTATGGTCCCATGGGGGCAAACCTGCTTCACACTGCCCATGGCCATGTCCAAAACACAAGACCACATTGCAAACTCAATGACCCTCTCTTTCTGCATTTCTTATACTCCACAATACTAGGTAAGGTGCCAATTTGTTAATCCAGTGGGGAATAAAGCAGACTTTGAAGAATAAGACACTCCTTGAGCACTCAGGCCCCTTCAAGAGTTTACATTCTAACTGAGGCCTTTCTCAGTCATGCTGTCATAATTTCCCCAAGTTACTACTGTACTTATGTCTTTAGAATCTATCACTATTGTGCTGGAGAGATACTTTAGTGGTTAAGGCACTTGCCTGTGAAGCATAAGGACCCAGGTTCAATCTGCCAGCACTCACATAAACCAGATGCACAAGGATGGAGCATGCATCTGGAGTTCACTTGCAGTGGCTGGAGGCCTTAATGTGCCCATTGTCTCTCTTTCTCAAATAAATAAAATAAAATAAAAAATTTAAAAAGAATCTATCACTATCTACATGTATTATATACATTACTTATTTATTTTATCAAATCCCCCATTAGAATATAAAGCCACAGGAAACAAAATTTTGTTATCATTTATTAGAATAGTGATTGTTAAAGAGGAGCTCTTTATAAAAATTTGTTGCATCAAGAAATCAATGCCAAGAAAAATATAATCAGTGATCCATGTACAATATCCAGTGATTTTCAATTTCTTGGGCTTAGGATTTGGCTGGGATCAGGGTTTGTATTATTCATTTGTGCAAACAAATTTGAGTGCATGTTTATCTTATATAGGCTCTCTCTATACATCAAGGTGACATTCCCATCCTCGAACATGGGAACAGACACAGAGGGAAGTATTTATAGTACTTGTGGCTCCTTGACTGTCATGGAAACAAAATCACCATTTTCTGTTTTAAGCAAAGATGTTATTGAAATCAAGGTTTCTTGTTTAGAAAGAACATCTCATATGTGACAAACTCATTTCCTAATTCCTCCGTTCTGATCCATTTGCATTTCATCACATGTGTTCTGTCCTCAGTGAACAAATTCCTACCAGTGATGAAGCTCTCAGTACCTTAATTTGAAAAGTTTTTATCAGATTGAGGTCAACCTCTTTGTGTCATGGGCTTCCTTAATGGATCAAATAATGCATTTCTCATTTGTAATTAAATAACATCTTAACTAGCTCTGTCTTCCTCAAAAGATTTATGTGGAGTTCACCTTCACACAGGGTTGGTTATTCTCAGCACTGAGAGCAGACATTCTGTGGTGAGGGCTATGGCTAGTCATCAGCTCTTTGAGGTGGATTATAAAGAAACTTAATCAGTAGAAGTGAAAATAAAATGTAAATATCTCATCCAAGGCTAGCTGGCTTTTCCCTTGAAGTTTTTACTGCTGAGTCAATTATTTCTTTCTTATTTATTTATTTTGTTTTTTCAAGGTAGGGTCTCACTCTAGCTCAGGCTGACCTGGAATTCACTATGTAGTCTCAGGGTGGCCTTGAACTCATGGTGATCCTCCTACCTCTGCCTCCTGAGTGCTGGGATTAAAGGTGTGCACCACTATGACCAGCTAAGTCAATTTTTTCTATCAAAACGTTTTTTTCTTTTTTCAATGTAGGGTCTCACTCTAGCCCAGGCTCACCTGGAACTCACTCTTTAGTCCCAGACTGGCCTCAAACTCATGGCAATCTTACCTCTGCTTCCCAAGTGCTGGTATTAAAGTCTATGTCACCATGCCTGACTCTACCAAGATATTTGAAATCTCATATCAGATATGGAAAATATTTAAGCGAGTAGTAAGTGCATTTGCATATTATGTGCACATAATTTGAGTATGATTACACCTCATTTTCAGGAAAATTCTAGGTCAAAATTAAACTAGTGACATGTTTTAAATCTTTGTGATTTTTCTCCTTAGGTTTTTATCTCAGTTTTCTGCTGTCCACAGAAAAAACTGTGATTTATGTTCCCTGGTTCTTCACAACCTGAGCCTCATTCATATATCCTGCTTCTTCTCTTCTCCTGTTCCCTACATCATCCTACACAGAACTACGCTTACCCTACCAGTCATGTAAGATAGTGAATATTGGTTCACTGCCCCACCTACCTTTTAGTTTTCTTCCTTGTTGAAAGAACAATGATTTTTCTTTTTATAGACACTTATGATGTTTCAGGGGTCTCTTTCAAACCCTGAATATAGGCTTTGATTAATCATGGCCAGCCTGGCAGATCCATCCCATTGCAAGTGAGTGGTTCCAGCATTGGTATGAGAAGAATTTATGAGAATTTTAAAAAGGGGGAGGAAGTCTCCTAAGGGGTTTCTTGGAAAGTTTTCAGGGTTTTGAAAGGGGACATGCATAAAAGTAGAGAACTCACATCTCCCTTTTTTTTTTTTTTTTTTTGGTTTTCTGAGGTAGGGTCTCACTCTAGTCCAGGCTGACCTGGAATTCACTATGTAGTCTCAGGGTGCCTTGAACTCACAGCGATCCTCCTACCTCTGCTTCCCGAGTGCTGGGATTAAAGGTGTGCATCACCATGCCCAGATCTCCTTTTTTTTTAATTTTTTAAAATTTTATTTGACAGAGAGATAAAGGGAGAGAGAGAGAAAGAGAGAGAGAGAGATTGAGAATGGGTGTGCCAAGGCCTTCAGCCACTGCAAACAGCCTACTTTGGTTTTTTTTCAAGGTAGGGTCTTGCTGTAGCTCAGTCTGACCTGGAATTCACTGTGGCCTCAAATTCGGTGATCCTCCTACCTCTACCTCCCGAGTGCTGGGGTTAAAGGTGTGCACCACCACACCAATCTCTTCTGTTTTTGAAGAGAGCTGTAGAAGGAAAGCATACACAAAACAACTTTGGTAACTTGACATCCTGAGGAGGTCATCATAACCCTGGCTTAGGTAATCAGAATAATAATTAATCATATGTAAACTTAAAAGTCAGACACTGTAAAAAAGCACTGTATTTATGTAAGCTCATTGAATCCTTATAGCCATCTTCTGAGCTGGGTGTTATTCTCACTTTACAACTGTGAATACCTAATGACTGAGATCATTCTCCTTATCTACTTGTTTTCTCAGATTTTCTTATAGAAAATTTAAAGTATATGCTAAAGTAAAGAACAGTGTAATGAGTCCCCACGTACCCATCAATCACTCAGTTTAAACAATTAGCAATTCATGGCCAGTCTTGGTTCATTTATACCCCAGTCTACTTACTTTTCCTCCACCTTATATTATTTTCAAGCAGATCCCAGACCTCATATCATTTCATTCTGGAAAACTTCATGCACAAAAGAAACTAAAAGCTACTTTTCTGTTACAACCAAAACTAGTCACTAAATATTAATAACCTTTTCCTCATAAAGTTTGAAAATGTAAAAAAGGAGCTTGAGGCAAAATATAAAAATCACCTATAATTTGATTTCCTAGTAATAACAAATTCCTAGATTTAATGTTTGTGTCCCCCTAAAATTACATGTGGAAACTTCATCTCTAGTGTGATGGGATTTGGAGGTGAAACCATTGGAAAGTTGTTAGGTTATAGGTGCAAAGGCTTCATGAATTGGACCAGTGCCCTGATGAAAAGGGCCCTAGAGGACTTTCTTGGCACTTTTTCCATGTGAGGTTACAGTGAGAAGACCGAGGCCTGTAAACCAGAAAGTAGTCCTTCACCAGATATCAAGTCTGTTGGCACCTTGATCTTGGATTCCTCACTGCCAACTTCTTCATGAGGTTTCTTCTCATTCTTCCAGAATAGTTTGCTTCCTATGCCTTCTTGATTCAGGGGTAGAAGAATTATGGCCAACTTTTCTTTCTGGATTTGCTTTAAAATGTCCAAAACTGTTGAAGAGGTTGAAATAGAGAAATGGATAGTGAAAGGGGCTTCTGAGGCAAATATGGAAAGGAGAATTCTCCCAGATCCCCAAGAGACTTCTCAGAATCTCTTTGGATCTGTAGGTTTAAAGAAAAAACAAGAAAACAAAGCTCCAGCAAAGGGCAAGACTCAGATGAGAGGACTGGCCAGCCCCCATGTTGGGTAAGGTCCTGAGCAAGCATGGCTTGTAAAGACCAGAGAGCTGTGGAGCTATGAAGACTGGCTCTGAGGTGATGTCTTTGTTTCCAGGGCAGAATGAGCATTCATGGGGTCCTCTCAGTGACCTGTGGGAGACCCTGGAGATTTTGTACTAATGTGAAGGTGGTAATGTCCAAAATGGCTAAGGGCAAAACTTCTATGTACTCAATAGGAGTAGGCTTTGATGAGAAATGATATCTGATTTTTAGAAATACAGTATTTCTTACCTACTTAAATTTTCAGACTGGGGTTCATATTCACTTCAGCACTTCTTGAATTGGTGAAAGTCGCCTCAAATCCTTTTTGTAATAAAATGGTATTAAAGCAGAGGCAGAACTGTTATCAAGGAAAGAATGTGTGAGTCCTAAAGGCAAATATGCCATTATTTTACTTCAAGCCCTAAATAATAATAATCTTTTAATGATATCTAATTGTTATTATTATTATCTTTCCTTGGATGTCTCCAGCTGCCTCCCAACTGTTCTGGTAGCATCTGGTCTTGCTTATATCAATGTTCTCTTCACCCAGGGGTCACACTTGCCTTTCATATATGCAGATCTGGATTGTTTCCCTGCTTAAGGCTCTCATTAAACCCATTTTGTCTCAGGATGAAGTCTGCATCTATAAACGTCTTCATCATTTGCTTCTTGTCAACCTCCTAGCAAATCCCCCATTCCTATGAGAATATGATTCTTAAGAAATAGGAGGGATGGATCAATGGTTAAAGACACTTATTTGCAAATCCTGCTGACTAGGGTTTGATTCCCTAGTACTCACATAAAGTGACACATGCATCTGGAATTTGTTTTAAAAAAAAATAACATTCTGTTACTCTTCTGTGAGTGTGAGTATATCTTTTTTTTTTTTTTTTTTTTTTTTTTTTTGGTTTTTGGTTTTTCGAGGTAGGGTCTCACTCTAGCCCAGGCTGACCTGGAATTCACTATGGAGTCTCAGGGTGGCCTCAAACTCACGGTGATCCTCCTACCTCTGCCTCCCGAGTGCTGGGATTAAAGGCGTGCGCCACCACGCCCAGCTTTGAGTATATCATTTTACTCTTTCCCTCTAGTTCTTGCACATACTTGTGATGTCGTGGTGCCTCTTACAGGTTAACTCCTCCTCCTTTGGAACTCAGGTGTCACTGTCATAAGGGCAGTCCTTCCTGCCTCTGCCCTCTCTAAGTGGCCTATGTGTGATGTTTCTGCTGTGCACCTGCCAGGTATTGTAGGGTTGCACATATGTCACATGTCACAGTAAGCAAGAAGATTGAAACTTAAATACAATTTAATCTCCAATACCTACAGATGTGTTTGACAGATGGCAGAATGGGAGCAAGAACTCATTTCAGGGTGGATCATTGGGGGGTCTAGAGGAAAGGGAGAAATTCAATAGGGCCTTAGGGCAAAGTTGTTTGGAATACAATGTAAGGATGTTCTCAGATATGCTTGACTGCCCCTTTACACAATCTTTTTGTTGCCCTTTTAGTAATGGAAAAATCTCTAGCATTTCAGCTAGCCACATGACCACCCTGTGAAATATATTTTGCTAGCTTTCTTTGTAGCTAGCTATGGTCATTTGTCTTATTTCAGGTCAGTAAGATGTGAGTGAAAGTGATGTATGCAGACTTCGAATCGTCATTTTAAATGTACAGCTGCTAACCTTGGCTTCGTCTTTCTCCTTCCTATAGGCTTGTATTAGTCAGGGTTCTCTAGAGGAACAGAACTGCTAGAATGAATTATTTTAAAAAGGGGATTTATTGGATCAGCTTACAGTAGTCCAATAGCAATTGCAGGCCCGAGAATCATGGAACCTGGTAGCTGCTCAGTCCTAGTGGCCAGATGCCTCAGCAGTCCTGATCCGGCACTGCAGATAGTGCTGGAAAGCCTGGAGGCTTCCTGAGGAGCCGCTGGGTTTCGATCCACAGGGGTCTTCAGTTGATGCTGGTCTTTAGTCCGCACTGGTCTTCAATCCACGCTGGAAGGTAGCGAGCAGCTCAGGCAGCCAAGTGGAAGGAAGGAAGGGAGGAAGAGGCTCTTTTTACCCAGAGCTTCCTTATAGCAAGTCGCCCTCTGAGCGGGGCCGCCCACTCTGGGGGAAGGGCTCACTCTGGGGGAAGGACTTCCTCCTTTAGTTGATCCTTCCTAGAAACAACCTCCAAGACCCACCGGAAAGAGATTTCTGTGGATTACTAAACAGATCAAGTTGACAACACCTTAACTATCACAAGGCTCAAATGCAGACATAGCTGAGGCGACCTGGATTCTTGCATGATCCTATAGCAAAGCTGATCTACTATTCTAGTACACTCACCCCCTTCAGTTGTGTTAGGTGAGAATGAAGTAAAGCACCTCTGTGTTTGGTTAAGGAGATTATTATTAAGGGCCAAATTATTTTACAGGTGTAAAATTAAAAATAAAAGATGCTGTGGCATTTACCACTGGGAATCAGAAGTCAGTGTAGAGTGGGGAATTATAAGAAATCATGCCAGAGAACATCTCCCATAACAGGTACTGTGCAAGGCAAGGTGTTTACAGAATCCCACAAACTTCAGCCCATGAGAGACTCAGTGTTCAGATGTCAGCATACAGGTCAATGGGCTGCAAAGGAAGGTAAGAAGGGCCAAAAGATACTGCTTGAGTAGAATTTTGCTTCGCCCGTCCTTACCTATTTTCCACCCAGAAACAGAGAGGAAGAATGGGGGAACCAGGAGAGAAGCAAGAAAAGGAAAGAGAAAAGCATACTCCCTTCCATAGTGGACAATATGTCTCCTGCTAGAAGGACAAGAATTAAGTCAGATACAAATTTGAAGTTTTGTTCTAGACAAATTGCATTATATAAGGTGTTTTAATATTTGAAAACATCTACTAATTTTTACGTAAAATGTTATTTATGGAAAGGAAAGTAAGATTCGCCAGAAGATTTTTAGAGGCAGTCATTAGATGGAATATTTTAAATGTTTGAATTCATTAGCATTTAGATCATTCAGTAAATTGGTTATAAGCCAAAAAATAAAAATGAACCTAAAATTTCACTACAAAAATGTACCTCCATTCCTCTCCTACCCTAATCTGGATGTCTGCCTTATGGAAATAACAGTATATAAAAAGGAGAGCAGCAGGGAATTGAACTGATCAGAGGGAGAGAGGGAAATGTCAGAGGTGTGACATGGAGACCCAGTGGACCCAGACGTGAAGGACTCACATCACATCATCCCCACGAGGGCCCACTCAGCAAGATGCTACAGGGATTGGGAAGGAACACTTCTCTACCATGCTGGATGGACCCCATTCTGTCAGATGGGCTCAGCAAGGGTCACACACTTGGCCTCTGCTTGCACTTCCACTCAGTTCTTCCCAGGGCAGCTGGAAAAAGTTAACTGGTTGCTAAATCTGGACATGACAAATTGGGCATTGCTGGTTCAATTCCTTGCCTACCCCTTTGGAGTGAGAGTAAGCTGTGCAGTGGCCGCACACTCTGTTCTAAGTCTCCATGCCACAAGTGGCAGAGGACACTGACCCCACCTGTGGAACTTGCAGTGGTGGGTCAATGCTCTCTGGGACTAGGTGGCCAAGTCAGACTGACTAGAACAGAAGGAGGTGTGCTAGCCTACAGATAAAGGCTACATCCTTCAACTTAGATATCTTCAATAATAAAGATGATATTTTAGCTTCATTTCATCTTAGTCATTTTTACTCAATGGGAGCAGATCTTGTATGGTGGAAAGGATTAGCATTGTTGAGTTCCCGGACCCATGGCACAATACATTGACATGCCTCTTCAGAGCAAGAGCATTTCTACATACCAGAAACAAGAGCCAGCAGATGAAGGAGAGATGACTGGGAAATAGCTTAAATTATATTCCAACCCCACCTTGGAACTCCCTAGAGAGTTGCAAAGAAGAAAGTCTGAATATTCCATATGGTAGGTAAGGAATGGTAATAGAACAGATTGAAAGGATAAACTCTTTAAGTGACTTAGTCCTAGTTCCTCTGCTCAGGGAAAATTCAGACTGCAATAAACAAAGGATACTTGAAGAGTTCTTGATAGGTAAATACCAGGAGTTTTATAGAACTTCTGGAAGTAGTAGTCCAACAGTCAATGCATTTATAATCTAATACAATTTAATGAAATGTCAGCTTTTCTTCTTTTGTGAGAACCACATCTTCCTCAGAGGTTTCCACTGAGATTCTTTCAATTTTACTTTCCTTGCTTTATTGATTTTACAGCCCGGTGGAGAAGTTAAGAGACAGATTTGCTTAAAGGAGCTAACCAGTAAGCTCTACCTGACTCACTCAACCCTCACTGAAGGCTGACGGCTCTCAGGGGTGCCAGCCTTTAAAGATGCCCACCAATCCACTTAAAAAGGTAAGGTGTGACGCCTCCTCAAGCCAGGTGGCTGTTGATCTAATTTACAAGCTTTAATAAACTCCTGAATCTACGGGGAAACATCCACTCAAACTAACATACCCTCCAAGCTCTGGAATTAGTTAAAAAGGAGACTCAGACCCAAAAAATACCAGGCAGAAGAGTAATGGAATGATGGAACCTGCCTGTTCTACTGTAGCTACTGTAGGCTGGTGAGCTTATGGTGAGCAAGAGTACATGAATGTGCATATGCCACACATACCACATCTCTCTCACACATCATATTATAAATAAATAAAGACCAAGTGTATGATATTCTGTTAGAGCAACATAAAATAGACCAAGACCTTAATGTTCTGATCTCAGAGTTCTTGTTTGCAAAATAAGAATACTTCAACCATGGGTTTATTGCTATCACATATGCAAAGACTACATGAGAGACCCTCCCTCCAAATGGCAGCAAGGTAGCTTTTATATCAGAGACAGTTGACAATCTGAATGATTTGCTAAAAGAAGGCAAGGGGAAATAACACATCAGAAAATACAAGGTTAGTCAAGTAGGGAAATCAGGAAGGAATTAATGGAACAAAAACTTAAGCTATATATCCTACTTTGTGTTGAGCGCTGTGGGACGAAGCTCTGTACTGATGGCTTCTTTAATGGAGCTACATCGGGTCCTGTTGGAGATACAAGTGCTATATGTACAAGATCCAGGAAGAATGTTAGCAATACAGATCAAAACAACAAATCATTGTCTGTCATGAGTTGAAATTTCATAAATGTTTGACAAGTAAATGAATAAAGCCTAATTTAATCACATAATGGATTGTGTAGATTTGAGATTTTCTTCTCAGTGAGTAGATGTGTAAGAAATGAGGACTTTTTGCTAGAAAAACAATTTAGTTGGTGAAAACTATGAATGACAACTAGTTGAAAATTGTTCTAAAGTTATGAAGCAGATGGAGAAAGATTCACTCAAAAATATAACTCTTGGTTAGAGCAGGGACAATGCATGGCATTTGAGCAGAAATCCTTGTTCTTCCCCATACTTTCATGCTACTCTATGTGACGGTTTGAATTAGGTGTTCTTCATAAACTTGCATGCTTTGAATTCTTGGTTCTCAGCTGATAGAAATTTGGGAGGTGGAGCTTTGCTGGAGGAGGTGTGTTATTGAGGGGCAGACTTAGGGGTGTTATAAGCTAGCTACCCCTTGTTAAAATCCAGCTCATTCCTCTGTTGCTGTTGTCCACCTGTTGTAGCAGAGGTGCTGTCTAGCCTCTGCTCATGCCATGCTTTCCATTGTCATCATGGAATGTCTCCTTGAGACTGTAAGTCAACAAAACAACTTTCCTCCCATCATATGCTTTTTGTCTGGTGCTTTGTTACAGCAACAAGAAGGTAACTGCGTTCTGTTAAAGGTCTTTGGAGCTACTGATTTCATCTTCCCTGGCCCTATGCTGCAGAAGCCCTGTGCTACAGGGTCATCACCTAAAGGATTAAGTTTGACTTTCTCTCCCCCACCTATCTTGAACTCATAGGATGGGAGCTTCGCAGGGGCTTCCCCTGGTGCCCCACCCTAACTTGCTCACATGCTGAGAGAAGCAGGGGAAGAAGATAAGGTATTTCTACATTCCCCACAGGTTCCTTTGTGACCAGGGAATGCCGCTGTGGTAGGAGCAGGTCCCTGGACCCAGTTCCTGCACCATGGCACCAGAGTTTAGCACAAGAGGAAGGAAAGTATTCAGTATTGAGCTCCCCAGTTTTGCCCAAGGGGACTGATTTTTTTTCTAGGACAGGGTGGAAAACTCTATACACAAGCCATTCTTAAATCCAATCCAGAGGGCTAGGGCGAGGCCAACTGAGAACAGAGCAGTAGTGACATTATACAAAAAAAAAATGGCAGAGCAGAAATTTTGCAGAAAAAATCAAGAGAAAGAGAAAGGGATTGCCATCAATTCTGGGGTCAGGAAGGGTGCATCCATATATCAGGCTGCACCTACTTGGGAGCAGTTGGAACAGAAGATGGATCAGCTTGAAAGGTTCTCTAAAGCTGCACAGAGTTACTAACAAAGGGCAGTGTCTCATTGGCACAAAGGTCTTAAAGAGAACATTTGATAAAAGAGGAAACATCTGGCCTGGGGAGATGGATTAATGGTTAGGGCACTTGCTTGCAAAGCCTAATGACCCACGTTCAATTTCCCAGGACCCATGTAAGCCAGATGCACAAGGTGGTGCATGCATCTGGAGTTTGTAGTGGCTAAAGGCCCTGGCACACCCATTCTCTCACTCTCTATCTGCCTCTTTCCCTCTCTTTTAAATAAATAAAATTTTAACAAAATTATAAAGTAAATAAATAAAAAAGTGGGAAAAATCTTAGTGGGGGTTCAGAGGCTAAAGACTGAGGTAGAAATAGACTTGAAAGAGTTAAGTAGGTCCATCAAATCACTAAAGAAACCTAAACCAGCAAGAAAACATATAACAATACCTGGAGAAAACTAGTACTTTTAGTTCTTATTATATATTATTTAAAATTCCCAGCTTCATAAAAACAATGCCAGACATTCAAACACAGGGGAGAAAGCAGATAATCCAAACTACCTTAGAAATACCCCCTATGCTGGACTTAGTAGACGTGGGCTCCAAAAACACTATTATAAAAGTGTTAAAAGAGAACATAGAGGTAAGTATTTGGGATTTTGGGTTAGATATAGTTTCTTAAACATGGCATCAAAAGCACAAGCAACAAAAAGAATGAGTAGTCGAGTCACTGGGCATGGTAACATGAATCTGCATCTGATCCTCAAGAGGTGAGGGCAGAAGGGTCATGAGTTCCAGGTAAACTTGAACCACAGAGCAAGACCTTGTCTCAAAAAAAAAAAAAAAAAAGACAAATTAAACAACTTTAAAAGTTAAAAACTGGGGCTGAGGAGATGGCTCAGCTGTTAAAGGAACTTGCTTGCAAAGCCTGCCAGCCTGGGTTTGATTCTCTAGTACCCACATAAAGCCAGATGCAAAAACTGGTACATGTCTGGAGTTTGTTTTCCGTGACAGGAGGCCCTGAAGTGCCCATACCCTCTCTCTCCTCTCTCTCTCTCTCTCTCAAATAAATAAATACATAAAAGAAACTGTTTAAAAAGTTAAAAAGTGGCTGGGGAAATGGCTTAGCAGTTAAGGCATTTGCCTGAGAAGCCTAAGGACCTCGGTTCGATTCCCCAGGACCCACGTAAGCCAGATGCACAAGGGGCACATGTGTCTGGAGTTTGTTTGCAGTGGCTGGAGGCCCTGGAGAGCCCATCCTCTCTCTCTGTCTCTTCCCCTGTCACTATCTCTTAAATAAATAAATAAATAAATAAATAAATAAATAAATACCAAAGGCAGGCATCCCTCTTTAAAAAAAAAAATAAATAAAAAGTTAAAAACTTTTAGGCTGTGAGCACTATCCACAAAAATGAAAAGATTACACAAAGGATGAGAGATGATATTTACAAAGCCCATGTCAAGGGACCTATATCCAGAATATATACAGATCTTTTAAAATTTAGCAGTAAAATGGCAAATAACGCAATTTTCAAAATGGGCAAAGGATTTGACTAGATATTTTTTTATAGAAGATAAGCACACAAAAAAAGCCACAAATGAAAACAATAAAAAAAACACAGTGATATGACACATAGATAAGAAGGTGAAATTACAAAATAATAACTAACAAGTTTTGGAGACAATATGGAAATTGGAAGCCTCAGTCCTGAACAAAATTTGAGCCTATCAGTATTCCATAATGGATGAGAGGAGCTAATGAGGCTTTATCTCTCCCTATAGCTGGTGAGGGAAGGGGAGATATTAGTGGGAAAAAGAAAGTATTTTCTTCAGTGATGTAACCACTGGTAAGTTGACCATGCTCTGGTAAGTAACCTTTTACTCATGCTTATTCAGGAAACTAATTGAACTTGGTTGGTCACATGGACATCAAAAAGGACATCAAAGTAGAAATGAGATTAGTTGGGAAGAATTCATCAAGGATTTAACAAGATGGAGAAGGGGATAAGAGAAAGCAATAGAGGTGAATATAGTCAAAATATCTTGTATATGTGCATGAAAATTGTCAAAAAACAAAAATAAGAAATAAAAAAGAAACTGGAAGTTTTTATACATTGCTGATGAGAATATAAAATGGTGCAACTACTTTGGAAAACATTTTGTCAGTTCTTTGAATTATTATCTGTAGAGTTACCATGTGGCCCAGCAATGCCACATGGGTATCCAAGATACATACCTCAAGGTGCATGAAAACACATGGTGTGGTAGTTTGAATAGATGGTCCCCAGTATATTCAGTGTTTTATAAGTTTGTACTTTGGATCTATAGCCACCTGGCTGGAGGAGTTGTCACTGGGCGGATCTTAAGGTGTGGTGGTGGGTTTGAAATTCCAATTTAGAGATATGCAAAGTGCCTAGTTCCTGAAGTAATGCTGTGCTGCATCGCTTTTGGCTTTTGGCTTGTGGCTTTCTCCTCTCTCTGCTTGGACCTGTGAAAGCAGGGCCAGCTTCTTCTGCCATTATGGAACTTCCCCTGGATCTGTAAGCTTCAATAAATATCCCTTCTTCCATAACTGTGCCTGGTCTGGAAGTTCATGTCAGCGAACCTGAAGCTGTACTAGTGGAATACTGTGCTATTATAACTCAGTGACCCACTGGTACATACTACCAAGTGGCCTGAACACATCCAACTAAGTGAACAAATTCAGCCAGAAAAGGCCACATTTTTTTATTATACATTTCTATGAAATATCCCAAATAGGCAATCCATAAAGATAGAAGTCAGCCAGTTATTCATTGCTTGGGGCTGAGGAATTTAAGGTAAATGAATAGAAAAGTTCTAACATGATGAAAAATCTAAAGTATTAAAACACTAATACTTTTAAGGTACTAAAGCCATGAAAAGTTCTGAAGTTGATGGGGATAATGGTTACATAATCCTGTGAACAGACTAAACAAGCTGTACAATTTACTATTTATTTGTTTGTTGCCACATGGAGTGGGGGTGGTGGTGTGTGCACACGTACATGCCCTTGCAGCACCCTATGTGCTCACCTCTGGCAGCCAGAGCACAACAGTGGGTGTCTTGCTCTATGTATCTTCTGACCATTCTTGTTTTAAGCTGGAGTCTCTTAATGATACTGGAATTTGCTATTTTTCACAAGCCTGGGTGATTCCCTGGTCTCTGCTCCCCTTTGAGGGGCTGGGGTTACAGGTGTGTGTGGCCACACCCAGCTATTTATGTGGGATCTTGAAATTTGAGCTCATTGGATTTCAGGCCTTTATGTTTGCACAGGAGGTGCACTTTAACCTCTGTGCTATCTCTGTAGCCTGCATTTTCCATCTTAAATGGGTGTGTTGTATAATTTGTTAATTGTGTCTCATAAACCTATTGAGAGGAGGAATGGATTATGTGTTGTTCATCCAAATTCCCTCATTGCTCAGGATAGGAGAGAACAGAGGTCAAATGTGGTGCAGAAAATTGCAGGGAAGAAGTCAGAGTTGAATTAGGCCTTACAGAGATGTGTATTTGTCTACATTGAGGACTCTGGCCAGACAAATGTGAACTGTCCTGTTGGGCACTGTTGCTTTCTAGAATAAAGAGGGATTTTTATCTGATAAACAATGGGCAACTGTAGGATATTTGTATAAAAGTGTATAAACGTGAGGACTTATGGTTAAGATGGTGGCGTAGGAACCATGCCAAAGCAGCCTAGGGGAGAAAAAGGCAAAAAAAACCCAGCAAAATACACTCTTTTAAAAAGGGAAAGTGTATAATAAATTATCAACCACAGCAGAGAAATAGGAGAGACCTAGAGCATCTAGAGACCACAGAAGCAGGCAGAAGTGGCTCCAGCAGTGGCAGCAGCAGCAACAGATCTGCATGGCCACAGCTGCAAGGCTTGGCCTGACCCATAGGAAGAGCCAGGTGAGGGTATTTTTCACTCACAGCGGCCTCCTCACAAACTCAAGAAATGTGAAGAGAGGATGACAGGGAAGAAGAGAGGAGCAGCTTGTGAGGAAGAGGACCAGCAGGAGAACTTCAGCCACCATCCACAGCCTCCCCTCCCCCACCAGCAGTGCAAGCACCAGCAAGCACCAGAGACCTGGGGAAGGGAGCTCACCTACACAGCACCCAGCATAGGTGATCAGAGCAGCGACCTAGTGACCCAGCCAGCCTACCAGATCCCACAGCTCAGCAAAGGGGGGACCCAAGTGGGCATGCAGCATAGCTGAGACTAAAGCCATCCCAAAAGGTAACTGAGATTACACAGGTCAGTACCCACCAAACAAGCCTGGTATATAGGCTTGCATTGGAAGTGCTAATTGCAACTTCCTTGTCAGGATAAATTACATGTTAAATCAGATGGTTGGATTTACAATTCCATAAGCTATATTTAGGGCTTGTCACTTTTTGCTTACTGATTTATACGGCCTTTGTATCCTTTTCTGTCCTTCATTGGGGAAGGGTCTCACTTGGTCACAAGCTGACTTGGAACCCTCTACAGACCAGAAATTTTAGCCTTCACATTGACAGGATTAAGGATGTGGGACAACACACATCCCTAGGGACTATGGCTTTCTTAGAGGATCTGTTTGTCATAATACCTACCTTGCTAAATACTTTGTGCTGTTTTTCATTGAATTTGTACATTGCTTAGTTAAAATTTATAATCTGCCTGTATTTTGTTCCACTCAGCCTACTTGAATACTCTTATAGCAGGCAAACCCAACACTTAGGGTCACTTTTATGGTTACTCTGAGAGTCTTAAAAGCCACATCTAGCACCTCAAGCTCCTACCCTAAAGATATGTAACATCAGATTGATTGATACATCTAATAATACTACAGATAATTAGAAAAAAACAAGCATTAAATTAATCCAAGATTTAAAAATCTCTACATTATTATACAAGAAACACAAAACATCAAGACAACGTAAATCTATCACAAAGTATTAATGCATCCAAAATGACCTCCAGTGAGACTGATTTAGAAGATATGCCTGAGAAAGATTTCAAAAGAATGATTATAGATATGTTCAAAGAAAACAAAGAAGAAATCAAAGGAATAAAAAAAAGACACAGGAAATTAATTTAATGAAATAAGAAGGTCAATACAAGACACAAATAAGGAAATAGAAATAATAAAGAAAAAGTAGTCAGAAATACTAGCAATGAAGTACACAGTCAGTAAAATATATATATATATATATATATATATATATATATATATATATATATGACTCTGTAGAAAATCTCACCAGTAGAATGGATGAAGGAGAGAACAGAATATCTAAACTAGAAGACCAGGTGGCAGATCTAATATAGTCCAACAAAAAGAAAGACAAAATGAATGGGAATTTCAAGATATTCAGGACACTATGAAAAGATCAAACATAAGTATTTAGGGTATAGTAGAAGGAGAAGAATTTCATTCCAAAGGCATAGTAGGCATTTTCAACAAAATTATAGAAGAAAACTTCCCCCAAATTGGGGAAGAGATAGCAATGCAGATACAGGAAGCCTTTAGAACACCAAAAAGACAAAACCTGGAAAGCACCTTTCCTTGCCATATTATAATTAAACTACCAAACATACAAATCAAAGAAAATATCTTGAAAGCAGAGAGAAAAATCAAGTTACATATAAAGGCAAGCCCATCAGGATCACAGCAGATTACTCAACACAAACTTTAAAAGCCAGAAGGGCTTGGAATGATGTATTTTAAGTTCTGAAAGATAACAACTGTAAACCAAGGTTACTTTATCCTGCAAAGCTATCCATTCAAATAGATGGATAAATAAGGACATTCCACAACAAAAGTAGGCTAAAGGAATATTTGAAGACAAAACCAGCTCAAAAGAAAATACTTGAAAGGATCCTCCATGCTGAAGAGAAAGAAAAGCACACATATAAGGAACATGGAAAAAAATGATACTTAAATACTAGCTAATACAAGGGAGCAAAGGTAAAACTAAAAGAACTACAAGACAAGAAAAATGGCAAAAATAAACATACACCTTTCAATAATAACCCTTAATATCAATGGCCTCAATACCCCCCCACCAAAAAAGACATAGGTTTGCAGACTGGGTTAAAAAGCAGGCTCCTTCAATTTGTTGCCTCCAAGAAACTCACCGTTCTACAAAGGATGGACACTATCTTAAGGTGAAAAGTTGGAAAACAGTGTTTCAAGCAAATGGGACTAGAAAACAAGCAGGGGTCACTATCCTAATACCTGACAGGGTAAACTTCTGACCAACATTAATTATGAACAATAAGGAAGGTCACTTTATATTGATTAAAGGAACACTCCATCAGGAGGACATTGGAATCCTAAATATATATGCACCTAATGTGGGGGGTTCCCAATTTCATCAAACAAACACTATTAGAAATAAGATCATAGATAATACCAAACACAGTTGTAGTGGGTGACTTCAACACCCCACTCTCATCAATTGCCAGATTGTCCTGGCTAAAAGTAAACTGAGATGCATCTAGATTAAATGAGGTCATAGAACAAATCGACCTAACAAATATCTACAAGACATTTCATCCAAATGCTGAAGAATACACATTCTTTTCAGCAGCACATGGAACATTCTCTAAAATAGATCATATATTAGGGCACAAAGCAAATCTTAACAAATACAGGAAAATGGAAATAATTCCTTGCACTCTATCTGATCACAATGGGATCAAACTATAAATCAATAGCAAGAAAAGCTTGAGCATACACAAAATCATGGAAACTAAACAATACTCTACTAAGTGATGAGTGGTTCAATGAAGAAATCAAGAAATAAATTTTAAAAATTAAGTGGGTTAAATGATAATGAGAACACAACATACCACAACCTTTGGGACACAATGAAGGCAGTCCTAAGAGGGAAATTCATAGCTTTCAGTGCCTATATTAAAAAATTAGAAAGATTGCTAGCAAAAAACAAGATTGATAAACCCTTAGAAAATCTGACCAAAAGAAAGAGAGAAGAGGCAAGATTAATAAAATTAGAGATGAAAAAGGCACCATCACAACAGACACCAGAGAAATTCAAAAAATCATATAGTATAAGAGCATATATTCCACTAAGTTTGAAAATCTTAAAGAAATGGATGATTTCCTTGACTAATAAGACCTACCTAAATTAAATCAAGATGAGATTAACCACTTAAATAGACCTCTAACAAGTATGGAGATCCAGGCAGTTATAAAAAAAATCTCCCAACTAAAAAATGTCCAGGCCCAGATAGAGTCACCGGTGAATTTTACCAGATCTTCATGGAAGAACTAACTCCAATGCTTCCTAAGATTTTCCATAAAATAGAAAAAAAAAAAAAAAAAAAAAAAGAATCCTACCAAACTCCTCCTACAAAGCCAACACAACCTTGGTACCAAAACCAGACAAAGATAAAAAATTACAGACCAATCTCCCTCATGAACATAGATGCAAAAATTCTGAACAAAATATTGGCAAACAGAATACAAGAATATATCAGAAAAATCATTCACCCCAACCAAGTAGGCTTTATCACAGAGATGCAGGGATGGTTCAACATATGCTAATCAATAACTGTAATACATTGTATAAATGGACTGAAGGGCAAAAATCACATAATTATCTCATTAGATACAGGAAAAGCACTTGACAAAATCCAGCATCCCTTCATGATAAAAGTCCTACAGAGACTGGGAATAGAAGGAACATATCTCAACATAATAAAGGCTATATGACAAACCTATATCCAACATAATACTAAATGGAGAAAAAGTTGAAGCTTTTCCAGTAAAATCAGGAACAAGACAAGTGTGTACACTGTCCACACTTTTAATTAATATAGTACCGGAAGTATTAACCATACAATAAGGTAAGAGACACACATGAAAGGGATACACATTGGAAAGGAAGAGATCAAGTTATCATTATTTGCAGATGACATGATTCTATACATGAAGGAACCTAAAGACTCTACCAGCAAACTGTTAGAGCTGATCAACACCTATAGCCATGTAGCAGGACACTAAATAAACACACAGAAATCAGTAGCCTTCCTATATGCTAACAACAAATACACAGAGGATGAAATCAGAGAATCATTACCATTCACAATTGCATCAAAAAAAATAAATAAACAAAGTACCTTGGAATAAACCTAACCAAGGTAGTGCAGGATCTCTACAATGAAAACTTTAAATCACTCAAGTGAGAAATTGCAGAAGACAGTAGGAAATGGAAACACATCCCTTGTTCTTTTATTGGAAGAATCAATATTGTGAAAATGCCAATCTTACTAAAAGCAATCTACACATTTAATTCAATCCCCCTTAAAATTCCAATGGCATTCTTCCCAGAAATAGAAAAAAAATCTACAAATTCATTAGGAATCCCTGAAATCATCCAATATCTAAAACAATTTTCAGCAACAAAAAATAAGTCTGGTAGAATCACCATACCTAATTTTAACCTATATTACAGAGCCATAATAACAAACTCAGCATGGTACTGGCAGAAAAACAGACATGTAGATCAATGGAATAGAGGACCCAAATATAAGTCCAGGTAGCTATTGCCACTTGATCTTTGACAAAAATGCCAAAAATACTCATTGGAGAAAAGACAGCCTCTTCAGCAAATGGTGTTGGGAAATCTGGATATGTATCTGTAGAAGGATGAAAATAGATCATTATCTCTCAGCATGCACAAGAATTAAGTCTAAATGGATCAAAGGCCTCAATACCAGACCTGAAACTCTGAAACTGCTAGAGGAAAAAGTAGGGAAAAACCCTTCAACAAATTGGTATTGGCAAAGACTTTCTGAATATAACCCCAATTGCTCAGGAAATAAAACCACAGATCACCCACTGGGACCTCATGAAATTACAAAGCTTTTGTATGGCAAAAGATACTGTGAATAGAACAAAAAGCCAATCTACAGAATGGGAGAAAATCTTTGCCAGCTATATAGCTGATAGAGGATTAATATCTAGGATATAAAAAGAACTGAAAAATTAAATAATAATAAATCCAACAACCCAATTAAAAAATGGGCTATGGAACTAAATAGAGAGTTCTCAAAGGAAGAAATACAGATGGCATATAAACATCTAAAAAAAGTTCTACATCCCTAGTAATCAGGGAAATGCAGATTAAAACTACATTGAGATTCCATCTCACTCCTGTCAGATTGGCTACCATCATGAAAACAAATGACCATAAATGCTGGTGGGGATGTGGAAAAAGAGGAACCCTTCTACACTGTTGGTGGGAATGCAATCTGGTCCAGCCATTGTGGAAATCAGTGTGGAGGTTCCTGAGACAGCTAGAACTAGATCTACCATATGACCCAGCTATAGCACTCCTAGGCATATATCCTAAGGACTCATCTCATTACCTTAGAGATACTTGCTCAACCATGTAAATTGGTGCTCAATTCACAATAGCTGGGAAATGGAACCAACCTAGTTGTCCCTCAACTGAGGAGTGAATAATGAAGTTGTTGAACACTGATACAATGGAGTTTTACTCAGTGGTAAATATGAAATTTGCAAGAAAATGGATAGATCTGGAATGTCACATGTTCTTTCTCTTATGTGGATCCTAGCTACAAATGATTAGACTTCTATGTAAGTAGGAATAAAACTCAGTAGCAGAGGCCAGTAAGCTAGAAAGGAGATATCAAGGAAATAGAAAGGGAGGGAAGGAGGGAGGGACTTAGTAGGATGTTATTGCATATATATGTAAGTAGAAAAACAGATTACTGGGGGTGAAAAGGCCTAAGTGAGGTCAGGGGAAGAGATTGAGTAAAGGAAAAGTGGAGGGAGGGCTAATCAAAATCTAAGAGGATATAAATAAGTCATATGGTAACCTACATTTTTGGACAATGGAACACTCAGAAGCCATAGATTATCAGTGGAAAATTTTTGGTGCCAGGGATGGGATACCTTCCAGTGAGTTATTGGCCAAAGAGGTCCCTGATACCCCCAAAACACTACAGGCCATTACCGATGCCCTTGGTTTTCTACCAGGAATAGATGGTAAGACCCTATTGCTGAAGATTCCACATACTTGGGCTGCAATGTCACTGAGAAATCCTGCTGGAGCTGAGCTGAAAACCTCCTCCATGTAGAGCAGTAGACAGAAAGATGGAAAAAGCTACACTGCATGCAGTTCAATGGGAGAGAAAGAAATCACCAGTGAAGATACCCAACAGTGGACACTGCAAGCCTTAAATTTGGCCAGTCAGGCCAAATGAGCCAACAGGTGCAAAAGTGACATGTTTGTTATGGGGCAACCATCCTCTTTCTAATTGGACTAGAGGCCTGCTCCATGGGAGGGAATACATCCCTGATGCTGAAAACCCACAACAGGGATAGTCATGAGCCCTAGGGGTGTAACGTCTGCTGGTATCTGGCTAAAAGTATATACTATCCTCACAAAACTGCCCTTAATGTTCATACCCATATATTAATGCTACTCTCACTTTTGGTTAGAGAACCTTCCTTTTCAGATGGCAGTGACCTTGGGGTGACTCAGAAGGTACCATGGTGCTGAGAAAAAGTTGCAGAGGATTGCTCAGCACTGAAATATCTCTATCACATCTTCCAAGGCTCAGGGTCCATTGCAGAAGAGATGGCAAAAAGAATCTAAGAGCCAAAGGAACGGCAGGACTCCTACAATGTGCTCCTCCAGACACCACATGGCCTGGATATCCATGACTTCACAGTGCCTGACACTACATATACAAGACCATCAAAATAGCAAGAAAAGATCATGGCATCAAAATACAAGAGAGACTGATTGAGAGGGGTAGGGGATATGATGGAGAGTAGAAATTCAAAAAGGAAAGTGGGGGAAGGGAGGGAATTACCATGGGATATTGTTTACAGTTATGGAAGCTGTCAATAAAAAATAATGAGAAAAATTGTATTAAGGTGAGTTGGTTGGAACTGTTTTGAGGAATATATTCAAATAGGAAGAATTGGAGAGAGAAGACAGAAATCAGAGTTATAATTATAATGAAGATCTGAGCTAGTTGATGTTGGAATGGAGAGAAAAGAATGGATAGGAAATAAGGTTCTGGGGCTTCATGTATTACAAAGTGACCATACAAGGACATTTTGTTCATTAGTTTGGAATTTTTTTTGATGTAAGAATATGACCTTTGCTATGTTAGTCATATGCCAGGCTATGTTTCTGGCCTTATGTCTTTTGGAAAAAAAATTGAA
This sequence comes from Dipus sagitta, assembly GCA_036346955.1. Lineage (NCBI taxonomy): Eukaryota > Metazoa > Chordata > Mammalia > Rodentia > Dipodidae > Dipus > Dipus sagitta. Next base: position 80,491,925 of record CM070773.1, read on the forward strand.
ATAGGTCAGAAGAAGTGAGCTGCTATATGGAGCTCCAAGATACACAAGACACAAGGGCTAGGGATACCTGTCCCACCAGGACCCCAAGTGAGGCACATGGACCTGTCTGAGTCTCCTAGGGTGGCTATTAAGCATATTTGCAGAAAGCAGAGGGAGTTCTGGCCAGGCATAAACACCCCAGAAACTCTCCACAGACCCACAGAGTACAAGGCAAAGGCTGACTTCCTTCCAATATGAAAGGGATGAAAGCTGGAGTTGGATTTATAAGAAAGAGAAGAGATGTGATATGTTAGGCCTTGATTCCTTAGTCCATATTTGAGGCAATGTAAAGAGTTTTCAAATCTGCTATTTAAACTTCAGAAAATTTCTTCTTTAGCACTTAGAATTTGAGCCAAATTTTATTTGACTCCAAAGCCTATGGATATTTTGTAAAAAATAGAACTAAAAGAAAGAAATTATTTAACAAGTTCTAGCTTATTTTATAGGTTTGACTTCATTGTATCCTCCCAATAGCCGTAATAGATTTGAAGTAGATGAGTGTTTCCCAGGACATCTGTCTAGGCCCATGTCAAACCACCTGGGACTTGATGACCTTGTATGCCTTTTGTCATATCTGTACATCTCTTTTCCCTTGCCTTCAAAGTTTCTTTCTTCCTCTTCAGGGATGTTTGCTCTAACCTCGTCAGTGAGTTGATATTAAAGAGCTCAGCCAGTGTAGTTCTCTGTTCTGAAAAATTATGGCATTGAATCTTGGTATTCTAATCAGTTTCCACTAGAAGAAATGCCTAATGTCAAAAAGAATAATGCAATTTTGCTTTCTACACCACAGAACTCCAAATAGCCACAGAAACACAATCAGTGCCTCAAGGAAGTATATTATCAGAAATATACTTCCTGCCTCTCAGTATAGGAAAGTATAATTCTCATTAGAATTTTTCACTAACCAATGTCCCATAATGGTATAAAGTGTTAAGATAGCACAATTTTATCATCCAGTGGAATTTACTACATATAACATGATATAGCCACAGTAGCACAAAAACATAGGCCCTCAGAAAGTAACAAACCTTCCCAGACTTGCTGCTAGGGCCATCACAGGGAGAGGTGCTGTTTGACACTGGAGTGATGCTCTCTGTGTGTCTGAACAGGGTACTGGTTTGAAGGAACCTAAGGTCATATTTGGATCAAGTACATGTCAGGCCGAGAGATGAATCCAGTAAAGCTGAAAATAATTAAGGCAGATTCCCAGAGGACAATATGATGCACTAATCGTGGAGAAGGTTTAATGAAATGAGTACATTCCTGTAGTGGCTTGACCCAGGTATCCCCCATAAACTTAGGTGTTCTGAATGCTATGTCCCCAGCTGATGGCAATTTGAGAATGAAAGCCTCCTGGAGGCTCTGTATTGTTGAGGGTAGGCTTATGGGTATTATAGCCAACTTCCTCTTGCCAGTGTTTGACATACTCTCCTCTTGTTGTTGTCCATCGGATAACAGGAGGTGTTCTCCACCCTCTGCTCGTTCCATCATTTCCCCCTGCCATCATGGAGCTTCCCCCAAGTCTATAATTCAAAATAAACCCTTTACTCCCACAAGCTGCTCTTGGTCAGGTGTTTTATGCCAGCAATGGAACTTGACTATAACAGTAAAGTTGGTACTGAGGAGTGGTGTCATTACTGCTTGAAACCTGACTGTGGAAGAAGCTGCTGGCTCACTTTCATAGATCCAAGCAGAAAGACACCACGAAACAGCCAGCAAGCACAAAAACCAACAGATCTTCAAAGTGCTCACTATACACCTTAGGGCTGGGCTCCAAGATCTGCCCCAGTGACTTATCTCTTTCCCAGTAAGGGCTCCACTCATTGGAGACTCAAGATTCAAGCTTGAGTCTATGAGGCTTTACATTTAAATCACTACAAGTGAGTTCTGGGTTCAGTGAGAGACCTTGTCTCAAAAACAAAACAAACAAACAAACAAAATAATCAGGTGGCTCCAAGGCTCAGGATCCACTGTGGAAGAGGTAGCAGAAAGAATGTAAAAGCCAAAGGAAGGGTAACACTCCTTACAATGCAACAGCCCAGACAGAAATTGGTCTTGATATCCATGACCTCGCAGTGCCTAGCAATACCTTCACAAGACCTTCATAATAGGAGAAAGAGATGATGACATAAAAATAAAAGAGAGACTAATGGAGAGAGGGAGGGGATATGATGGAGAGTGTAGTTGTGAAGGGGAAAATGGGGGAGGGGAGGGAAATATCATGGTTTATTGTCTGTATAGAAGTTGTCAATAAAAAAAATTAAAAAGACAAGTGGAAGAGACAAAGACAGAACAAAAAGAGAAAATTACAGACCAATCTTCCTCCCTCATGAACACAGATGCAAGAATTCTCAACAAAATATTGGCAAACAGAATACAAGAATATATCAGGAAGATCATTCACTCCAACCAAGTAGGCTTTATCCCAGAGATGGAGGGATAGTTCAATATATACAAATCAATAAATGTAATACACCATATAAATTGACTGAAGGACAAAAATTACATGATCATTTCAATACATGGAGAAAAGGCATTTGACAAAATCCAATATTCCTTCATGATAAAAGTCCTACCGAAATTGGGATGAGATGGAACATATCTCAACATAATAAAGGCTATTTATGACAAACCTACAGACAACATAATACTAAATAGAGAAAATTTTGAAGATTTTCCACTAAAATCAGGAACAAAATAATGTCTACTATCCCCACTTTTATTTAATATAGTGCTAGACGTCTTGGCTATAGCAATAAGGCAAGAGACACACAGAAAAGGGATACAAATTGGAAAGGAAGAGATCAAATTGTCATCATTTGCAGATAATATGATTCTATACAAAAAGAACACTAAAGACTCTACCAGCAAATTGTTAGAGCTAGTAAACTTTTAGCAACATGGCAGGATACAAAATAAACACAGAGAAATCTGTAGCCTTCCTATATACCAACAACAGACATGCTGAGAGTGAAATCAGGGAATCACTCTCACTCACAATTGCCTTTAAAAAAAAAGTACCTTGGAATAAACCTAACCAAGGAAGTAAAGGATCTCTACAATGAAAACTAAAATACTCAAGAAAGAAATTATAGAATACACTAGGAAATGGAAAGACACCCCATGTTCTTGGATTGGAAGAATCAATACTGTGAAAATGTCAATCTTACAAAAAGCAATCTACACATTTAATGCAATACCCATCAAAATTCCAGTGGCATTCTTCATGGAAATAGGAAAAACTATCCTAAAATTTGTTTGGAAGCACAAAAAAACTTGAATAGCCAAAACAATTTTGAGCAATAAAAAAAAGGTGGTGGTGTCACCATACCTGATTTTAGCTTACATTATAGAGCCATAGTAACAAAAACAGCATGGTACTGGCACAAAGACAGACATGTAGATCAATGGAACAGAATAGAGGACCCAGATGTAAGTCAGGACAGCTACAGTCACCTGATCTTCGACAAAAATGCCCAAAACACTCACTGGAGAAAATACAGTGTCTTCAACAAATGGTGCTGGGAAAACAACTACTCTTTCCTGTGCTTTTGTGGTGAGGCTGTTTTTCGTGTACAGGATTCCTTTAAGTATCTTTGGAAATTCTGGTGTCGTGGTCACAAATTGCTTTCATTTGTACTAGCTTTGAAATATCTTTATTTGTCATCAGTTTTGAAATATAATATTAATACATTATATATTAAATATATAAATTTATTATATAAACATGTAAATATACATATTAATATATAAAATATAATTTAGTCATTTTGGCTGCCAGTTATTTATTTCCAGGGCTTGAAGTGTATTATTCAATGCTTTCCTGACTTTTAGAGCTTCTGTTGAGAAGCCTCACGTCTTCCCCCATGTTTGCCTTTGAGAGTTAATGCTTCATACAAAGAATTTCATGCTCTCTGTTTTGTACTTTTAGCATCTTGAATATATCATGGAGATTTTCTTCTCTGGTCATATCTATTCAGGATTGCAAATACTTTTTGAGCTTGGATGGACATTTATTTCTTTGTATTTGGAAAATTTTCTGAGCCTTAGCATTGATCTCAGCTCCTTCTTCTACCCCAGAGACTCAGAGGGTTGGTCTCTTGATCAGGTCCCAGAATTGATGGTAAGATCCCATTGCTGAAGACTTCATATGCTTGGGCTGCAAGGAAACTGAGAAATCAAGCTAGAGCTGAGCTTAAAACCTCTCCCTGTAGACCAGTGCACAGAAAGTTGGAAAGAGCTATGCCACATTCAGCTTCATGGGAAAGAGAGAAGTCATCAATGGAAATAAACAACAGTGGACACTGCAACCCTTAAGTTTGGCCAGTCAGACCAAATGAGCCAATGGGTGCAATAGTGGCATGTCTGTTATGGGGGAAACCAACTTCTTTCTAATTGGACTGGAGGCCCATTCCACAGGAGGGAATACATACCTGATACTGAAAACCTATGATAGAGGAAGTCATGAGCCCTAGAGGTGTAATGCTTGCTGGTGTCTGGCTAAATGCATATATTATGCTCACCAAACTGCCTGGTAAGCACTTTATTTAATGTTCATACCCATATATTAATGCTACTCTCACTTTTGGTTAGAGAACCTTCTTTTTTCAGATGGCAGTGACATCTGGGATGACTCAAAAGGCAACAGAGTGCTGAGAAGAAGTGACAGAGGAGTGTTCAGCACTGAAACATCTCTATTACATCTTCCAAGGCTCAGGGCCTATTGAAAAAGAGGTGGCAAAAAGAGTGTAAGAGCCAAAGGAAGGGTAGGACTCCTTACAATGTGATCCTCCAGACACAAAATGGCCTGGATATCCATGACCTCAGTGCCTGACACGACTTACACAAGACCATCATTATAGGAGGAGAAGATCATGGCATCAAAATAAAAGCGAGACTTATGAGAAGGGGAGGGGATATGATGGAGAGTGGGGTTGTGAAGGAGAAAGTAAGGGGGAGGGAATTATCATGGTTTTATATCTGTAATTATTGTCAATAATAACAAAATTAAAAAAACATTACAGTATCTTTGGATTTGGTAATTAAGGAATTCCAACCTCTTGGAATCATCATGTTGCTTTGTTCTTTGTGCTTCTGTGCTGAGTTGTGTGCATCTGCTGGTTTGTATATCTCTTGTGGTTTTATTTGGGACTTTTGAGGGAGGGGACTCTTAATGAGGAGCCTCTTGAATGCTTAACTCCCATTACCATTCAAAGAGAAGAAAGCAAGCTTCTGTAACAAAAATGACACCAAACCAAATAAAATACTAAAATATACTTAAATCCACTAAAGCTGATGAGTAAACTACCAACAATCATGTAACTGAAAATACCAAAGACAATGGATAGTTTATTATGATGTTAAAGTAAATAAAGAAATAAAAATGAATTAAATAAAGGATGGGAGCATGAAATTAAAAAAAGTCACAGCAAGTTTAAAATAAAAAAAATACAAGAATGGAATATATTATAAAGTTGTAAAGGAAAGAGAAAGGAATTATAAAAACTTATTGCCCAATAGTGAAAAAATACATAATAGTAGTAGATAAATGTAAGATGGGTAAAAATCAAAACATAAACATAAGAGATTTTAAAATTAAATTAAATCAAAGTACTAATAAAAGTATAGTTTAATTGCAGAAGAAAGGGCAGAAAGATTGTAAGAGTCACAGAGTGGGTAGGAATACCGTGAGGCATGGTGTCCCGCTGCTACCATACAGGCACTGACTGAGGCCTTCATGACCCCACAGTGAATATCATAACCCCACTGAGGAGCCTCCCAGGGTGATGGGAGCAGGAGCGAGGGGATAAAATAATAAACCTGTTATAATGTATAAAAAATAAATTTTTTAAAAAGCATAATTTTAAAAAGGGGGACATGGGCTGGAGAGATGGCTTAGCAGTTAAGTGCTTGCCTGTGAAGCCTAAGGACCCTGGTTCGAGGCTTGATTCCCCAGGACCCATGTTAGCCAGATACACAAGGGGGTGCATGCGTATGGAGTTTGTTTGCAATGGCTGGAGGCCCTGGCGTGCCCATTCTCTCTCTCTCTCTGCCTCTTTCTCTCTCTGTCTGTGGCTTTCAAATAAATACATAAATAATAAACAAAAAAAATTTTAAAAAACAACAAAATCATTTAAAAAAGGGGAACACATGTGAGGTCAAAATAAAAATGACATGTTGGGTCAGTTGTTTACTTTAAAAATATTTTATTAATAATTTTCATAGAAGTGCATAATACATTTTGATTACAATCCCTTCCCATTAATTTCTTTTGTCCCCTTTCCCCTTCCACTGAACCCCTTCCTTTCAGCTATTCCCCCCTCTATTTTGATACCTTTTTCCCCTCCTCCTTTCTCCATGGCAAAATGTTGATGGGTCCAACAGTGTGTAAATCTCGTGAGAGTAATGACAGTCTGTGTGAGATCATAAACACAATGGCCACTTCCTGTCTAGAAGACATGAAAACAGTCCTCTCCTTCCTCTGGCTTTTATGTTCTTTTCATCCCCTCCTCTGTTATGTTGTCTAAGCCTAGGACGGCATGATAAAAGTGGCTCATTTAATACTGAGCACCCAATAGTCATTTATTCTTAGCACTTTGACAAGCTTTTCAAAGATTTTTTTATTCTTATAGTAAATTTTTATCAAGGTAAAATTTTATTGACAGTTTTTATAAATGTACATAGTGTATTTTAATTAATCCCATCATACTGTTGTCTGTTCCCCCATACCACTTCCACAAAACTTATTTTCCAACTAGTTTTTTCTTCTACTTTGATGACTTTGGGAGGGGGGTTTCTCCATGCCACTATTGCACTGCTATGTACTATATTGAAAAAAAAAAAAAGAAAAACAGTCTCATCCATGTGAATGTGTGTAAGAATACCCCACCAAGAAAGGGACAGGGGATCAAAATAGACTTGGAAATGAATCAACCATGTTTAACATAGCTATCTAACCCATCTCTAAAACTAACCAGGGAAAAAGAAATACCAACAATTCAGCCAATCAGAATGTCATCCAACAAAATCAAAAGAAAAACTCCATAATATCATTAAATATAAGTGTCCTCAACTCATCAATAAAAAGATGCAGACTAACTAACTGATTGGATTAAAAACAGTTTTAATCTGTTGATTTCAAGAACCACACATAGCTAGCAAAGTCATCCACAAACTGAGAGTCAAAAAATGAAAACAACCTAATAAGCAAATAGAAACAGTAAACAAATCTGTGTGGCTATTCTTATATGTGATAAGGTAGACTTCAAGCCAAAGCTCATCAAAACAGATAAAAGGAGCTGGGCATGGTGGTGCATGCCTTTAATCTCAGTACTTGAGAGGCTAAGGTAGGAGGATCGCCATGAGTTCAAGGCCACCCTGAGACTACCCAGTGAATTCTAGATTCAAAATTCTAATTCAGCCTAGACTAGAGTGAGACCCTACCTTGAAAAACCAAAACCAAACCAAACAAAACAATACCACCAAAAAATAATCAGATAACAGGAACAATCTTCAAGAAGAAATAACAATTGTAAACATTTATACACCAATCATTCAGGCTCTCAATTTCATGAAACAAATGTTAACAGGCATAAAAGGTCACTTAGGTCTGACATAATAAAAGTGGGAAACTACAATACTCCACTCACATATTTAGACAGATTCTCCAAACTAAAAATCAATGAAGCTGCTTCAGAGCTAAAATATACCATAGACCAACTGGGTTTAGCAGATATCTACAGAACATTACACCAAAGAGCGAACATACTGTTTTTTGGCTATACCTGGAAGCTTCTCGAAAATTGACCACATTATAGGCCCCAAAGTAAACCTTAAGAAATACAAATAAATTGAGATGATTCCTTATATTCTTTCAAACTACAGTGGAATAAAAATAGCATTCATTAGCAAGAGTAGCTTCAGCAACTGCACAAAAGCTTGGAGACTGAACAATACATGCTTGAATGAACAGTGGGTCATTGAAGAAATCTGGGAAGAAATTGAAAGTTTTTTCAAAAAATTAATGAAAATGATAATAAAACCAACCAGATCCTCCAGGATGCAATCAAGGCAGTTCTTATAGGAATATTTATAGCCATAAGTGTGCATGTTAAAATTTATGCAAAACAATATGTCAATCCCAAAACAGTAGCTAGTAAGAAACAGTTAAGATTTTGGCAGAAATTAATGAAATAGAGACTAACAGAACAATAAACAAAATCAACCAATCAGAATTGGTTCTTTGAATATAACATGCTGTATAAACCCTAGACAAATTAACCAAAAGAAAGAGAATACCAAAATAAATCATGGATAAAAATAAAAATTATTGAAAAAGGTCCTAATGAAATTCAGAAGGTCATTAGGGAATACTATGAAAACATATTCCAAAAGCTTTGAAAACCTAGATGAAATGAATAAATTTCTAAATGCATATGACCTACTGTAGCAGACAGCTTCAGGCCTCAGAGATGAACTTCCATACCAGGCACAGTTATGGAAGGAAGGGATTTGTTGAAGCTTACAGATCTAGGTGAAGTTCTATAATAGTGGAAGAAGCTGGCCCCACTTTCACAGGTCCAAGCAGAGAGAGAGAGAGGAGCCACAAGCCAAATTCCACAGCACATGTTAAGAACTCTAGGCACTTTGCATATCTTTAGATTGGAATTGCAAATCCACCACCATGACTTAGGGCTGGATTCTAAGATCCAGCCCACTGACACCTCCTCCAGCCAGGTGGCTGCAGATCTAAATTGCAAACTGGAATAAAATACTGAGTAAATGGGGGCCATATATTTAAACTACCACACCTACCAAAATTAAAGCCAAAAGGCACAAATAATATAAACAGACCCATGATGAACAATGAAGTTGAAGCAGTAGTTAAGTCTCCCTACAAAGAAAATCCCAAGACCAAAGGGGACATGCTGCCAAACTGTATCAAACTTTCATGGAAGATCTAATACCAACTTTTCTCAAACATGTCCACAAAATAGAAAGGAAAGGAATAATACCAAACTCATTTGTGAAGCCAGTGTTATTTTAATATCCAAACCAGATGAAGACACAACAAAGAAAGAAAGTCATAGACAAATTTCCCTGATGAACATAAATGCAAAAAATTCCTCACAAAATATTTGCAAACAGAATTCAAGAGCACATTAAGAAGATTATACACCATGGCTAAGTGGGCTTCATACCAGGTATTCAAGGTTGATTCAACATACACAAATCAATAAAAAATTCACCATATAAATAAAGTGAAGGCCAGAGGTCATATGATCATTTCTATAGATGCAGAGAAGGCATTTGACAAAGTTCAGCATGTCTTCAAGATGACAGTTCTGGAAAAATTAGGAATTTTAGGAAACCTAAATGTGACAAACCTATAGGCAACATAATTTTGAATTGGGAAAAACTGAAAACACTTTAAGCTGGACAAGACAAGGTTAGCTACCATCTCCACTCTGATTCAATATGGTTCTTGAAGTCTTAGCTAATGCAATAAGATAGGAGAAGGATATAAAAGGGATAAAAATAGGAAAGGAAGAAATTCAACTATCCATATTGTAGGTGACATGATTCTTTTTATAAAATATTATTTATTTATTTATTTGAGAGAGGGAGAGAGAGCAAGGGAGAATGGGCATGCCAGGGCTTCTAACCACTGCAAACAAATTCCAGATGCATGAACCACCTTATGCATCTGGCTTATGTGGGTCCTGTGGAATCAAACCTGGATCCTTAGGTTTTGCAGGCAAGCATCTTAACCACTATGCCATCTCTCCAGCCCTAGATTACATGATTCTGTATTTAAAGTGACCCTACAGACTCTACCACAATACTCTTACATATAATAAGCACTTTCAAAAACATTTTCAGGACATAAAACCGGCACACAATAACCAGTAGTGTAATAAGTATGTTCTAACACTGGACTTGCTAAGGGAGAAATTAAGAAAAACATCCCATTCATAATAGCTCCCCCCCAAATAAAGTATTTAGGAATAAGTCTCACCAGGTATGTGAAAGAACGCTACAAATAAAACTTCAAAGACACTGAGAAAAGGAAATAAAATAAGGTACCAGTCAAGAGAGAGACCTTCCATGCTCCTGAATTGTCAGAATCAATATTGTGAAATGGCTATATTACCAAACATAACCTGCAGATTAAATCTATAGATTCAAGGCTATTTCTCTCAAAGTTCCAATGACATTCTTCCCAGAAGATAAAAACAATTAAACAATTCATATGGAAACACAGAAGACCACATATAGCCAGAGGAAATAGACAGAACACTGCTGGAAGTATCACAATTCCTGATCTAAAGTTAAACTCTATATGCCATGGGTGGGATACCTTCCAGTGAGTTTTTGGTCAAGGAGATCTCTGAGGCCCCCAAAACAATATAAGATATTGTCAATACTCTTGCTTGCCCAATAGAACTAGATGATAAGACCCTATTGCAGAAGAAACCACATTCTTTGGTTGCAGGACACTGAGGAGTTAAGATGGAACCTTTCTCTTGCTACCTGTCATAATGCTGGAAAGTGCTATGTAGACTTCATGGGGAGAAGTCATCAGTAGTCTTAACCAGCAGTGGACCCTGCACGCTATACAACTGGCCAGTCCAGAAAGATGTGTCACCTTTTGCAATAGAATCATTCTGTTACAGGGTAACCAACCACAATCTGATTGGATTTGATGAGGTCTGTGCCATGGAAAGGAATTTATGCTTGGTACTGAAAACTTAGTCAAAAGCTATCTCTGGCTGGTAATGGCTCCAAGGGGAAGATACTATTGTTATTTGGCTAAATGAATACATTGTGTCCATCAAATTACCCTCTAAATAGTTATGTTTATGCCCACAGATAAGTGTTGTTGTCACTTTCAGTCAGAGAAGCTTCTTTTTGCAAATGGTAGTGACTACTTTGGAGACTTAAAACTTGTCAAAGTGCTGAGAAGTGACAGTTGATTGCTTATCAGTCAGTAAGACACCTATGTCACACCCTCCAAAGGTGTGGGAACAATGTGGAAGAGGTGGCAGAAAGAATGTAAGAGCCAAAGGAGAGTGAGAAGTGCTTTGAAATGCTGTCTTCTAGACACTGTGTGGCCATTGCATTCATGGCCTCACAGCAGCTATCATTACCTGTATGAGATCTGCATAATATTGGGCCATCAACATGTTGACATGGATGATGGAGGAGGGTAAAAAATTACATCAAAATGAAGAGGCACTAGTTAGAAAGAAGAGGTTCAATGGAAAGTGTATATGAGTGTGGGAAGAGGGGTCACAAGAAGATAATGAGGGGGTTATGATCAAAATTATTTATGTGTATGAAAATTGTCAATCAAAACATTAAAAATAAAATTATAGGGCTGGAGAGATGGCTTAGCAGTTAAGGCGTATGCCTGCAAAGCCAAAGGACCCAGGTTTGATTCCCCAGGACCTAAATTAGTCAGAAGCACAAGGTGGCACATGTGTCTGGAGTTTGTTTGCACTGCCTGAAGGCCCTGGTGCATCCATTCTCTCTCTCTCCCCCCCCCCATCTTTCTCTCTATCAAATAAGTAAATAAAAATAAACTATAAAAAATTAAAATAAAATAAAATTATAATATATAGCCACAGTGGCAAAAATAGCATAGTGCTGGCACAGGGAAAGACATGGAGATAAATGGAATAGAATAGAGGATGCAGAATTATGGACAACTAATTTTTGGCAAAGGTAACAAAAATTTACATTGAATAAAAAACTCTCTAGCATATTCAACAAATGTCACTGACAAAACTGGATAACTACCTGCAGAAGAATGAAGTTAGACTCACATCTCTCACCCTGCACAAAGATCAACTCACAATGCATCAAAGACCTTTATATAAAGTCAGAAATACTGAAAGTACTAGAGAAAAACAGAGGTAATACACTGGAAATTATAGGTATAGCTACGAACTTTATGGATAGGACACTAATAGCCCAGGAAATAGTTCCAACAATCAACAAGTAGAGCTATATGAAATTAGAAAGTTTCTTCACAGTAAAGGAAACTATCAGGAGAGTTAACACAAACTCTGCAGAATGGGAGATCTTTGCCAGCTATTTCTCTGACACAGAGCTGAGATCTAGAATATACAAAGAGCTACAGAAAAAAAATTAAACACCAAAAAAAGCCTCAAACAAAACAAAATCACCAATCAATAAATGGGCTAATGAAATGAACATTTAATTTTCAAAAGAAGAGACGCAAGTGGCCAACAGATATTTTTAAAAATGTTCAACATCCTTAGCCATCAAGGAAGTGCAAATCAAAACCACTTTGGGATTTCATGTCACCTGAATCAGAATGACAATCATCAAGAAAAGTCATGACAGCAGGGCTGGAGAGATGGCTTAACGGTTAAGCACTTGTCTGTGAAGCCTAAGGACCCTGGTTTGAGGCTCAATTACCCAGTACCCACGTAAGCCAGATGCACAAGGGGGCACATGCATCTGGAGTTCTTTTGCAGTGGCTGGAGGCCCTGGTGCACCCATTCTCTCTCTCTGTCTGTCACTCTCAAATAAATAAATAAAAATAAACAAATTTTTAAAAAGTAATGACAGCAAATGCTGGGGAGTATCTGGGAAAGTGAAACCCTTACTCACTATTGGTGGGAGTGTAAACTGGGCCAGCCACTATAAAAATGAGTGTAGGGCTAGAGAGATGGCTTAGCAGTTAAGGTGCATGCTTGTGAAGCCTAAGGACCCAGATTCAATTCTCTAGGTTCCACCTAAGATGCACATGGTGATGCAAGTGTCTGGAGTTCGTTTGTAGGGGTTAGAGGCCCTGGTGTGCCCATTGTCACTCTTTCTCTCCCTAACCCCTCTCTCTATCTCTAATAAATAAAAATAAATCTTTAAAAAATCAGTGTAAAGCTGGGCGTGGTGGTGCATGCCTTTAATCCCAGCACTGGGAGCCAGAGGAAGGAGGATCACTGCAAGTTCGAGGCCACCCTGAGACTCCATAGTGAATTCCAGGTCAGCCTGGGCTACAGTGAGACCCTACCTCTAAAAACCAAAAAAAAAAAAAAAAAAAAAAAAAAAAAAAAAAAAAAAAAAAGAGTGTAGAGGTTTCTCAAATAACTAAAAAATGAAGTACCATGTGACCCTACTATACTTCCAGGCATATCTCTAAAACCCTCTGGAGAAAAGATAGTCTCTTTAACAAATGGTGCTGAGAAAACTGGCTATCTATATGTAGAAGAATGACACTAAAGTCTTGCCTCTCTCCATGCACAAGAATCAACTCCAAATGGATCAGAGACCCAGACATCAGACTGAAACTCTGAATCTGCTAGAGCAAAAAATAAGGGGAAACATTTCAAGTTACAGACTTAGGTAAGAATTTTCTGAAAAGGATTATAGTTGCTCAGGAAATAAAGTCAATAGTCAACAAATGGGTCCACACACAAAATTGAAAAAAAAAATTGTACAGCCAAAGAAACTGTTAATTGAATAAAAAGGCAGTTTTAAAAAAAATGGGAGAAAAGTTTTGCCAGCTGTACATCTATATCAGCTACCTTCTATTTTCTGGGAAAAACATCTGGACAGAAGCAGCTTATGGGATAAACGCTTACAAATTTGAGAGGAAGCTTAATTACGGTGGGGAAAGCATGCAGGCTTGAGCAGGGAGTGGGGACTACACCTACCTTTCAGCATGGAGGAAGTAGTGCAAGTGAGCTAGTTAGCACTCAGTACTTACCTCCCAGTGACACACCCTCTCTAGCAAGACTCCACTCCTCAAAGGCCCCACAACTTTCCCCTGTTGACACTGGCTGGGGACCAATTATTCAATACAAATGAGGGTATGGAAGACATTTTACATTCAAACCACCACAATATCTGACAGATGATTAATATATAAGACATACAAAGAACTTAAAAAAAAAGAAATCAAACAGCCCCATCCAAAAAAAATGGGCTATGGAACTAAATAGAGAGCTATCAAAAGAAATACAAATGGGCAATAGACATTTAAAGGTGTTCAAGACCATTAGCCAGTACAGAATGCAGATTGAAACTACTTTGAAAACTAGTGCCTTTAACCACTGATCAATCCTCCCAGTACACAAAACTACTTTGAGATTCCATCTTATTCCAGTTATTAAGAAATCAAATGACACCTGGGCCTGGAGAGATGGCTTAGCGGTTAAGCGCTTGCCTGTGAAGCCTAAGGACCCCGGTTCAAGGCTCGATTCCCCAGGACCCACGTAAGCCAGATGCACAAGGGGGCGCACGCATCTGGAGTTCGTTTGCAGTGGCTGGAGGCCCTGGCGTGCCCATTCTCTCTCTCTCTATCTGCCTCTTTCTCTCTCTGTTGCTCTCAACTAAATAAATAAATAAATAAAAAGAAATCAAATGACACCTAATGTTGGCAAGGGTATTAGTAAAAGAGGAGCATTATTCACTATTGGGAAGAGTATAAAATGGTTTAGCTATTATGTTAATTTGTGTAAAAGTTTCTCAAAAACCTGAAAATAGACCTACTATATGACCCAGAGGACTCAATATCTTACCACAGAGATACATTGCACGTCCATGTTCATTGCTACTCTATTCACAATAGCTTGGAAATGGAATCAATCTAGATGTCCATTAACTGATGAGTGGATAATGAAAATGTGATATATAATAAATAAATATTATACATACATATATATAATAGAATTTTCTTCAGTTGTAAAGCAAAATAAAGTTATGAAATTTGTAGAAGGGGTGGAATTGGAAAAAATGTATGTACCAAGTGAGGCAACCCAAACCCAGAAAGACAAAAATCGCATGTTCTCACTTATATATGGATTCCAGGTTTCATTGTTTCTATGTGTGAAAATACAGGGGTAGAAGACTGTGTTTGGGCTGAGATTTGAGATAGCAGACCATGAGAGGGGAACAAGAGGTGACTAGAAGGCAGGGGAGGACCAAACATGTAGTATGAAAGCAGAAAGGAGACTATGTTGGGGAGGAAGGCTAAAGAAGGAGAGAAAGTGGGGGAAATAAAGGGGAAGGGAAACAAAAAACTGTTTGAGGGATGAGCAGATGGTTCAGAGGTTAAGGTACTTGGTTGCAAAGCCTAAAGACCTGAGTTTGATTCCCCAGTACCCACATAAAGCCAGATGCACAAAGTGGCACATGCATCTGGAGTCTGTTTGCAGCCGCTGGAGGCCCTGGAACACCCATTCTTTCTGTCCATCTGTCTTCTCTCTGCTTGCAAGTAAAAAAGGTATAAAAATCTAAGTTTCTTTAAAATATTGTCTGAAAACACCATACTGAGAGCTAATTCTTTGTATATAATAAGATAAAAAGAATGACAGGGAGGTCAGTTGCACTGAGAGTTGTAGCTTGAGCACCATGAGAGTGAGCACTGCCACCTGCTCTCTGTGCATAACACGATCACTGACATCAGCGCTAGGGAACCATTTCCCAAGAGACCGATGATTGCAATCACCTAGTGCAATTGTGTATGAAAATGCACAGATGCATGCTTGAACACTGGTGCATGTGTGCATGGGGCAGTGCCTCTGATATGCTTGGCACTTAGCCAAACTTATTCCAGGTACTGACTTTCATCTGCTTCTTACAATAGCATATGAACCAATTCTATTCCAGTTTCTTAGATTGGAGAGTTGAGGCAGGTAAAAGGTAAGTAACTTTATTGTGTTTCCAGAAATAGAAAGCGGCACAGATAGGATTTAAAACTAAGTACTCTGGCCTCAGGGTTTGTTCTCTATGTCTTTGCTATAGCTTTTTTTCTTTAAAATATCTAAAATATTTACTTATTTGAGAAAGAAAGAGAATGAGAAAGAATATGTGCACCAAGGCCTGAAACTATCTCCAGACACATGTTCTATTTGTGCATCTGGCTTTATGTGTGTACTAGGGAATTTTCATGTCTATCTTTTCACTGTGGCTAGAACTTGGTTGTGAGGTGTGTTAGCCACATATCATTCAGACAGCAGCAATAGCAGAGGCTTGTGCCCCATTGCTTCTGTATCCCCTGGCTATCCAGAGTCATGTAGAGGGGAGCTCCTTCACTGTGCTGGAGAGGGCACTCCATGTGTTTCTCTCCAGAGTTAGAGCACAGCATGAATGTGGGATCTGGCTTCCTGAATGGATGCCAAGACCAGAAATCCCCTGGGGATTCCTCTACTGTACACTATTTCAGTTTCTGCTTTTTGATACAAAGGGATATAGGCCTGCTCAGAACATCCCCCCTAGTCACTATTTTCTAAAGACCTATTTATATCAGCCCTTGCTCTGTGTTTATTTAGGAACAGAATCAACATTTGGAATCATCATGCTATATGGTTAGTGTTTGGTGGAAGGGGAGGGGCATCCATCTCTCCATCATGTGGCAAAAGTACAGCAGCTGGAAGATCTCATTGCTGAGCTTCACTTTATTTAATAAAAATAGTATCGGTCTACTTAACTAAATTATCCTTGTCCCCTCACCCCTCTCCCCTTGAAAACAACATGTTCTCTGTCTTTGCTGCCTTTTGCAGTAATAGCTTTAGATGGTCGGCCTGTGACATTAGTCAGCCACAGTCTGCTTTCAATTCAGTGGCTTTTCACTGTGAGCCATTAGTCACCCAATGTTGACAAGCATTTGTAAAGATGCCATCTCTCCCTTTGTTTATATGCAAGTGCAGCAACTAAAATGATTTATTTATGCTTTAATTAAAATTTGTGGATAGACTAGTGATTTTTAGCAATGACTTTTCTAATTTGTGGGCTTAAGAAAGAAAAAGAAATCAATAACCTGATACCATTTATGTTTTTATAGTTAGTTGGGCATTTATAATGCAGACCTGCCACTCACCTGCAATCTCACTCTGTGGAGAATGATCCTCGCCACATCCATCTTCCCCAGAGGCCAGGAGGGTCCATATTTCAGAGTCACTTCCCCTCTGTGTCAGCTGTAAGTGAGATGTCACACGCCCTCCATTCTCATGCTTTTCACAAGGTAAAATTAATACTGAAAGTAAATTGATGAGCTGCAAGTTTTATCATACTTGACCCAATCTGTAGTGCCTGTTAGAATTTTAATAACAAACACATTGATTTTAGTTCCTGCATATTGCACTCTCTACATTGAAAATGTACCCCGTAGTGTTTTTGGAAAGAACATATCCAAAATGCCAAGCTTTTATGGGAACTTAATATATTCAACATTGCAGGTGCATAAATCTCCATGAAATTGCACTGAGTTAATGCATTTACTGGTGCACACAATTCAGTAACTACTTTGTAAAAGTCCAAATAAAGACAGATGAGACAGGTAGATCTGGAGGAATAATGAGTAAATGTCCCAATGTGTACTAACAAGATGAGGTTAGTGCCTTCATAAGGCTATCAGCCTAACTGGAGAAGAATTAATTAATTTCCCAGGCATTAGGGATGGTTTTAATTGCTGATTTTCAAAGTCTTGGGGAAAGGAACTATTTTTGCATTAACTACCAGACTCAAATTATCATCTTGGGTTTGTGTGGGTAGAGTGATGACATAGGGAATGGGAAGAGAAATGTTTCATTTTGCTCACCATTGTGCCTCTGAGAGATAAAGGCACCAATGATAAGGAAAGTTTGTTTATTCTAGGTCTTCTTGCAAAGGCTCCCATTCAAGTTCCAGCAGCATTCCTTCTCTTGGAAAGCACATTTAAGGTTCCCTGCAAACATACCCCCATGTTCTCTCTTGCTCTCTTCCCTCCTTCTTTCCCTTCAGCTTCTGCAGTTCAACTCTGGGAATATTGTAGCAATCTTTTCAATGCAGTGTGTTAGAAACATCTGGCCACATTCTACCATGAGTACAGAGCAGTGTGCTCTCCTATTAGCACAGCTGAGTCTATGAGGTAATAGTGCATTTCTAAGGAATTATCTAACTGTATAGATGTTAGCAGAATGCTTTCTTCAGATGCTATCTTGTACAGCTGTCTATGTTAACAATCCAACAAATGCATAGGTGTTCTGTTTTAATAGACAATAAAAGAGAGGACTGGTGTGACCATTCTCTCTCTCTCTTTCTCTCTCATAAATAAATAAATAAAATATATTTAAAATTTTAAAAAGCTTCCTCCTGAAAATGGGAATAAATACTTGCTATAAAGAATTTTATCAATGTTAAGAAAAATCAAAGAAGGTCTAAAGAAGTGGAAGGATATACCATGTTCCTGGGACAAAAGATTCAATACAATCTGTGGACATAAATGTCAGTTAACAACATGATTCAGAGATTGGATATAACCCCATTTAGAATCCCCATTAGTTTTATATTCTTTTAGAAATTGACAAAATAATTCTGATATTTATACAAAAATGTAAATAACCAAAATAGACTAAAACGATTTTTTTTTTTTTGAGGTAGGGTCTCACTCTAGCTCAAGCTGACCTGAAATTCACTCTGTAGTCTCAAGCTGGCCTTGAAATCACAGTGATCCTCCTACCTCTGCCTTTCAAATGCTGGGATTAAAGGCATGTGCCACCATGCCTGGCTTAAACAAATTTGAAGAACAAAGTTTGAGGACTTATACTATTATGTATCAACACAACATATATTCCAACTACATTTGAGAATATATGTATATTTGAACTATTGATTGGAATGTTCCATTTATATTGTGGTGATTTGATCCAGGTGTCCCCATAAACTTAGCTGTTCTGAATGCTAGGTTCCCAGCTGACAGAGATTTGGGAATTAACACCTACTGGAAGGAGTGTATTGTTGCGGGCAGGCTTATGCATGTTATAGCCAGCTTCTTCTTGCTAGTGTTTAGCACATTCTCCAGTTCCTGTTGTCCACCTTATGTGGGCCAAGGGGTGATGTCCACCCTCTGTTCATGCTATCGTTTTCCCTGCCATCGTGGAGCTTCCCCTCAAGCCTGTAAGCCAAAATAAACCTCCTTTTTCCCACAAGCTGCTCTTGGTTGGGTGATTTCTACCAGCAATGCAAACCTGACTGCAACAGAAAAGTGGTACCAAGGAGTAGGATTGCTGCTAGACACCTGACTGTGTGGCTTTGGCCTTTTGGAGCTGATTTTCAAGAGGAATGTGGAAGGATTTGAAACCTTGGCCCAAGAGACATCTTGCAGTACTATAAGTGCAGCTTGATGGACTAGTCTGGTCAGAGTTGAAAGATCTGAATGCAGTAAGAACTATGGACTGTGAGGTTTGGCTTATGAGGGTGAGAAAGAGCTTTGCTTGGACTGGGCTAAAGGCAGTTTATGTGAGAAGCTTGCTGTTATGCCTGTGTCCTGAGAAGTCGTGCAGGGTTTCTTTGTATAAAAATGAACTGGTATGAACAGAGGGATATGGCACAGAAAAAAAAAATCTTTGGGTGAATTGTTGCCTGTTCAGCTACAATTGAGAGATTACAACCTTTGAGATTGGGCTAGCTGACCTGCACTGGGGCAACAGAAAGAATGTAGACTCTTTTGAGGGGACCTGAGTGCTCAAGGAGTGTCCTGTTCTTCAAAGTCTGCTTTATTCCCCCCTGGATTAACAAACTGGCACCCTACCTGGTATTGTGGAGAATAAGAAATGCAGGAAAGAGAAGGTCATTGAGTTTGCAACATGGTCTTGTGTTTTGGAAATGGCCATAGGCAGTATGAAGCAGGTTTGCTGGATGCCTGCATGGAGACCCCATGGGGCCATGAGCATGAAACGTGGTTTGCAGTGGAGACCCAGTGGAGATGCCAGGAGCACAAGATGGCAGCTAAAAAAAATGCCAGTCCTGGATGAAGTTTTCCAGGACTGTGAGTAGCCTAGCTGGAGGGGTGGAATTGGAATACCTGAGACTTGTTGCTGGTTAGAACTATCAGACTTGGAGATTTGTCATTGACTAGAGTTGTTGAGTTTGATGTTTGGCCTGTTTAAATCTTGTATTGGTTGAATATTTCTCTGCTATGCCCAATGCCATCTTTTGCAGTGTGAATGTTTATTCTGTGCCATTATGGGTTTTTTGAGGTTATTTTTTGGTATTATGGCTCAGTTAAATGATTTTGGACTATGGGGATGTTTGAACATCATTGGGATTGATAAAAACTATGGGGACTTTTAAAGTTGGACTGAATGCATTGTATTTTACATCATGTATGGATATCAGTTTATGGGGGCTAGTGGTGGAATGTGGTGGTGTGATTTAGTTGTCTCCCATAAACTTAGGTGTCCTGAATGCTAGGTTCCCAGCTGATGGAGATTTGGGAATTAACGCCTCCCAGAGGGAGTGTATTGTTGGGGGCAGGCTTGTGGGTGTTATAGCCAACTTCCCCTTGCTAGTGTTTGGCATATTCTCCTGTTGCTGTTGTCCTCCTTACGTAGGCCAGGGGGTGATGTCCACCCTCTGCTCATGCCATCATTTTCCCCTGCCATCATGGAGCTTCCCCTAGAGGCTATAAGCCAAAATAAACCTCTTTTCCCAGAAGCAGCTCTTGGTTGGGTGATTTCTAACATCAATGTGAACCTGATTGCAACATACATATTTATGGATTAAATTTTAAATGATTTAATTTATATCATTCTTATATTTTATGATTTCATTTTTGGTCTGTATATTCTACAAATTACTGAGAAGTGCATTAAAATCTCCCACTGTGGAATGAAGTTAACAAAAGAATTGCAAAACATGTATTTTGAAAATTATATAAAACAGGGCTGGAGAGATGGTTTGGTGATTAAGGCCCTTTCCTGCAAAGCCAAAGGACCCAGGTTTGATTCCCCAGGACCCAAATAATGCCAGATGCACAAGGTGGAGCATGTGTCTGAAGTTCATTTGCAGTGGCTAGAGGCCATGGTGTGCCTATTCTCTCTCTCTCTCTCTCTCTCTCTCTCTCTCTATCTGCCTCTCTCTTTCTCTCTCAAATAAATAAATAATAATAAACTTAAAAAATAAAATTATAAAACATAGAGAAAGAAATGAAACAAGATCTAAATAAGCAGAAAGACATTCCATGTTGAGGAGTTGGAAAGCTTGATGTGATTAAAAGAGCATTACTCTTCCACATATCTATACATCCAACACAATTCCTATCAAATATCAAGTGACACTTCTTCAGAAATTAGCACTTTGATCATAAAATTCACATGGAAATGCAAAGTCATCAGCTAGACAAAATAATATTGAGAAAGACGTTCACAGCTGGATAACTCACACTTCTTGACATGAAACCACTGTAATTAAGCCAGTATGGTATGAGCAAAAGGACAGGTATATATATCCGTTGGCTCGGATTAAAAACCCAGAACTACACCTCTACAATTATGGTCCATTGACTTTCATTAATGAGGTCAAGACAATTCCATAGAGGAAAGATGATCTTTTTAGCATGTGGTGCTTGGAGAACTAAAGATCCACAGCAGCAGAAGAAGATTGGACGCCCTTATCTCAAACTATACAAAAAATTTAACTCAAAATGGTTTATAGACCTAAGTGTAGGATTTGCAAAGGAAACACTGTTGTAACCAAACAAAAATAATGTTTTATGACTTTAGGTAATACTTTCTTAGGTACATCAACAAAAACATAAGTGATAACAGAAAAAAAAAACCTAAACCACAATTAAATAAAAAATTAAATTGATTAATAAAAATAACACAAAATTTTCATGCTTCAAAGTACTTAACCAGAAGAGTGAAATTGAAAATCATACATGTGATCAGGAATTTGTATCTAAGATATGTGAAGAACTTACAAAGTTCAATAATAAAGGGGAAATTCAACTTAAAAACAAGCCAGGGATTTTAATAGCAAGTGTTCCCAAGAAGAGTAGGAATGGCCAACTGCACATGAAAAGCTTCTCAACACCATGAATCCCTAGGGAAATATGTGCTAAAGTCCTAATAGGATACCATTCTGAATCTACTAGGGAAGGCCAAATTTTAAAAAGTAAAAAATCAAAACAAGTATTGTTAAGAATATGGAAAAAATTGAAATCTTCTCATTCATTGTTTATGGGGAAGTAAAATAGTCTTGGTATAGAAAAGTCTAATGATTCTTCAGAAAGCTACATATAGAATTACCTAGCTGTGCCTGCTGGCACCGTGCTGAAATCGTAGCTATGTGAGAGGCTGAGGCAGGATGTTGGCAAGTTGAAGGACTACAGAGCAAGTTCAAAGTCAGCCTGGGTAGCTTGGTGAGACCATGCCTCAAAATAAAGTGAAAAGAGGTCTGCCAATATAACTCACTGGCACATTTTTCTAGCATTCTGACACCCTAGGGTGAATCCTCAGGACTCCTGGTTGAATTCCGCTTTTAGGGATAACCAAATGAATGAGGGAAAGGGCCTGAAACAGATCCTTGCATGCCAATATTCATTGTAGCATGTTTTCAAAATAGAGGTGGAAAGATTCCAAATATCTATCAATAGAAGATTGAAAAAGCAAATATGGTATAGACATATAATAAAATATTCAGCCATTAAAGTAAATGCAATCCTAATTCATTCTGCAACATTGATAAAACTTATGGACAAGTACTCATTGAAATATGCCAGACACAGAAGACCAAATATTCTGTAATTCCAATTGTATGAAATTCATGGACACAGAAAATCCATTAGAGATCACAGGGCCTGGGAGGAGTGGGGTAAGACTTATTACATAATGGTTACAGAACTTCTGTGTGGTTAATGAATGATATGGAAATAGTGGCAATTCTTACTACCATTCTCAAATTGTGCATGTAAAATTGGTTAAAATGGCAAAATTTATCCTATCACCATTAAAAAATAATCCAATACAGTAAACCCATAGAATTCTACACCTCATGAGTTAGTATATGAATTATACCTCAAATAACAAAAGATTTAAGCAGACATTTCTATAAAGAAGATATACAAATTGCCCAAAACACATCTAGATACTCAAAATTAGACATGAGGGAAATGCAAGTCAAAAGCCATAATAATATATCACTCTACACAGTCAGATAGCTATTATTACAAAACCCCAAGGGAAAAGCTAGACAAGGGCTAGAGAGTGGTTAAGGTGCTTGTGTGAGAAGCCTAAGGGCCCAGGTTCAGTTCCCCAGTACCCACATAAACCAGAAGCTCAAGGTGGCACATGCTTCTGGAGTTCAGTTGCAGTGGCTGGAGGCCCTCGTGCACCAATTCTTTTTTTTTTTGAGGTAGGGTCTCACTCTAGCCCAGCCTGACCTGGGATTCACTATGGAGTCTCAGGGTGGCATCAAATTCATGGCCATCCTCCTATCTCTGCCTCCCAAGTGCTGGGATTAAAGGCGTGCACCACCATGCCCACCACCAATTCTCTTTATCTATCTGCTTCTTCCTCTCTCTCTCTTTCTCCTTCCCTCTCTGTCTTTCCAATTGAGAGATTACAACCACTGAGATTGGGCCAGCTGACCTGCATTGGGGCAACAGGAAGAATGTAGACTCTTTTGAAGGGGTCTGAATGCTAAAGAAGTGTCCTGTTCTTCAAAATCTGCTTTTTCCCCATTGGATTAATAAATTGGCACCCTACCTGGTATTTTGGAGTATAGAAATGCAGGGAAGAGAGGGTCATTGAGTTTGCAACAGGGTCTTGTGTTTTGGAAATGGCCATGGGCAGTGTGAAGCAGGATTGTTGGATGCCTGCATAAAGACCGTATGGAGCTGTGAGGATGAACCATGGGTTGCAGTGGAGACCCAATGGAGATGCAGGGACCATGAGATGGCTGCTAAGGAGAGCTGCCAGCCCTGGATGAAGTTTTCTAGGACTGTGAGTAGTCTAGCTGGAAGGGCAGAATTGGAACTCCAGAGAATTGTTGCTGGTTAGAATTATTGGACTTGGAAATTTGTCACTGACTAGAGTTGTTGGACTTGGAGCTACAGAGTTTAATGTTTTCCCTGTTTAAATCTTATATTGGTTCAATATTTCTTTGCTATGTCCAATGCCATCTTTTGAAATATGAATTTATATTCTGTGCTATTATGGATTTTTTGGTTTATTTTTTGGTATTATGACTCAGTTAAAAGACCTTGGATTATGGGGATGTTTGAACATTATTAGGATTGATAAAAACTATGGGGACTTTTAAAGATGGACTGAATGCATTACATTTTACATCATGGATGGATATCAGCTTATGGAGGCCAGGGCAGAATGTGGTGGTTTGATTCAGGTGTTCCCCCATAAACTTAAGTGTCCTGAATCCTAGGTTCCCAGCTGATGGAGATTTGGGAATTAATGCCTCCTGGATGCAGTGTGTTGTTGGGGGTGGGCTTATGGATGTTATATCTAATTTGCCCTTGCCAGTGTTTGGCATACTCTACTGTCACTGTTGTCCACCTGATGTTGGCCAGAAGGTGATGTCCACCCTCTGCTCATGCCATCATTTCCCCCTGCCATCACGGAGCTTCCCCTTGAGTCCGTAAGCCAAAATAAACCTTTTTTTTCCCCAAGTTGCTCTTGGTCAGGTGATTTCTGCCAGCAATGTGAACCTGACTGCAACAGACTCACAGGAGTTTTCATAAGCCTGAGAAAAAGATTCTGCCCTTATACTTTCAATCAGTGTTGAGACTGTTAAGACTTCAGCATTTCATATTATGAGATGGCCACAAGTATGGGGACAAAGGATAGAAGGGTATGGTTATGGTTGACAATGGATGGACTGTTGATAATTAATACTTATTGTTAACCTGATAGGATCTAGAATCACCTAGGAGACAAACCTCTGGGCATGTCTACTAGGAAGCTTCTAGATTGTGTTAATTGGGATGGGAATACCCTTCCTAATTTAATTGTGGAGGCCATCATTTCATGGGTTGAGTCAAATACAAAACAAATAAGAGAAGTGTCCTGAACACCAGATTCACCTCTCTCTGCTTTCTGGAGTTGTATGCAGCATGACTAGCCACATCCCATTCCTGTTGCAAAGCCTTCCCTGTCATGAGACCCTCAAACTGTGAGCCAAAACAAACCCTAAATTTCTTTTCAAAAATATTTTATTTATGAGAGACAGAGAGAGAGAGAGAGAGAGAGGAGAGAGAGAATGGGTATGCCAGGGTCTCCACATGCACCACTTTGTGCACCTGGCTTATGTGGGCACTGGAAAATTGAACCTGGGTCCTTAGGCTTCTCAGGTAAGCACCTTAACCACTAAGCAATCTCTCCAGCCCAGGCCCTTCATTTCTTAAGATGCTTTTGTCAGAACGTTTTATGACAGAAGTGAGAAAAGTAACTAACATCCTAGTTCTGGAGATGGAGGTTCTATAGCTGCAGAACACTATGAACTAAGAAAGTAAGTAAGGGGTAAATAAGCAGATAATATTAACTTAGGTGGCTTTAAGACTATGAAAGAGCAAACATGGTGTTTGCAGTTGAGGAAATTAAGAACAGAGTTCTTTATATTCCCACTAGTTTCAGAAAGATAATATGATATCTTGGAATAAACCAAACCAAGGAAGTGAGAAATTTATATAATAAAAAATTTATGAACTGAAGAAAGAAATTGCTAAAGACACTAGAAGATGGAAAGACTCCCACACTCAATGTTTCAGCAGAATCACTGTTGTGGAAGTGGCTACATCACCAACAGCAATCTGCAGATTTAGAGCAATCATAATTAAAATTCTAATCACATTTTTCTTTTTCTTTTTTTTTAAAGACTATGTGACTTTTTTTTTCCAGAGAAACCTTTTGCTTTTATTATTTATTTATTTATTTATTTTTGGTTTTTCGAGGTAGGGTTTCACTCTAGCTCAGGCTGATCTGGAATTCACTGTGGAGTCTCAGGGTGGCCTCGAACTCACAGCGATCCTCCTACCTCTGCCTCCCAAGTGCTGGGATTGAAGGCGTGTACCACCACGCCTGGCCTTAATCACATTTTTCACAGAATTATGAAAAAATGCCTATAGTGCATATGAAAGTACAAATCCCTCCATTAGCCAAAGTAATCTTCAGCAAAAACAATAATGCCAGAAGTAGAACTTTAAGATATATTGCAGACCCATAGTAACAAGAACAGTATGGTAGTGGCTTAAAAATAGACATGTAGACCAATAGAATAGAAGTTCCAGAAATAAACCCACAGAGCTAGAACCACCTGATTTTTGACAAAGATTTTTCCCAAGACATATGTTGGGAAAAGAGACAATTTCTTCAAAAGATGTTTGGAAAATGGATAACCACATGTACAAAATGAAACAACCTGGATAAAAAAATCGGTGGATAATGGATGTTAATGTATAACATGAAGTTCTAAAAATGTTAAGGGGAAACACTTTAAGATATAGACATTGGCAAGGAAATTTCCCCTTATCATCTTTTTTCCTTTTTACTTAGCATACAAAGCAGTAGCTTTCACAATGTCATTTTCGTACACAATTTGAACCGTGTACTTCCCCATCCTCTCACCCCCTCATTCTCTTCCACCAGCCTTGCATTCTGCTTTCATGACACATGTGTTCTGTTGCCCTCCCTTTTTTCCTTGAAACCTCTTGTTCCCTTCTTGTGGTCCCTGTTCTAGCTTCATGAGCTAGCACACACTCACTCCCATGTATATGCACATACATAAAAATTAAAAGCTAGTATCTGCCTATGGGAGGAACATGTGGTGTTTTCTTTGTGAATCTGGGTTATCCCCCCTATTTTTATGCATGTTTTATTATTTCATCTTTCTTTATTGCTGAATGAAATTCCATTGGGTGTATGTACAACATTTTCATTATCCACTCATCTGCTATTGTGAATAGAGCAACCATAAACATAGATGTGCAAGTATTGCTTTAACATATTGACTTACAGTCATTTTCCAAGGGGTGGAATAACTAGGCCCTATTATTCTTCCCCACCTCAAGCGTCAGAGTTGTTGTTGCTGAAGTGGCGAGCATCCTATGTGTAGGACACCAAGCCAAAGTTGGCATTGATCATCTCCTAGGTGGTGCACAGCCCATACAGGTCTCTGTGGAAGATGCATTCTCCCACATTCCAGTCTGGAATGTCCTTCATAAAGAAGGCCTTCTCCTCCAGGTTCTCACTTAGTATCTAAAGTCCTGCATTCTTATTGTCCAGGAACAGCAGCAAGAGCATGATGGCGACCTCTGTGTCTTTCTTCTGCACTCTCCTGTGCTCCCAATTTCACTTCATCATTTTCCAGTTTCCAAAGAGCAGGGACTGATGCCTATGGAAAACATGCTATACCCTGACTGTCCCTGGTGCTTGTAGTTAGTAGAGCTGTAGCTCTCTGGTGGGGTCATGTCCTGGTTCCTCTCTTTTTGCTTTTTTTTTTTTTTTTTTTTTTTTTTTTGAGAAACCTCTAGACTGATTTCTATAGTGAAGGTACCAGTATACATTCCCAGAAGCAGTGAATACAGGTTCCCCTTTCTCCACATCCTCACCAGTACTTCTTGTCATTGTTTTCTTGATGATAACAATTCTGACTGGGGTGAATTGGAATCTCAAAGTAGTCTTAATTTTCACTCCCTAGGTGGCTAAGGATGTAGATTAAAATATTTATTGGCTGTTTTTTCTTTTTAAAAATTAATTAGTTAATTTAGTTTGAGAGAGAGAATGAGAAAGAGTCAGAGAGATAAAGAGAGAGAGAGAATGGACACACCAGGGCCTTCAGCCATTGTGAACTCCTGATGTGTTGCACCCTCTTGTGCACTTGTGTGACATTGTGTGCTTGTGTTACTGTGTGTCTGGCTTATGTGGGACCTGGAGATTCAAACAGTAGTTCTTAGGCTTTGCAGGCAAGCTCCTTAACTGCTAAGCCATCTCTCCAGCCCTTTAAAATTTTAATCTTACTTGTATTTATTTTATTTGAGACAAAAGAGGCAGATAGAGAGAGAATGGGTATACTAGGGCATACTGCCACTGCAAATCAACTCCAGATGCATGCACTACCTTGTGCATCTGGCTTATGTGGGTTCTGGGGAATCAAACCTGGGTCCTTTGGCTTTGCAGGTAAGTGCCTTAACCACTAGGCAATCTCTCCAGCCATTTGTCTGCTTTTAAGAACTGTCTGTTCAGTTGATTAGCTCATTGATTGATTGGAGTTCAGTTTTATTTTTGTGTGTGCATGTGTGTATGTTTATTTTTTGCAGTTCTTTATATATTCTAGATATTGACATTTTTGGAAGTATAACAAGTAAACAGACTTTTCCCATTTGTAGGCTTTTTTGTGTAATCTTTTTGTACAGGTAGTTTCCTTTACTGTGCAGTAGTTTTTTAATGTCATGAAATCCCATTTTTCAATTCTTATGGCTATTTCTCGTAGTACTGGAGTCCTATTCAGAAAGTTCTAGGATGTGTTTATATCTTGACATGTTTTCCTAGAGCAGTTTCTGCATTATAGGTTTTAAGCTAAGGTCTTTGATATAGTTTAAATTGATGTTTTTGTGCCAGGTGAGAGATATGGATCTAATTTCATTCTTTTGTGGGTGGATATCCAGCTTTGTGGCATAGGCAAATACTTTTGAAAGGGACAGAAGTAACTCAGTAATGAAACCAAGGATTGACAAATGGTGCTGTGCTGCATGAAATTAGAAAGCTTCTGCCCAGCAAAGGAAACAATAGCATGAAGAAAATGCCTCCAGAATGGAAGGGAAAAAATACAGCTATACATCTGGCAGAGAATTAACATCTAGAATATATAAGAACTCATCAGAGTACAAAAATCCCAAATAGTCTTCTCAATAAGTTAATAAACTAGATTTCAAAAGAAGAATTAAAAATGGCCAATAAACAAATGAAAAAAGGTTCAACTTCCTTAGCTATCAAGGACAAGCAAATTAAAACAGCATTAAGATTCCATTTCACCCCAGTCAAAATGGATATCATTTAGAAAACAAATTATAATTGCTGAGGATGCAGGAAAAGGGACCCTTAAATGCTGCTGGTGGGATTATAAACTAGCCTAGAAACTATGAAAATCAGTATAAAGTTTCTTCAAGAGAAATTAAAAAGAAATCAGTCAAGCCGGGCATGGTGGCACATGCCTTTAATCCCAGCACTAGGGAGGCAGAGGTAGGAGGATCGCAGTGAGAATACAGAGTGAATTCCAGGTCTGCCTGGGCTAGAGTGAGACACTACTTTGAAAAACAACAACAACAACAACCCAAACAAACAAACAAACAAAAAAAGAAATCAATCATATGACCCAACAATATCATTCTTGGGTATTTATACAAAGGACTGTAAGTCAACATACCACAGAGATACTTTCTTATTCATGTTTATTGCTGCCTTATTCACAATAGCCAAGTTATGGGATCAGCCTAGATGCCAACAGATAAATGGGTTAAAAAAATGTGGTGTTAAGCACAAGGGAATTTTATTAAGACATATGGAGGAATGAAATTGTGTAATTTCTGAGAATGTGGATGCAACTGTTGATAATCATATTTAGCAAAATATGCATGAAAGAGAAATATTGCATGTATTCTCTCATTTGTGCATGCTAGGCTTTATGTAGATCCATGAAATCATTTACATATGATCTGAAAGTGGAAATGAGATTGGGAGAAGGAAGGGGAATAGTGGAAATTGAGGGGAGAAACAGAAGAGGTGAATATGTCAATATAATTGAAAATAACTAGGAAACCCATCACAATGAATGAAACCTGTGTACAATGAATAAACACCAATAAAAATTATAATAAGGTAAAACAAAATAAAAGCTATTTATTTATTTTTAATTATTTATTTGCATATATATATATATATATATATATATATATATATATGTATACACACACACACGCACACAGAACAAAGACGGAGAGAATGGGTGACCATGGCCCCCAGTTGCTGCAAAGGAACTCCAGGTGCATGTACCACTTTGTGCATCTGGCTTTATGTGGGTGCTGGGGAATCAAACCTTGGTCATTAGGCTTTGTAGGAAAATGTCTTAACCACTGAGCAATCTCTCCGGCCCCTATTTATTTATTTTAAAGGCAGAGTCTCACTCTAGCTCAAGCTAATCTGGAACTCACTCTGTAGCTCAGGCTGATCTTGATTTCATGGTGATCCTACTACTGCAGTCTCCTGAGTTCTGGGATTACAAGGTGTGAGGTTTTTTTTTTTTTTTTAAGTCTTTTTTAAAAATCAAGGAAAGGGCTGGACAGATGGCTTAATGGTTAAGGCACATGCCTGTGAAACCTAAGGACTCAGGTTCGATTCTCCATGTCCCACATAAGCCAGATGCACAAGGTAGCACATGCATCTGAAGTTTGTTTGCAATGGTTAGAGGCCCTGGCATGCCCATTCTCACTCTCTCTGTCCTCTCTGTCTCTAATAAATAAATAAATAAATAAATAAATAAATAAATAAAAACATTTAAATAAAAATCAAGGAGAGCTGAGCATTGTGGCACACAACTGTATTCCTAGAACTTTGGTGACAGGCAGGGGGATCACTTGAGTCCATTTGTTCATAACTAGCCTGAGCCACATGGAGAGACCTTATCTCAAAAATAAGTCAAGGAGGTTCTTTACATTGAGGTTCTGAAGAGCCATGAGAAGTTCCAAGGAGGAAGGCTGGGTTGCTATCAGAAACTAAAACACAGTTGCAACTGGCTTCAAAGTAAAAAGCAATTTTGAGTTGGGCGTGGTGGCGCATGCCTTTAATCTCAGCACTCGGGAGGCAGAGGCAGGAGGACCACTATGAGTTTGAGGCCACCCTGAGACTACATAGTGAGTTCCAGGTCATCCTGGTCTAGAGCGAGACTCTACCTTGAAAAACCAAAAATAAAAAAAATAAAAATTAAACTAAAAAAGCAATTTTGTTAGAAGGACTCATTGGCCTGTCATAGAATTCAAAGAAAAGTTGACAAGTAGGCTTCAGGCAGTGAAAGAACCATTGACTGCAGGAATGTGACAGCCAGCGTGGAGGTCTTGTGGGCCAGCACTCTTCCAGTGACAGTGCTCAGCCCAGCTTAGCTCTGACTTTTAGCTAAGCTTTCTATGGATAGGATCCTGCAGGCCTCACTTGGGTCAGTTATTGCCTCTGCCCTAATCAAAGATAGCTGTGGAGAGGCTATCACACAAAAATGTGCCCACATGCTTGCAATGGGAATAGAACAGATTCCAGAGAGAGGGACCACTGCAACTCAGAAGTGCCTGGATCGAGCTCTCCTATCTCTGTCTGGTATGCCAGTCTCATTTTTTTTTAAAGTAAATATATAAGTAAATAAATAAATATCCCATTGTACTTTTCTCATATTCACCTCTATTACCCTCCCTTTTCTCACCATATTGGTCCCCTTCCTCTCTCCCAAATGGTTCTTCTGCTTATATGTCATATATATTGCACATGAGATAAAACATACAATATTTATCTGCCTTCTCCCCATTATCCTTCACTGTTCTATGTTTCCCCTCCTATTCATACCCTTACACCTCCCCATATGTAGTAACCCTTATATTTTCATGTCCTATTACATTTTAATTAGATATTAATAATTATTTTAATAAACTATGTATCTGTTTAAATTTAGATTTTGCATATATGAGAAACTGTACATTTGCCTTTATGAGTCTGTCTGAATAGCCTCACTTCTTGGTAGGCACTGCTGCCAAGACAGGAAGATTCTCCTCCAGATTTACCATGGTCTTAGGCCTCATGGTCCAGAACCAGGCTTTTAGTGCAGACAAAATGCACTTCAGCACCTCAGGCAAGGCCGCAGGGGTCAGGAAGAGCACAGCAAACCTGGGGAATAACAGCCATGCTAATGTGCCTCTATTTGGAGGCCTGAAGAAAAGCACACATATCGTGTCATTGGAACCTCGCACTGCACCTGAAGGTAAGCAGGACCGTAGCTGTGCCTCCCGTCCAGCAGATGAAGAGCTGAGGCTCAGGAAGGCTTATACTCATTGTAAAGAACTCCTGTTTTCTCCACTCTTACTCTCCTGGAACCTTTAAGGGATGCTTGCATTTGTTTGTTTTCATGCATGTCCCAAAAACCCTGTGAAGGAAGCACAATAGGGATTAATATGTCCCTTTTCATACTATGATGGCATTTTAGAGGAGAAAAAGACTAGGTGTCCTAACCCACTTATTTCACCAGTGAGAGAATCGGGGTTGAGAGAGGAAGGGCTTCACCAAAGTCACAGAGCTAGACTACACTTTCCCATTCACTGAACACACGCTTTGCTTGCAGGTGATACCTGATACTATGGATACTGTGGTAAGTTGTAGAGTCAATTTACTTAGCAAACAGTTACTGATGGTCTAATAATGTTCCAGGCTCTTTCTGTTGATCTTTGCTGGGTCTCAAACTGTCCCGTGCCATTTGGGCCTTTGCTCGGGTTCTCTTTTCTGCTGGGAGCTTCTTCCCAGACATGTGGTAGGCTCAGTCCCTCACCTCCTTGGATTGACTTTCTTGATGAGACCCATCCTGACCACTTCATTTATTACTGCAACCTGGACCCCACCTTCCTAGCTCTCCAGAACACCTCATGCCACCCTGCCATCCAACTGGGTTCCTCTCAGCATATTTTCTGTGCTTTATTATACTCAAAGAGCCCTTTTTTAAATCTTTATTTGAATTATCAGTGAGTGACCATCTTATATCCTAACTGAGATCTGAGCAGGAATAAAGAAAAAGTTGTTACTTAAAAGAAAAGCAGGGATAGGAAAGAAAATCGCCCATGCTGGTGCTGGAGAGATGACTTAGCACTTAAGGAGCTTGCCCACAATGCCTAAGGACCCATGTTCAACTCCTACATAAACCAGACATCACAAGGTGTTGCATGTGCAAGTTCACATGTGCAAAATGTGGCACATGCATCTGGAATTTGATTACAGTAGCTGGAGGCCCTGGCATGCCATTTCTGTCTCTTTCTTTCTCTCTCTCTCTCTCTTACACACACACACTTTCTGTCTCTCTCTCTCTCTCTCGCTCTCTCATTAAAAAAGTAAAGAAAATTGCCCATGCATTTTCTGCTACTTAAGGTGTAGGAAACTTGGCCCTTAGAAAATTTCCGGGTGGCATGGCATACAAAAGGAAGCGATGAGCTTGGATAATGGAGATTGCCTTGGCCTTATGGTCACTGGAGAGAGCTTGAACTCATTGTAAGACTGGTGTGTTATTGAAGGATGTTAGATGGAGTGGTGGTTAGGTTTTACATTTTACAAGCAAACACCTTTAACCACTGAGCCATCTCTTAAGTTCTAGGTTTACATTTTATTTTTATTTTATTTATTAATAAATAAAATAAATAGAAGAGAGAGAGTGGGAGAGAGAGAAAATGGGTACACCAGGGCCTCCAGGCACTGAAAACAAGTTCCAGACTCATGCACCACATTGTGCATCTGGCTCTATGTGGGTATTGGGGAACTGAAGAGGGTTCTTTGGCTTTGCAGGCAAGTACCTTAACCACTAAGCTATCTCTCCAGCCCTAGGTTTACAGTTTATAAAGATTTCATTTTAGCTGTGGCCTAGACAAGGGGTAGTGGGAAGTGTGATTCAGGGAGGCCCATTAGGAAACTGGGTACAGTCAGAGAAATGAATAGATTAAAGAGCCACTGAAGGGGGAAACGGACAGGACTAGGAGCTGATTGGTGGTTGTGAATGAATGGAAGAGTATGCAGGACTCTCAAAGATCTATTTTAAGCAACTGGCAAATGGTGGTGACATTAACAGAAACAGGTACCTTGTCAGTTCTGGCTGATATAAAAAAAATCAAGCTGGGCATAGTGGCACATGTCTTTAATCCCAGCATTCAGGAGGCAGAGGTAGGAGGATCACCATGGGTTTGAGGTCACCCTGAAACTATAGAGTGAATTCCAGGTCAGCCTGGGCTAGAATGACTCCCTACCTTGAAAAAACAAACAAACAAACAAACAGACTGGATAGTTTAAATTACAAACATTTATTTCTCAGTGCTGGAGGCTGGGAAGTTCAAGGTCAAAGCACTTTCAGAGCTGGTCCTGTTGTGGGCCAGCTTCCTGACAGAAGACAGCAGAGATCCAGAGCTAGCTCTTGTCACTTCTCTTATTACAGGTTCACCAGTCCTGCTCATGAGAACTTGACCCTCATGACCTAATAACCTTCCAAATAGCCTCCCCTTCAAGTCTCATTACTTTCAGGGTTTATATTTCACCATATTCATTTCAGGGGAAACACAGAAGGATGAGCTGTGAGCCAGGAAAAGATGGTGAACTCAGTTTTCGGGTGCAGATGAGAGGGCCAGTCATTTGGAAATGGCCAGGGGTAGCTGGATATCTGAGGTTTGATGTTCTAAGGGACTGGCTTCTCTCTATTTTGTCATGGGAAGGTGGGAGAGTCCGAAGGGTTATAGTGCATCTAGGCTGGGGAGATTTTGCTGTTCCTCACATTAGGGGATACTTGACAATATCTAGAAACATGTTGGTGTGTCATAGGGGGTAGAGGTGGTCTACTGGCTATAGTGAGGAGAGGCCAGGAATGCTGTTTAAATCATACCATGTTCAGGACAGTACCCCACAATAAAGTATTATCCAGTACAAAATGTCAGTTCTGAAGTTGTGAAATAGGAGCATGGGGAAGCAGTCTGGTTGGGTAACATAGTTTGTTGCAAAGAGTCAAGGCTTCAATGCT
Organism: Dipus sagitta; assembly: GCA_036346955.1. NCBI lineage: Eukaryota > Metazoa > Chordata > Mammalia > Rodentia > Dipodidae > Dipus > Dipus sagitta. The sequence continues at coordinate 80,526,506 of CM070773.1, forward strand.
TGTCGTGCTTCTCATGAGTCCCATATCCAGTTGAGTGCTGCCAGAACTTCAAAAGCCCTAGCTTCTGCACTCAGGAAAAGGGTTTGGTGGTATGCTGTGTGAACAGTAAGATGCTCAGAACAATGGCTGCCTCTACCAGCTGTTTGGGCACAGGTCCAGAGTTCATGCATCCATCAAAGAATTGTGGAGTGCTCACTGTGCACTCAACATTGTGCTGGAATCAGGGGACTCAATGAGACTAAAATGTAGTCCTTGCCTTCGTGGCTTCCATGTCAAAAGCCTCCCTCCTTTCCCCCTGCTTTACATTCTAGCGACGATTAGGAAAGACTAGATACAGCCCCTCCTCAGAGCCTTCTCATGGATCGGTTGGCAAACAGGGCTGTCCAAGCACAGCTCTCCATGGCTTCCTGGCAGCTGGGCACTTCTTCAGAAAAGGAAGAGGTTGGCTCTGGAGGCTGAGGACCTTTCTTCCTGTGCATTTCAGTGCATTGCCTCCTGGGCTCTATGTCTTTGTCCCATCTTCAGAGAGTGCCATGAGCTTATAAATTGGCATCTGTCTTCTCTCCTGCTGCCTCTACTGGTTTGGGAAAATGTGCTTCATTTTGAGTCCTAAAATAAAACTATTTTTCAGTGTTATGCATCAAACCCAGGACCTGATGATGCATTCTAAGCACGTGCTCTGCCATAGCAGTATATCACCAGCCCAGGTTTTAAGTCTTCAGGTGTGAAACTCAAAGAAGGAACATACCTCAGACTTCTTGTGGTGGGGATGACCAGAGGCATTCTGGAGCCCAGCTTTCCTTTCTGCATGCGGCTGCATGCCGTGAAACTCATAATGCTTAGAAGAGACAGGTTTTTATTGAGTTCTTCTGTGTGCCATGCACTAGTCTAGACAATAGGGTTAACAGTGAAGGAAGAGAGTGGCTAAGAGTGGCAGTACATGCCTGTAATCATTGCACTTGGGAGGTAGAAGCAAGAGGAGTTCAGGGTCATCCTTGGCTCCACATAGAGATTGAGACCCAGTCTTAGACTAGAATCTCTTTCCTTGTGGAGTTAAACTTTTATTCTCTAAGCCAGTAGCTGTTCATTATTATTTGGCAGGTACCCTAAGCTTAATCTGTCTAGCCTTTCCCACATAAGTGAAGGTATGTGCATGTGTAGGTATATTCCTATTTATATCTTTAGCTACCATTACCCTTCTCCCCCTTTTTTAGATAAAGAAGTTGATGTTCAAAGGGCAAAGGAACTAATTCCAGTTCATAGAATCAGAAATTAAAGAAGCTAGAATTAAAAAGTCTAGATCCATCTGCTTCTGGATTTTACACTTTCAGTGGTGATCTGGTGAAACACAGTCAGACCCTCCCAGACTTCCAAAAGTGGCATCAATAATTTGGAAGTGGCATGTCACTTTCCATTTTTATTTTAGGGATTCTTGCTGCTCAAACCCCCTTTCAAAGGGATAATAGATGCTGATTTTGAGTGCTTGCAACAGACACTACAGGACCTTCCATGTGAGCTATAATTAATAGAGATGCCAACCGCCAACTAACCAGAAAACTCCAGCATCATAAATCTGTCCCAGGGCTTCTCACAAGAACTGATGGATGGGGAATTCAGCTTAAATATTTAACAATCAATAATTCAGATATCTATTCAGCCATTTTCAGACTGGTATGTTTATAAATATAAGGACTGCACCTCTGTGTTTCACATGAAACATACTTAGAGAAAAATGGCAGGGATGGCAATGCTGTGTATGGGGAAGAAGCTGGGGGAGTAAATGGAAACACCTTTCCGGTGTTGGCTCAACGTGTGGCTACTAAGTCTCCAGCTATCTTCCTTCCTGCACCACTGCTTGTGGCCTCACATTGCTGGTGAGCAAACCAATTAGAGATTAAGCACTGGAAGGCCCAGCGGTTCAGCAAGCATAAGATGCCAGAGCCAGGCCTCCTTCACACTGGCAGCTCTAGGGCTAGAACTGGTGCACAGCAACAGAATGATGACTTACTCGTGCTGAGCTTCTCCAGCTCCATCTCCATGTCACAGAGCAGATCCACCCACACCGTCATTCACCTCCTCCTTTACTTCCCAACAGGCAGGGAGGAGGTTCAATTCTGAAGAGACATCCTAGTCTGGCAGCTTGGGGCCTGAGCTGTGTGTGTCCATGTTCTGGGTGGGAGGGTTGCTGTTTGATTTTGCCCATTTTGAATTAATCAGGTCTGCCGTAAACATTGACAGCAGTGATTAATCTGTATTTCACAATTATTGGATTTGGATGCTCTGTTCACTTGCTGATTTATTAAAGTGTTCTTTCTTCCAAGGGAGCATTAAAGCACCTCCTGTGGCCTAATGGATAGATACTTTGGAAGCATGTAGGAAAACCATTGTTGATAAGACTACCTAAAAGAGAATGATGCCTTGTGGTGCCCTTGCACAGAAACACCTTCATTATTTATGTTTCCTTCACAGGCAATAGCTCACTCTTTCCAGAGAAGAGAGTGGGTATTGGCAAATGCTTGTAAGGATACAGGGCTTGATGTGTCAGGCCTGGGCATGAGCTTCCTGCCACATCTGCCTCCCTCCACCCATACCTCCTGAGTGAGTTCATCCCAGCTGCATAGCCTGAGGGTCTCCAGGTTACAGGGAGACCCACAACTCTAGCCACTAGCTAGCTACACTCCCTGTTCACAGTTTCACTTCCTCTTGGCTTCTCATTGAGACAACCTCACCCAGTACTCTGACCTTACCCTCTTCACAAAACTGTGATTCTGAAATTCACCAGTGGGGATGGAGAAGATGAAGGACCACACCAGTGAAATGAATCCAGGCCCGATCCGCCCCATCACCCTCCAGCCTGGAGTGGAGCCATGAGTTCTTTGTGCCAACTGTAATTGACAAATCCAAATGGTGCATGGTCTGTTAATGAAAAGATTACCGTGCAGCCTCATATCTGGTATGCAATTGTGGATCCATTCTGGGAAAACAAAGGTGGCTGGTTAGAAAAGCAGGGCAGAGCTATCTATGAGAGCCAAGCCTTCTTTGCTGAAGCACCAGCTATCTCCTTTCTTGGTTTAGGCTGCAAGGGCTTCAGAGGAATGGATAAGTACAGGAGAGCTACATTTAAAAGAAGACAAAAGAAAAATAAAGGTGGTTTAGGCTGATGAAAAAATGACTGTTATATGACATGTAGAATTTCTGGAAATTTGTAGGAAACACATTAACAGTACCTAATGCACATAGTTAGTGATCATTTTAAAGCCCATTTATGATCATTTTTGTTGAGTGGGTGGCAGTGATCAGAAAGAGGGTATGGGGCAGTACTCTGTTACAGGAGGAGAGAAAACACAAATTCATTTATTTAGAAGAAACTGGACCCACTGGTAAAAGTGTGCCGGGAACATCTGAGTAGTGTGGACCAGTGAGTTCTCAGTGACAGGAAGAAGCAGTTAGAGATAGACATCTTCCAGCTGTGGGTACAAGTTGTCTGGAGTAAAGCAGCTTTGGGCAGAAACTCCCTATCACCAGGTACCTAAGCTTGGGTTGAACACAATGTTAATGGAAGCTTTATTCTTGCCTGATGTCTGTTAGAGCACAGTGATGAAGTGAAACAAGAGCTTAAAATTTCACTTGAAACTCCTTATGACTCTAGGAAGTTCATGCCATCTTTAAAATAAGCCAGCAGAAGCACAGAGGCACAGAGTACCCTGTTTACACCCACATATGCCTGTTGTGTCTTCTAGAGCTGAAGAGCAAGTTGTGCATTTCAAGTCTTTCTTCCCAGAGCTTTTGTTTTACAAAGCAGTGGGTTGGAAACCCTGGGGAAGAGAAGGCCATGTATCTGGGACCTGGGATTCTTGCCTTTAGTGACTGGAAAATTCTCATGTTTTTTATACATGATGGTTCCAAGTGCAGTCTTAGAGAAATGACTACAACAGACCAGCCAATTTTCCCTTCATAACAACTCATTTTGAAGACAAATGAAAGCTATGAATGTTATTAAAAGACCTGGATTTTATATATCAAACCACTTTCCACTAACCAAATGCTAACAAAAGCTGAAAGTTAAGACTCAGAATTCTGACTTATGAAGATGGTAAGCCTACAGAAATATCATTTACATTACATAAGAAGTCTCAAATTCACTGGGAACTGAAATTCAGGGGTAAAGTCCTACTGGCCCTCTTCAGTGTCAGGAAAGGGCAGACATACATTTGGAATTCAGTTTGAGGCCAGATATAGATTATTTTGTCTTGAAGGACAAAAATCTTTCAAAGTCTTGGTAATTATTATTGAAAAACCACCTGGAGCGGAGGTAGTATTAAACATAATTGGGATTCTATTTTAAGGAGAAATCATAAACTGCCCATTTAACGCTAATGTTTGATCTACTGTGAAGCAGAGAAGAGAGAAGCTATTACAAATTTGCTAATACCATCAAAACTTATAAAGTGATAAAATGAGACCCCATGAAGAAAGGCGTTCATCCTAAGCATTAGCTATGGTAATAGCTGTGAATTTATACGAAGGAGGAGAATTATTCTGAGAATCAGTGAGATAGATCAGGCTGTTTTACCTGTACTCTGCACAATGACCCTTGGCTGATCCTCATTCTAAACTGGACAGAATGAGCTCCAAAGCAGGGACACACATCCCACAGATCCCCTGCAACACCCATTAAAGTGACTATCTTGTGTGATTTTTAGAGCACCTATAATATTTCAGTAAAGTCAACAAATAGGATTTTACATATAGAACAATCATTGGCAGCCAAACTTTCATTACTGAACTAAAAAATTTAAATCAGTTCAATGAGCCTTAGGATGAATTCTTTGCTACCCAAATTCTGACTACTTGCTGCAGAAAATTCAGGAACTTGATAGACTTGGCTAACCTGATTCTCCTTCCATGTGAACGTGCTATCCCAGTTTAAGAGCTGGTGTGTGTAGGTAACCAAGGACAGGTTCAACTGTGGAAATGGTGGTTTCTTTTAACAGATAAGAGGCATTGTTTTCAGAACTGAAAAGATCAGAGCTGACCATACAGATGGACCTGACTCTGAGTTGCAGGTAGAACGGCCTACAAAGCCAATGGTCATATCTAACAACACGGGGTAAAGTAATGCTCTGTCTGTGATCCTACAAACAGTGAAGCAGTATCTTTCCAGGAGACCAGTCTGACCTTCATTTGTCAGAATGAAAATTCTTCAATCAAAATGTCTCTTGAAGGCCCCTTAGGAAAACAGTAATTGGGAGGTTTTTTTTTTTTTTTCCATTCTGTTTGGGAAAACATCACTATTTCTCACACTCAATCTTACTTTACCAGTTTGTGTTTTTGAGACATGGTCTCACTGTGTTGTCCAGGTTGGCCTTAAAACCAAGATCCTTGTGCCTAAGCCCACTGAGTAGCTGGAATTACAGGGGTGCATGGCCATGCCCAGCTAAACACCATTTCTTAGCTGAACCTCAGTGAAGATACTTGGTTTCCCTTTAGAGTCATATAGTACCAGAGACTTATGTTCTTAAAAACCGTAATAACTTAGTGTTACTTGGGGGAACAAGTATACATGCCATTTGAAGATAGAGATTGGGGTGTCTAAGCATGTTCACAAGACCCCTAAGTGCAGGACTGAACTGGGGACCAGATGAGAAGAGGGATGGTCATGAGCCAGGGGCTTCTACCTAATCTTATTCTTTTCTTTTTGTTCTATGTCCTTCATACATTGGAGCATGCAAGCCATGATTGAACAAGAATCAGACCTAAAATGACAGACCTAAAATCAGAACATGTGTCAGTGTAGCTTGGCATTTTTCCAATATATAGTATATTGTGTCTCATGAATCCAAATATGGCAATGGCTAATGTATTAGGCTTTCTTTTATGTGTTGAACAAATGTTATGTTATGTTATTTATTATAATAAGGTGATTACTGTTATCACCCCAACTTTCCTAATCAACACTGAAGTTTGGTGACATTAAGAAAATAGTTGTGTCAGGATTTGGTCACAAGACAATCTGACAAAATCCCACAGAGCTGTATTACCCCCTTAGGAATGCCTGGCTCCTATAAGATTGTATTAGCAACCAGATTTTTAAAATATATTTTATTTATTTGAGAGAGAGAGAGAGAAAGAGAGAAAGGGAGAGAGAGAGAGAGAGAGAGAGAGAGAATGGGTGTGCCAGGGCTTCCAACCACTACAAACAAACTCCAGACTCATGCACCCCCTTGTGCATCTGGCTTATGTGGGTCCTGGAGATCCTTTGGCTTTGTAGGCAAATGCCTTAACCGTTAAGCCATCTCTCCAGCCCAGCAATCAGATTTTTTAAAAAAATCTTCTAACAATTCTGAGAGTGATAAAGTAATAGGAAAAAAGTATCCCTCCAACAGAAAAGTTGACTAAGTTCCTGTCATTTTAACAAGACCAGATAGCACAGAACATGCATAAGGACTGTAATATGAATCACATTTGTAGAGGACATTTTTATTTTCTCTTCAGCCTGAGGCAAGAGCTTGTCAGTTATTCCTTCTAAGATTAATCTTTCTGCATCAGAGATATGGAGATTAAGATCTCAGAGATGATGACTTATGCACAGATGAATTTGATTTTCTATATGTTATAAAAAAATCTGGTTAACAAAGCATTCTTCCCATCTGAAATCTCTGCACCATGGTTACTCAAAAGTTACTGGGATGCCTAGTAACTTTTTTTTTTTTGCCAGCTGAAACTAGCCTTATAGCACTTAATTCTAGCATGGCTACAACAACAACAACAACAACAACAAAATAATAAGTATATTAAACTTTTTGGCAATTAATATGTTGCCACATTGTTATTATTTTGCTTTAACTCAATAATTAAATAATAATTTTAAGAGAAAATAAATAGACAATTGTGAGCATACCCCCCAACTAGGTGACATCCTCATTTTAGAGATGGTTCAGAGTTCTATAAATTGTCCAAAGTGATATAGATAGAAATCAGACTGGTACCTGACACCATTTTACTCACCTGTGTCCAGCAATTTACAGGTACAGGCACTATCATGGGTATTATGTGGGCCTAGAGAACTTTCTAGGAATAAAGGCTGTTTGGTACATGCTTCCTCAGCTCCCAGGCTCCATCTCCTTCTCCCAGAAGTAGCCTCTGATCTTTGTGGAGGAGAGTTCCTCCTTAGGCTTAGTCTCCTCTCTAGAAGGGAGGTCCTTTCCCTTCTCTCCATATGGACCCCAGTTGCTTTTCACTGATCAGCTTAACCATTCTGGGCCAAAATTATTTGTCTGGCTTGCCATGGGGCCTAGTTTGGCTGGTGAGAAATGGAGAGAGCTTCTGGGACTTCTAAGAAAGGTGTTCCTCTTACGTCCATGGTAATAACTATAAGAGAACAGTCTTCTTCTTTTTTAGGTACGCAGAGTGGAATGAATTTCCTGCCATAAGAGGAGGAGCCCGGGAAGAAATGTGGGAGGAAGGGAAGGATGGAATGAAGACAAGGGTAGAGAAATGGAGACAGAGCCTGGACACTGTGGCATTAGGAATAAATCACACCTGGACTTGTCCTTGTTGCTTCGTTTTGACTGTGTTGATATTGTAGGAATCATTTATCTTTATTTTGTGGGTAAGCTCAGAGCTTCAGTAACTTCTCAAAGCCACACATTAGAAAGAAGCACAGCTTCATTTCAAGTTCAGAGCTTCTTAGTGATTTAAAACAATGAAACAAACAAACACATATACCCTTTTGTGTGGCTCTGATGTTAGAGCCCAGGTCTCACACACGTTAGACAAGTGTTACAACCCTGAGCTGTATACGCAGCCCCACTTTAGTGCTTTGATGCATTCTTCAAACATGAGTAAGTGCAATGATCTTCTTCTCTTCACTCAGGAAAAATAAACACCCACTTCATACAAGATATGTGGGCAAAGGCCAGAAGAAATAGAAAAGAACAATAAAGCCATTCTAACAGAAAGAGTTGTACCAAAGCCAAGAAGAATCAGAATTGGAAGCAGCTACCTTGGACTCTCAGACCAAGTCCTATTAGAAATGCTGACTGACTTATTACAAACCAGGCAGATCATTTTAAAAGTTTATAATTAGGGTGAACCTCAAAATATTGCTATTAAGATCTGTGGAACAAGTAAAAGTGTAAGAAACAATAAAGCATTAAATATTAAGTTTAGTACATACCTTAAACATTATTCCATTATACTTCTCAGCCATGGAGAAGTCTATTTTATTGTCCTTAGTAGATAGCTATATGCCTCTGTTGGAACATCTTTGATGAAAATATCACTGCTTCATAAAGTGATGTTTGTTTTGTTTGCTTAATTGGGTGGTTTTGTTCTCTCAAGGCAAGATGTCACTATGTAGCCCCAGCTTTAGCTGATCTAAAACAAGCTGACCTTGAACCTGTTATCCTCTTGCTTCAGCCCACCATGTGGTGAGATTCCAGGTGTGCACCTCCATGTCTGTTGTAATTTTGTTTTTAAACTATAATGTAATCTGATGTAATCAACAAAAGGCCAAAATGCACAGAAGCAAAAAATAGTACAGTTGCTGCATAATGTTTTTACCTGAGCTGTTTTTTTGAGTATGCTATAATAAATCTTTAATTTGACAAATGGCTCATGTGTTCTACTTCCTGTCTGACAAGAGGGATAGCCAAGCAGAATGAAGAAAACAAAAGGCCATTCTTTTGGTTTCTGAGTTTCAAAAGCCTAATGCAAGGTATAAGCAGTAGATGTCGGGATACAGTTGAAAGCCAAGTATGCTGAGTTTAGAACAAAACAGAAAAACAAGGATTTCCTGGGCTCCTCAGGTACAAGTTAGTGGAAAAATAAGAGCTGAGACAGAGGTCTGCCTAAAATGTACTCTGAACTCACCACTTTAGGGTTCTGGGTAAGAGAGATTAGAAATTCCAAATTGGCCTGAGACCAGGGCCTCTATCCTTACAGCAGTCACCTCCTGGTTGCTGGGATGACCCCAACCAGAAGCAGCTCGTGCAAGGAAAGGGTTTATTGTGGCTTACAGTTTGGGGAGGAGGTTTCATCACAGGGCAGGGTTAGGGGAAGCCAACAGCTAAGCAGGAATCACTTCTTTACAGCAACAGGAAGGAAGTAGTTTAAGTCCTGGGCTTGGAGCCCACCTCCAGAGACCACCTCCTCTAGGAAGGCTCCACCTCCCAAAGGCTCTGAAGCCTCTCAAACACGAGGCTTTTGGTGGTGTTTGCTACCACCTGCCATTTGCCATTGATGAGCTCTCTTTCTCTTCCTTGGGGCTGTTAGAGGGACAGAGCACAGTCTTTATGGCTTTCATTCTGTAAGGTGTGTGTAGTAAAAGTCATGCATTTTATTTTAATTTTTATTTAAAGCATGTAAGCTCTGTTGGACAGTTTACTTTTAAATTTTAGTTTGCGAGTACTGGAAAGTCAATTAAAAAGTTTTTAGAAGTTGTCATTTGATTAGAGATGGGGTCTATTGTGGCAGGCATTTTAAAATCCTCTGTGTATCAAGTGACCTTTAGAGGTCCTTACAATGAGCTTGAGTCAGGCTGTCATGAGATTCTGGCAGAAGTGTGACACAGTGAGAATGCAGTCTGAGTGGGCTCCCTTTTTTGTTTCTGTGCTTTGAAGCACAGTCTCACTCTAGCTCAGGCTGACCTGGAACTCACTGTTTAGCCAATTAGGCCTTTATCTTTTGTGATCCTTCTACCTCAGTATCCCAAGTGTTGGGGATTAAATGCATGTGCCACCATGCCTGGCTGGTTTTCTGTTTTTAAGCTGTTTGGAAACAATTTAGGGTCTTTGCATATTGATGTAGTTTAGGAGTGATGGATCTTAATCCTTTGGATTTACGTTTTTCATATTGGTGTTCATAGATGGTGAATCTTTAGGTTGGTGCTTAAGGAGGTGCATGTATTTGAAGTCAGGTACTTAACCAAGTTAAAGTTTTGTCTATTAAGCTGCAGTCCCAAAATTCAGATCATAATAAAATAAAACACAGGATATTTTTATTTTATTTCAGTGCAGCAGAGGAGATACTGAGACAGGAGGGATAGGATTCTAGGTTAGTATGGGGCTAGGTTAAAAAAAAAAGCTGAAACACTTGAGAGTCTGATATAGGAGGAAACAGGCCAGAGTAGAAATGGCCTAGGGGGTCGTTGAGAAAAATTGATCTATGCTATCCCACAGACCTTCCACAGCCCAGAATGGCAGGGCCAAAGGACTGTTTCCAGTGCTTGGGGAGGACAGCCATGGTGCATTGCCCTTGCAGTCGGGAGTGAGCAGATTCCATAGGAACCTGCATGAACAAACAACGTACGCGTGATACACACCTCCGTGAGCCACTGGAGATAAACACTGAGTAGGAGCAGAGTCTCCCAGCCTGCAGCAACACCACTGTGAGCTTTGTAAAACTTCAAAACAAAACACATAACATGGCCATGGGTTGTTTCTTGGCTTCTGCACACGGAACCTCTTTTTGAGATTCTTTAGGGGGAATTCTATCCCCCTCTCCATCACCTGCACTCTGTTGGAGTCTGTTTCTACTCAGAAGCTCAGCTATAGAGTGATGAAGCAATGGCAGAGGGATGAGGAGAATATGCCTCTGGTGGCAGTGGTCAAGCTACAATAGCTGTTTGTGACTGCCTACGGTTGCCTCCGGGCCAAATTTCTATTGCCTAGCTTTGCCTTATTCCTGACAATTTCCCAAACCTGTGAGCTACCCAAAAACTTCCCATGAATTTATATAAGTTACATTTTATAAAAGTTTCATATAAGTTAGTGAGAATCATTTTCTGTCCCATGAAACTTACTGATCCAGAAATTGGTATCAAGGATTATGCTGCAGGCTTGTCAAGCCAGAGGGCTTAATGGGAGAAATCTGGGGCCCACCATGTTGCCTCTATAGGGACAAGGACAATGATCATCCTCCTGGGACCTGAAAACAGGAGCCTGGGAGCCCATTTCTCACAATAGTGGTAGCATCTGTGGTCATGGGACAGAGTGCTCAAGGGAAAGGAGGACCCCGGGAGTACATGTCCATGGTGCCGGCCAATATTAATGAGAGGCTCTGCAGGCCCAGGGTCGCAGATTAAAAGAGTAATCTTAGGTTTAAATCCCTGAAAAGATATGTTAACACCTAGGAATGCTAAACAAATTTGCAGCCTTTGCAAAATGTACAATTTAGGGAATGGAAAGCAGCTCTGGGCTGGATGCTAAGGTTGGTGGTGTTACTTCATTGATTTCACAGCCTTTGCATACCTCTTGGAGGAAATTAAGGCACTGATAGGGTAAGCCTTGGGTTGGGGTAGACTAAGGGAACTCATGAGCCTTCGCATGCCAGCCCAAACATCTCTTCTCCACTGTTTACTGTTTTATTCTTGTTAAAAATATTATTACAGCTTACCAGAAGAGTTACCCTAAGAGAAGTCTGTTCTGCTTGTGGTCTGTACTGCAATATATCTCCCTTGATTGTAATATCTGACCTAGAATTCCTATTGGAGTCACAGAGAGTAAAGTCAGAGCTACAAGCAGAAGGCATATGTAATAAATGATTTGCCAGATGTTGCTAATTGATTCTTCCAAAGACTGGTGGAATATGTGTGGGAATACATGTTACAGGCTCTCAACAATGGGCAGAGGAACACAATTTCTGACCCGGTTGAAGTCACTGGTACCAACGCACCTGGAGGAGACATTCTATTCTGAGCTCAGCGCAGCTGGGGGTGCACCCCATTGTTTGCTCAGCTGGTTAACAAAAACTGGGATTCTGTGGTAGCCAGGGCTCAACAGAGTTTCCTTGACATCTGACAGGTGGGAATGTTGGAGTGTATTTATCATGAACAACTTGTTCTCTTGTTTCTTGGGAAAGAACAAAAGAGATCCTCTTTGCCACAGTCTTGAGAAATTCCTTCTCAAAGGGAATACCAGCACCTATTATTTGGAGGCTGTGGGTACTGGGGAAGATACTCAGTATCTTGGAGAGGTACTCAGGGCTTCCAGGGATGCCAGGGAGTAGGTGTCTCAGGGCCTCAGGGCCCATGCAGCAGCTCTTCAGTGGCAGAGATGGAGATTGAACAAAGACTCCTTCCTGTCCCCTCCCACTGATTTTAATCCAGCCAGTGAGATTTTTCCTATCCAGAATTTTGAATCCTGAACAAATAAAACAAGATGAAAGAGTAAGATTATACCAGACACCTTAAGATACTCAACTGTACTTAACTCCCAATTTTTAAAATATTTTACAAAGCTAAATGTCAACCAATCATTACTTGCCCTCAAACTTCACAGCCCCCCATTCCAACTCAGACACTAGGATCCCATCATCCTGTCCTTGACTTAGTTCCTTACTGTGCCTGGATGACCCCTCCTTGTGGTGCTGTTTACCTAAAACCTCTCTGCTCTGCATGGCTGATTCTACGCATCCTATAGGTTGTAGGAAAAATACTCTGACTTAATTAGGTCTTTACGCTTAATGCTCAGTTTATATTTCTCTATAGCTCCTATCATGATGCTCATTCCATCCTAAGTTTTCTGTGTGTTGTGTCCATCTGCGTAGGCTCCTGGGCATTTTACAAGAGGAGGGGTCTCTGTATGTACTGTTGTGATTGTAGTTTTCAATGTATAATAAGAACTTTTCTGTGTTGATAGTACAAATCTACATGACACTCTAATGACACTGCAGTGTTCTGCAATACAGAATGTGGCAATAATAATGGTAGTTTTTATTTGAACATGACTCGGGGCTGGAGAGTTGGCTCAGTGGTAAAGTCGCTTACAGCAAACCTTAACAAGCCAGTTTCAATTCCCCAGTACCCATGAAAAGCTAGATGTACAAAGTGGCACATGCATCTGGAGTCTATTTACAGCAGCTAGAGGCATACTGTTTGTCTGTCTCTCTTCTATCTCTCTCTGCTTGCAAGTAAATAAATAAGTTAAAAAAAAAAAACATGCATTTGCTTGAACATGGCTCCCTGCCAGGTCGTCTCACTCAGGATATATGTGCACAATTTGCTTAATCTGCCCAACACTGACACTGTGCAGACATTTATATTTCAACTTTACAAATGTCAGGTTGGAGTCTCAGTCTTAAGACCACTGTCCCTGCAGTCAGGACCTGGGCTTGCACAATTTCATTGCTGTTCCTACGCTTCTGGATTCTGCCATTGTGTGCTAGCTTACAGTTCACAGAAAGTTCCATTTTTTATCTATCTATCTATTATCTAACTATCTATCTATCTATCTACTTATCTGCATGTGTTTGTGAATGTGTGTGGGGGGATGTTGGACAAATTTCTATCACGCATTATGTAGTGGCTGGGGAATTGTACCCAGGCTGGTAGGCTTTGCAAGTAAGCTCCTTTAACCACTTCCCCAGCCCTCCATATTTTTAAACCTCTATCCCTATTCACACAAGTTTAGGTTGTCTCTAACTTTGGACAGTTGTGAGAAAAATAATAAATAAGTTCTTAAATAATAAGAAATCAAACAACCCAATTAAAAAAATGGGCTATGGAACTAAATAGAGAGTTCTCAAAAGAAGAAACACAGATGGCATCTAAACATCTAAAAACATGTTCAACATCCCTAGTCATCAGGGAAATGCAGATTAAAACTATTTGAGATTCCATCTCACTCCTGTCATGAAAATGAATGAACATAAATTCTGGTGAGGATGAGGAAAAAGAGGAACCCTTCTACACTGTAGGTGGGAATGTAATCTGGACCAGCCATTGTGGAAGTCAGTGTGGAGGTTCCTGAGACAGGTCATATCTACCATATGACCCAGCTATAGCACTCCTAGGACTCATCTCACTACTTTAGAGATACTTGCTTAACCATGTTTATTGCTGCTCTATCCACAACAGCTAGGAAATGGAACCAGCCTAAATGTCCCTCAACTAATGAATGGATGTAGCAGATAGATTCAGGTTCACTGAGATAAACTTCAAGACCAGGCACAGTTATGGAGGAAGGGATTTATTGAAGCTTACAGATCCAGGGGAAGTTCCATAATGGCAGAAGAAGCTGGCCTGCCTTCACAGGCCCAAGCAGACAGAGAGAAGCACAAGCCTAAAAAAACCACACAGTACAGCACACTTCAGGAACTCCTGCTAGGCACACTTTGTATATCTTTAGATTGAAATCTGAAACCCACCACCACACCTTAAGATCCACAGTGACACTGCCTCCAGCCAGGTGGCTGCAGATGCAAACTACAAACAATAAAGAACTGAATATATTGGGCGCCATCTATTCAAACCACCACATTCCATTCCTGGCCCCCAATAGATTTAAAACCATCACACATTGTAAATTGTACTCAGTTCAATTTCAAAGATCCCCATAGTCTTGACCAATTTAAGATAGTAAATCCTGTAAAATCAAACAAGTTAAATACTTCCAACATATAAAGGCACAGAGTAAACATTTTCAACTGGTATAAGGCATAGCAAGGAGAGACTAAAACAATGCAAACTCAACCACCATCAAAGAAACATCAAACTTCTGCAGTTCAAGTTCAATACAACCAGGGACTGACAGTCTGCAGATTTTCCAATTTTGTCCCCCCCAGCTGGGCAGAGTAGCCAGGGAACACTTCCATCTTAGGCCAACAGTGCACTCTATGGTAGCCTTGCATTGTCCTGTTATATACAAAACATCTTCAGGTCTTCGTGCAAACCACAGTCCATCTTCCAAAGGCTCTTTCAGACTATCAGGGCGTCAGGACCTGCCTCATGCGGCATCTCAGCAGCAGCTCCTGGAACTCTGTGCAATTCACAACCACTCCATTCATTTTTCATGCTTCTGAAACCAATACCAGCTGTGCAGGACACAGCCATATTCTTAATTCAGGGACAAAACAAATCATAGCCTTGAAAAGCAGGTTCCTTCTCCAGTCAACTCTTTCCAAAAGTGTTTGCATTTCTATGGTAGTCTTTCCTCAGGCATCCTTTCCATGGTAAAGCAATTGGACCATCTTCCTTTAAGATTGCTAATATGTTTGACAATAGCAGGTTTAGTAACCTATAACCAGTCTCAGTGCCTGTAATTTTAACCTGCTTGAGGTTTTCCAGCTTAAAATCTTAAATCTCTCAGCCCAATATCTCTAGCCAAGCACATCAGTCCATAACAAATGTAACCTTGATCAAACTCTCTGGGCCTCAGCAGCAGAATGCAGCCAGCCCTTATGCCAGTAGCCCAGTTCCAACAAAGTCCTCTGCAGTCTTTCCTTACCCTTAAAAAGTTCATAAGCCAAGCCTCGAAGTTCAATGTTGTCTACACTTAGAATTCTCAAACTCTCATCATAATAGTCCATAAAACTTGGCTTACCACTCCAGAACGCATCTTCATTTGCAAGCACCAACTCCATGCCCATTTCTCCAAAACAAAGGTTCCAAAAGATCAACATCCACATGGTCAGGTTCATCTCACCCCACTCCTGGTACCAACTTTTGTAGCAGACAGATTCAGGTTCGCTGAAATAAACTTCCAGACCAGTCACAGTTATGGAGGAAGGGATTTATTGAAGCTTACAGATCCAGGGGAAGTTCCATAATGGCAGAAGAAGCTGGTCTGCCTTCACAGGCCCAAGCAGACAGAGAGAAGCACAAGCCTAAAAAAACCACACAGTACAGCACACTTCAGGAACTCCTGCTAGGCACACTTTGCATATCTTTAGATTGAAATCTGAAACCCACCACCACACCTTAAGATCCACAGTGACACTGCCTCCAGCCAGGTGGCTGCAGATGCAAACTACAAACAATAAAAAACTGAATATATTGGGGGCCATTTATTCAAACCACCACAGTGGATAATGAAGATGTGGCACATTACACAATAGAGTTCTACTCAGCAGTAAAGAAAAGTGAGGTTATGAAATTTGCAGGAAAATGGATGGATCTGGAAAGGATTATACTAAGTGAAGTAACCCAGACCCAGAAAAACAAACGTTTCATGTTCTCTCTCATATGTGGATCTTAGCTAAAAAAGACTGGACTTCTGTGGAAGTAGGAAGAAAACTCAATAGCATAGGCCAGTAAGCTAGAAAGGAGATATAAAGGGAATAGAAAGGAAGGGGGGGACCTAATAGGATGGTATTTTCTATGTGTAAGTAGAACAGATTAATGGGGTGAAAAGGTATAACTGAGGTCAGGGGAAGAGATTTAGTAAGGAAAGGTGGAGGGAGGGCTAATCAAAATCTAAGAGGATATAAATAAGTCATATGGAAACCTACCTTTTTGGACAATGGAACACACAGGAGCCACAGATTGTTACTAGAAAATTTTCAGTGGCGTGGATGGGATACCTTCCAGTGTGCTATTGGTCAGGGAGGTCCATGATGCCCCCAAAACATTACAGGCCATTACTGAGGCCCTTGGTTTCCCCCCAGGAATAGATGGTAAGACCATACTGCTAAAGACTCCACATACTTGGGCTGCAAGGTCACTGAGAAACCCTGCTGTAACTGAGCTGAAAACCTTCTCCATGTAGACCAGCTGACAGAAAGCTGGAAAAAGCTACACTGCATGAAGTTCAATGGGAGAGAGAGAAATAACCGGTGAAGATACTCAACAAGCCTTATTTTTGGCCAGCCAGGCCAAATGAGCCAATGGGTGCAATAGTGGCATGTCTGTTATAGGGGAAACCAACCGCCCTCTAATTTGGATGGAGCCCTGCTCCATGGGAGGAACTGATATTGAAAACCTACAATGGGGTAGTCATGAGCCCTAGGAGTGTAACATCTGCTGCTGTCTGGCTAAAAGTATATACTATGCTCACCATAGTGCCTAGTAAGCACTTCTCTTAATGTTCATATCCATATATTAATGCTACTCTCACTTTTGGTAGAGAACCTTCTCTTTTCAGATGACAGTAACCTTGGGATGACTCAGGAGGCACCAGGTTGCTGAGAAGAAGTGACAGAGGAGTGCTCAGCACTGCAATATCTCTATCATGCCTTCCAAGGCTCAGGGTCCATTGCGGAAGAGGTGGCAGAAGAATGTAAGAGTCAAAGGAAGGGTAGGACTCCTTACAATGTGCTCCTCCAGACACAAAATGGCCTGGATCACCATGACCTCCCAGTGCCTGACACTACCTACACAAGACAATCATAACAGGAAGAAAAGATTATGACATCAAAATAAAAGAGAGACTGATTGAGAGGGGTAGGGGATATGATGGAGAGTGGAGTTTCAAAGGGGAAAGTGGGGGAAGGGAGGGAATTACCATGGGACATTGTTTACAATTATAGAAGTTGTCAATAAAAACTATATTAAAAAATGTTTTGAACAATTTCCCACTAGAATGAACATTTTCCATCAGCAGCACAAGAATGTTCTTGCCCATACCTTTGTATATTTTATGTCTTGAAGTTTAATAGGAGAAATAGGATTGGCAAAGTTCACAAAATATAGGATGTCAGATTTAATTTGTATTTCAGACATGTAACAATTTTTAGGATAAGTATGCCCCATGCAATATTTGAGATGTTTTTCTATGTAGGATAAGTTCCATATGACATTTGCGACTTGTATTGAAAATGTTCATGTTTATCTGTAATGACAATTTTACTTCAAATTCTGATTTAACTGAACATGCTGTGTTTATCTGGTAATGTTCAGAAGAAAAGAGTACTCCATTTAAATTTCAGCCCACCTTTTCATAATTAGTCATTGCAAAATAATTGATGAAGTAATAGCTAAGTTTTGGACACTATAACTGTTAAGTAAAACACAAGGCAAGGTGGCAAGGACAGATCAAGACATGCATATGGTTTCAGTGGCAGGTATCTTGTGTTAGGCAGGGGAGGCAGAGAAGGATTCCTGAAAGACTCTTAAAGGGTGAATAGAATTTAGCTACATGAAGGGGTATTCAATTGTTTCTTGCTCATGAGAGTCCATAACCAAATAGTTACAGCCAGCATGGTAACATATGGGAGTCCATAGCCAAACACAGTGTAGTTACATAGGTGATCCATAAAGTTGCTGCTGCTGTAGCCTGGAGAGTGAAGTAGAAATTGGTAAGAAAGGAGGAGCTTGGTAGTCAAGGTAAGGGCTGGACCGAGGATTTGTTTCATATCCAGAATTATTCAGCAGAACAAGATTTTAAGAGACAGTGTGAGGACGTTTTCACTTCTGTCCTGATAAGCCACCACCTGTCTTAGCTGTCTCACTTTGTGTTCACTGCTCCACAACCCTTTTCCATCCACCCTATTGATAGTGTAGATGCTTTTCATGAGATGAGCTCTGAGACCCTGAAGTTGCTTTGTCCAAACACTTATTCTATCTTTGTTTCAGAAAATGCCTGTTCACTACCCTCCACACTAGCCTTCCTTCCATACTTCTGTGTCTCCATATTCCAATTCTATTTGCTTTCCTGGTGTTAGGTGGTTTCATCAATGGGTGATATGTCAGAGATGCCCAAGCAGCTCATGTTATCTCCTGCTAGACCATGTTTTGTCCTCTATGAACCCTAGATGATCTCCAGGGGCCAGGCTCTACCTTCAGTGGCTTCCCTGGTGCTCAGAACCCTCAGTTAACTCTGAGGCTGAGCAGTGAGCTCACTCTTTTAGATACTTGCTGTTGTGCCCCACCAGTCTTCTGGCAGAGGCTGATTTCTGCTTTAGGTACTGTACGGTGAGAAAAACTGCTGGTGATTTCTCACAATAGAATCTCAGCAGCAGACATGATCCTCCTCACCCCAAGAAAACCCTATTTGGGATGTCTCATGGCTACTGACTATCACACTCAAGCCACAGAGTTGCTGGCATACATTAATTCATTCGGCCTTTGGGCTTGCTTAAGGTTTAAGTTAGGAAAATCTTCCTTCATTCTCAATTTCTTTTTAAATATTTTATTTATTTATTATTTGAGAGAGACAGAAATTGAGGCAGATAGATAAAGAGAGACAGAGAATAGGTGTACCAGGGTCTCCAGCCACTACACATGAAATCAAGACACATGTGCCATCTTGTGCATCTGGCTTACATGCGTACTAGGGAATCGAACCTGGGTCCCTAGGCTTTACTGGCTAGCCCCTGAACCACTAAGCTATCACTCCAGCCCTCATTCTCAATTTCTCATTCCCAGAGAACAGGTATATCATGGTTATCTTCAGTTTGCTCTGGCTGCTAACCTTTCCTTACCATGGATAACTTGGCTCTGTTTGTTGTGTTATAAATCCATGACCTACACTGCACTCCAGGAGCTCCACTCTCAGTGTTCTGCCGGGATCTTCAGCTCTGGAATGGGTTTCTGTCCTGGCCTATGTTTCTCTAGGGCCATGAGTTTCTATGAATTAATTCTGAAAACTTTGAAGTCGAGGAAACCTGGTTTGGAATTGCAATTGAGTGGACTTTTATTTTGCTTTTAACTTACCCCGCCCAGCTATCCTGTGACCACTAGATTAGCGCTGTCTATTGATGAATGAAAAATGAGGGTTAAATAATTACCTCAAAATTGCCCAGGTAGTACATGAGGGTCCCTGGACTCACATTCTGGTTACTATGCCCCTGGCTTCTTTGCAAGTACAGTCAGGACCAGTGCAAGTCACTTCAGGTTTATGAATTACCACCTCCCTCTTCCTAATAGGTTAATAAGAGTGGCAATTAAACCAATTTATGAAAATCAGGCATTTAGCACAGGACTTAACAGTAACTATATAAGAAATACTACTGTTCCTCCTGGAAGTGTCCATTTGGTTAGTAAGTCCGTTCCTTTAGTCGGTAAGAGCTCCTCAGAAGACAGGCACAGTAGGGCTTTCTTTCACCCGGCCAGAATGGGCATCCCAGAAAGACCTTCCTCCAAGAATGACCTTAGCCAGCTTCTGGTGTTCAGGAGACCAGGTCTTCACCAGCCAGGGATCCCGGAGAGAGGTGACTTCTAATGAGCTTAGCAACACAACTATTTGTGAGAAAAGTTCTTTGAGGGGATAAATCTACTTTTTTGTATTCCTTATCTCTCACCCCATCGAGGTATGCTTATAGCCTGACTCAGAATTATGAGGACATAAATCTCTATCACAAATTTATTTCCATAGTTTATCAGCTCCTGTTGTTCAATAACCAAGTAGTTAATTTTAAAATGAAGTGGGGCTGTTTTCATTAATACCTTTGCATTAAGTACCTATCAAAACACCCAAAGACCATCCCATGTTGCCAAAGTACTGAATCAATAAATATCCCTAATCTTGGTTTATCTCTGGCAAATAAAAGATGGTAGACTCATCCCCTGCTTTAATAATATTCACCCATTTTCAACTTTGCCGTGGCATCTGGAACACTGACATCTAAGGACCAGATTAAATAGCTAGGCCAGCCTATCACATGAATTTAAAAGGCTGTTACATGGCATCTAAGCAATGCTTTTAGGGCACTGTGGTTATGACTACATGCCTAAAATGTAGATGGGACATTTCTGGGATCATTGGTAACAAAAGCTTTTGGGTTTAAAGGCTTTGGGAAAAGCAAATTTTCTTTACCTGACAGAGTGACAGAGTCCAGAGTCCAGGTTGGTTGGTTGTCTGAACAATGGTAACATAGAGTTCACATTTCTAATGGGCTGTTTTGATAACTCTGGAGCCACAACAGGGCTTCACATAGTATTCTATTGCTAGTCCCCTAAAGCATAACTGCACACCTCCTGCAGAACTGTTAGGATTTCTCATTTTGCCCAGCAACCAACCCTGCCTGCCTACTTCATCTTATTCATTTCTTCCTCAGTCATTCATTTTGGGCCTACTGAGTGCTAAATACTGCCCTATGCTGTGGGTATGGAACCTGCCTCCTCTGCTGCCTTCTCTCCATGTGGCAACATCATTTATGCAAAAATGCTCAGGAGGTGATGAAAAATTGGCCTTTTAAAAATAATTATTTTATTTATTTATTTGAAAGAGAGAGAGAGAGAATGGGTACACCAGGGCCTTTAGCCACTGCCAAAAAGCTCCAGACACATGCACCACCTTGTGCATCTGGGTCCTTACATGGGTCCTGGGAAATCGAACCTGGTCCTTTGGCTTTGCAGGCAAGTGCCTTAACCACTAGGCAATCTTTCCAGCCCTGGCCTTTTAAAAAAAAAAAAAAGAAAGGAAAATAGCACTGACAAGAAATTCAGATGGTGCATTAAAGTTTCTTTTTTATTACTTTCTTCCCTCTTCTTGCTTAAATAATATGTTCATTGTGGCAAAAATTAGAAACTGTAGGTAAGCAAAAAGAATAATTAGCTCCTTGACCTAACCACCCAGAGTGCACCCCATTAACCTTTGCCTCCCACACACAGGCTCACTTTTCTTTTTTACATCTGTTCACTGCCTTCTCTTAAAGCATAATTATCCTTTGTAAAATTGTCTGCCTTTCATTTACTCAGATTACGCTCTCCTGCCCCACAATTCAATCAATATACTTCCATAAATAATGGTTTCATACTATGTCTGTGCACATAGCACTTTAAG
The DNA here is from genome assembly GCA_036346955.1 of Dipus sagitta. Taxonomy (NCBI): domain Eukaryota; kingdom Metazoa; phylum Chordata; class Mammalia; order Rodentia; family Dipodidae; genus Dipus; species Dipus sagitta. Next base: position 80,547,949 of record CM070773.1, read on the forward strand.
GTCATACACTACTTGGGTAGATGAGGCTCCACATTTTTGAATATTGATTTTATTATAAACAATATAATACTTTTGTTTACCTATTGTCATCATTACTATGTATACCCCTAATTATTTCCCAGGATAAATTCTGGTACACATCCTTACTTACTGGTACACAGATTACCGTGCACACTCCAGACTACTCTTTATCACTTGTCTTCTCTTTCTCTATGGGATTTCCCACATCAGCTATGGTTTGCCTATGGTTGTATCCCAAGGGTTTATATGTTGGGATCCTCGGTGTTGTGGACGTTTAAAAGGTGGAGAGAGGGCTTAGCTGTTAAGGCACTTGCATGTGAAGCCTAAGGACCCATGTTCAACTCTCCAGATCCTACATAAGCCAGATACACAAAGCTAGGCAAGCACAAGGTTGCACATGCCCAGTAGGTGGCACAACCATCTGAAGTTCCATTACAGTAGCTGAGGCCCTGGCATGCCAATTCTCTCTTGTCTCTTTCTTTCACTCTCTGCAAAGATTAAAAATAAAAGTTTACAAAAAGGTGGAGATGGCTGGAGGGATGGCTTAGTGGTTAAGGTGCTTGACTGCAAAGCCAAAGGACCCAGGTTCGATTCCCCAGGACCCACGTAAGCAAGATGCACAAGGTGGCGCATGGGTCTGAAGTTCATTTGCAGCAGCTGGAGGCCCTGGAGGGCCCACTGTCCTTCTCTCTCATTCTCCCTCTGTTTCCCAAATAAATAAATAATAATAATAAAATAAAATGAAAAACAAAATGTCACACTATATTTTAAAAGAATGGGTTGAGAGATGTAGTGAATTCCAGGTCAGCCTGGACTAGAGTGAGACCCTACCTTGAGGAAAAAAAAAAAAGGTGGAAAGTAGCCCAGCAGTTAAAGGCATCGCTTGCAAACTCTGCTGGCCCAGGTTTGATTCCCCAGGCCAGTAGCTATATAAAGCCAGGTGCACAAAGTGATACATGTGTCCAGTGTTTGTTTGCAGTTGCAAGAGGCCCTGACACACTCATACTTTCCTTTTCTCTCCCCCACTTCTTTCTCATAAACAAGCAAAATAATTTTTTTTTTAAATAAAAGGTGTTCTAGTAGGAAGTCCCTAAACTATTGGGGTACCTTAGAAAGGAGTGAGTTATTATCTTGAAAAGTGGATCATTAGAAAAGCCTGAACCTGGCTTTCTGCCTGGCAGTGTGTTCACTCCTGCTCTCCAGGCTCCAACCATATGTTGTTAGGTCCTCACCAGATGCTAAACTGACAGGGCCACCTGATCTAGAACTTTCAGCTCCATCACTGTGCGCTCAACAACTCACTTTTTTGTAAATACTCAGCTTCTTACATTTTGATGCAATAACAAAAATTGGATTAATATAGCAACATTTAAGATGCATCTTTCTTTCTTTCCTTTTTTTTTGAGATGAAGTTTTACTATATAGCCCAGGATGGCCTCTAGCCTCCCATCCTTCTGCCTCTGCTTTCTAAGTCCTAGGGTTAGGTATGCCCCATGATGCTAGCTCTAAAAAGGTTATTAATTTTTTCCTTGATTTTTGTTATGGACTGAATCCTCATCCCCTTTGTGTGTCTGGCTTACATGGGATCTGGAGAGTCGAACATTGGTCCTTAGGCTTCTCAAGCAAGCACCTTAACATTTAAGCCATCTCTCTAGCCCTGTTTTTCTTCTTTTAATGTAGCCCATGCTGGCATTGAGCTTGCAATCCTCCTGCATCATACTTCCAAGTAGCTAGGATTATGACAGTAGTCTGTAGTTTTCCCCCCCCCCCTGTGGTAGAACTGCAAACCCAGAAAATCAATACAACCTTTATTGTTCCTCCTATGGCAGTATACAATCTAACTTGATGAGCAAATTTGCTGTCACATAGTTCATTCTCTTGCCACATCTCACTCTATATCCCACCACAACCCAATTCTGTTATGGAAGACAGCTTCTATCAAGGTTACTAATAATCTCCATGACACCCACACATAGAGCACCATGTATAATGCATCAGACACATAAGTCAGCTTTCCCTCTCTGGGACAAGATACCTGAGAAGGTCAACTTAACAGGAGGTAAGATATATCTTGATTCACAGTTTCTGGGTCTGTGGTAGGGCAGAGTATCATTGCACAAGGACATGTTGGACAAAGCTGGTCACCTATGACAGCTATGGAGGGGAGCATGCACCAAGAATAAGATGTACCCTTGAAAGGTGTGCCCCAATGGCTCACCTCTTCCAATTAGGCCCTATCTTCTAAGGTTTCTACCACCTCCCAGTAGTGACACTAGCTATGACCAAGCCTTCAAATTATGAGCTGAGAGACATTTCAGGTCTTAATCACAACCTCATATAAAAGTAGGTGTTGCTATTATAATTATTTGAGTAAGATTATTATTCTGTATATATATTTCTTCCTTTTTAGGTAACCATTATAACCATTCCTCCTTCAACTTTATGTTCAGGGTGTTGGAGACACCTGGGTAGTTCATTGGTCTTCCTGACCTTCCTTTCAGCTTCAAAAGACTCTGATGCAGAACCTGGTTTTGGATGGTGTCTTGATCTCTATGTGTATCCCCTGGATGTGACCCTGGTAACTGCCTTGCCTCCCCACCACACACGTCATTTTTACCTTCACTCTCTCATGTTTCAGGTAGGTCATGAAGGCCTCCTCCTCCTTCTACTTAGGGACTATCAATAGCTCTATTACCATAGCCATAGATTTGGCAACTGCTGTCTCTTTCTGCTCCAAAGTTGCCATGTCTACTGGGCCAAATCATTCTCCACTTCCAGATGACATCATGTTATGCCCAAGGGAAATGTCCAATATAACAACATCCATCAATGCATCAATAGTAGGTTCTTCTCTAGAGTATATAGTCTCCCAGCCATAGACTTTTGACATCATTTTAAGTGCTATACATGAATGAATCCCCTCTTGAAGAGTGGACTTCAAATCCAACTAGAGAGCGGTCAGTTACCCTTGTAACAGTCATGCCACTATTGCATAGAAGGCATGTTTTACCTGGTGGGTCAGTATTGTATGCAGGATTCATTACTGGGTAATCTTGTTGATGACTTTTCTCTGCCAGCTGTCTGCCCAAGCTCAGCTCTTAATCTGCACATTGTAACCTGACACAATTACACACAGGCCCCTGTCATTTGTATTGCCACTGCTCCCAGGGTTTTTCATATCATTCTAGAACCCAGGGATTTCTCTCTCTTGTGAGCTCAGTGACATAGTTAATTTTTCTAAATGTATATTTCCCAGTATCTTCCATTGTAAAAGATGTGTACATTTCAGGATAGCCTAGTCTTTCTTTAATGCCATCCCTATATTGATTTTTTAAACTGTGAAACAGAACACACCCACAAGGGTAAGTGTAATAAACACCCTCATCTGACTGATTTATGAAACCTCACTAATCCTGTTAACATGGTGAATTGCTTTGATTTTTAAAAATAGTTTATTTTTATTTATTTATTTGACAGAGAGAAGGGGGCAGAGAATGGGCATGCCAGGGCCTCCAACCACTGTAAACACATGTGCCACTACCTTGTGCATCTGGCTAATGTGGGTCCGGGGAATTGAACCTGGGTCATTTGGCTTTTCGGGCAAATGCCTTAACAGCTAAGCCATCCTTCCAGCCCCGTTGCTTTGATTTTTGAATGTTAAATTAACCTCATGTTACTGGAATTAAACCAACCTGCTTGTGCTGTGCATGCTTTTACAATAGAACTGGATTTGCTGATAATACTTTGTTTAGGATTTTTGCATCTATACTCAGGAATGAAATCAAACTGTGATTTCTTCTTTTCTCCTATGTCCTTTGCAAAGCCAGATAAACTGGCTAGAGAAGGATTTCTCTTTTTCTATCTTTAAAGGGTTTTGAGCTGTTTGTACCATCTTTCTTAAGTGCCTGGTGGTGACAGAGACCACTGAAGCTAGTAAAACCTGAAGTTTACTTGGTAGAAAAGTTTTAAAATTTCTTTTGATGGGCGTGGTGGCACACACCTTTAATACCAGCACTCAGGAGGCAGAGGTAGGAGGTTATCATGAGTTCAAGGCCACCCTGAGAATACATAGTGAATTCCAGGTCAGCCTGGGCTATGGTGAAACCCTACCTTGAAAATCAACCAAACAAAAATTTCTTTCATTGTGCTAGGACAGTTCAAATTTTCTATTTGGTCTGTCAAGATTTCTTTCCCCATGTGCATGTGTTTTTGTGTGTAACGTGGTGTGTGTGGTGTGGTATGTGTGGTGTATGCACACGTATGTGTTCTTGTAGTACCCTGTATGCTCATCTGTGGCGTGGTATGCTCACCTGCCATGGCCAGAGTGGAATATAAGGTGTCCCGCTCCTTTGCTTTTCTGCCCATTCTTATTTGAGCCAGAGACTATCTCACTGATTTTTAAGCTTGCTAGTTTCATCTTTATTTTAATTTTACTTTTTTTTTTCAGGAACTCTGATGGTTCTCAGGTCTCTGCCTCCTATGGGAAAAATGCATGTGGTCATGCCCAGATGTTTATTTCATGTGGGTTCTGGGGATCAAACTCAAATAGTCTCTCAGGCCTCCTCAGGCCCTCATGCTTACATAGTAACTGCTCTTAACTGATGAGCCATCTCTCTAGCCCTCTGTCTGGATATTTAAGAAATTTGTCTATCTAACCAATATTTTCTAGCTTATTGGTATAGAGCTAGTTCATAAACTTCTAATTTTACTATCTTTAATGAGCATCACATCTGTAGTTATGTCTCCTTTTTCATTCCTGATGTTGCATTTGTGCATTGAATGATCATTTGTGGATCATTATCCTTGGGGAGGAGGAAACTGCAGTGTTTGTTTTAAGGCTCCAATTTGTAGCTTTGCTAACCCCTCTTGTGTGTGTGTTTTGTCCCTCATTATCTTCTCTCTTTATCTTGTTTCTTTCTAACATTAGGTCTGTCAATCTAGCAGCATGGTGCATCTGTGCCTTTATCTAGGCTTTGTTTAATTTTTTCATTGATGTTTTATAGTTCCCATCACACATGTACTGAATATATCTTATTAGATTTTATATATTTGGGGTGCTAATGTAATTCATACTTTTTAATTTGGATTTCAGCTGTTCATTACTACTACATAGAAGTAGAATTGAGTTTTGTGTGCTGACAGTGTTTGCTATTGTGGAATGAGCATGTGTGGTCTCCCTTCCTCTGAATTCATGTGGTGAAACTCTAATAGCCAGTGTGGTGATGTCTGGATACATAGACTTTGAGAAGCAATTAGAATTAGATGTGGAGCCTTCATGATGGGATCAGTGCATCTATAAGAAGAGACAGCAGAGAGCTTGCTCACTCTTTCCATGGCACACACCAACCAAACATCATGGCAAGCACAGAGTGAAATGATGAGGCCTGCAAGTGGAGAGAACCCTCAATATGAAACCAACATGCTGGTAAGGTGCCTAGATTTTGGGTGTCCAAACCTCCATACCTGTGGGAAATAAATTTCTACTGTTCAAGCCACTTGGCTATGGTATTTTGTCATGAAAATGGCAGGCTAATGAAACTTTCTTCTTATTTATTACTTCTAGGATTCATCTCCCACCCTTTCCCCAGAACCTCTTCTCACCTTGTCCCACTTCTACTTTGGTAATTTTTTTTGGTGACCTACTGAGTCTAGTTAGGGTTGCAAGCATGAACACAGGCTATTTACTGGAGCATGAGCTGCTTATCAGTAGCTACATCACTAAGGAAACTATCTCCTCCTACCCCAGCAACAATTAACTGCCAATAGTGCCTCATGAGTTCTTCCTCCATTCATGGCAGAATGTTGATGGGCTCAATTCTGCACAGATCTTGTGCAAATAATGACAGCTGCTGTGAGCTCATGAATGCATTGGCCAAGTCATGTTCAGAAGACAGCATTCCACAACACTCTTCCCTATTCCCTGGATCTTGCATTCATGCTTCCTCTTGTGTCTCAGTGGCCCTTGAGTCTTGAAGGGCGTGACATATGTGTCACATTTAGCACTGAGCACTAAACAGTCACTTACCCTGCTCACTATAAAAGAACAAACATCCCGGTTCTTGCTTCCATTGCTGCTAGTCTGGACCAATCACCCCTGCTAGCACTGTAACTCCTTGCTTAGCCTGGTTACTCAATGGCATCAGGAGCTGAAAGCGGCCAGGGGGAAGTCTTAGCTTCCAGTTCAAGGGAATGTTTTCTGTGCCTCTTAGTAGAAGCACTCTCTGTTCTGGAACCAAGATTTCTAGGCCAGCAGAGCACAACATTGCAGGGACAGGAAGCAAAAATATGGCTAGTGGGTCACTTGGGTTGATGGTGAGTAGTTCTATTTCCATTTCTATCTCTTAATTCCTGGACCAATGAATCCAGTATGTAGAGAAACAGTACCACATAGTGGATGCTGATTCCGAGAATATATAGCCTTCTGGAGAATCCTACCCCAGCCCTTTGGGCTGTTGTCACCTAGTTGGTGCTGTAACTGTGTCTTTACAAGGCCATTCCACTATCTATGAAGCCAGCTGCTTCAGGTTGGTGGGAAGCATGGTAAATCCAAAGAATTTCATGACCATGAGCCCACTGCCCACTTGTTTGGCTGTGAAGTGAGTTCCTTAGTCAGAAGCAATGTTGTGTGGAATACCATGATGATGGATAAGGCATGATGGTGGTAAGTCCATGAATGGTAGTTTTGGCAGAAGCATTATGTACAGAAGAGGCAAATTTATACTCAGAATCAGTATCTATTCCAGCAAAGACAAAAAACTGCCCTTTCCATGATGGAAGTAGTCCAGTGTAATCACCCTGCCACCAAGTTGCAGTCTCTGCTGCTGACAGGGCTTTGGAACTTAGCAGTGCCTGTAGCTAGGTCAGCCTTGTTGAGTGGAAGTTCATGTTGTAGCTCATGCATAACCTCCATCTATTCCACCATGGCCGCTTTCTTCATGGAAATGTTGGGCAATGACAGGAGTGGCTGAGGAAAGAGGTTGACCACGATCCACAGAATAGGTCATCCTATCTAACTTGGTTATTAAAGTCATTCTCTGCTGATGTCACCTTTTGATGGGTATTTGCATGGGATACAAGTATCATCCTATTCTTTGCCTATTTGGAAAGATCTGTCCATATACTCCTTCCACCAGTGCTTTTTCACAAAGTTTCCAACTGTGCTCCTTCTAAGTCTCTGATTATGCACTGCACAAAGTTCTGCCCATTGTGAAGATTTCTCTTCACCACTGTCTTTCAGGGTTGTCCCAGAAAGTGGCAGAAATTCTTTATCTGCCCACTTCTGGCTGATGTCTGCATAGCATGCAGAACCATCTGTAAACTAGTTTCAGTCTTCTCTTCCTCAGTCAATTGATCCCATGATGGCATAGATGCATGTTTGTTGACAGAAGGCATTGTAACGGGGCCATAGGCATTTGGCCAACATAACAGTTACCTTCTATATGGCTGGGACAAAACACCTGACCAAAAGCAGCTTATTGGAGGAAAGGGCTTATGTCAGGCTTAGAGTTTTGAGAATAAGTCTCATCATGGTGGAGAAAGCATGGCTGAACAGAAAGGTGGCTTATATCTTCTCATATATCTACATGGAAGTAGTCTAAGTGCTAGGTTTGGAGCTGTGCTTTAAACCTCAAGGCCTGTCCCATTGTCACATCTCCTCCAGCAAGTCTCCACATCCTCAACTGTCAGTAGCTGGGGATTGAGTATAAGGCTTAATCATAAACACATAATTCATCCTAGAATCTCTGATGTATGAGCACATATCTATAAACTCAGCCTGATTTATGTTCCTTCCTCTATCATTACACACTCTTAAATTTCACTCCCACACATGTTCCCCAGACTTTTGCTTGAATGGTTAGAAAGTGTGTGAAGTTCCTTAGGGATGTATCACATTTCCTTATACATCACACCTTCTTCCCCACCTCTAGGACCTGCTTAGCCTGGAGTCTGGTTATAGTTGTAGAGGATAAGATCAGCATGGGGGGGCACTGAGGGACATCAACATTGTCTTGCTCCATAGACAGCACAGGACTAATTCCATCAGAGAAGAGTAGAAAGGGTAATACTGGGGGGAGGGGCAGCATGAAAGTGTGGATACATCTGCTGCTAAGGGTGGAGAGGATACTTCTGAAGGCCAAATGAACCCATCAGAATCTGATAGTTCAGAGGCTGGAGGGATGGCTTAGCAGTTAAGTGCTTGCCTGTGAAGCCTAAGGACCCCGGTTCAAGGCTTGATTCCTCAGACCCATGTTAGCCAGATGCACAAGACGGCACATGCATCTGGAGTTCGTTTGCAGTGGCTGGAGGCCCTGGCATGCCCATTCTCTCTCTCTCCCCTTCTTTCTCTCTGTCTGTCACTCTCAAATAAATAAAAAAAAAAATAAGCAAAAATAAAAATAAAAAAAGAATCTGATAGTTCAGTGACACAATTTCATAGGGTCTTCCTACACAACTCTGTCCCACTCTTTTCAGGGTCCTGCTTTTTGCCAGTCAGTTTCAGGGTCTCGCTCATTTTGCTCTCACTTTAATTGCTGATACCCTGGGCTTGGTCTTGATTTGCATTGTAAATCAGCCCATCATATGATGAGGGCTTGGGTTTGGCTTATGAGACTTGAGCCCTATGGCTGCTGGACAGAAAAGTCTCTTCCAGGTCACACTTTGAAATCTTTAGACAGTTTATGAACTCTTGAATTGGAAAATTTCATCTCTGCTCTTATATTTTTCTCTTGTTACTTTATATGGAAAGGCTAGAAATAACCAGCCAGCATCATTACATTTCTTACTTTTCTACAAATATTGAAGTTTTACAAAGAAGTCACTAAATTCCTTGTTCCTCAACAGGGGTAAATCAGGGCTTTAAATAGTTCATACCAGAAATTATCAGTGCTCTCCTTGTTACCAAGAAAGTTTTTAATAGAGCTAGAGTTGGAGAGCCAGCTTCACATAACACCAAGTCCACTAGGGAAATTCATCCTTTTAATTCTTTTTCTCTAGAGCTACTCCTGGCACCACAATCTGTATTAGTTTAGGATCCTGTAGAGGAACAGAACCAATAGAATGAATATGTATTCGAAAGGGCATTTATTGGATTATCTTACAGGATATGAGCTAGGAAGTTCAACAATAGCTGTCCTCAGGCTGGAGAGTTCAAGAACCCAGCAGCGACTTAGTCCACAAGGCTGGATGCCTCAGCAGTACCAATCTGGCACTGAAGGCTAGAGGATTCCTGAAGAACTCCCAGAGTCCATGTTGGGAGGCTGATGAAACTAAGTTCCAATATCCACAAAAGATAACAGTAACAGGGTAGATACGCAAACTAGCGAATAACAGACGCAGCCAGGCAAAAGGCCCTGTGCTCTCGGACCTTTTTGTATATTTCCCCACCAGAAAGGCTGTCCACTCTGGGGGAAGGTCCTCCTCCTTCTACTAATCTTTTGTGGAAATGTCCTCACAGACCCACCTAGTAGGTGTATCTCTTACTTGATTCTTTTTTAAAACAAATATCTTTTATTTATTTACAAGGACAGATAGAGAGAGAAAGAAAGAATATGGGTGTGCTGGGGCCTCCTGCTGCTGCAACTCTGCATCTGGTTTTCACGCAGGTACTGAGGAAGTGAACCCAGGCCATCAGACCTTATAAACAAGTGCCCTTAACCACTGAGCCATCTCTCCAGCCCTCTTCCCTGATTCTTAACTGATCAAGCTGATAATAGAATCTAACCATCACAGCAGCCTTGCAAATTTTGTAACTTTCAAGAGCTTCCTGAGCCTTATATACTTCATTTACTTCCTGAGTCTTTTAGCCTTTGTGATAGAGCACTGTCCTTTGAGTACAGTGGTCATTGCCATCTCCATCAGAGGCAGCTGCAGTTACTCAAGCAGTTCTCAAAGATTGGGCCTGTTAATGTTCCCACAACATCAACAGGATATGAGCTAGGAAGTGGGGAGGGTTATCAGACCTTCACCTGCGATTTCAGCCACTCCCTCCTGTGTCTCCCAGCCAGCTGAATGTAATTCTGTCTTTTTCATGTGATCTTATCATCTCTGGAGTTGCTAGAGTATTAGTGTGTGGAAGGCAGGCTGAAGGGAAGCACTCCATGTATGCAGTTATGGGGAGGTCTTTTTCCAAGTTGAAATGAGTCTTTCCAGTGATGTGACTACTTTGGGGTCGCTCTACTCCCACACATAACCCCTTGCTGATGCTCTGTGAATAAGTCTATTAGACTCTAGGTCCTTGAGCTGAACTTTGGTGGTGCTGTGTTTTGGTCTGTCATTGGTACTCTATTTGGAGGGAATGGATGGTTGCTTGTATCTCCCCAGGGGAAAGTTCACACAGTACCCCCCTCTCCCCTCTAAATGGAAGTGTTACAATTAAAAGAAAGTGCCTATGAAACATGCCTTCCTTTCCTTTGGCTTTTAAATTCTTTCTGTCCCTTCCTCCACATTATTCCTTGAAGGGTATAATATAGATGTGTGATTCTTTTCCACCATCTATGGCTGAACCTTGGGCCACTCTGTCACAGAGATTGTTATTTGTTCTCAGGGGCTTGACTACTTATGGGTCTCTGCAGTATACCACCCACTGCAAAAAGATGTTTCCCTCCATGACTAACCAAGGCTGAAAGCAACAGTAATCTATGGGTGCAAACACTAATGCTAAGTAGGCAACTTGACAGGCACAACACATCCATTCAACAAATGCAGTTATTTCTCCATAGGAACAAATAGCTTTTGTCTCTCAGCATTAAATGTGAGTTCTCTCCTGTGAAGCAGACTTTAAATCTAATTGGAAAACAGTTGGTTGTACCTGTAACTCCCATGCCACTATTGTATCAGTGGGCATATATTCCTTGGCTTATGAAAGATCCATAGTCAAGTAGGACTGTTTGTGACAAGTCTCCTCCAGTAGTCTGCATAGTGTTTCTAGCACAAAGAAAGCCAGCCATCATTCAAGAGTTTCTAGTTCAATTCCAGCCTGATTTCTTCATGTCCTGCACCCAAAACATGCATAGGGTCTTACCTTTGTATTGGTAGACAACCAATAGCAATGAAAATAGCCTGATAGAATGGACACCATCAAGAAAACAAATGACAATAAACATTGGTGAGGATGCAGAAAAAGGGGAACCCTTCTACACTGTTGGTGGGAATGTAATCTAGTGCAGCCATTGTGGAATTCAGTATGGAGGTTCTTAACAGCTAAAAGAAGATTTACCATATGATCCAGCTCTAGCACTCCTAGGCATATATCCTAATGACTGCTATCTTGTTGTTCTTCAGATGCTTTTATCAATATATAAGACAACCAATGGTTAACATTATATAAAGAAACTCTTATACAGAGGGTGGATAGGATCTCTGAAGACCCACTACTATCTGCTCCAACCAACTGTCAATTGATCTGGGGTAGTTAAAAGAAACATGAACAAAGTCCAATACAGCATAGAAAGATCTCATCACTTATATCAATTGTTTTAGAAAAACAGCAATGCCAGGTACAATTGCCTGGATGGGAGATGCTACTCCATTTAGCCTTCATAGGTCACAGTCATTTTCCAAGAACCCTTTACCCCCTCATTCTGGGGTACCTCTGCTGCTTCAGGAATGCTAAACATCTACACATCCTGAGCATTTTTTCTGGATTGTGCTTGCATTGTGTTTGGCAGGGCTGAGACCCAAAGTAGAGCAAGGCCACACCTGCTGTTGAAGCCAGCCCTCTGGTTCTGACAGGCTCTGAGCAAATGATATGGTTCTTCCTTGTCTATTACACATACGTGGCTGCTGCAAGGGCCCTATGCTGGGTAGACAATGTGCATTTCTGGCATACTCTTTCTTCCAGAGTAGAAACACATTAAATAATCTGGGGGCATAATTGCCCATACCGAGGTCAAGCTCAATGTTTTCTATGTGCACTGTTTTATCATTTATGTTTCTGTGAACTGCTACTCAAGATTCAAAGCTGTTTAAAGCTGGAGAGATGGTGTAGTGGTTAAGGTGCTTGCGAGTGAAACCTAAGGACCCATGTTTTACTGTACAGATTCCATGTAAGCCAGATGCACAAAGGTGAAGCAAGCTCAAGGCCACACATGCCCACTAGGTGATGCAAACATCTGGAGTCTATTTCAGTGGCTGAGGCCCTGGTGCACCAATTCTCTCTCTCCCCTCTCTCCCTCTCTCTAAAAATAAAAATAATTTTTTAAAAAAGGATTTAAAGCCTTCTAGAAACTCAATAGCATAGCAGTTCACATTCAGCTAATTTTTTTTTTTCTAGGAACTCCATAATCTTATGGCCTGTTTTATCTTTCTGTCATTCCCTCTTGATGGCTTTAGCACTTTACAAACCCAATTTACATGCCACTCTAAATCATTCACATCTGCCAAGATGGAACTTCTTTTGAAAGAAATGGACCTTAAGAAAGAAGGCTGAGTTTCCTGCCTTTCAAGGTTAGGCTTAATACCACGGGGATTTACAAATTTGGCAACACTGCCCACCAATTACTGGTCTTGGAAATATGACACATGCAGGAACTAGGGGTCATTGAGTGAAACCATGGTCCTGAGAGCTACTGAGGAACTATAAAAGCAGGGTTATTGTCCCTGCATCGAGACCCTATGAGGTCATGACATTGAGCTCTGAAAATGAACCATGTGTGACAGTGAAGACCCCAGGATTTTGGAGATGCCAGGACTATGGGATGGCCACCAAGGAAAGCTGCTGGCTATGGCTTGAGTCGATCTGCCCAGAAAGAAAGTAACACACTGGAGGGGCAGAGTTGCTAAAGCCTTTCAGAGCCCAGAGGACTTCACCATGATTCCTAGGTACTAGGCATGGAGCTGCATGACTTGATGTCTTCCTGCTGACTGTCTGTCTTCCATTGCTTCCATTTTTCCTTTTTAGAATGGGAATTTTTACTCTGTGCCATTATTGTTAGGAAGTATGTAACTTGTGTTTTGATTTTTATAGGGCTCACAGTCAAGAGATTGCCTTGGGTCTCAGATGAAAGTTTAGAATTTTGAACAATGTTGCCACTGGTAAAGACTATGGGGACTTTTGAAGTTGAACTGAGTGAATTTTGCATCATGAGTCTATGGGAGCCAGGGACAGAATGTGATGGTTTGGAAGTAACATATCCCCGATAGCCTCAAGTATTTGCAATTAAATGTCCTACTTAATTCACAGCTAAAGGAGCCTTTGGGAGGTACAACATTGCTGGATGTGATGTGTCAAAAAGGGCAGGCCTTGGGATTTTATAATTCAGCCCACTTGCCAGTGCTGGCTGACCCAGATTGCTGTGACAAGATGTGATGCCTTGGCTGTCTGTTTTGCTAATGCTTTCCCTGCCATGATGAAACTCTCCCTTGAAAATGAAACCAAAACAAACAAACAAACATTGCATTCCATAAGCTGCTCTAGTTGGTGCTTTTTTGTCCTACCAATAAGAAAGTATATGCTACACTCAGCAATGCAGACCTTTGTGTTATGTCTTTCAGTTGCTGATATCCATGAGGATTTCAGAAGATGGAAAAACTAGTGTCCCTGAACAGGCTTGTGTGAGTCAGTCTATCAGGCACTGGTATTCCTCATACTGCCTATAGCAGACAGCTTCAGGTTCACTGAGATGAACTTCCAGACCAGACACAGTTATGGAAGAAGGGATATTTATTGAAGCTTACAGATCCAGGGGAAGTTCCATAATGGCAGAAGAAACTGGCCTGCCTTCACAGGACCAAACAGAGAGAGAGAAGCACAAGCCTAAAAGCCAAAAGCCACACAGCACACTTCAGGAACTCCTGAGAGGCACACTTTGCATATCTTTAGATTGAAATCTGAAACCCACCACCACACCTAAAGACCCACCCAGTGACATTGCCTCCAGACAGGTGGCTTCAGAATGCAAATTACAAACAAATAAACAACTGAATATATTGGGGGCCATCTATTCTATTCAAACCACCACATTCCGCCCCTGGCCCCCAAAAGATTTATAACCATCACACATTGGAAATTGTACTCAGTTCAATTTCAAAGGTCCCCACAGTCTTGACCAATTTAAGATATTACAACCTGTAAAATCAAACAAGTTAAACATTTCTAACATATAAAGACACAGAGTAACATTTATTCTATTCAAACCACCACATTGCCTCAGGTAATGTAGCCTTTGTGTCAGGAGATAGGAGAAGTGATATTATTCAGTTTCTCCTGTACCATAGCAATAAGACTGACATTATCCTGATTTTGTACAGCCTCATATGTGAGGCTGTGGGAGGGTCTTTCATTGCTTGTTTAAAATACTTCCCGATAAAAGCAGCACAGAGGCAGAGAATTTCCTGATTATTAGTGAAAACAGTTTCCATATTGGAAAGGGAAAGAACCAGAACCAGAATATTTAGGTTTTTCTCTAAAGGGGCACATACAAAACTAACTTCCTTCTTCTTAATGGTATCAGGAGCAGCGACCCCAACTTCCATCCTTCTAATGGAGCCAGGAGCAGCAACGTCCACTTCCTTGCGCCTGATGGACCAGAAGCAGCCACCTCCACATCCTTTCTCCTGATGGATCAGGAACAGCCACCTCCACTTCCTTCCTCCTGATGGGATCAGGAGCAGCCACCACCCCTTCCTTTCTCATCATGGACCAGAAGCAGACACCTCCATTTCCTACCTCCTGATGGATCAGAAGCAAACACTTCCACTTCCATCCCCCTGATGGGATCAGAGCCAGACACCTCTACTTCCTTCCACCTGATGGGATAAGGAGCAGACACCTCTACTTCCTTCCTCCTGATGGGATAAAGAGCAGACACCTGCACTTCCTTCCTTCTGATGGGATAAGGAGCAGACACCTACACTTCCTTCCTCCTGATGGGATCAGAAGCAGACACCTCCACTTCCTTCCTCCCAAAGGATCAGAAGCACACACCTCTACTACCTTCCTCCTGATGGGATCAGAAGCAGACACCTCCACTTCATTCCTCCACATGGGATAAAGAGCAGGCATCTCCACTTCCTTCCTATGGAAGGGATCAGGGGCAGCCACCAGCACTTCCTTCCTCCTCATGGGATCAGAAGCAAACACTTCCACTTCCATCCTCCTGATGGGATCAGAGCCAGACACCTCCACTTCCTTCCTCCTGATGGGATAAAGAGCAGACACCTCCACATCCTTCCTCCTGATGGGATCAGGAGCAGACACCACCACTTCCTTCGTCCTGATGGACAAGAAGCAGACACTTCGACTTCCTTTCTCCTGATGAGAACAGGAGCAGACACCACCACTTCCTTTCTCCTGATGGACAAGAAGCAGACACTTCCACTTTCTTCCTACTGATGGATCAGAAGCAGCCACCTCCACTTCCTTCCACCTGATGGGATCAGGAGCACACACCACCACTTCCTTTCACCAGATGGATCAGGAGCAGCCACCTCCACTTCCTTCCTCCTGATGGGATCAGAAATAGACACCACCACTTCCTTTCTACTGATGGATCAGAAACAGACAACTCCACTTCCTTCCTCCTGATGGGATCAGGAGCAGACACCACCACTTCCTTCCTCCTGATGAGAACAGAAGCAGACACCACCACTTCCTTTCTCCAGATGGATCAGAAGCAGCCACCTCCACTTTCTTCCTCCTGATGGGATCAGAAGCAGACACCACCACTTCCTGCCTCCTGATGGAATCAGGAGCAGACACCACCACTTCCTTTCTCCTGATGGACAAGAAGCAGACACTTCCACTTCCTTTCTCCTGATGGATCAGAAGCAGCCACCTCCACTTCCATCCACCTGATGGGATCAGGAGCACACACCACCACTTCCTTTCTCCTGATGGATCAGAAGCAGACAACTCCACTTCCTTCCTCCTGTTGGGATCAGGAGCAGACACCACCACTTCCTTCCTCCTGATGAGAACAGAAGCAGACACCACCACTTCCTTTCTCCAGATGGATCAGAAGCAGCCACCTCCACTTTCTTCCTCCTGATGGGATCAGAAATAGACACCACCACTTCCTTTCTCCTGATGGACAAGAAGCAGACACTTCCACTTCCTTTATCCTGATGGATCAGAAGCAGCCACCTCCACTTCCATCCACCCGATGGGATCAGGAGCACACACCACCACTTCCTTTCTCCTGATGGATCAGAAGCAGACACTTCCACTTCCTTTGTCCAGATGGATCAGAAGCAGCCACCTCCATTTTCTTCCTCCTGATGGGATCAGAAATAGACACCACCACTTCCTTTCTCCTGATGGATCAGAAGCAGACACTTCCACTTCCTTTGTCCAGATGGATCAGAAGCAGCCACCTCCACTTTCTTCCTCCTGATGGGATCAGAAATAGACACCACCACTTCCTTTCTCCTGATGGACAAGAAGCAGACACTTCCACTTCCTTTCTCCAGATGGATCAGAAGCAGCCACCTCCACTTTCTTCCTCCTGATGGGATCAGAAATAGACACCACCACTTCCTTCCTCCTGATGGGATCAGGAACAGACACCACCACTTCCTTCCCCCTGATGGGATCAGGAGCAGACACCACCACTTCCTTTACCCTGATGGATCAGGAGCAGCCACCAACACTTCCTGCCTCCTGATGGGATCAGGAGCAACCACCTCCACTTCCTTCCTCCTGATAGGATCAGGAGGAGATACCACCACTTCCTTTCTCCTGATGGATCAGAAGCAGACATTTCTACTTCCTTTCTCCTGGTGGATCAGAAGCAGCAACCTCCACTTCCTTCCTCCTGATGGGACCAGAAAGAGACACCACCACTTCCTTTCTACTGATGGATCAGAAGCAGACACCTTCACTTCCTTAATAAAGAAGGGATCAGGAGCAGCCACCTGCACGTCCTTCCAGCTGAAGGGATCAAGAGCAGACACCTCCACTTCCTTCCTCCTGATAGATCAGAAGCAGACACCTCCACTTCCTTCCTCCTGATTGATCAGGAGCAGCCACATCCACTTCCTTCCCACTGATGAGATCAGAAGAAGACACCACAACTTCCTTTCTACTGATGGATCATAAGCAGATATTCCACTTCCTTCCTCCTCATGGTTCAGAAGCAGACACCTCCACTTCCTTCCCCTTGATGGATCAGAATCAGACATCTCCACTTCCTTCCTCCAGATGGGATCCAAAGCAGACACCTCCACTTCCTTCCTCCTGATTGATCAGGAGCAGCCACATCCACTTCCTTCCCACTGATGAGATCAGAAGAAGACACCACAACTTCCTTTCTACTGATGGATCAGAAGCAGATATTCCACTTCCTTCCTCCTCATGGTTCAGAAGCAGACACCTCCACTTCCTTCCCCTTGATGGATCAGAATCAGACATCTCCACTTCCTTCCTCCAGATGGGATCAGAAGCAGACACCTCCACTACATGCCTCCTGATGGGATCAGAAGCAGACACCTTCAATTCCTGCTTTTTGATGGGATCAGAACAGACACCTCCACTTCCTTCCTACTGAAGGCATCAGGAGCAGACACCTCGACTTCCGGCCTCCTGATGGGATCAGAAGCAGCTACCTGCACTTCTTTCCTACTCATGGATCAGGAGCAGCCAACTGCACTTCCTTCCTACTAATGGGATCAAGAGCAGACAACACCACTTCCTTCCTCTTCATGGGATCAGAAGCAGACACCTCCACTTGCTTCCTCCTGATGGATCAGAAGCAGACACCTCCACTTCCTTCCTCCTGAGAGAATCAGAAGCAGCCACCTCCACTTCCTGCCTCCTGAAGGATCTGAACCAGACACCTCCACTTGCTGCCTCCTGATGGGATGAGAAGCAGCCACATCCACTTCCTACAAATTGATGGATCAGGAGCAAACAACTCTACTTTGATCCTGCTCATACATCAGAAGCAGCCACCTCCACTTCCTGCCTCCTGATGGATCAGAAGCAGACACCTCCACTTCCTTCCTCCTGATGGATCAGGAGCAGCCACCTCCACTTCCTAACTCCTGATGGGATCACAGGCAGACACCTCCACTTCCTTCCTCCTGATGGGATCAGGAGCAGGCACCACAATTCCTGCCTCCTGATGGGATCAGAAGCAGACACCTCCACTTCCTTCCACCTGATGGAATCAGAAGCAGACACCACCACATCCTTCCTCCTGATGGGATAAGGAGCAGACACCTACACTTCCTGCCTCCTGATGGAATCAGAAGCAGACAACTCCACTTCCTTCCTCCTGATGGGATCAGGAGGAGACTCCTCCACTTCCTTCCTCCTGATGGGATAAGGAGCAGACACCTCCACTTCCTGCCTCCTGATGGATCAGAAGCAGACTCCTCCACTTCCTTCCTCCTGATGTGATAAGGAGCAGACACCTCCACTTACTCCCTCATGATGGGATCAGAAGCAGACACCTCCACTTCCTGCCTTTTGATGGGATCTGAACAGACACCTCCACTTCCTTTCTACTGAAGGCATCAGGAGCAGACACCGAAACTTCCTTCTTCCTGATGGATCAGAAGCAAAGCACTCCAGTTCGATCCTCCTCATAGATCAGAAGCATACACCTCCACTTCCTGCCTCATGATGGATCAGAAGCAGACACCTCCAGTTCCTTCCTCCTGATGGGATAAGGAGCAGACACCTCCACTACCTTTCTCCTGATGGGATCAGAAGCAAACACCTCCACTACCTTCCTCCTGATGGGATAAGGAGCAGACACCTCCACTTCCTGCATCCTGATGTGATCAGAGGCAGACACCTCCACTTCCTGCATCCTGATGGGATAAGGAGCAGACACCTCCACTTCCTTCCTCCAGGTGGGATCAGAAGCAGACACCTCCACTTCCTTCCTCCTGACGTGATCAGAAGCAGACACCTTGACTTCGTTCCAACTGATGGGATCAGGAGCAGGCACCTCCAATTCAAGACTCCTGATGGAATCAGAAGCAGACACCTCCACTTCCTTCCTACTCATGGATCAGGAGCAGCCACCTGCACTTCTTACCTCCTGATCGGATCAGAAGCAGACACCTCCACTTAATTCCTCTTGACGTATGAGGAGCAGACATGTCCACTTCCTACCTCCTGATGGGATAAGGAGCAGACACCTCCACTTCCTTAATCCTGATGGATCAGAAGGAGACACTTCCACTTCCTGCCTACTGATGGGATCAGAAGCAGTCACCTCCACTTCCTTCCACCTGAGGGATAAGGAGAAGCCACCTGCACTTCCTTCCTCCTGATGGGATCAGGAGCAACAACCTCTACTTCCTTCTTCCAGATGGGATCAGAAGCAGACACCTCCACTACATGCCTCCTGATGGGATCAGAGGAAGACACCACCTATTCCTACCTCCTGATGGGATCAGAACAGACACCTCCACTTCCTTCTTACTGAAGGCATCAGGAGCAGACACCTCCAGTTTCTGCATCCTGATGGGATCAGAAGCAGCCACCTGCACTTCCTTCCTACTCATGGATCAGGAGCAGTCACGGGCAATTCCTTCCCGCTGATGGGATCAAGAGCAGACACCTCCACTTCCTTCCTCCTGATGGGATAAGAAGCAGACACCTCCACTTCCTGCATCCTGATGGGATCAGAAGCAGACACCTCCACTTCCTTCCTCCTGATGGGCTCAGGAGAAGACACCTGCACTTCCTTCCTTCTGATGGAATCAGAAGCAGCCACCTCCACTTCCTGCCTCCTGCTGGATCGGAACCAGACACCCCCACTTCCTGCCTCCTGATGGGATGAGAAGCAGCCATATCCACTTCCTACAAACTGATAGATCAGGAGCAGCAACCTGCACTTTCTTCCTCCTGATGGATCAGGAGTAAACAACTCCACTTTGATCCTCCTCATAGATCAGAAGCAGACACCTCCACCTCCTGCCGCCTGATGGATCAGAAGCAGACACCTCCACTTCCTTCCTCCTGATGGGATAAGGAGCAGACACCTCCACTTCATGGCTCCTGATGGATCAGAAGCAGACACCTCCACATCCGTCCTACTGATGAGATCAGAAGCAGACACCTTCACTTCCTTCCTCCTGATGAGATCAGAAGCAGACACCTCCACTTCCTTCCTCCTGATGGGATAAGGAGCAGACACTTCCACTTGCTTCATCCTGATGGGATAAGGAGGAGACACCTCCACTTCCTTCCATCTGATGGAATCAGAAGCAGACACCTCCACATCCTTCCTCCTGATGGGATAAGGAGGAGAGACCTCAAATTCTTTCCTGCTGATTGGAAAAGGAGCAACACCTCCACTTCCTTCCTCCTGATGGGATCAAAAGCAGCCACCTCCACTTCCGTCCTCTTGATGGGATAAGGAGCAGAAAACTGCACTTCATTCCTCCTGAGGGCTTAGGAGAAGCCATCTGCACTTCCTTCCTAATGATGGGTCAGGAGCATCAACTCCACTTACTTCCTCCTGATGGATCAGAAGCAGACACCTCCACTTCCTTCCTCCTGATGGGATAAGGAGCAGACACCTCCACTTCCTTCCTCCTGATGGGATCAGGAACAACCACCTCCACATCCTTCCTCCTGATGGGATCAGAGGCAGAGACCGCCACTTCCTTCCTCCTCATGGGAGAAGGAGCAGCCACCTCCACTTCCTTCCTCCTGATCGGATCACAAGCATCCACCAGCTCTTCCTTCCTGCTGATGAATCAGGACCAGACACCTCCACTTCCTTCCACCTGATGGGATAAGGAACATACACCTCCACTTCCTCCCTCTTGAGGGGATCACATGCATCCACCTGCTCCTCCTTCCTCCTAATGGATCAAGACCAGACACTTCCACTTCCTTCCACCTGATGGGATAAGGAACAGACACCTCATCTTCCTTCCTCCTGATGGGATCAGAAGCAGACACCTCCACTTCCTGCCTTTTGATGGGACCAGAACCAGACACATCCACCTCCTTCCTCCTGATGGGACCAGAACCAGACAAACCCATTTCCATCTGCCTGATGGGATCTGAAGCAGTCACCTGCACTTCCTTCCTCCTGATGGGATAAGGAGCAGCCAACTCCATTTCCTTCCTCCTGATGGGATAAGGAGCAGACACCTCCACTTGCTTAATCCTGATGGGATAAGGAGGAGACACCTCCACTTCCTTCCATCTGATGGAATCAGAAGCAGACACCTCCACATCCTTCCTCCTGATGGGATAAGGAGCAGACATGTCCACTTCCTACCTCATGATGGAATCAGAAGCAGACAACTCCACTTCCTCCCTCCTGATGGTATAAGGAAGAGAGACCTCAAATTCTTTCCTGCTGATTGGAAAAGGAGCAACACCTCCACTTCCTGCCTCCTGATGGGATCAGAAGCAGGCACCTCCACATACTTCCTCCTGGTGGGAACGGAATCAGCCACCTCCACTTCCTGCCTCATGGTGGGATAGGGAGCAGACACCTCCATTTACTTCCTCCTGATGGGATAAGGAGCAGAAACCTCCACTTCCTTCCTCCTGGTGGGAACATTAGCAGACACCTCCACTTCCTGCTCCTGATGGATCAGAATCAGACACCTGCACTTCCTTCCTCTTGATGGATCAGGAGCAGGAAGCTGCACTTCCTTTCTCCAGATGGATCAGGAGCAGCCACCTCAACTTTCTGCCTCCTGATGGATCAGGAGCAGCCAACTGCACCTCCTTCCCCCTGATGGATCAGGAGCAGCCACCTCCACTTCCTTCCTCCTCATGGGATAAGGAGAAGACACCACCACTTCCTTCATCCTGATGGGATAAGGCGTAGGGAACTCCACTTCCTTCCTCCTGATGGGATCAGAGGCACACACCTCCATTTCCTTCCTCCTGATGGGATCAGAAGGACACACCTCCACTTCCTTCCTCCTGATGGGATCAGAAGCAGACACCTCCACTTCATTCCTCCTGATAGGATAGAAAGGACACACCTCCACTTCCTCCCTCCTGATGGGATCAGAAGCAGCCTCCTGCACTTTCTTACTCCTGATGTGATCAGAAGCAGACACCTCCACTTCCTTCCTCTTGATGGGATCAGAGGCAGACACCTCCACTTCTTACTTCCTGATGGGATCAGGAGCAGCCACCTGCACGTCCTTCCTCCCAATGGATCAGAAGCACACACCTCCACTTCCTTCCACCTGATGGGATAAGGAGCAGACACCTCCACTTCCTTCCTCCTGATGGGATCAAAAGCAGCCACCTCCACTTCCGTCCTCTTGATGGGATAAGGAGCAGCAACCTGCACTTCCTTCTTCCTGAGGGCTTAGGAGAAGCCACCTGCACTTCCTTCCTAATGATGGGTCAGGAGCATCAACTCCACTTACTTCCTCCTGATGGATCAGAAGCAGACACCTCCACTTCCTTCCTCCTGATGGGATAAGGAGCAGACACCTGCACATCCTTCCTCCTGATGGGATCAGGAACAACCACCTCCAATTCTTTCCTCCTGATGGAAACAGAGGCAGACACCTCCACTTCCTTCTTCCTGATGGAATCAGGAGCAGCCACCTGCACATCCTTCCTCCCAATGGATCAGAAGCACACACCTCCACTTCCTTCCACCTGATGGGATAAGGAGCAGTCACCTCCACTTCCTTCCTCCTGATGGGATCAAAAGCAGCCACCTCCACTTCCGTCCTCTTGATGGGATAAGGAGCAGCAACCTGCACTTCCTTCCTAATGATGGGTCAGGAGCATCAACTCCACTTCCTTCCTCCTGATGGGATAAGGACGAGACACTTCCCGTTATTTATTCCTCATGGGAGAAGGAGCAGACACCTCCACTTTTTGCCTCCTGATGGGATCAGCAGCAGACACCTCCACTTCCTTCTTCCTGATGGGATAAGGTGCAGACACTTCTATTCCTGCCTCTTTATGGATCAGAAGCAGACACCTCCACTTCCTGCCTCCTGATGGGATAAGGTGCAGACACCCCCATTTCATTCCTCCTGATGGGATCAGAAGCAGACACCTCCACTTCCTTTCTCCTGATGGGATAAGGAGCAGACACCTCCACTTCCTTCCTCCTGATGGGTTCAGAAGCAGACACCTCCACTTCCTTCCTCCTGATGGGATCTCAAGCAGACCCCTCCACTTCCTTCCTCCTGATGGGATAAGGAACAGCAACCTCCACTTCCATCCTCCTGATGGTATAAGGAGCAGACACCTCCAGTTCCTTCCTCCTGATGGGATCAGAAGCAGAAACCTCCACTTCCTTCCGCATGGTGGAATCAGAAGCAGCCACCTCGAATTCCTGCCATCTGATGGAATAAGGAGCAGACACCTCCACTTCCTTCCTTCTGATGGGATCAGAAGCAGACACCTCCACTCCTTAATCCTGAGGGATCAGGAGCAGACACCTCCACTTCCTTCCGCCTGATGGGATCAGAAGCAGACATCTCCACTTCCTTCCTCCTGATGGGATCAGAGGCGGACACCTCCACTTCCTTCCTCCTGATGGGATCTGAAGGAGAAACCTCCACTTCCTTCTTCCTGATAGGAGCAGGAGCAGCCACCTGCTCTTCCTTTCCCCTGATGGGACCACATGCATCCACCTGTACTTCCTTTCTCCAGGTCGGATAAGGAGCAGACACCTCCACTCCTTTCTCCGGATGGGATCATTAGCAGCCACCTGCACTTCTTCGTCCTGATGTATCAGAAGCAGACACCTCTACTTCTTGCGTTCTGATGGGATCAGAAGTAGAAACCTGACTTTTTGCCTCCTGATAGGATCAGAAGCAGACACCTCTACTTCCTTCCTTCTCATGGTATCAGAAGCAGACACCTCTACTTCCTTAATCCTGATTGAATCAGGAGCAGACACCTCCAATTCATTCTGCCTGATGGGATCAGAAGCAGACACCTCCACTTCCTGCCTCCTGATGGGATCAGAAACAGACACTTGCACTTCCTGCCTCCTGATGGGATCACAAGCAGACACCTCCACTTCCTTCTTCCTGATGGGATCAAGAGCAGCCACCTGAACTTCCTTCCTCCTGATGGGATAAGGAGCACACACCTCCACTTTCTTCCTCCTGATGGGCTCAGAAGCATACACCTCCACTTCCTTCCTCCTGATGGGTTCAGAGGCGGACACCTCCACTTCCTTCCTCCTGATGGGACCAGGAGACACCTACACTTCCTTCTTTGCTGACGGGAGCAGAAGCAGCCACCTGCACTTCCTTTCTCCTGATAGGACCACATGCATCCACCTGTACTTCCTTCCTCCTGGTCGGATAAGGAGCAGACACCTTCACTCCTTTCTCCTGATGGGATCAGAAGCAGCCACCTCCACCTCCTTCCTCCTGATGGATCAGAAGCAGACACCTCTACTTCCTGCCTCCTGATGGATCAGGTTCAGACACCTCAAATTCCTTCCTCATGATAGATCAGGAGCAGGCACCTCCAGTTCTTCTTCCTGAAGGGATCAGAATCATCCACCTCCACTTCGTTCATCCTGAAAGAACAGGAGCAGCCACCTCCACTTCCTTCACCTGACAGAGCAGAAGCAGACACATCCACTTCCTTCCTCCTGATGGAAGCAGAAGCAGCCACCTGCACTTCCTTCCTCCTGATGGGATAAGGAGCAGCCACCTCCACTTCCTGCATTCTGATGAGATCAGGAGCAGGCACATCCACTTCCTTCCAACTGATAGGATCAGGAGCAGGCTCCTCCAATTCATGCCTCCTGAAGGGATCAGAAGCAGACACCTCCACTTAATTCCGCTTTATGTATCCACTACTTGATGTAT
The DNA here is from genome assembly GCA_036346955.1 of Dipus sagitta. NCBI lineage: Eukaryota > Metazoa > Chordata > Mammalia > Rodentia > Dipodidae > Dipus > Dipus sagitta. The sequence continues at coordinate 80,572,702 of CM070773.1, forward strand.
TTCACTTCTTTCCTCCTGATTGATCAGGAGCAGCCACCTGCACTTCCTTCCTCCTGATGGGATCAGAAGCGGACACCTCCACTTAATTCTGCTTGATGTATCAGGAGCAGACACAACCACTTCCTTCCTCCTGATGGGATCAGAAGCAGACACCTCCACTTAATTCTGCTTGATGTATCAGGAGCAGACACAACCACTTCCTTCCTCCTGATGGGATCAGAAGCAGGCACCTGCACTTCCTTCCTTCTGATGGGATAAGGAGCAGACACCTCCACTTCCTGCCTCCTGATAGGATCAGAAGCAGACACCTCCACTTCCTACCAACTGATAGGATCAGGAGCAGGCACCTCCAATTCATGCCTCCTGATGGGATCAGAAACAGCCAGTTCCACTTCCTTCCTCCTGATTGATCAGAAGCAGCCACCTGCACTTCTTTCCTCCTGATGGGATCAGAAGCGGACACCTCCACTTAATTCCGCTTGATGCATCAGGAGCAGACACAACCAGTTCCTTCCTCCTGACGGATAAGGAACAGACACCTCCACTTCCTTTCTCCTGATGGATCAGAAGGAGACACCTCCATTTCCTCCCTACTGATGGGATCAGGAGCAGCCACCTCCACTTCCTTCCTCCTGATGGGATAAGGAGTAGACACCTGCACTCCCTCCCTCCTGATGGATCAGGAGCAGCCATCTGCACTTCCTTCCTCCTGATGGGATAAGAATCAGACACCTCCACTTTTTGCCTCCTTATGGGAGCAGCATCATACACCTCCACCTCCTTCCTCCTGATGGGATCAGCAGCAGACACCTCCACTTCCTTCCTCCTGATGGGATAAGGAGCAGACACCTCCACTTCCTGCTTCCTGATGGTTCAGAAGGAGACACCTCCACTTCCTGCCTCCTGATGGGATAAGGAGCAGACATCTTCACTTCCTTCTTCCTGATAAGATCAGAAGGAACCACTTGGACTTCCTTCCTCTTGATGGATCAGGAGCAGCAACCAGCACGTCCTTCCTTCAGATGGATCAGGAGCAGCGACCTGCACCTCCTGCCTCCTGATGGATCAGGACCAACCACCTCCCCTTACTTCCTCCAGATGGATCAGAAGCAGACACCTCCATTTCCTTCGTCGTTTTGGAATCAGAATCGGACACCTCCACTTCCTACCCCCTGATGGCATCACAAGCAGACACCTCCACTTCCTTCCTCCTGATGGGATCAGAAGTAGCCACGTCCACTTCCTTCCTCCTGATGGGATCAGGAGAAGACACATTCACTTCCTTACTCCTGATGGGATAAGCAGCAGACACCTCCACTTCCTTCCTCCTGATGGGATCAGAAGCACACACCTCCACTTTCTGCCTCCTGATGGGTTCAGAAGCAGACACCTCCACTTCCTTCCTCCTGATGGGATCAGAAACAGACACCTGCACTTCCTGCCTCCTGATGGGATCACAAGCAGACACCTCCACTTCCTTCTTCCTGATGGGAACAAGAGCAGCCACCTGAACTTCCTTCCTCCTGATGGGATAAGGAGCACACACCTCCACTTCCTTCCTCCTGATGGGGTCAGAAGCAGACACCTCCACTTCCTTCCTTCTGATGGGATCAGAAGCAGACACCTCCACTTCCTTCTTTGCTGATGGCAGCAAGAGCAGCCACCTGCACTTCCTTTCTCCTGATGCGACCACATGCATCCACCTGTACTTCCTTCCTCCTGGTGGGATAAGGAGCAGACACCTCCACTCTTTTCTCCTGATGGATCAGAAGCAGACACCTCTACTTCCTGGCTCCTGATGGGATCAGAAGCAGTCACCTCCACTTCCCTTCTCCTGATGAGATCCGAAGTAGAAACCTCCACGTTTTGCCTCTTGATGGGGTCAGAATCAGCCATCTCCATTTCCTTCCGCCTGATAGATCAGGAGCAGCCACCTCCACTTCCTTCCTCCTGAAGGGATCAGAAGCTGCCACCTCCACTTCCTTCCTCCTGATGGATCAGGAGCAGCCACCTCCACTTCCTTCCACCTGATGGATCAGGAGCAGCCATCTTCACTTCCTTCACATGACAGAGCAGAAGCAGACACCTCCACTTCCTTCCTCCTAATGGGACAAGGAGCAGACACCTCCACCTCCTGCCTCCTGATGGGATAAGGAGCAGCCACCTCCACTTCCTGTGTCCTGATGGAATCAGAAGCAGACACCTCCACTACCTTCTTCCTGATCGTATAAAGAGCAGACACCTCCACTTCCTTCCTCCTGATGGGATCAGAAGCAAACACCTCCACTACCTTCCTCCTGATGGGATAAGGAGCAGACACCTCCACTTCATTCTACCTGATGGGATCAGATGCAGACACCTCCACTTCCTTCCTCCTGGTGGGATGAGAACCAGATTCATCCACTTCCATCACCTGATGGGATCTGAAGCAGCCACCTGCACTTCCTTTCTCCTGATGGCATAAGGAGCAGCCACCTCCACTTCCTTCCTCCTGATGGGATAAGGAGCAGACACTTCCACTTTCTTAATCCTGATGGGATAAGGAGCAGACACCTCCACTTCCTTCCACCTGATGGGATAAGGAGAAGACACCTCCACATCCTTCCTCCTGATAGGATAAGGAGCAGACACCTCCACATCCTTCCTCCTGATGGGTTAAGGAGTAGTCACCTTCACTTCCTGCCTCCTGAGGGGATCAGAAGCAGACACCTCCACTTTTTTCCTCCTGATGGGATCAGAAGTAGCCACCTCGACTTCCTGCCTCATGATGGGATAAGGAGCAGACACCTCCACTTCCTTCTTCCTGATGGGATAAGGAGCAGAAACCTCCACTTCCTTCCTTCTGATGGGATCAGAAGCAGACACCTCCACTTCCTGCCTCCTGATCGATCAGAAACAGACACCTCCACTTCCTTCCTCCTGATGTATCAGAAGGAGACACCTCCACTTCCTTCCTCCTGATGGATCAGGAGCAGCCACCTGCACTTCCTTCCTCCTGATGGATCAGGAGCAGCAACCTGCTCTTCCTTCCTCCTCATGGGATTAGGAATGGACACCTCCATTTCCTTACTCCTGATGGATAAGGAGCAGCCACCTCCACTTCCTTCCTCTTGATGGGATCAGAAGCAACCACCTGCACTTCCTTCCTCCTGATGGATCAGAAGCAGCCACCTGCACCTCCTTCCTCCTGATGGGATCAGAAGCACACACCTCCAATTCATTCCTCTTGATGGGATCAGAAGCAGCCTCCTGCACTTTCTTACTCCTGATGGATAAGGAGCAGCCACCTCCACTTCCTTCCTCCTGATGGGATCAGAAACATCCACCTGCACTTCCTTCCTCAAGATGGATCAGGAGCAGCCACCTGCAGTTCCTTCTCCTTGTGGATCAGGAGCAGCCACCTGCACCTCCTTCCTTTGATGGGTCTGGAGCAACCACCTCCACTTACTTCCTCCAGGTGGATTAGAAGGAGACACCTCCACTTCCTTCATCTTGATGGAATCAGAAGCAGACACCTCCTCTTCCTACCCCCTGATGGGATCAGAACAGACCCTTCCACTTCCTAACTCCTGATGGGATAAGGGGCAGACACCTCCACTTATTTCCTCCTGATAGGATAAAGAGCAAAGACTTCCTTCCTCCTGATGGGATCAGAAGCAGCCAGTTCCACTTCCTTCCTCCTGATGGATCAGGAGCAGCCACCTGCACTTCCCTCCTCCTGATGGATCAGGAGCATCCACCTCCACTTCCTTTTTCCTCATGGGATCAGGAGCAGCCACGTCCACTTTCTTCCTTCTGATGTGGTCAGAAGCAGCCACCTCCACTTCCTTCCTCCTGATGGATGAGGAGCAGCCGCCTGCACTTCCTTCCTCCTGATGTGATCAGCAGCAGACACCTCCACTTCCCTCCTCCTGATAGGATCAGAAGGAGACACTTCCACTTCCTTCCTCCTGATGGATTAGGAGCAGCCACCTCCATTTAATTCCTTCTGATGGATCAGGAGCAGATATCACCACTTCCTTATGTGTGCTTCCGTTTCCCATGCTAGTGTGCTTCAGTTTCCCATGCTAGTGGCCTCATCTTTTGGTGTAGATTTTGCTGTGTGGCACCTTCAGCTCCTGAGCAGTTGTGTCCATGAGTGAGGAATAAGAGATACTACTTCCTGAATATATGAAAGAGACCAGGACTTCAGTTCAGTGGTGGCCCTTGCCCAGCACTCAGTGCATGTGCAGATTAATTTGTTGATGTTTGTTCTTTTGTAGGGGAAGGGTAACAATCAGTAGAAAGCTACAAGGGAACAGAGTGGAGCATCTGTCAATAGTTCTGCATCATCTCTGGGGCGGGGGAGAGTGTGCACATATTATTACCTTGAATTCTAATGAGACAATAGTTACATGGGTAACCAGCATAGTGCCTGGTACTTGGCTTCATGAATGCATGCCAAGTGATAGTGGTGACAACTTAAAGTTGCTGTTACCATTATAATAAATCTGGAGAAAACACTTTTTGTTCTCTCATGCAAGGAGCTAGTAGAAGCTCCATGTCCAGAAATATCCTGCCTTTGGGAGTCATTAACATTTTTCTGTGTTTCAAGTCCAAGAAACAGTTTCTCTGAACCTAGGGGGGGGGGAACTTTCACCTAATTTACTTCTCATCAATCCAGCCACAGTAAAATGGATAAAGACAGAAATTTAAGGAGGTAGAAGACCTTTTGAGAGATCCTAGGAAGACAGAAGTCAGGGGTGTTGTGATTTATGTGGGCCTCTTGTAAAGAATATGAGCATGAGAAGATGCTGCCCACATTCAGAGATTCTGGCTTGGTGCATCCCATCTGCTGAGCCTTGCTAGAAAGTTGGGGCCCAGCATGGTCTAGGACTAGAGTTGCTTGCTCTCTAAAGGGACAAGTTGGGCCTGGCCAACTCAACAGTACCAAAGTCCATGGAATGCTCTTGTGTTTTCTGGGCTCAGCAAGCTGGCTTGTTCTGCTGCAAGGATGCAAGGAGATGGAGCTGGAATACTGATGTCTTTCCTCAGCTTACATTCAAGTTCTCATTCATTCTCTCTCTCTCTCTCTCTGTCTGTGCCTCTGTCTCTCTCTCTCTCTCTCTCTTTCTGTTGTCACCTATAGTCTTGAGGCAGGCAAGCATAGGAAAGTAGCTTAGCAACTCAAAACACTGCTTGTCTTGTAGAGTAGGCACACTCCTTCCTTTTCAATGACCTAGCCACCTGCTTGCACTCTGGGACCATCACATTAAGCTGCAAATATACCTCTTTAAAACAATGGAAATAAATTACTCCCTTATACTCCTCATATCAGGACATGGGTGTTGGGGAAAATTCAGTCTGTACTGTCTTGGGGTATAGGCCCAGTAAGTCAGGCTGTGCTCTGAGTGAACTTTTGGGGAGAATCCCCCTATTTACCATATCGTGCCCACACATAATTCAGCCTACAGGCAGTTGAAATTAGGTGCATATGGAAAAAGAACATGGTCAGTAGAAAAAAGCTTACAGAACTCAAGCCTGTCAATCAATGCTAGCTCAGGGTGTCCACTGTTCTCATTCTAGTGTATTTCCTCCACTGCTTTGTGCTTCTGCCTTAGTCTAATAAAAATCCTTACTGATTTGTTATCTATGTGGGCTTCCTCAATTCTTTGAACCTAGGAAACACCAGACAGAGACCAGTGGCCTTGAACTTTTGATTCTAGCTGTGCAGGATTATATATATTACATGTAGTGCAGGATTATAGTTATACACCACCATACCACAGAAATGTGGCTTAAATAATCAGCAATGCACACCCTACACACTGCTGGAGATCAAACTCAGGCCTTAATTCTACCACTCAGCCATGTCACTAGCTCTTTCTCCATTTCTCCCACCTCTTGAATTCAATCATCAATATTTGCATAGCTTTCTGTGTTTACAAAGCATTTTTTGTCACTGTGTGACAATCTCAATTTTTCAAATGAAGAGTTCTGAGGTTATTACATTAAATAAAATCATTCTTAAAGAAGTCAAAGGAGAAACTGAACCTGGGCCTCAGAAGCCAATCAGCATTGTATGACTTTCATAGTGGCTCATTTTATTCATTTACTTGGCTGGAGCACAAGATTCCCATACACCTGGCTGAACAGTATTTTGGAGTGCATTTCCAAAACAGATCAGCATTGAATTGCTAGTCTGAGTAAGACAGATGATCTCACCCAATGTAGGTGGACCTTCTCCCATCCATTAAAGGCCTAGACAGAACACAGAAATTCTCTATCTGCTTCATTGTTCAAGATGGAGCATGCATCTTCTTTGGTCCATGGGACTCCTGGTTTTCAGATCTGGAATCTACTACATTATCGGTGCAACTCACAGGCTCTAGATTATACTACAGAGTGTCCTGAATGCCCATTTATAGAGGAAAGACTGTGGAACTCCTCAGCTTCCCAGTGACATGTACCATTATCTTATAATGACTATCTTTGGCTATAGATATATAGATAAAAACAGCTATAGGGTTGGATAGGTTACTTAGTGTTTAAGGCACTTGCCTGTGAAGCCTAAGGACCCAGAGCCCACATAAGCCAGATGTACAAGGTGACCCATGCAAGGCCATGCATGTACACATGGTTGCACACACAGATGGTGTTTGATTACAGTGGCTGGAGGCCCTGGTGCTCCAATTCTCTCTTTTTTTCTCTCTCTTAAAAAAATAAATAAATGTAAAAAAAAAAATTTAAGAGTAGCTATAGATACAGATATGTAGGTATACATATCTATCTTACTGGTTCTGTTTCTCTCACTACTACAAACTCTCAGCTCCAGGATGGACTCTGATGATCCCATGCTAGTCCAAGAGCAACTGGCCCATGTTTCATCTTGCTATGCAGTGTTCAAGTACTTAGTCCTCTGTGTGGTGACTATTGGTCCTGATTTAACAAGTAGGAAGTCCCTGGTGTGTTGTAGTGACCTTCACATTGCTGGAACAAAACACCTAATCAAAAGCAGCTAATGAGAAGAAAGAGTTTATTTTGGCTAATAGTAATGAGGGACGCTTCATGATGGCAGGGGAAAGAAAAGAGGGCAGAGGCTGGACATCACTCTTCACCAGAGCAGCTGGCAGAAAGCAGCAAGACAGTGAGCTGAGCTCTGGCAAGAGGGAGCCGGACCATAACACCCCTAAGCCTGCCCTTCACAACACACCTCCTTCCAGCAAGGCTCCATGTTCTAAATTGCCACCAGCTGGGGACCAAGCATTCAGAACACATGAGCTCATGGGAGACATCTCATTCAAACCACCATGTGGAGAATGAGGTCTCTACACATACTGTGTCATAGATACGGCTATGTGTCATAAGGAGTCCCACTCCCTACCAAGCCCACTGCACACTCCTCCCTATAATACTGCTACAAGGTAGTTGGTATACCAGCAGCTAACTCATGCGCTGGTTATTAACTCTCAAAAGGGCTTTCTTTAGTGTTTCTTTAAAAAAAAATTTTTTTTTTTTTGAGGGCTGGAGAGATGGCTTAGTGGTTAAGAGCTTGCCTGTGAAGCCTAAGGACCATGGTTCGAATCTTGATTCCCCAGGACCCAAGTTAGCCAGATGCACAAGGGGGCTCACACATCTGGAGTTCATTTGCGGTGGCTGGAGGCCCTGGCATGCCCATTCTCTCTCTCACTCTCTGTCTGCCTTTCTCTCTCTGTTGCTCTCAAATAAATAAATAAAAAATAAAAAAATTTTTTTGAGAGAGAGAGGTAGAGATAGAAGCAGAGAGAGAGAGAAGAAGAGAGAGAGAGAGAGACAGAGAATGGGCATGCCAGGGCTTTCGGCCACTGTGAATGAACTCAAGATGTGTGTGCCCCCTTGTGCGCATGTGCACCATTGTGTACTTTTGTCACTATGCGTGGCTATGTAGGACCTGGAGATTCAAACATGAGATTTTGGGCTTCATAGGCAAGTGCCTTAACCGCTAATCCATCTCTCCAGCCCCATGAAATAACTTTCTTGAACAGCTTAACACATGCAAGTGTATTCAAAATTATTCAAAACTTGTCTTGGTATTCTGAAAGCATCTAAGGGTTGTGAGGTACCCTCATGTCCTGAGTATTTTTTAAAGTTGAAACGTTTAATAGTGCTAGTAATATTTAGTATAAATACATTTCACTCAGCTTTTTGGGTTCAGAGGTGAGTCTTTGTGGCTCACACTGACAGGGTGGCTATAATCTCTGTGTTTTATAATGTCTTCACTTATTGAATGGAATTAGTAGGATCTACCTTTTTACATGACTGGGAGTATAAAAGAGTAAATGAGGAGACCAATGATATAACAAAAGCACTTATTGTTGTACTAATGTTAGAAGTTCAGCACTGATCATTTACAATAAGTGGGGCCCAATCTGTTAGGCATTTGTACTTTTCTGAAAACCAGTAAAAATCTATGTATGAATGTGTTTACCAATCTAGGCATGGGAAAATAGCGTATGAAATTAGAAAATACTATTAAGACCTAGCTAAGTGGTTAAAAGATGTATAATTGGAATATTTGTATATTGACCAAGATTAGGACAAAGTTTTGAATTACAGGACAATTTTATTTATTTATTTATTTGACAGAGAGAAAGGGAGGGAGGGAGGGAAGGAGAGAGAAAGAGAGAGAGAGAGAGAGAGAGAGAGAGAGAGCGGGAGAGAGAGAGAGAATGGGCACACCAGGGCCTCTGGCCACTGCAAACTAACTCCAGATGCATGTACTCCTTGTGTATCTGGCTAAAGTGGGTCCTGAGGAATCGAACCTGGTTTCTTTGGCTTTGCAGGCAAACACCTTAACCGCTAAGCCATTCCTCCAGCCCTACAATTTATTTTAAAGCAGTGGTCAGTGGTTCTGAGGTTTATTGTCTTCTAAGGATTACTGTTGTTCATGGTTCACAACTCAAATCCATTGCAAGTCCAGTTGGGTGGAAGTCACTGGAAAAAAGAGGCAGAGTATAATGGATTGAATTCCCCTCTGTCTGTTGAAACCCGAGTGCCCAGTATTGTGGAATGTATTTGGAGACAGGACCTTTAAAGAGATGATTAAAGTAAAAGAAGGCTATAAGGGTGGGTTATTGTCCTATCTGCCTGGTGTCCATGAAGGAAGAGAACATCTGAACAAAGAAGACCAGGGACACAAGGGAACATCAGGACAAGGCGAGAAGAAGGCCATCTGTAAGCCACAGACAGGGACCTCAGAAGACACTAAACCTGTTGACCTGTCTTGGACTTTCAGATTCCTGAACTGTAATAAGATAAATATCTGTTGCAGTCACCAGCCCTTGGTACTCTGTCATGCCAGGCCTAGAAGCCTAACTCAGACAAGGCTGAGAGCAGAGCTGAGGTGAGCACAAGGCAGATTTCTGTTGGCAGAGCAGCAGCCTTTGACAGTAAACCAGCAGCAAACCAGGCTCTGGGTGGGTAACAGGCAGAGAATAAATGATCACAGTGAATCATAGAATTTCCCATCCCTTCTCATGGGGACTCTGCACTCCATCTTCCCCACCCTGCTGTGACCAACCTTTCAGACTCATTCTTGTGTTAGTTACAGCACAGGGTTGTCTTGGAGCACCTGGGTTGATTACCTGTGACCAGCATGTGCAGATTATCTGCTTTCATTGATCTGTGATCAGAGCTGTGGAAAGGTAAGGATGATTTCATGCCTCTTTTCAAAGAAGGAGCAGACAAAGGATTCATGCCTCACCCAGAAGGGGTCTGTGTGGACAGCAGCCAGATTTATCAGGCAAGGATACTGACATCCTGGAGTGAGTTACGTTCTCCTTACCTGGAGATCTTCAAAGGAAGATATACTTCCTTGGACAGGCGCCCTTAGGGGTGGTGCTGAAGGGTGGGATTCCTCCCTTGAGGCAGGGAAATGGACTTCAGTGACCTTTGAAGGGTGAGTCCAGTCTTCTGAGTCTAGGACAGACTAAGATGGGAAAATTTATGGTTTAGACATCTATCATGTGATTAAATCTGAGCCTCTGCTGGAATTTCAGGAGAAAGGAGATTCTAAAAGTCTGCTTTGGCCTGACCACTCTGTCAGGGTTACAACAGGAAACAGATGGCACATCCAACTCAAAATGATTTGAGAAGGTTGTAATAAGTAGACTGTTTAGAAAGGTTTGGGCAAGATGATAAAAGATGGCACACCACTCTAAACTCTCAGCTCCCATGCTCAGAGGGAGAACACTTCTTCAGGTACAGAGAGCCATCTTGAGAGAACCTGGAACCTTCTGTTGAGGAATGCTGCCCCCACAGAGGGCCCAGAGACAGTTTTGGAGTAAGTACCGGACATCCCTCTTCTCCTTCCACCAATGTACTTGAAGAAGACTTGTTGATCCCACCTGAAAGCCTGATGTCAGGAAGTCCATTGATCTGGGCCAAACAGGCACAGGGAAGCTTAGGGAAGGTTGGAGAATAGATATGGGGAGGCAGATAGAGTAAATCTCCCCTCCCAGCATAGGTTCTGTGTGCACTGGGAAGAGAGGGCAGTGAGCCAGTCTTCCATATATGCCTAATGTAATTTACACACGTAGTCCATGTCTTGAGCCTCTGAGTGTGTGCACTGAAGGGTCACACACATGCAAAGCACCCCTGTAGGCACTAGGTGCTTTTCACTAGCAAGAGAGAGCCAAGTTAGCACTCTGGCTGTCTTGCTATATGATGCCCTCTGCCATATTATAATGGAGAAAGAAGTCCTTCCTCATATTCTCTTAGCTTTCCCAGCCTCAAGAACCATGAAACAAATACATTATTATCATCTACTAGTTACCCTGTCTCAAGTATTTGGGCATAGCAACAGAAAGCAGAAGGCCTCCATGTCATGTTTCCCTCACCCTTGGGTACAGTTGGTACCTGATACCTTCCTGGTTCTTGTAAGGCCAAGGTGAAGTTCTGGTTTACATCCTCTGATACTCTGCATACTAATGGGATGATCTTGGATTGATCTACCTTGTCAGCCCTAACTTTGGGAATGTAGGAGGTACTCAGTAAAATTAGTTGACTTCATTTTGAGGGACTTTATATAAGTACCTTTTGTAGTGGTTCAGGCCAGAGCTCAGACTCCAAGATGGTAGAAGTTGATAGTATGTGAGCTAGATGATATGATGTTGGGATCCTCAAGAATCCAGTTGCAATACTGACATTAGGGCTGACCAGAGAACTCCTTCCTTTCTGCCTAAGTGTTCAGACAGAATTACTCATTTTGTTTTCCAAAAAAGTCTCTCTCTCTCTCTCTCTCTCTCTCTCTCTCTCTCATTTCTGCCTTTTTGTCAGCAGAGGGAAGCAAAGCAGGACAGGCTTATTGTCACTCATTTGGCTCTCAGCTTCTGCTGTTTCAGAGAAACACTAGCTGGGAGTGTGGTTAGGGGAGAACAGTTCCTATATCAACTGTTTTTGTGTGTGATTTTGCCCACACTTTTGAGTCAGGGCACAAATGCAGGGAGAGTCTCTTTGTCCATGCTATGAACAACTGGGAAAGTTGTGGGGTTATATCCTATGGACGGGGTCAACTTTCAAGATGAGGCATGTGTTTCTTTCTTTTTATTCTTTTGTTTTTATTTTCTGAGGTAGGGTCTCACTCTACTCCCAGACTGACCTGGAATTCACTATGTAATCTCAGGCTGGCCTCAAACTCACAGCAATCATCGTACCTCTGCCTCCTGAGTGTTGAGATTAAAGGAGTATGCCACCATGCTCAGCTGAGGCATGTGTTTCTAATCGAATGATAGAACACACCCAACTGTGCCACCAGGATAAAATCCACAGAATCCTATGAAAGCCTCTTCAAAACAAGTGATCCATTTCTTTTGCCAATTACTGAAATACAAGAAATACAAGAGATAGCTGGGGGTTGGATCCTATGGACTTAGGAAAGACTTAAAACACATTCAGCCACCTAGTTTATAGGTCTTTCTTGGTTTCTTATTTAGACAAACCATTAAATTCAATGACAATAGGAAGTATTTGAACATACTTGTACGTTGATGATATCAAGGAATTTTTACAAGTATTTTGAGGTACAAAAATGGCATTTTAAAAGTGTTTCATAAAAGAACCCTTGTCTTTCAGAGATGTATTCACAAATATGAATGAAATTACATAATGCATGCCTGAGATTTGTTTCAAAATAATCTGAAAGTGGTCAGGAAGAAAATGGGATGTTGAGGGAGAAGAAATTGATTATAAGTGATGGATGGTAGGTAAATATGAGTCCATTTGTCAATTTTCTCTATTTTGTACATGTGGTATTTTTTTTTAATTTTTTTTGTTCGTTTTTATTTATTTATTTGAGAGTAACAGAGAGAGGAAGAAGCAGATAGAGAGAAAGAGAGAGAATGGGCACGCCAGGGCTTCCAGCCACTGCAAACGAACTCCAGACGCATGCGCCCCCTTGTGCATCTGGCTAACGTGGGTCCTGGAGAATTGAGCCTCGAACCGGGGTCCTTAGGCTTCACAGAGCAAGTGCTTAACCGCTAAGCCATCTCTCCAGCCCACATGTGGTATTTTTCCATAATTAAAATCTAATGTAAGATTGCTACCATAGGCCTGTAACCCCAGCTACTTGGGAGGCTGATACAGGAGGATCACATGTTCAAGGTCTTTTTGGGTTACAGTGTTATAAGAGGGAGTTCAAGTCTAGCTTAGACAAACTAGTGAGACTCTCTCCAGTTGAAAAGTTAAAAAAAAAAAAAAAGAGTTGGGTAGATAGCTGAGAGGCCCTCCTTGTGTTCAATCTCAGGACCACCATCAAAACACAACTGAAACATCCCAGTGTGATAGTGGAAATGGCTGTTTTCTTTTTCTCCTCAGCCCTCTGCCCAAACCCTGCACTTCACACCATCTGGCTTAGGTATGTCAATACAGTGGTGGTTTGAGTTGATCTTTATTCTAATTTTATATCCAAATACTAATGACTGAAATAAGGCAGGAACTGATTTGTTCTAACTTACGCTTTTGTGCACATATGTGTGAAATTGCACTTGAGTCAGAAATGTGTTCTGAGGACTAATGATACCTTTTTGAGAGCTTCAGTAATAAGAGAAGAATTATTAAATGTAAGGGGAGAAATCACCCATGGCACCTGGCATATGAGAGTTCAGTGCATAGGAGCTATTAACATCCTTCTTAGCCTCTCAACTCTGTTCATGTCTCTTCTATTCCACTCAGACCCTGCAGCCTGGCCTGTGTCATATCTCCAATTACTCTAGCAGCTTCCTTAAGGGTCCGCTCCACTCAGCTCACTCTCTACCATGCACACTTTCCCTCCTCACCTCAAACTAGTCTGTAATCATGTTCTCTAGCTTTCCCTGGAGGGCTGTTATCCTCCCTGGTCTTGGCATAGCCTTGTGACTTGCTATGGCCAATGAAATCTAAGCAGAAATGGTGGGGGTCAATTCCCAAAGGGGTTGTTAAAAGCCATTATGTGCCTTGCCAACACATCCAGCAATGGTCCAAATGGTAGCTGTTTTTTGCTCTGGGTCCTAGAATGAGAAGATCTTATCGAGAAGTCCCAGGCAGCCCACAACAGACATATGAAAAAGATTAAAATCTTCACTGTTGGAGCCACTGAGTTTGGAATTGTTTGTATGACAGTGTAGTCAAATCTGAGGAGTACCTATTTTATAAAACTCTCTGTAATGGTGTAGGTATGATACACCCCTCTTGAACTTTTATGAAGGCTTAGTCCCTAGCTGATGGTGCTATGGAGCCTTAAGGAGGAGGGGCCTGGCTGTGGAAGCAGATTTCTAGGCTGTTCTTGTGAAGGATATACTGCCCTGGTTCTAGCCTGTGCTCCGTGTCTTGATTTGCTATGATATGCAATCTCTGCCATGTGTTACACCACCATGAACTCCACTCTGCCCTCCTTGTCATGATGGATTGAAAACCCTCTGAAACTATGAGACAAAATAAATCTCTCTGCCCTCAAGTTTTTCTGTCAGGTTTTTGTTTTCATGGTGACAAGAAAAGTACATGATACATACTGAGAGGAAGAAAAGGATATTACATCCTGCAAGGCGGTGCAGTATCCTTATCTAAAGATAAGCTTCATCTTGTATCATATTTCTTATTTCTCTTTTAATCCTTCATAAGTGCTGAACGCCCTTTGATTATAGGCACATTTCATATGTTGTCTCCTCTTCCTGGAGTGCTCTTACTTCCCATTTTTCCATGGTCAGTTTCTTCCTATACTGGCAACATAAGGCTTCTAAGGCAACGTGTATCCTTCATGGGTAAGACTCCTCTTGACCTTGTGCTTCCCTCTGCTGCTGTGCTTGAGGGATGCTCATTTGTCTACTAGACCATCAACCTCACAAGAAGAGATCCCAAGCCTTTGCTTACTTATCTCCCCTTGTTTTGCACAGTTTCTAGCATATAGTAGGCACCATTGCAATCAGTATTTGTTGAGTAAACAGTTCATAGATTTCATATCTGGAAGTTGGAAGGAGCCAGACTTTTTGTATTTGAGTCCCACTCAGTGGATTATCCTTCATATGACTTCGTGTCATTCATCTTTCTGCCTTTTCCTACCTCAAGGGGTAGCCTTACAACTTAAATGGCCTAAGATTCATTTGCCCCTTACCTACTGTCTCAGTTAAGCTTCCCCTTTGGTACTGTGCTTCCTGAGGCTAGGGCTGGGATTTTTTTTTCAGGAACATTTCCATACTTCCTTGTTAGATAGCTATCATTAACCACAGCCAACGAGAGGCAGGAGTTTAGGAGGAAGGAGAAGTCATGGCTTCTTTCCAACTCTGAGTTCCGTCTCCAGTGTGGCAGCTTCTCCCAGCTGCTCCTCAGAAGCCTGGACTCCTTGGGTACTCTAGTACTGGCCACTCATGCTCTCTTAGAGGTCTGAGTACCAGCCATTGATAGAGATTAGGAGCCAAACAGCTTTTTCTTCTTTTTCTTTTCTCTCTCTCTCTCTCTCTCTCTCTCTCTCTCTCTGTGTGAGAGAGAGAGAGAGAGAGAGAGAAAGAGAGAGAGACAGAGAGTTGGTGTGCCAGGGCCTCCAGCCTCTGTAATCGAACTCCAGACATGTGTGCCACCTCGTGCACAAGTACAATCTTGCATATGTGTGACCTTGTGCATCTGGCTTACATGGAATCTGGGGAGTTGAACATGGGTCCTTAGGCTTCACAGTCAAGCACCTTAACCACTAAGCCATCTCTCCAGCCCAGCTTTTTTTTTTTTTTCTAGGGACTGGTCCAGAGAAATATGGATGCCATTTTGTCCTGATGGGACTTGAACTCCAGCATGATTCAATCTTATCCAAGATGGCTGTAAGCAGCAATAGCAGCTTCCTGGTTCTTGAACTTTTCCCAAGATGAACACCTGTGGCCTGGCCCTTCCCAAATCAGCATTCATCCTGGATTCAGTACCCAATCAAGGTCTTCATATAAATTTGAACATGGCAATGAGGCTCATCCTAATTGGATGCCTAATCTATGAAAGAACTTGATCCAGCCCTGCATGGGAAGTTTTTTTGGGAAGGAGGAAACTCCTTTTGACTTGGAAGATTTCATGCTTTTCCTTCTCTGCTGTTTTTCACCCTACCCTTAATCAGTTATTCCATAACTTACTTTTCTCTGAGTCCAACACTTTCAATTCTTGGACAAGGACCCAATGTTTGGGATTCACAAGCTAGAGGACCTCCTGCATCATTTCAGAGATCTAATCCCTCCCAGAGCTCCAATTCCACAACACCATGCGATTTCCCCCTTCTTGATGACACTCTTTCTCCCTGAAAATACCCAATACTAGCTGTGTGTGTCCCTCCTTAGCATCCAGGTTCTAGTAACCCAACTTCTTCCTTCAGTTTCTCCAGACCCCAAGTTGGTGGCTGCATCCTACAGTTGCTAACATCCAGGCTGCTTTAGACAATTCCCTGTGGCAAGCCTATGAGATTCTAGTCCTGGCTCCGGATTGGGCCTCACTGATAGCAACAACAAAGCATTTAGAAGAAACACACGAGACTCAGAGAACTCTAAGTGAGAATTGTAGCGGCAGAGTAGGGCTTGGAGAGAGAAGGGGGTATCTCAAGATTAACATATGGGCTGGAAAGATGGTTTAGCGGTTAAGCATTTGCCTGTGAAGCCTAAGGACCCTAGTTCGAGGCTTGATTCTCCAGGACCCATGTTAGCCAGATGCACAAGAGGTGCATGTGTCTGGAGTTTGTTTGCAGTGGCTGGAGGCCCTGGTGCAGCCATTCTCTCTCTCTCTATCTGCCTCTTTCTCTCTCTCTCTCTCTCTCTTTCTCTGTTCATCACTTTCAAATAAATAAATAAAAAATGAAAAACAAAACAAAACAAAAAAGATTAACATATGAGGGCTGGGGAGACTGCTCAGTGGCTTGCTGGCCCTGGGGTGCAATTTCCAGAACTCACAAAAAAGTCAGATGCACCATGTCCGGTGTTGGTTTGCAGCAGCAAGAGGTCCTGGTGCACCTGTCCTTTCTCTCTTTTCTCACAAATAAATAAAT
This sequence comes from Dipus sagitta, assembly GCA_036346955.1. Taxonomy (NCBI): domain Eukaryota; kingdom Metazoa; phylum Chordata; class Mammalia; order Rodentia; family Dipodidae; genus Dipus; species Dipus sagitta. The sequence continues at coordinate 80,589,200 of CM070773.1, forward strand.
ACATTTTTTAAAAGGTTAACATATGAAAGAGGCCAGTTGGAAGAGAAAGACTGGAAACTGTTTCTGACCTGTGCTACTTGTAACAAACTGATGTATGTGAGAAAAGCCCATGATATACAAACACAGGAGAAGGCAGGTGCTGTGTAAATGTCCTGTAAAGGGTCATGAGACTTGTGGCCCAATGGTTTTGAGTGTACACCTTTCCCCAAATTACAAGGCCATTTGCAGTCTCAGGAGTGTCTTCTCTTTGTTAATAAACAGTGTCTATTTCTCTTACTTACCATGTGTCCCTGGTGAAAGTCTTTGTCCGGGGACACAAGAACCTGAAATCTCAGCAAGTGCCTCTTACTCAGATCCCTGCTTATAATACAGACTCTTGTATTTGCCCATGTAGGTGGAAAACCCCACCTTATACCCTTTAAGGCTAACAAAAGCCTATAGTGCTGAAAGCCCATCTTTCGTGAGAATCAGCAGACCACACCATGACTCATCCCCCAGGCATTATGGACAGTGAAGGAGGACACAACTTCTATAGCATTAGCAATTTTTATTTTTCCTTTTTTTGTTGCATAGGAAATGCAGTACTTGCTTCCAGTAATTGTATTGTAATGTGAGAAGGTGGTAGCACTAACGGTTGAATACAAGAGTTAAACTAATCCACACCAGCTCAAAACCTGTGGAGATTTAGTTGAATAAGAATGGATGCCCACAGTGATTCTCAACCAATTACAAATCTTCACAGAACACAGTAAACTAAAGTAAACTATGAAAGTCAAAACAAGTATGCTAGAGGCACAGGGGGCCCGGATCATAACACATATTTCAGACCGTTATTAACACGGGTATTTAGTTTCACAATAGATATCTTTTGCCATCACTGGAGGCATTTGATCCCTTCCTCCACAATTTGAAATGAAAATCAGAGGTATTCTGAGAAATTTCCATGTGTAGTAGGAAAGGTCCCCATTGAACTCATATGGAGATAGGACACGGTAATGGTGGAGAAGGGACCATGGACTTGGCTCGACAGTCTTTAAAAACCTTCCAGAACCTGACGGTGCTCCTACTCTAGTCTGGTTGGCATCTCAGTGGTGAGGCTACCAAATGCCTTCACAGTGCAGAGACAATGGTCTGAGACTAATCAGTGAGAAAGAGTGGAGCTGGCAGCTCTCTCACACGTCCATCCCAAATCAGTCAGCAGCCTAAGACCTTTGGTTTAGATGTTAAAGGGAAAATAATAATAAATGCAAATTTACAGACCACTACTCCAAAAAGTAGTAAGAAATATGAGTGATACAAATAACAGTTGAAGAAAAAAAGCTAGGCATTTTGAGAAGTGAAGCATCAACAGCAGGAGCAGCCCGACCCTACTCATCACATACTCCTTGCCTTTTAAGCCACAGTAGAGACACGAGAATTCACATTTACAAATCTGGGCTGTTTTCTACCATGAATGTAGTCAGGTTAGATTAAAGGGAGTACTTCCACTGTACACTCTTATGTTACAGGCACATTTTGGAAAGTTTGGTTTTTGAACCAAACAGCACAATGAGTCCATATGTGAAACTTGGGCTACCTGGCAAGCAGGGTACCCTGTGTGCTGTCTCCCTGTTCTGGGGGTTCTCCTTATCTTTTTGAGAATTGCTGGGATCTGCTCCCTGTATCGTATCCCTGTAATCTGCTTAATGTAACCCTTTAGGGAATAAAAGGCAGAAGGGTTCTTGTTCAGGGGAAATCAGATGAAGTTTATTCAATTTGGGAAGTAATTTCAAATTTAGATGAAAAGAAAGTACATTTTTAAGAATCCCGTGTTAATAGCAAACTTCTTTTTCTTATGAATCGGGCCCAAAGTTTGTACAGTTATATTTTTGAAGAAAATATTGCATCTGTTCATGAAACTAAATAGCCACGTGATTTTGCAAAGTTTTTTTCTTTTTTCTTTTTAATCTCAAGAGGTCTGGTGTGAAGGCGGATGAAGCATGAGTACCTGGCGAACACTGTCTGTTAGGAAGATGCTTCCATATCAGCCCAGCTTCTGCTGAGGCCAAGGAAATGTCTCTCAATTGGAAAAGCTCTCAAGGTTGGCTTCATGGCAGACTTCTTGAAGTTCAAATGATAGTTTTGAGACAACAATCTTGCCAGATACTGATTTTTGAAATCAAACACCCATGCTTGTCCCTTAGGAGAAAGAAAACAAAACAAAAAACAAAAAAACACAGTAATACTGAATTTAAGTAAATGTATACCTCCAAAATACTGAAAACAGCTGAAATTAAGAAAAGACAGAATTTGCATTCTCAGTGAAATACCTTTGAACCTAGCTGACAAGAACAGAGTCAGAAAGAAAGACTAACATAACGTTGAGTAATATTCATACAGTTCACTAAGCATTATGGAATAGCATGCATAATATTGTACGGTTATTTTACATCACCTATACCAGAGGTCCTGACTGACAGACAGCGAAGGCTACCGGTGTAGAAAAAATCTTACTTTAGAAGAGCAATATAATACAGATTTCACAGGCACTACATTTTAATATATCAGGTATTATGCTGGTTTTCTTATAATTCTTTCTGTCCTAAAGCTGGCATTATAATAATGACCAAAAAGGCAAGGATTGAAGTAAACGGAAAGTAGATACCAAAGTTGATATAGTTTTTTTTTTTTTCCTTCGGATAGATTAGTGCATAGTTCTCATGCAGATAAACACTGCTATGCGATTACACTGTTGGGAAGCAGAGTGAATCGAGCCCAAGTTGTCACATTTGTGTAAATCATTTTGTCAGCCTGTAATAGCACCATGTAATGGATTTGCATTAAACATTAAATTGATTTTAGAATTGGTGACACAGTATTCACTACAGTTAAGTGCTATGGAATAGCTTCAATATACCTGCTATGTATCAAAGCAATTTTCATCCCACTGCTTCTTTATTGGAAAAAATAAAGGGGAAACATACATGAGACTAATTAGACAAATGCGCAGCCTTGGACATGGAGAAGGCAGAGCAGGTTCACTGTCAGACAGTAAGTACATGCATTGACTTCAAGACAAAGATGGCCTTGGAATAAAGCCATGCCCGAGGGGCAGAGCAGCTTCTGGGACTGTTTAGGATGGTCTAGCCAGTGGGCTGGGAAGAACTGCCAAAGCTCTTCTTACATGACTATGTGTCTAGTGTTTCATACCTAGCCTATGGAGGCCTGCTACCAAAAACAAGAAAGAGAGAGAGGAAAAAGAAGCAAACAAAAGCCAGAGAGACAGAGACATCCAGAGATAGAAGGAGGGAGGGAGGGAGAAAAAGAGATCTAGAAATGAGATGCAGAGTACTTTAAATGGTATTTGCAGAAACCCCTCCCCCTAAAAAAAAAAATCACGGGAAAAATGTTTTCCTTCGTACAGGTTTTGTAAATACCTTGTAATATCATTACCACAGAGTTCCAAGCCTGTGAGGGCAAAGGTTTGAAAAAGTGAAAGAGACACTTTTGAGATGGCTTTGCATCTTTCTGAGGGCTGACTGAATACTGCCACACGGTGACTGGAAAGTTTCCGCCCTTCACACTTGGCCTGACTGCAAAGGATGTGCACCGGCTTGGAGGAGTGCAGGCTGGTGGGCCTCCTGGGAGCCTGTTTGGATGGTGGCACCAGGTGGGGAATGAGCAGACCAGAAATGTCATGCCAGGGGGTAGACATGAATGTTAGAGGGAGAGAAAGGCTGGAGGGTGAGAGTGTCACAAGGGACTAGGCCTCTGCCCAGGAAGGATCAGAAAAGAAGCCTCATGATTAAAGGAGATGGGCCTAGACAAGAAATGTTTATTGGAAGATGCTAAGAATTAGTGTTTGTGCCTCGAACTTCACTTCCCAAAGAAAAACCTCAGGGAGTCATTTGAGGAACCACTTTTGCCAATTCTGTTAATGTCATTCGACGGGAGAGAACATGTCCAATCAATGTGTTTCAGAGTCAAGGGTGGGCCTTCAAGTACTGATAGCTCTTTGTCTGTCTATATACCTCATAGCAAAATCTTTCTCAAACACCTTCACTTAGCGTTTAACCTAAACAGCAAAATACTCAGATGGGTGGTGTTTCTTTCTTCCTGCTTAAGACTGAACTATAGTTCCTGCTGCTTTTTGGATAATGAAACATGAATACAACTTAGTGTATTTAATACTTAACTCCTGTGTGAGATCCCTAGACTGCTTCCTAATGTTTTAAAGCCTTTAAAACATTTTTTTTCCTACAAATCTGTTCAGTTTCCTAATTTTAGCATCATCATACAATACAACAAAATACCCTCAAAAATGCAGCATACCTGGAACATCCATTTACAATGGTTTTTCAGTAGACCTATGCTTCGGAAGCATAGGAATATGCTATACCATTGACAGAAAACAACAATTGTTTTTAAATACTTACAACATAAAAGGCAACAGGAGAGTTTTAAACTTAAATTCAGTTCCCAAAACAGGGTAGGAGGGTGTGTGTGTGGGAGGGGGGAGCAATTCTATGAACTCTGCCTTTATACTGAACAATCAGAAATTTCACTAGGCTAATTTGACAGAAATTTTTCCTCATTTAAACAACATTACAAAAGTCCTGCATTATAAAATAGGGTAGAATAAATCAGTGTAATCAATAAAACTATACAACAATACAAATTACATGTCTTCTGAGTGGGCAGTTGATTCTCTCTCTTTGCAGTCATGACTACAACATGCTTACTAAAAACAACTAAAACTGCCCAAACTATTGCTTAGTTTGTTTTGTTTTTAAAAAAAGGGTGCAATTTTATTGTATATACAACCAATTTACTGGTAATACCTTGGCTTATTGCAAGGTTCTGACAAAATGTTTGTCTAGGCTTTTTCCCTTCACTGTGAAGCACTGAATGCTGCGATTTTCTCTTTCTTTTTTTTAAACCTCTTTCTTTTTTTTTTTTCCTTTTTTATTTTTATTTTAGTGCACATATGTCATAATAAAGTAATGCCCAGCTAAGTGCTATAGGGGAAGGCAAAGTATGCTGGCTGGCTACAGGAAGTGACACCGTACACTGACAATCACACCATACAACAGCGCCAAACGACTATTCAACCACTTATCAGACACATATGAAAATCCAAAATGTTTTATTTTATTTTTTTTTCCTTAAATAGAGATAACCAGTAAACAATTTTCAGAACTTGGAAGTTTAAAAACGTGCATATAAAAATGGGCATTATATACTTTTTATTGAATGTGGATTGAGTGCCGTCTGCTAAGAAAAATGGGGTGTGGGAGCTGAAGAAAAAGGAAGTTGTCTTTTTTTTAAGGCTTGCTTGTGAAAGGAACGGTTGTAAAAACAAAATTGCTTGAAGCAGGGTTAGCTTAGTGCTTCACAGTTTGACTGCTTCTCTATGAGGAGCCCTTCCTGCGTGCGCATCCAAACCACAGAAAGTACAAAGACAAACACCTCAAACACTGCGTCAAGTGCAGCACCGACTTTGGTCAAATAAAAAAAAAAGAAAAGAAAAATTAATAATTGCTAAGCTTTTCTACATGATATAAGCAGGTATTGCATATTTTCATATATTTTGGGGAAAAAATAAAGGAAGACTCCAAATAAATTGTAAAATGCAGCAACATCCAAAATACTGATATTATAAGCATCTACAGATCTTAGAATAGCACTGCCCCTGACCACAGGACAATCGAGACTACTCCATCTGTGAACAACTATCTTTCTATTTAGTTCTAGATGTTGAAACTGACAAGGGCTGACGTAAAAGTCACATTTACAAAAAGTGTCTCCAAATGCTTGACTAGGGAAAACCCCTTCAACCGAGGAGCATGTGCAAGGAATCCACAAATAATCGCTATCCAGGGCAAGGCACATTGATATGCAATTTTTGTTTTCGTGCAAATTAAGGAAAAAAAACAAAAACAAAACAACATTGTTTTGGGGGGGAATGATGAGGAGCAAAGTGTCTTCCCTAGAATTTCAGTTACTTGATTGTAAAGGACAGTAGTAGAGCCCTTCTGAAGGGCTGAAAAACATAGTTTAAAGGCAAGTGCCTAGAAGGAGGGATTACAATATTGTGTCTTAATGCACTCTACTTTATCCTACATTAACTATATAAAAATTAGTTACTATCACTAGAACATGCAGAGACTTCCTCTGATCAGCAGGGCCTGCCAACCAGAATGTATATATATGTATAGTATAGGAAACCTTTTTGAACTTGCATGGGAAGCAAAGGGGTGCTTCGCTGTCTGGTAGAAAAAAAATCACTAGCACTTTTTTTTTGTTTTTGTTTCTGCTTTTTTTTTTTGTCTTTTTTTAAACATAAGATACAAGACATTTGGGGGTGCAAACTTTGTTTTTTGTTTGTTTGTTTGTTGTTCCTTAACAAGTACCCTTGATCTGAATGGGTACTAGCATTTGTGTCAGTATTAGTTTTGTTATTATTTTCCCATAGCCCAGTTCAGGGTTGTAAAGGTCTTTAAAACTTCTGGACAATCTCTGGTACAATGAAGTGTCTGATAACTGATAAATCTGGTATTGTCAGATACACATAAAAAACTTTCAGAATTGGCATAGTTATCATAGTGACTTCTAGCTTATAAAATTAACAGATACCATGATTTCATTTTAGTTATGTGCTTTGATAACAGAAAATAATTAATTAGCATTTAATGTAGTTGACATATTATGGTAAAAGCACCATTAGATTTGGTTTTTTTGTTTTTTTTTTTTTGTTTTTTAAATTTCCTTCAGTTTAAAGGGATACAAGTTTAACAATAAAAAACATAAAAAGCAAAAATAGCTCCCCTTTTTCTTGCAAGGCTGTTTTTTTACCCCAATAATTTAGAGTCCTGGGGTGGAAGGACTTGAAAAACAAAAATAGAATTTTCAACAATCTCTATCTTACAAAGATATTTAGCTATCCAATGAAATTGCACTTTACTCAATTCAAAATTCGATTGTTTTGATTGATTCCTGTCAGTTTCTGTCAAAACAGACCATCTTCCCCATTTCCACGTGAATTTTTGTGTCATTGTTGAAATTGTTGAAAAAATGTTTTTTTTTTAATGTAAGTGCAGCATTTCAAAACTTTTAAAAAACTGAATAGTAGTAGTCGTTTGCCATTTTCAGAATTGTTCTGCAACGTGAATGCACTCATTGTCCTTGCGGGCCATGTTACATACTTAACTGCTGACTGCTGAACCAAACCGAACAAAAATGTAAAAAACAAAAAATAAAATAAAAAATAAGAAAAAAAGAAAAGAAAAGAAAGAAACCTAACTGCATTTTCTTTTTCCAATATGCTACAGAAAAAACATTGCCCCTTGACTGTCCCGTAAGTTATAGATTGCAGATCTCAGCTACTACAAAAGATTTAGTCCTCTGAGTGCCTCCCAAATGCTCAAGGAGGCGCACACCTGTGTGGGCAAATTCATGAAATACTGTGAAAAGGCCAGGCTCCGCAAGGGAAGTGTGTTGGAAGTCAGTGAGCAAGGGTAATCCTCTGCCAGCCAGCCACGTGACCTAGTGCTCACGCCACCGTGGAAACATTCCAACTGTTACACAGCCCAACCCTTTCCAGCACCATATGAGAAATTACAACAGTCCCTAAAGTATTTTTTTTAAAAAAAATCCCGAAAGGTTATGGCCTTTGTTGTTTGACCATAATGCTTGCTGTTTCCATGTCCAAGTTGATTCGCGTTGGTTTTTCTCCCCTTCCGCTGATAATGAGGCTGTAACCACTCTGGGCTGAGGTTGCGTCCATGTTACAGAGTTGAGAAGGGGTCAGGTGGTCTGTCTGGTGGATGGTGGGTTGCTTTTATCCCAGGTACCAGGACTAGAAGACAAAACGAAAAGTGCAATTAGGAGTGAAGCTTGTAGGGCTGGTGATGAAGCTTAGGGGTAGTGTGCATGCCTAGCTCAGGTAAGGCCTTGCATTCCATCCTCAGCATTGCAAACATAAGTAAGAAATCCCACTTGTAAAATCCAACCATGGAATCTGGGTTTGCACTAGAGTCACACGGAAAAGGGATGGCAGGTGGCAGACATTTTAGACACATGCTTACTTATTCCTCTGAAATTAAAATCCATTGTCTCTCTTGGGGTTTGACATGTTTTGAACAATGTTTTGAATGTATCCTACCAAATGAAGCATTTCTGGCCACCCAAAATTCAAATCAGGCTTTATAGTCTGGTAGGGGTTATTACAGGAACGCAAGGAACTCCACTTTCTTTAAAAATTTATTTATTTATTTATGTATTTATGAGAGAGAGAGAGAATGGTTGTGCCTAGGGCCTCCAGCCAGACACATGTGCCACCCTGTGTATCTGGCTTAAATCTGTACTGGGGAATTGAACCTAGGCCCTTAGGCTTCACAGGCAAGTGCCTTTACCATTCAACCATCTCTCCATCCCAAACTTGGCCTTGTTATCATTCAGTTCTCAGTACCTTGTACAGGGCCCAGAATATAGGATGTTCTCAATGCAGAAGGGCAGAATGAGTGAAGAGTAAGGTTTCCAACAGTAATGAATTGCTGACTTAATGATTTTCAGATTATCTACTTCTCAGCAAAGTATAGGTACTAAAGATATGAGTTTGACATTCTCTGAAGAGGCATGAGTGACCAACAGCAATGCTATCAGAACAGTGGAAGTAAGATGGACACACACTGGACCCAGTGGCCTGGGTAGGTTGGAGAAGCCACATCTTAACTCTTAGACATTTCTTCCTCATATGTGTGTGAGGTAGATTTCAGGGTGCACACCGATACTTGGCTCACTATATGAAAACTATTATTTTATTTTATTTTTTTAATTTATGAGAGAAAGAGAGAAAGAGAGAGAGAGAGAGAGAGAGAGAGAGAGAGAGAGAGAGAGAGAGAGAGAGAATGGGCATGCCAGGGCCTCTAACCACTGCAAATGAACTCCAGATGCATGTGCCACCTTGTGCATCTGGCTTATGTAGATTCTGGGGAATTGAACCTGGGGTCCTTAGGCTTCACAGGCAAAAACCTTAACCACTAAGCATCTCACAGATCGAAAACTATTATTTTGAAATGATGCATCACAATCAAACAGTAAGTACAGAGGCTGCATGAGGAGGTACAGTAAGCCCCATGAGGTCCACAAGGAAAGTGGTGCTCTTGCCAGGACCTCATTTATGTCTGCTCATTCAGTGTGTATTACGGGCTTTGAGCAAGCTTGGAGCTACATTTCCTTTTCCTTTCATAAATATGTAGGGGAGTCACGTGGCACAGCAGTAGGGTTGTATCACTTTATCTGTTGCATTCCTTTGTCACAAAGAACTTAACTAAGCAAAGTGACTATAAACCAATACCAAAGTCACTTTCTTCAATGAACAGTATGGCTTTTGCCTCTACTTTTCTCTATGGATACCTGGCAAATTCACTATGTTTGTCATGAATCAGAAGATTCACCAACTTCAAGGCAAAACAAATGCCCGCAAGCTCTTCATTGGCAACACGAGGCAGGGTTGCTTCAGAGCTGAATCTGTCAGGTGAGGGCTTCCCCTTGTCTAAAAGATTCAATTAGGTAAAGTCAAGATTCATTGGGTCTCAGGGGTAAATGGCTACATGATAGCTCCAGGGAGGTTGGTATAAGATTTCCTGGTCACACAAGCTACCTTTGATTTCCAGAGGAACTTAAAAAAAAAAGTAAGCTTAAACTGCAAAACTACTCATGCTGTATACTTTGAGATGTTTTTCTGTGACCACATGCTTTGGGGCACACAATAAAGTCTCTTATGTCTTGAAAGGAAATCATCCTGGCAGGGACTCACCGCTAAACTTAACTGGACAAAAGATGAAGGAAAAAAGCAGAAGCAGTCCCCAAAGTGTATTTGTATTCTTAGTGGGGCTTCTCCTAACAGCCAACACTAACTCATGGTGGAGAACGTTCTCTCTTTAACAGAACACTCTCCAACTCTGAGCGCCACCAGTAAAGCTCACAATTTTTGTTCGCACACTTTGTAAGGCACTTGTGAAATTCCAGACTTCTTCAATTTGACAGTCAGTAGTTCTTGAAGAGGAGGCCTGGGACCTTGTGAGTCAGCAGGGGGAGCAGTTTTCCATCCCATTCTTTTTTTCTGGATGAGACCTCAGGGCACTACAAAAATCTGCCTCTGCACTTCTCTTAAAAAGCAAAGCAAAAAAAAGTTTCTTCACACATCTTACTATTCAGTATGTGCCTTGCCGACAAGGTTACCCTGGAGCAGCTCTGTAATCCTTCACTGAAATAGGCTTTATTGATTGCTCTGGTCTATTGTTCTCTTTTCAAGTCCCCCAAGTTCAAGTTCATCCTGGTGTTACATCATGTCTGGTTGCTCTTAGCAACCAGACAGACCCAGACGTGACTATCATTAGCAAGAAACCCTCCGCTCTCCTCCCACCAACCTTCCAGTGGTTCTGACGTAGCAGGCCCACTGCAAACACATTGAAGTATTTATTCTGCCTAATTTATGGCCTATCCAGCAAGCAAGACCCCCACTCCAAAAACCAACACTGTTGTATATTTAATTAATCTGTCTTTCTTTGGCACTTGGGAAAGTTAGACAAAGGGCTAATTGTTGTGTTTCCCTCTCCACACTTTTCCTTTGGTGGGTGGATATTTGCATGGGAAAGACAACTACAAGGCCTGCATCACCCCTCCCCTCTTTCTTTTTGCCCTATTGACATTTTGTGAAATACTTTAGCTGCTTAAGGGAGTTAGAAAAAAAAAAGCGATGTGAATGTTACTCCTTCTAAGTTGGTATTCAGTAACACAAATCAACTCATGACATGTTTAAATTTAAATGCTAACCACACACTCTCAGAGTTACTTTAAAGGTTAGTTTTTAATCAATAGAAATTGCTGACTCTAGGTTTTTGAGCTGAGCACTGCACCTCTTGGGCTTTTGTCTAATGTTCAAGCTTGCGAACTTTCCTTTGAGATGATTTTTGCGATGGGTTGCAGACACAGAGGCCATTGTGCTCTGGCCAACGACATGTCAGGGGAGCCGAGCTGTCCTGTGGTGGGGTGTCAATGTGACTCCTAGGGCAGGGGTTGGGGGTCTTTAATAACCCGTGAAAAAACCTTAATTAACCCTTTCAGGCCCAAACCAAAACCTATTCTTCCACCTTTTCACTCCTGTAATTTGACCATTAGTACTTATTTCAACATCACACTAATCTTCATGACAATGAACCCAGCTACTTGACCAAAGGTTTCCAGGATGGGAAGTCAGTAAGGGGAACCACACAGGGATTTTTTTTTTTTTTTTTGAATGAAGACTCTGAGTAAATCATTTGTAGAGATATAGAAGGTAAACAGGGTTGTTGTTAATAATAAATTCATTCATTTCACTAATTTTTTTTTTTTTTTTTTTTTGGTTTTTCAAGGTAGGGTTTCACTCTCGCCCAGGCTGACCTGGAATTCACTATGTAGTCTCAGGGTGGCCTCGAACTCATGGCGATCCTCCTACCTTTGCCTCCCGAGTGCTGGGATTAAAGGCGTGCGCCACCACGCCCGGCTCATTTCACTAATTTTTTAACGCTCAGTTTGTAGTTGAAGACCCTCTTTCTCTGTTGTGAGTTAACAGTCACATGTGCAAGTCCCTGCATTTCTATAAAATTTCAGGAAGTGCTAATCACATCAGATGGACAGGATAACATTTGGAAAAGTCCATTTTTTCTCATGGGATGTTTTCCGTTAATCTCTATACAAGTACAAGGTTCACTGATTACTGTCTTCCTTCTTGGGCCATACATACAAAAAAAAAAATAGCAAAGAAATCTGAGAGTGTTAAATTCTCAGGGATGAATAGCAAATCAGCGAGCAAATGTGGGTATGTTAAACAGAGCTCATTTGTGGAGAATCAAAAAATTGCCACCAGACCCTTACTGTCCTAGGCTTGGGTTTCTGCCTTCATACTTTATAGCCCCTTAATCTCCTCTACTGTATCCAGGCGACTACAAAGGAATCTCTGTCCCTTATCTGCCATGAGTGGCTGTATTACAGTACAGTCCTGGAGGATGTTATCTTGATACATTTACATCGAGGACGTAAACACAGAGCTTTGATCTATTATTTCCTCAGGAACTTTCAGCGACAGTTGCTTTGGACACTCATAAATCCATACTTCCACAAAGACTCTGGTTGTGTACAGTTAGTCAATTACCTTCACCATGTTCACAGTTTAGGATGTGCTAGGGGAGGGAGGGGGACCTGTCCTCCTTCAGTGTTCAAGGTGAAACATCAAAAGAAATCTGCAGTCCAAGACAAGAGCTCAGCTTTCCCCACAGCCAGTCAGATGAAGAAGTAATCGCATCAGGTTGGAAAGTGCTGACTAAGGATTGAATAAAGTGCCTGCAGATGTGGCGTCTCTAAGGTATTCAACTCATGTAATGCAAAACAGTGCCACGCTGAATGTGCTTATAAAATTTCATTTAACCATTGCAGTATGACTTTTTTTTTTCCCTTCACAGTTTTGTGAGGAGTTTTATCACACTTCCCACCCCTTAATTCACAGCTCCATGAAAGTTCAAATCCCAGAATCCCATTCTACAGGATTCTGGACTACTCGTGTTGGCAGTTTTCATGAACCAAGAACATTCTGGATCTGACTGCATTATCTGAGAGGGGAGCAGGTTCTCTGACAGTGTCAACCTGGTTCTTCCTTAGGGCATGTGGTGAGCAACTAGAAAACTGAGGCCATTTTCCAAACTTTGGTCATGAGATCACTGAGGCTGAGGAAGCCTAGGGACTCAACTCCTAGGCTAACAACCAACATTCTAATGTGGACTTCTTAAACAGCCTTTTATAGTCTCTTTCCATCTAGAGGACAGAACATACATTTTAAAAACAAACAAAAATACCTCGGAAAGAGTTTTATTTTACTTATGAGAAAAAAGGAGAGAGCGGATCAGATTGTGATGGGGCAAAATCTGTTTTTCAAATTAAAAAGTTAAACAAAAGGCCTCAAGGGCAAAGTTTAACGCTGCACGGAAGGAGGTTGTTAATGTGGAATCCAGATCTGGGTGTGACACTTAGCTTTTCTGGCAAGGTGGGTTATTTAAGGACATTCACACACATAAAATGGAAAGACAAAAATATAAGGAGTCCCCCCCCCCCCCGCCACACGCACACAGACTCTCACCAGGCTCAACTCACCACCTGACCCACAGACGCTCATGAATGTGGCTACCATTTTGTCTTTCATGGACGTGTTCCCTCTTCCAGGCAGTCACTTTTGGCTTCCTGCTCTTGTTTGCATGAACTAAGCCCATTATTTTAGCACAGATGAACTGACCTTGGCAAATCAGCCCAAAGCCCCTCCCGGCACCCCACTGCAGTGGAAGTGGACAGGCCTCTGCAATGACTCCTGGCCTTTCCTGTTAGAATCACCTCTTTGGGAGTGGTTAGTCACTTGCTCTGCAAGTACCAAGAGCCTGCTGTGTGCACGAGGCTCCAAAGATGTGATGACTAGCAGAAAGATGGGGCTAGGTTTCAGACTTCTGTGCCCTTCCTGGTTTCTTATAAATTTATAAATTTATAGGAGCTTTATAAATTTATGTCAACACATGAGATTGTGTGTATGTGAAGTATCTACAGGACCCACATTGAATGTCCTATGTGTCACTGATGAGCTGTGTGATTTCTAAAGACACCAGGTCCTTTCCTAGGGACCTCAGAGTACTGCAGTGAGAACCATGCTGCAACAGAAGGCAGTGAAAGGAAGGCAGTGATTTACTGGGTTTTCTTCTGAGTAGGGTGACATCCTGCACACAGGTGTTAGTCACTGGCACTGCCAGCCTCAGGCTTTGATCTCCTCAGTCATTTTTTCTTGTCTGATTTTATTTTGTTAATTAAAGAAAGCCTGTTTTCAATAACTCTAAACCAAGACTTGTTTATTGTACAGGAAACTATTAAAACATTAATGGGCCATGAGTGGCCCCGCTTACCTTAGTGGCCTTATCTTTTCACCACTTATACTCAACACTTGTGCTGTATTAAACTTCCAGAACCTCCAAAGCCAAATGCTTTCTCCTTGCTGGGCCCTGGCACAAGCTGCCTTTGCCATGCTTTGCTAATACCTGCTTGTCCCCAGGGTCTACGGTTAGATGTCCCTTTTTTTCTAAAAGCTCTTTCTCAGGGTCTTAACTCCCAGGTTCACTTGTCACACTGCTGGAGCTGTAATTTTTCTTCCCAAGAAAAATGATTATGTTCTCAGGTGTGGCATCCTGGTGTCTTGTCCAGTGCCTGGTGGAGGAGGCACTAAACAAATGCCATTGAGTGAGACAAGGAACAGCAACCAGCATTTCACTTCCCAGAGCCTAGTATGAGTCACCCCTACCAGAGAAGGCTCTAGATGGAGGTCTGTAGAACATTGGGCCACATCTATGTGCACAGCACATGCTGAACCACCCAAATGACAGGCGTTCTCCCTAGAGAGGTGAAAGTCTCCATGAGCCACCCCAGGCAGTTCTGACAGCAGAGCTGCAGCCAGCTGTGGCCAACTGCGTCAGTAACATGTGCAATAGTTTTGTAACATGGCCTTCTGCCTGCTTACTACACACAGAGCGGTTGTCCAAACCACTGCTCCCTGGAGAATGACTGTGCTGCTCCCAGCCAAGACCTCTGCTTTGGTTCAAACCTCAAGATAGGAAAACACTAATCTTTTTACCCAGTAAGTACCTACAAACCCTGAGCATGCAAATGCCATCCAGTTCTACAGACTGCTCCAGAGTTGACATCTTTCCCTACACCCCAGCCCTGGAGTGTCTCTAACCACCAAGTAAATTTTCCTTTGGTTTCCCTTTATATTTTCATCAATGATTCTTTTAGCTCAAAGACTTCTAGATTAAAAATTGCCCTCTGACCCACAGGACTGACTGGAGGGCTGTATTCAGGATGCAAAGTCAGCCTCTGGTGTACAACTTCACAGGAAGCCTGGTACCAGCCCTTGTGTGAACTAGTCAGAGGTTCAATCAAGGTTTTTATCTTTGTTCCTGAGTCTCGATCTTCAACTTTATGAGATGGGAATAACAACTTTATCCATTTTGGGGGGATCAAATAAGTTCATACCTGGCTGGAGACAGATTCAGGAAACCAGAAAACTGAAGTAGATGGGTTTTCAAATTGTAACATGTAGCTGGAGCCTTAGGGTCAGTCCTAAAGACAGCCCATTTCCTATGAAAGTAATCACTCAACAAGGTACTTTCTCTTATTTAACAATACAATTTCTTAGTTAAAAGTAGCATGCTGTGCTAGGTCCCTCTCCCCAGTTGCAAGAAGTTGTTCTTGAAACAGCAAAAATCTATCTTTAATTGTGGTATTAAAATCAGACCAGTGAGACCAACAGCACAAAAGAATTTGACTCACGTTTATGAAAGACACTCATGCCCCTGCCTTGCAAGGCTAAACTGCACGCCTTGGAGTTTTGGGGTAAGAGGGACGGGGAGGGAGGGACAGAGTAGTCAGGAAACCAAGTGGGACAAAAACAATCCTATTTTGGTTTTTGTTAGTCAATGGCATACTACATAGATCAGAGACTTCTTATAAAATACAAACCCCCAGTGTACACAAAGCACAGGAAAATGTGAGGAAAAAAGGGAAAAACTAAAAGCAGCTTAGGGTGTGTTAACGCTGCTATTCTGTCAGCTTAAAGAGTATTTTATGCTTGATCAACAGCTCTTTTTTTTATTGTGCTTTTCTTTCATTCATTCAAGACATCAAAGCCGGCCCCACCAGCATACCTGCCCTTCTGGAGCCGCCTAGGAAGGGTTCTAATGAAGCTGGGCTCTGGGAGCCGGAGACCCCCGTGGACAAAGCAGTTCAAAGGGAATATTTCAACAATGATTACATTTTGTAAATCTTTTTATGAAAGAGACAGCTTATTTCCTGCTTTTTCATGAAAAATAGATTCTGTCCATTAAAGTGAGCCCACACCATGGAAGCTGCCAGAGATCTGAGGTGCAGCATGGAGTTTACTGCAAAGACCTGATGAAACTGTTCAGAGAGCCCAAGTTCTGGGCCTGGACAGCACTGCCAGAGGTGTGGACGTGCGAGGCTGGACTGCTCAGCCTTGAAAAAATGCAGTGTATGGGGTGGCAGTTATAATTTTTCAATGTGGACCTTATGTTTTAAGATTTGTTCTCTTTTAGTTTTTGATTCCACAAAGGTCATCAGATATCAGGAGCATCAAGCAACTCCTATCACATAAGAGCAAGTTGAAAGATTTTTAGTTACAGATTCATTAAATGTTTTATTTTAATTCCTAGAGACACCAGAAAAAATTTTTTCCTAATGGGAAGTTAGTCATGAAAGCTGAGTCTGCTCTCAAGACACAATGCAGACTTTATTAGTGGCTAATGTCTGGCCCAAAAAAAATAAACAACTAAATAAAATAAAATAAAGGCAAGTCCTAGCCCTCTTTAATTTTTGATTTTCACATTAAAATAATCTTTCCCCTAGCCTTTTCTTTTTTTTCTTGGCCAGGGAATTGTAGACAGCAGAGAAGGAATGGAATATGATTTCTTGGGGAGTTATGAAATGAAAAGAAATCTATGCTTTCTACATATTGGACTCCAATTTTAATCAAACGCCTGTTGTCTCATAAGTATAGATAGTCATATTTGGGGTTGACCCAATGGTGACCTGGGGAAGTAACCTTCTGCTTGAAGGGAGAGATGTGGGAGTGGAGGTTGGAGGCTCAGTAGAGTGAAGCCCCATTCTAACCATTATAATCATTCTACTATGGCTTCCTTGATCTGTCCTTCCCAAATATGGCTTGGAGCAAACTCATCAGGGAATTGACTGATTTCAATGTGTAGGAGATAAAGTCTTGGAAGGAGAAAGTAATATCACTGTGAGAAGTCCAGCAATTTCAGAATTTTCCCAGAGACATCCTGCAGGAGAATGTCAAAAGATCTAGCCTTTTCCAGGATTCTAATCCACTGCTTCCAGCTGAGGAGCCCTTCCATCTGTACCTGTAACCTTGGGACTTCTTGTTGTGGGGTTGTGTTTTTTCTTTTTTTTTCTCCTTCAGACAGTTCATGTAGCCCAGGCTGGCCTTGAAATCACTATGTAGCTTGGAATGACCCTGAACTTCTGGTTCTCCTGTGTCTAGTTTCTAACTACTGAGGTCACAGGTGTGCATCATCATGCTGGGACACCTCAGGACTTTCTCACCCCAGTGAGCACCTCCTGCCTGGTCTGGGTACATATCTTTGCTTCTTAACCCTTTGCTCTGTTCCTCTCTTTTCCTTTCTAGTCCATTTTCCTACTCCCTCTTACCTTAAGCTGGTGTCTCCCTCTCACCCTATCTGGGATGAGCCCTGCACAGGAATTAGGGCAGACCCCATCTCTTAAGGCAGTTGGAACACAGGTTTCCAAAAGCCAAGTCAGGCTCAGATGCAGTGACACAGAGAGGGGAGAAGCTGCAGTTCTGCAGTTTTGACAGTGGAGGCTGGGGGTGCAGTGAGGGACGGGTAACGTGGACTGGGGCCTGAACCAAGCTCCAGCCCACACTGGCCGTGGGTTCTCTGCAACCACAATGCACATATTCCAGTCCTATACCTTTCTTTGACCACAACACCCGCTTTTAGATTCCTCCAGTCAGGGGTCTATGCTCCTAGTCTACAGTGTGGATTCAACTTTGGCAGGGGCAAAAGTGTTTATGTGCCGCACGGAGGCTAGAGTAAGCTTGAGCATGGACAGTGCGAGACCCAAACCTTGCTGTGCGGGCTGCCAGGAGTCCAACTTAACTTTACTGCATACCACAGCATTTGAGCAGGGAATAAACCTGGAAACACAAAATGGCTTTGAAATATTTGCTGAAAGTGTTCATAGCATCATTCAGGATGCCCTGAGACAGTCTGGATGGGACTGGAGAATCATAATTTCACCTAAGCCAACAACACTGGCCACAGGCAGACCAATTTCCCTCAGCACATACCCTAAATCCCAAACCGGGGGCCAGTGAACAATGAGAATGTGATAGGATTTGGGTTTTATGGCAACAAAACTTGCCTTTGCTAAGACGTGATTTGTAAAACAAACCCACACGGGGGAGTTTGCAGTTTCAAAGACAGTATTTTCTTTTCTTAATGCTGAAACAGCAAATGCTTTTTATGTTCAGATTTATATCCTTCTAAGTGTGTAGATTAAATTTACCACTAAGCAGCATTCATTACTATGAACAACTAGATTTTTTTTCTAATTATCTCTAGGTAGGGGTGGGAAGGCTGCAACTGGTCCACAGTATTGGAGTACAAGGTAAAACCCTACAAATGTGCCCTGAAAGTCCACCTTACCAGTGGTTTGGACATATACGCAGCACATGAGATGGGCAGCATGATTTGGTTTGTTTCTTGGATAGATGCTCTATCATTTCAACAGAAATGTATTTTTAGCAATGACTTGGAAGATGGAGATCTCTCAAACACAGACGTTAAAGCCAGATTAAAGAATGTACAGTATAGAATCAGGCACTCAGTCTCTCATTCTTACTTTTTCTTTTATAAACTCTAGTTGGCAGTGCAATACCAGTAACCGAGATTTAGGAGCAATTCAGAAGTACATGTTTTGTAGTGCTGGTTTGGAATGATCACACACCTCTCTGATCACTTTGTTATTGTTACAGATTGTGTGACTATTGTTATGCTTAAAGATCCTTTCCCCTGCCAAGCTGCATATACAGCTAAGAGATCTTCTTGTTTATTGTACAAGAATGGCAGCAGGCTCCAATCCTGTATTCATCCTTCCATTCTGACTTTGCAGTGACATACATCCTGTAGACATGACAACGAGTGCCAGTTTAGAAGATGGATCAATTAAAAAACAAGTAAAGATTTTTTCTTTCTGTTAAAAGTGAATTGTCTGAGCAAAACTGTGACTTCCTGTTCTACCATATCAGCCTTTCTGTATTATTCTCCTGGAACACATTTACTAGTCCAAGTTCAGGTTGAAACTAAATAAAACACTCCTCCAGAGTTTATAATCCAGCTTCACTTACATGTGATCCTTCTGAACTCTGCTAGCCAAGTATGCTAGTTTCCAATGCTTGGTAAAGGAGTGTTTTACCATTGGAGTCTGGGCTGCTTTCTCAGGAGTGTAAGACCCAGTGGAGGCTAGCGGCAGCAGGGCGCATTCGTGGGCAGAAAATGTTCCTGCAGACCTACTTTAGAAGCCAGAAGAGAGAAAGCGGGCAGCAAGGACCCACAGACTAAGTCTCCCTAATTTTCCCTATAAGGCATTGGAATTGACATCCCAACTAAAGGTGAATTATGGATTCTAGATATATATGCTAGAATTCTTTAGCCATGTCTTCAAGTTTCTCTGTGGTCATTTTTGGCCTTTCATAGGAATGGCCAATGCACATTTATTCTCTTCAAATATAAAAACATAGATATCATTACACCACTTTCTGCCTTGTAGATGAGGGTGAAAAAGTGCTATGAAGAAAAGTGTTCCTAACCCAAATGACATGTCATATTATGGTTACCAAAGTCTGTAAGAGGTTTTTGAGGTCAAAAAGATCTCAGGGATGGACCTGGGGTAGATAGTAAAGTACTTGCTTTATAAATATGAGAACATGAGTTTGATCACTAGAACCCATGTAAAATACTGGACATCATGGCACACATACCAGTAATCCCAACACTGGGGAGGGAGCCAGAGATAGGCAGATCCCTGGAGCTTGTTTGCCAGCTAGCCTAGCTTAGTCAGTGACCTCTAGGCCAACGAGAGAACCCTATCTGAAAAGCAGATGAATGCTGTTCCTGTGGGTGATACCTGAGGTTGTCCTCTGACCTCCACACAAACATATGTGCACACATGCATGCATGCACATGCTCATATACATGCACAGAAAAAGATCTCAAGGATTGCCAGCCAACCAACGTGTGTGGGAGAAAAGAAATGTCTGGTGTCATTTAGAACCAGGAAGAGCTGAAGTTGGGATTCTGAGGTGCTCCCAGGGAAGCAAACAGACTGAGATTGATACTTGGCTTTGTGCTAAGCAAGGGCTCATGAGCTCAGAGGATAGCTGTCGTCTTCATGGATGGTAATGGAAAGGCAGTGGGGAAATGAGAACACAGCACTCTGCTTGTCTTCTCTCTGAAGGGGAGTTTATCCAGAAAGACAGTGGCTCAGCAGTGACACCTAACCAAACTGTAGATTGCTGGCCCTTAAGTTCAGAATCAGTGTGCCCCCCAGAAGTGATGTGAGACACATTGGATGAATGGTTATGGAGTTCAGGGGAGAGAAAGACTACATAGCACATGTGGGTGGTGATGTGGTTGTACCTCTGTTGAGGAGGGAGTGAGACCATTATCCTATTGTGGTGGTTAAAGTGTCTCCTATCACTAGTCTAGGGGGCCATAGCAGATGCTTCACTTTTAGAGGAAAAGGGGGAGGGGATTCCTTTGTGATTTGGGGAAAACAGAAACCCCACCTTCATATGCTAGCTCATGGACTTTTCTTGGATTAGAACAATAATAGCAAAGTACCCTGGCTCTAGGCTGCATTAGTCCCCCCCAGCCCCCTGATTTAGTCTAATTCAATGCTAAAAAACAGCCAAGGTTTTTATAAAACCAAATTACACGCAGATATGTTTTTAATTTTAAACCTTTTTGCTGTGAAAGTTTATTCTACATGATAAGGACACAAGTAAAGTGGAATCAACTTAGAAGATGTTTTGCAGAAATGCATGGTGAGGCTGGTTTTTTTGGGGCGGTAGTTTATCTATGGCTATTGGATGGGACCAGGGTGCACAGCTCTGAATAGCTTCAGCCTCTAGCCAGAACCAGCAGACCAATCTATAAGATGATAATTTGCATATGAGATGTGTTCTCGCCTTTGTCTGTATTTCTCTTCTTTTTCACAACTATCAAAACAATTTTGGTACATTCTCCATTGCACTGTGGACCCCTGCCCCTGAGGGTTGCTATAGGAATCCCTCCTCTTTTTTTAAAAAAAACCTTTGCAATGGATGGGGGGGGAGGGGAATCTGAAACTTTGTGCTTTGCAGGTTTTCTTGAGGAATTAACTTACTCATGAGGATCCTAATTATTTTGAAGATATAATAATTGGATAGTTGATAGTTCAAAATGTCATATACTTGCTAATTAATATGTGTGTGGGTTAGATTCAGATCTAATATTACTTAGTTTATGTTGAGTCTTCTGGTAAAGAAATAGTCTTGTCCTTTTTCTTTAAGCAACACAGGGCACACATCTGGAAATATGCTCTCTTGAAGATGCTGTATGGAAGGGAGGGGACGAAGTGAGCACGCTATTCCTTGGAGCAGGCAATTGGAGGAGAGGCCTTTTCTCTTACATGCCCTTAAAGTTACTCATTCATAGTTGGAATGTCTCATCTTACTAATTCTGTGTCCATTCCAACCCCAAGTAAGCAGCCAGAAAGGGGTGCAAGGGGACAGTATTGACCCCAGGGCCGAGGAGCATTAGTGAATTCCATTAGGACTTTCATCCACCAGCTCTTGGTTTGCAAAGGTCACTGTGATGCAAGACCCAGGGGACAAGCCAAGCAAAAGGCCTTCCTGGAAAATGTTGGGGGCGGGGGGAAGGAAACCATGACGTTATTAGAAGGGTGGTATAGATAGAACTTCGTCTATCTTTCCACTTTGACAGGAGAAAATATTTGGGAGAGCCAATGAAAGATATAGGCTGGCCTTGGCTGGATGATAATGAGGCAACAAACAGCAACACATTTAACACTATCCAGATATAGGAGAAAACAACTGACAGATATTACAACCATTATACAATGTGAAATTGGACCTCTCACTGCTTCATTATCACTATATTTCATAATATTTGTCTAGAAAGATACACAAAGCCTATCAGGTTAAATTAATCCTAATGATCATTTTTCATCTTATTCCAATTAAACAATTTCAATTTAATTAATGCAAGCACAGAAATTAGTCAAAATTATAGATGTAAATGTTGAACTTTAAATCAAAGGTCCTTTCCACTTCCTGTTTCATGTGGAAGCACTTTCAAGTGCTTGCCTGTGAGGTGGATGGGAATGTTAACCTTTGTCTTCACAGTGAAGGACAGAGGTCACAAAACTGTGCAACAAGAGCTAGGCAGGAGCATGGACAGAAGCACATGTTCTACACACACACACACACACACACACACACACACACACACACACACGTATGTGCACATGTGTGGCAATCTATGAGAATACATTTGCAAGGTAAACATTAGACTTGGGTACATTTATTTGTCAGGATTTCAAAGTGCTTGGTCAATCTAATGACTCCTGGGTTTTTATAAAACACCTTTGTTAAATAGGAACCATGATTCAGCTCCTCAAGCCACATATGAAACCACCAATCTCTTCCTTCCCTGGTGGAAGACAACTGCCTCTCAGTTCCTTCCTGCCTCTGGTTAGGTAGATGACCTTGGGAGTTATTTCACCTCTAGGATTGTGGCCCCTTATTTGGAGGTGCTGTTTTATTCAAGTGATATGTACTTTATTTTAACATATACTTAAAGTAGTATCATAAAAATTAGTGAATGATTTTTTAAGATTACCAACTTTGGTGTTATTTCTGTAACTTCAAAAAATACTAGCATCTTAAAATGGATTTAAAAATTGTACAAGGTACACATGTCTGAGTCATTCTGTAAAGACAGTTAAAAAGCTGTTCTCTCTCTTCATAAAAATCTGAAGTTGTTAGGATGCAGAGTTCTGAAAATTTGAGGTCATAAAGATCCTGGCAAAATAAACTTTTTTTTTTTTTCCTAAAGAGAAAGAAAGTAGGCACAGGAGAAATACATACTTATTTTTTATTCACTAAAAACCTTGTGCTGGGCTGGAGAGATGGCTTAGTGGTTAAGTGCTTGCCTGTGAAGCTTAAGGACCCCAGTTTGAGGCTTGATTCCCCAGGACCCATGTTAGCCAGATGCACAAGGGGGCGCATGCATCTGGAGTTCGTTTGCAGTGGCTGGAAGCGCTGGCATGCCCATTCTCTCTCTCTCTCTCTCTATCTGCCTCTTTCTCTCTGTCTGTCGCTCTCAAATAAATAAATAAATAAATAAACCTTGTGCTGGTGAACTATACTTTAAGACAGGTCTGTGGTATCCTAGACCCTTGGTCTTAGAAGAGTGCTCTGTGATCACTCTTATCCTTAAAATAGCCTATAGCCTCTTTCCCCAGGAAGCCTTCATCCACCACCACCACTCTCTACTTGCTCTTGGTTGTATATGAGAATTATTTGATGCCAATCAATTCACTATTACTGTTTGGGGACATTACGGGAGAATAGCAGAGGACTTTGATAATAGCTAATTAGCGTAGTAATTATCATTAGGTTTAGTAATGATGGTGATGATCCCTACCCTGGTTAATAGTCATGGACGATTCATTCTTGACTGCCAGGGGTAGCACTGGGTTTTGAAATATGAACTTCTACCTCATGGGACTGACAATTAGCCCATCACATTTAAGTTTTGACCTTCACTGGACAGCATGATCCTAATCCCTAGATTTCATAATCTTAACTAGGAAACATTAAAATATGGATTGACTCCAGTTGGCAAGAATCTTTATGTTCTTTTCACTAAAAAAGCTATAAATTCAATGGTTGACCTTTTATTTCCAGGTCACAAGTGACACCCACTCAGCCTTGCCCATTCATATAGGATTTATGTTAGGGTCTGCAGGTAGAAGCCATGAAAGTTGAACTTTAATGAAATGTCTTTCAAAGATCTGCACTTAACCAAAAATTTCTCATAAGAAATTAGTGATGGCATTTTTCAAACAGAGATTCTATCCCTAGGCTCACTTCTGGCTCTAACTACTCTATTGTTCACTTGTAGTAACTTTCTTCTAATATTATTTCTATGGAGGTACAAATTAACATTTTTTTTGTTTGGAGCTATTCCTTAGCTCCAGATTTAGACTTCTAAGCTGAACGGTCTTTGAAATGTTCTCTTTGCCATCACCATAATTCACCTGTCTCTAGCTGAAAAACATTCCTTCTCCTTTGCTCCAATCGATTATATTGATGGGAGGCACTCTGTTGTCAATCAGGGAAATGTGTTTTGATGGGACCCCCAAGGAGCTAGATAGGGAAAGGAGATCCAAACCTGCTCAGGTCCACACCATCTGAACGAGATCAGTGTTTCCCATGATCCTCCTGCTGGCATGTGGCACCCTCCCTGTCACAATTAATAATGTAGAAGGAGCTGATTATCTTAAGCAAGTGCTCTCTGTTGTGTAAACACATAAAGATCTATGGGGCAAAAGGGAGGAGGCAGGAAAGAACAGAACGTCATTTTTATTTTTCATGTGGACACATTCTCGCTTTCCATTCTTCTCTTGTAACAATTACTGTACCAGCCACTCTGACAGAGTCAATAAATTGATCTGGGTCTTGAAGAAGCAGCAAGGCAGACTAATCCAGGGCACCATTATCGGACATGGCAGGGGGAGGGGGCATGGTGGCAGAGGGCAAAGGGGAGTAAGTCAGGAAAGGTGAGCCAGCTTGCCCTAGGTAGGTAATTACTGCTCCACCTGGAGCTTTGGGAACAGACAGCTGCATACATGTCAGGTACTCTCTCTCTCTCTCTCTCTCTCTCTCTGTGTGTGTGTGTGTGTGTGTAAGGGGCAGACAGAAAAGAAGCCTTCAGCTTGGCTAAAGGATGCAGCCTAAGTAATACCGTATGCACCACTTATTTGGGTCCCTGTGGAGTTTCAGTCACTCACAGGGATCTGCAATTCAATGAGGTTCACCACCCCATTAGGACTAATCATGTCAGCTGCGCATCTGACAAAACAAACATCCACACACGGTACTCCCAGGTTCAGCCCTCGCTTTTAAACAGGGAATTTTCTTCCTTCCTTCCTTCCTTACCTAGCATAAAATTTAATTGTTTTTTAATGTGAAATTATGCATAGAGACTCTCCGTGTGTGTCCCTTGGAGAAACTGCCACTGTTGGTTAAGACTGCACTTGCTCCTGGGGAGTATACTCAGTGTGTTCTTAATAAATAAATATTCCACTGGCTAATGACAGAATAATGGCACAACTTATGGAAGATGGATGTGGGAGGTTGAAGCTAGAGGAGACTCAACTCAATGGGGAAATGCTCAGGGTACCTCAAGAGTCCTCTCCATTCTAGCATTTTTCTATTTCTTATTCCCCATCACAGGCAGGTGACTCCTGCCTGAGCCCATATTGACAGAGAATAAACTTGTGCACAGACCATGCTATGCACCAGGACAGGTGCTGGGCCTCCACATTCTAACCACATTGAATCTTTATACAACTCCAATGGAGGCAGGATTTAGTTTCTAACTATATAAATATGACCTCTGAGGGTAAGAAAGCTAAAAGGTCACATACTGACATATATCAAATTCAGATCTGTCTGGCTCCAAAGCCTAATTTTCTCAATTGTATTCTCCTGCCCGGGAGAGGAGAGCGCTCATGACCACAAGTTCTCATGCTGCCACCGTCTGCAAACCCTGTACTTGATGAGTGTCAAACCCAGCCACAGATTCTTCACAGAGATCTCACTGTATCCTTCACCTGACCACATCTCCCACAGAGTCAAGTCCAAGTGCCCTTCCACTGGGTGAAGGTACACACATCCATGACCACCCTGGTCTAATTCACCACTCTCACTCCTCAGCGTCCTCACTGCTGACTTTATACGACAGACATACCATAGGAGAAGTGTTTTCCAAATACACAGCACTGTTCCTTTACACACATTGTCCTCTGCCTTAAAAGGAATGTCTTCCCACCATGGATATCTCTCCATCAAAACCAGTTCTGCACTTCACTGCTGACATATAGTCCACAAAGCCCAGGCTTTCCTCATCCTACAGATCAAACATATCCCCCTATATCACTTGTCACAACTTTTTACTGCAATTTGCTTACTTCTCCCTAGAAATCTGTCAGCTATATAGCGTGGGGATTAGAATATATATATTTTCTCTCTCTCTCTCTCTCTCTCTCTCTCTCTCTCTATATATATATATATATATATATATATATATATATATATAGTCGCCATATCCATATCTACCCTACTAGCTCAGCATGGTATAAAGGAATACCATCAAAGTCCCATAAACCCTCCCTTTTCTCCCCTCCCTAAGAGCCATCACATAGCTGGCAGGTGGGAAAATGGGCAAAGATGCTGGACATTTCCTTAGGGAAAGTTCTCGTGCATCTCCATGAACAGATCCCACTGTGAGGTATCTCCACTGTAGAGAAACTAGTGATGACAATGCTAAGTAAGGGCCCCGGAAGGTATAGGGAAGGTGAGAAGGTAGGAGGAGTTAGGAAAGCAGCATCTCTTTGGTGAATTCCACTTCGGACCCATGGGGTCTGGCTTGGAACTGTGTATCTGTGGGACCTCCAGGGCCTTGAACTCATTCGGAGCCTGAAAAGGGCAGTGGCCAGCCAGCCAGAGATCTAGTGCTGAATCTGTCCCTCACCAGGACAGTCATCATGTAGAGCCTTGGGTGGAGCCAGCTTCTAATCCTGTGCTTTTCCTTACACTGACCAGTACCCTCCTGAGTCCATGTGGTGGTGGTGGTGGGGTGGGGGTGATGGACTCAGCTTCCTGCTCAAGTGCTGTTGGCTCAGCACAGCAGCTGCTTTTTTTTTTTTCTAGAGAGGAAGTATCTGGCTCGGAGTCTGGAGAAGCCTGGGGTCCGGCTGGCAGCTGGGTGAGCGCCGGAGTCTGCCCAGGCACTGTGCACAGATGCCCTGTGAGCACAGCTACCTGCCCTCCATTACATTTTCCCAGATTTCACACTGACCGGTAAGAGGTAACTCATCTGTGGGGCTGACCTGCCCACATGCTGGACCTCAAGGATTAAAAAAAGGCCGAAGAAAGATGACATTGCACTCCACAGGTCCCTGAGGCATGGGGTCAGGTCGGCTATACAGAACTGCAAGAAATAGTAGGAAGTAAAAAGAGAGAAGTGCAATCAGGAAAGTTAAACCTGCACGATCCCTATCAGGGGATGTGAAACAGGAGAACGCAGGCACTGGCAACAGCTACCCGTGATCGACACTGCCTCTTCTTCAGTGGCATAATCTTGTTTAGAGAGGAAAAAAATTGACCAGTATGAGGTAATAGGTCACGATTCAAGTCAATCAAGTCAATCCTGTGCTAGCTTTTCCAACACCTTTGCAGGCTTACATCCAACACTGGAGCTGAGACCTCAGAGAAAGGTGCATAAGCAGCACCCTCCAGGGAGGTATGTACTTTCTTCTAGACTCACTTCTGTCCAGTCTGCACACTCTCAGTTGCCTCCTCTGGGAGTCCCTTTTTCCTTGGGGCCCATTTGGTAGAGGGGAGAAATGGTGCACTCAGGCTGCTGTCTTCACAGGGAAGACGGATATGCCCAGCTCAACCATGTGTTTGGAGTACCATCAGAGCATATGCTCCTGGGTGAGCCCATCGTGTTACATTCTTGGGGACCTTTGTCCCACCTGCCACAGAGTTGAGCAATAGGTTCTGTCTATGTGTGTACTGAAAGGCTCATGAGTGCTTTCCTGATAGTATACATGGAATTCGAAGTGAGTCTGCGTCCTGGCTCTACTGACCTTGGCTATGTGGTTTGTGGATGTCAGTTCTCTTTAAACCTGTTTTCTTTTGAAGTCCATAGAATAGGGATAATGATAACTCTTTTCAAGATCATATTAGCAAAGATGTAACCCAAAAAATAACTGTTCAATGGAAGAGATGAAATAATGATGCTATCATCTGCTATTTAGTGGCACTAGGCATTTACTTATTCCTATGCTAAAAGAACTTAAGATTCACAACAACTGTGTGTGTATATAAACTTATTACTTCACAGTTAACAAAACCAAGCTATAAAAAATTTAACTTCTGAGGAAAGAAAGAGGAAGAAACCAGCATCACCAATGCCAAAATTATGCATTCTGCTTCCACCTGATCTAGCAAAACCCAAGCTCACGACTGCTCTGCAGGTTAGTCTCAGGGCAGAAACCGGCTATTCACACAGATGCCAATGAGCTTCACAAGAGAAGATCATTCTCCCAGGCAGGATGAGCAATGACTTCAGGCTTGAGTGTACAGACATATGGACTAAGGGGAGCTGGGGCCGGTCTTCAGAGAGACAATATTCAACATTATTCCACTGGACCCAGCAAGCAGTGACCTGATTTCTTGATGGAAGAGCACTAGTCAATCTCAGATCATCTTAAGAGAAAATGGTCAGTAAGCTCTACTGTAAATCATTAGGCATGCACCTGGTATGTGGGAAACAGAGACGTTGTGAAGGGACGGGTTTAAGCCACGACTACCTCAGCTACCATGGGGCAAGCTCATTCTTTTGAGGCTTCAATTTCCTCATCTATCAAATGGTAACAGCACCAGCCTTAGTATTATAATGAACATGGGCATGACAAGAAGTAACTTCTCAAAGTCAGATGCACATGAGATTTTATCTGACATTCCTGTCCAACTATGGGACTACAGCTGTCTCTATTCATGAATGAAACATCCTGTGGTCTTAAAGCCTCTCTGGCAGGTCATGGTACTGGTGTCACACAGTGCATGTGGATTGTGTGTTTGTGTATGTGTGGGGGGGCATGCTGCATGTGTGCACAGTGTGTGCATGCATGCCTGTGGTATTCCTGAGACAAGGACCATGTATGTTCTCAGACTGGTGAGGAACTCTCTCTGTAGACCAGGCTGGCTGAAAGCTTGCAAGCCTCCTGCCTCAGTCTCCTGAGTGTTGAGATTATAGATGTGTCACCACACCGGGCCATACTGCCCCATTGATGTTGTCAGTACTATTATTTCTTTCTTTCTGTTTCCTCTACTAACCCTGCACCACCTGAGGAAACTGATATTCCCTGCATTTTGTAGGTGCTGAGATAGAGGAAGCAATTAGAATAACGAGGCTTTCAGATTGGTTAAAATGTGATTTCTCAGGCAGGGCCTCAGGATGTGGTGCAAAGAATGCCAACAAACCTTCCCCATGTCTCTACTTCCCTACCTTCTTTACTCACCCCTCTGCATGCTGAGTAGGCGCCATGAGCAGTGGGGGAGGCAAAATGGTGTCATGCCCATGATTTAGCTTAGGAGACCTCCAAATGGGCTGGCTCCCAGCACAGAGAAGCATGCCGCTTCTGCACAGGCGTCACACTGCTAAGCGAGCCAGGCAGCCACATGATTTATTAAGCCGAGGTCACAGCACCCGTGCCTCTTTGTCAACAAACCAGGCCCACACCATGCCCACTGGTTCTCCTCATAACTCAAATGGTAATTTGGTTTTAAAGAGCATTTCAGATACTACCATCCTGTTGATGCAGAACAGCGATAGGGCTGGGTAGTAGGGAGGAAACGGCTGTTTCTAATATTGTTTGCACTCATTTTTCATTTTAAAGAATTAGTACTCATCACAGTTCTGCAGCTTAAGCAGTTTTTTTACTTCAACATTCTGATTAAACTAGAACCCAAAACAAAATGAGTTCTTTTCTCAATTTTGCTGTGTGAGAACTGGTCTTTCTGTTTATTACCTGAGGATGAAATATGAACTTTTTTCTCTCTACGAAATGAAATAAATAGCTGTTCCTAAAATGGCTGTTTCAAGAGATCAGATAAAATCAGGGGACACAACTCCATGACCAAAGCTGTCTGCTATTTCTCTACTGTGACACAGTGTCACTCAGCAGGTGGGCAGGGCACACTGACCTGCCCGAAGGCAAGTAGATACTCAGGGGCTCCCCATGTATTGGTATCAATTTGTCATGGGGAGTCCTTGAAAAGGAAGAGCCTCAGGGTGGGGCAAGGGTTGGTTCCTTCAAATAGGTGAGTGTTCCACAGGTCATAGGGAGGTGGTATTGAGGAGCTACAATGTGGAGATGGAGGAGAAAGCAAGTGAGGGCAGCAGCCATGTCAGGTGGAAGAAGACACATAGCTTGGTGGTTTGTGTTCAGCTGCAGCCCGAAACAAGACACACAAGGCACCTGGAAGGAGTGAGAAAGGGATGCAGACTCTGCAAAGCTGAGGAGGTGGTACTTCTCCCCCTGCAAAGGAAGGAATCCTCTGTAGAAAAAAAATGTACTGCAAAGGACACAGGAGAAACAATGGTTGCCAAATCTCCATGTTGTCTTTCCTTACCAATCATTATAAATGATGAATAGGTGTAATAAAAACCAATATTCAATTTTTTTCAAATTTACATGTTAAGGGGAAGAAACAGCAGGTTACCAAACAGTGTCTATGATATTATTTCATTTTTGCAATATATTTCTATGTGTAGAAACAGTCAAGATAGATTTATATAGGAAAGCTAATAGTAGGACTACAAGTGATTTTTATTATTTTTCTCATCTGTATTTTTCATAATCAACATGTCACATGACAGTAATAAAAAACAGTCACTATTTTAAAGCCTCATTGTGAATCACTTAGGTTCAGTCAATGTGTGTGCAGTTCCCATTGTGTGCCCAGCATAAGAACTAGTGCTTGTCTCAGTAGTTGGCACACAATCACTGTTCTTGGCTGTTCTCAGGAATTTTAGACTTAAGAGGTGAAAGAGACCTTGGAGTTTAATGATTACAGTTTTGAAATACTGGTGAAATATATTTAAGATTTACCATTGGAATCACTTAAATTTTTTTAAAAATATTTTTTATCTATTTGAGAGAAAGGGGCATAGAGGGAGGGAGAAAGGGAGAAAGAGAGGGGGGGAGAGAGAGAGAGAGAGAGAGAGAGAGAGACTGGGTGCCCCAGGGCTCCTGCCACTGCAAATAAACTCCAGACACATATGTCACTTTGTGCATCTGGCTCTTTACATGGGTACTGGGGAATAGAACCCAGGCCATAAGGCTTTGCAAGCAAGCATCTTTAACCACTGAGCAATCTCTCCAGCCCAGCTCTTTATCTTAAGGAAGGTTTTTATACTATGGATTGAAAGCCTACTTATAATGTCTAAGCATTAATTCAACTACTACCCTGTAGGACAAACAGGGACCATCTCCAATCCATCTTCTACAGGATAGCTTTAGGAATGTCAGGATAGCTTTGGGAACTGGTCTTTGGGAGAAAGAACAGTTTTATCCCACACTTCTCATGGACTTAAGTGCAAGGTACCTCTTTTGTACTTAGGGTATTTTGTTTTGTTGTTGTTTATTTTGAAATAGGGTCCCATGCATTCAGGCTGGCCTGGAACTTTCCATATTCCTGTCTCAGTTTCCCAAGAAGTGTCATGGGTTACTATGCCTAGCTCTCCAACTTTACTTTTATAGCATTAGGAAGCAAACTTTTGCTTTCCTTGAAAAGTTTTTCTAAATTTCAACTAATGCAAATTTCACACAATTTCGTTTTATCACAGAGAAAGATACAAGCTTACCTAGGAAATGATGAATCTGCAGAAATTCAAATTATATTTTTAAAAATTCCTAGAAACTGGGCCTAGTAATACAGGCCTATAAACTCAGTTAGTTGATTGGCTGAGGCAGAAGGATCATGAGTTCAAGGTCTATTTGGACTAGAGTAAACTAAAGGCAGGGTATGAAACATAGTGAGACCTTAATTCAAAATTGAAAACAGTAAAAAGAGTGCTATGTATACAGGCCAGTGATTGAGTGCTTGACTAGCATGTGGGAGGTAATCCCCAGTACCATACACACAAAATTCCTGCAAAACCCTTCTCTGAAAAAAGGTGTTCTTAAAAGGGAGCTTGTATCTACATATATCTAAAATTTTAAACAGTTCTGGAAAGCAGTTTCATTTTAAAAAGTTAATATGCATACCAAAAATTTGAAATATTTAGAGCATATAAGTTTTACCTTCAGACACAGATAGTCAGCTAGTTACCTCCAGACACACAGATAGTTCAAGAGAAAAACCAAACAACCAAAAACCAAAAAAATTGACAACTTCATTAGCTAAAACAATTGGGAATGGATTTTTTCAAGCCAATTGTGACAGGTGTTGCTGTGGTGAAAAACATCTAAGCAGTTGTCCCTACAATGCCAAATATTTAATGGAAACCAAGAAAACTTAGTCCCAGATGCCAATAGTGGGTCTGTCTATATGACATCATTCATCCAGATGCGTGGAAAATCTGGATTTTTAAGAATTGAATTTTTGTGGTGAGCACTGTGAAGACTCAAAGTCTGAGTGAAATAACCATTTATGAAACCGTGATACTGGAAAATAACACATTTTGGTTATAGTGAAATAAGTTAATTGGAACATAGGGTACAGTTTGAGTGTGGTGAATCACAACTTATATAAAAATACTATGTAAAATACAAACAGGACACTTCAAAGCTGTATTTTTAGGGTTCTAATGAAGCAACTTGAGCACACAGTGCTGGGGGCAAGGAAACAATTGTCCAACATGGAGCTCCTGGCGGCGAGTCCCTTTCTCAACCCTCTCACTGAGCCTGAACATGTGAGCCCAAAGCACACAATCAATTCTTTCTTCTTTTTTAAGATAGTTGTTTTCAAGGTAATCATACAACTTCAAACTCACCAGGAAAGTACTTGAATATTTTAAGGTATGGGAAAATTAGCAAATAATGATGAATTTTATGGGAGGTACTGACAAGGAGATTTTAATCCAAGACACCATGTGCAAGCCAAGTAAGAAAAACAACAGAAGTGGGAAAGTCAAGAATTAGCCTCTCCCCTCTGGCTCTCCTTCCCCGTGGCTGCTGGACTTTCTGGGGTCCTATTTTGGGGTACAGAAGGTACCAGAATAGTGCTATGGGGAGTCCAGCCTGGCCAAGGCCTGTCAGGAGGGAGCACTCAGCCCTGGCAGGCAAACCCACTGCATGTACAAGCACCTGGCCACAGTCCCCCCTCCCCCACGAGCAGTTATAAACCAGGTGCCTGGCGTGACCCAGCTAAGCATATGCATAGAACCACCCAAGAGAAATTTTCAACCCATGCTAAGAGCCTCATGCAGAAAATAACTTCCTTGTGACAATTATGAAAATATGTGGTCACATTCCAATTAGGAAATTGGAGAGTAGTTTCTCTTCCAACTTGAACTTGATTCTATTTTGTAAACTTGTAAACATATGCCTTGGAACCCAAAGGTTTGTTGCTTTTTAACTTATAGCCATTTTCAACCCTTTTAAAAAATAACTCTTTTAGGCCTACATATGCCCCCCAAACAATTGTCTATTGTGCTCAAAACCAGCTCAGGACATCCTGTACCTGTCTTTCAATCACCACTTCAAATATGATCTTCTATTCACAGCCCCTCCCACCACTGCACCTTGCTCCCTAGTGGCTACCATCACCTCCTATTTCTGGACCAACACTAGCAACTTAATAGAGTTTAGAAAACCTTTGCCCCTCTTTCTTTTAGAAAGCCTGTTAGTTTCCTGGGAACCCTAAAATGAGAGGAAGGGTCACTCCCCCCAAGCATGTGCTGGGATACCGAGGCAATCAGGGTCTGTGGGGCTCATATCTGTCAGTGGTTAGACAGAAGACTGCCTCAAGGAGGCAGGTAACACCACCTAGTCTCAGAACCCGGTCCCAAAACTTTCCTCTTCTACCCCAACACCACAAGTAAAAATTCCAGGAACACTGTCTATGGTTCCTGGGAACATAGGGAAAACATGGCCAAAGGGCAGGAAGGGGTGGGGTCAGGAGGAAAGGTACTGAAGAGGGCTGGGATATGTGGCCTGGCATGCCCCTAGACAAGTTAAAATGCACCTGATGAGTAATACAAGCTGCACCACATACAGAAAAGATGAGAGCGGCCCACCTGTGTCTGTTGAGGGATATTTACAAAGCTTGGATCCCGTGGTCCAACACTGACGAATCGGTTTGCGGGGGAGGTGCTGGGTGTCGAGTAGGCTGTGAAGGGAAGGGACACATGCGTTCAGGAAGCAGCACGAGATTGCACACACAGACACCAAAACACAGTCTCCGAGTCTATGCAGCCAATTAACGCAAACACTGTAGCTAGCAAAGGGATCTGGCTAGCAGGGGCAGGGCAGGGATGGGCTCCCAGGGGCTTCTGGGATTAAACAACATCATACTGCTGCTCAGAGGAGCTGTTTTCTCCTATTATATGAATTAGAACATGCAGGACATTTGCAAAGTGTAATTTCTATGTTAAACATGAGAGCTGGGGTCAGAAAGAGATATCTTGGTCTTAGCTGACAGCAAGAAAGAAATTAGGTAGGAAGGGGAGGAGCCTTGCTTTTCATGCTGTTACACTCCTCGGAGTCATGAAGCGGTTCTGGGCCTCCACAGCTAAAGACCAGAAGAGGAGTTTTTAAGGAAGGGATTAGTTAGTGGTCATCAGGATGAATGCTGAAACCAGTTACAGCAAGTGGCTTTAACAGGCCCAGCAAAGTGTCTAGAATCTTGTTGATGGCCAGTATGCGTGTAAGCCCTTGCTATTTGTAGGTCTCTACGTCCCTTCTGCAGGACACAGACTGTAAACCAAGATGTCACATTGGGACCTGATACCACATTTGAGTTCACTATTCTTTCATAGTACATGGACATTCCTTGCTGGGTTTTTTCTTTAAGAGCTTCATTTTGTTTAGAAAGAAAGAGTATCAGGGGCATTTTGCTAGCAATATACACAAATGTACATTGTAATATACTGTAGTTTACTTCCGGATCACAAATTCCAAGGGTGTATTTCACATTCTTTCTTTGTTATAGAATTCTTAAGATATTACTTAATTATAAATTTCTTATTAACTATTAAAGGAATATCTTTTGAACAAACCTTAGAAAATTCTACCATCTGATTCTCTATTTTTGAATTTATATTTTATGGAAAACTGCTCAGACTTCTTGCTTGTCTTGTAAACAAATCTACAGATAAAATTCCCGCCAACTGGCCCCAAGTCCTTTTGTCATATTGACCAGAGATGAGCCCTTCAAATGGATCTACGATGGTCAGAGGATACAGCTGTGGCTATGTTAAGCCACTTTAAATAAGGGCCCCTGGGTCTGTTTGAGGAGGACTTGTCCATTAATGATTATAAAAATGATTTGATGCTTGATATGTCACAATCTCTAGAATGATGAATCCACTGATTTCTTCCCTGCTTCCTTCAATGTCAGATAGGTTTGAACACAGTTGAGAAGCAGCTCTGCATTAAGCCATTCTGTAGGTATCTCTCCCTCAGTGTGGTGAGTTTAGTTTTAAAACTAAACATACTCACATGCTTGTTTCTTTTAGCCCGTGGCTTCACCTTGATATACTTTAAGAAATTTCTGCAGAAAGTTATATATCGAAATGTTGATAGAGTTACCTGGCAGTGCCTTCACCTGCTGCTCAAACCCAAGAAGGAGGAAGGAAGATAAAGAGGAAGCTAGGAGGTAAAGTAACCTGCTAAACCTGTTAGGTTAGGGAACTTATTCTTTTCATTCATGAATAGGTATGCAGATGGAGCAGGTACAAAAATGCATCAAGGTGCCAAGGTTTAGCTGATGGTCCTGGTAGAGCAGTGTGTACTGGCCGATGCTTACAAAAGACACAAAGCAGAATTTCCTGACATTTTTGCTAAACTGGTAAACCCTAAACAAATCCCTAATTAACCACAGCACACATGCCTGGGGGGTGGATAGGTGTTTGGGGGATAGTTATCCATTAATCATAGCAAGCTGGCTCTACCTGGAAAGGCATTTGCATGATACCCCATTATCTTTTTATTTATTTATTAACTTATTTATTTTTGTTTTTTTGAGGTAGGGTCTTGCTCTAGCCCAGGCTGACCTGGAATTCACCATGTAGTCTCAGGGAGGCTTTGAACTCACATTGATCCTCCAACCTCTGCCTCCTGAGTGCTGGGATTAAAGGCATATGCCACCATTTTTGTTTGACTTAAATTTGGCCATTTAAGAGAATGCTTGGTATAACAACCACTTTACTCAGAATTACTAGAAGATTATTAACTGAATATTTTCCTTTCTTTAAAGGGACAAACTTGTAGTCTTGTTTTTCTAACCCAGAGGACTTTGGTATGTTAAGGAGCTATTAAAACTCCTCTAAACCTTGTTTATTTTAAAAGGTAGTGGTGGCAAGAGAGGTTGTAGTGGGTTTACATTTATTTTAAAGGAGATTATAACTGCAAAAATCTAGGAATCTCTGGTATCTAAGCCGCAGATTGGTACCCAGAGAAACTGACTTTAAGTAAGTCATTTTCTGGAAGACACTGCAGACATAGGAAAAACCAGGGAAGGAAGAAAGCAATACTGACTCATCTTCCATTTTTGTAGTTATACCAGACAGTGTTCACCTCTGATACGACGTAGTTCCAGAAAACATCTGACATAAGTTGAATCTGACTTTCCTCAACAGAACCATAAAATTAGGGAATTACACTATTGAACAAAACCTTAGCTGAAACTTTTTTTTTTAAAGTAATCACATGTGTCATAATAGTGAATCGGTTACACATGCTCACCTTTAGGAGCTTTCAAAAAATTAATACAGATTTAAAAGGGGTGATGCAGTAATTAATCATATACAACTGCACTTACTATGACATACATCACTTGCACATCTTTTTAAATTACAATTCTTGCCTTATTGGTAAGAGTAATAATCAGTGCTAATGGAGAACTTTAGGAAATCAGGAAATCCAGAAAATAATTTTACTGGATTACTGCAGATCTGTCGAGACTTTTGGAGAGGAGTTCCAAGGATAACTAATGAATTTAAAAAGTATTTGTGTGTGTGTGTGTGTGTGTGAGAGAGAGAGAGAGAGAGAGAGAAAGAGAGAAAGAGAGAGAGAGAGAGAGAGAGAGAGAGAGAGAGAGAGAGAGAGAGAGAATGAGAATGGGCATGCCAGGGCCTCCAGCCGCTGCAAACAAACTCCAGATGCATGTGCCACCTTGTGCATCTGGCTTACGTGGGTCCTGGGGAATTGGACCTGGGTCCTATGGTTTTGCAAGACAAGTGCCTTAATTGCTAAGCCATCCCTCTAGGCCACTAATGACTTTTTGATAAAGTCAATGAGAAATCAATTTAGGTGTATAATCTGATTCTAAAAGTCCTTGAGGTAAACACTATTAGAAATCAAATTATCATTTATTTGTCTGCTTCTTAAATAAAAACTGTTTGGACTTTTTTTTGCAGGCATTTTACCAACATTTGCAATATCATTATGGCCTATTTCCATTTTCCCAACACTGGAAGGACATTTCTATAAGAAGCTTCCACCAGCTCTTCTTTGCATGATCTGATGATACCGCCCCCCGCCCTGGGGTATTTTTCTTCACATTACCCAACGGTCTTAGCTTGGCCTTTACCACAGCATCAAGTACCAACATTCCAAACCAGAATTCTATCTTATATCAAGACAGTGGCATTCTCTTGGGTTCCTCACTTTAAATATACATTGCAAATCCCATAATCCTTCACTTAGGCTATGCACTCGGATGCCTCAGTAAGATAACTGGACAGATGGTGACTCATTCCAGAGATCACTTGCTCTTCTTCTTTTTCTATCTTTCACTCCCTCCCTCCTTCTTCCCTCCCTTCTTTTTTTTCTTTTCTTTATTTCTTAATTTTGAACTTTTTATAATTTCATAATATATACAATGGTCATATTCACTCCCCCTATTATCACTTTATCTTCCTCTCACTCCTGCTGATTCCGTTCGTTTTCCCAATTGGTTCCTCTACTACTTTCATGTCTTTTTTTTTCAGGTCTTGTGCATGCAGCCATAGCTGCTGTGTTTTCTTTCTTTTTTTTTTTTTTTTTGGTTTTTCGAGGTAGGGTCTCACTCTAGCCCAGGCTGACCTGGAATTCACTATGGAGTCTCAGGGTGGCCTCGAACTCACGGCGATCCTCCTACCTCTGCCTCCCAAGTGCTGGGATTAAAGGCGTGCGCCACCACGCCCGGCTGGTGCTGTGTTTTCATGACTGGAATGGCTATGGCATGTCCAAAAGGTAGTGTTCCACAGCACTCCTCTTCATCCTCTGGCTCTTAACAATCTTTCCAAGCCTCCTTCTGCAGCATTTCCTAAGCCATGGGAGGATTGGTTATAGATGTCCCATTTAGTGCTACGCACTCAACAGTTACTTATCCTCAGCATTTTGACCAGCTAAGTCTCTGCATAAACTGCTGTTCCCTGCAAAAAGAAGTTCCTCTGACCAAAGTTGAGAGCAGTACCATCTAGGGGTATAAACATAAGTGTTTAGAGGTCAGTCTGACTACATGTCCATTTTCCTCTGAGGATGCTGGAATATTTTGTAGGCATTTGTGGGGTGGTCTTGAGGGTGGAGAGGGAGAGTAGGGAGATCCCATGAACACTGTTCTCCACAGGTCCCAGGGAGGACCTGGCTTCTTTGTCCTCAGCCATGGGAGCAGGGAAGAAAATTCCAGGTTTTCTTATTCTCAGCATTTTCCCCCTTTTTCTTATTAAAAAGTAATAAAGGATGTATCTTGATAAAGGAGCCACAATGTTTCCAGATGAGTTAGCTTTGACTCTATAGTAGACCCTCAGTCAACACTGGTATTTTCACATTAAAAACGGGATATATTTTTGAATGGGATGCTTACCACTTTTCTGTCTTTGGAAAAAATATGAAGATGTTGATTCTAAAATATTTATATCAATTACAACTGATGTTCCATATTCATAAAACCACCCAAATCTGATACACTAGAAAATACGACTCTTGTTCAGAAGTGAGATGGTTTAGAGGTGGCAATACCCCTGAAAGTGAAATCAAGAAATGTCCTTGAGCCTGTAAGGAAGAATTTGTCTTTTTTCCCCCCTTCTCTCTTTCTGCCTAAAGCAGTCCTTACAGCCTCCACTTTGCTAGAGCCCAGAAATGTCAGAAGGGTCTCATCTTACCTCTTTCTTAGAAGAGATAATCACCCCCTTCTGAGAAGGATAATTCCCTTCCCTAGGAACATAAAAGGATTATTCCCTTTTCCTGAAAACCTGACAGTATCTAGACACATAGCATTGGGGCAGAACTGAGCCCCCCATCCGTAAACCCCCTTAAAAGTGGGGACCAGGAGGGCTTCCCAATTACCAGAAGCCCTGCTCTTACCTCTTCTTGGGAAGGAGCTCTGTTGTCTTCTTGTCTCTTAAGCTCTATCAACTCTAGCTCTGTAAGCTTTATAATAAAATCTCTCTAAACTTTGCCCTCTGGTCTATAGGTTTTATTCATCAAAATTCATAAGACAATAACCTGGAGGCCACTGACTCAGTGGAAGTGCTGTGTGACCATGACTGTTCAGCACCTTAGCCCTTGAGTTATTGCCCACTCAAGAGTTGAGAAAAGCTCCCTCACTTCCAAAGACATGCCACAATTCCTGTATCAGAAGTAAGCAGACAGTTTTATGGTCTAGTTTAGCAAATGAACTATGTGTGATCATGGGATATAGGAAAGGGAGAAAATCTGGATTTGTGGGCACAGACTGGCTGAAAATGGAGCTGCCTTTGAAACAAAAGAAGACCTGTCTCCATAGGCTGTTGGGGAGTTAAGTGGGAGGTTTTCCCTGGGCTGAACTGCTGGGGGCAAATGAGCTCA
Source organism: Dipus sagitta (assembly GCA_036346955.1). NCBI lineage: Eukaryota > Metazoa > Chordata > Mammalia > Rodentia > Dipodidae > Dipus > Dipus sagitta. The sequence continues at coordinate 80,628,725 of CM070773.1, forward strand.
GGGAAGCACTATGGCAGGAAAGACAATGCAAGAGACCAGGTGAGCTTCTGAATTTACTTCTAGATTTAAGAAGCAATAAGCAAGGAAGCCACCAGGCAGGTAGGCAGATTGGCCTACTCACTGATAGAAAGTGAAGAGAGATTTTTCTTGTATTAAACACATCAACTCCATGAAAATGGCAAACGTTCCTTCATTAGCTTTGACTCCACAGTCTAACCTCTGGAGTCCATAAGAGAAGCATTTTAATGCAGTCCCATGTTATCTCCCTAAAAGATGCCTAGTTCAGCATTTGTCATATGGCAGGCCCTGCTTCACACATTGCTGTGTGAGAAGGTGACCAAGGCACTTGTTATCCTCAGGTGTTGGAGCCAACCAAGGAGACATAAGTACAGAAAATGAGACACGAGTGTCTAAAAGTCATACGGACAACAATCTGTGGGGTGCTCAACAGTGGAAAGTGACACCCAGCAAGACGAACAGGAAGAGCTTCATAGAAGAGCCCGGGCTGGCTTCTGCAATAGGTGTGGGGGAGCGTGGTTGACTTGCTTCTAGGGACTGGCTATCTCAGAGGATGCCACACAAGGCAGGAAGGGAGGAGAGATGGAACACACAAATTATGTTCTGCCATTTGTCAACAAAAATCAAAATTTGAAGCATCAGAGAGACCTGAATGTAATTGGCAGGCTGGGCCTCCAGCAACAGTAATCAAACTCTGTATGCATGTTGCCCCTTGTGCGCATGTGCAACCTTGCACGTCTCCATCACTTTGTGTGTCTGGCTTATGTGGGAGCTGCAGAGTCAAATATGAGTCCTTAGGCTTTGCAGGCAAGCATCTTAACCACTAAGCCATCTCTTCAGCCCTGAATACATTTCCTTTTAAGAGGATGAAGTAATTTATAAAATGAACAAAGCAAATTTTGATTTGGAATACGAGCAAGACAGCTAAACACCTCCCCCCTTGAAAATGAGTCCTTTCTTATAACACTCATCAGTGTGCACCTCTCATGTTCCTTCATTTTTAGAAAATTATGTTGGGCTTTTCCTTAAAACTTTAATTTCATTCAAAATAGACTTGTGATTTGATTCCCTCCAAGGGAATGTACAGTTATTGAAACAGGGATATTTCAAAAAAGTTCAGGAATATAGACTTAAACAGAGTTCAGTCAACTGCACACTAGCAAAAGTTCTCTATCACACCTGACAATGAAGGCAACAGCCAGGTGCATCATTGAAAGGGTGCCCCAATCTCTAATGTACTGTCACATTTCTTAGGAAATGTGTGAGAGAATTTTCATTAATAAGAAACATGCAGAAACTATTAGAAAAGAGATTGGCTAATTTCTCAAAGAAACCATTACTATTCAATTAATTTAGGGATTTGAACAGCACTATTTCCTACAAGGTCACAAGAGAATGTTGGAGAATAGTGAAGGCTTTCCCGTTCAAAGAAATCTATTGGTACTGACGAGTGTTCAGGGCCTGGGTTCACATTCTTTTTATTTTTTTATTTTTAAATTTTTTTTTGTTCATTTTTATTTATTTATTTAGTTGAGAGTGACAGAGAGAAGAAGAGGCAGATACAGAGAAAGAGAGAGAATGGGCGTGCCAGGGCTTCCAGCCACTGCAAACGAACTCCAGATGCATGCGCCCCCTTGTGCATCTGGCTAACATGGGTCCTGGAGAATCAAGCCTCGAACCGGGGTCCTTAGGCTTCACAGGCAAGCGCTTAACCACTAAACCATCTCTCCAGCCCCTGGGTTCACATTCTTAATACCATCACATAGCTGGGGGGTCACACACAGCCTCTGAAAACACACAGCCCTTGCTTACACAGGATCTGGTACTCAGGGATTTAGAAATCTCCCCATGACTGTTAGAGTTCTCATCCAGGGTTTTGGAATGTAGAAGATAACACACCCAGTTTTTATTATTTTGATCACATCTGATTACCTCATTGATTATCTCTACAAATCTTTTGTCTTTACAAACAAATTACAATAACAACAAAGAAACACAGCCCTCAAGGAATGAAATTAAAGTCTCCTTATCACAGTAAATTATTACAATACAACATACTCAAAAGCTTCCTTCCTGAAAAGCTAATGAATTCTAACTTTAATATATTAGCATTACTTAACATGTACAGCAGCAATGTGCATGACATGTCCATGTGCTGATGTTTCACAAAATGCATGAAAGGAATAAACATAGACAGATGGCTTTGCCTTGTTGGCATTTCTACTTGTCTGGAGGTTCCACAGAGAGGTAGAGACTCAGGCTATATCAGGATTTGGGGCAAATTGGCAGGAAGGAACATCCAAGGCACAAGTTATGGCATGCACACAGAGACAGGACTATAGGGACTTTTACATTAGAGACATTTTGACCTTACATTACCAAAATTTATGCAAAAGATGACTATTCCCATTGTTTCCTACACATTCAAACTGCCTATAACTTCCTTTTTCATAATAATTTTAAAGACGAAGAAAGCTTTGTTATAGTTCAATTTTTTCCTTCCTTCCTTCCTTCCTTCCTTCCTTCCTTCCTTCCTTCCTTCCTTCCTTCCTTCCTTCCTTCTTTCCTCCCTTCCCTCCCTCCCTTTCTTCTTCTCTCCCTTCCCTTGCATGTACATAGTAAGTATGATATGGTATGTGTGGTGTATGCATGTGTGTGCAGATGTGCTGCCCCATTCATATGCAGAGATCAAAGGAGAATGTTGGGTTTCCCCTCCATTGCTCATCCACTTGCTCCCTTGAGATACAGTCTCTTCACTGATTGTAGAGCTTTTGGCATTTTTGTGAGACCCAATCATTCTCTGATTCTCTGCTCCCCACAAGACTGAGATGATAGACCTGTATGGCCATGTCTGGCTATTTACATGGATGCTAGGGGAATCAAACCCAGCAGTTTTGGACTCCCTCAGGATCTCATGATTATGCAGGAAACATGCTTAACCACTGAGCTCTCTCTCTCTCTATTTCATTTTATTTCTGATGGCTAAACCAAATTCTGTAACTGTCGTTTCTTTTTATATCTAGGCTCTTTGTTGTTCGGATTGACTGGACATATTTATTGATCTGCGGCAAGTAGACATATAAGCAGGCACAGGTGAAAGTTGTATCAATCAGCCACATGGAACAAACTCTGGATTCAGCTAAAAAAGAAACAAGATCAATATATTGGCGCATTCTCTTTTGAAAGGCTCCTATAGCCTCTCAAAGGCTATGCAATTCTGGAAAGTTATGCCTGGGAATTTATCCTTAGCAAACAATAAATATAAATGCAAAACTTTACACTCCAAGATATTCATCACAGCATTACTTGTAAGAGTAACACATGGAGCCAACTTCTATTAGTAGGCAGTGTTTCATGCTGACACTGGAGTATTTGGCAAACATTACTGTTTTAAAATCATAGCTACTGACATCAAAACATGCTTATAATAGGAAATAAAAAGATTGTTTATAAAACTGTACATGTACATACATCTACACATATGCTCAATTATGATTAAATAGGAACAGAAATGACTAGAAAATAATCTTAGAAAGTGATTATCACTGAAGAGTGGGATGATGGATTATTTTTACATACTTTCTAGGCATATGCTTTATGAGGCCTTTTTATAGAGACCAGGGTGGCATCTGCTTGTGATTCTCAGACTCCTAGATGCTGGGATTATAGGTATGTACCACCATGCCTGGTTCCTCCCAGTGATTCTTAACCTTAACTAGAGTAGGCACAAATGAAATTTAAATAGCAAAAATAATTCTATTGGTAGAGACAGTGAGATGTAGTCAACAGAAAATAAATCTCAGAATCTATTTGATTATTTTGGTTTTGAGACAGGTCTTGATGTGCAGCACAGATTGGTTTCAAACTCACAATCCTTCTATCTCAACCCACTGAGTGCTGGGATTACAGGCATGTGCTACCATGTACAGTTTGAATGCATTTGATTTCTTACTAGAAACATGAGCTTTGCAAGCCAATGAGCCTCTCTGAATCTATGTGAAGAGGTTAGGATAATAAAGATTATTTACTCCAATTCTCCTGGCCCTTTAACTATGCCTGTCTAATGGGCTAGCTTCAGCACAGACTGGTCCCAAGTGTGATGCACTGTCAGCAACATGGGAAATCTGCAAGAAAAATCTTTGAAGGAAAATGCTAAAATCATCTACCTGTAGCCTACTGATTCTATAATTTGATTAAGAGTATTTATTTGCCTTCCATCAATTAAAGGCACACTCAAATCTCTCAAGAGTTAGTGTTAAAATGAGACTTAAAAGAAATTTGTAAACCACACAACTTTTTTGCAATGCAATTCGGTAATGTATTTCAAGAATGTTTATACCATTTGTATTAGGAATACCAATTCTAGAAATCTTTCCTATGAAAATTATAAGGAACGAGGACAAAAGTATGTATTTAAGGATCAAGTGGAACTTTTTATAGGTTAGACTAAGTAAATATACCATAGTAGGAATGGAGTTCAAACTGTGTAAAATTGTATTTCCTAACTTTCTTATGAATAAGATATAAATTGAAAATTAAGAAAATAACACATGGAAATTATATTCAATATAACTAAAATATTTTATATATGCATACACACAAAACATACTCTAGCTGGGCGTGGTGGCGCGCACCTTTAATCCTAGTACTTGGGAGGCAAAGGTAGGAGGATCGCCGTGAGTTCAAGGCCACCCTGAGACTCCATAGTGAATTCCAGGTCAGCCTGGGCTACAATAAGACCCTACCTCAAAAAAAACAAATTCTAAAAGGAACAGAAAAAATTACAATGTCAACAGTAGCTGATGTAGAAGACAGTAACTTTCTTCTTGTATTTTTTTAATCTATTTTCCAAGTTTCCTGCAATGTCATTACTTTTACAATGGAAGACTTCAAACTCATGTACTATCTGAAAAAGTAAAAAACTAAAGGCTAATGTAAAACACTTGGTTATGATCATCCAAATAGAAGCAACTTCCACTGTTCTATTTACTTTCGTCACTCCTTTCAAAGCCTCTTTCTGTCTTTCTCTGTCTCTGTCCTGCTCTTCTCCTTCTCTCTCCCTCCTCTAACCCTCTCTCTGCTGGGTACTGAACCCAGGTCCTTGCACATTGTAGGCAAGTACTCTTATAAACCTTGCATTTCTCCTCTTTTAATCTCTTTTTATTTCTTTTGGTTCTTGTGTTTTTCATCTAATTCTGTGTACCCAGGATGGTGCTATTCTTGAAATAATTTTTTTTTTTTTTTTTTGGTTTTTCGAGGTGGGGTCTCACTCTAGCCCAGGCTGACCTGGAATTCACTATGGAGTCTCAGGGTGGCCTCGAACTCACGGCAATGCTCCTACCTCTGCCTCCTGAGTGCTGGGATTAAAGGCATGCGCCACCACACCCAGCTTGAAATAATTCTTTAAAAAAGTTTTTATGGCTTACAGTTTCAAAAGAAAGCTCTGTCAACACAGAATGACTGTCCTGGCAGAGTATAGAAAGCACTGTGCTTTGGAGGCCGACAGACTGGAATTTTAACTGTAGCTCCACTTCCTTTTCTTTAGACTAGGACCCACAATTCCAGTTTGACAATACTGAACCTGAGATAACGCATATGAAAATAGCCTATCAAAACATCTGACTTTTAATAATTTTTCCCACAAAACAAAAAGTGCTCTAAAAATGATAACAAATTACTATTTAAGAGCATGTGTATAAATTTGTATTCAGTGGGCTCCCAAATAATGGCTACTGTACATGACAACAAGAACATGCTTTTGCTATTATGCCCAGAGTCTGAGGCAGTGTAGCTTAAATGCTAGATGGATTAAAAGGGCCAAGAATTTTATATTGCCGCTGGGTGAGTATGTGGCTTTGGTTGCTCATGGTTGAAGTATAAAGTAGGACTATTAAATCATTACACAAGTACTTTTAAAACATAAATAAAATGTATTTGATATAATGGAGCAAATCACAACTTAATATTTTATTGTTTCCATTCGATGAGACCCCAAGGGCTCCCCTCAACAACTGTGTGTTTTTTCTGGAGTCAATTCTATTACCAGGTTCATTTCCCCCCACATGGTCATATGTGTACACATTCCTCTCTCCATGGTAATATTTTATACAGGACCTGCCTCTCAACACCCTCCTTCACCAAATGAATAGAGGTCAAGATTATTCCCCTCATCTAAATGTATGTGTCTCTAAAGAGTTCCTTTGTATAACCCACATTGCTGGATATTTAGGTTACCATGTTTCAGTATAATTTATGCTGCGAAGAATGCTATATGTAGAGCTTTGCTCATATGTCCAACTCTATGCATGACTTAAATGCTTAACACACATACATAGTTTATAATTTTATATGAAACTGTTGAGTATTTATGCCATAAAATTCATATATAGCTTAAATTACATATACAAATGCGAAATTGTCCTTTGCAGAGGCTGAACCATCTGATAAGTCTTCCAAGAATGTAGGAGGGGCCTGGTTTTCCATATGCTCACCAATATTATGTTAAGATACTTTCTGATCTTTGTTAACCTGATGGGTAAAAATCTTATATTAATTTATATTGCTCTATATTACATGAATTAGAAATCTATAAATGTCTTCCTGTTCTCTATTTATATCACCTTCTTGCCTTCCTATTTGATTATCTTGTTTTCTTTCTGACTTTTGAAAAATGTATGTTAAATATTTTGGCCTTTTATCACAAGTGTTGAAAATATTTTTTTCCATATTATCTTCTGTTTTTAAACTTTGCTTATAGTGGTTTTTTTCTGTATAAAAACTTTTGATATGTTTACTGTAGAATTCATCATTGTTTCCTTTCATGGATGCTGGCTTTTTCTTTTTTCTTTTTTAGAGAGGACTTCCCCTCTCTGATGTTATAAATAAAATTGTTATGCATTTTCTTTTGGTATTTTGTTGTTCAACATTTCTGGTTTTGTTGTTACAGATGAAATTTATTTTTGTGGAAGAAGTATTTTTCCAGATTGCTACTCAGTTGTCCAAATATACTTTACTAAAGATTATCTTTCTCTCTGCTGAGATGCCACTCTCACTGACTAGAACACTGTATGTATTTGGGTTACATTCATTAATACCTAGTTCAGAAGGACATGAAAACTGATATGTAGTGGGAAAGCTGGGCATGGTGGTGCGTGCCTGTAACCTTAGCACTCAGAAGGCACAGGCAGGAGAATAGCTACAAGTTTGGAGCCACTTTAGGCTACATAGTGAGTTCCAGGCCAGCTATGGCTACATAGCAAAATTCTATCTCATATATATATATATATATATATATATATATATATATATATGTATATATATATATATATACACACACATACATATATATGAGATGGCATTTACATATGTATTTAGAGAGAGAGAGTGGGAGAGAGAATACATAAAAAGAATATATAGAGATAGACAGATAAATGGTGATACAAGCAACAATGATAACAGGATTAAAATCAGTTCGAAATGGGCACATTTACTTTTGTACTACATCAGACATTGACCAGAGGAGTTAAGGATGAGGACAGAGTCCTTTGGAATTGTTCTGTGTCTTGTCCCTGTGTTAGTTACAAGAATCTGTGTTATTATAAAAATTCACACAATTGCACATGAAAGGGAATTTGATTAAGTATAAATTTTAAAAATTAAAACAAATAATATCATAGTTTAGACATAAAGTATGGAAAAGTGTTTTGTGAAAATAGCCACTAATGCATTTAAAAAATTCTTCTATTCCACTGCTTCTTCTTTGAAAGAAAAACATAATCTTTATAGATTCCTCCAAATCTTTTGCTTTTTCTGCTAATAAGACGTACTCCTGCTAAAGTATCTATGACTACTAATATCTTCCTCTGTATTTTTTCACATTGGATTTTTACTACCAGAAAAAGGAAGCACTGGGCCACAGCATAGATCTTTATGGCACAGCAAATACAGAAACTCCAGGCTCAGTGTGGCTGGGTGTGAATCATGTCTCTAACAACACTTGGCTGAATGGCCTTCAGAAAGTTCTTTCCATATCTTGTCTTTCTCAACTAGCTTAACAAGAGGATTTCCTGTATATGATTGATGTGAGGATGAAATGATATAATACATATAAAAATACTCTTAAGAGCTTGGCATAGTGGCACATGCCTTTAATCTCAGAATTTGGGAGACCTTTGTAGGAGGATCATGGTGAGTTCAAGGCCACCCTGGACTACATAGTAAATTCCAGGTTAGTCTGGGGTAGAGGGAGACCCTACCTTGAAAAAAAACAAGATAAATAAATTCTTAAAAAATTATTCTTACATGCATTGGTGTGGTGTTTTGATTCAGGTGTCCCCCATAAACTTAGGTATTATGAATGCTAGGTCCCCAGCTGATGGCAATTTGGGAATTAACACCTCCTGAAGGCAGTGTTAGGGTGGGCTAATAGGTATTATAACCAGCTTCCTCTTGCCACTGTTAGGGACACTCTCCTGTTGCTGTTGTCCATCTGATGTTCCCCAGGAGGTGATGTCCACCCTCTGCTCATGTCATCATTTTCCCCTGCCATCATGGAGCTTCCCCTTGAGTCTGTAAGCCAAAATAAACCTTTTTTCCCACAAGCTGCTCGTGGTCGGGTGTTTTTTTCCAGCAATGTAAACCTGTCTGTAACAGTTGGTAAAGTTAAGTACTTCAGGATTATTAATCCCAAGCCAGCTGCTTCATAATTTGCCCAGTTATGGTCTGAGGTAGTAGGAAGAGTGGAGGTAGCCTATGTGGGAGGCCCACCATACCACCATGGGAAGATCTTACTGGATGAGGTTATCTTTATCACCTTAGTTTCCTTGTCCATAAAATCCTGACCTTGTAGGGGTCATAGGAAGAAGGAACAAGATAATGTACATGGGTGAAGAGCTTTGCTCACCAAAAGGCACTCAGCAGATGTTAATGTACTTGCAAGATTTTAATCCAGTGCCTAATTGCTGTTTGTTCTTGGTTAACGGGTTTATGTTCATTCAGAGAATGAGTACCCACAAGATTCATCTGAGACATAAAAATAAATAATAAAGGTAACTTATTATCACATGCTTATATTTTAGTAGAATTCTAGATATCAAAAATTCGTGGCTAAGACAGAATGGAGAAAATATTTGAATGTTTTATGTATTTTTATGTTCCTAATTAAATAGGAAAATATGCATATTTTATCCATCACAATTCAAAAGTGTTGTATTCTTTGCATTATAATTCCATGATATGATGCTAACCTTCACTTCACTATAAATCAATATTTATAGTATGATCTGGTCCCAACCTACTCTATGAAAATTGAATCTTATGGTATGATTAATACAAAGACTAGGATGATTTGAATTATCATAGTACAAATAGAATCAAGCATAATGAAAGATTTCTCTGCTCTTGAACAATTTTCTACAGGACTCTAGGGAGAGCACTTTTTGTTGTACTACATGTTTGAATACTAGTCCCTCCCAGCCAGCAAGATGGTACACCCAGAACTACACAGCAATTTGCACAGAGCTGCTGGCAGCTGCCAGTCTCCTCATCAGTCTGCTTAGTCTGAGTGACAAGATGTCTGTAAGCAGTTCCAAAGAACCTGGTCAACCCAGCCTTCCAGTTCCCAAGCTCACCCAGAATGCTCTTCCTACAGTCCTACCTCAGTTGATGGGAATGCCATCCTTTCTGGCACTCAGCTTCAAAAACCAAACCTACAGGGCATCGATGCTTTCTGTCCTTTGCCTCAGCTCACACCAAATCTTGTTAGCTCTACCTTTCAGATACATCTTGAGTTCCCTATTCCACCCCAGGCCCCTGCCACCCATCCAGGTTAGGGCATCAGTAGCTTTTTCCTGGGTGAATGCCAGAGCACCCTTCTGTCTTGCCTCTTTCTGCTTCCTTGGTTTTATCTACTGGTCCCCAGCTTCCTGATTCACTTACATTTTGATTGTTGCCTGTCCTCTCTCACTAGAGTGCAAGCCCCTGCTCCGTTTTGCTCACTTTGGTCCCCTGAGCCCAGAACAGTGGCTTGCATGTACAAAATACCCAGTATATTTACTGAAAAGAAACCACTTCTTAACTGGTGTCCCTGCTTTCATTCTTGCCCCCTGGCAACCTGTTTTCAACAAAGCCTTCCAGGCGTGTCTGCTAAAGTGCAGCAGGCATGAAAGGTTCCTCTGTTCACAGTCCACTGGAAGAAATGTTCAAGTCCTGACAATGGCCTAGAAGCTTTTATGCTTCCAGGGCCCCAATCCATTCAAATCCATCTTGCCTCTCTGACCTGGCCTCCTCCCTTTCCTCTCTCATTGTCCTCACTTTTTCAAACACAACATGCTGCCTTTGACCAACTGATCCTTCTGCTTAGAAACTTCTGCCTACCAGTCATCTAGTCCCCACCCTCACAACAGGGCCTTATTCTCATTTCCCTCTCATAGGGCCGGCCTCTCCTCTCTGCTCAGAGTCCCACCACCACTGCTCTGCACCCCTTAGTACTGTGTGCTCCTGTATGCTTAGGTGCCCTGTCTCATTCAGCTCCCTTTTGCACCTCTGGTTTTGTTTAATCTATGCTCTCTCTGGGATAAAGTCTTCATCAGTTAAGGACTTTTATCCCTTTTATTGACCCTGCTGAAGCCTAGTTCTACATGAGGTTTTGGTACACAGCTGATGTATATGAATGGGCACAGATCTTTGCCATCACTGGGACGAAATCCACACCAGGAGGGAGTCAGTGAGGATAGAATACACCCTGTGAGTCACTCTCCCAGGCTGAGCCTCTGATTTGTTACCATATCTTGAAGATTCCTGGTATGGTATATCAACTTTTCTCCAAACACATCCAAATATAAAGGTTTTCTTTCGGAGACAGCAGAATTCTCTCCCCACTTCCACTTCCCTAACTTTTAAGGCATTGGTAAGGATTTTTCCCATTAAAATGTATTTATTTCATAGCCAATCCCCCTCCTCCCACCCAGATCTGCCTTACTGAGTCTTCTGGTCACAGCTGCAAAGTTTAGTATTAGTGCCAGAGGCAACTGATTAGTTAAGAATACATACTCTGCTCTAGGCTGGCATCCATCTGTATTTCATTATCTGAAGATATTAAAAATGATGCCTGTACTTTTGTTTGCAACATAGTGCAGTGTCTGTTACCCGCCTTCCTCTTGATAACCTTGCTTTGCGAGTGAACAGAGCATGAGTGTTACTCCCATTAGCACATTGGGAATTCGATCCCCAATATCTTGGTAATAGAGAAGGAATCCCTTGGAATGATTTCCCGTTTTTTGTTTTAAATCATATTTTATTGCAAGTCATCCCAAACCTCTAAATAGGAAAGTTAATTTTTAGTATCATCAATGTTTTAAAAACAGCTCTCAGTTTTGGATGTTGTTGGGATGTTGAACAGCTGAATGTAACACCTTGCCTGACACTTCTTACTGAAGTTGAACAGCTCTGATAAACTGATGAAGATATATAGGTTACAACCATCCTCTGATTTTAATGTCTAAGAAAGCACGTGATTTAAGCAACTGAATTTCTGCCTTAAATTTTTATTCTTTAGCAATCCAGTTTTAGAGCCCTCCCATAGCTGGTTTCTCAAGAAAAGTTCTCTCTTCTTTCAAAACTCCAGCATATGATCCCTACTCAACAGCTTCTTTCCTGTGTCAGGCACTGAGGGGGAAGGGCTCTTTGCTTTTTTGACTACTGTTGAATTTATCAAGAGAAAAAGGTCTCACCCAAATTATCCTTGAACCCCTAATACTTTTGCTATAGATGTAGAACTTATGCATAGTGTCTTTCATTCATCCAAATACATAAATATTAGATAATGCTTGACCTCTGATACATGTCCCAAGAGACTCAAACCATTTTGGATTTTGTTTCTTCAAACCCAATGCCAGTGAATATGATCTGAACAGAGGTTTGTCATTCCTCTTTCATTCTTTCTCTCCTGTATCCAATGTCATTAAGTACAACATGTAATGAAAGACAGCCAAGAGGCCCAGGCTCTTCACTCTTCATTCAACGGTCTTATCTGAGTGGTTACTTATGTTTACAAAACATCTACTTGTTCCCTTCCATTCAGTTCCTATTATTGTTGTTCAAGTTCTCAACTTTAACACTCCTTTCTTAATCTTCTCTTATGTCTTTTCCTCAATCACATTTCCTTTGGAGACCCTCTTGAAGGCTCTTCCTAGGGTTGCTGCCATAGTTTCCATTGGTTCTTACATCTTAATCCTTCTCTGAAGCATTAGGGAAGGGGGTAGTCACACCATTGGTTAAGTCCAGGCTGTGCATCACCTGGTAACTCCAGTCATAACTGTCATTGCACACACTAATAAAAGTCACATTTGGTATTTCTAGGCCTGTCATCTCTAAAATATTAGGATATCTGGAGAATTGTTCACTCTTGCTCATCAAGTCACCATGTAAAAGGGTTTTGAAATTCTGTATTTCCTGATCAGATGGCCCCAAATTGCTCAGAGGAGGACCGACCAAGAGGTCCTCTCTCATCCATCCAATTCTGCCCTGTTTCTTGCCCATGTGAAGCCCTGTTGTACAATTGCTATGTCTACCAGATCTGATCTTTTCCCAGGTCCTTCTAAACTTGATATTGTTCACTGTACACATCTTTGAGTGGACACTATGATGGAAACATTTTTCCCATTTATTGCACAAGGTGTATATCTTGTATCTTGTTGGGTTCCTGGAGGGCAGGGCTGTACAGAAGAATCAGGAACAGTTTGCTAATAAGAATTCATGCAAGCAGATGACCTTGGATCACCATGAATTTAGCATTCAAAGCCACTCAATACATAAAATTTAATCGTTTTTAATGTTGATCTCAGTTCTATACTTATAGTTACACTATCTTATTCACTCTAACACTCAGTCATTTCCCTAAGTGTAGTTTGACATTACCAGGGAGGAGTCATTTTGACTTAGGCCTGGGCCCGGCAAACTCATGCTGCAAATATTACTGGGGATCTGTACCTATTTCTAGAGCTTACACAGTGAAGGACAGAATTTAAGTGTGAATTCAGGTACACAGAGCTTGATAAGTGGCCGGCGCCTGGTCTCAGTCATACTTACTTGGTGAGGTGGGGGAGGCAGCACCTCCTTCTGTTGACGTGGTTGGAGGCTTTGTGTCTGGCACAGGGAGAGGCACAGGCCTGGCCATCGGTGGTGGTGGTGGTGGTGGCAACATTGGGGTGGGTAGGAATGGGTTGTGCACCTTGCCTTGACTGCTCCCGTTGGGCTACAAAGGCACAGAGGAAACAAATACACACAAGAAAAGGTAGAAATAAGTATCAACCATTAGCTGCTTCCAGGAAGGACAGCTTTACTAATCACATATCATGCAAATTACTAAGTATTGAAGTAATTGGACTGGATTGTCTTTCTGTGGCACTGGAGTCCATAAAGTGATATGCCATCAGCACTCTGGAATGGTTACCTGAGTAACCAACCTGCTTTTGCCGGGGACGTCTTGGTTCTATATTAACTGCTATTTTCACCATCATTCATTCCTTTCATTATCTCTTCTTTCTTTGCTTGCTTTCTTTCCTTTCCATGTGGTGCATGTGTGTGTGTGTGTGTGTGTGTGTGTGTGTGTGTGTGTGTGTGCAGATGTGCATGCCCTGTTCACATGTATAAAAAAAGTGGTCTGAGGAGAATGTTGGTAACCTCTCTCACTCTACCTCATACTTCCATGAGACAGAGTTTTGCATTGAACCAAGAGCTGCCATTTTTGCTAGCCACAGTGATTTTCTGGTCTTTGCTCCCCATTAGACTAGGGTGACAGATGTGTGTGGCCATGCCCAGCTGTTTACGTGGGTGCTGGGGAATTGACTCAGGAAAAATCAGGCCCTCTTCGGCCCTCATGCTTATATGACAAGGGTTCTTATTTACCTAGCCATCGCCCCAACCCCCACCACTGTCATGCTTATGATTATTTAACATTATCTGTATGCTTATGACTATAGGTATTATACTACCATGTGTATTTACATAGTTAAAATGAAGTTTCCAAAATATGCCCTTGAAATAAAAAATATTTTATTTTCACTTGTCAAGGTTGATCTGGTATAACACTTAATAACTGTATTCAATGAATAGAAACATTTTCTAACATCAGGCATGGAAACTTTAGAATTTAGCTGCCAGAATTCTAGTAGGCAAAAATATCATTCCTAATTTTAACTTATGCTATATAAGCATATGCTGTGAGAGTTGTACTTGTTTGGCTGATAGGTATTAAAACCACCAAATAATAGCTTTCTAATGAAAGAAAGTTTTCCTCCGAAGAGAACAATACAATAGATCTTATTTTCAAGTTTTTTCAAAATAAGAGGCCTTCCTCAAACCCTATCAAATTTTGATCAAAATGCAAAACTGGGCATTTGATAGTTATATAGGGTGATGTCTGGACTATTAATAAATGAAGTTAGAAACTCAGAAGTCAAGTACTTGGTGCTACTGTTCAACTCAGATTTTCATTGTTTTTCAAGTGGCTTTTCACACTGAATTTCAACCAACAACAACTTGTACTTAGACTGCGGTACCAAATCAAAATTCAGCAGAGGGAGATCCTGTTATCCGAGGCTTTTAAGAATAAACTTAACCCTGTAGAGGCGGTGCACACTTCTACCACACTCACTGATGTATTTAACATTGTTCCTCAGACACTATCTGTCTGATGATCAGAATGCTGTGTGCTCTTGCCACTACCCTCACCTTGTGTTATTGCGTAGTGGGCTGACAGTCCACACTGAACACTTTAGAATAAGTCAAGCAAATGAATACACAAGCAAAAAGAAAAAAGATAGTGCATTGATTTGTTGTCTAGACAGAAATGTATCTGAGAACATATCAGCAGACATTAGTCAAAGCCTCCTGCTCTGGTCCAGATATGCAGAATCATGCATTTGTGCAAGAGAGGGAAGCCAGTGATAGTAGAGCATGACACATTATCTTAAACATGCAGTATAATTATAGCTAACCTATGGGTTCATGAACAGTTATCATAAGAAAGGAAAACCAAATTTGTTTTTTTGCTGCTCTTATTATTATTATATCATTATTATTATTAGCCTTTGGATGCAGCTACCCATTATAAATATCTAGTTCTATATTTGTAGTAAAATTTGTGATTAAAAAAGATCACTTTTACACTGGGAATATTGTTTCAACTTGTGATTTGGGCTTATCTGGGAAAAAATGAAAACAAACAATTGTAGTTAGTGAACACTGCTTGCTTTAAACACAGATAAGTGAAGAAGGCAACTGCTTGCAGAAATAACAACCTCTAATAAACTGCTCTGGCATCCTGAGTTCAAGTACTGGTCAACTTAATCTAAAGTGTTAGAAGACTGTATTTTAAAAAAATATCAACTTGGTTGATCTAAAACATCTGTTCCCCTCTGCCTACTACCTCTTTCTACCATCCGAAACCATTATTTAAAATTATTTAGCCTTTCTATTTTGTTAACTATATGAGTCCTGGGGTTAGAATGCAAGAGGTGGGACTATCAGTCTACAGAACTCGGAAGGTTACACAGTTCACCCTCTAGACAATTTATATCCATAAACTTGACAGTTGCCAACTTAACACAGTGTTTTTAAACTCCAGCCAATCACTCTTAGAGCAAGTTAACTTTCCCACAATCTAGAATAAATATGGCATTTGCCTGCAGTCAGTCAGCACAACATTAGAGCACAAAGTCACATGGTCATAAGGTCTCCTCTTGTTATTTTTACATTTTGTTAGCATTTCTAAAGAAATTTTTTAAAAAAGGCTTCCTTACATTGAGGAACCCCACCTGTCCAGCCTGCTGACCAGCATCAGGGCAGACAAGTTGGACAAATTCTTTCAGCGTCTCCTGAGGGTGGTAACGGATGGCTGGGTGTGAGAAGTAAGGCCCAGGCTGCTGAATGATGGGTGATGTTGGAAAGTGGAGAGTCGATGGTGTCGCGTGCGGACTTGCTGTGGGGACAGAAAAAATGCCAGGGTTAGAGAAGACCTGTGTGGCCACAGATAAACTGAACTCAACATCCTGTTTTCATTTCTCCTCTTGGCTTAGTTCACCACATTGTTCATGTGACTACAATGCTGGGTGTCTGATGGATTTTCTTCCTTAAGGTTCTAACACAAACATGGAGGTTAGATTAGGGTAGAGTTTCAAGCTGCCTTTCTATGTTCGGTGGACATGAGTTATAAAGGCATTAATAATCCTTGTTGAAGATGAAGATTATTCATTATCTTAAGAGCCTTTTTAATGAAGCAAGCAATAAAAATGTATTTGGTAGATTAGACCTGATTTAACTGACATTATTACATTTGACAAATTCTAGTTTGCACATATGGATCTGAGCTATTCGCAGACAATAATTCATGGTTAAAGCTCTTAGGCCCCTTTCAAGGAAATTTCTAGGGACTAATTCAGGATGAGGGTTTTTGAAGTCTGTAGTAAATGATCACTTAATGAACCTATGCAATTTGGGTACTTCCCTTTACAGGGAGGGTTTATGTTGTATTTTTTTCCCTTGTTGCTGTTTCCAAGCTCAAATAGCCACAGGCTGAATGGGCAGCAGCCCCTGTGGAAAAGGGTTTCTTGGAGAGACCATGTTGGTCTTCTATCCATGAAAACTGATACAAGCCTCAGACAATGACCCCTTATATTTGAATCTTGATAAATATTATTTGTACAAGAAAATTACATTAGATTACAATCAGACTTATGTGAGGTGCTTAACAATTTTTCCAAGAATGCTTTTTCCCTTGAATTAGAAAGACATTTTAGAGGATAAGGGCAGTACATCTCATAGGATTGACAATACTCAACAGTAAATCAGGCCAGGCCAGAAAAAAACTCTCAAATCAGGGGATGTACAGATCATCATTCTTATTTTATTTTATTTTATTTTTTTTTTGGTTTCTCGAGGTAGGGTCTCACTCTAGCTCAGGCTGACCTGGAATTCACTCTGTAGTCTCAGGGTGGCCTCGAACTCTCGGCGATCCTCCTACCTCTGCCTCCCGAGTGCTGGGATTAAAGGCGTGCGCCACCACGCCCGGCTTTCATTCTTATTTTTTTGTAATTTCAATCTTTAAATTGAAGAACTTCTTATAAAGAGAATCCAAAATACCCAAAGATCTGGAGTATAAGGCTTTCTGCATACAAAGTGACTCATAATACTGAAAAGATCCAATGTTGCACAGGACATCCCTTTGATCACCATCCCACTAGCGCAATGAAGATCACATACCTACTAATTGCTGGACTGTGTTCTGTGGTCCTACTGGGAACACTTTATGATGGGGACATATTCTAAGCAATGACTGAAATGGCTAGGAGGGTATAGCTCAAAGTGACACTGACAGTATTTAGAGTGGAAATGCAGGTTGGAGTAAAAGCCATTGTCTTGCACATAATATGGCATACTTACTTGCATGCAACTTTTAACCTATCTAGTAAATAGTCATAGACACCCCCACCATTGGTTGCAAAGACAAAGTTGAGCCAAAACAGGTGGTTTTATCCTTACATACAATGGAGGATGTCACAAACGTAACCCAATGAAGCCAGTGTCCCCATTTACTACCTATTTCATCATTCATTGTCACATACCCAGAACTGAGTTTGGCACTCTGTGCATATTTTTTGGTTGTATATTAAATAATGAATGAGTGACACAAAAATTAAGAAAATAACAATAAAAAATGCTAATGACAAAAACTCGTTTTGCTATCTGATAAAGAACCAGAGAGCTTATCATGACTGAAAGTTAAGTCTTTACAATGAATCATAAACCTTGGGACCCACTATTGTCCATACATTAAAATGCATAAAAAGACTACTCTTATTCTGGGAATTGTGCTACTGGCTTTAAAGAACCAAAGTTATTTTTTCTTCCAACATGATGTGGTTGTCCTTGCTGATAGCAAGGAACTCTGGTCCAGAACCCTGAATTTTACAGAATCATTTCTAGTTAGTATTGTAGGTAGAATTTTTCAAACTGGGCTGGGATGTAGAGAGTTGAGAAAAATGATATACTCAACTTTTGTAGCATGTCAGACACAAAGATGGCAACTCTATTGTCAAGTGTTCATTACCTTGAAGATACAGGGGGCATTGCCCCCAGTGTTTTCTGACAGTGCTTTTAGTTAAGGAATGGTAGGTACAGAAAATGCTGCCCAAGGGAAAAACTCAGTAGAACAAAGATCCAGCAGGTAAGTTAAAGAAATGTGATGGGAGAAACAATTCAATAGTTCCATGCAATCTCTCATTAACTTATTTTATTAGATATGTGAAAGAAATCATTAGTAACTTAAATTTAGACTTTGATTTCTTTATCATATTTCACTAATAGTGACTTATTCACCTTTTCCGTATGGTGTAGAGTTCGATACAAGCCCCAGAATATATGGTACTGTATAGAATTAATTCTACAATGACTGATTTATTAGGACCAATTAATTTTTAATTAACAAGGAAGTCATCTTGCCTGAAGACTCAAATTATACAACTGCTGACTCTGCTCTTCAAGGGTGCCCTGTTCATGCCCCCTTCCTATATGGGCAATACTCTGGGTCAGCCATCAGCTCACTGGAGAGCTGGGTACAAATTATTTTAGATACAGAGCTTTCATTTCTTCAAAGAGGAAATAATTGCTACAGTCATCATAAACATCTGTTATTTGTTATTAAATACTTGCTATTTCTCTGGATAATCTATTACTTTTTGGTTGGACAAGGAAACTTATAGAAGTTCAATTATGATGTCATCAATGTTTTTGTCTTCTATTTATTTCTTCCCTTTGTCTTGGGTTTGATGTTCATTGTGAACATAAGTTTTTATCTACGTTGTCTCAGATCATTTTAGAGTCACTGGGGCTAAATCAATCAAATGGTAAGTTTATTAAAGGTTCTTTGAGATGGTCAGAGCAAGCCAGAAAGAAGAGAAACTACCATCAAGGAATCTGGCATGATAACTAATGGAACACACAGAGAATGGTATGAGTCCAAATTCTTGATGAAGAGACACATCTCTTTGGATGGATGGATGTGGGTAGTTAACAGAATACCATGTGAGGTAAAAACATATTTAGAACCTTTAAAATATACATCATTTATGTGGGAGCCAACCAAACTTTTCTCATGGCTACAGTTTATTAGAGTACATCCATCTAAATCTCTGTTGATGCTAATACAATTCCATACATTAAAAGATGCCATCACATTGGCTGCTTCTGGGTTCCAGTGCTTTCAGTACCCCAGGCCAGGTACAACAAGGTGTCAGGAACACTTTGCTCTAGATGGCTCTCACTATTAGTTTACCTTTTAACTATCAGACAAACTAATTTAAAACAATTACTTGAACTTTTCACAGGAATACAGATAAAGTGAGAGGAGGAAATGTGACAGGTCTGTCTTGGCTGGAATGGCCTAAACAAAGTCATTACCATTAAAGACACACAAAGCTAGGATTCCCAATAGGATACAGAGATCAGCCATAGTTAGGCAGGCAGCTTACTTCTCTCTCCTGTGCTGACTTTGGCTCATTTCAATCATTCAAAATTCTTAGTATTAGTTGTAGGATAAAAAGCTAAAAGTTCAACACAATTTAATGTGATATTTACCTTAACCATATTTTTTTCTTTTAAATTAGAACTAATTAAGACCGCAGAGGAGAAGGCCTACCAAGGTAATTATTGTATGTATGACTGTATGTTGGTCTGAGAGCCCACTATAAGAAGGGGGCCTAAACAGAACACATACTTCTGGTGAGTGTTCACAGAAAGAGAGGGAGCAGAGCCTATGGAGGTAAACCACAGAAGTGGCAATGAGGGATGGAGCCAGATTTGTATTAGTAGTTTTACTTAAATCTGAGGACTTTAAAACAAAAACAAAAACAAAAACAAACAAACAAACACAACCCAGCCACCTCTTAACCATTTCAGAGGTTTTCTCAAGATCAAACTCTAAGAATTCTAGGAACCCTTCTGTGATAGTTAAGGTGTTGTCAACTTGATCTGTTTAGTAATCCATAGGTTGCTTCTAGGAAGGATCAACTAAAGGAGGAAGTCTTTCCCCAAGGTTGAGCCCTTCCCCCAGAATGGGCGGTCTTGAGGGGGACTTGATACAAGGGAGCTCTGGGAAAAAAGAGTCCCCTCCTTCCTTCCTGCCTCCCTTCCATTTTGGCTGCCGGAGCTGCTTGCTACCTTCCAGCATGGATTGAAGACCAGTGCGGACGAAAGACCAGCATCAACTGAAGACCCCCGTGGATTGAAGCCCAGTGGCTCCTCAGGAAGCCTCCAGGCTTTCCTGCACCATCTGCAGTGCCGGGTCGGGACTGCTGAGGCATCTGGCCATGAGGACTGAGCAACTACCAGGTTCGGTGATTCTCGGGCCTGCAACTGCTATTGGACTACTGTAAGCTGATCCAATAAATCCCCTTTTAAAATAATTCATTCTAGCAGTTCTGTTCCTCTAGAGAACCCTGACTAATACACCTTCCATGCATCTTTTTAAACCAAAGTTTCATGGTTGAACTATGTACTACATAATCCTGTCACTGTTAACCTTATTCTTGGTCTGCAAAGGGTCACAGATTTTCACAGATTGGAGGGACATTTGCTTTTGTCTCCTGGCATCTGACTTCAAATCAAATCCCAGCTTGTGCTATGAAAGGTTCCACAGCAAAACTGGCTAGAAGCCTCACAAACAGAAGCATGCAGTCCTCTTTAGGGTGCAGCATTCTCTGAAGACCTGGTCCTCACAGGCTTCTTCCCTCACAGGATGAGATGCACTCCCACTTCTGGCCTCCCCAAAGCCTCAGGGTCTTTCTATTCATCAACAGCAAGTCGGGGCAATGGGTGAGGTAACAAGTTGCTTCTTGTGCTAGTGTTAGCACTGTCCCAAGAAATGGCTGCCTATTTGTCTGTAGCAGCAAGATATCTTATACATCACAACAGACCTCCATGGAGAACTGAGAAATCCTGGTGTCTCCCATTCAGAAACAGACATTTTTAACTCAAAGCTACAAAGGGGAAGAAAAATTCCACTTGAAAACAAAATGTCTTCCATATGGCAAATGGAAGTTGAATTGTGTTGCAGTTTGCTTGTTCAGAAGTTCAAAACCAACACGACAATGCCACCATAGCCTACCTGCAGCTGGAAATCTACCTTAAGGGCCATAGCTATAATGGATAAATTATTCATGAATCTAGCCTGCTGTCTGAAGCTCTGTGACTTCTGTTGATAGGCATAAGGAAAGAGGAATTGGCAATGGTTTCCAGCATTTAGATGAGTGAACTTTTCTAAGAAACCAAGCATGTGATTTGAAGCAAGCTAACATTTAGCCCATATCTGGAATGTTACTGTGATGAATATGAAAGGACCTGAACATGTCAACTGAGGAATATATGACCTTGCATGATACTTTCAGAAGACCAGTATTGTTATATTACTATTGCTAGGGGAGCCAACAGTAACATCCCAGCAGACTTCCTAAAAGGCCAATATAATTGACTCCATTTGAATTAAGGCAATTTTATGACTGGAGATCAAATCCCTATGTCCTTTGGAGAAACAGATCTCCTCTCCTCCAGTAAAGACAGGTTGAGGGATTTAAAATTTTTATCTAGATTAATTTTAACTACTTAAGGGTCAGTATTGCACAAAGGTCCTGGCTTCTGGTCTCGACCAGAGACGGGCAGTCATTGTGTGGAGAGGCTAGATAGTAAACCGGTCAGATATTACAGACACTGTACATCTCTATGCCAGTGACTCGTCTCTGCTGCTGTGGTGTGGAAGCAGCCACAGACATGTATGTTATGAATGAGGTTATGTTCAATAGAACTTTATTTTCAAAAGCAGATTCCGCCTAGCTTTGACCTGCTATACACTCACACAATTCTGTTCACTCTTAGTACTTTTCCCACTCCACAGTGGCACCTGTCAATTGCTGTTCCCTCTGTCTCTATACAAGCCCTTCCACTGAAGCCTCAGCCTTCTGATGCTTCCAAGGCAGTCACAATGTCTGTGTTACCTCCGACAACTATCCTTAGTGACTCTCGGGTTACATCTCAGTAGCAGTTACCTTCATATTGCTAGGACAGAAACACCTGACGAAAAACAGCTGACACAAGGAAAGGGTTTACTTTTCCTTGCAGTCTTGAGGGGAAGTTTTGTGATGGCAAAGACGGGATGGAGCAGAGGCTGGGCATGACTTCTTATCACAGCAGCCAGCAGAAAGCAGCAAGAGAGTGAGCTGAGGTAGCACTGGAAAGCTAGGGTTAATGTAACTCAAGGTCCACCCTCAGTGACACATTTCCTCCAGCATCCCACTTCCCAAATTGCTACCAGTTGGGGACCAAGCATTCAAAATGCATGAGTTTGTGGGGAACACCTGATTCAAACCACTGGAATGTCTTTACCATTATTTAACATGGCTTGTCTGTGCTACTTGACCACATCTATATGTGATTTTCAGCTTCACATATGTATCAGAAAGCAATGTGGCACAATATATAGCTTTAGAATCATAGACATGGGTTTAAAGTTTAGCTCTACCACTTATTAGCTATGCTTCTAGTTTTGTTTTTCCCTCCAAGGTAGAGTCTCACTCTAGCCCAGGCTGACCTGGAATTCACTATGTAGTCTCAGGATGGCCTCGAATTCACAGTGATCCTCCTACCTCTGCCTCCCAAGGACTGGGATTAAAGGTGTGTGCCACCACACCCAACTCAAGTTTAGTATTTTAAATATATTTTTACTTGTAAGCAGAGAGAGACGGACAGACACACACACAGAAAGAGAGAGAGAAAATGGGCACACGAGGGCCTGTACCCACTGCAACCTAATTCCAGATACATGCACTACTTTGTGCATTTGGCTTTATGTGGGTACTGGGGAATTGTAAACTGGGTTGTTAGGCTTTGCAGGCAAGCACCTTAACTGCTGAGCCATCTCTCCAGCCCAAAGTTTAGTTTTTGAGCTTCTGTGACTCACTTTGCCATCTGGATCATGTGGTTAAGTACCTCATAGATTTGCTATGAAGATTAAATGAGTACGTGCATATATGCATACATGTGTGCATATGGCACATGATGCAGTTTCTGGTCTTACAGTTATAGGTAAGAAACCTCTTTTAATAAGTTGGTATTTGTTTTCATAACTTCAGGTCAGTTTTCATTATATACAGATTGTAGAGTATACAGGAAGAAAGAGGTACCTGTTGCCTGCCTATTTCCTGTGCAAAAAAATACATGAATATTATAAAATGGTATCAGTATTGGTATAATATGAAGGTCTTAAAATAATTTTGCAAACAACAAAATTTAAAACCATGGTTGGAGGGATGGCTTTAGCAGTTAAGATGTTTGCAAAGGACCCCGGTTTGACTTCCCAGGACCCATGTTAGTCAGATGCACAAGGGTGCACATGCATCTGGAGTTCGTTTGCAGTGGCTGGAGGCCCTGGAACACCCATTCTCTCTCTCTCTCTCTCTCTCTCTCTCTCTCTGTCTCATTTTTTCTCTGTCAAATAAATAAGTAAAAATAAAATAAAATAAATTAAAACCCAAAATCAACAATAGTAGTAGCAATTAACTTGATCTCATAGTCAAAGAGCTAGGTATCATGCATAACCTGAAAACTTTTTATTTTTCTGACTGAAGATAATTTAAAACCCTACTTTTGCTTAGAGCTCAGGGTGTGAGAACCCTTGAAATTTAGAACTCTTGGGCTATTCCTTGTAAACCCTTTTCTACTTTGACCTCAGGTCTGGGCAGTCACTCTGACTGCCCATACTGACTTCCTCCTCCTTTGTTTGGACACACAGGTACACTTCTGACCTAAACAGAAGCTGAGTATGGGACATGGTGAGGCTCTCCAGTGCTCTCTGGGCATTATTTATTTATTTATTTAGTTGAGAGTGACAGACAGAGAGAAAGAGGGAGGGAGGGAGGGAGGGACGGAGGGAGGGAGGGAGGGAGAGAGAGAGAGAGAGAGAATGGGCGTGCCAGAGTCTCCAGCCACTGCAAATGAACTCCAGATGCATGTGCCCCCTTGTGCATCTGGCTAACGTGGGTCCTGGGGAATTGAGCCTTGAACTGGGGTCCTTAGGCTTCATAGGCAAGCACTTAACTGCTAAGCCATCTCTCCAGACCTCTCTGGGCATTTTTAAGGAAAATTTTCCGATTAAAGAAATCACATTTTAGTTTAGTTTCTGATGTGACATGGCTTATAAATAAGAGCAAAGTCTTCTCGTTTTGCTCTCTAATCTCAAAATTTAGAGTTTAAAAATATTTATTTATGAGAGATAGACAGAGAGAAAGAGTGAGAGAGAATATGAGTATATGAGGGCCTTTTCTCCTGCAAATGAACTCTAAATGCATGAGCCACCTTATACATTCAGGTTTACATGGATACTAAGGAATTGAACTTGTGCCACTAGGCTTTGCAAGCAGTCATCTTTAGCCACTGAGCCATTTCATCTCCAAATAGTTGGAATTAAATAATTGCTGAGACTCATCTACTTTAAATTCTGGGATTATATTTATAAATAGTTCAGCACAATTGATTCATAGTAAATGAAATTAAAATATAGAAGATTGGAAAAGAAACATGAACTATTTAAAAGAACTTATTTTCAAAAGAAGCTGCAAATCTGAACTGTTGGTTGTGATAGAGTTTTAAAGACAGGGAGAGTGTTAGTTCAAGGTTTGAGACAGAGCTCCAGCCTTTATCCTGACAGGACCCCTGGACTGACCGTAAGCTAATTGCGTAAGCTACCATGATGGTTAATGTGAAATGCATTCAAACACCACCCAACAGCTGTGCTTATTGCAAATATGAAGGGTGATAATTTAATAGGCAAACAAGTTGACCAGAATCCAGTTTTGCCAAGGGAACTTAGACATCTACATAATATGCCAGTGATACTGGGAGATGAGAGACGAAGAATGCAAACAAATCAAAACAGTATTTGAGAAAAAGCTAACAACTGAGATGGGATGATGACAAAGGTTAACAGAAGCAGGCAGGGAGTCTCCTAAGGTCCTGCTGGAAGAGCCCTAGAGTATCATACACTTCAGTCCTGCAAGAGAGCTTAGGAAATAAGACTTGTGCAGCTGCAGCCACGGGGACAATAGCCAAGTGATGGAATGCTGGCTGTTTGCAAATCTTTCCCTACGTTCAATACAAAGGCAGGCAAGCAAGCCAGACCCACACAAGGATAAAAGCCAAAGGGTGATTGTAGCACTCCTCTCCACCAAGCTGTCAGGCGGATGTACAAGTTCAAGGTCTGTGTCTTTGAACAAGATTCCTTTTGCACTGAATCCTCTGCATTCATCCCATAGGATTTTCAGATGTCTTCCTAATGTTGGTAGATTTTACATGAGGGGAGGAAGCATGAGGAGAGTTGTGTTTTTTATCTTGAGCACTGCTGTGCTGGCCTCCTCTGCTCCTTTTCCCCAGTACAAAATGGAAATGGTATGCTTTGCATGGCCTCTAGCGTGAAACTCTTCTGGATTCAAGCCTTTCTGATCTTGTTCTTGCATATCCAAGTGTCTAACAGCACCAAAAGAAGACGCTTTTGAGGGTTAGAATGGATGTATAGAAGTACCTAGAACATTATAAGCCCATTCATTCAACAAATGTGTTGAGCATCTACTGCATGCCATATAGTATGCTAGCTCAACTCAAGGGTAGTTGTCATTCTTTAGAATGTTATAAGAAATAAGTGCAGGTGTATGAAAAATTATCAGTCATACAGTGCAGTGAGGTCATCCAGGCAGTTGGGACCCAAGAGGTGAAACATTTCCAAGTCACCCTCAGGTCCATAGCATGAACTAATGGTCACATTCTAAACCAGGGCTTTACCGGTGCTCTGTAAGTCCTAACTGCCGGAACAAGTTGTGGAGCATGAAAAAGTACAGTCCACTGGCCAGCAGTCAGAGTGGCTTGGCTTTTCACTCTTGCAGTTGGCAGATGTAATTTCTATCTGCCTTATAGTCCTGCATCTATTAGAAATATAGTTCTAATGTTTCTTTGGGGAACAGTCTCACTCAGCCTCAGATTATACAGCTAAGGTAGACTTAACCCTTGTTCCAGGTTCTGTGGGTGGGTATGAAACTCATGCTATATCAAAAAGACAACTCATTATGTTTTAGATACAATGACTGTTTAAAAAGTGAGCAATATGAGCTATAAGCATCCAGGGTAGACCCTTTGCTAGATCCATTGTAAAAAGTTATTCTTTTCCCCCTTGGATTTCTAAACTGGTAGAAATTTAATCTGTAGGGAGGCTCAGAGTTAAAGGCACTTGCTTGCAAAGCCTGTGGCCTGAATTTGATTCACTAATACCCATGTAAAGCCAGATGCACAAAGTGGCACACGTATCTGGAGTTTGCTTGCAGTGGCAAAAGGCCCGGCATACCTATTCTCTTTCTATCTCCCCTCACAAATAAATAAAAAATAAGTTAATAATATTTAATCTGAATCATTTTAGACTGCATGTTCCAAGCTGAGGTGATTTAGCCTGTGAATGGGGCTCACAGTGAGGAGAGCAGGGAGGAGAGGCATGATCTGAGTATCTGGATCCACCACCAGAAGTCCTAGACCTTTTTTCTTTACGTAAATGACCCATTATCATCCTTGGGGCAGTGAAGGAGAGGCTAAGCAAATTAGTTGGATTTATTAATTGTCTTTTTTAATGAAACATATCTCTGGTTTACTGCCTACTATTTAACAGTTCCACAACTTTTATTATGATAACTCAGAAATCTGAGTATTCAGTAAGACCTACCATTATCCTTTGGGGATGACAAGATTCTTTCAATTCACACTGTGTGTCAACAGAAGGTGGCCACACAACCTGCTCTCCACAAACAACTCAAGCTGCATTATCTCCAGTGTCTGCTCTTCTCACTACTGTCTTTCCAGGAGCAATGATATACCTGTGCCTGTCCAGCTTGTTCACTTGAGCCTCACGCAGTGTGTGGCGTGTGGCAGGTAAATGCTCAATGATTAGCTATTAAATTGGCTCAGAAGCAATAGACTCTGATGAAACACAAAGATACTTTTTTCCTCTGGCAGGAGCCCTGACTGAGGAAAAGCTTATTTAAGTGATGCTTTCACCATGGCTAAAGCACAGCCCATCCTTGGGTGGAGCCTCCTGCTCCTGGGGAGAGAGTTCTATTCCTCCAACCATACAAGAGTAGGGGATGGGATCTTGGGCTTGTTCACATTCTTAAGACCATGTTTCAGACATGTGTTGTTCCTCCTCCGGAGACTCTATTTTTAGACAACAAGAGTAGGTAGAAAGAGAGAACTGGGGGTGGTTAGTGAGGATTAAAGGATGCAGATCATTTCAAGAGAACCGCACACAAAGCAAATGATAGGGGGACCAAGGGGAGTCTGAGAGAAAACATTTCTTGGACACTTACTTCATAGCCAGCCCATTATTAATAGGTCATTCCCTTTTCCCTTTCACTGATATGCTCCAATACCATGAAAGCAGAAAAGCAAAGGCTAACTGAAGATAAATGACTTGCCCTAGCTTAAACAGAACCCACATGTCTGGGCAGAACTTGAATTCTATTCTTGCTTACTCTACTGACAGACAGATTTCTCTTCCATACACTCTTCTGTTCTCATTTAAATTAGTGCTCAGAGGTCAAATTCCTTTTAGAATTACAGTAGAACCTAGAAACTCTGATGTTTCTCACATGTGTTTGCACATAAAAAAGAATTGTTTGAAGGGTAGAAAGCAAGTGACATTTAATATAAAGAAATGGCAAATGACAAATGTAAATTTCCTGTGGAAATCTAACATCAGAAATCATGTGGGTGATTAAATATACTAGCTTCCCTACACAGGATGCAGGATGGAGGACTGACTTGTTGACCCTGCAGCCATGTGGATATGTCGGAACAGACCCTCTTCCAGAGCCAGTGCTCACCCCTCCTCTATGTGGGTGAGAAGCTAGGACTACATCAACACTGCCTGAGCTAAGCTCTGGTGAAATAATTTACTTAACTTTAACATGATTTATGATTCTGTCAATAGGGGAGGTTCAAAATGCTGCACTGATACCTAAATGTGAGCTTTATATTTAAGATAGATTGAGTGAATGTGTGTGTGGGGGAGAGAGAGAGAGAGACTATTCACAAATTTTCCTTTTGTGATAAAATAAAGGAAAACACATACTGAGCATAAATATGGAATCAACATTAGATTAAGCTAAATGATCAAGAAAGAAACTGCCAGGGGCTTATCTGATTATACTAGTTACAGTCAGAGTGTCTGATAATCTGATACCTGGAAGTGTCCCCCGCCCCCCGCCCGCGAGAATTTTAGGATGCTTTGTTCAGAACCAGCGCCTTTCCTGTGTAAATGCATGAGTATGGCAGATGGGTGGGGGAGGGGCAAGGAATTCCAAGGGAAGTCAGTTTCTTTTGTCAGGATGAGTATGAATGTAGGTCTACTTGGCTAATCATCCCATTTTCTGTTGCATTCCCTCCAGGGGCCTTGGGCCTCTTGAAGAGATTAAAGAACCAAGTGGTCTCACTGATCTAACCTGTCCTCCCTGGAACAGCATATTAACATGATTCCACTACAGAGGAGCTCTCTTTAGAAGTTTGCTGTGGGGATGACAAATTAACCCAGCAGGGTATCTCACACATCTATCTTTGCACAAATTATTAGTGTAATAGAGCTTTTAGTTATGCATTTATCTGGTAATTATTGAACAGTTACACAAAACCAAGCTGAGCAGCCTGGCCTTTATGAGGCTCACTTGGTGGGTGGCCTTACAGTTAATTTCAGATAGTTCTTTACTCTGGCAGTTCACTTGCAGACAAATTAGCTAAACAGCCTTCGCCTTTAAATATTTCCATGTCACAGTGAAACTCTTTACAATACAATAAAGGTACAGTTTTAATTACACGCTTCCTGACTTTTGTTTAGTTGTAGTTTTAAAACATTTGCTGGCACTGGTTTTTCCTTTGGCTGGGCAGTAATAGCTGGTTGTAAGTATCTGGTTAATGAATTTAATAATTTCCTGAACCGAGACTTAGAGAGCCTTTGCTAAAATGCTGCATTTCCTCTTCACCGTCCAGTTACTTCCAAGCCCAGAGACAGTGCTTCCTTCCCATTAAGCTGGACACTGCACTTGCGCTAACTCAGACTGTTTCCTAAGTCCTTTTGCTTCTCTTTCTCATCATCTCAAAGGTCTGTGAGGCCTGTATTCAAAAACCAACTCTGGCAATTTCTATTGGAGAATGATGATGTGATGTTTTCCAGGACATGCTCCAATCATAACTAAGCACCTTGCATTCATCTGTTGGTGATGATTTCAGCACCTTGTTTGCAACAGGTACTTAACTGCTTCTCATTTTCTTGAGAAGATTCAATTGTACCTAACCAGGAGAAACAAATTAGATTCAGTTGATCACCAGCATATTCTACAACTAAGTTAAAAAAGCTTTCCACAGAGCAAAGTTTTCAGCTAAGATGGGAGAAAGCTGAACAAACCTAACCCTTGGGGTCTATACCTAGGATGGGGTGCCATGGTGATGATGGTGAGGCACCAAGGCATGTTCCTTCTTCAGGACTTAACATTTGGACAATACCCCCAGGCAAATACCAAATCTTCAAAAAGGTAGCAAAACGTGTTAAGCTACTCTCTCCTAATACATATCAACGCAACAGTTCTTAATTAAAAAGAAACAAATACGTAAATGAGCACTGCTTAAACACATGAGACCCTCCCACACGCTGCAAAGTACAAATACTTGAACACCATCATCACTATCATTATTACAGAAGGGGGGTAGAAGGAAGTCCCTATTGTTCCCAAATTTTGTTTCCATCACACCCATGTATTCATTCAATTATTTGACACAAGGAATGAGGTTGGGGCATTCAGAGATGAACAACAGTGTCTGCCATCTAACAAATGCTGGCATCATGTCTCATCTCTCCTTTCCTGTGCCTCTCCAATAGTCTATGCATATCATGAGTCTACACCTCAACTGTTCCTGGTGAGCTCAGCTTCCTGGAAGGTGAGTGTAATGCTCATAATTCTCTGCAGTATATTTTTCTTGGCCAAACTGAGATATTGTTAACTTTAGCCCTACAGATATTTCATCATTAAGAGCAGGATCCCTGTTTGGGCCAGGAGGATCATGGACTTAGAAAGGTTTATAGAGCATATAAACTTTTGACTACCTCTACAAACAGAAACTAGTACGGCTCTTTGAAAGCTGCATGATAAATCATTGACTTCTATGACTATTGTTTTAATATCCCTTATGCACATTTTCAGAATCTGGACAATTTTGCTTCCCAACTCCATCTATATGTAATTGACACACAAAGATGAAGTAATTTAATCATATTTGTATTTTTATGCTAATTTCTCAGGTCTTAGTTGTCTAATAGCATTACTTGTTCTGTTTGCATACTGACTGATAGGTGGTAAAAGAGTCACGATACAGCGTAGGTGTTAGGTTTATTTGGACTCTCATAATGACAAATTCCATGTGTTTCTTCCCCTTGTCCTCTATGGAATTCTGTGCTTCCCTGAGTCAGTAAAGGCTGAACATCCATTTTCTGAAATGCTTAGTACTCTATGTATTTCTAAATTTGGATTTTGGAAGATTTGCATATATGATACAAGTTGAGCATACTTAATCTAAAAGTCTGAAATCCAAAATGCTCCAAGACTTGAGAATCAACATGATACTCAAAAGACCATTCTGGTACTCATGCTAACACTGAGGCATTTCAACTTTTGGACTTTTGGATTAGGGTTGATTAACCTGTACCACAGCTGCTGGTTTTCCCCATCTCTCAACCACCAGGAGATAAGGACTCTGGGTGAGGACAGAATCCAGGCCTCTCTGGCTTACTCTATTCAGTAACTACAAGAATACCTTGTATAAGAGCTTGGTAAATATTTGCAGAAAAATTGATGGGTCCCCAGATGTTACTAAGAGTCTTCAAGTTAATTTTAGCACTGAAAAAAGCCAAAATAACTTCAAAAAATATTTGAAGTGACTTGTACCTCACAGAAACCCTGCATTTGCCAAAAAAAAGGCTAATAAAAATATGCGATTTTTTATGTTGCTATATAAAAACTTGGCATGATAAGACAGGTTATGTCATGATTATCAAAACATCTAAATGGCCATGTTATGTTGTAGATCACAAAAAGTGTGAAAACAAACTACATGTTCAAATAAATGTAGCTTATTTTTTTAAGTGGAGAAGAAAAGGGGTAGGCCTTATTAAATTGGTTGAAAAGCCAGTGGACCAGTGATGAGTTCAGGTTTTGGCTCTGACCAACTCAGATTTCTCATCTATAAGTCATGTGGAATATGTACAACTGCTAACTAATATCCTCTTCCATCATCTACTGGTCATTTTCTAACAACGCTCTCTTGGGAACTAATGCATTCCTTCCAGACCCCGACCCTTTCCTAGGAGACAGCATCAGCCCATTCTTGAAGGGCTTCTAGGATCTAGTTGCCTTGTGCCAGGCATTACCTATTAAAGGTCCATCTCAGCAGTGCAGCCCTGGTGACCGAGTATGCAGCATATGAACCTTTGGGGAACCACAGGCAATGTTGCAATGACTAATAGAAGACACTGCAGTCCTTGATAGCATTTTGATGCTACCATAATAGCATCAAATTACATACTTATTTTTAAATGAGATAAATGCAATTTCTAAGGGCATATGTGTGTGTGTGTGTGTGTGTGTGTGTGTGTGTGTGTGTGTACTAGTGTTGGATCTAGGGCCTTGGTCATGCTAGGCAAACAGCCTACTACTGAGCTCTATCTCTAGGCCTTTATATATTTTTTATTTTGAGCCAAGGTCTTACTAAGTTGCCCAGGCTGAACTTAAACTCATCCAGTAGTCCAGGCTGGCCTTGACCTTGACATCCACTATCTCAGCTGTTGAGTAGCTGGGATTACAGGTCTATGCTACCAGGGCTGGTTTCAAAGTCCCTGAAGTTACAGGTTAACCACATTTCTTCTGTTCCTCACAGGCAAACACATTGTTAGTGACATGGGGACACACTAGACCACAAATTCCCATAGCATAATTCCTTTAGTGCAGCCTCTCAGTGAGGTTCCTCTCCTCATTTTGAAACTCTAAGCACAGACACTGTACTCAGTGCAGAGCCTTAAATGAAGTGGCCAGCTCCTAGTCTGCTGCTTTTGAAACTACAAAAGACTTTAAGCAGAGAGATAAATTTTAAGAACTTGTGGTTTTAAAAAAACTTTTAAATATCATTGATTAATGGCTCTCAATGATTCTTAGAAAGAGTTAAACCCTTTAGACCCCAGGTTAATATATATATTTTTTATTGACAACTTCTATACTTACAGACAACAAACCATGGTATTTCCTTCCCCTCCCTTCCCCTGCTTTCCCTTTCATAAGTCTGCTCTCTGTCATATCCCCTCCCTCTTTCCATTAGTCTCTCTTTTAATTTGATGTCATCATCTTTTTTTCTTATTATGAGGGTCTTGTGTAGGTACTGCTAGGCACTGCAAGGTCTCAGATATCAAGGCCAGGTTCTGTCTTGACGGTTATATGTAAGGAGTGGTACCCTTCCTTTGGCTCTTATATTCTTTCCACCACCTCTTCAATGGACCCTGAGCCTTGGAGGGTGTGAGATGTTTCACTGCTGGACACTCCTCCATCCCTTCTTCTCAGCACTATGTTGCCTTTTGAGACCCCAGGTTTTTAAACTGTGGATTGCAACCCCACATGGGGTCCTGTAACTGAATGTGAGGGTTGCATAAATTTGCCAAAATTAAGACTTTTGGTGCCTCACACCTTTAATCCCAGCACCTGGGAGGCAGAGGTAGGAGGATCACTGTGAGTTCAAGGCCACCCTGAGACTACAGAGTGAATTCCATGTCAGCCTGAGCTGGAGTGAGACCCTACCTCAAAAAAACAAAAACAAAACAAACAAACAAAACAAAATGCTTTTTAATGTGCAACAACAGAAATTAATTCAAAATCAAATGTGTAACTCTCAAGTGCTTTCATTACTGCTCCTCTGTGCTGCATTGTGAGACTGCAGCACAGCCTTGGTCTTCATATACTGCACACACTTTACACATGCCATGCACACTGTACATATACTGTACACACACATACCACACACTGAACACATACCACACACACTACATATACTGTGCACTGTATATTCACACCACACACTGTCAACACACCACACACACTATCCACACATACACACACTGCACATACCACACACACTGTACACATGATGTACACATACCACATACACCATACCCACTGTACACACACCACATATACTTTTTACTAAGCATGCTTTCATACCATGCAGTGCCAACAAACACTGCTTGAAATACCCCGGCTCGGATGGGGGACCACTGCATGTGACGAACTGCAGGGTGTTTACTGTGCACACAAAGTTTACTGCTCTTACACAGAATGGTTTCATTACAGAAAACAAAGGCTTTTATTATTTTGTTTTACTGTCATTCCACAGAATGTATCAAATTACTAGATCTTTGCATTGCATTGTGTTAGAATATTTGAGTTATAAAATTGCTATTTACGTTGATGACTTGAGTTTTATTTAAAAATCTTTCAGCTGGGCATGGTGGTGCATACCTGTAATCCCAGCACTCAGGAGGCATAGGTAAGAGGATTGCTGTGGGTTCAAGGCCACCCTGAGACTATATAGTAAATTCCAGGTCAGCTTGGGTGACAGTGAGACCCTACCTCGAAAAACCAAAAAGAAAAAATTCTTTCAACAAATTTTGGCTTGGCTTGAGATTAGGATGGAATTACAACAATTTCTGAAATTGCTTCAGAAGATAGGTACTATGCACATATGTGAAGCAGAATTCTCAACATTATTGATTATAGTCACAATAATGATTAAGTCTAAAAAGCAGTAAAAGATGCTCTATGTCCCACATCAAATACTCAGTCAAGAGTTAACTCATGCTGGGCGTGGTGGTGCACGCCTTTAATCCCAGAAGTCAGGAGGCAGAGGCAGGAGGATCACTGTGAGTTTGAGGCCACCCTAAGACTACATAGTGAATTCCAGGTCAGCCTGAGCTGGTGAGATTCTACCTCGAAAAACAAAAAACAAAAAACAAAAAACAAAAACAAACAAAAAAAGAGTTAACTCATTATGCTGTAAGAATAAATGAGTACCCATCTCATTCATTGCAAATAGGTCTTTTTAAAACTAAATGATAAAATTATATAAATACCAGAGAACTGCTTTAAGATAAATTTCTTTATGATTTATTACCAGTAAATGTCTGATTTGCATATCTGTAACATATACGTATATACTTGGGGTCATGTAAAAAATTCTTGAGAGTCTGGGGTGACGTCTCAGTGGGCAACATCATGCTACACAAGCATGAGGAGCTGAGCTTGGATTCCCAGCAGCTATGTCGAAGCTCTGCCATGGCATGTGCCTATAACCCAGTGCTGTGGAGGCAGAGATGGGAGGATTGCTGGGGCTTTTTGGCTAGCTCGTCTCGTGAGCTCCAGGTTTGATGAGAGACCCTGTCTCAAAAACTAGGTGGAAAATGATTGAGGAAGACATCTGATGTTGATCTCTAGCCTGCACACAACCACACACACACGTGGACTCCCCACACTCATGGCCAGTACAGAAACACATGTGCATACATGCATGTATGTGCATTACATACACACATATGACAAATAAAACACACATGCACATACCAAAAAAAATGCCTCAGGTGAAAAAGGATGTGAAAAAGTTTCAGAAGCTCTGATCCAAGTCACAGGCAAACTGGCAGCTCTTGAAAGGGCAGTGATAAGCACAAAGACTTGTTTTCAGTAGTAGTGAATAAGATAAATTGTCACGATTAAATACTTTATGATGGTTACAACTTTAGGTAATGGTAAATGGAAATCTTTGAAAGCCCAATCTTTTAGCTTAAAGTGCCCAATAAATGTAATAATGTATAATGACATAAAAAAGCCTTTGCTGAAATTTAAAACTTCTGCTACCGTGAGATATTCCAACATAGTTTAATCAGTTTACCCAAGTCTAACCACATACAGACATGGGTGGCAAAGTGTTGTTCTCATGACACAGACGACCCAACTGAGACCACAAGGTTAAGTGATTTATCAGAGCCACAGAGAAAGCCATGGTCAGGGAAGGGCTGAGGTTTAAGAAACCACATGCCTCTACCTTCACAATGTAAATAGGGAAGTGGTCAGAAGAGCATGTTCACCAAAGGTTTATAAAGGCTGTCTCACAGTAGAGGGAAGGCTTTGGCTCTTTCCATCTCGGACATCCTCACCAAGAAATAGTGCATACAAGACCATACCTCTGTCCTTGCTGGGTTTTCTAAAGCAATGAGAACCTATCAGTGCGCTTGAGTGTGGCAAATGTCTTTTATGTATGCATTTCCATGAACTCTGGCTACTTTTTAGTCATCCAATACACAAAATACTTGGTGAGGCACCAAGATACAAAATGTGTGAGAGATCCTTGTCCCCTGACATTTCATTCCAGAAGGGGGTCAAGCATGGACACTAAGAGAGCAAGGCAAGTGTAGAGGAAGTGCAGAATGAGAGCTTGCAGGAGACTAATGTCCATGAGGGCTAGAGGCAAGGTACAGCTGAGGGGCTCTGTGCTGACAGTAGCATAGACCATGTATCCCTATTCTGAAAATTCAAGACTGAAATGCTCCAGAATCTTAGATCTGAGTACTGACATGATGCCAAAGGAAACTCCTACCCCTGACCTCATGAATTAAGTGTCTATCACATGCAGGCATGTTAAAAACACTATATAGAATTGTATAGAATCTAAGCAATGTGTGAGGCATATATGAGTGAATTCCATGTTGACACTTGGGTCCCCTCCCAAGTGATATCTCATTATACATGTGAAAATATTCCCAATCCTGAAATTCCTACTGGAAGCACATCTAGTCTCAAGCATTCAGACAAGCAATGCTCAGCCTGGACTTGAACTGGGCTTGAGGATGGGTAAAAATGTCCACAGGTGAAGGCAGTAGGGACAGTGCAAGACTTTCCAAATCTGGATGAAAGAGGATGGTTTGCTTCTACAGCATGGTGTGCTGCTTCCTGACACTGTGTGCTGACCACAAACACATGACTTCACTGACCTTGGCCACCATGATTCTTTGTAGAACCTCTGTCTCAGGGAAGTCACCAGAGCACCAGGGCACACAGCTGGCATGAGGATAGTACAAGTTCAAATACTCATCCATCTGACCTTCTAAGCTTTCATGCTTCACTTCTCTACAGTCAGGAGGCTTAGGACCCTCAAAGTTCACATGTTGAAATTATAAATCTCAGTGACCTGCAGGTGGGGCTTTGAGGAGATGATCAGGTTTGGCTGGCAGAGTCCTCATGGGTGGGATTGTTCACTTATGAAAGAGGCCACAGAGACCAGGTGAAGACACCGTACAAAGACAGTATCTCTAAACCAGGGTGTAGGCCTTTGCCGAACACTGAATCTGCCAGCACTGTGAGATGGACTTCCCAGCCTCTAGTACTATGAAGCATAACTTCCTGTTGTTTTAAGCCACTCACTCTGTGGTGTTATGTCGTAGCTGCCCACATAACTTAAGACAACCATTCTAATGGCCTTCCTCCCTTCAAGGTCCAATTGTTCAGCCTCTACACTTTGCCACCTTTACAAAGAGAGGTTTCTTTCATCATGATAGCCACTAAAATTCCTAACACAACTTCAGGGCTTGCAGTCAAAAGTAGGGTCATCTTTTTGGGGGTGGGAGGAGGAAGGTGACTGTTTTGCTGTAATACTATTGAAATAGCACCTCTGGCCTGAGCACTGAGTTGTCACTCAGTTACTGCTACTGATAGATGCTTGTCTGGTTGAGGCAAGCTTGCTAGAAAGTTTTGGTAAAGGAGCAGAGGTCTTGCAACCTGATGTATATCAGAGGCGCATATATATTATGTGACCTTGGGTTAGAGGACATTAAACACACTGGGATCCCCACCCTTGTGCCCCTTAAAAGTTTGAATTTATGGATTTTCTGGTTTTTCCTGTGTGGACCTGGTAACTGGAAAAGAAATGGTAGCAGAGAAAAAGGTCTCACTTAAGGAAACACATACCACTGTTATGCCACTGACCATCTCAGGTGGTTTCTTCCCCTTAAATTTGGCCTTATCTTAAAATATCAGGTTTTAGCTCCAGGTGGGTATTATCGCAAGCATGAGCTTCCCAACTGGTTCACAGGAGAATGGAAGGGAATACAGAACTTACACAAGTGTTTTTCTTACACTTGAGAGGCAGAATCCCAACCGCTTAAAAATTCCTTAGCGATGGGCTGGAGAGAGAGCTTAGTGGTTAAGCGCTTGCCTGTGAATCCTAAGGACCCCGGTTCGAGGCTCAGTTCCCCAGGACCCATGTTAGCCAGATGCACAAGGGGGAGCACGCATCTGGAGTTTGTTTACAGAGGCTGGAAGCTCTGGCGTGCCCATTCTCTCTCTCTCTCTCTGCCTCCTTCTCTCTGTCGCTCTCAAATAAATAAATAAACAAAAAAAATTTAAAAAAATTCCTTAGCGAAAACATGTCCTACATTTGCCTATCCCTAGAATTCTCTGTGCAGCCAGAGGTGATCTTCAACTTCTGATTCTCTTGCTGTTACCTCCAGAGTTCTAGGTGTGCTCCATCATATGCAATCTTATGCAGTGCTGGGGACTGAAGCAGGGCTTTTGTACATGCTAGGCAGGAATTCTTCTCAACTGAGCCAACATTCCTAGCCCTGCTTTCCCTATCTTAAGTCTGTGTTTCTTACTGCAAAGATTCAACTAAAGAGTGTCACACCCCACTCCAAGTCCTTTGCCAGACCATTAAGGGTGGGGGGCAGTGAGGATGGGTGCCTGAGTGGCCATTCCCGAAAGGAGAATCAAGTATGCTGGGAACTATCTTGAATTCTGGTGAAAACAGAGAATCTCAGCACTCCATTACTCTTAAACTAGATAAGTTTCCCCCTCATCATAATTTTATGTGTATGAATAGGAAGAGGAAGGCAGAGTACAGTGTCTTGTGGGTAAGGAAGTGCACTCTGGCCCAACCCAGTGTGGGCCAGTTTAGCAAATGTGCTTAGTCATCTAGCATAAAGAAGATCCTGGTCATGGGCTTGCAGGTGAAGCACAGCTTGATGTATAGGAGTCCCCCTTTGGTATTCACTGGATAAGTAATGATATAAGCACATTGTTTTATACTCTTCATGCTCCAAAATCACGGTTATACTGTAATATTTATATAAGAATGTAAGATTTGTAAGAAACGCTTATTGCCTAGTGATAGTGTCTACATTTCAATGGAGAGGCTACTCCAAAGCCAGAAAGAAAGTGGGAAGGAAGAGGAAGCTTACCCGGCTCTTGATTGCACTTCACAGTCTTGCCTTTATTATCTTGTTCTATAAATCTTTTTTTTTTTGCTTGAAATATTGTCCATTCATATAAGCACCTTTTTAGATTTGGCTTCAATGTGCTCTATAGTTTCAAGTCCCTTTATTTGATAAAAAGTGGTAAGTAATAGCTGATTACTTTATCTACACATTATCTTCTCTAAATGCCTGTTTTCTTGTGACTCAATCCTGCCTTAAGCTGCATGTTCTATCAGGACAGTGTGTGTACAGCGACAGGCACTCAGTACATCTTCTTTCAATGAACAAATGAATGAACCTCCATAGTTCTTTCCTCTGAGTCCTGTAAAAATTTTTGCTCTTAACATTCATTTAGCACTTGAATATGTTAACCTGACCATAAAAAATGAGTAAAAACACATACCTAGATAATAAATACACTGACTTAAAGTGACTTCATAACTTGCATTCTCCACTATGGTTTAGATGCTCAACAAATGTTAATGGTGAGGGAATATAATAATAATAATACCATTTTAAAAGAGGTTTATTCAGATGTGAATTTTCAAGTTTTTATACAATATGTAACATTGTATACATATATGTGGAGATATATAAATATCATGTAAACATGGTAAACATCTGTGGTTATAACTACACATAAATGAAATTACTTACTCTGGGCTCTTGAGAAAGTTCTATCAATGATTACAAGGTCTTTAAGAATGAAGCAAACAAGTTTCTTTAACTTTCAATACAGAAACTGGCTCACATGGCAGAGTTCTTATTTCCCTCAGTGGGATTTCTTCATGTGTGCAGAGACAGACCTCTCTACTTCCATGTTTCCCTGAGATGCACACACTATATTCATAAAGCAGCTCAGATTTGTGGGACTAACATTGAGATTAATGCAAGAAATATCAGTTTCCCCAGGCATGTGTCAAAGTAGACAAGAGACCATAACTTTCTCAGATGCTTTATGGTACCAGCTGGTAGATCACAGACCTACCTAAACAAAAATCTGATGGGAGAATGCGAGCGTGGTTACAATTACTCACACTCCTACTGTGGGAATTTCATAAACAAACTAATAAATATTTTCATCTTGCAATAAGATCGAGTTAAGTGATTTGCTGACATTCTCTTGAGGTTTAAGGCTTGTCTTTAATGTGAAATACAAATCGTATTTCTTGTGGACACATTTTAATAATAAACTTAAAAGCACACGAGACTGAAATAATGAAAACATTGCAATGAAAACCAGACAAACTATCTACCACTTCAAAAGGAGTGAATGAGAATGGCTCGTCAACACCCTGATGCAAACAACCTCAACACAAGATGCCACATATGGAAATCAGGTTTCATGTAAAGAGAATTGGCAGGGATGAGAGAGTGAAAAAAAAATCTATTACTTGAAAACAGGTAACTGACCATATGGAAAGATACATACCAACACATATGTACGGACATACATACACATACATTTTTGGGCATGTTTGGTTTTGGTTCAAGTGAATTCCTACCTCTTTTCCAAATCTCACTGAGCAAACAAATAGGCTTGGTGTCTTTTAACCTTAAAAAAGGAACAAATTTGATACCATATTCTCTTTGGTCTGTAACAGTCTAAGACTTGCCTCAAAGATAGGAAAGTGCATCACTCATGGTCCCAGAAGCATTATAGGGCAGCCCTCACCTCCCATTTGCTACTCTGTCCTCCAGGTCATGATGCAAACACACCCACGGGTCCCTGTGGAGCAGCTCACCTCTGGGTCCTGTAATGACAGGTCGGTGATGCTGTGTGAAGGCCGTTCCCAGGGAAGAGGTCTGCGAAGGGGAGGGGCTGCTGAAACCAGACTTCTCCGACTTCTTCAGGGTGGTTGGAGATGGCATGCCTAGCAAGAAGGGTTGATTGACAAGTACACTTTAGTTCACAAAACAACAGCTTGTGTGGCCGAAGAGACAGTACTTACAGAACTGAAAAAATGAACCATCAGAAAGCAGCCTACCTCCCACTTGGTATATAAAATTCATTTTGAATTGCTTTGAAATGGTCATAGGAACAGATGTACCCCTGGTAGGTGGTTCTATAATTGATTTCGGTTTATCCTACTCAATCTCTGTTTGGGGGTTACTGATCTTCTTGACATAGTGTTGGTTATATCTTGGTTCTTGTGTCTCCCTAAGGCCCATATTATACAGGCTTGATCCTGAGTGGTGCTATTGGGAAGTGGTGGAATCTTTAAGAGCTGAGGCTTAGTGGGAGGTTTTTAGGTCAATGGAGGCATACTCTTGGAAAGAACTGTGGGATCTGGTCCCTTCCTCAGACTCTTATTTTCTGGCCATGAGGTAAGCAGCTTTTCTCTGCTCCATAGCTCCTGCCTTTGC
Organism: Dipus sagitta; assembly: GCA_036346955.1. Lineage (NCBI taxonomy): Eukaryota > Metazoa > Chordata > Mammalia > Rodentia > Dipodidae > Dipus > Dipus sagitta. The sequence continues at coordinate 80,669,568 of CM070773.1, forward strand.
TACCCAGCACTCCTACCTGATACCTAAAAGCAATTAGTCTACTTCATGAACCAAAAAAAATAAAACTCCTTTTGTCTTTATAAGTTGATTACTTTGTTACATAACAGAAAGCAGACTTACATAGGCTTCGACTCTCAATGTTTCTAACATTTGCTGCAAGTCTGTGTGACCTCTGGGACCCTCAGAAAAAAGGCTGCCTAAGCTCATGCTGGCTTCACATGCAATCATTTTGTCTTGTCAGAATTAAGGCACTTTAATACATTTTAAATAACTTAAGGCTTTTAAAAATATTTTATTTATTTGCAAGGAGAGAGAGAAAAGAGAGCGAGTGAGCGAGCGAGCGAGCGAGAGAGAGAAAGAGAGAGGAACGGAAAATGGGTGCGCTAGGGCTTCTAGCCACTGCAAACAAACTCTAGATGCATGCTCCACATTTGGGCCTCTGGCTTTATATAGACACATAGGTAATAGGAACCCAGGTCCTTAGGCTTTGTAGGCTAGTGCCTTAACCACTGAGCAATCTCTCCAGCCCTACTTCAGTTTTTTTTTAATATAAAAATACTCTTGACAAAAAAAACGCTCTTGACAATGGCAGCTCAGTTGTAAACAGAATTTTTTTAAGTCACAAAAATAAGCAATTGGGAATGGTTAAGTAAATATGGCAGAACCAATGCAAAGAATACGGCAAAAGAGTGATGGCATGGGGAGATATTTATAATATGATGTTGATTGACACAAGCAATTATGATTGAAGTACATCACCATTGGGTGAATGATATAATGTAAAAGGAATTTCTATGCACAGAGAAAGAACGGCAAGGAAATGGACACAAACTGTGCAGCAGCCCCTCTGCAGATTTGGATGGTTTTCATTGCCTTCTGTTTGCTTACTTGTCTTTTCTATGATGAACATATATTATGCTTACGTTAAGAAAATATAATAAAAGCTTTTTTTCAAAAATAGCATTTTTACTATAGTGTCTAAGGTTTTCACAACATTTCAAGCTTAGGAAATGCTTTGGAAAGAAAAAAATAATGGGAAAACAGCCTTGTCATAACTGAATTTGTAATGTTCTCAGCACCCATGTTGACACAGACCACTGGAAGCATCTCCCACTTTGGTGCCAATTAAAACAATATAAAATTGGACATAAAATAAAGGCAATGACTCCTAGTCTCTACATCATTGGACAAATTTAGGCTGTCTCAACATTCTAGCACAAAATTGTCAGCACAAATGTCAAAAGAACCAAGTTTATTTATGCATGGCTACCTATGATGTTTTGTCTATGATCTCAGAATTATTTGGGTAAACTGAAAAAAAATAATCAAAATATTGATATGAGTATGTAACTTTTATTGAATAATGCCAAGATTGTATTGCTATAGACATGTATAAAAATTTAGATTGTTTAGATATATCTAAACATATCTTTATTATTTTTTAAAACTTCTTTTATGTTAGAGAGAGACAGACTGAGAGAGAATTGGCATGCCAGTGCCTCAGCCACCAAAATCAAACTCCACACGCCTGCACCACCTAGTGGACATATGTGACCTTGTGCTTACCTCAGCTTTGTGTATCTGGCTTACGTGGGATCTGGAGAGTCAAATCTGGGTCTTTAGGCTTTACAGGCAAGTGCCTTAACTGCTAAGCCATCTCTCCAGCCTGTCTTTATTATTTTTGATCAGAGTTTACTTAATGTGACTTTACAACATGACATTCAAATGTGTCTACACTCAAAGATTTGGTAAGGATATATATGATGTCTGTTTTGGTCCTTTCTATGTTCAAAATATTGATTAAAGGTCTCAAACACACCAAAGCGTCCTCAATGAGTTTTAAATTCTCAGTACAGATCTTGCTTTTATCAATGGCTTTACCAACAGATGTGTGGACATAGCAAAACCTGAGGTTTTGATCCCAAGAAAGAAACATACTAGAAACTAGTAATCACATTTCCATGGTCAGATGAAAACATACTACCGAATAGTACATGTACTCATACATGTGGATCAGACTTTAAGACCAGTATCTATGTGATCGGAATTAAACACAGTAACTAGGCCAACAGTCATGTTTGTTTGTTCGTTGAACAGGCAACCAGACATAGCACCTCAGGGTGTGAACAGGGCTGTGCACTGAGGTTGGGGCTGAGTGCTCAGTGCAGTCTCCTCATGGAATGACACCTGGGTAGCTCTTTGAAACAAGGACACTAGAGGAATAAAAAGCTATCTGAAAAGTGACAAATCTCCCAAATCATCTTCATCTCTTTTGCACAAACCAATTTCAGCTGCCAACTAGTCCACTAATTTAAATTCAGTAAAATGCCTGAATTGTGTTATGAAAGACATGGAAACGAAAATGGTCAAAACTTTGAAGCTCACAATTTTTTTTTTCAAACAATGGAATCATTTATGAGATGCTTTCTGAATGAACCTTCTTGACTGGAGAAAGTTGTGATTCTTTGAAATGTTTGTGTTCTTCCCTCCATGCCATTATAAATAGTGCTTTATGACTTCATGACTTTAATCAGTGCCATGTTCACCCTTCTAAAAGAGGAAGTCTAAGTAAAATGTAGGCAATGTAACAAGCACGAAGAATGATCAAATTTGTAAATGAGTTCAAAAATAGAAAAACTTAAACTTCCCTTGTAAGAGTTACAGAGAGCAGACACAGAGTTGGTATGCCAGAACAAGCCAAACAATGCCTAAGCCTCAAAACTTATCAGTCAAGTAATATGAACCCTGAGGCTTTCATGAATATCAAAATACTTTATGTTTTCAATTTTTAAAGACTCATATTGAGCACATGTCCTTATTATATATTTTAATATTGTTCTCTACATGCATAATGCATATTTTGGTTAATTTGTTTTGTATATTTAATTGACCAAATGAAAATTCAAAATGTTTATAAATTGCTCTGTGCTAAAAGCTAGAGAACATTAATCTTGGCTTTTATTTTTGAAATTAAATTTTGTTTCTGTATGTTGCTTTAACAATAAACTTCCTAAGCTGGGCGTGGTGGCGCACGCCTTTAATCCCAGCACTTGGGAGGCAGAGGTAGGAGGATCACTGTGAGTTCGAGGCCACCTTGAGACTCCATAGTTAATTCCAGGTCAGCCTGGGCTAGAGTGAGACCCTACCTTGAAAAACCAAAAAAAAAAAAAAAAACCTTCCTGTTAAAACTTCTTCTAGCAATTATCTATGTATAACCATCATGCAACTTCTGTATAAATTAATAGCTGATTGGAATTTCTGAATCAAAACATTAATTTCAATATTTTTGTAAAATAATACAACTTTAAAGAAAGCTGGGTTCTGGGCTGGAGGGATGGCTTAGTGGTTAAGGTGCTTGTCTGAAAAGCCAAAGGACCCAGGTTCAATTTCCTAGGACCCACATAAGCCAGATACACAAGGTGGTTCATGCTTCTGGAGTTCGTTTGCAGCAGCTGAGGGCTCTGGCATGCTCATTCTCTTTCTATGTGCCTCTCTCTCTCTCTAAAATAAATAAAATAAATAAAGCAGTTTTTTTTTTTTTAAAGTAAGCTGGGTTCTTAGTCCTAAAGCCACAAAGAGTTAAAAGCTGCCAATAATTATGGGAGCTTGAAAGTGGACCCTCTACTCTAGAAAGGAATGCAGACTGGACAAAACTGTGATTGTAGCCTTGTAAAACCCTGAGCACAGGCCCTGGTTAATCTCTCTGCACTCAGACTTCTGACCTATGGAGATGGGAGGTAAGAAATATGTTTTGTTTTAAGTTGCAAAGTTTGTGATAACATGGGACAGCAGTGGGAATCAACATGAAATGTAAATAGGAGACTGCAGTTAATGTCAGCAGCACCTGCTATGCAGCACTGTGTAGAATTCAGGAAGTTCCCATATTTTATACCTAATTTGACCTAGGTTATAAGGCTTTCAACTAGTCTATGCTTACTCAGAGGAACTGGCAAGACCTCAGAACAGAGGCAGGCTAGAAAAGGGACATAAGATAAAGTAGTAGCTACTTTCAAGAGGACAACCCTTTCTGTAAACTGCTAACTTCCCTTTGATTCTTCCAAAATATAACATTCACAAAATCAGATAAAAATATTTAAAAACTCAAAGTAAACTCGTAGAGTCTCTTATAAAAAATCAGGGTTGAGCCAGGCGTGGTGGCACATGCCTTTAATCCCAGTACTTGGGAGGCAGAGGTAGGAGGATTGCTGTGAGTTCAAGGCCACCCTGAGACTACATCGTACGTTCCAGGTCAGTCTGGGCTAGAGTGAGACCCTACCTCAAAAAAACAAAAAAAAAAAAAAAAAAAAAAAATCAGGGTTGGTTTTAGGCAACTTTCTTATTGAAATAAAAAGAAGAAATAGGAAAATCATAATTCTTTTTTTCTTTCAAGCTAGAGCCTCAGTATAGTCCAGGCTGAACTGAAACCCACTGTAGTCCCAAGGTAGTTTCAAATTCACAGTGACACTTTTACCTCAGCCTCCCATGTACTAGGATTAAAGGCATGGACCACCATGCCTGGCTGGAAAATCACAATTCTAAGACTGAAATCCACCAAGGACACTGATCCAAAGCCCTGTATCCACAGCCACGAAGAAAAGGGTACAGGAATGAGAAAGCTCCATGAAGGTCATGGCTGGAGAAAACCCTCCCAAGGTCCTGTTTCAGGAGTTCTAGGACATACAGTACAGTGAGAGAGAATGGAGGGAAGGATTATCATAAAGTTGAATTATTCCAATGACAATTAAGCAGAGTGGCAGGGATTTAAAAAGAACACTGTGACAAGTCAGTGTTGGTGCTTACTCTGTTAAAGGAGATATTCAAACATGCATCCTTCTGTGAAAGGTGTTCCTGTAAATGCTACTTGGGGCAACTGTCCCTTGTTTCATATGCCCCTTGTGGGAGTTTGGAATATGTAATTCAAAGTGCCAGAGAAGATTTATCTTGCATATGGCTCTTTCTTCAAAGGGTTAAAGACTACATGGTTCAGTAGGAGGGGGATGAGAGATGAGGGAAAAAGAAGGCCATAAGAGGTAATTATAATCAAAATACACTGTGTGCATGTATGAAAATTGTCCATAAAATGTTAAAGTAAAATGTGTCAAAGTCTAGAACAGAAAGTTTAGTTACAGAAATTTTCATTTGTAGCTACAGTGCTTGAGAGCAACCCAAAACAAGCAACTTCTGCACATTCATCTTAAATCCAATATGCGAATAGGCAAGATAAGACCCCCAATGCTGCCAATTTGTATTTTTAAGATATTTGAAATATCTTTGGATATTCTGTTGTTCATTGCCAACTTTCAACCCCAGTAACCTATCTTTATTGTTATTACTGAAATAATTATGCCAAACATAGAGGCTACTAGAAGCCTCCATTTCTGGCCCAAGAGAGCCAGGAGGTAAATGATGAGCTCAAGCAACTGCATATTAACCATTTCTACAAGTCCCTGAAGAAAAAAAGGGTGCCCTTCATCTGTCTTTTCATATAAACCTATCACGAACTGCTTCAAACTGAGCTCTTTTCTTTGAAATAAAAAAATGTTATTTAATTAGCAAGCAGGGGAAAGGAATGGGTACGCCAGGGCCTCTTGCTATTGCATATGAACTCCAGACACATGTGCCACTTTGTGCATCTGTTTTATGTGTGTACTGGGGAATCACACTCAGGCTGTCAGGCTTTGCAAGCAAGTGCCTTTAACCACTGTACCATCTTGCCAGCCCCTCAAATCACACTCTTAATGAAGTTGCAACTTTTATTTTGCCCTAAATATTGCAAGCCTGTACGACACTAACTCCTGTTGTGAGTGTCCCTTTAACACACAGGCATGTGGGGAACAGAAAGCCAGGTGTGTTTATCAGACCAAGGGTGTCAGCATAAGTTTTGGTGACATTCCTCAAGCCCAGGAGGAAAATCAGCACACATATTTTTCAGTTGCCATATTCTAGCACTACCCCCACAAGTGAGACCAGGACCTTTCCAGAACTGTTTCAGCTATACTTTAGATTAGATCACCAGTAACCATGATGGTAAATACAGGCAGAGACTGGACAGATTACTCACACCATTAATGCCATCTGGTCCTGTAGGTATAAACATTTGCTATGTGGTATGAAGACATAGTGAACACACTGCAGTTCCTTTAGGTTTGTTTTCAAATGATTAAAATCCATTAGGTTCACTGTAATGTAACTTACTATAATTAACACACTCAGCAATAAGGAGATAAAAAATTCAGACTATCTTGGCTTTTATCCTTTTTTAGTGAATAAAAAGGTTTTAAAGTCATTTTTATAATGGAGAGAATAAAATGCAAGTTAATGAAGCTCTTGCATTTGTCCTTTGTACTCTACGCACATACATGTAACATGAGCCACAAGGACCCTCAAACTATCACAGCATAAAGAAATTCAGGTAATTTGAAAGGCTTGGTGACATAAGTGATTTCTTCAATCTTATAAGAAAAACAGGAGTATGGAGTAAAAAATTATATGGATTATTCAGGAGGAAAAAAATGATTAATTTTTTAATATATTCCAACTGTACACTTGTGAATGGAAAATTTACAATCATAGAGCAAGGCATGAGGAAAATGTCAAATGAAAATCTGGTTTCTGAGCAACAATGAAGTCTCTTGACACTTTAGAAAATTTCTTCTCTCTCAAAACTGTACACATATACCCCAGTGATAGGCCTAAAATAAGGAAACTGTTTCACGTCCCATATATGTACAAGGAGGTGGCAGATTCCCCACCCAGTCTCTCTGTCTTCCAATATCCCATCCCCCATGGGTAAGGATTGTGGCTCTGAAAAAATTTCAGAAAAAGACTATGGATAAAGAACTTGCAAAGTAAACAAATTATTTCCCTTTCCCTTTCCTTTTTTTCCCTTCCTTCCTTTCTTCCTTCCACTTCTTTCTTTCTCTTTCCTTCCTTCCTTCCTTCCTCCCTTCCTTCCTCTCTCGCTCCCTCTTCCTTCCCTCCCTCCCTCCCTCCCTCCCTCCCTCCGTCTCTCTCTCTCTTTCTTTCTTTTTCTTTCTTTCTTTCTTTCTTTCTTTCTTTCTTTCTTTCTTTCTTTCTTTCTTTCTTTCTTTCTTTCTTTCTTTCAGAGAGATAGAGATAGAATATATGAGCATCTGTGTTAGGTTTCTATGTGCCCCGTCCAATATGGCAGCTATAGCTACACATAGCTACTTAAATTTAAATGAATTAAAATTCCTGTTGCATGACATCATTACAGATCAATGCTCTGCCCCTCTATGTGACTGGTAGCTACGGTACCTCACTGTGCAGAGTCCTACTGGCCAGCGCTGGTGTGAACAGCACCAAGTAACTCTCTACCTTTCAGTCCTGCTACACAACTCTTCCTTCCTTTCTTCCTTTCTTTTCTTTTCTTTTCTTTTTTTTATTTTTTGAGGTAGGGTCTAATTCTAGCTCAGGATGACCCTGAACTCACTATATAGCTCCAAGCTGGCTTTGAACTCATAGTGATCCTCCTAGTTCTGTCTCCTCCCTAGTACTGGGATTAAAGGCATATGCTACCATGCTTGGCTTGTATATCTTTTCTTATAGGTCCTGAAAGTAAATCTTATGCACAATACAAACACAGAACTGCATAAAAAAAGGAGAACCTCAAAGGTTTTCCTCTTATCTCCCACAAGCTGCAGGTAATCCAGTATTCAAGGTAAACTACCATCTTTATGGATGCTTTTCTCCATAGCTAACATTAGCCTCAATGATGTGAACTTAAGTGTTTATTAAAATATGTTCCTTCCTGTCACCTAAAACTTAATGAAATGCTTAGAGTCAAAAGTTCCCAATGGTAATGTTTAATCTGAAAGATGTGTACTCTGATGCTCCCTGTGTGGGATACAGTGGCATCAGGACTCTGTTTGCCTTAATATTTGTTGGATACATGAGAAACACCCATCACTTTATTTGGAGTAAAAATTTTGAAGCTGATTGAAACATTTCATAGGGGAAAAAGAATATAATTTTAGGCCTCTTCAAATTGCTTGAACTGTGAAATCAAGTAATAAACACAAGAAAAGGTCTGTCAGCGAGAATCCAGGCTTGGTGTAGTCAGCACTTTCTTGCTCAACCTTATTATGGCAAAGCATTTGATTTTTCATCTCTGTGCTCTGTTCTTACCCACAAATAAACTACTTTGACCTCCACCTGTTACTCAGTGAAGTCTGCCTGCCGTCCTTCAATAGCCCCATTCTTTGTCTTCAAAGGCCTTTGAGTCACAGAAAGTAGGAAGATAGAGTTGTGCAATGAATCAAGCTGATATCCCTTTATAACTATTCAGTACTTCACAGTTCAAGCTGGAAGCCACAGACTAAAGGAAAATGGACTTTATAGAAAGTCAGAGCTTATGGATGCTGGAAAAGTCAATGCATTTCATCATTTGAACATGAAATTTCTCACAGAAAGAGGTTCTCTCTCAAGCTCTTATTTAAAGCAGACAACTTGGAGCTCATTCCTTATAGGAGAACCTCTCTCTATGGTTAGCGTCTTCATTTCAGATACATAATCCCTAGGGTCATTTCAAAGAATAATAATATTTTGAGGTATAATACGTTCATTATACTGATATTTTACCAAACACAACAAACCACCAACCTCAAACATAGTTTTATGCATGCAAATGACCACAGTACCTTAAATCACTATCATGACACAGACAAAAGAAATGTGTGCGAATGAAGACCATACAGACACACGTGTGGCTGAAGCACAATATCTGACATAATGATTTGCTTTCTCAGTGAACAATGACATTTCAGAAAAGAATGTTGTGTGCGAAGTTGTGTCTATTGTGATTAATGCTATTTTCAAGAGAAGAGAGTGTCTGCCTAATTGCATTAAATGCTTATCTGAGTGGGATTAGCAGGATGTTTCTGCTCTGTCATTCTTTGTGACAATATAATGATGGATCCGTTTACTTATGAGTGCAGTTATTAAAAACCATGCTGTTTTCTTAACTGTCATCTAGCTTGGAAATATTTTATTAAAAATTACTTATCTGACACTAAGGGTGAATGCTTGGCAGAGCTTTGCATATCAATTAAGTAAATAAGTTAGTTCCTTCCATTCCATCAACATCTCTGTGAGGGTTGTATGCGAGTTGGGTGAAACTTGCTTGCCATAATGTGTTTATATTGGAGTTAATGATTCATCCTTTCCCCCCTGGTCTTATTTGTTCAAATTTTAAAGCTTGGTTTTTACTTAAACTAAAAACTGCTCATGGCCGACATTTTCTTTGAAGTCATGATTTAACACTTCTTTTTCACATTCACACCTTTTTTATTTTTTATGTTTTGGAGCCCAACTCAAGGATCCAATTTTAAACAGATAACTCCCCACAGACCAATCGGAATGGCTTGTTAGCTGAGTACCATCTTTCATGGCTTTTCTACTCACGCAGTGAACTTTACCCAGCACTTGTGAGGAAAAAATCTTTACATAAGATAAAACAAGAAAGCAGGCCATGCTGGGCACTACAACTGGCTGTCCCCCAACACAATGACTATTTCCTTATGCGTCAAAAGGCAAAACTAGCTTCCTTTTCCACTTTCAGATTACAATTACCACCAACCCTGCTGTGAATGTGATAGACAGCCAACTATGGAACAATAGGAAGTTGATCTACATCTCTGGTTTTAGTCAATTTAAGGCAGCTACCAAGTAGTCCAAGTAGCAGATAAAGACCCTTGTGATATACATTATATCTGCAAAACCTCCAAATGTGTAGCTAGGACAATAATTTGTGATAGAATATAATGTCTTTGTATTATAAAGTTTCTTTTCCTTTTAAACTAAAGGCATGTTAAGACCTCAGTGCTGATGGACAAACTCATAAACTTAAGCACATCAAAGGAGGAAATTACTAGTTAAGTCTTTTGAGGATAAAATTTCTGAAGAAAAAAGGCACCCACTGGAAGAAAGAACTTTTAAAATTAGAAGCAGGTGTCACCACCATGCAGTGATAAATATCAAAGAATAGCCTCTCTGAAAAGCATTCTTGCTACTTCTAATCCCCACATACGTATTTGACATTAGAACACAGTGCACCTCGTGCCCTTAACAGTGCTAGGATCTAAGAGATGCCCTGAAGCACTCTGATAAACTCTCCTCACTTGGTTCATGATGTGGCTGAAAGGAAGGTGATGAATTCTGACTGATATTAAGTCATAAGCAATCTTAGTGTTCTGAAATCCAATTAATCCTAGAAGTTGATCATAGTTAAGTGGTTTTCCTACTAAGCTCATGATCAGAATAGAGTGTCTACTGTACAGAGGATACTGTAGACTAGAAATGGAACTGGGTTCCAATGACTTCAATGCCTTTCCAGCTATGCAAATAAAAACTTTAATCTATTGTTTATTATGTACAAAGTGGGTAGTCCTTAGGGGTTGGGGTGTTGGTTCAAGATGAAGAATGACAGAGATGCTTGGCCCGCATGAAAACATGGGTGGTCGGGGAAATGGTCTGAACAAGCACATCTGTGCGGCAAGCTTTAAGGTTCCGGATCACAAGCTGAATTCGAAGTGCCTCCCTTCAAACAGACTGGACAGTCAAGAACTATACTAACTCTGTACTTAAAGATGGAGGGCTTTTTTTTGGGGGGGGTGCTAATTGAGAAGAAGCAGGGAGAAGAGTCAGCTGCCATTGATTCTGAGAAGCCATAGCTGTCAATAGTTGTTAATGAGCTCAGTCATTCTCTCTCGGTTTAATTTTTTATCAACTCTAAGGGATGCTTTGAAGTAAAGTGACTTTTCTATGCCTGACTTTTCTCTCATATAAGAGACGTCCTCTGTGATGAGGCCTGGAGGGAACCCTCTCCAGGGTAACACTCTGTGTACTGCTCATGATCCATCAGGAAATGGTCCCTGATTTACTGTGTCTATGTGAGCACTTCTCAGAATCTCCTAGAATGGAATTCACCCATCATCTCCAAATGGGTGCCATGTCTTTGATTAATTGATGAATTTCTGATGTATCTGAAACCCATAGACAGAGGGAGTTGTAGAAATAGTTGTAGGAATTTGCCTGCAGGAAATCAAGCAGCAGCATACAACCCCACCAGAGGCTGCCACAGAGCACAGGCAGAAAGGTTAGGACTGCTGCGGATGCCTTCTTCTTTTGCCCCCATTCTGCATACAAGAGTCTCATTCCAGAATATTAAGGAACTCCTTAATTAAAAAAATGAATAAATAAATATGCAAAAACAATGGTGGGACTGAGGAGATAGCTCAGCAGTTAAGATGCTTGCCTGCAAAGCCTAAACACCTAATTTTGATTCCCTAGTACCCACATAGAGCTGAATGCACAAAGTAGCACACACAAATGGAATTTGTTTCCTAATGTGCCTATTGTCTGCCTCTCTTTCTCTCCTTGCAAATAAGTAAGGTAAATAAATATAGTTTACAACAAAACATTGGGGCTGGAAAGATGGCTCAGCAGTTAAGGCACATGTCTGAAAGCCTAAGGATCTGGGATTGATTCTCCAGTACCCACGTAAAGCCAGATGCACAAGGTGTCACGTGTGTCTGGAGATCATTTGCAGTGGCTAGAAGCCTTGGCATGCCCATTTCTTCTATCTTCCTCTTTATCTCTCTCACTCTCTCTCAGATAAATAAATAATAAAAAAATACATAAAAAACAAAGCTTGGTGGCAATTAGGCCTGAACTTTATTTCTACATGAATAGATGGTGTTCTACTTGATTATTTAACATTTAGATAGAATCATAAGTATGTCAATAAATATAAAAACAAATGGGAGAGAAATAAACCTCAAAATAGTAAAGTGTCAATTTTATATGAATTAAATATATATATATATATATATATAAAACACAGTTTGGAACAATATGTGGCCTATAATACATGTTCAAATAACACTATGACTACCACAAAACAAATATTTAAAATTCTAGAAGTGGAGCTGGAGAAATGGCTTAGAAGTTAATGTGCTTGCCTGTGAAGCCTAAGGACCCAGGTTCAATTCCACAGTACCCATGTAAGCCAGATGCACATGGTGGCACATGAATCTAGAGTTCTCTTGCAGTGGCTAGAGGGTCTGGTGTGCCCATTCTTTCTCTCTCTCTCTCTTTCTCTCTCATTTTTTGCCTCTCTCTCTCTCAAATAAAAAATAAAATCCTAGCAGTATTCTAGTGACAGAATATAAGAAAATATGTATTTTACTGTTAATCAAATAAAATACTGGAAATAATCTACATAACCACTAAGTGAAGATCACTATTTACAGGGACACTTTTCTTTATATATCATAGGTTAAAGCTACCTTGTTTTGAAGTTTGACAAATATTTAATGATATCTGGTAGATACAATAAAACACTACATCAAACTTTTAGGGAATTTCATCTATTATCTATCTTTAATTTATCTATTTTTGTCTTTTGTTTCTCCTCTTCCAACTATAATTTTTAATTATTTTATCCGTTAGCAAGTTAAATCTCCAGAATAAATTCATTTTCTGTCTGTAAAGATGTGCTTTAGTTCTTCCCAATTAATTACACACAAGTCAGAAAACTGTTTTAGACAGAAAGACTTGGGCCTATGTGTACAGTATGATTTCTAGCAAAGATGGTTGAGGATGGTCCTGGCTCATGTACTTCCTGTGGAGTACTAAGCACGCCCACCTTCTGCATGCTTCTTAGGGATGGGGACAGGCAAGGCAAGACTCTGCACTCAGGGAGGGAAGGATATAAGCACCAGCCTTCACTGCTGCTCCTTTAGTTGTGGGATGTTTGGTACATTCAGCTCTTCTCAACAGGGCAGTGGCAGACTGTGGTCCACACCAATGAGTAAGCTCTCAAATTGTTTGATGGTTACTGATATAAGGTTACATCTTATATCAAAGACACTGGCACTTGTTTAACGTGTCACCTTTTCTGCCTTCAGTGGGTTATAAGCTATTAATTAGAGAGCAACTAATATCTTGCTTATTATTTTCACCTATCACCTTGTACAGAGATTTATATATAATAGTTATATAGATGTGTATGATGTGATTTTAGTTAGACTTCATAGCATCCTACCTCATATAGTACTTTAGAATTTTCTAAGTAGTCACCAGAAAAGACATGCCATATTTCTTTCAAGGTTCATGGTTTACATATATTAAAGATAGTTCATAGGTAACATGCTCAGCACATTACACATAGCTGGTACTCAATAAATGGTAACCCTTGTTTTCATCATACCATTTGATCTTTCCAAAGCCAGGAGTTAGGAGGCAGTGCTATTTTATTGTCCTTAATGCTTCCATATGAGGAAATGAAAATTCACAATAGTTTGAGAAAATCCCAGGCTTGCTCATGGCAGAATATGCAAATTGTAATTTTTTATTCATTCTTTCCCTCTCCAACAAGCCTTCAAAAACTGTTGTGGTGGGAATAAAATTAGCTTCAGAGCTCCTCCTTACATTATGAGCCACACAGTGAGCTGGCAATTTGCTTCCTAAGCCAGGGCCTGTGTTGAGGAAGGAGACAGAGCAGAGCAGAGCACATCAGGAAGGAAGTGTGCACCAGCCTAGTGACCAGGATCAGCATTTGTTTTCCTGGGAGCCTCTGTCTTTATAGATTCATGCATCTGGGTTCTCCCCCACGAGCAGAGCTGTACTTGCTCCCTCATCCAATGCATGCAGCACTGACCCAGAAGACAAGAGATGGACAGCATGAATGGTTTCCAGCTTATCATTTACTTACTCAACAAAGATTGGCTGGATGGCTGCCATGCTACTCGGCACTTTGTAGGCTTTGGGAATAGGAACCATAATTTTTGACCATGATTTGTCATAGGTGTGTATGTGACACACGCATATGAGGAGATGATTTAGTTCCTCTAGTACACAGTTTCACAGAGTTTAATTATAAAGACTTGGTTTTGGCTCTTTTCTGGCATTAAAATAAGCCTAGATAAGAAGGCAGAGACATTTTGAAGTGTAGTTAAAGTAATCATCTTGCAGTATAACTTTTCTGTTGTAACTCCTATTTCAGTGAACTTTCTCTGATAAAGAAGATCATTGAAGAATGGCCTCTCATTACCAAACTGATGCTCCCTAGCAAGTCTCTAATGAGCAGGTGCCAATACTGAACAGATAATGGGGGAGGGTGCTATCACAGAGTGATGCTTTTCCACTGCTCCACAGAGGCAGAAGAAAAGCTAGGACATTGATCCCATGGCAATGTTCTGTAAGAGTGACGATTCCCATTACAGCAGGAGAGTGTGGGAGATTTAATCATTTTCCCTAACATATGCTAGTGCAGCAGTGTTTGTGATCAATGTACTATTGTTACCAGTCTGCTACTTTTTTTTATTGGCATCGATAATAGGCTTCTTATGTGTCTCTGCTAGGAGTATAAGTTTGTAAACTTCCTTCACTCTCACAACTGATGAGTGGATATTGGCAGTCAAATCAGAACTGGCAGATGTGGGAATCCAAGTGAACCTAATAGGTTTCTTTTTTTTTTTTTTTAAGGTCTTACAGCATCTGGCTTTAGGGGATTCTGAGGATCTGAACTCGTGTGCTCAGGCTTGTGTGGCAAGTGATTTACCTACCAAGCATCTCCCTAGCCCCAAAATGAATATTGTTATTTAATTTTGATAGAAACAGAGAGCATGTTATTACAAGACATAATTTTGAGCTGGGTGTGGTGGTGCACACCTTTAATCCCAGCACTTGGGAGCTGGACGTAGCAGGATTGCCATGAGTTCAAAGCCAGCCTGAGACTACATAGTGAATTCCAGGTCAACCTGAGCTAGAGTGAGACCATACCTCAAAAAAACAAAAACAAACAAACAAACCAAAAACAAAACCATAATTTTGACCTTTAAAAGTAAAATCAAGTTAGCACTTTGGGAATAAATTTATCTCTCAAAGAAATTTATCCCTGACATTTTGAAAAAATAAGTACAATTAAATATATTTTAATCATTTTTTGCACATGTATGCATAGTATGTGTGTCTGCTGTAAGCATTTATATGTGTAGGAATGCACATGCAGAGGCCAGAGAAAAATGTTGGGTATCCTCTTCTTGTTCTAGAAAACATTATATATTTAAACAATTTTTTTTTAATTTATTTACTTGTAAGGAAAGGGAGAGAAAGAAAGAAAGGAAAGAATGGATGTGCCAGGGCCTCTAGCCACTGGAAATGAACTCCATACACAAGCACCACTGTGTGCATCTGACTTTATGTGGGTATTGGGGAACTGAATCCAGGTTGTTAGGCTTTGTAGGCAAGTGCCTTAACTGCTGAGCCATCTCTCCAGCCCTGTCCTCTTCTTTTTGCACATCCATGCATTTCCTTGGTAAAGAGTCTCTTACTGAATCTACAGCTGCTATTTTTAGTCAGGCTGGCTGACCAGCAAGCCCCAGCAATTCTCTGGCCTCCACTCTCTAAAGGACTGGATTACAGGCAGGTGTGGTCATATTCAGCTGTGGGTACTGGGTAATCAAACTCAGAGTGATTCAGGCCCTCTCAGGCCCTCATGCTTGTACAGTAAGTGATTTTACCCTCTCATCCATCTCTCTAACCTCTTGCTTACCAATTTTGACTCATTCTAAGACTTACTGCACTAGGGAATTTCCAACATTTTGACTAGTATAATTGGTAATAGTTTTACCATTTCAATATGATTATCATTTTGATGTGTATATAAAATCATTATTTGAATGCAGTAAAATTTTGAATGCTTTTCTATAAGAAAAAATATAAGAAGTAGGTTTTCTTTCCTCCCTCCCTCCTTCTCTCTCTCTCTCTCTCGCTCTCGCTCTCGCTCTCTCTCTCTTTCTTTCTGACACAGGTTTTCATGTAGCTCAGGAACTCACTATGCAGCTAAGGATAACCTGGAACTTCTAATCTTTTTGCCTCTACCTCCCAATTGGTGGGATCACAGACATTCCCCACCAAGCCCAGCTTTAAGTTGCTTCTTACATCTGTATTTAAACACAGTAATAATAAAATAAAATTTACATAAAAGTGCTATAATTTCACACTTTCTTCCCAATAAAAAAGTTAGAGTTGCATTTGTCTGCTGAAACTGATGGACAAACTCAATATAGGTGCTGTAAGTTATAAATTTTGTAAGTTATACAAGCTAGTAATCTGGAAAGTCCTCCATTTCAGGGACATAAAGAACTGAGAAAGGGTCCTGGTGTAAGCCATAGACCTGGTCTACACTTATGGATGAAATAAATATAAGACATCTTAATTTTTTTTCAAGGTAGGGTCTTGCTCTAGCCCAGGCTGACCTGGAATTCACTATAGTCTCAGGGTGGCCTTGAACTCACAGCAATCTTCCTACCTCTGCCTTCTGAGTGCTGGAATTAAAGGCATGCACTACCACACCCAGCTGACATCTTAAATGTATTTGTCCTATAGGTTGAAAGTCTAGGACCTATCAAGCCTCTTTCAAGAACACAAATGTTTCTTATCAGGGTTCCAACCTAAACCCAGCGTACTGGCTACCTTTAAAAAAAATGACCCCGACTCTTCCCTCAGATTTTTAGCTGTCTTCTTTTTGCTCCAGCAACACTTAGCCCTGCTTACTTTCAACCCCAGGGCTGGGCGAGGTCTTCCCACCAGTGATCCTACCAAGGGCTGTTCAAAGGACTAGAGAATGTTGATTTTACAAAGGACTTTGGCTTCTGTCAGCTACAATAACAGTAGGTATCATTGGTAGGTAGTACCTAACACTTTAGGATGTCAAGAGGTTTTCCCTTGGAGATAGGCACTTGGTGGAGTCATCTTTGTAACCAACCTAAGACACTGCACACAGTTGGCCCTTACAAAAGGTTGTGTGACTTGGTTTGCTTAAAATGATCAGGTGAGTAGCCATTCTTCTTCAGACAGAGACATTTAAATGGGAGGAATGAGGACAGAGGGAGAGGGAAAGAAGAGAGAAGAGAGGAGAGGAGAGCACAGAAGAGAAGAGAAGAGAAGAGAAGAGAAGAGGAGAGGAGAGGAGAGGAGAGGAGAGGAGAGGAGAGGAGAGGAGAGGAGAGGAGAGGAGAGGAGAGGAGAGGAGAGGAGAAGAGAGGAGAGGAGAGATTTCTTAGAGGAGGTTTCTGGAGTTTCCTAGTCTATAGTCTTCTCTGATCCATGTGAAAACAGGTGAGCTTTTATACAACTAGGATAGTTTTCAAGACACTGTTATTTAACACAGGGACAGAGGTAAGGGATCATGGCATTTGAAGCTAAGTGGATTCCAGACAAGCACAGAGGCAGAGGAGCTTTTCAGTGATTTTCATGCCTGTGTGCAAGCAGCTGTGGGAGACCTCATTAGTGTGTGAGATCTGGGTGGGGTCTTGATGCTGCATTGAGTACTGAGGTCTGGATGGGTCTTAATAATGCATTTCTAAGACACATCTATGGTGCCATATTGTAAGTCCTCAGAAGACACAGACTCAGATGACCACATCAATGGTCCACATGCTTGTATAGAACTAACTGGAAGTGTGACAATTTTCCAACACTGGTGAATCAGGAAGGTTATCAAAACTACCTAAAATATTATTTTAAAAGAAACCTTACAATTGAGATTCTTCTTTATTTTTATTTATTTATTTACTTGTGTGCGTGTGTGTGTGCGTGTGTGTGTGTGTGTGTGAGAGAGAGAGAGAGAGACAGAGAGACAGAGAGACAGAGAGAGAGAGAGGCACAGATAGAGACAATGTGGATGCCAGGGCCTCCAGCCACTGCAAATGAACTCCAAACGCATGTGTCACCTTGCGCAGCTGGCTTATGTGGAGAATGAAGAATCGAACAAGGGTCCTTTGGCTTTGTAGGCAAGTGTCTTAACCGCTAAGCCATCTTTCTGGCCCACACATGAGATTCTTGATACAGAGCCCACCATCATAAAATACATTTCAAAAATGATGTTTAAGATAATATAGAACAATGTTTTATTGACAAATCATTGTGCACATTCATGGGTTACAAAGTGCTTTTTTGATACATGGACACATTCTATAATGGACCAAGTCAGGGAACTGAGCATATCTAGTACCTTAAGTAGTTATCATTTCTTTGTAGTGGGAACATTCAATGTCCTCATAGCTGGTTATTTAGTTATCACAGACAAAATATATTGTTAAGTGTAGCTACCTCACTATGCAAGAGAATATAGTCTTCCTATCTAACTGGGTGCACTGACTAACCTCTCCTCCATCCTGCTCACTTCTTTTCCTCCCCAGCTACTGATAACCACTATTCTCCTCAATGAAGTGACATTTAAAACAATTTGGTTCATCTAGAGGAACAACCTTAAAGACAAAGGATGGGTGCAACAGTGTGGTATGCTATGGCTGACCAGTGAGATGCCTGGTCAAGCCTTAGCAATCATTTTCCAACTACTTGCTAATAATTGAATTTGACTGGAAGCCTGTAGTTTAAAAACATAAAAAATACTGGGGGCTAGGAAGATACTCATTTGAAAGTTGTGAGTTTGATCTCTAGCACCTACTTCAATGCCAGATATGTGTGGTAGCATGCTCATAACCCCAGTGCTAGGGAGACAGGGACAAGCAGATTCCTGGTGCTCATTGGTTGGCTAGCTAGCTGAGCCTATTTAGTGAACTCCAGGCTGATAAGACATGTCCCTACATCAAAGGGGGTGGAAGGTGCACCTGAGGATAACACCCAAGGTGGTCCTCTGGCCTCTACACATACATGCATACATGTGCATGCACACCTGTCCATACATGTGTGTCACACACAGGTGAGCATGCATACAAGCACACATATACATCACCCACATACATACAAAAATATGCAGGAAATATAAATTTTGAGAGGATTACTGGAAGCAAATTCTGCTTTCAGATTGATTGAGAGCACCCAACACTGCTTCATGTACTCATTCTATTAGTATTTCTGAACATCTATTATGTTTTACACACTGTTGGGGATGTTAGGAGTACAAAGTGGGAAAGACAAGACTGTGCCCTATCTTGTGGAGTGTACACTCTTGACAGACAAAATTGTACCAGTAGATGGAGTATGGAGGAAGCAAGGCTATGGGCTACAAGATGACAGAGGAGGTGTCAGGAGCTATCTCAGATCACTAAGGGCGTCTCTGATACGGTATTAAAGACATGAATGCTGAGCATGACATCATTTTATGGATGAAAATGATACTTTGTTGTACAAACAGTTAATACTGTGCTTATATTCTATACATATTGAGTAGCCCATACGTACATACATACATATATATGCATATATATACAGACATACACATATGTATATATATATGCTTTGCCTAACCCAGGTTATATGATATGAACTTGGGATGCAGAAAATGGGGGATTTTCAGGCCTTTCTGTTGAGTTATTTACTATTTTTCATTTTGATATTTTTAACTTGAGTACAAATCCAGGGCACAAGATTTTGAAACACAAGCATAAATGGTTATGCTAAAAGAGGCTGCCAAATATAGAAGACAAACTTATATTCTGAGGTCAGATTTGGCTTGAAATATAGCTCCTAGATCCACAGATTTACTATCAGTGTGGGCTTGGTCAAGCCACTTAACCTTTCATGAGTCTCAGTTTTCATCTCCAGAGAGGAAAAATCATTACATTTTGCATATTTTAGAGGAGGTTAATTAGAAAGAAAAGAAACCCTGATGCAAAGTAGGCATTCAATTGTGACTAGAATTTTTACCATATTTATTAAGGCATCATACACAGCCCCAGCCAATGTAGGCAGTTGCCTGTTAGTTTCCTTCATGAGTATTTACATTATCAGTTTCCCAGAAATTTTTCATTTGTGCAGATAAATATGACTTGATGGTATGTGCATTTCTGCTGGATAGGGTTTCATAGGATTCACTTCATCAGTGCATGACTAGCCTTAAAGCTTCAAATCTAACCCAGCTTTGAGATAACTGGGAAATGAAACTAAGTGGAAGGAACAAATGCAGCATTGTAAGAGAAGTAAAAGTCAGCCCAAGGTTGCCTGATGCTTTTAAATGAACATCATCTTTAATCTCCTGTGCCCTCCTTCCCAGATATTAAGAGCTGTGCACCAAAAGTGCTGAGATAAACTAATGGGGAACAGGATACTATAGGAGACACTTGAAAAAAATCCATGTAATTTACTGCATGTCTGGTTTGTTTTATTATTCCAAAGCCTCCCTGTTGCTCCAGGAAGTCTCTTTTGGCCACCTTTGGCCCTTCATAGCCAGGGATTCCTGGTAACACAGCGAGGGCAGACACCCAGATGCTGAACTCTCTGAGGGGGAAGAGCACAGCTGCTCCATGTCACAGTGGAGGCACAACCCCAGTATTCTTAGTACTTGTGTGAGAGAATTACCCCATGCGTAGGCAACCAAGAGGCTATTGGTGCATTCGGATATACATAATTCCCAACATATTTCTGAAGGCAATTTACATGAGTGAACCACTAAAAGCCTCCTACTTAATTAACTGTACCCCTGGGGAAAAGCTATGCAGACCCAGATAAGTGTGGGAACAACATAAAGGTGTTCTCTGTGCCAAAAGGGGGATTGGGCTAGATGGAAAATCCCCAAAAAGGACCATCTGGCAGCATAAATTATCCATTTATAGTGGCTGGTGTAAGCTAATGGCACCAAAGTCACCATGAACATGAGCAGCATCCTTCAGTGGTGTTTGACTGTCCCCTCAGGCCCTGTTTCAACTATGACTTTCTATGCAGAATATGGCCAAATGTAAATTTATTCACTATTCGCCCTGGCTCCCACACATATGTACCATTAAACTGCATTTGACTTTAACAAAATCAGGCCATACAATGGATGATCCACTCAGGAACATAACTGTGGGGGATTTAAGAAAAAGTATTTCCATTTAAAGAGGATTCAGCAATTAGGATTTAGTTATTTGATAAGGATAAGTTATTTGATAAGGATATAGATCCTCAGATGTTAAAAATTATTGTTATTTTAATCATGACATACAGGTGTACACAGAAGTCACTGAGAATGAAAGCCAAAGTATTCTATTCAACCAACCCTCACTGCCCCCAAATACACCAGAAAGGAAGAGGTGGATATAAGGGCCCAGCCTCAGTGTGGATGGGTTTCATGTATACCAACATAACCAAGCAGCTTGAATCCACATTCGATATGTGGGTATAACACCCTAGCACACAGGTACCAAAATATATTTGATTCTAATTTTCATAGAACCAGGTCATTAGCTAGAACTAATTAGTCTTTTAAAAAGCATTCGAGGAAGTTTCAGATCTTTTAATGTGTTAATAGTACAACTTTTCATGGGCACCCCACAGAAGCCATGATGAGGTCATGGTTTGTTGGCAATGAGGAGTCAGTGGGCCTAGCTTTATTTCTTTGTCACTCTAGGCAAGCTGATATGAATATAAGCATAGTGGGAAGCTGAGGTCTCACCTGCACAGAAGAACCACCATTGTGAACACACAAAGGCTCATCTTACCCCTGCACTTCCCATATCTCCATGCGATGGTCTGTTCCTCAGTGTGTTTCCACTATTGTATTGAGTTCCCAGAACCCACAGTGTGCCTCATCCACAAAGTTCCCATTGAAGGTGGCAGAACAAGTGAATGAATATGTAAGCTGAGTGAGGGGCTGGGTTGAAGGAAAGCACAGGAAATTCTGCATTTTCATAAAGGGAGTGATAAAAGGCCCAGCCAGTAAGACCCGAGGGTATTCATTATTATTAGTTTGTATTTATGACAGAGTGTAACTAATGTGGGAGGAAGCATGTTTCTCTGAATGTTAGAAACTGTCTAGATTCCTGTAACTGCCACAACCAGGATAAAGAACACTTCCATCACTCCTAAAATCTCCTACTATTCCTAAATCTGAGGGTTTTTTTTAACTGTTAGGGAAGAGAGAAGGGTGAAGATATGGAGACAAAGGAGTGAGTTTGAAGACATTCTTAGTGTCTGTCTGCTTGTGTAGACAATTACTCTGAGACAGGAATGGAGAGAGATGTCCAGAAAACTTGTCTAGTTTTTCCTCCAGTTATTTACTCTGTGCTAGGGATAATTCTTAAATGGGCTTTATACATACACATACAGAACCCATTTGCATATTAAATATATACTATCACCTTATTTAATCCCTAGAAGCAGCATTAAAATAGTTGTCAATACTGTCAGACTGTAAAATGGGAACACAGGACAGGAAAAGTTAGGTTTTCACACACACACAGTCACATGGCTGAAGCCAAATTATACTCTGGCTGATTCCCAAACCCACACATTATCATCTGTACCCATGAGGCTTGTCATATTGAGAAAGGCATTGAAGACCATTCCTCCTAAGCCACAGGGAGGTCAGACATTAGGATTTCCACAAGCTGCCGCTATCAGCACCACTTGTGTTACACTGCAGACATCAGGCATCAACTCCAGGTCAGACCAACAGTCACTTGCTCAGGTCAATACGGATGGGCATAAGGTAGGGGTTGGTATAAATAATAAAACAATCATGATGATGGCTAGCAACAAGAAAATTATGAGGTGTTTCTCACTTTATAAAAATACCACTGTAAATTGTAGCACAAGGAACTTGTTCTTCTTTCTGGTGTTATTAATTAATTTGAAAAAGTTGATTAGTTTTTATTATGGATACTAAAATATAATTTTAAAAACAAAACCAACAAGTATGAAAGCAAAAGCCAATAAAGTCCCAACTCCTCAACAAGCTGAGGCAAGAGGATAAATTCAGCCCCAAATGTTGAGGCCAGTCTGGGCAACATAGTGAGAGCCCAGCTCAGGAAAGAAGCCAGCAAGCAACAAAATTAAAAGCAAATGAATGGAGGATCATAGTGTTGATGACAATATGTACACAGAAATCATGTGCCACTCTAACCAGTTTCTTCCTTCAGATGATGGGGTTCTGCCACTTCTGTGAATGTGGAGGTCAGATCACAATATAAACACATTTGCACATTGCTATTCTGGCTTTAATGTGCAGCATGGGGCCCCAGTGCATCTCCCTTCCTTACCTGGCTCCACTTCATGCCATCCACTGGACTGACTGCCACTCCCTGGAGAGCGCCCCTGGCCTGTGTAAAATGGCTCCTCACCCGGACTGTCCATTTCATCCTCCACAGACTTGAGGCGCTTTGTGGAGCTGAAAGAACAAAGAAGTGCATGTTGAAAAGTAATCCAGACCACCTTTCTGCCAGATACTGTATTCCTGGCACAAAGAAGGTCCAGACAGAAAATCACTGTCCAGGCATATAGTTCCAGGACTGAAGATCTTAGACAGCTGGGCGAGTCACTGGAGGTGTGATGTGGTCTTGGGCCTACATTGAACCAAATGTCTGGGTTTGATTTGTAGTGCCCCTTCAGCTGCTATTACCACCATGCACACTGCTGTTTCCTTCCAGGAGCTGGTAGCTGGCTCCTGCTTTGGCCTCCGTTTGGAAGCAATGGTAGGGAGCCCAGCTTTCCTATCTCCATGGGTGGTGGCTTGGGGCTGATGATTAACACTGAACTTAGACATCTATTCAAACCTCTGCTGGAGCCCCAGAAAATATATAATAAATACATTTTTTTTAAAAGCAGGACTCCTGATTCTTTCAGAAAAGCTTAGATTGCTTTTAAAAAATATTTTTGTATACTTTCTATCTTCTGCTTGGTTTGTTTATGCAAGAAATATTTGCTACACAGCTAAGTAATCAATATATTCCTCTAGACACTAGAGATACCATACTGAACAAAATGGATAAAAAGTGGGAGGAATGAATGAGGGACAGTCCAAAGAGAATGACAGACATGGACACTGAGTACCCTGGACCTTGATGCCCTTCTTCTGTACAGGGATGACCTCAGTCAAGTTTCATTCCATCAAGCTGAAGACATCTGTTTTCTGGAGAGGTATGACTGATGACACTATAGGATGCATGTCATTTCCTTCAGCCATGTAACTGAATTTTCCTCCCACTGAGGAACCTGAGGGTACAGAAGCATCAAAGCACAGCATGCTACTCTTCTTGTTCAGGTGACTGAGTGGAGAATGTCACCAACACACTACAGAGCTGACCCACAGGGGAATGACTGTTGTGAAACCTCCTGCTATGTCAGGGTACAGAATTTTCCATGGGTCTCATTCCTCAAACACTTACTGTGTAGGCCCTCTGTGCTGGGGCTGGGTGCTGCATTAAGTGTGGAAGACTGTGATGAGTCCATATGGCTCCGGCCACATGGGAGAAGAGGGGTTATGAAAGAACTGCGCACGACTATGGTGGATCACATGATGGAGGAAGGAAACAATGAAACATACTTGTGGAGGTTGAAAAGGGCTTCTTGGAGCAGAGAGCTCCTGAGCTGTCTTTACGTATTAAGGAGATGAGGACAGGAAAGGAAATGGCAGGGGTAGGCTGCTATTCCACTAATGTACCATTCAGATGTTTTGGTTTTAAAAACATTAAAATCCTTCTGTATTATTTGGCAAACTGCCATTGTCTCGACCTCCATTAATTTCTTCCAAACTTGGCATGCCTCTCTTGCTTTGGGACACTGTCACAGTCCAAACCTACAGGGTCCTAGAGGTCAATGCAGAACCACATGGCAGTTCCCACGTTCACTCTCACTCTTGAGCTCATGGCACATAGGTTATCAGACACTGGACAACACTCCTAGGACCAGGTGCCTCAGGCAGAAATAGCAACATGAATCAAGGCGATGCATGTAGAAAACTGCATATTTTGGGATGCTGAAGTTGAAGGAGGGGCCCAGGGGAAGAGCATGGTGCAAGTTAGAGAAGATATTGTGGCCTTGGACTTGATACCACAAGCAATGGAGACTCCCTGAAGCCCTCTAAGTAGGAGTGACATGGGAGTCATTTTGAAGTAAAGTGTCTTGGAAGTAGACAATGGACTAAGGAAGGCAAAGGGAAAAGAAGGTGCAGCATAGATGGGGGGTCGTTAGGAGGCTGCTTCAACAACCTGAACTTTAAAACATGCAGGGCCCATTTGAAATAAGAAACTTTAATTGTTGATTGGGTGTACCATTGATCTTGGTTACTAGGTTTTGATCTCACTGAAACCAGACTACAGAAAAGCTAACTTCAGAACCAATCAAAGGTCTTTAACTACCTAACTAATGTTCTCTGCTTACCTTTCTTTGAAATTCAATAAAAAATGACCACTTGAAGAATTTTTCTGTATTTTTTGTATAAAATACATCTAATGATGGTAGGCAGAGGTAGAAGGATTGCTGAGTTTGAGGCCAGCCTGGGACTACAGTCAGCATGGGCTTGAATGAGACCCTATCTTGGAAAAAATAAATAAATATGGACATCATATATATATATATATATATATATATATATATATATATATATATGTAGAGAGAGAGAGAGAGAGAGAGAGAAATAGAGAGAGTCCATTATAAGAGCTTTCTCTCTCTCTCTTACACACACACACACACACACATCCAATATATAAAATCAGAAAAATCTGGTCTCTCTGAGTAAATGTCTCCTGCTTCCTTTTATTCAGAATATGAAAATTATATAAATCATTGGTTTCCCATCTTGCCTTGAAATCAGGTAGCTCAAGGTCAAATTTAAGGCATCGTTCTGGTTAAGGTTCCTTCTGTATAACAATCTCTCTTATCTTTCCATATGTTTTTGGCTTTTTTAATATATTTAATAAAATCCATTGTGTTTTAAAATTGACAGCCACTTGAAATCCCTTGTAAGTCAGAAGACTACAAATCGGGGGTAAAAACTCCCTGATGTACTCTAGCAAATCAAAAGCCAAAACAGCATGTTTGGGTGGGATGGGAAGAGCTTCAGGGAAGTGACGATCTTTTTATTAGTATCATTTTTAAATCTCCAGTGAGTGCTACAGTGTCAAATACAGATGCTCAAAAGCTGCTGTGTGAGTACATGTGACAAGAACTCATCTGGGCATCTTGATTCAGTGAGGCCCAGCCTGAAAGGCCGGCTCTGCTGCCTATCATTCCCTCTTTCTTTTGTTGTTATTTTTCCAAGCTATAACTTTCTGGCTTCCTTAAAATGCTCTAATAAGAATCAGCTATGAAATTCTATAGGCAAGAAACCCTGTGGTTACCAGCTGACTCCTAAGCTTCAAGGTGAGGACTTTGAGGATCGACACAGGATAGACATGGGGAGGATGGGGAAGACCAGGACTCAGTAGTGCAGAAAGTCTACCGTGCTGGGAAGTGGGTGGTGAGCTTTCAAGACAATTTAATGACTCTACAAACTTGACAGTGGGATTATCTTGATGAAGTTCTTTGGAACAAGGAATTTATTTTGTCAGGTATGGTGGCACACACCTTTAATCCCAGCACTTGGGAGGTTGAGGTGAGGAGTATTGCTGTGAGTTCAAGGCTGGCCTGAGACTACATAGTGAATCCCAGGTCACCCTGGGATAGTATGAGACCCTACCTTGGAAAACCAAAACAAACAAACAAACAAAATTATTTTATCTATATTATTATGCTTTCTATGATTTAGGAGATGCTTACGTTGGAGCATTGCAGAACCTATGGGAAATAACTGTTATTCTCCTTTTTATTCACTTATTTCTTTTTTAAAAATATATTTTACTTATTTATTTATGAAAGAGAGAGGGAAAGTGACAGAGAGAGAGAGATTGAGAGAGGGGGGAATGGGTACACCAGGGCCTCCAGCCACTGCAAATGAACTCCAGATGTATGAGCCCCTTGTGCATCTGGCTTACGTGGGTCCTGGAGAGTTGAACTGGGATCCTTTGGCTTTGCAGGCAAAGGCCTTAACTGCTAAGCCATCTCTCCAGCCCTATTCACTTATTTCTTAACTGTGAGATGAATTGGTCCTTCATTCTGTTTCTGGTTCTTGGTTGTCTAACACAAGGATTCTATTATTTCAGAAACATCTGAGGAAAACAGGAAAGTACCGCTAAAATCTATCCATAAAGGGAAGGATAACTTCTTCAAAGAGTGGCTCAGCAGCTCTTCTTCTGTGTAAAGTTTGTCTATATGTTGCTAGAAAATCTACCTGAAAGCTAAAAGCTTTAGTTCCTCACATTTACTGGCTTGGTTCTTACTATGTGTGGGACCTACAGGCCAGGCCAAAAAATGCTACATTCCTGCATGCTTGCATACACTAAACTGAACATTTCCATTGATTTGCCAATCTGTAATGATCCTCTGATTTGCCTTTAGGCTCACAGTATTGAGGACAACACTCTTGGTGCTTGTTTCTTGCTGAATCAAGGAGTTAGATATTCTCCTTCAAGAGACTTGAGTCTGGATAGGGAAGCAGGACAGGTTCACACCTCCAGTACAGTAACAATATTACAAAGAATGAGTACTGCATGTCTGGGAAGGGTGGAGATATCAAATACTTCCTTGTTAGGATCCCACATTCTGCTACAGTTAGGCTTACAAGTGTCAGCCTCATTCATAAATCAGTGTGAAAAGACCATGGCTTATCAATTCCAGCAGACCTGAGTTTGAATGGAGAGTGTGCCTAGGGCTGTGATCTTGGGCAAGTGCCTTAACTTCTCTGAGCTCTGGGTGGCTCTACTGTTGCAATAGAAAACTTGCCTATGTTATTAAGTGATAGTGAAGATTAAACAAGATGAGATACGTAAAGCCACAGACCAATTAATATCAGCAGCATGAACAAATAGCTATTTATTGATAAACTGTTCCATATGTAAATCTAGAATATTCAAATTTTTTTTAAAGAAAACAACATCCTAGGAAAACCCTACTGAGAGTAAGGAAAACACTACTGAGATATTAACTACTCATGATCTTTTTAGTTAGTTACTTATCAGGGCCAGTTATTTGACACTAGCCTGTGGATGACACTAATAAACAGGTCTCTGTAGCTTCAGAGTTTCATAGAAGAAGGCAAGGAATGCTGTTTGGGAGGTACATGAGACATGTGTAGCACACATATGAAAAAAAAAAACAAGCAGCCCATAAACTTTTAAATTAATCATTGCACACAAGTATTTGTAAAGCTTTTTCTTGTTGACTGAGTACAGTTACACAGTGTCTCTTCCATCAGCAAACATTCAAAATCCTCCAAGTGTAACAGCACTCAAGTGCATTCACAAATCTCTTTTTCCTATTACAAATGCACTTTGGATTTTAGGCTTCCCCCCACAACCCAGGAGCCGATATTATAGTGACCTAAGGAGAGCATTTAAACAGCCACAAAGTTCTGTTTGATGAATAATTGTTTTTTTGACTTCATAATATTAGAAATGACTGAGTTGATTCTTTTAAAAATTAATGTTTAAAACATTGTACATAAAAGTAAGGTAATACTCCCTACCAAGGAAAACATCTACATTCTCAGCATTATTTTAAATCATAAAAGTTTGTACTTGCTTCAGGAGAAATATACCTTAGATAGATATTTTTTTATGCAGGGTCCACAAACATGAAAGATTGTTCTGCCCTATTCTTTTCTTTATTGTCACAGTCTAGTGCTAAAGCCAATTTGTAAAATAATACTGTGGGTTTAATGCCTAATCTCTTCTCCAGTACAGGCTATCTGGAGACAACAGGATGTTGGCTTTGTGACCTAACTTAAGGGGATCAAGAAAGCTGAAGCTCACAGTAGGCTGTGGTTTTTAGAGTCCCATAGAGTATGTGTGTTGAGTCTGGCCCCATCAACCATCAAAGCAGTTTATCTTTGAGGGCAATCCCAACAGATTGGATTTGGGGATCTCTGTTGGGAAAGGACTGAGAAGGCTGGGGTAGGGGGAAGGGGGAGGATGGGGGTGGACAGAGGAGGGAGCCTGTACTGGTATCACATTTTTGTCTGTATTTGTCTGGGAGGCTTATCCAAAATAGTGTCCACTTCCTGTCTTTCCCCCAGTCTTCATTCTTCCTTTCGAGGGAACATGCTACATTCATCACCTATTGTCACATTTCCTCCATGCCTTTGCTCATGATCTCCCCTACTCGGAACATCATGTTTTTTTCTGCCTCACCTTACCAAACCTGACCAGCATTCAGAGCTGAGTACAAGCCACTCTTTTTGGACAAAGCTTCTGTAAACCATTTTTAAGGCTAGAGAGTTTGCTCAGTGGTTAAGGCACTTGCCTTCAATGCCTAGTGACCCAGGTTTGAGTCCCCAGTACCCACATAAAGCCAGATACAAAAAGTGATGCATGTATCTGGTGTTTGTTTGCAGTGGCTAGGAGCCCTGGTGCACCCATTCTCTCTCCCTCTCTCTCATTCATTCATTCCCTGCAAGTGAAAAAAAAACAAAACATTTTAGTCCACAACACAATTTAAGTCACTGCATTTTACTTACTAGTTAGTATGTATGTTTGTGTGTGTGTGTGTGTGTGTGTGTGTGTGTGTGTGTGCATGTATATTTTTTCTGTTTAATGTATATTTGTTTTGCTTCCATAATGGGACAGCTTGTTAAAGTTTAATCTACTACTTTTCTTCCTTTTATTATTATAGGCCCGTTGTTAAATGCCTAGCAGGCCCAGAGTTAAGGCATGCCTCTGAGTGGCCCAACCTTCTTAGGGGCCACCAATAAATTACCTGGTAGAGGATGTACTGGGTAAAGACCTCCTCATTGCTCCTGGACTCATGCTGTAATATGAAGAACTTTCCAAATCTGAGAGAGAAAAGTTGGGGCCGGTTCCTGCAGCTATTGGTGCTAGAATGAAAGAAATACAAACAAAAATGCATCAGTTAAGTCCTGTGAATAAAAGATTAATGAGAGCCTGTTTCAGTATTTTATTTAGCACATTTTTTTTCTGTATTTGTCTGGGAGGCTAATCCAAAATACTCAGTAATAAACTGTGACTTCAAAGGAAAATTGACAATAAAAATAGTCTATACCAGAAAGGCTTTTTTTTTTTTAAATGTACCTTTCATCTTTTTGCAATAGCAAACTGTCACCAAGGTTACAACATTCTTGGATGTTTTTAAAACAAAAATATTTCTCATGTGTCAGTTTTAAACTTTTCTGAATGACTGACCCAAACTTTCTCTTGGCTTCTGACTTTGATCCCAATGGATGCTCCTCATCTGTACTTTGGAATTCTGCTCAGAATTTCAGTGAGAGTGAATCCATCCTTCTAGGCCACCCATTCTGAATTTCCTGCAATGTGAGATGTGTGCTTTTTCTTTACACAAGAGCACCCTGCACACAGCTTTACCTTTGGATCTGTCCCAACCTGTATGCCATGGCCCCAACCACAGTTTCTATAAATAGCTTCACTGATTGCCGGCATGTACCTTCAGGACATACTGTCTGTGAGAGCTGGGCTGCTACATCAGAGAGTAGCAGCTGTAACAAAGACCACGTGGCTCACAGAATGAAAACATTTATTATTAGGCCCTTTATAAAAGAATCTATCAACCACTGATTCAATTTTGATAATATGTTATTTTCAGATCTGATCCTCTTTTGAAATGTGATTCCTTGTATTTTTTATACCATCAAGCATCAAGATGCCTTGGCTACAGTAGCATAATAAGTAACATACTTTTGACATATTCATCTGCCAATCTTATTTTAAAACTCTAAAACTATGGTGAGACTCTACTAATTCAAGTATTCTCCTTTTTGAAATATTATACAAAAGCAGGACAACAGATCCATGTACTAATGCATACTGGGTCGAGTTCAGGCCATACAAGTAGATACATAAATAAAATACAAGGTAGCATTTATTAGAAGAAAAGGTCATTAGGAACATGATGAACCAGGAACTGCACTCAAGAAATGATTAGTGAAAGTCACTGTTACCAAAACCTTGCTGTTATGCAGATTAATATAAAGACAAGTAAGAAGCCCTAGTCAGTGATTCTTGGACTCATCTCGCTGCACAGGATTGGGGAGCAGGTGCCTAATTCAGCTTGAAAGTAAGATGCTCAAGGGAGTACCTTTACTGGAGAAACTGAGATGCCTGAAAAGGATGCTGGAAGGACGGGCCCATGCAGGCAACCAAGAGGAAAGGAGCCTTTCAAGACAGAGGAACACCCTAAGGGAAGAGAACAGGACATTTTCACTTGGCTTCTGACAGCTGGTGTAGGGTATAGAATGGAGGTGAGGTCTCAGCTGGGTGGAAAATCTGCATTCCGGAACATGGAAGGAAGGGCAAGATTCTCCCTCTGCTGACTATTGGGAGGAGAGGAGAGGGAGGAAGCGGAGGAGGGGTAGAAAAGAAGACAAGAAGGAGAAGAGAAGAGAGGAGATGCATGGGAAGAGCCTGGCCTCAAAGGAGAGCTGAGGCTTTCTACAGTGTGGTAGCTATCAATCCTTCCACCACACACTTTATCTATTGGACAATCGATCCCAGAAAGATGCCTTTACCTCTGTTATTTTTTGAAATGTCAAGGGAGCTAGAATAGGTGAAGGATGCAACATATATACATAAACATGGTACAACTTCCTCTACACGGATTCAAAACTAAGCCCACAGCCAATATAATGTTCCTTATCCTGCCCCAGAACTGACCTCTGGGAACATATGTGCATGGTAATGGCACCAGGAGCCCAGGCCAAAGTGTTCACTGAACTTCTGGCGAATGACTTCATAGCTTAGTGTGTGCCTCGGCATTTAAAACATCACTAAAGCTAAAATGAAATTGAGCTCTGTAACCTGGTTAAACAATCCCAGCACTACTCAGACCTGAGCTACGCCTTTTTACCAGAGGCCCTTGTAAGCCTGCACTCCTGCCTCTGTGTGTATAGGTATTCTGCATCTCATGCAGGTTACCCAGTTGTGACAGATTCTGATTCAGTGGTATGCCATCACAGTCAGAGACAGGGCCTCACATCTGAGATGAGGATCACTGTCAGAGCACCTCTGCAAGGGGCTGACGTATTTTAGGACCTCCTGTCTACAGAGCAGGTAGCAGATAATAAAGCTAGAATGGGGCAGGTTTTTGAGACCCTGGAAAGCCATGTATCTGTGGAAGAACATTATTTATATACCTAGTTGAATCCTTAAACTGACCTTTTCAGGATAGTACATCTTTTAGATGAGGAGAACCAGGCTTTGGATTAAGAGGCAGTAACTTGCTATCACTTGCAGAAAGGCAAGAAAGGAAGAGTCATGTTAAGCAGGGCTGTCCACAGGTATACCCTCCCTGGAAGACGCACAGGTTTAAAGAGACAGAAGAGGAGACAGGAAGGCCTTCTAGCACCTAAGTTTGGGGGGAGAAAGTAGAGTGACTGAGATGGGAGTCCAGAACAATTTCTGAGCAGGGAAGTGAAAATATAGTGGGGACTATTCATGAGGCAACAGTTTACACAAAGTACAACAGGGACTAATGTTCTGTAGGCTGGGAAGGTTGGCACAGTAGTCCCAGTAACAAGGAAGCCTACACTATGCTGTCAAGGAAGAAAACAGAATCGGTACAACACATAACTTGCATATCTTCCAGAACAGCAATAGGTCTATGAAACTTGTTCTTGATTATAAACTAAGAAAGAGTGTAAGTAAGCAAATGATCACATTGTTTTAACAAATACAGACTAGCAACAATGTGTATTAACACAATGCACATTTACCTAATAATGTGTGTTTTTTTTTCCACATGTCACTTAACTTCTGCCCTGTGCAGGATCTCACAATAGGCTTTGAAGGCCAATCTTCACTGGCTTAGGTGTTAAAGAGATTACAGAGCCACTGTCAATCAAACACGAGTATGTGAAGGAAGGATTGGAGAGCCACAACACTTCCTGTTACGTTGACTGTCAGAGCTGGCTTTGCCCCATCTGTACTTAACTGTAGGCTTTATCAGTGTTTTGTAACATTTTGTCCCCAATTAGAGTGAGCTGCATTATGAAGACCATAAGTATAGACATTGTGGGAAGTTAAAGAGAGTGCTGGTCAAGGGTGGGATTTAGTAATGAGCTGTGTAAAGTGCTTAAGATGCTGAAACTCTCTGGGTCTCATAGTTTCAATGCAAATATTACAGACATGCAAAACTGCGGCCACCCCCTCTCCATGACCCCATTGCCTTCCTCACAGTTTAGCAGGCATCTTTTACAGGCTGGACCTGAGATCTTTAAACCCATCATCCCATTTAAATCTCACAATACTAACTAGGAAGGAACTGAGGCACAACGAGGCTAAGAGATTTCCTCAGGTCATGAAGATAGAGGTCAGACTGCATGACCTTTAATTCCACAGACCCCAGAATTGCTTTTGTGTTCCTAAACAGCGCACTACAGATTGTGTGCACAGTTGATGGTGAATAAATACACTCTGAATTAAGGAGAGTAAACAGTTATTTTCCCCATTGGCCTCCCTCAACTTGATGCCATGCAAAATGAAACTTAGTTTCTCTTAATATGTACAAGCAGTTAGGAAGAACCCCTTATTTTCTAAGCATCACTGAAATTTCTTTAGCCTAATTTGTTTGCCATGAAGTTTTTCCTCAGAAGGTTAACTTTGGAAATTTTGCCTTCAGATGTTATTTCTAAATCATGCATCTTCCCTTTCCCTCTTTCCTGTCATGAAGATAGTGTACTCTTTGTGTCATTTCTTAATAAATGGTTTGCTATTAAGCCATCATTATAGTAATGCGGGCTATTGGAAGAAGGGGTTACTTTAGTAGCCAACCCTCTTAATGACCTGCTCTTTGGTACACATTAGTAGCTGGATGGGGTTGTGGTTATTGAACTTCTGCCATCCACTAGAGACGATCTGCTCAGGCCTGCATTGTAAGAAAGAGAGGACTATGGGAAAATAATTCTATTCAAAATTTCAAGCTATTCTGTCTGGTACGTTGCAGTTCTTTGGGTTTGGAATTTGTTTGACAGGAATCAGCAGAGTATTGACGAAATGTCTACGAGTGTGTCCAGCCCACTGCTGGGTGCACATGTCCTCCCAGACGCTGAACTCCATGAGCTTCACCACATATTTGCGGAGCGCCTTCCACATGCCAGTCATTGTCCCAGATGCTAAAAAACAGTGGATAGGAGATTTAAAAAAAATCCCTACCTCATGGGGCTTATATACTAGGGATGTGCATGCCCATGAAGAAGTGTGGAATAAGGGCAAAGACCATAAGGACTTGGCACTCAATTTCTAACTTATAAAATAACTACAAAAGCTAGGACATGTTCCTTTTCTGATTATATGATCAAAAATACTCCCAGAGAGTTTGAGAGCTTGTATATTCATACTGGGGGCTGAAGACTCCCAACAGCTGCATACAGTTCTATGGCCTAGAACTAGTTCATGTTGTTTTACATTCCAATGGCAAAGGTCTTGTAAGAAAGTCCATGTCACTGGCACAAAAAGAGCGAACATGGGGAAAATAGTTACTGTTCTTTCTATGAAAGGCACAGTTGTAAAACAATGCTATGAAAACTCAAGCAAATCTGCAATCATCATTAGAGGGAATTAACTTGGAAAGTAATTTATGACAAGAAAATCCAGCCCCTTTGTTATCTTCCTTTTACTGTAATATGCTTCCTGAACACTGCCTAAAAGAGAAGGCTTTTAGAAAGAAAAAAAAATAAGTATAGTAAAATTAACTCATTTTATCAATTTGTGCTCTGCCAGAGTTTCCTAACTGTGGCTATGAGGAGCTCTAAAACTGATGAATTTGCATGGAAAAAGAAACCAGTGTAAGTAATTTGTGTAAGAGGTAACTGGGACATACACTGCTATAACACAGACACCCTGCAGAGAGCAGACCACTGCAGTGTGAGCAGTTATGGGCTAGAAAAATGACCACACTGCAGTCTGTCTGACTTGAATGGAAATCAATCATGAAGGTACTTTCTGTGCAGCTCCTATGCCACAGTTCTCCGTGGCCAAGCAGATTTCTGCTCTGTAAATCCTGTGCTGATCTCCATTTTCTAGCTGCTCTTAAAGGATGTGGCCAAATGCAGACCAATCATAGGGTTTTCCAACCAGGGACATAAAAGAAAAGCACTGAACTAAAATGCGGATTTCCCTCTATGTGAAAATGAGCTTGCCTGCTATTAAAAGATTTAAGCAGTGGTTTCTATGAAAGGCAATGTTAGGTGCCAAAAGCTAACAGAATGCTTTAAACCCCATGAAAGGTATCTGTTAGCACAGGCACACCACTTTGTTCACACAATCAGGACTTGTAGACACAAGTTAAGGCACATGTGTATGGGGGAGTAGTAGGAGGGGTGCAGAGAGAGGTCAGTAGAGTTTTTTTTCTCTATTGTGTATATGTGTGGTGTGTGTGTGTGTGTGTGTGTGTGTGTTATGGTGTGGTGTGGCACCCTGTATGTTTGCCTGTAATCGGGGGAGCTTGCTTCGAGTGGCTGGAGTGGAACCTTGGGTGTCCCATGCCATCACTCTTCTGCCCAGTCTTGTTTTGAAGCAGAATGTTTTTATTTACTCTGGAGTTTGCAGGGCTCCAATTCTTGGATTGCCTGCTCCCATGCGGGGCTAAGTTCATAGGTGTGTATGGCCATGCCCAGCTGTTTTACATAGGATCAGGAGATTTGAACTCAGGCAGTTTCAGCCCCCTCAGGCCCTCATGTTTGTGCAGGAAGTGTACCTAACCACTGAGCAATCTATATTGAGCATTTTTATTTATAAAAATGTTTCTATTTTATTAATATAGAAACCATTCACTGACACCTTTTCTACTCTTCTCTGAAGCATGAAAATATGACAGGTAACTGCTATAAATTTGGTTCATAAAGAAAGCTTAGTCTTGAAGCTCCAGAAAGTCCCATATATGCCCTAAAGAGGAAGGAACCATCTCCTGCTTATTTATATATCCTCAGCACACAGCATAGATTATATGTAAAATAAATGTTTCTTAATTGAATTAACTTATATGAGCATGTTAATGAAAGAATACAAAGAACTTATTGCTATTTTCAGGATGGGCCAGATGATATGTAGGGTATTACACCTAAAAGATCTTATTTTGTCTTTATATTATTCCCATGGAATATTCATTAAAATTATTCTCATTTAAAAGTGAGAAAATCAGCTGTGATCTTCAGTAGCATGATCAGGAATATCATAGGGACTTGATGTTAGGTATTTTCTAGATATTATCCCAAAGAAATAGGATAGAAGCTACATTTTGATCTCCCCTTTCCCTTTGTCATTAATTACTTGGGAGATGATGTCGATGAGATTCAAACTGAAAAGAATTATCATCCACTATTAAAGTGGCAAGACCGCTACCTGAACCCCAGTCACCCTTCTCCCTTCCTTTTCTCCAGGTCTTCAGCACAGGTGCTTTGTGGGACATGGGACCCTGACACATGGTCTAGCAGAGTGGTCACGGAGAGTGAGTGATACTGGCCAAGTGTCTGCATTAGTGGTTCTGCCTTCAGGACTGGAACTGATTTTCTACATTTGAGAGTATTGTCTAGTATTGGCTTCCGGTTGAGTCAGAGGTGGTACTTGTTCAATGTATGATACAGCCTCAGCTGTGGGATTCAGTCTTCTCTGACAGAGGATGGATTTGATGGCTTAAGAGATGCAACCCCTTTGCCAAGAGTGGACTAGGGCCACCTGATTGCTGCTACATCAAATGGGAGTCCCTTTCCAACAGCACACTAATCCACATGTCTACAAGACAATCGTTTTCAGCACTTCCACCAAGCACTGCTTCACTGTTTCCTCTCCCACCTGCTGAGCAATACTAGGTGTTGCCAGGTATTGTGCCTCATGACTGCGTTAGTTCAGGCTAGCATGTGCCTTGCTATGTGGCTTTTCTGAGTGTGCCAGTATTGTCTAGGATCACATATTCCAAACCAAACCTTGATATTATTTGTGGTCTTATTATAGGGTAATGAAGGACTTCTGTCAGGCTTTTAGAAATCACAAAAGGTCTTTTATTTCCAAAATATTACTTAGTAGATATGAATATCTGTTCTTAAGTGAGGCTTATAAGCACATAGATTTACTAAAAAGCACATTGTCAGTAATGACCTTCAGATTTTTTGTTCATAAGTAAAAGCAAGAGGTAAAAATACTATGAAATTAATTCTTTTAAAACCTTGATATAAATAATCTAGGTGAGGTTAGCCACTTAAAAACTTGTATCAGTATTAGGCTGAGAATTTAAAAATACCCTGTTACCTATAGGAAGTATCCAGAATATTGCAGAAATATAGACTTTGGCTAAAATTATCAGGAATAAGAATTGTTAAGCTTTCTAAATAGAAGAATAAAGGCTGTTGGTATGTACCTATTCTATCAGAATTGTTCATTAAAGGCTATTCTAGTGATTTTTCTAATAAACCAATTATTAGAACACAACTCTAAAATTGGTAATTTTTAAAAATTTTTCTTTTGTTCATTTTTATTTATTTATTTGAAAGCGACAGAGAGAATGAACTCCAGATGCGTGTGCCCCTTGTGCATCTGGCTAACGTGGGTCCTGGGGAATTGAGCCTTGAACTGGGGTCCTTAGGCTTCACAAGCAAGCGCCTTAACCACTAAGCCATCTCTCCAGCCCAAAAGCTGGTAATTCTTAATTACACATAAATATATATTTAAAATAAATTGAACACACAGTGGGTGATTAGGGCAAAGCCTTTTCTTAGCAATAATTGTAGTAGTTATTATTACTGAGCCCTACTCTATACAAGACTCATGGTTCTCTTATTTAATCTTCACAACATTTCTGAGAGGTCTCACCATGTCAACACTTCAGACATGCTCAGCACACAGTTGGGACTTTAAATCTTCTTTACTAAAGAAATGATTAAAATCTGTTAGGAAAACACCACTGAGGGATGTTAAATACGTCCAAAATCCCCCAGCTGTTGAGTGACACTGCTTCACCTCTAATTTTAAACCTACGATGCTGTGCTGCCATCAGGAACATGGACGCACATGTCATGCACAGGAAATAGAAATAGTTACCTGCACAAAATTAGAAGCAGATAGACATACAAATAGATCTATAACCACAAATTGGATATACATCAAGGTATCACGCACTTTTCTTCTCCCAGGTTCATGCCTTATCATGAGTGTTCTGAGTCTGGTAAACTTGGCAAGAGCTTCCGTTGAGGCCAGAGAGCAAAGGTTCCCACATCTTGCCATGCACACACTTACTGCCCCCTCTAACCAAAGAGGACAGGGCCTTCATGCACAGCCTGAAGCACCCACTGCTGTGGTGAGCATGCTCCTGCCCTTGTGCTAATTCCAGCCAGCACAGTGGTCCACTAGCGCAGCGCATAGCACAGGGTATATACCCATTTCATAAGGTAAACCTGAACCAGCTAAAGACAGTCAGCCCTTGAGTGACACCACCTCACTCAATGAGGAGGGTGGGAGAGGAAAATCATGCTTAACCCCACAAACTGTGAGCTAGAATTCAGAGGAAGCAATGCCATGAAGAAAATTTCTCTTGCTACCAGTCCTTCCCATTGGCCACCAGCTTCGCTGTCCAAATGTTTACACTGGATATGCCAGGGAGGAATTATACAGCAAGACATTCTTCTCAAATAATTCAATTTCAATATTTATTTTGAAAATTCATTGAATTATACTGCAGGAAATCTGTTAAATTAAGCCATCCAGAATGCTATTTTTTCTTCCTCAGAGTGTGGCAATATTTATTATCTGCTCTCTTTAGGAAGGGCTGATTAAAACTAGAGAATGGAACATTTGGGAAGGCCATATTATAGTTAGAATAAGGTGGCATAGACTGGAAAAATAAAAACATGGAGGCAATCAGCATTTTCTATTATGTAATTTGTGCAACAGATTTTTCTTTACAAGCTCTGTTTTAGAGATAGATGTCATGAGTTTTCTAAGGGACCCCCCCAGCCTATAGTCTGAGACACACCACACCTTCCTTCTGGAGGAGGTAGCACTGACTTCTACCCTAGAAAATGCGTGATGCTCATTTCAAAATTACTAGTAGAGCCTGCTATTGACCATCTAATTATGTCGAGTTCCATTTATAAACATAGCTAACCACTAAGTTTATGGAGACTTTTTTGTGCTGCTTTAATAGGATATTGATCGCCAGCATAGTTGGAGTGGACTGCCATTGAATTGTGTAATGGCAGACAAAGGCAAGGTCACAGGAGCTGCTCGTGCAAAGGCTGCAGTCTATTTTTTATTATCACCCGTGTTTCTTCCTTTAATACTCAAGTCCAAATGGTTTCTTTCAAAAGAAGATCTTGCTTAAGAATATACATTATTTTAAAAATTAAAATCACTGTTATCACATTCCTTAACAGAAATGAGCCAATAAGACAACAAAGTTCCAAATTTGTCCTGCTTTAATAAAGCTCAAAAGGACTGCAAATATTTAAAAGGCGCCCCAAAGGACTGGATACTTGGAATTTCTGGTCCTGGATCCATTTCTTCATTTGTCCTTCTGTGTACAAACATTGTGTATTTTCAAGTTTGAGCTTGTCCCTACTGAAGGGTTACATTTTCTTATTGTGTCTTGTGTCTGAGTTGATTCTGTTTTAGCTCTACCACATGAGGTCAGATCAGACCCCGGCCAACAGTTGTTAGGGAAATCTACATGCACTGATACAGCCCTCTAAACTGTAGCTAGAAACCTAGAGACTTGAAAAAAGTTTACAAATGAACCACATTTGGACCTTTGTGAGGATTTCTGTGTAAGGATCTCAACAATGCACATTTCCAAGGCAGAAAACAGCCACTAGGGTGCCACCTCATGCCAGGCTGCAGCATAGGCCTGATTCCATGCCCTGCCATTCTTCATTGACAACTCGGGAATTTTGAAGTCCACCCAGCAGCCAGGCCTTGTGGCAGAGTGAGAACGATTGTGCTGCTGGGTTTTAGTTGGTTCTACATAGAGGAATCAGAGCCAGTACAGGCTGAGAGAGAGAAAGTGGTTTTCACACCCAAAGATGCTAAGGCTGCCCACACTGTACTGAGAAGCCTGGCTTTGCAAAATTCCAGGGCCATGAAGTCACCCTTAGCCACGAAGTTTACTTAACCCTTGCAGCCAGCTTGGGTATGTGAACCACTGCCGGCAAATCAGATTCCACCAGACCAGAGTCACAATGGCCTGTGTGTTCTTGCGGTTTTACTCTTTCCCAGTAAAGTCTTTGAGGTTTTAGAGTTACTCTACGAACTTCAGGTAAAAATGACCTAGCACTTTAGAAGGAAATGGGCAGTTGTGGAGTTTGGGTTGGGGGCACCTTTCTGGTTTCACATCTGAGGAACATTTGGCAGCCTCGGAACACACATCTTGAGGAAACACTGGTACAAAATAAACATGAGTGGGCCTGCCAGACCGCCCTCAAAGCAGCATCACTGCTCAGCATGGGATCTCAGGGGGCAACTTTCAGGAAGATACCAGCTTGAAAATGCTTATAGAAGGGTTTGAGCAAGCAGCAGCATGGAGAGACAGCTCACCAGATGGCTCCTGCCTCCCTCTTCCCAGTACTACAGTGAAATAGCATGCACGTGGAGCCCCTCCTCCAGAGCTTGGAATACCTCTGTCTTTTCCACTGGTCCCATATGCAGTGGTCTGTATTTTCTCCTTACAGGCAACATCATTATAAATAATTAGAACTACTTTCAGATGGTCCTGCCACACATGGTGGGGAGGGGGAGCTAAAGAATACAGACCTATTTTTAGGCCAAGATATGTTCTTTGCTGCAAAAACTGAACTCTCTTGCCTTTCACAAATGTTAGATAATAGAGTGAAAAATTAAAGGGTGGTGGGCAAGAGGCAAGGGTAAGGGTTGGGGTTCATGGGGGCATGCAGTCTGCACTGGCCAGCAGGCGTTGTGAGTCCAGAGCTCTCTGTACTGCATCCAGGACACAAATGTCCAGCAGCCTGGCTGCCTGGTCCTCTCTTCGGAATTTGTGAGCTGAGCCAGCAACACTTGCTGCTCTTTCCCTGTCCTTGCCACCTTGGTAGTAACGCTTTTATAAATAGCAAAATTAGCACATTGTTGTTTTAGTGAATCCTCATGAGGAAATACTGAAATGAAATATCTCCTTCTTGTACTGCAGTTACAAGGAGGAAAGCCACCTGGAATCTGGTGAAAATAAATATTTTTACTATAAAATTTAAAAATTTGCTGGGCATGATGGTGCAAGCCTTTAGTTCCAGCACTTGGGAGGCAGAGGTAGGAGGATCGCCATGAGTTCAAGGACACACCCTCAGGCTACATAGTAAGTTCCAGGTCAGCTTGGGCTAGAATGAAACCCTATCTTGAAAATACAAATTAAAAAAATTAATATTAAATATCTGGAAATGAGCAGAAATTTTTTCAAGGCAAATCATCTGTTCCTGATTGCTGTGGACTGTCCATGCTCTACCACTGGTCATAATTACCCCTGATAGTGGTAAGATTAGAAAAGAGATGGAACTGGGACACTGAGGCAGGAGTTTGGGAGAAATATGAGACTAAGATGGGCCAATGAAACATCCAAGTAAGAAACATAGCAATAGAGATGTAGGTTGAGGTGAGACGTGCCACAGGGTACTTTTAGGGCAATGAAACTATTCCTCAAAATACATACTATTGGGTACATGCCATTATACATCTGTCAGGATCCTTACAATGTATGACAGGCACAAAGTATAAGCTTTCATTAATAACTATGTGTCAATATTACAACTGATAAAAATTAATTGTCAAAATCATAGTGTAATACAGAGGTCTCTGGTTTGGTCTCAACTTTCAGCACCATTTATGTTAGTTTTGGCACAGTGGAACTGAGACTCGGCCTTTCTTGGAATAGTAGGATTTATTTTGTACTGGTAGGAGAGGTAAGAGACCCAAGAAGAGGGAGAGAAGGGGAACAATGAAAGGATTCGGGCTGAAAGAAAAGGGGCTGATCAGGAGAGCAGCTTGGGTTTGGAAGGGGAGGGGGACAGAAACCAGGATCCCTGGTGGTCAAGGAATGGAGACCAGAGCTTGGAAAAAGTAGTGCCTGCCCATTACTGGGACAACATAGGCAGATGTAAGGTAACTTCAGAAAGTCTGGGAAAGGATACCAAAGGGGCAGAAGGGACACTGGAGGAAGCTAAACCAGACTCTGAGTCAAGAAGAAAGAGAGAGTTGGTATGTATGTGTGTGGTTGGGGGTTGGAGAGATGGCTTAGTGGTTAAGGTACTTGCCTGTAAAGGCAAAGGACGCAGGTTTAATTCCCTATGATCCAGGCAAACCAGATGCACAAGGTGGTATACGCATCTGGAGTTTGTACTGTGGTTTACATAAAAATGATAAAAGTAGTTTCTATCTTTTTTTGTCTGTTTTTTTGAAGTAGAGTTTTGATCTAGCCAGGCTGGTCTGGAATTCACTATGTAGTCTTAGGCTGGCCTCGAACTCACAGCAATAGTCTTATTTTTACCTCCAGAGTGCTGGGATTAAAGGCATGTGCCACCATGTCTGGCCAATCTCTTTTTTTTTAAGTACCAGTTAAAAGTTTATGGCCTCCCCTATCATCCCACCTCAGCCTCCTGAGGGTTAGGCTTATAGGCATGAGCCACCATACCTCACTCTAGGACTTTTGAAGTAATAGCAGTCTTTTGCTATCTCTAAAGTTAGCCCTTTGATTCAGATTTGTCAGTTAACTAAGTCAAATGAGGTCAGATTAGGTATTAAAAGAAAGCTAGGGCTAGAGTGATGGCTTAACAGTTAATGTGCTTTCCTGTAAAACCTAAGGACCTAGGTTTGACTCCCCAGAACCCATGTAAGCCAGAAGCACATGGTGGCTCATTTATCTGGAGTTTGTAGTGGCTAGAGGGCCTGGCATACCCATTCTCTCTCCCTGTCTTTCTCTCTCTTAAATAAATAAATAAATAAATAAATAAATAAATAAATATAATTTTTTAAAAGTTCATGGCCTCAAGAAATGATCACTCAAGAAAAACCCAGAATCCTTGGTTCTGCTTCATTCTGTAATGCAGTCATAGGAGCTATCATGTCTGCAAGGAGCTAGCAAAGTAGGAAGGATAGTGTATTTGGGCACAGCAATATCCTCCATCTGTGGAAAGTTGGTATCAAAAACCAACTTAGGAGAACCAAGGGAAACAGGTCGACTAAGAGACTAAATAACACCTGGCACAGGGTGTGTGCCTGATAAATTCTCACTAGTATAATTTTTCACACTAACATTGCACATGTTCCTAATGGGGCCAACAACTTGTGTTTGATCAACTTATGTGATGGCCTAATTTGATTTGAAGGGTGCTGAGTGCACCGCAGCCCCACTCATCTGCAGAAAGTCCCCCCACTCCCAGCCCTCAAATAGAGACTCAGCGCTTCCCACATGGGCACAGGAGGAGGGCAGGGCAGCACTGGGAGAAATGTGTAAAGACTCCAGCTCTTTCTGTTGAGTCAGAAGCTTTACAGAAAACTGTGTAGGCAAAGAACTGAGCTTGTGGGTCCCTATCACAGCAGCCAAGATGATCTATCAAATATGCTCTGGAAAACCTGAAGATATACAAGTCCTTGCCACACAGCTTGAGTCAGCACAAGGCATGTGTGAGTCCTGGAGCGATGACACAGCAGTGTGCAGAATCCAAACGCACCTGTGGTGCCAGACATCAGCCACACTGCCCCTACATGGGGATAGGAAGTAGTTCAGGACCTTCTGCAAACTTACTGTCTAGGGTGGGCATTCTTTCTGGCAGGTTTAGAATTCATTTGGCATTCATGCTGCCACGGTGGAGAGCTAATCAAGTTTGGATATAAGAACTGAAAGGGAAGTATGAGATGTGGAGAAAGCAGGAGGTGCTGGCGTGGCTGGGAGCTGTCTGGCCTTCTCTTACAGCCCCCAGGCCTTGGAACACCAGTAGCAATGAAGTCTAAATGCAAACAGGACAGTGGCCATCATAGAATAATTAGGTCTAGGGCTCTAATCTTAGACTTAAAAAGTATTTTTAAAAAATCTTTAAGGCTATGTTTGGATCTTCGTAAGGGTTCAATAAGTACATGTTCCTGTAATGCTACTATGACAGATATGCTTAGATATATACTCTATATATTACAAGATTATAAGAAGAATGTGGAACATTTTCACTTATAAAAGTCTTAAAAAATAAAGAAAATATATACACATGATTGTTATTTGTCCAGAGAAAATAACTGGCGTATAAGCTAGTGCTGACCCGGATATATATCTTCCAGGTCAGAGCGCTATGCAGTTTCTTCTCAGCTGGCCGGGCCTTTGGGCACACGTCAGCATGACAGCAGCAGCTTCTCCATTCTAGGCCACACGTGATGCTCCTAATGTCTCTCCCTTAGGTTGCCAACTCTGCTACACAAGAAGCTAGCCGAAGCCGGGCATGGTGGCGCATGCCTTTAATCCCAGCACTCGGGAGGCAGAGGTAGGAGGATCGCTGTGAGTTAGAGGCCACCCTGAGACTCCATAGTGAATTCCAGGTCAGCCTGGGCTAGAGTGAGACCCTACCTTGAAAAACCAAAAGAAAAACAAAAAAGAAAAAAGAAGAAGCTAGCCAGGAACACTTCAGCATCCATGGCAGTGAGGCTGACTCC
Source organism: Dipus sagitta (assembly GCA_036346955.1). Taxonomy (NCBI): domain Eukaryota; kingdom Metazoa; phylum Chordata; class Mammalia; order Rodentia; family Dipodidae; genus Dipus; species Dipus sagitta. The sequence continues at coordinate 80,714,000 of CM070773.1, forward strand.
CAGAATACCTTACCACTATTATTTTTGCACTATTTTCTTTTTCAACTTCCTTCAAGCTAGCTAGTCTAAGAGTAGGGGTTCTAGCATTCCCAGACATAGGTGAACCATTTATTCACTGTTTGACTTTGGGTAAACAACTTCAACAGGTCTTTAGTTTAACTCATGTATCTGATGAGCTTCTTGCAAGGAATGATGAGACATCCTTTGAGGCCTAGCACAGTGCTTGGCTCACAAGTTCTATTTTTCCCCCAACCTTACATTGTACCTCACTTTTTGGACCCTTGAGATTCTTCCAGTCTGTGATGACTGAAACAAGAGCAGACTCTCACCCTTCTTGAAAAATGTCTGTGTATGTGTGTGGACATATTTACATTTGTGGCTTGTGTGTGCATGAGAGAAAGAGACATGCAGAGACAGAGACAGACAGAGAGAAAGACATACAGGACAGACTCCCCCTTCTTGAATTATCATAGCAAGAAATTAGTCACTGGGTCTTTGATCAGCAGACCTGGGCGGTAGCAGGTCCTCTTGGCTCACTGTCATAGTCGATATTGACAAGCTGGTAATGACCATGCTGTACTGTGTCACTCATACTGAGAGCATTAGCATTGTTGAAAGGTTAGAAACCAATTTTCTTAAAATGCAAGACTGCTTAGAAATCAGGGAAGACTGAGCATCTTTTAAACTAAGTTCACACTGCAAACTCAAGAACATGTGAGGTACTCAGTTTGTCAGTCCTTCCCCAATACCTCACACCATTTAAATTTTCTTAACTTAAAACCTTGGCTTTTCAACAAACTAGGTGGTATCAAAGAATTGTACTTACTTTGTGACACTCTTACTAGCTCAGTCACGCTGAAAACACCCGATGTGACAAAACTGTCCTGGAAGCCCAAATGTCCTGTGGAAACACAAACAAAAGAAAACTAAGTGTCATAAACAGAACATGTGTGGCAACAGAGCTGTAAATATTCATTTCAGTATGATTAAAACATATGGTGTCTTACTGCCCACTCACGTGGACGGTGAGTTTGACTCAGGAGGTTATAGAAAGCTATGACACACAGCTGGGTGAATTTTGAGATGATTCAAAGAACTCAACAGGAAATCATTAACAAAAGAGAATTTAAAAGAAATGGTTTCCCTGGGTGACCTATGAGACCTCCGTAAGCATCAGCCATGGTGGCCACATTTGGTGAGGGTTTTGAAACATTCTCTTAAAACACATGACATCACAATCAGTTATCAATTCATTAAATCAAGTGAGCTTTTAAGATATTCCCTTCTTTTGTACAGAAACATTTTTTTTTTGAAAAAAACAAAACAACCCCTTTATGTATTTGAAAGGACAGAAAAGAGAGAAGATACAGAAAGAGAAAAAAAATATATATATATATGGATTAATGAATGAGAATGGGCACATCAGGGCTTCTGGTTGCTGCAAACAAACCCCAGACTCATGCATCCCTTTTTTTGTTGTTTTTTCGAGGTAGGGTCTCACTCTAGCCCAGGCTGACCTGGAATTCACTATGGAGTCTCAGGGTGGCCTCGAACTCACTGCAATCCTCCTACCTCTGCCTCCCAAGTGCTGGGATTAAAGGCGTGCGCCACCACGCCCGGCTCATGCATCACTTTTGCATACAGCTTCACCCAGGCTGACAAGCTTTACAAACAAGAGCCTTTAGCCACTAGGACATCTTCCCATCCTCCCAGGCCCCAAAGGGAAGTTTTTAAAATCCAAATAAGAAAAACAACTTCAATTCTTGAATCATGAAACAAATTATTTTGTTAAAATAAAAATTTAGAAGCCAGGTGTGGTGGCGTACACCTTTAACCTCATCCGCTTCATTTTTTGTGAATACAATTGATTTTCTTCAAGATATCTAAGTATTATATAGATCCCTAATAATTGGTATAACTATATGGTATATCCAGAAATATAAATCTTAAAACTGGCAAGAAATCCATACTCTATAGCAGATAGATTTCATTCCTGCCATAGTTTTCTGACTCAGTCTCACATAGGCCTATTCTGCTTGAGAGACTTGTCTGTACAGTCAGCTTAATCTCTACCTGCCTGAAAATTTGACTCAAATAAGCACTTGCTAGCTGAACAGATTTTTAAAGAGCCATTCTTTGTAATAAGAAATATCTCTTTGAGACATACAGGATAAGAAGATAGATCCAGTGTGAATATGTAACAATTCATAAATACAATGTATATGTTGATAAAAGCTAGATTTTACATATTACAAAAGGGAAAGTAACTTTACCTAAAGCAGAGTCCATGCACCAATAAAATTATTAAATTTTATGCATACAAACATTGCCAAATTACATGTTTTAGAGGATTATAAATGGACCTACGAATTCGTCTTTTCTTTCTTAGTTATAATAGATTTTTGGGTAATGAAAATTTTTACTGAAAATTAAAGAAAATTTTTTGGTTTTATATAATGCACAGAATTTATGGCACTCAAATACATCATACACATATGTGGAAAATTTCATAATAAAATCCATTATTATATAATGAATATATACAAATAAAATATTTTTAGTAGGTTTGAAAGTTCTAATTTTAGGAATGCTGCAAAATCTGCATTTTAAAATAAAATGACTATGTTTCACCTCATAGGCTCTAAAGGACCTTCCCTTGTCAAAATAACCCACAGTCAGTATGTATGGAAGGCTCTTGCTGGGTGCTTTTTATTTATGTATCTTGGATTAAGAGAACAGAGAAGTAAAAAAAAAAACAAAAAACAAAAAACAAAAAACAATAAATAGAAGTTCTTTTAAAGAGGTCTTGGGAGGCTGGAGAGATGGCTTAGTGGTTAAGCGCTTGCCTATGAAACCTAAGGACCCCGGTTCGAGGCTCAACTCCCCAGGATCCACGTTAGCCAGATGCACAAGGGGGTGCACGCGTCTGGAGTTCGTTTGCAGTGGCTGGAGGCCCTGGCACGCCCATTCTCTCTGTGTCTGTCTCTCTCTGCCTCTTTCTCGCTCTGTCTGTCGCTCTCAAATAAATAAATAAATAAAATAAACAAAAAAAGAGGTCTTGGTAAAACAGATCATAACCTTTCTTTTATTGATCTGAATGAGACACCATTCAGATCACACTGATGCCACAGATCACAGCAAAGAAAAGCCAGCTACAAGTGAGATGTACACTGATATTCACTCAGCCTACATAGAACGCATAGGCAGCTCACAGCAGAGGAGGAAAACCCACACAGGCCTACTGCTCTTGCTTCTCTCTCTCTTTGTCCTCTCAATTACATGCTATTTATTTCAGTACCAAACTCAGAAAAACCTTTCTTTTAAAGAAAAACTAACAAGAATTTCTGAACTGTGTAAATATAAACACAGACCCCGAATCCTCATACTCAAAACAAGGAATGCATTTAATGAGTAAGTGGGGTTTGGGAGGGGATACTCTGGAATTCATCCATTGAACAGATTGTCACCCTCTTCTGGTTGCCCCTTTTCTTTTGGTCATCTCTTAAATGTTTGTATTCTCCGTGGTCTCTCCCTCCCCCACCATCTGTATATAATTCCTAAATTATTTTATCTACTTCTGTGACATCAGCTGCCAGTCTATTTGTGAAAACCAGATTAATGTTTGACTTGCTCCTTACTGGATCCTTAATTCCTAAGACAAAGTAGCTAGTGAGAATTTGTTGAATGAGAAGATGAGTGAGTCTATGGGGCAATAGTGTTTATATCATATATCTTTCTTTTGCTCAGATCTCTCTCCTGGGTTCCAAGTGTATAAATATAAATATCTATTGGACATTTTATTCAGAGTGCTTACAGGTAGCTTCAGACCCAACATGTCCAAAGCTGAAGTCATTTTCTTCTTCCCTAAAATCCTGTTCTCACACTTTTGAATCCTATTTAAATGAATCACTCTTTACCTAGTTTTCTGTGTGTTGGTGTCATTCTTGGCTCTTGCATCTTGGGCAATGCAATGAATTTACTGCAATTCTGTTTCCTCTTTACACTGTCACTCTATTCATGTCTCCATCTCCCTGTTCCCAAGACTCAGCTTCTTCTCACTTCTCACCAGCAAGTTGGGGAGCCTCTAGGCTATTTGTTGTCTCCCATCAGTCTTCCTCACCCATGCATTCTCTAGTGCACCAGAGCTGTGCATTAACAGGCTGATTTGAACACTCACTCAGTGAACAATTATTTACTGAGTACCTACTGTGAGTCATACCCTGTATGGGATATATAGTCCCTATTTTAAGAAAGTTTGAAGTGTACAATTAGAAACAGCAAAACTTTTAATACAAATGATTGGGATCAAGTATGAATGAGATAATGGACATGAAGAAAGCAAGAAGGAAAACCAATACAAAGCAGGACCAGGAAGATCTTTCTTATGAGCTGGTATCTCAAAGACATTGAGGAGACAGCTAAGAACAGAAGGAAGAAAGATTCTTCAGGTAGAGGGATGTGCCAAGGCTCTGAGGTAGGAAAGAGGCAGGTCTAGAGAAGGCTGAGATAAATCCAATGTGTTCAGTGCACACTGACATATGAGAACTCTTGCAAGAGCCCCACATGGTAGAACACAAACACCTCCACAGGGGTGGCCTCATGGCTACCTCTGCTCTACTCTTCAAGCTCATCCGGTATCCCACCCCTCACTCTCGTCGTCCCTCTTGGTCCAAAGAGATGCCATGCTCCTCCTTGGACCTGTGTCACTCCTGCCTCTACTGCTTTCTCTTACTCTTTGCCTTGTCACCTCCCTCCTCTTGTCTCTCAGGACAGCTTTGTTGTAACCTCCCTCAGCCTCTCCTGCCTGACCTCACCACTAGGAGGACTTCTCTTTCTCTTTTCTTAACACTGACCAATTGCGCCATGAGCCACGTGGACACAGGACCTGCACATGCAGTGGTCGGTTTCTGTGTGAGCCCCTGGAGCTAGCAGACTCTCAGGTGTTATTGTCATTCCAGCTTCTAAGATGGTACCTGGGCAAGCAGGAAGTACTACAGAAATGCCCCTGAGTGAACAAAACCCAAACTTTCTTCATTTAAAAGAAAATAAAGAAGTCATCCAATTTCTTATTTCTGTATCTTACTCTCCCTTCCAGTAATAGGGTTTGAATTAAAACTGAGCTAATCTGCTTAGAAAACCATTCACATAAAAATGAGCCAACTGGGCTGGAGAGATGGCTTAGCAGTTTAGGCACTTGCCTGCAAAGCCAAAGGACCTAGGTTAAATTCCCCAGGACCCATGTAAGCCAGATGCACACAGTGGCACATGCATCTGGAGTTCATTTGCAGTGGCTGGAGGCTCTGGTATGCCCATTCTTTCTACGTGTATCTTTCTGCCTCTCTATGTATCTATCTATCTACCTCTCAAATACATACATACATATATATATATATATATATATATATATATATATATATATATATATACACACACACACACACACACACACATACATACATACACACACACATATGTATACACAAAAAATGAGCCAGCCCAACATTCCCTGCAAACTAAACAGCACCAGGACAGGATACAAAACCCACTGATCTGTTGAAGGGCACATAAGAAATGCCTGGCATGCCCTATGGTTGCCATGATGTCTACATCTTGGGAGAGCAAAGGAAAATGAAGTTAAAAAACAGTGTTATTTAATATACATTAGGGGCCAAAAAAGGGCCTAGTCCCACTTTAAACTATGATCATGTATGATATTAAGAAAGTCATTGCAAAAATAATTCCATCTTTTTCCCCCTACAGGCCACTTGGCTGTAGGTTTATAGATAAAGTAAGGTATATATGAATACACTCTAACCAGAAAAATGAAAAAGAAAAATGTAAGTTATTTCCTAAAGTCTGATGGCCACATTTCTTCACCTATAATGAAGTTATCAGATAGTCCCAACTAGTTGACATCTCCAACAGGAAAAGGACTGTGTAAACAATCCATTTTATTTGAATAGGCTACCAAATTAGTTTTGCTTACTCACCAATTTTTTTGAAACCTACTGATGAACTCTATCAGAAGACAGCAGGAAGACACAGACTTAAGGAATGATGGAAAAGCAATGTGGCTAAAGTAAGTACTAAGCAAACGGAGCAGATTCATGCCTCCTTCTTGCTCACACATACCAAATTATAAAAATGACATGTAGGGAAATTACACTGAAATGGTTATTCTACTCTATTACAAATAAGCAAAAAGCACAAAAAGGTAGAACATTGAGGAAGGGGAGGTGGAAAGAATATAAGAGCCACAGGGTAGGAAGACATACTCTAAGGCATTGTCCTCCTGACAGGAACTGACTGGTACAACCATGACCCAACAGGGATTGCCAATACCCCATTAAAGAGGGTCTGCAGAGGAATGAGCAATGGGAGGGGGCATAAGAGGATAACCAGGTGGGAATATGGCCAAGTTGCAATATATTTATATATTAAAGTTCTCAATAAAATATAAATTAAGGGTTGGAGAGATGGCTTAGTGGTTAAGGCACTTGCCTGCAAAGCCAAAGGACCTAGGTTTGATTCCCCAGTAACCACGTAAAGACAGATGTACAAGATGCAACATGAATCTGGAGTTCATTTGCAGTGGCTAGAAGCCCTGATGCATTCATTCATTCTCTATCTTCCTCTTTCTCTCATATATATATGTTAAAATTAAATTTAAAGAGGAAATAAAAAGGTGAATTTAAGATATTTGTAATTAATCTTAAAGGATCTGTCAAAAGCCCAAGAGGTCTCAAGATCTGCACTTTTGCGCAGGGCCTCTCAGAAATAAGTGTACAACGAATTCTGCTGAAGCACACCTTAGATGAGATGATGTTGCTCAGTGACCTGTCTCTGACTTCTGAACTATTACTCAGGAGCAATTGTATAGGAGATTGAAATCAAGTAGATCTTTTTCCACTTCACATTAAAATGGCTAAACAGTTCATTCACTGAAGTTTGTTCAATGAATTCTCAATTAGAGTACAGGTTTCAATTTCCAGGAGTCAGTCATACTCAGGGGGTAGAGACGAGGCATTCTGGGAGAAGGAGTGTGAAAAGCCAAGTTCTTTGATGGGTTCTTTGGAAGAGCAGACCTCTCTACTTTCATGACACCAGTTGTTATTGTGGAAAAGGCCATTCTATAGGAACCAAGTCTTAAAGGGAAGACTGAACAGCTTTCAGCCTTTTAACATTAAAGCAAGAAAGAAAAGGACTAGATTTGCAGAAATAGAGGGGACCTTATGGAGCTACTCAGAGGTCGCAGAAGAGATGGCTGGGACCAAAACCATCAAGGAAGTTTCAGAAAGCTGGAGAGTCCCTGACACACTGGTGTTTGTATATGAGGAAGACTGTTTACGCACAAGATGATGTGTTGGTTTTCCCTATTCGGATATCCAGGGTCTCTTGGCCCTGAGTGTTCAAATCACATTTGGTTACGATGCTGGCAGAATGTAGCACACAGGCCATTTCACTGAATGATGCATTTCCATTTTCTTCTCCCCTGGGTAACTGAGTCTCCATCACTGGGAAACCATGACAGGCCAAGGACAGGCCCTTTTTGCGATGTGTCCCTGGACCACTGGGAGGAAAAGAGGTCCGTCATTCTCACATGACCTCTCTTCCAGCAGCGGTGTGGGTGGCCTGGGGTGTGCAGGTTCTGCACTGATCCCTGAGGTCACTGCCTCTCTGAAGAACATTCTACCTCCCAAGCCAAGCTTCTCCCTGGGATGTTGCCTCCTAAGGGATGGGGCTCCAGAACTGTCACTTTTTCCTTTAGCTCAGTGTACCTTAAGTGTGCTCAATAAATAAGGTGGAGCACAAAGAATTTCTGTTCTGCTTGTCTTATGTCCAGAGCCTATTTCCACCATATTTGACAGTATCTCTGTTCTCTGTCAAAAACCAGAAAGGTATGCATGCTGCTCACCATCTTATGTTGTCACAGGGCCCAGGAAAATCCCTTATCCTAGCTGTATAACAAACACTTGCTTTGTGATTTCCAAGGAATAATTTAGATAACTTAATCTGGTAATCCACTATAACACCACATAAATTACTGTTAGTTTACTTACGTAGTGATTGTTCCTTCTGTACTCAACTTGGAATACCTAGGAAATAGGTCTTTTGGGAATCAAACAGAGGTATGTTTCTGTTGATTCATAAGAAACTTTCCCCTTGATTTGTGATTATATAGTGACCAACTTATTTTGCCAGTCACTGATGACATTTGAGATATTTCTTATTTTTGGAATAAAATAAATCCTTATATTTTTTAATAGATTAATTAATTTGAGAGAGAGAGAATATGGGTGTGCCAGGGTCTCCAGCTACTACTAATGAACTCCAGACACATGTGCCACCTTGTGTATCTGTCTTACATGGGTCCTGGGAAATCAAACTTGTGTCCCTTGGCTTTGTAGGCAAGTACCTTAACTGCTAAGCCATACTGCCAGCCCACAAATCCTTATATTAAAAATGTGAATTCAGACATCTACTAAAAAGAATTTAGAATAATACAATATATATACGTTTTGTTTGTGTGAGTAGCCTCTGTGATGATGGAGAAACAATCATTTCTTACTCTGCTTACTGTAAGCAAAGACTGGCACATGGTGTTAGACTCATATTAAGTTAAAATAACCTCTGTATCTAGAAAATTTGCTTGAGAATTTATAAAACAAAAATGATTTTTTTCTAATATATGAAATGCTTTCATTTCATCAGGTAAATGGGCTGTTGTAAATACATCTAAGAAATAGTTATAACTTACTCTGCAATAATACATTAAGGAATTGTCAGCATGATGGCAATAATGTAATTTCAACTATTTAAAAGAACAATGAGGCAAATGAGGTTTGAGGAGTAGGAGTCATGGAGGCTGCACAGCATTGGCTGGGATTACAAACTGATGACACTCCTACCCAGCATTTGCATTTATGTGGGTGATGAGGGTCTTAACTGAGGTCCTCACACTTGCAGAGCCAGTGCCTTGTCCACTCAGCCATGTCCACAGACCCAGAAAACTTTTTTAAAATTAATTAAGTATGTGTTCCTCTGTGCAACTTCTTATCCATCTTTATTTTGCTATTGGTACAGGAAGAACAAACCTTATCTCTTTTCTATTCTGCTACCTCTCAAATATTTGAAGATAAACTCTCAAGTCAATTTCCCTCTCTCTGGACTAAAGACCCTTTCATTCATTTTTTGTATCAGTAGATTAATTTCCCCTGAACATCTGTAATCATTGGCTATACTAGACCTATAAGCAGAAATGGATGTATTACAAGTAGACCTCACTAAAAATTAATCATGTGCAAGAACAGGGAAACATTAACTTTGGAGAATTTTTTCAAATGCACCTTTGACAAAATAAGACAGAGAATATTTGTAACATATTAAAACAGCTAATGACTAGAAAGATGACTTAGAGTTTAAGGCACTTCCCTACAAAGCCAAAGGACCCAGGTTCAATTCCTAGGATCCACATAAGCCAGATTCACAAGGTGGCACATGCATCTGGAGTTAGTTTGCAGTGGCTGGAGACTCTGGTGCACTCACTCTCTCCTCCCCCCCCCCCCGGCTCTTTCTCTCTCAGATAAATTAAAAAAAAATAAAACATTCTAAAAGAGCTAAATTAGTCCACTCTAATTAGCATAGTGGGATCAGTATTTTACATAATCTTTTCATATTAATTTTGATGGCACTTTCGGGCAAGATGGCAACCGCCTAGCTGCCCTGCAAATCCCCGAGGAAAGAAAGGCAAGACATTAAGGGTTCACTGGAACTTTTAGGGGAGAGAAATCTCCAATAGATTGTCAATGGGAGGGCACAGAGGGGGGAAAACAGGGAATCCCGGATTCCTTTGTGGGTGGGTAGCACACCCCTCCCCCCAAATAGCCGCCGTGTCCATGGCACTGCCGCTGCCCATGCTAATCAATCCCTGCGTGCAGAAGCTTAGACTGCTCCGCACACTCACCCACTTACCACTCCGGGCACCACGTGTTCAGCGAGTCCTGGCAATAACAGGGAATCCCTGATTCCCTCAGGAGCGGGTAGCACACCCACCCCATATCCACAGTGCAGCCGCGCAGATCGATCCCTGCGCATGGAAGCTTAGACTGCTCTGCCCACTCGCTCACTTACTGCTCCTGCCGCTGCATATTCAGGGAGCCCAGTCCCACAGCAACTGCCACACAAGCTCAGACTGTGTCTCTCGCTTGTGCCAGCTCAGGTGCCATCCACTACCTGTGTGCCATGCAGGCCGTCCGCCATTGTCCTGTGGCAGGGAAGCGCAGACTGCTTCAGGGTCCCAGTGTTCCCAGCCAGAGTTTGGGATGTTTCAGTGCTTCGTGCCTCAGTGTCCCTCCTAGCTTGAACACAAGCAGCTTTGGCGCATTAACGCTTGAGAATTCAGGCAACTTTGGCGCCCCTGCCAGGAAGTAGATAGGCGGCTTTGGCAAGTGAGAGGCAAAGCCCAGGCTGCCTGGCAACTGCCCCAGGCTGCCTCAGATTCCCATTGTGCTTGAGCCCAGGCTGATCAACCCACCTACGTGTCCATACACTGCCATGGGCAGACCACAGCGCAAAAGAAATAACATGAAAAATCAAATGCAAGAAAATCCAGTTAGATCACCCTGTCCTACAATGAATATATCTATCCAAAACATAGAAGAGTCATTAGGATCAGAACATCAAATTGAAGCTATGAGCAATGCAACCCTGACCAAGCAATGGGTAGAACTTGCAGGAAAGCAACAAGGACCGAAAATCGTGTGGGTGCTGCCATCACTAAACTAGAACTAGTAGATAAGAAATTGGAAGGAGTTCAAAGAGAGTTAAGAGATTTGAGGGAGAGTAAAAAAAAGAAGACCTTAAAAATCAGCTGGCCATGCTAAATGAAGATATAAAGAAATGCAAAGATGAATTCCAAGAATCATCAAGAAATTCAGAAAATGATGTGAAAAGGGAGCTTGACAGAGGGATGGAAATTATACATAGAAAAGTAATAGAAAATGCAAACTTAATTGAACAAGTCCAAAACTCTCTAGAAGCTCTCAAGAATAGAGTCAGCCAAGTGGAGGATAGAAACTCTGATCTGGAAGACAAGATGGAAGAAACAGTTTGAGAGTTCAAAAATTTCAGTAAGTTCAAAAGTTCCTGTGAACAGAACATGAGGGGAATTGAGGGATACACTTAAACATCCTACTATCAGGATAATTGGAATACCAGAAGGAGAATAAATTCAGACCAAAGGCATGGAGAACTTATTTAACAAAATAATTGAAGAGAACTTCCCCAGTCTCTTAAAAGAAAGGCCCATCAAGATACAAGAAGCCAACAGAACTCCAAACAGAATGGACCAAAGGAGAAACTCTCCAAGACATTGTCATTAAGACTCTAAACATTGACACCAAAGAGAAAATCCTAAAAGCAGCTAGGGAAAAGCAGCACACCACTTTCAAAGGTAACCCCATCAGAATTACTTCAGATTTCCCAGTGGAAACCCTGAAAGCTAGAAGGTCCTGGAATGAAACACTGAAAAATCTAAGAACCTATGGCTTCCAACCCAAACTAATCTACCCAGCAAAAGTATCCCTCATAATAGATGGTGAAAGAAAAACTTTCCATGACACAACACAGCTTTACAATTATATGAACACAAAACCAAACCTACAGAGACTATTTCAGGAAATTCTCCACAGAGAAGAAACAAATAATCAACCTCAAATGCCTACAAGAAGCAGATCACAACAACCAAACTCAGAGTAGGTACAAAAAACTACAAAGTCCATGAAAACACCAACCCACATATACCATTACAATATGGCAGGGATCAAATCAAATCTAACAGTCATTACCCTAAACATTAATGGCCTTAACTCACCCATCAAGAGACACATGCTAACAGGATGGATCAAAAAAAATTAGTCCCCTCAATCTGTTGCCTTCAAGAAACCCACCTCACCACTAAAGACAGACACCTCTTCAGGGTGAAAGGGTGGAAAACAATATTCCAAGCAAATGCGAATAAGAAACAAGCAGGTGTAGCTATATTGATATCAGATAAAATAGACTTCAAACCAAAAATAATCAAAAAAGACAAAGAAGGCCACTTCCTACTTATCAAGGGAACGATCCATCAAGAGGATATTACAATCATAAATCTGTATGCACCAAACACAGGGGCACCACAGTTCATAAAACAAAACCTACTTGACAATAAAACAGAAATGACCACCAACACCATCATAGCTGGGGACTTCAATACACCATTATCAGTAATAGACAGATCATCCAAACAGAAACTCAACAGGGAAGTAAGAGAGCTCAACAAAACCATAGATCACTTCGACCTAACGGACATCTACAGAACTTTCCATCCCAAACCCACAGACTACACATTCTTCTGAGCAGCCCATGGAACATTCTCTAAAATAGACCATATACTGGGTCATAAAGACTGCCTCCACATATTTAGGAAGATTGACATAATTCCCTACATGATATCAGATCACAATGCTATATTGCTAGAAATCAATAACAAAAGACCCACCAAGAACCCCAATGGCACCTGGAAACTAAACAGCACACTTTTAAACCATAAATGGATAGTGGATGAAATAAAAAATGAAATTGCAAAATTTCTGGAATTGAATGACAATGAGAACACGTAGTACCAAAACTTATGGGACACAATGAAGGCAGTCCTCAGGGGAAAATTCATAGCGCTCAATGCCTTCATAAAAAAGACAGAAAGATCCCAAATCAATAACCTAACCATCCACCTAAAGGCACTGGAAAAACAAGAAAAATTGAACCCAAAGAGCTCCATAAGGAAAGAAATAATTAAAATCAGAGCAGAAATTAATGAATTGGAAACCAAGGAAACAATTAAGACAATTGACAAAACAAAGAGATGGTTCTTTGAAAAAATAAACAAGATTGACAAACCCCTGGCCAATTTGATCAAGAAAAAAAAAGGAGAAGCTTCAAATTAACAAAATTCAAAATGAAAAAGGAGAGATCACAACAGACATAAGTGAAATTGGGAGAATCATCAGGACTTATTTCAAAAACCTCTACTCCACAAAACTGGATAATGTGGAGGAGATGGATAAATTCGTGGACACATACTATCTATGAAAACTAAACTCAGAGCAGATTAATCACCTCAACGAACCCATAAGACTCATGGAGATTGAAAAAGTAATAAAAACCACCCCAAAACGAAGAGTCCAGGACCAGATGGCTTCTCAGCTGAATTCTATAAAACCTTCATGGAAGAACTCAAACCAATCTTCCTCAAACTGTGCCACACAATTGGAGAGCAGGAAAAGCTACCCAACTCCTTTTATGAAGCCAGTATCACCCTAATTCCAAAACTAGGCAGAGATGCCACAAGAAAAGAAAACTACCGCTCTATTTCCATGATGAACTTTGATGCAAAGATCCTGAACAAAATCCTCGCAAACCGAATCCAACAACACATCAAAAGCATTATCCACCTTGACCATGTCGGATTCATCCCAGGAACACAGGGGTGGTTCAACATACGGAAATCTGTTAATGTAATACACCACATAAACAAGGTTAAACATAAAAACCACATGATCATTTCGATACATGCAGAAAAGGCTTTTGACAAGATACAACATCACTTCATGATCAAAACATTGGAGAGAATTGGCATGGTTGGTTCATATCTTAACCTAATAAAGGCAACATACAAAGCTCTGAATGCCCAAATAATACTTAATGGAGAGAGACTGGAGGAATTCCCATTAAGATCAGGAACAAGATAGGGTTGTCCACTCTCACCTCTGCTTTTCAATATAGTACTGGAAGACCTAGCTCAAGCAATAACACAGGAGAAGGAAATAAAAGGGGTACAATTTGGAAAGGAAGAAGGTTAGTTAGCTTTATTCTCTGATGACATGATTATATATGTAAGAGACCCTAGAGACTCCATCCCAAAACCCCTGAAGGTGATTAACTCCTATAGCAATGTAGCAGGATACAAAATCAATGCACAAAAATCAGCAGCCTTTCCATATGCAAATGATGAAGATACAGAGAAAGAAATAAGGGACATGGTCCCATTTTCAATAGCAACAAAAAAATAAAATACCTTGGAATAACGTTAACCAAGGAAGTAAAAGATCTATACAACAAAAACATAAAAACACTCAAAAAAGAAATTGAGGAGGACTTGAGAAAATGGAAAGACCTCCCATGTTCCTGGATAGGCAGAATTAACATTGTGAAGATGACAATCCTATCAAAGGCAATATACAGATTTAATGCAATTCCAATTAAAATCCCTACAGTGTTCTTCACAGAGATAGAAAAAATGATCTCAAATTTCATATGGAAAGGCAGAAGGCCTCACATATCCAAACATATCCTCAGCAAAAGAAATACCTCTGGAGGCATCACCATACCTGATCTAAAGCTATATTACAAAGCCATAGTAATAAAAACAGCATGGTACTGGCATAAAAACAGGAGTATAGACCAATGGAATAGACTTGAGGACACGGACTTTGGGTCAAGCAACTATAGCTACTTGATATTCGATAAAGGCCTGAACAATATAGGCTGGAAAAAAGATAGAATCTTCAACAAATGGTGCTGGACAAACTGGATAACCATATGCAGGAAACTGAAACTTGATCCACACATTTCACCATGCACTACACTCAAGTCCAAATGGATCAAAGACCTCAGTATAAGACCAGAAACTGGAATACTACTGGAAGAAAATTTAGGAAGTACTTTCCATGATATAGGAATGGAAAAAGACTTCCTGAACAAAACCTTAGTAGCTCACAATCTTAAACAGTCACTCAACCAATGGGATCACATGAAGCTGAAGAGTTTCTTTGCAGACAAGCATACAATAAGCAAAGCCAATAGGTTACCCATAGAATGGGAGAAAATATTTGCGGGTTATCCAACTGATAGAGGCCTAATCTCTAGAATGTACAAAGAACTCAAAAATCTAAACAGTAAGAAGTCAAACACCCCACTCACAAAATGGGGCATAGAGCTGAATAGGCATTTCACAGAGGAAGAAATACAAATGGCAAACACACACTTAAGAAAATGTTCATCATCCCTAATCATCAGGGAAATGCAAAGTAAAACAAATATGAGATTCCACTTTACCCCAGTAATGATAGCAAATATCAAAAAATCAAATGAAAATAAATGCTGGCGAGGATGTGGAGAAGTAGGAACACTCATCCACTGTTGGTGGGAATGTAGGATGGTACAACCACTTTGGAAAGTAATATGGAGACTCCTGAAAAAGCTGACTATAGAGATACCAACAGACCCAGTTATTCCCTTACTGGGCATCTACCCTAAAACCTTCAAACCACAGGCCAGAGAGATTTGCTCAACCATGTTTGTGGCTCAATTCGTAATACCTAAGAGCTGGAATCAACCCAGATGTCCATCACTAGAAGCATGGATAACTAAGA
The DNA here is from genome assembly GCA_036346955.1 of Dipus sagitta. Lineage (NCBI taxonomy): Eukaryota > Metazoa > Chordata > Mammalia > Rodentia > Dipodidae > Dipus > Dipus sagitta. Next base: position 80,729,473 of record CM070773.1, read on the forward strand.
TGTGGTATATCTACACAATGGAATTCCATACAGCAGTAAGAAAAAATGACACAATGAACTTTGAGGAAAAATGGTTGAAACTGGAACAGATCATTCTAAGTGAACTTACCTAATCACAGAAAAAAATCGCCACATAGTCTCACTCATCTACAGCACCTAACCTGAATCTACCCAAGATACCTTACATACCCAGCAAGCATCTCGTGGACTAGACACTAGGATGGATGGAGAGGGAGGGGAGGGCATCGAAGGGGTGGGAAACAAAAATCTAGACCCAAACGGCAATGGTACCATAAAATTCCACTTCATAAAAGGCAGACCAAATGGCTGAACCTTCACCAGGCCCTGAGAGGGAACACCTGAACCACAAGACACTGGAGAGGGTAGTATCAAGACTAACCTTAATCTTCTACATCTTCCCTCCCTCCCTCTCCTTCTTCCTTTCTGTCTGTCTCTCTCTCTCTCTCTCTCTGTTCTCTGTAACTCTTGTATATTAGTTATCTTTTTCTTCCTTTTCTTAGTGGGCACTGACCTGTAACTCCCAGTACCAGCATGGGACTATCATCCACAATGAGCTTTTGATCAGAGAGACCTACAAGGTTTCCTAAAAGACAGACAGATTTCTGTCAGAGTACTTGATGACCCACCAAAGGTTAGTGGTAAGACCCTACTGCTGAAGACACCTTATGTGGTTGACATGTAAAATGGAATGCCATTGCTGGAAGTTGGAAGAGAGTCAGTCCCCAGACAGTCAGTGTGTCTAGTGCCAGAAGGTACTACATGGGCGACTGGGGGAAAATGACCAATATCTGTCCAAGCAACTCATGGTCTAATCTACTTAGCAGCAAATAACCTGTTGTGATGCTCACACAAGTGCAATAGTGGCACACAGCCATGGTGGGGAACCAACTGCTCTTGATTTGACTAACTGATCCCCTCAGTGGTATGGGACCCATAGCTGGAGCTGGGAAACAAGTCAGAACCATATCCAAACATAAGCCCACTCTCCAATATCAAGCTACCATCAATCATGGGCTACAAGAGGGCCTACACCTATTAAATTCTCTATAAAAAAAGTAAGGGTTATCTCATTTGTCCTGGTGCTAACTTACTCTCCGTTGGAGAATCTGCTTCTCTTTTTCAGATAGATGTAGATCCTAAGGAGAGAGCCACCCCATCATACCTCAAAAGGGCCCAGGCTGAAACTAAGAAAAATTGGCAAAACAAGCAAGGGTGCTGTTTTCGTGATGAACCGGATACCAGCACAAGGGGCAAGGAGATTAACACAGAGGAAAAATCAACTCCTACCAAATCAGAGAGCCAGAGCCTCAGAGGCCCCCAACACCTCATCACTGAAGTAGACCAAAAATGAACCCAACATGGCTCAGGGAAATTTTGCGGAAGAGGGGGCGGAAAGAATGTCAGAGCCACATGTTGGGTCATGATATGCAGAGACATTTATCTTACCCATAACTGTGGGATAACTCCACAATATATGACCCATATACAAGGAGGGACCAAGGGGAAGGGGTAGGTCACGGATGAGCCCAATAATGGTACCAAACTGACTGTATTTGCTGAATATAAAACTAATTAATAAAAAAAGGAAAAACATATTAATTTTGATAGTTTTCAAGGCATCATAAACTTAAAATTATTTTTAATTTGCATGGTTTTGAACTAAAAGCAGGATTTGGAGAGCAACCTTGTTATTTTTATGATCCAAATCAAAAGCTTTTTTTTTTTTTAATAAACATAGGTGGTATCAACTGGTTATTTGCAAATGGATCAAACTATTTTTATTAACTTTAATTTTGCCTATAAACTTACATGCATTGGGAAAAACAGAATAAAATTTATTTCCTGAATGCATCAGAAACTGATTACCTTAAATGAAATGGACATGAAACTGAATCACCCAAGGGCTGCCCTGGTTCACGGATGTAAAACAGCATAAATCTTAATGACCTATCACTCTGGCCCTCCCTTTTAGGTTTCATTCACATCATTGTAAAGCCACTATCAGAGAATCCTGCATGTTAGAATACTGGGGGGCACATGCAATGGCAACAAAGAGAATGGCCAGGAGCCACTTGCTAATTTTAAGACACTCCGACAAGATTCTGGCTCAGCAAGTTCGGGAGGAAAGTCATTGATGAACTGAAGCTAGACATTGTTAAAATCGTGTTTTCCATAAGTTCTTCAAGGCAATAGAAAGGAACAAATATAAATTCTATACACAAACATACACAGTTTTCCAAAGACAATAATACTAGGTAATATTTAAAGCCACAAAGCTTAAAGAACTTTCATCTTTTTAGGTGCTAGCTTTGTGCAACCTTTGCTTGTTTATGTATCAATTACTTGGTTCTTAATGCCGTATTTCACAATTATAGATTCTACAGCAGATATTTCTACAGAACCTATGGCATGATATAAATCATGTAGGCCTCAGTACTTAGAAGCTTGCTCGCAGTGCACAAACCCAGACCATTTTAGAGGTACCATAAAGTTCTCTGTGAAATTATAGAACAAATTAGACTGCTCAGGAGATGTCGCATTAGACAATGGTGGAACACTTTTTAAGACTTTAAAGTCATGTAATACAATTCTAGTCTGGATTTTTCTTGTTTAAAAAGAAGTAAAATGGGAGTGATTGGGAGAGAAAAGGGCCAATATTTGACAACAGAAATCAGCATAACCTTTTAACTGCTGCAGCCATGGGTGACTGCCCTTCGACCTTGAAGATTATGTGGGATTTCAATGACAACAGCTGGAAGTGAGCATGTGTGAATAGAGTGCAGATCTAAGGCCTGATACAAAAGACTGCACAATCTCTGCCCAGATCAGAGAACTGATTAGAAATTGTTTCCTGGTCCTGGCTTAATAGAGTGTAAGCATGAAAGGTGGTGGGTTTTTATTTATTTATTTTTCTTTTAAAAATTTCTTCCAGCAAAGAAACCACTGGCGAATTTATCCATCCCTTTGCTTTTAGCGGCTCCAGTCTCCACTCTCCTGTGAATCAGGCCTACGGTTTTCAAAGATACGGGCATAGACATAACTGTTTTACATGTTACTTTTCACAGACAAAGTTTCTTTAAGTTTTACAAGTCTTTCCCTGAGTTTTAAAATAATCTCTACTGTGGATATTTCATGGAGACTCACTTTTTGCTTAAGAACTGGTCCTAAGACAAGACAGATACAGACAGATAGAAACTGACACATAGACATACACAGTTTGAGAACTTATAGCAAGTGGGACCTACATACATCCCTTTCGTCTTTCTCACTCTACTATTTCTACAGTGTAAACCATATGGTGTGTCCTTAGCACACATCTAAGTGACCACAATGTCTTCTTACCCATTCTTGTTTTTATTCTTGAGATGCAGATTCCTGCTGCTGTATAAGCACTTAATGAGTTTTCATTTTTCTTCACCCCACTGCATATTTAAATTAGCAATGTCTAGCTAAATCTGTAGGTGTGCTCATCCAAAAAGGACATATGAGAAGGATGAATATTTCCCTTTAAAAAAGGTAATAGCTAAAGCCGGGTGTGGTGGCGCGCACCTTTAATCCCAGCACTTGGGAGGCAGACGTAGGAGGATCACCGTGAATTCGAGGCCACCCTGAGACTTCATAGTGTGGATAGATACACAGACAAGGGCTGCTTGGTAGGTGTGGTCACTTCCATCCAGGAATCCCTCAATGAACTATGCTCAGTGTGCTGAACTACATAGGTTGAAGCACAGACACTGCCACTTCTCACAGGATCCCCAGTTACTGGCTGTAACCACCAGAATGATGTTGCATGATTTCTTTCTTTCTTTCTTTTTTTTTTTTTTTTTTTTTTTTTTTTTTTTTTTTTTGGTTTTTCGAGGTAGGGTCTCACTCTATCTAGCCCAGGGTGACCTGGAATTCACTATGGAGTCTCAGGGTGGCCTCGAACTCACAGCGATCCTCCTACCTCTGCCTCCCGAGTGCTGGGATTAAAGGCATGCACCACCACACCCGACAATGTTGCATGATTTCTGAAAGAGCACAGAGCTATGACTAGTTTATGTTGTTTTGGTTTTACCATACATTCTGTCATATCTTCCACTACTCTAGATTTTGCTAACTATTCGAGTGCTGTATTTTGTTAATGACTCTAGTTTCAATATCAAACTAGCAATTACTTAGCTTTGGTAGAAGGTGGCCTTTTATCTTTGCAGATAATAAGCCGAGTCAGGCAAAAAGCCAACCATGCTGAGTGGTATGGGACAAAACAGAAGCTGGCGAAATTGTCTTCCAAATTAGACATGGGGCATCTGCCTACGTCCTGTCCTTCTATAGCAACTATGGATGTTATTCCAAACAAGCCATGGGACAGACTGTTTTTTCAGGACAGCCAAATCCATTTGTGTTTCAAAATTCTACAAACAGAGTCTCAAGGAATTCAATTCCCAGAGCAACTATATGGGTGTTGGCCTCAGTTTCATGGGAGCGTCTGCCAGACTCACATACTTGTAGAAGTATTGGTTTAGAGTATTCCTTCGTAGTTCAGAGCAGGAGGGACCACTGCATGTGATCTCAGTTCATTTTAGGACCAGTTGTCTTACTAGTGACAGGTATACATGGTAAATGTTCTAGAAGGTTGACCTGATTTTTGCTGAAATGAGTGTTTTGCTAAGAGCATTCTCTCCGAGTGTCAGCCTGCTACAGATCCAAACCCGCTGGTATCTGTTACCTCTGCTTCTAAAGCCACTTAAAATGAAGTAAATTTTGCCTCATCTATCAAACTTATTCAGAATTAGTTTTGAATTTATGTAACTTGTACATCTAATTTCAAGTATCTATCATCAAATATGCTACAAGTATGATAGTTTTTAGTAATTTGTGATCAGAAAAACCCAACCCTCTGAATTAAATGTAAATTGGGGTAAGCCTGAAATATTTGTCTTTTCTCATGAGGGATCGATACGACAAATGTTCTTTATCCTGCCATCCAAAAAATGTTTTTAAGGTATCATTTACACATATTAAAGTAAGAGAAGTGTTATGGCCATTAGGATTCTAAATACTATATGTTCCAGTTTCTCTATGTGATGACACTAAGGATTGCATGTGCGTCATTGGGAATAATGAGTTAGTAAATTTAAAATGTTTACCAAAAAACCATGAACACAGACTGTGTTAATCAGAACTGATATTAGTATAAATATATTCTCTTCCAGATCAGATCTTGAATCATGTAAGAATTCCTAGTAAGAAAAACCTAGTTACTTCTGTTTTCTTTTGACATGAATGTTAAAAAATGCAGAGGTTCATATAAATAAAAATGTTGATAACATAATTTCATTTGAGTAAACTTTTAGAGCAAAAACAAAATTATGTCCAAAGTGAGAAATCCAAAACAATAGAAAACAAATCTCCTGGCATATTTTAAATTTTTCTAAAATAAATTTTGTCTTGTTTTGTTTTGTTTTTTGTTTTTCAAAGTAGGGTCATGCTCTAGCCCAGGCTGAGCTGGAATTCACCATGTAATCTCAGGGTGGCCTCGAACTCACAGTGATCCTCCTACCTCTGCCTCCCGAGTGCTGGGATTAAAGGTGTGCGCCACCATGCCTGGCTTAAAATAAATTTTTAAATGAAATGCACAAATTTCAGGAATTGAATACCTGCATATAATCTTATTTATGGGTGGATAGGCCTATTTATACTTATAAAAATAATTATATATAATTTCAAAATAATTTTAAATGTAAATTTCATCCATTCTTTTTTTTTTTTTTTTTTTTTTTTTTGGTTATTTGAGGTAGGGTTTCACTCTAGTCTAGGCTGACCTGGAATTCACTCTATTCTCAGAGTAGCCTTGAACTCACAGCAATCCTCCTACCTCTGCCTCCCGAGGGCTGGGATTAAAGGCATGCGCCACCACGCCTGACTTCATCTATTCTTTAAATGGACATAAAGTTCATTTGAGCTACAGCAGATCACCTTTTACAGAGGGAATGAAAAATAGCTTAGTTTTTTTTTTTTTTTTTTTTTTTTTTTTTTTTTTTTGCTGGTTTTCATTTGCTGAAAATTCCTGTTGGTATGTCACTGTGTTGATGTTGCCAAATAGACACTTAGAAACCTAATTTTTTAAAAATTTCCAACTAAAATGTGTTTGCATCTTAGATGGGAAATCCTGCTGACTTACCCGGAAAAGGAAATAAACAATTACCATTCACATTAAACCAAGAAAATACAATTGTTGAAATGACTACCCCCTCAACTAAGGTCTCCACACTTGGTCTCCACACCTCAACATCAATGGAGTTGGAGAGCTCTGCATTCTGCTGGCTACAAATCAATGCTAAGAGAGTTTGATCGACATACTTCACTTTGTGACTTTGATCACTGAGCACTTTGTGATGCAGCCTGTGTCTTTGATTTTAGGGAACAGAACCTTTGTCCACTTGCAAAATGGTTCGGGTATATCTCAGACTCAGCTGAGTGGCAGCACGCTCCCATTCTTCTCGGAATTACTACACTGCTTCTTATCAGGGTTATCGGCATTTTGAGGGTAATAATTTCCAGTGTTCAGAATGTCCCTGCTCACTGTAGGGCACTTAGCTTCCCGAGTCCCCACCACTGAATGTCAGTAATATCTCCCTGTGCAAACCAAACAGGTCCCCACACAGTTTTAACAAGCGCCCCCTCAATGTAGAAAAGAGAGATGGTATGTCACTGCATAAAAACATTCTCTTGAATAGAAACACTGCCTTAAAGATCTTATTACATATTCAATACTGAATAATCTTGCCCAACATTGAACTGTCTGACACACCGTCTCTAGAATTACAAGGCCAACTCCCAGAAGCCTGATACTGATGGTGACCATCCTTTTGAAAAATTGCTTCGTCAGCTGTGCTCTCTATCCTGCTCCCTTACCATCTCACTCAGATTTTATAATGAAAAGATGGTTAAAACAAGCACAAGAAGACAAGAAAAATCCACAATGTGGGCTGGAGAGGTAGCTCAGTACTTAAAGGTGCTTAAAAAACTTAATGGCCTGGGTTCAATTTCCAAGTACCTATATAAAGGCGGATACACAAAGTGGAACATGTCTAGAGTCTGTTTGCAGAGGCAATAGGCCCTGGTGTGTCCATACTCACTCTCTCTTTCTCATAAATAAATAGATTAATTAATTAATTAAATAAGGCTGGAGAGATTAGTAGTTAAGACATGTGCTTGCAAGCCTAAGGACCCAGGTTCAATTTCCCAGTATCCATGTAAGCTAGATGCCCAAGGTGGTACATGTGTCAGGAGTTTGTTTGAAGTTCTTACAGGCCCTGGAATGCCCATTCTCAATCTCTATCTATCTATCTATCTATCTATCTATCTATCTATCTATCTATCTATCTATCTATCTATCTTCCTCTTCCTCTCTCTCCCTCTCTCTCTCTCTCTCTCTCTCAAATAAATAAAGAAAAAATATATTTTAAATAACACAATGTGTTTGAACTACTATCTTCTGGGAGGCAAGCTCTCATACAAATGGGCTATAGATATAAAGTGCCCATTTTGAACTTTCTGGAAAAACATTAATTTCAAATATTGATTAGTTGGTGTACACCTATACATGACTATGTTGCCCAACACACCCTGATGGCCTTTGTGGTTGCTGAGAAGTTGTTACTGTAATGATAAACGCCCAGGAAATCATTCAGACAGCATCTTCTTGGTCTATGACAGCATCATAGGACTTAAAAGTCCACAGACCACCGAAATCTAAAGAACATGTAAATATATGTACGCTGTTCTCTGCCATCAATGCAAAGATGTAGGTGAAATAGGGTAAGACATAGGACTCCAATGACCCTAATCCCTACTGCAAAAATCAAGAGGATATTGCACTAGAAACAGACAGATCATCCAGGTACCAGCAGGATACATGTCAAACAACTAGCAAGTCCAGTGAGGGTTTGTGTCTCAACTGCTTGTTTAGAACTAGGATTAGGGCAGTTCCTCCAGTTCTATTTTTTTTTTCTCCAACTATTCTGATATTTTATTAAACACCTATCATTTCCCCAAAAGAATCAAGGGTAGCTACCCAGTGCCAGGTTGTATAGAAGTCCTTCTGTCTTGTATTTACCAAGAGGTGTTTTCTAAGTTCAATACTTGTCTGGAAAGTACCGGCAAGTCTATAAAACCTCCCACAGTTGCAGGGTGCTTACAAACCAGGTGGGAATCCTTGTATGTGGACACACATTCATGCATACAGGTGTGTATTTAACTTCACTTGCTTCCTCAAAGACACACATAGAGAAAAGGATTTTCTTGTCCAATATAACCTGTTAAGGACACTTGAAATATTTTTCACTATTATAAATAGGCATTTCTAACTTCTAGTGTCACCATTAGCAACAATGCTGTGAGGGACATGAATTATGCCTAATTTGAGCCCTTCTGGTCACAGCTAGTGAAGTCAATAGCATTCTATTCTATGACAAATTATGTAAAAACAAGTCACTAGGCTCAAAAGCTATTTCTGAGTTTCCAACTATTACCAAAAGTCTTAAAAACCTAATGTGTTTTTAAAAAATTTTTAATTTATTTGAGAGAGAAAGCAAGAAAGGAAAGAGGCAGATAGAGAGATAGAATGGGCAAGCCAGGCCCTCCAGCCACTGCAAGCAAACTCTAGATGCATGTGCCACCTTGTGTATCTGGCTTACATGGGTCCAGGGTAATCTAACCTGAGCCTTTTGGCTTTGCAGGCAAGTGCCTTAACCACTAATCCATCTCCCCAGTTCAATTTAAAAGGTCCTTTAATTAGATTCCTAAACTTTTCCTTTCTCTAGCCTGATTTACTACTCCTTCAACAAACATCTGTTGATACTAATTTATGAAACAAGCACGGGGGCGAACTCAGAACAAGTGCCAACATACTCTGTGTCTTCCATCCATCGAAACTCCTTTTAAGACAGATGTAATGCAGAAAAGTTGATTTAATCATGCAAGACTCAGCTGAGACCTTTTGATATTATTTTTATATCTGAGTATAACAAATATCTCCAGTGTCAGCCCTAATAGATATTGATGACTGCTTGACAGAAGATGAAAGTGCAAGTTAATTTTACAGGCCCAGAAAAGATAGGTGGGCCCTTGATAGACAGTCTACCAAGCATGCCAGGGATAACAGATAAGAGATCACTGCTATATACAGGTTTGAAGAGATCAGAGAGCCACTATTTGCAGGGTTTCAAGTTGTTTACACATATTCAGGGTTTTTCTTTTGTATGTGTATAACATGTGAGGTTTGGTGCAGTGTGTATGGTGTATGCACATGTATGTGCTGATGTGGCCAGAGGAGAATATCCGATGTTCCTCTGCATCATTATCTTACCTGCCTGTTTTTTTCCCTTGAGATGGATGGAGTTTCTTACTGATGCTGGAGCTTGTCATACATGAGCCCCAGCAATTCTCTGGTCTCTGCTTCCCACAGTATGGGGTTACAAATATACATGGTCACACCCAGCTAAGTACATGGGTTCCTGAGATTTGAACTTTTCAAATTTAGATAGTCTCAGATCCCCTCAGCTCATCAAGCTCATGCAAGAAGCACACTTAATCACTGAGCCATCTCTCTGGCCCCAGATATACTCTTTAAGTGTGTGTAAGTAGCCTTGAATCATAATTTTGTTTATAATTACTAGGGGATATTTTTAATTATTTAGCTCATTTCTTTTTATGCCAGACATGGGTTTCACTCAGTTAGTAGCTTGTCAGCTAAAGTAAGTTAATTGCACTTCCATTAATTTGTCTAAGAAACATTTGTTGAACCCATTTTCTGCCCTGGGCATTATGGCAGGCATGAGTCTGCACCTCTCTGATCTTCAGGTACTTGTAATTCAGAGGGAAGCAGTAGTTATGCATAAGGGAACAGGACTCTGAGTACGGAAGCAGGTTCTGAGCGCACTAGTTGGCAATTCAGGGAAGGCTCTTTGGAAGACCAATTCTGGCCTATATAAGTTGGCAAAAACCTGCAGGATTAGGTATGTAAGCACAGAAAAAGCGATACAAATATTTGTGCATTTATAACTAAAAATCAGCAGAAAGGGAACTAATATTTGCTAAAAGTTCACTTTGAGCCTGATACTCACCTCAGCTTAGTCATGCTTCTCCCTGTGACCTTCAAAGTGCTCATGAGGACTTACAATTATAACCCTGTTTTACAGCTAAAGCAACGGAAGCACAGTATTCAAGCAAGTAACTAAATGGCAGCTCCAAAGGGCTCTCGTCATGGCAGGAGGTGCTTTATTTTATAATACCGAACTTCTGTTAAATGGAGGAGCTCGCAAAATACTCAAGCATCCCACAGTGCCGAGTGCACAGTCTGATCACTTTAAGGGAATTCTATGTGTGTACATTAAGATTATGACTGAACTACTGATGCCTCAATATTGACACACAATATTGCTTCTCTGGCTGGCAATGATTTTGTCTGAGGTGACTTCTGTCAATGTCTGGATACATTTTTTGACTATCACAACAGGGTGGGTGGGAAGAGAGACTAAGGAATGAGGTAGGAAGGAGAGGAAGAAAAAGGGAAAAGAAGAGAACATAAGGAAGACAGGTAGTAGTTGCCTAGTGATAGCAGAAGCTGGGACTTGTGGGAATACTGAGGAGCCTGGAAGGTCTGACAGCCCCTTCTGAACAGGGACACTATTGGAATTTGGGGAATTAATAATTGTGCAGGACTGTGCAGAGCATTACAAGATATTCAACATCCCTCTCTCCTCTCCTTTATCTACTATATAATAGGAGGATGCTTCCTCCCCAGGCATTTTGGCCACAGGAAAAGCCTGTCTCATATTACTTCTTGGTTTGAGTTTAGTTAAAGTATTAATGAGATTCTGACAAGCACTAGGCTTACAGTAATGTGTTCAGGCTCAGCTCATTTCTGTCAAGTGATCATTTCCTACTGTAGCATCCCATCCTTGCAGTGATAGATTTGTTAGTCTGATACTACATCTATGCACCAGAAAATCTGGTCACTAGCCCAGTACACTAAAGTGACATCCCAACACAGAAAAACCTCAAGTTAACATTTCACTAGGATGCATCTTGACTGATCCAGTCCCGTTGTCATAGCAAAGCTTTCTAGGTATTCTTACGTGTACAAAGCCAGCTATTTTAAAAATAGACCTCAACTTTATTAAGAAGTAAAAACAAAGCCATTGCTTCTACTTCACGCAACTGTTTCTACTTCATTTTCTTAAAATATATTTTATTTATTTATTTGAGACAGAGAAAGAGGCAGAGAGAGAGAAAGAGAGAGGGGAGAATGGGCATGCCAGGGCCTCCAGCCACTGCAAATGAACTCCATATGCATGCACCCCCTTGTGCATCTGGCTTATGTGGGTCCTGGAGAATCGAACCTGGGTCCTTTGGCTTTGTAGGCAAGCACCTTAACCGCCAAGCCATCTCTCCAGCCCGTTTACTTCATTTTTTTTGATAAAACAGGAAAATAAGTGGAAAAGGGAACATCTATCTACATATGTATTCTTCTGAGGTTTGCTTTACACTTTAGAAGAAAACCTGTAACTAAACCTTCACCTACAGAAACTTCTGTGGGAATTTCTCTCTTACTGTTCAAAGGAGGAAGAAATAAACAGAGGAAGGGAGAGGGAGCTTGACAGGATCATGAGTAGATTTAAAGAAGGAAAAGTTTGGGTTGGGCTCTTTGGTGAACCAACATTGAAAATGAGGTCAAGCTTGCAAACTTGCAAGAGTGACATGTGGGGCATGTGACTCAGCATTGCTTATATGATGCACAATCTTAGAATGCAAATAAAAATAGCAAAGGTGAATAAGCCATATGGAAACCCACTTCTTTGCTAGCTAGTAATATATATATTTTAAAAGAGAGTGTTTGGGCAGAAGTATCCTGTGAAGGTGGGTAATATTTTACCCAGAGGCTATAGATTGTTATTAGAAAAATTTCAGTGCCAGTGGTGGAATACCTTACAGAAACTGGTTGGCAAGGGAAGTCCCTAGTGCTCCTAAGACATTACAGGCTATTGTCAAGGCTCTTGGTTGCCCACAGAAACTAGATGATAAGACCCTATTGCTAAAGTTATCCCATGCTTAGGCTGCAGGTAGGTGAGAAGTCAAGGTAGAGCTGAGCTTGAAGCCTCCTCCCTGATGACTACTGTCGGGATGCTGGAAAGAGCTGTGTAGCCTGCTGGGGGAGAAAAGTCATCTAAGATCTTGACCAGCAGTGGACCTTGCAAGCTTTATGGCTGTAGAGCCAGGTGAAATGTATCAACTGGTGCAATGGTGGCATGTCTGTTATAAGGGAAACCAACTGTTGTCTGATTGGACTTGTGGCTCACTCCACAGAATTCATGCCTGATACTGAAAACCTAGTCAAAAGCCTATGGCTTGGAAACCTTATTGAGGCAAACTACTACTGTAGTCTGGCTAAATGGATATATCATGCCCATCTAAACACTTATGTTAAGCCCACGTATTAATGGTACTCTCACAGTAGAGTGTTCAGCACTGAGACATCTCTAAGATAACCTCCAAGGCTCAAAGACCATCGGAGAAGAGGTGGTAGAAAGAATATAAGAGCCAAAGGAAGGGTATAACTGCTTATAATGTCATCTTCCAGACACAAAATGGGCTTGATATTCATGACCTCACAGTGCCTGACACTACGTATGCAAATTTGAACCTAGAGGGGAAAAAAAAATGACATCAAAATAGAAGACAGATTGGAAAGAAGGGATTCAGTGGAGGGGGGATTTGGGAGGGAAAAGGGGATGTGGTATGAGAGGATTATGATATATTGTCTATATTTATGTAAGTTGTCAATAAAAAGGTTTTAAAAAGTAGCAAAGACTTTGTTTGTAAAGTTCTAGGAAAGAAGAAGGTGAAATCACAAAAAAGCAAGATGGGGAAGACAACAGAACATTCACAGAGATGTCAAACAGTTTGTCTCTGTCTCTAATGACCATGCAAATGGAAAATGGTCCTTTAGGGCAAATTATTGAACCATGGGGTGGATTCCTTCTGTCTTGTGTAGAAAGGGACCAAGAAGCTTTACATCAGCATCAGTTCTCAACCACTCCATGTAACTGGGCATGGGTCTTACTTGGAATCTAGCATAGAGCATAACAGTCAGGGTTCCTGAGTTACAATAGCAGAAACAAAAGCAGGACCACCAGCAGCAATGGCTGACTGATTGAAGACTTTTCATATACTTAAAACAAAAACAAACAAACAAACAAATGAACTTCCTGAGAAAACTGAGACAGAAAGATTAAGTGATCTGCTGAGTGCCACCCCTGATACACAAGAGAGTTCAAAGACAGGCTGGGCTACATGAGACCCTGTTTCAATGACAAACAAATATACAAACAAAAATTAATGAGATCTTAGTGACTTTTTTATTATCAATGATGATCATGCTGATATCCTAGGGATTTTCCCCACTCATTTCATATATGACTCAAACATTAAAATGGAAAAGCATGTAAGGTCCTAGATTCATTATTTGGTAAGAGATTGTCATTACCAGTAGAAACTGACTTCCTTCATCTCTGTCCACCCTCTGAAACATTAAAAAACAGAGATAATCTGGCTGCTATAGCATTTTTCTCAGCTTAAAAATACAAAGCCAAAACATCCCAGGTACAGCCAAGCTGCTTTGCTAGACTTGTCCTCACTGGGTTCAGCTACAGTTGGGGTAAAGAGAGAACTTGGTCATGTCTCTGCTGCCCACTTCCACAGCAGGGCCTGCTCGCTGCATTGCTGCATCCCCATTCTCCAGTGAACACTTTACTGCTCACATAATAATAATAACAACTTGCATTATACCACAGACAACTCAGCCTATTATTTCCTAACTCTTGCAAAGAATAGCTCCCAACTGTACTTCAGATACAACAAGTCCCATTACAAAAGGCACAAGAAAATCTGGAGTCTTAGAGGTGCCTGTGAAGGAACTGGCTAAAGGTTCATAAAGATTTAGCTCTATTACAAATATGACTTAACTGTCAGCCTTATTGTGCTGGGAAAACACTCTCTGGCATACTACTCTGGGGAAGCTTTGTAAAATAAGAGAGGAAATGCAGTCATATTTGTACTGGAAATGACTGGCGGGTTGCTGGCTGAATCACTTCACTGGGCACACTGTGACTGACACTCATTACAGTTTTTAAACATCTCATTTTCTTGAGTTTCAGTGTTGTCCTACTCCACACAGACTGCTTTAACAACATATCCTCGTCAGAGGATGACCTTAATAATCAAGTAGATTCTGTGGACAGCAGTCAACCTCTTTCCTGACCGTCACTGTCACTGCCAGTGGGACCATGACAAAATGTGGTCATGGTGGCAGGGATGCAGGTTATGCATGGGCCCAACAACACGGACTTCCATTCACCAAGGCTGACCTGGCTACAGCTGCTGCTGAGTTCCAAATTTGCCAGCAGCAGAGACCAACTCTGAGCCCGTGATATGTCATCATATCCCACGTTGATCAGCAGCTACCTGGTGACTGACAGGTTGACTACATAGGACCTTATACATTGTGAAAAGGGCAGCATTTTCTCCTTATTGGAATACTTATTCTGGGTATGCATTTGCATTTCATGCATGTCATGCTTTTGTCAAAACTAGTATCTGTGGACTTACAGAATGTCTTATCCACAATCATGGTATTTTATACAGCATTACTTCTGACCAAGGAACTCCCTTCAAGCCAAGGAAATTTGGTTCATGGACTTTACTGTCCTTACCATGTGCCCCACCATCCTGAAGCAGCTGGCTTGACAGAAAAATGGGATGGACTTTTAAAGACACAGCACTAATCAGGTGGCAATGGACTGGAGAGCTGGACAGAGTTCACCAGAAGGTTGTACATGCTCTGAATCAGCATCCAATATAAGTTATTACTCCTTCCAGAGCCAGGATTCACAGGTCCAGGAATCAAGGGGTGGAAAGGGTAACGATACCACTTATCATAACCTCAACTGACCCATTAGCCATTTTTTTGCTTTCTGTTCCCACAACCATATTCTCTGCTGGCCTAGAGGTCTCAGTCCCGGGCGTGGGGGGGGTAGTGTTTATGCCAAGGGGTACCGAAAACATTCCATTGAACTGGACTTCTTCCTGGCCACTTTGGGTTTCTGGTACCCTTGAGTCACCAGGTAAAGAAGGGAGTTACAGTGTTACCAGGGGTGATTGATTCAGCTTATCAGGGGGAAATTGGACTGATCCTCCACAGCAGAGGAAGGAAGAGTTTGTTGAGAGTTCAGGAGACCTTCTAGGGCACCTCTAAGCATTACCATGTCCTGTGATCAAGGTCAATAGGAAACTATAACAACCCAATCAAGGCAGTGTAATAAATGGCCCAGTCCATTCAGGAATGGAGCTGTGGGTCACCTCTCCAGGGAAAGAACCAAGACCTGCTGAGATGCTTGCTGATGTGGAGAAAATAAAGAATGGGCAGTACATGAAGGTCCTCACAGACACGGTCAAAGTCACGTGATGAGTTATGGAAACAAGGGTTACAAGGGCCAAGAATGCTTCTGTCATATGTGGTGCATATGTCCCTCCTCTCTTCTTATTCTCTTGTTCACTTAATGCTTTCTACAGAAGACCCCCAGACAGCTCCCGACTCCCTCCTTCAGGATGGCGTTCCCAATGTCTGCGCAGTGCACTGGTGCCTGACGTCAAAACCCAAAAGACTGACTTTCTACTGCTCTTCCCTTCTGAATATTTCTACAGTATTAGGACCATCTCTACAGCACTCAACACCATCTCTACAGCACTCAGCACCATCTCTACAGCACTCAGCACCACGTCTACAGCACTCAGCACCATCTCTACAGCATCCAGCATCATCTCTACAGCACTCAGGACCATCCCTACAGCACTCAGCACCATTTCTAAAGCACTCAGCACCGTCTCTACAGCACTCAACACCGTCTCTACAGCACTCAACACCATGTCTACAGCACTCAGCACCATGTCTACAGCACTCAGCACCATCTCTACAGCACTTAGCACCATGTCTACAGCACTCAGCACCGTCTCTACAGCACTCAACACCATCTCTACAGCACTCAGCACCATCTCTACAGCACTCAACACCATGTCTACAGCACTCAGCACCGTCTCCACAGCACTCAGCACCATGTCTACAGCACTCAGCACCGTCTCTACAGCACTCAGGACCATTTCTACAGCACTCAGCACCATGTCTACAGCACTCAGCACCGTCTCTCCAGCACTCAGGACCATCTCTACAGCACTCAGCACCATCTCTACAGCACTCAACACCATGTCTACAGCACTCAGCACCATGTCTACAGCACTCAGCACCGTCTCTCCAGCACTCAGGACCATGTCTACAGCACTCAGCACCATCTCTACAGCACTCAGCACCATCTCTACAGCACTCAACACCATGTCTACAGCACTCAGCACCGTCTCCACAGCACTCAGCACCATGTCTACAGCACTCAGGACCATCTCTACAGCACTCAGCACCATCTCTACAGCACTCAGCACCATGTCTACAGCACTCAGCACCATCTCTACAGCACTCAGCACCATCTCTACAGCACTCAGCACTGTCTCTACAGCACTCAACACCGTCTCTACAGCACTCAGCACCATCTCTACAGCACTCAACACCATGTCTACAGCACTCAGCACCGTCTCCACAGCACTCAGCACCATGTCTACAGCACTCAGCACCATCTCTACAGCACTTAGAACCATCTCTACAGCACTTAACACCGTCTCTACAGCACTCAGCACCATCTCTACAGCACTCACCATCATCTCTATATCACTCGGCACCATGTGTTTTTCTGATATGTGTTAGAATCCCCTGTTTCTAGCAATTAGAATGTAAGTTCCTTGAATGCAAGGATTTTCAGATTATACTATAAAACTGAAAGCTGTGTGGCACAAAGTGGATGCTCAAGAAATATTTAATTCAAAGATAAATGAAGAAATCATTGTGCTCTGACAGCAAGATGCCATCTGGCCTATGCAATACATTTTAATCTCTTTGACTCAGTTTCCTCATCAATAAAAAAGGACTAAGAAAAATAAAAAGCAGATACAGCACAGCTCATTTAACTATCCATTTAATAGTAGAAAATGTAATTATCAGAATAGAAAAAAATCATTAAAACCAAATGAAGAGTAGTGGTTTGAGCTTTTAGAGGCATTTTATCATTTGGAGAGACTGGAAAGGGATGTGAAAGACATGTTTCCCTCCTTCAGAGCAGGTTTTTGGAAAAGGAAATAATCTTCCTACAGTGAAATCACTTGCCCCAAAGGCAGCATTTTGATAAACTAAGGACAAGGGAATTACAAACATACTATTTATTTATTCTTCAAAAATAAAATACATATTGAATAGGAAATATATTGAAAACTTAGGTTTGTTAGTTGATGTTCTTTTCTAAAATATTACAATAAAATGAGAACCTGTAATAAAACTAATACACAGCTGGATTTTCTTTGTCCAAATTAATTTGTCCTGATTACAAGATAGGTCACAAGGTTTCATGCCTTACGTTTGATGCATTCATTATAATTGTTACTAAGGGCCAAAACTAAACACAAAAAGTCAAACATCCTGTTGAGGAATGATTTACCCCACATACACCACATGTTTTCTTTTCTATCCTTGGTCTAAGGGGGATTTCCATAAAACAAGATTCTTAGAAACTATGCTTTCACTCATCATTGCTGCAAATCCCCACTTAGTCACTGTCCTAGGACCTCCCAGTTGCTTTCTGATGAAATAATAATAGCTGTAGCTATGGATTAAGCATTTGGAAAACAAAACTCTCTTCATACTATTGTGCTCTGCAGTATAATACCATCAGAAGCAGTTTAACAATGTGTTGACATTATTACATTCTACATGGCCTCTGTTATGGACAAAGGTTTTTCTAGAGCACCTATCTGGAGAACATGGGACTAGGTAATAATTTGGTTACTAGCCCACACCTCTCTGATTTATCAAATGAGGGCAAAGGAAACTCCACGCATTGTACTGGAGATAGCAGTTATCAAAACATACCTATCAGACTGGAGAGATGGTTTAGCAGTTAAGGTGCTTGTCTGCAAAGTCAAAGAACCCAGGTTCTATTCCCCAGGACCCATGAAAGCCAGATAGATGCACAAGGTAGTGCATGTGTCTGGAGTTCATTTGCAGTTGCCGAAGGCCCTGGCATGCCCATTCTCTCTCTCTCTCTCTTTCTCTCTCGGCCTCTTTCTCTCCCTCACTCTCTGTCTCTGGAATAAATAAATTATAATACAATAAAATAAGGTTTAAAAAAATACCTGGCCACCAAACACTTTATCCCAAATGTCAATGACAGTTTTGGTCCTAAGCAACTGTAATGTGTCCAAATAATACTGTAAGGAGTGCTAAGAATAAGACTCCAAGAAAAAGTCCACAGATCAGCAGGGCCACACCAAGCATCTTTGGAAATAGCATTTTACTTGAATTTGTAGATGACCTGGCTGGGATAATGCCTAGTCTTTCTCACTTTCCTTCAAGAATCCCAAGCACTTTCAGTAGGAGAAACTGCTTTCAGATAAGACTTGATATCAGCCACTTGTATTGGGAAGTGAAATAGATCAGCATGTTCTCTCTTAAAAGGCTCTTCATTGCAAACCTCATTTTCCTTTAAACAATAGGCACCGTGCTCTGTTCAAGTAGTCTGTAAACAATTGTGAAGATACTCAAGAGTATCTCTAAAAGTAGACGCAAGGGCCAATCCCTGCTCTCCTATTTCCAGGCAAGATACATCTTTAGGAGCATGTTTCTGCCTGGTTAAGCTAAATCTGCTTACTCATTCTTTGAGGTAAATGGATCTAGTCCCTCAGCAATTATTGTTTGTGTATGTGTGTGTGGTGTGTGCATGTTCACATGTATGTTTGTGTGGATGAGTTGGCACATGTGGAGGCCTTGGGTGTTGATCCTCAGGTACAGCATCTCTCATTGGCCTGGAGCTCAACAATTAGGCTAGACTGGCTGTTCAGAAAGCCCCAGGGATCTTCTTGTCTTTTCCTCCTCGGTGCTGGGATTACAGGTATGTGCTGTCTCACTCAGCTTGACATAGGTGCTGGGGAACAAACTCAGGTCCTAATGCTTATGAGCCAAGCACTTTACTTACTAAGCCACCTCCCCAGCAAGCATCACTTTTTATTCATTATTTATTTATTTATTTGAGAGAGGGAGAGAGAAATGGGAGAAACAGAAAGAGAATATGGGTGCACCAGATTCTCTAGCCACTGCAAATGAACTCCAGATGAACATGCCACCTTGAGCAGTTGGCCTATGTGGGTACTGGGAAATCGAACCTAGGCGCTTATGCTTCGCAGGCAAGTGCCTTAACCACTAAGCCTTCTCTCCAGCCCAGCATCAATTTTAAATGACTGTCTCTGTATAGGCTTTTGTCAAAGGTCTGGATTTAAAATCATGTCAAGATTATGAGACTTCCTTACTTCTCTAGATTTTGTATGTTTCGTGACATGTATTTCTCTAGCTTTGATAAATTTTCTGACAGACCATAATCAAGATACTTTCATAGGTAACTCCGGCCATGGAGTTACTGGTTTCTTCAGCTTCCATTAGTGGGCCCTGAGAGAAGCTCTTGCACCTGATCTTCCATTGCCTACCCCTCCATCCCTCAAGACCCTCATGTTGGACTCAATGTGATAAATTTATATTAGAACTAAGTGCCAGTAAAAGGTTCTTTCCTTAAGATACTAGCATTTATTTATTTTATTTTAATATTTTTTATTTGTTCATTTGTAAGCAGAGAGAGAAAGAAGAGAGACAGAGAGAATGGGCATGCCAGGGCCTTCAGCAGCTGTAAATAAACTCCAGATTCATATGCCACTTTGTGCATCTGGATTTACATAGGTACTGAGGAATCAAACACAGGTCATTAGGCTCTGCAGGCAAGTGCCTTAACCATAAAGCCACCTCTTGAGTCCATAGCATTTATTTTTAATAGGCAATGAGAAACACATAATTATGCTTCTGTCTTTCCTTTGGTTTCCAGGAAATTCAGAAACAAACATATATCTCACTGTTATTTATCATGTAGAACCACATGTTAGCATCTTTGCTCAATTTTTTTCTCTGATTTTACCTATATCCCCTAATTTATATGTGTCCCAACACTTGTTTTTATTTATTTTTCTAGTTTATGATACATATTTTTGTAAGACAATAATCTTTATAAAAGGAAACTTAGAATATGCATATTTACTAAGTTTATTGTACATATACATATGTATGTCTCTATCCTTTATATGTGTATAAAGTTACTAACTAGAGAAAATTATAATTTTAATAGCATATGTTCATGATAAAATACTGTTACATGCAACAGAAATAAAGTTGTTTTGGATTATACTTTGTAGAGAATTATTTCTGTGTGAACAAATCTCTGGGAGTGTTTAGAAATATTGAAACAAATAGCTAAATTTAATGACACTTTCAATTATATTATTTTAATTAATCAATGAGTATTTAGAGTTCTTGGAATCTAACTTGCAGATGGTCATGTTCTTAAAGTTTTCAGACAGATGCCAATTTTAAAAATTAAACAGGATTAATACACTTAAGTAAGTACAGATCTCTATAAATATCAAACAATCATAGAAGAAAACCTGTAAGTTCTTCTGTGGGAAACTCAAGAGTACAGTATAGATGTTAGCTAATACATATGCACATATATATATGTATATATGAATATGTTCATATATACGTGATTATAAAGATGAACTGCATTTTACCAATACGAATGATAACTACTGTAGAAATACAGAAAATACTGTGGAAGTAAAGGTACATGTGTGTTCCTGGGATTTGAGCCCAAGTCTGAGTAACAGCTCTGCCACTAAGCCTTCCCTTAAATTTTTCAAAGGTTGTTTGCTTCTTGGGAGGATGAAGTCTCCTTATGGAGAGTCTCTGTCACTCCAGATTCCTTTCATGGGGCTCCACAAAGTGAGGAGAGAGTTGAGAATCTTTAGATATTTGAACACTTTTTGGCCTCATAGTACAGAACTCCACATTGTGTTTAAAAGTTCTCTTCTTGTGATGCAAAAGTTAAAGGCTAAGGGGTAAGCCATGAGGAATGTTTGCAGTGAATGCACTGTGTCGTTTGCACTGCTCCTTCTGGTTATTAAATGCAATGAAAATTCTTACTACTAATCCAGGAAGCACACATGAAGACATTAACCAGCTTGTGCTCCAAGCTAGAGGAAGAACACAGAACACAGTTTATAAGTACAGCGTGTGCATCTTCTGTTATGCCATCTCAACTTTGAGTTGCTGTACAAACAAGTCTATCTGGAGGAAACAGACTGAGTAATTTTCCATTTAGGCAGTTTGGGATTTCACCAAGTGCTTCAAACTTGCAGAAGTCTGTGTTGTTAGACATTTTCCTCCAATTCATTATTCACAGTTCTCTCCATTAAGCTGTTCATTGAACAAAAATGCTTTACGTAAAGGTTTGGCTTTTAAGTGAAAGTTTTTCTTCTACAGAGTCTGAGATAAAATTAAAAAGAAAAATTCAAGATGTACTGGCCTCATTTGGGAGCACTGGTTATTATTCTCTTCTCCATACCTGGAGACAGCACAAAAATCAAGTTTTCAAAAAGACTTCAGTCTTCTCAAAGATTAAGGGAACATTCAAAAGGTGAGAAAGAAAGGTAAAATGATAATCAGTAAAACAATCAAAATGTTAACTTGCTGGTGGGACATGACTTGAGGAATCTTTATGGGCCTTTAGCCTCTTGAGCCAAGCGTGGGAGTGTGCCAGAGCAGGGAAACCTCAGCCCTCACCATGAGGCCAAAGAGGACCATCTCTCTCTTCAGCTTCTACAAAGTGACCGCCCCTCATGAGCAAGCACCAGCTGTGCCAGGCGTGCTGCTGTCCCCCTGTCACTTCAGAGATGCATGGAAGTCGGTCCACTAGCTTCTGGTCTCCAGAATTTCAAAACCCCTGTTCTAGTTAGGGTGATTTTATCGGAAAGGAAATAAACAGCATCTTATTTTCAAATTAATGCAAACACTTTGAACAGAGAGTTCACTCAGTGGGTTAAAAGTTACTATGAACTCATATAAAATAGAATTTACTTCAGATGGCAATGAGGCAGCAATGTTCCCATGGCTGTTTCCATTTCTCTGAGCACTAGCTATATGCTGGCAATTTGCTAATACCTCTTCCTAATTATCTCATCCAAAGTTCGTGACAGTCATGAGGTAGGCACTGTTTTTGCCTACAATTCACAGAAGAGAAAGAAAGTAGCAGTTGCAGACCCCGTGTCACAGCTGGCTCATGGTAGAGCTTGCCTGAAAGCCAGTTTTACAGTTCCTGACTCAATGTCTTTGCTGCAGACCCGACTGGCTGGGACTAGGACCGAGCAGAAGACAGCCAGTCCATGGATATGTGTGAACTGGAAGTCTGGGGGTGCTGCAGGTAAAATCTAAGACAAAAGACTAAAGCATGAATGCCACAACTGTAGATGCTCTACCTACCCAGCACTGATCAGACCATACCACTTGGAAATTTCCTTTCTTTTTTTTTTTTTTTTGTTAATTTTGTTTATTTTTATTTATTTGACAGCAACAGACAGAGAAAGAGACAGATAGAAAGAGAGAGAGAGAAAGAGAGAGAGAGAAAGAATGGGCATGCCAGGGCCTCTAGCCACTGCAAATGAACTCCAGATGCATGCACCCTTTGTGCATCTGGCTTATGTGGGTACTGGGGAATCAAGCCTTAGGCTTCACAGGCAAGCGCTTAACCATTAAGCCATCTCTCTAGCCTCTACCTGGCTATTTTCAAAGATTACTATATACTTTCAGACCACACGTCCTCTGGTAGTACTTGCTTTTATTGGTTGAAAACATGCTTCTCTCTCACTACTCCACCACCTCCTTCTTGCTAGTTGAAATCTCTGTTCCAGATGTCTATATGAAACAATCTCCTCCTCTCCATTGTCAGTGTACCTGTCTGTCTCACTGTTGGAAGATTTAGCATATTTACCCAGAATGATTCATTAGGCACAACACTGTCTGTTGCCTGCAAAAAATAAGTATGGCTCATAAAGGCTATCCAAAATATCTTTGTAACATCCATGGTTGTGTCTTTAATAAATGTTTGCTGCAGACTTAAAAGAGGAAACTCAGTTACTACGACTGCAATATTTATATCAAAGAAAGGGTCATTCCCAAAGGAACTAGTGAGTATTTTTTGCTCACTCATCTTTTTGAAAGGGTTTTGAGATGGCATATCATTGTTCCCAGGAAGGTAATGGGGCTATTTTTCTGCTTGGGAACCAGTGGTTTAAGTAATGTAAGCTATGGACCAGTGGTTTGCAACGGTGGAGCTGATCGAAAGACAATCACACTGAGGTTAATGGCATCGCCTCTTATAGAGGAAATATAAAAGTGGAAGACAGGGCAGAAACCAATAAAAACATTTACACACACCTTTAATGGTATGCAGAGTAGAACCCACTTAAATGAATACCAACTAATGAAAACATCTTGAAAAGAGGGCATTTTGAGAGAAACCTTTTATCTACAGGCTCTATATTTATAGGGCAAACCTTTCTAATGAATATGGGATAAAAAGTATTAAACATAATTGTTGTGGTTCATAAAGCTTTGGTCAGGCCAGTGAAATAAATGACCCATTTAACCAATGTGGGGGGAGTGGCTCTTACACCAATGCATATGATACATGTAAGATGATCAGTCAGTGTCTTCAGAAAATACCACAGAGCAGGAGCACTGCCTTGGGAATGGCTTGGTGTACCAACCTGATATGCCTCTATGTGGGCCACATCTGAAGCCTTTTTTGTTTGTTTGTTTGTTTGGTTTTAGTTTTTTTTTTTTTTTTTTTTTTTTGAGACAGGGTCTTGTTCCTGCTCAGGCTGACCTGGAATTCACTATGTAGTCTCAGGCTGGCCTTGAACTCATGGCAATCCTCCTACCTCTGCCTCCTAAGTGCTAGGATTAGAGAAGTGCGCTACCATGCCTGGCCACACTTGAAGACTTTTGAAAAAGGGAGGTAAAAGGATGCATTCAGATGGACACTGCATGCAAAGGCAAACATGCCATAGTTCTCCCCAAATACTTTAGATATTTCCTTCCTATGAAATTTATTATTAATAATTATTAGCATTTTTTAAACAGGGTCTCATATAGTCCAGGCCTGTGTAGAACTCACTAGGTAGCCCAGGCTGCACTCATACTTGCAAGAATCCTCCTGCTTCAGCCTTTAGGTGCTATGCTGGGATTACAGTTTTGCTTACCACAGCTGCTTTTTCTTTTTAAATAAGCACTGATGTCTTGAAAGCACAGGTATTTGGTGACTGGGCATGGTGATGAGTAGAAATGGAGATTCAAAAGCAGAGATAAGAACTGGTACTAAAACATACATTCTAAAATCTTAGAAGTCAGGTATTTCAATTTATTTCAATTCTGTACTTGGTAGACCTTTCATACCAGGTTATCAAGAAAGTAGACACTGACATGTTCATTTAAAGTCAGTCACCAAGTGCACACCAGAGTAGCCAGAGACAACTGTATGCTAGGACCCTCAGCATCTAATGAAATGTGTCTCTTTTTCAAAGTAAAAATCATAAGTGATTCAAGATTATTTTCTCTCTGAGATGATTATCTCCCCTCCCCCTCAAAAGAAAATCCAAGTAAACTCCAATTAAAATTGGATCAAATACCTATGGGGTGAATGTATTCACTCATATAAGAAAAAAACATTTGAGACTTCTAGGGAGTTTGAGAAGAAATAAATTTGAGTCAATTAAAGTTAAACATTGATATACTAACATGATCTGTGGATCAACTAGAACATCACTGTAACAAGTTACAGGTTTTATATATGCATTTGTTTTGGTCATTTGAGATAATTTTGGATGCTTGAATTTTCAAAAAATTAACTTTGAAAAATTTAGGATATCAGATTAATTCAGAATAGAGGGTGAGAGGGGTCCTAGATATAGACACAGAAGGCACAGGGCTCTGTAAGAATGGAGGTGAAGTTGTGTGCCACATGCTAAAATATACTTTCCATGAGTGAGGGACATTTCTTTGTAGCTGCATTTAAACTAAAAATTAGAATTGCTGGGTTGAAAAATGTGGAATATATTCTAGTATTTTTTCAGGATATGGACAGAAAAGGAAGAATTCCTGATGACTAGGAATTGTTTCAGTAGCTCATTGTGTATGTGGCTTGATTATGCATAAAGAACTATCCAATACTTATATAACCTATCCTTACTAAGTACTGAAGAACAAAGCAGATAAAAAAACTGTTATTAAATATTTTTTAGCTTGCAAAGCTGAGGCATGGGAAGGTCTAGTACCTTTTATCCAAGGTCAGGTACACTGACTAAGGACAAAATCAGGTTGTGAACATGTGAAAGGCATTTCATAACCATTTTGTTTCCTTTCCTTTTCCTTCCCCTTTTTTTAAATTCCTGTTCATTTTTTCTTTCTTTCCTTCTTAAGGGAGGGTCTTAGTATCTACTCCAGGATGGCCATAAACTTGTGGATTCTCCTGCTCTGCCTTAAGGACCTAGGATCACAGGTAGACACCACCTTGTCTGACCATCCTCTACGATCTTCCCACTAGTAGGCTTTTATGAACTCTTACTGTACAAACCCTGTTCCAGGCAATGAGAGCATAACAGATTTGTTTAGTTCTGTTTATAGCAGACAGTTATTGAACCTGCTTACTGTAGTAGATAGGCACAGTGCTAAAAAGAAAATGCAAAGTAAAAAAGAAGTCTCGGCCTCTCTGAAGTTCATAAATTAACGTCTAACTCTGTAGGATAGTCTAAGAATCATAGAACAAATGCAGTGATACCACTACAAATGTGATTTGAAATTCTAAACAAATGATTTTTTTGAAATTATTTGTTTATTTATTTTGAGAGTGACAGACAGAGAGAGAAAGAGGCAGATAGAGATAGATAAAGAATGGGCACGCCAGGGCCTCCAGCCACTGCAAACGAACTCCAGATACGTGTGCCCCCTTGTGCATCTGGCTAACGTGGGTCCCGGGGAGTCGAGCCTCACACGAGGGTCCTTAGGCTTCATAGGCAAGTGCTTAACCGCTAAGCTATCTCTCCAGCCCAACAAATGATTTTTAAGAAAACTTTACAACGTGTTGGCCAATGAAAACAATTTGAATAATTTTTAACAACTTCTTTTTGGAGAAGCAGTAAGTCTAATAAAAGCAGAGTCATCATGCAGCAAGAAGAAGGCTGGTGGCAGGGTTGAACTGGAAGGCTTTCAGTTCTACTATTCTGTGTCCTTTGAGGTGCCTCACCTCTCCTCAGAACCTCCTCTGACCTGTGGCTAACCAAGGCCTGAAACAATATCTGTCTCACAGTAGATGTTTAATAAATAAATATGGGCTATATGAGTGAGTGTGATACATGAAGATTTTTATAGTTCCCTGTAAACAGCTAGCAACTAGAGCCCGAGAGGAAAGCTCACTAGGAAGTGACGTCAATGTGGCTAGATGGCTGGCCGGAACAGTGGGCCTTGACCACTTCTAACACCTTCCCATTACATTTCCCAAGCTTCAATTTCATGACAACTTAAACTTAACAAACGGCCCTTTTCAGAGTTCAATTTAGTAGGCTAGTTCACTGGTTCCATTCAAAGCCTTCTCTTCAATATTCACAGAAAAAAAATGGTCGCTTTGGTTTGAATTGTCAGCGCGTTTGATTTTGCCAGCCTGGAAATGTCATTCTCACAGCAAGGACTTTTCACACACTTAGAGTCACCCTGGTTCTAAGTGTTCCATAAATGCAAATATCTTTGACCAGAAACCCTTGAGCGTCATGTTCTAAGAATGTTAGTGAGATCACATGAAGTTCTTCTTAACTGTATTAGTTTCCATCCAACACCCACTAAATTGAATTGAGTAAAGTGGGGAAGGTCTAGGTTCGAAAGGTGGATGCCAAAGAAGTCACATTTTAATTTCATCTCTGTCTCTCATCTGTGGATGCTTTCCAGCTGTTAGCCAGGCAGTTAGCACGCCTCATTCCAGGGAAACATGCTGGGTGACTGGCCACCCAGGAATTAAACATGATATGACTGGTGTATTCAGAACTTCCGTAGCTAAACACACCCGTGTGTGCTGGGCCCTTTCTACCCTAGGCCTTTCCTGATTTTTTGTTTTTTTTTTTTTCTTCCTGCTTAACAAGGACCTTGAATCTTTTCTTTCACACATACAGAAGATACCAATCTTGCTTATTATTTTGTGAAGTGTGCCAGAATCCATGAATTAGGAAAAAATAGCTTGATGGTGCATCTTATTAAAAAGGGAAATGGCCAAGAATATTAACTTGCAAAATTCAAGAAAACATGGAGAGTGACTCTTAAATTTGGAGCTGAACAGGAATCAAGAGAGGATTAGAGAAGACAATGGCAACACATGCACAGTGTCCTAAGTGCTTTTATGAACCAGGTTGCCTGAAATCAATATAAAGTTGCTCATGTGTTCTGAGGTATTACCTAAGTGACCCCTCAACAACCTTGTTCTCTCTACTTTCACTAAAGTGGGCTGCACATATAGCTTCAATATATACATAGTACAGAAACACAGAGAAAGGGCTCAGCCCAACCTCTGGAGCAAAGGACATTGAAGAGAGTATTGCATGGTATGGGAGAAGATGCTTAAAGAGAACTTTAGCCAAAATGACTCCCAGCAAGATGCAGAAGTCTAGGGTAGATGTTAGATTTCCTTGGGGACAGGACTCCTTTCCTTCACTCATATACCTATCTATTGACTGCAACAATATTTATTGAGTTCCAGATACTTTTGGGGGTACAACAAAAGCACTAGTTTACATCCTCCAGGTGCATATTATCTAGAACAGCCATTTACTGAAAATCTTCATCAGGGGCAGCCGAAGAAAACACTGGAACTTCATTTCATAATCATTTTCACCTTCAAAATATAAGAATTCTGGACTAGGGTTGTGCTCAATGGTAGAGGACTCTCTTAGTTTGCACAAACGGGTAGATTCCCAGCACTAGACATAAATTAAATTCTTCATATTGGCATCTTTTTTGTCAGGTACCTATGTCAGAGATCACATGTCACCCACAATATGAGGTATCCCAGGAGAATGTGAATTCTGTAGGCTGTCTTTTACTGATTTCACTTTTAGCATACTGTTCCCATTTGCTGGTGTTCAATTAGAAGGGCTGACAGGTTACTACCACTACCACATGCATAATTAAATGCCATGATTCTATATTACTATGCATTTTAATATGATACATACTTTATGATCATAATTATAAGTCATCATATGCCATTGTTGGTGCCTGACTAAGCTGTCAACTTCCCTTGGTTGAAGGGAAAGGGCATACAAAAAATAAACTTAACAACTAACAATACAAATTAATTGAGACATGACTTTTGCTAGGCATCAACCTTTCAAAGCTTCCAAAGTACTTCTTCCATTATCTGTGAGTCTCAGTGCTTTCCCAAAGAAGATGGAGCAACTATACCTGGCCACTCACTAGCTGATGGCCATGGGCGTGTTCCTCAGACCCCAAGCTTGACTCTCTCACTGTCTGTCTCTTAGAATTAGAATGGCAAAGTAAGATAATAGACTCAAAACAATTCAAATGTGTTTACTGTATAGCTTTATTTGAACTGGTCCATTTTCTTGCCTGTTCTGATGATGCACAGGTAGAATCCACACAGAAGGAGGGCTGAGCCCCTCAAAGACCATGTACAGTTTCATGTGATTCGGCTACCAAACTTTGTTAATTATCTAAATTCATGTTTTTTTTAGTTAATAATTGGGGAAGTGTTTACTGTCTTTCACACTGACCTCACTATCTGCATTGACCTCACTACCAAGCCTGCTCAGATAGAACTGAATTTAACCTTATATGTGGATAGAATAATGGGGATACAGCAGAAGATGGATGGGCAGCCTCTGTACCCCATCTTCCCTGGCTCTTCCTGACACCTGTTTTTCTCTTTCCTCTTCTCTAAGGCTAATGATTAAATCTATTATTCATCACCAGTCTATAGCAAAGGTTTCTCTATCTCTTACCACTGAGGACATCTTATAACAACTTCCTCTCATGGTCTTTATTTCTGAAAGCATCTCATTTACCACCTTTATTCAACAAATGATGAGCCATCTCTCCTCTATCTTTTACTGGATGAACCAAAGTAACATCTCTAAATAGAGAGCCAGTGAATTCACAAACATAGAATCAGAAACAAAAAGCTATAGCCTTTGTAGCTCTGGCTGATATAGGGTTACATCATTTCTCTTAATATTGGCCTACTTCAAAGATCACTAGTTGATAACTACTGGTTGACCCTCATCTAAGGTTCACTTTATGCATCTAATTATAACATCTTTACGTCCACTACAATTGAAAGGACACCTATGTCAACTGGTATTGTTACTTTTAGAAATGGCAACGCTGGGCCAAAAAGGTGTCTCATTTCCCACTTTCTTTTTTTAAAAATATTTTTATTTTATTTTATTTATTTGAGAGAGAGACAGACAGAAAGAAAGAAGGAGAGAGAGAGAGAGAGAGAGAGAGAGAGTATGTGTGAACAGGTGAGCCAAGGCCTTCAACCATTGCAAACAAACTTCAGATGCATGTACCACCTTGCACATTTGGCTTATGTGGGTCCTGGGGAATCAAACCTGGGTCCTTTTGTTTTACAGGCAAGCACCTTAACTGCTAAGCCATCTCTCCAGCTCTCATTTTTCCTTTTCTATCATTAAAGATCTTACTTACAATTTAAAGCTGCAAAGAGGTATTCAATTGAAAAGCTTTCAGTTTCAATTGCATTTGCAATTTTAAAAGAAGATAAACCTCTCTATGGAGTTAACATGATCTGTGACTGTGGGGTATGCAGGAATCAGATATCCTAACCAACTTTGTCTCGCCCACTTGAAATGGAGATTTAACCAATTCTTTTAAATAATTCAGAAATCTGAAATGAAAGGAATGATGTGAAAATTTCTATTGTACTGCTAAAAATGGGGAATGGAAATAAACATTTTATGTTTTCAATTAATCTACCACATTCTTACTTCTTTTGCAATTGAAACACTTTCAAATTTATTGGCAACTATAATTGTTTTATGTCATCCAACAAACATTATAGCATTTGTTCCATAACAAATCACAAGTACATACATCACAAGTAATCTCTACCTCTAGCACTGCTTAAAAATATCCACTAATGAACCATTTGACTGTCCAAAACAGAGTGTAAAATGTTTATAGAAGTAAGAATGTAATTTCTCTATAGAAATTTTTAATTAAAAAATTGAAGCAAAAAAAAAAAAAAAGTCTTCTAAGAGATGGTTCATGTCCTCATGGCAATAAGGTGACCACAGAGAAGAAGTTAGGCTCCACTCCACTGAGTACCTATGATAGCTGCAAGTGCTGGCAATTTATATACATACATACATATGTGTGTGTGTGTGTGTGTGTGTGTGTGTGTGTGTGTGTGTGTATATATTTTTTTTTTCACATAGATCTTCACAGAAACTGACCTGTTAGTTTAAAAATATATTGAAGCTTTTAGGTGCCTGAATAAAACTGAGACAGATCTGGGAAGATGAAATTAGGTGAGATATGATTGACCAGCTTATATTAGAAACAAATAAAACAAAAACTAGAACTGTTAGAAAAACAGCAACAAGATACATATCATATAGAGAACAAAGGTCCAACAGTTTAAACTACTTACCCTAAATTATAATATTAACAGATTATAAAATTGGAATGTGAAATCCATTCTTTCTATAACAGCACAATGTAATGCCAATGGAATCTGATTGCAGTGGGATTAAGTTGAATACTCTTTCTGCCTTCTTGAATGTGGACAAACAATTTAGATTCTTTGTGCCTCAATGTCTTCATCTATAAAGTGGGCACACTAGCAACACCTATCTTTAGGAGACTATATTGAGCCTATGAATATAGAACTTTCTCTAAAAGGAGCCATCACTGCCTATAGCCCCAACTGTCACCTGTCTGGATGTCTCCTACATTTGAAAGCAAGCTTCCTCCAGCCTGTTCCTAGCCAGTGACTGAGGGAGGAAGACACTGATGTGGGCCCATTCCTACAAAACACAGAAATCCCATTAGCACCCATTATTCTCAAAACCTGGTACATGGGAAATCTATACCAAATGTGAGCTATGATCATGAAAAATCATAAAAATTATTATTTCTGCATTATCTGTCTCTAAATCTCAACAGAGCTTAGTGCTATTTTCCAGCAATGCATTAAACCTGTGAACATTATCTGTCTTAATAGTAAAGAGTTACACAATGACACTATGTGTATCTATCGTCTTTAGAAAAGCTTTCTATTAAAGCAAAGTAGCCCCAACTATTAAAAACAAAAAAACAAACAAAAAAAAACCCATCTAGTTGATCTTTCCCTATACCACATGGCAAAGATGATATCTTTTATTTTCAAGTTCATTTGAAATGCCTTTTTCAACTTCACTCTGAAAGGGAAAATTTCCAGTACTTTATTATTGATGTTTTTCTATATTTACCAGCTTTCATGAGGTAAATAGTCTACCAATAATACAATGTTATGACAAAGCACCATTTTCTTGCCGTTGTTTTTAAAAAGTGACTCATATACTGTTCCATGGATTACACATCCTTACTTGCTTGCATAGGCTGAGAATTCTTGACTATTGGTCCTGCACCACTTGCTAGTGCCTGACATGGGCTTATTCCAGAACAACCACTGGGTGGGGGACCTAAACGTGCATGGGGGTGGGGATAGAATTTAAGCAGTCAAGCCATGAGAACATTGATTGCAGTACTTTTGTCAGGTTTCATTTTGAATGGGTTAAATTTCAGCGGTTTGACCCTTGTTGCTTGATCAGTAAAATCATCACAGACTAATCAAACCTTTCCATATACCACTGTAACTGCCTATGTAGCCTATGTGTGGAGAATGAGTACTGGCTGCCAGAGAAAACTATATCTATATCTATATCTATATCTATATCTATATCTATATCTATATCTATATCTATATCTATATCTATATCTATATCTATATCTATATCTATATCTATATCTATATCTATATCTATATCTATATCTATATCTATATCTATATCTATATCTATATCTATATCTATATCTATATCTATATCTATATCTATATCTATATCTATATCTATATCTATATCTATATCTATATCTATATCTATATCTATATCTATATCTATATCTATATCTATATCTATATCTATATCTATATCTATATCTATATCTATATCTATATCTATATCTATATCTATATCTATATCTATATCTATATCTATATCTATATCTATATCTATATCTATATCTATATCTATATCTATATCTATATCTATATCTATATCTATATCTATATCTATATCTATATCTATATCTATATCTATATCTATATCTATATCTATATCTATATCTATATCTATATCTATATCTACATCTATCCCATTAGCACCCATTATTCTCAAAACCTGGTACATGGGAAATCTATACCAAATGTGAGCTATGATCATGAAAAATCATAAAAATTATTATTTCTGCATTATCTGTCTCTAAATCTCAACAGAGCTTAGTGCTATTTTCCAGCAATGCATTAAACCTGTGAACATTATCTGTCTTAATAGTAAAGAGTTACACAATGACACTATGTGTATCTATCGTCTTTAGAAAAGCTTTCTATTAAAGCAAAGTAGCCCCAACTATTAAAAACAAAAAAACAAACAAAAAAAACCCATCTAGTTGATCTTTCCCTATACCACATGGCAAAGATGATATCTTTTATTTTCAAGTTCATTTGAAATGCCTTTTTCAACTTCACTCTGAAAGGGAAAATTTCCAGTACTTTATTATTTGACTGTTTTTCTATATTTACCAGCTTTCATGAGGTAAATAGTCTACCAATAATACAATGTTATGACAAAGCACCATTTTCTTGCCGTTGTTTTTAAAAAAGTGACTCATATACTGTTCCATGGATTACACATCCTTACTTGCTTGCATAGGCTGAGAATTCTTGACTATTGGTCCTGCACCACTTGCTAGTGCCTGACATGGGCTTATTCCAGAACAACCACTGGGTGGGGGACCTAAACGTGCATGGGGGTGGGGATAGAATTTAAGCAGTCAAGCCATGAGAACATTGATTGCAGTACTTTTGTCAGGTTTCATTTTTTTGAATGGGTTAAATTTCAGCGGTTTGACCCTTGTTGCTTGATCAGTAAAATCATCACAGACTAATCAAACCTTTCCATATACCACTGTAACTGCCTATGTAGCCTATGTGTGGAGAATGAGTACTGGCTGCCAGAGAAAACAAGACTCAGATGAAAAGGATGGATGCTTTTTACGTAGCTCTATCCCATTCTTTGCTTAAAAATTCTTCATTATTTTTTACCTGAAATCTGATTTAACATGGTGTCTCATATTTTTATTTGCTAAATCTAACAACTATTATGAAGTAAAATCAACCTTCCTTGGTAAATGTGCCAAAGACCCAGGTGTTGTCTATCTAATGGTGTTGTGAGATAACAATGGAGTTGAAACCCCACTGACTTCCATCTTCACTATGAAAAAGGGATTATTTTAAAGGGTAGGTTTGTGAAATCAACTACTTCATGCAAACAATTCAACTTTTAGTATTACATTGGGAGGAACTTTGGCAGAGACCAAAAGATTTTGCCATGGCAGCTGAAAGACTGTTACTCCTTGAATGATACGTGTGTGTGTCTGTGTGTAAGACAGTATGCGTGTGTCAGGGCCTCTTTCCACTGCATATGAACTTCAGATGCATGTGCCATTTTGTGATCTGGCTTTATGTGGGTACTAGGGGATTGAGCCCAGGCCATCAGGTTTTGCAAGCAAGTGCCTTTAGCTACTGAGCCATCTCTCCAGTCCTTAGTCATGTCTTTTCTATAATGCTACACTAACTTTGAGGTTTCTGTTGCTTACCACTGTGACTCTCATGTCATACGGGCTCAGGACATATTAACCATATCAAGGAATGAAGGGATTTGCTGTGAGCATTCTTCTGCAAAGAAAAATCATGGCTTATCAAGGATAAGACCTTTCCTTGGTCTTCAATGTGCAGCATGATAGGACTTCATGCTTCCCTCACCTCCAGCTTCTCTCTTCTTTGTTTGCTGGGTCATACAAATCTTAACCATTCTTTCAACATGCCTTAGGGTCTTCATCTTAACTGCTCCCTTCTGCCTATATCTATATCTATATATATAAGTTTACAGTCTTCTTCACTGAAGAGATAGTTTTGAAAAGAGCAGGATTTTGTCAGTTTTGCTTTATTCAGTCCCTAAAACAAAGCCTGGTTTCTTAAGAATGCACACTATAATTATATGTTGCAAGAATGAAAGAATTTTATCCTCTCATTCCTAGATAGTCAAATCCTCAGAAGCAGGCATTTTGTCCTTCCTAGATGGTCAGCTCCTTAGAAGCAGGATGTGTCCTCCTTCCTAAGTGGTCAGCTCCTTAGAAGCAGGATGTATCCTCCTCCCTAAGTGGTCAGATCCTTAGAAGCAGGTTGTATCTTCCTTCCTAAGTGGTCAGGTCCTCAGAACCAGGATGTGTCCTCCTTCCTAAGTGGTCAGGTCCTCAGAACCAGGATGCATCCTCCTTCCTAGGTGGTCAGGTCCTCAGAATGAGGATGTGTCCTTCCTAAGTAGTCAGGTCCTCAGAATGAGGATGTGTCCTTCCTAGGTGGTCAGGTCCTCAAAATGAGGATGCGTCCTTCCTAAGTGGTCAGGTCCTCAGAACCAGGATGTTTCTTCCTTCCTAAGTGGTCAGGTCCTCAGAACCAGGATGTGTCCTCCTTCCTAAGTGGTCAGGTCCTCAGAACCAGGATGCATCCTCCTTCCTAAGTGGTCAGGTCCTCAGAACCAGGATGCATCCTCCTTCCTAGGTGGTCAGGTCCTCAGAATGAGGATGTGTCCTTCCTAAGTGGTCAGGTCCTCAGAACCAGGATGCGTCCTTCCTAAGTGGTCAGGTCCTCAGAACGAGGATGTTTCTTCCTTCCTAAGTGGTCAGGTCCTCAGAACCAGGATGCGTCCTCCTTCCTAAGTGGTCAGGTCCTCAGAACCAGGATGCATCCTCCTTCCTAGGTGGTCAGGTCCTCAGAACGAGGATGTTTCTTCCTTCCTAAGTGGTCAGGTCCTCAGAACCAGGATGCGTCCTCCTTCCTAAGTGGTCAGGTCCTCAGAACCAGGATGCATCCTTCTTCCTAGGTGGTCAGGTACTCAGAACCAGGATGCATCCTCCTTCCTAGGCAGTCAGGTCCTCAGAATGAGGATGTGTCCTTCCTAAGTGGTCAGGTCCTCAGAACCAGGATGCGTCCTTCCTAAGTGGTCAGGTCCTCAGAACCAGGATGTTTCTTCCTTCCTAAGTGGTCAGGTCCTCAGAACCAGGATGCGTCCTCCTTCCTAAGTGGTCAGGTCCTCAGAACCAGGATGCATCCTCCTTCCTAGGTGGTCAGGTACTCAGAACCAGGATGCATCCTCCTTCCTAGGCGGTCAGGTCCTCAGAATGAGGATGTGTCCTTCCTAAGTGGTCAGGTCCTCAGAACCAGGATGCGTCCTTCCTAGGTGGTCAGGTCCTCAGAACCAGGATGCATCCTCCTTCCTAGGTGGTCAGGTCCTCAGAATGAGGATGTGTCCTTCCTAAGTGGTCAGGTCCTCAGAACCAGGATGCGTCCTTCCTAAGTGGTCAGGTCCTCAGAACCAGGATGTTTCTTCCTTCCTAAGTGGTCAGGTCCTCAGAACCAGGATGCGTCCTCCTTCCTAAGTGGTCAGGTCCTCAGAACCAGGATGCATCCTCCTTCCTAGGTGGTCAGGTACTCAGAACCAGGATGCATCCTCCTTCCTAGGCAGTCAGGTCCTCAGAATGAGGATGTGTCCTTCCTAAGTGGTCAGGTCCTCAGAATGAGGATGTGTCCTTCCTAGGTGGTCAGGTCCTCAGAATGAGGATGCATCCTTCCTAAGTGGTCAGGTCCTCCGAATGAGGATGTGTCCTTCCTAGGTGGTCAGGTCCTCAGAATGAGGATGCGTCCTTCCTAAGTGGTCAGGTCCTCAGAACGAGGATGTTTCTTCCTTCCTAAGTGGTCAGGTCCTCAGAACCAGGATGCGTCCTTCCTAAGTGGTCAGGTCCTCAGAACCAGGATGCATCCTCCTTCCTAAGTGGTCAGGTCCTCAGAACCAGGATGTGTCCTCCTTCCTAAGTGGTCAGGTCCTCAGAACCAGGATGTGTCCTCCTTTCTAAGTGGTCAGGTCTCCAGAACCAGGATGTCTGATCCATCTCTGTAGCCTTCAACACTTACAATAATATTATGAATGCACCCACAGATTCCTTTTCTTCTTTTCCTTTGTAGCACACACATGTATAATAGTGCTTCCAGGGAAGAGACTGCTCAGTGGTTAAGATACTTGCCTGCAAAGCTAACAACCCAGGTTCCATTCCCTACTATCCATGTAAAGCCAGATGTACAAAGTGGCATATACATCTGGAGGTCGTTTGCTGGAGGACCTGGCTCACCCTTTCACTCTGTCTCTCTTTTCTACATCTCCCTCTCTGCTTGCAAATAAATTAAAAATATTTAAAAAATGAAAGTATGGAATTCACAGAAAAGTAGATGGCGCTGGAAAAGAAAAAATATGATACAACGTGAGGTGCCCCAGGTCCAGAAAGAGTCTTAGTAACTGCTTATGAGAAAACTGAGGTACTAGCCTGTACCTGGCCACCTGACCTTTCCTTCACAGATGCTCAACATCAGATTTCTTTCAGTTGCTAGTCTCTGAGCCATTACTTAGAAGCTATGATGTGGTCTCCCTGCTCATCCTGAATTTACCAGTACTGCTGACATGGAATCCCTTGCTGTAAAATACCACAGAGATATGAGAAAACACTGCCTCCACTTCATGGTGGTTGTTGCAGGGCTGCTACGTGCTTGGCCTGACCACTGCGCCCTTTACTCCTTTACTTTGGATATGTGCCTAACGATGCCTGTGGATAAGGATATGAGTATCCTTGGTTCCTTCTGCGTTAAGGTCAACCAAGGGTAGAAATTAACAACAGAGCAGAGCAGAGCAGAGCAGAGCAGCCTGCAGTAAATCCTGCCCCTCCCCCACCTGTTTGAACCATTCCAGTGGATTTCCTTAATGACAAGCTCGTGCTAGGGGAACAGAGCTGCCAGGAGCTGAGTAAGACCTGAAGAAGAAAAAGAGAATGAGGAAGCTGGAGTGAGAAAAAAATGCCCCCAAATCCTTGTGGCCACATGAAGTTTTTAGCAGACAACCAATCTGGATCAGTAACTCCAAATCCCTGTTTGCTAGTATTATCTACACATGGACAGTTTCTTCCAAAAAATAATCATGCCTACAAACAAGTTCCCATTTCTAAATGACAAATCAGAAATTATCTGTTTGTGGGAAGAAAGGTTTATATACTATTCTCTACTCCAACTAGGACCCGCGGTAGTTCACCACACTAATACATGATTGGTGGGGAAGAATGGGAGAGTGGCCATGAGAAGTGTTTCTTCTAAGGTATCTCCATCAAAGCGTCCCATGGAGCAGCTCCAGGCTCAGATCACAGGGAAAGTGGAGGAGCAGCAGGCAGAGCTGCAGCCAGGCAGCAGGAGTAACTTCTGGCCTGCGGATTTGGTGAGGACTTTTTATTTGGCTCTGTCAAGAGCCCAATTCAAATACTGCTTTCTAGTTTCATAGTTTTAGAATCCAGATCTGTGAGTAAATTTGCACAATCACATCTAAACTGTAGATCAACATTTTTCTATCTTTAATGTTACCGTCCAAGGTCACTCCTGAAATTGGAAGACCAGAAAGAAATTCCCCTTTCTCTTCTTCCCTCTGTAATTACATGTATGTAAGGGATGGAGATTGGGGAAGGAAAGATATCTAAAACACGTCACCAACCAGTCCATTCCAGAATTTGAAAATCAGGAAATGCAGTCTAAAATGCTCCTTAATTTGACTACTAGCCAACTGAATTGAAACCTGAGCAGCCAGTTATCCTGTGCTCAATGAGCTGCTGATAATGTGCGAGGACATCATGACTTTTGTAGCATTACATAGACTCTCCTCTTTCCACATCCTACACTGGATCCTATGTGAGGCAGCACATCCTACTGTACGATGCATGGGAGCAAGGGTGTCTCACCCGCTCATCTTTCACAAGGCCAGACCGAGAAGATGATGGGTCACACCTACTAACAGTACATGAGAACACAGAATTCATCTAGTATCAAACTGGAATTGCAGACCTAGCCACATTCTAGCTCCCTAATCTTCCAAAGAAGGAGACTGGCTCCCTCACATTGCTGAAAACTCATCAGTCAGGATTTAATTATATAGAGCTGGAGACCAGAAGGCATTTAGGTTTTAATGTCTCCCTAAGTTGGGACCTTTACATATTTTAGAATATTGATCATTACTGTTATTGCTGCTATTTTGGTGGTCACGCTACTGTGTCTGCCCCTGCAGGGTTTTCTCAAAGAATCCTGCAGAGAATGACTGTTGCTAGGTAATTCTAAAAGAAAGTCATGTTAATTATGAATATTTCATAATTATATTTACAAGTCAATGGGGCTAACAATACTCCTGCCTTCCCAGTACAATGAAAGCTGTAAGGCTGCACTGTCTTCAAAATTCTTGAAATGACCCAACAAAACCACATATTCATCCAAAAAGCCCCTAAAATAAGAAGTCAGTCCAGCAATGACAACTCAGTTGATTGGAAACTCACGATCATTTGCCTTCCCATTATTGGTAACATTGCAATTTAAATATTGTATTTATTTGGGAAAGCAGTGAGAAAAAATAAAACATTTAGCAGAGGACATATGATGCTTTTAAAGAACAGATTATCAGATAAAAGAATATTCATTCAAAAGAGAAAGAAGAATATTTCATTTTCTTATCTCCAAATTACAGAGTCCTACATATAAATCTTCTAAAATATTTTATTTATTTAAATTAGCATTCAAAGTATGTGGTTTCATCATGACACTTTCAAGCAAAGCTTGTCTTCTGTGATTCTCCATTCACCTGCCCTCCATGTACCTTCCCACCTCCAATAACACCCTACTGCTTTCACTGAGTTAAACTATTACGTTTGTCCCAAGTTGTTTGATAAACATTAAAATATTCAAAATATGCAAAGCTGACATGATAACTGATGAACTACCAAGAATTATGATGAAAAGCAGTGCTCATCTAGCAACATTTAATAATGATGTCTCATTGAACAAACTGAGATGAGAATGGAATAAAGAAAAACGGTGAACATAGAAGCTGGAGTCAACCAATACTCCAGAGTGATTTTCAAATTGGCAGAGGTGCATATCTTCAAAATCTGGAGAAGCTCCATGATTATGGCTTTTCTCTGACTTCACAGCCCCACCTGAGGCCTGATGCCACCAACAGATGTGAAACTACCAGACAAGAGAAGGAACAAACACAATCACTCCTAAAGACAGTGATCTCAATATCAACTTTGATTTCTTGCTACTGAATATCAAAATTTAAATATCACCAAGATGAGATTATTACTGGTTGGCTATGCAGATATGAGAAATAACAGATTTACAAAACCCATACAACTACAAGCTTTTCTTTATTTTTTGGCAAGGAGATCTTGGTCTCCCCTTTTGAGTAGTGTGCTCTCTGATGCCTTTGAGACTCACTGGGGAGTGTGCTTTAAGAGTGGCAGTGTTGGCCAGTGACTCCGCTCAGACACTGACTCACTGTGGCCCTTCTGATGTATGCTGAGCATTAAGCAGCGATGCTTTCCCTCCTCAGTGATGAACTGTAGAACACAAACTTTGAAGAACTGTTCACAGGCCCCACAAACCTTAAGTTGCAAATGTTCATCCCACAAATGCTTTTAACTGCCGCCAAAGGATTGAGTGGGAATTCTTACAGGTGCAATGATAGATGTTCTGCGCTGAAGTCCAACAAGCAAGGCTCTTGACAAGCTAGCCAATGTGTTTCAGCAACAGGCATAAGGATTACCTAAGTGGTTCCATCACAGCTGGCAACTTTACCTAAACTGCATCCCTAGAACAATCAAATCTAACTAAGCTAATGTGACTGTCCTCATACACCGACCACACCTGCCATGGGAAAACACTGATGTGTTTCACTCAGCTTTGGTTTCCAGACACCTCTAGGTCACATCTGTGTACTTTCCTCACACTTGGATGTTCAATTTAAGCAAAGGATTTCTTTCTCTTCCTTTTAAAAACTTTTTTGGTATCTCAACAGTGAGGAGGCACTCAAAACATGTTAATTCCAACACATTTATCACCTTACTAATTTCACTCATTAAGCAAGTAAGTGCCAGGTACCCTGTGTGCTCAATGCAAAACATTAGGTGCTGTGCAAAGTGTTAAGGAATTTTTCATGAATCCTACCCTTAATTAGTTTACAGGTTCGGATTCTTTTGTTGTTGGTGGTTGGTGTTTTTCTTTTCCTTCTCTCCCCCTCTTTCTTTGGAATTGGAATAGAACCTTTATTTCACCCTCTCAATGAATCCCTTCTTCCCAACAAGTTCCCCTTCTACATTCGTGTGTGTGTGTGTGTGTGTGAGAGAGAGAGAGAGAGAGAGAGAGAGAGACAGAGACAGAGAGAGAGACAGAGAGAGAGACTGAATAAGTTTGATTAGGGTTGCAAGCCTGCATGCTTGCCTGGATATGGGTGAGGAGTTATTTAGTGGACTATGGGCAACTTACCAGTGGGTACTCCACTGAAGAGCATTACTTCCCCTCTCCTGGTAGCCATTCAATACCAATGGCTCCTCTGGGAGAGGTAGAGTCTCCCAATCCTCATCCTTCCCTTTCCTTCCCTTCCCTTCTCTCCCCTCCCCTCCCCTGCCCTGCCCTGCCCTCCCCTCCCCTTCCCTTCCCTGTTCATTTGTTTCTTGCATTGTTGAGAATAAAACACAAGGCCCACACATGCTTAGCAAGTACTCTACACTAAGATATATCCCCAGTCAAGTTTAGTTTTACTAATTTAGATTCTACTTGGTTTATGCACTGGAAAAACTTAGGTGACATAGAAACTAGTCAGAGCCCCTTATCTCTATAGGACCTTTTTTTCCCTGCACATATCAGAATGTTCCTATGACTCCAAATAACTTCTGTGGTTCCCTGGCTGTTAAACTCACGGACGATGAATACAATGTGAGGACAGAATTAAACAGTGAAGTAAATGTCCTCTGTGGGAATTGTGGGGGTCTAACAGGGAACTTTGCCAGACTTCTCAGAGCAGAGAAGGTGTCTGTAGATGTTCCTAGAAGTCTTGGCTTACTTGTGACACCAACCCTTCTCTTCCAAGGGTCCAGTTTTGGACATCTTGACTATGTATGTCACCATGTTCACTACAAGCTTTACTGAAGAGCAGAGGAATACCTTTGGGATTTTACTACAAGCCAGGCATTATGCCATTCTTATATATATTCTTATTTCAATATTCACAAGGTAGGTTCTGTTAGTATTTCTATTTTAATTATGCAAAAATAAAGGTTAGGCTAAACACTTAATTACTCACACAGGTACTATTTTATTTGAACACAAGTTTATCTAACTCTAGAGGAAATTTTTAACCAATGTATTATACCAACTTTGAGACTTAGAAATTTTGGTATTTTATCTCTGGGCTTTAGATATTCCTTCAAATTCCCATCTAATACTGTAATTGGACAAAGATTTGTATTGTTTTACAGTTGACACTTAATGGAGTACAAGCAGAAAAAGCAAAAATTCCACAGAACAGATAAGTTGGATGGGGAAGGAACAGCTGTTTCGACTTTAATAAAGTTACATGGCCTAGTTTACGTTTTGGATGAAACAGCATGTTACCATTTGTCTATCCATTCTGCATGGTTTACTAGGGAAATACCATTCATTTCCCATTACCTTGCATATACAGGTTTATATAGAAGGAGCAAGCATTACTGTTTCATTTAAAGAACAGATTTTGTCATACC
Organism: Dipus sagitta; assembly: GCA_036346955.1. Classification (NCBI taxonomy): domain Eukaryota; kingdom Metazoa; phylum Chordata; class Mammalia; order Rodentia; family Dipodidae; genus Dipus; species Dipus sagitta. The sequence continues at coordinate 80,771,618 of CM070773.1, forward strand.
TTTACATAGCCAGATTCCAAACGTCACAGGGCTTTGTTGATACACCAATGAGCACTCCCTCATTCCAAACAACACCAGACACATACCTTTTAGAGACTTGTGCTCGTAATTCCAGGCAATGAAGAGGCAACATGTGTTTGATCAAAACAACACCAGAAAGCAGGAAGTAACCTAGCCCATGTAAATGCCTCGTCCTGAAATCTTCATCTATCCAGAGAGCAGAGAGTTACCTAGCACATGCAAACACTTTGTTCTAAAGTCTTCATTTGTCCAGACAGCAGAGAGTTACCTAGCCTACCTAGTCCTGAAATGGTCATTTATTCTCTTTAGGGTTTCTGTGTCTTTAAGAAAAAACAAAGAAACAAAATATTTTTTTCCTCCTATAACTTCATCTAATGGTGACAAAGGGCATATGGGGGAAACAGAATACACTGACATTGCTTCATGATGGGAGGGAGTTAGTAAAACAGCTTATACTTTTTTTATTTTGAAATAAATAGATGCTTGAAAGGTAGGCATTTGTTATGTTATGTTATGGTTATAAATATTTCTTCTTTGAATTGATACCATTTCCCCAAAACAGTAAGGTGAATCCCTGAGGTAGCACTTAATAATTGGGGATTAAAAGTGAACTTGGGTAATATCACCATGCCTTTGGCCAAAAAATTCAGGCTCAATCCTGGATGGTTTTTTTGGAATGGAAATGCACAATATCGGTGTTGAGGCAGCTTGAGAAAGGCATGCCAGGCCTCTCATGCTCTCAGTTTATATTTGCATGTGAACAGCTTGCCCGCCATTTTATGAAGACAGATGACTCTCAGGCCTGCTGGAGGGGCAGCCAGACCTAAATATGTGAATTACACACCCCTATAGTCTACACATTTTTTAGATGAAAAAGTGAGATGTCTGAAGAGATCTTCAGGGAGATTATGGGCTAATATAGTATATGGAAAAAGGGGGACATTTAAGGAGTTACCCAGAAGTCAAGAGGAAAAATAAAGAAACTAGTCAATAAATTTTGTTCTTTAAATGCTAAATAAATTGTACCTGTTTACAACACTAAATATAAATTTTGAAGGGTCTTTCCCCTTTTTCTTAACTGCATTCATAAAGACAATTTCACCAAAATACCAAGATGAGGAGAAAAATCATCAGTTCATATTTAATGACACAGATGAATAATGTAAAAAAAATTCACAGGTTAAAGAAATAAAAATGAATTCTGAAAAAATGAGTGACAAGATACCTAATGGGGTGAATCTTCTATCCTATATTACCAAAATAATTCAGCTTACTGATCTTTTCCAAAGGATAAGAGGAATATCAACATGGAGAAATGAAGAATAACAGCAAAGACACAGACCTAAGGGATTCTCATTCATATACCACAGATGGAAATAAAGTATTATAGGGTCATATATATATATATACATATACACACATATACATATATACATATATATAAATTGCTATCAGTGTTATTATATAGTGTAAAATCTATAAAAGATATAGGTATGCTAGGCTTATCACCTTATTTAAGTTTTCCACAGGGAAATACTACCCTCTTTGATAAACAAATACTCTGAGATGTTAAATAACCTAGTCAGTATTACAGAAGTTAGACACAGAGTTGGGGATTTTAAGAGGTATCTGTACAGTGTTAAGCATATAATAGGAACTGCCAGTTGATGTTTCTATTTTTATTAAACTTAATGGTTTGGGGCTTCTTCATACTTGGCATGCATAGCACAAATTTAATATTTCATAAGATATTATTATAGATAGTGTGCACTTTCCATCATAGAAAAATTCCTATAACATGTTTATACAGGAGTTGGTGATATAGCTCAGTAACAGAGCACCAGCCTGGCATCCAGAAGATCCTGGGATCAATCCTTAGTACTAGATAGATGCTGGATAGAGAGGGAGAAGGAGGAAAAGAGGGAAGGGGGGAAGGAATCTATTTATAAAACTAAGGGATTTAATGTTCTTTTATACCCACACTCATTTTAGATAAGGGTAAAAGAAAAATAATCCTACAAAAGTATCAATGTTTCCTTAAGGCAATTTGCAAAGGGTTATGCTCCTAGAAGTCCTCAAAAATACTTGTCCAAGAATGATCTAAGTCATAAGTGAATTTGTTGGGGTATTAGCTACTTTAGAGGAGACTGGGGGTGACATGGGAAGTACTATGTGGTCCAAAAATGTGACTTGCTTAAGCCTCACATCTCTTGTTTTCCAGGAAATTAATAATGTCCTCAGGAGGACTGGTGGAATGGGTTTGGGGTAGGCTTCAAGGGTGAATGAGAGAACAAAAATTTGCTAGTGTCCCCATGCATGGAATGTCCCTGAGCTTTCTTTTTGGAGCTTCAATTTCCCCTACTGTGGGTGTGCAGGGCACAGGCCTCTGGAGTCCTTCCACAGCTGTGGCTGGTCCCACAATGAACTTACCATTTTCTGGCTGGTCCTTAATGTCAGTATCACTTGGCTGGCTGGGACTTTCAGACTGACTGGAATCTGAAAAACATAAAAATACAGCCAAAATTACAGGGTCTGTGTGAGCAAGTGGGTTAGAGGAGCCAGACATTCTCAACAGGTACAGCACATCAACTAAGAATGAGAGAGCATCAGGGAGATGACATGATGAAAGAAAAAAACAAAAGACAGAGAGAAAGAAGAAAGAGGGAGGCAGGTATATGAGCCTTCGGCACAAATGCTCAGAAGTATTCACACGTCTAGTAGTGTGCTCTGAGCCAAGTGGAAGTGGACATTTCAGGCCATCCTCCTGCAGAGAGGCCATTCCTAAATGTTCTCCTCCATTCCTCATACACTGGAGTCTGATACAGGCTGTATCCTCCATTATACACATCTGAAGCTTGATTCTGAACATAATAAAGTGTCAAAACATATTTTGAAGCTTGTATAGAAAAGCAGTCCAAACAACAGCACCACGGTCTGTTGGTATTCAGCTGTGTACAGGCAGCAACAGACTGCATGTGGACTAACCCACTCGGTACCAAAGTTCTAATACTCTGGAACGTGTGGGGAAGCAAGCCCGTAGCTCTATGAAAGGATAAGTTTACTCTACCAGAAAAGTGTTGCTTTCCTGTCTCACTGAGGCATCTGGGAGATTCTAGAAGGGTTTGCTAGACAAAAACAGATTCTTGTAAACCTTTACAGAATTCAATTGATTTCTTCTTTTAAAACCATTATCAGATTTTTTAAACTAAAATTATGTTGTCATAATCCTAATTTCTTTTTTTTTTCTAAGTAAATAATTTAAAATAACATTTAAAAATAATATTTATTTTTAAAATGAAATAAAATTACTTTGATCAAAAGAATTTTACAGAATCAGAGGGAGGCATGTTTGTAATGTATTTTGGGAAATGATAGGAAAATCAGGCAAGATATCTCAAAGGGAATAAAGCATTTTCTGAGACTTCTACCAACACATGCAAATTCTTTAAAAATTAAAAAAAAAAAAAAACCTCTGTTTGCAGAAAGGGTAGAAGCTAACCTTACCTTGACTTCACAAGCTTAGAACTAGCTATCTCAAATGTGACTACATTTCTGCAGGAATTTTAGGACATGCTCAAAGCTCACGCCACAACTATGAGGAAACTGAAAGTGCTACTTGCATCGTGATGGAGCTGCAGATCCTGTCGTTCCTGGAGACACAGGACAGAGAAGTGCACTAAAGTGACTTTATGTACAGAGATATTCATGCATTGCTTTATGGGACTGCTTTCTGCCAGGCAAATGAATACTTCCTTCACCAAAGGAAGACTGGAAGGAATATGTCTATTCTGCTATTCTGAAATTTTTAGGTAATAGTCATCTGGTGACTTTAGCTAACAATTCTGTTAGCTCAAAAATTCAAATAACAAAAGGTATGAAATAAAACAATTGTCTTATGAAAATTGTAGTGAAGATGAAAATCATGATCTATCAAATTCTTTAGAAAAAAACCTACAAAATTAAGCACAAAACCTGCACTACATATTGGAAATGCAAATAAATTTATATTGGGATCATATTTAAAATTTTAATTACATAGATTAATATTATATTTAAATCGGCCAACTTACATTACATCATAATTACTTTTTCTAATGAAAGATCATATATTTTTATTACTAAATATTTTCAGAAATATTTAGATATGTTTTAGGAGAGATATACCCTCATCATTTTTGTTCCAGAAAATCTTAAACCATTTATAAGTTTTACACATGTGTAAAATGAAAGCAAAAGATCTAATTTTGTATTAGGAAAAGTCAAAATTCTTTTACATCAACCCCAAACACATAAAATTATGCTAAATATAACCTTTTCTTTGAAGCAAAACTAACAAATATAATTCACTTAATAGTTTAGTTAAATTCTACTTGTAGGTGGTATGTCTTTGTGATTTTTTTCTCCAAGGACAAATGTAAAATATTTTGGTTAATTAATTTAGATTTACAATAGCCAATGACTTTTTTGATACTTATCTATTAATTTTAAAACAAAGGAATAAAGAAATATACCAAAACATTATTTTAATTTAAAAGTGAATAACTTTATTTTCTTCACTTTTTGTTTAAAACATTTGGTTTCCTACCCTACCTATAGAGAATTTAAAAAAAAAAAAGGAAAGAAAACCTGATTAGCAATGAAAGTTGAAAATCAGGGAAGTTCAAAGAAAGTTTAAAATTCAAAACAACAGAAAACAAGAAAACCAGCAGAAAGGAACAGAGAGCCAAAAATCTACCCAGAATTGGTCTGCAAGGGACCAAAACGACTTGGTGAAAGCTCGGATACAAATGCTGGAGGGGGCATCCAGCCAAACTGAAAACAGAGTGTGAATTCTCAGTTTTATTCAAAACCTGGAGAACTGCTACTACTCCAGGCCTGCATACTAAAATATCTCCTATCTACATGAAAATGTGAGTGATCTAAAAATTTCAATAAGTATTTTCTACCCTGGGCTATTTAATATGGCTGCTTCTCAGAATCAGGAAAGAACAAAATGATCCATCCTGCTGCTTTTTCATGATAAGAACGCATAGACACCTTTTCTAATACTGCAAAAGGTCACAAATGTTAAGTATGGAGCCAACTAGATTACCAGAATTACAAATTAATTCTACCCATACATAATTGATACAAATGAAAAATATCTTCCTGAAGCATTTGCATTAAAACACTATCAGAAAGGTTAACAATTAATTTACTTTTCTCTTTATTTTGTAGAGATCCAGGAGAAGCTAAGGTAACTTTATGTCTAATGCATAGAGTGATTATCATGTGGTCAGTTGACTCCTGATCACTTGATACAATTAGAAGTCCCAGAAAACAAACCTGACTGCATATAAACTAGATGGTCCTCTTGGATCTGAGCCCCTCTTAGAAAAGGATTTCTCTGGCTCCTCAGTTGAAAGGAATACTAGTTACAGTGCTTTAAAATGTGGACTTGGAAATGCTGTTGTAAGGAAGTACAATAGGATTATCTATTTTTTTCCAAGCTAGGGATTTGCTTTTTGTTTCAGGTAACTTAAACTTCAATCTAACCTTGAAAAGCAATGTTTCTTCAGGTTTTTAAAAATTTTATGAGCACAGATTTAAAACTAAAATAGACACGGTTTGCATACTGGAGGCTGGGTTAAGACTTCTTAATTGAACTGATAGCCATCCATCTACTTCTTTTTATAGTGCCTACAGCTATATTGCTGGACTAGTCAGGCGAAGATTGTCCACTATCAATAAAACCACTAGGGAAAGGAATAAAGTAAATCCTAATGTCAACGTATTGGTCTCTATTCCCATAACCTGTGCCACACAAGAGCAGAGTCTTGTACTGAGTTTGATATTTACATCTGTATTCAGTAACCCTCAGTAATTCAGTTAATTCTATTCCCCTTCAGAAGTGAACCCCATAAAGTACTTCTTTGGGGAAGGCAAGGCATGACGAAAGTATGTTGATATAGTAAGTAATAAGGAAAAAAGTATAAAAATTTGTATTTTATATCTATGAACCATCCGCATTTTATATTCATGAACCATCCTGCACAGGTAGCATATGCTAACATTCTGTGTCCTTCCCCGTGGTCCATCTGTGTTGCGTGCAAACTCTTGTGGTGCAACTGGTTAAAGCTGTATGATGGTGATTTTAAGTGCTTTCCAATGAGAACTTGGGCTTTTAAAAACAAAACAAAACCAAAAAAAGGGGTCCTTCCTCCTCTTCTCTTGTCCTTAGTCCCTTCAAAAGGCTGCCTGTCCCAGCCACAGAGCTGAACAACTGCTGAAGGCATGAATTCTCAGGTGTTGTTTAGCAACCTAACACTGACCAAACTGCCTGGGATACTGAATTTATTTTGTAGAGACCAAATCACTGAAAACTGTATGAGGGTCACAAGGAGAGGAGGGTGAAAAAGTGCTTTATCTCTGCTATATATCCCCGTCTTTGGGGGCTGGCAAGGGAAGGGAGGCGCATCTTTCTAGTGTAAGGGTTATTTGGAAACCCTGCACAATGTTGAGAAGCTATACACAATCACTCAGTCATTCTCTGTCCAGACCACAGAGGTTGAGCTGAGGACAGTGTCTGACTCAGAGACCCTCTAGAGACATGGACATACAGGCTAGAATGACTTGTGGCAGGAACATTTCATATACTCAAAAAAAAAAAAAAAAGTGAGAGAACTTCTATCCTCCAGCGCCTGCAGCGTGTGTGAGTCCTGATAACTGCTGTGGTGAAGAGCTTTGTAAAGAGCAGGCGCATTGGGATGAGAAAGTCATTCCCTTCCCAAACATGCCAGCATAATTCCTGTCCAGCAATCTGCCATCAATGCTTCTATAGCTTATACGTCTATAGATCATAAAAATAAACTTTGGCTCCATTAGGAAAAATACTTTAGCCTAAGTTTCAGCCTCCCTACACACATAATGACTTGGCTGAAGATGCCTTTATTAGAATTTCGTGTCCAGTTTTCTATCTGCCAAATTAAAAGATGATATGAAGATAGAAAGAAAGTGAAAATTATGTCTGGAAGAGCTGAAATTATTTATAGTGTAAAAGAAGGCAGATAGGAAGGTACTTTCCTATGACTCAATGAAGGAAGGTTCCTGAAGTAAAAGAAAATAAGGAGTTGGTGGTAACATGGACATTCTGAGCAGTGACTGTAATTCTAGCCAGCAATGGTATCTAGGTGTTAGGCAAACTTTTTTTTTTTTTATCATGGCTGGGAGATTTAGAGTCAGGCCAAATGATTCACTTTGTCTATGCCCATCTAAGTGGTAGTATCAGATTACAAATTACTGCATTTGATCTGGTACCATAGCATGTTTATAACAGCAAGGGAATCTAGAAAACCGAATGACTGCAATCATCACAGTTTGATTGTTATCAGTCTCGTACTTGCTGTTATTAAAGAAATTATTACAATATAACATTTAGAAACACTGTTTTCTTCATGACCTTAAGACAAAAGTGAGAAATGTTTGTAAAACTTTTTTTTGAGGATGGACAATGTCAGTGTACAGGTGTATATACAGATAAATAATTTGTAGTCTAAGTGTAAACACTAATGGATGCAGCACCATCAGTGAGTTATAGTGTTATTCATTATGGTCTACTGAAAGATAGAGTTTGGCAATACCATCACTAAGTCTGGGTTACAGAAAATATGCAATTATTATTAGCACTTTCAGAGAATAGGAAAAGCTCCTTTATGCACAGCAAATAACCAAACAAAAATTTTAGGTCAATTAATATGTATAACTGTGTCTTACCTAAGGAAAAATTAACAATGACCAAGTTTTTAAAATAGATAAATCATGAGGTAAGTCATGCCATATAAGTTTTCTTAAATATTCGAAATGGAGACATATCATGGTTCTTTAAATAGGAAGTATTATCTTTATATTAAAATTCAAAATGTGATCTTTACCACTTTCCCTGCCAAGTTAGAACCATGTTTGTGTGGTAGCAGTGGAAATTACATAAGGCAGGCGAAGCCCTTCCTTAGCCAAGGAAAGCGAGGTAAAGGGGAGAACTAGCTCCAAGGGGACACAGCTAGTCTGCACATGTTGGAGTTGATGGAGAGGGAGGGCTGTGTTCATGCAGCAACCACTTGGAAGTGGTCCACCAGACCACCCTGGGGCTGCCAGCTGCTCTAGAGAGCCCGCCCTCAGCCACACCTGTGTATGACATTTTCAAGGACTATTTAAGAATGGTGTATAACATGAGTCACTATCATTTTTCTTTCTCAAAAAAGTTCTGGTTTTATCCCTTTATGAACAAGAAGTTTTTGAAATAGGAACTTTGTAGGAATTAGACTTTTGGATGCTCACATCGAAGGTCCATCTGTTTAACAGGGCCTCTGTGTGGTGATGAAACTGTTTTAGTTGAATTCATTCCCATTCTTATCAGTAACTTGTAAGGATGTTATTGTGTATGTACACAAGCAGATTGCGGAATGACACACACTTTTAACATACTGAGAAAAAAATTTCAATAAAGCACTATTGTGAGTTGACTGTGAACATGAATCCTTTCTTAGCTTTAAAAATTAACTCATTCACTCTGATAGTAATGATAAAATGGCTCAGTCATTAGAACTTCAATCTTCCCATTGGAGTGATTTTAGGAAATGCCATCTTTTTGCAACAAGTGGACTCTGTGATAAAGAGTTGGTGACCAGACAAAGTATGCAACATGACATCTGCTGCACTTATAATTCATCACATTTTCTTTGGCAAGGGTCTATTACTAAATAAAAACTAAAATGTGTAGAAAATTACTTTGAATTTTTATTTTTCCATGAAAAAAGGTATACTGACATGTGATGGTGATCAGGTGATAAATTTAGAACCTAAGGTACCAAGTCAACTGACCCCCATATAAACAAAGACCTATGTGAAAGCTTTTACTATAAAATATCATATAGCAGAATTATTGTCAAATTCCCCCTCAGCCATTTGTTTACAATAGAAATGAATTATTATAGCAGGTTCTTAGAGTTCTTCTGTAAGCCTGAAGATTAATCCATCAATATATAACTTAAAGTAGTATGCAGATAATGTTCCTATATGCTTCTATGTTATAGAAATAAATTCATCTAATAAAAGTGCTACATAATTGAGTTACAATCTATATAAATGATAATCATGTATGTGGATACCTATAATTCACTTAAAAATTAAAATACATTCCATTGAGGGTAATCATGGCATTTAAGTTCAAGTAGTATAGTATTAACTTTCCTGCATTTTTTATTGTTACTGAGGAGAGAATGAAATCGCTTTTAAAAAGGCAGTTCTAAAAAATCTCAGCTATATAATTTAACTGTTCTATACCCCAATTTCTTCAGCTGTAAAATGGAAACACAAATGATCATTTGCATAACAGTTTTATTGCCTGGTTATGATATGATGATCCAAAAAAGAACCTGGTTTTGAAATTTATAAGCTACAAAAATATATACCTATGTTTGCCCTACAAATCTTACCCAAACAAGTTTTTCACTTTTGAAAATTACAATCCTAACCCACACCTGGTGTGATTCTGATATAACACATCAGCATCACAGATCAAGTTTTAAAGAAAATGTTCTTGATTTCCATATGCTGGGGAAGAGATTATCTCCAACAATGGAAATGTAAATCTCAGCTTGCTGGTGTTTATTCCAAGACAGACATTTCTGTGTTCAGTCTGTTTATCAGGCAACACTTTGTCTAAGCCAGGAAGTAGTCAGTATTTGTAACAAGACATATGTAAATGATTTCCCATGAGCAAAACTGTACCAGGAAAAAAAATCATTGTTACTTCACCAGCAAGAAGCTATCTCAAAGTGGATAGCTCAGAGCTAGACCATGCTGATGCGCTCAATGAGCCCCAAACATGTGCTCACAGTCTGAGACCCCTTCTGAGCAGACTTGGTGTATTACATCTGTTTGTCAGACAACACAGTCTGGGTATGCAGGCTTTGGAACCTATGTGAAAATGAATGGTGGCCATGATCCCATGAAATAACCCATCCGTGGCAAGTCCAAACCTCCTGCTACTTTAAGAGTTCCCACCAACACAAGCTACCACAAAACCTTGGAAGCATTAAAAAAAAAAATCCAGCTACAACTATTCGTTTACCTTCTGTCTTAAAACATTACATATATATATGTGCTTTTTACTATTGGGTTCCCTGATTGCCTAACAGATTACTGACATGATGGTGAACTTGAGCAGACAATGGATCTGATAAAATATTTGGTCCAACACTATGTCAAAAATCATCAAAAAAAAAAACAAAACAGGGAGCTTTTAAAATAATTTTAAAACATACTCATTCCTTACTTCTGTTAGAAAAGAATTTATCTTAGAATGTCTTTGTCATTTTAAATCTTAGTGCAACCAACTCTTAATAAAAACCTATATAAGGAGTTGAACACTCATTTCTTTCTCTCTTTTTTTTGTTTGTTTTTAGGGTTTGCAAATCTTACTGAAGGAACTGAATTGGTGGAGCTTGTCTTCCTAGACAAAATAAACACTTTAGGACCCGACTTGTTTGTATTCTCCTCAGTGGCTCTGTATGCATCAGCAGCTAAAAACAAAGAAACTTTTTAGCTGCTCAGACAAAATGCAGCAGCTTTCCAAACAAGGGAGGGGAGGGCGTGGGCTGAGGGGACGGTGGGGGAGTACGGAGAGTCTGACAGTCATTCAATATAGGGATGATGGCTATAATGCACCAGGGTCCCCTTGCTGATTAAATATGCATCGGTACAGTTTTGATCGATACCAGCCATGGATCAAATGACACACCTGCAAAATCTTGAGCGCAGGGCTCCCAGGAAGAGGGAATACAGTCTTGTCTCCTTATCTTTGTTTTCAAAGGCTCTCAATTTCTGTGCTTAGATACCTAATTTAATTCTCTCACCCCTCAGCAAACTGGATTAGGGAAGTCAATACTGCCTTTGTGCATCCACAGGAAAACACAGCTTTCCTTTTATTCAATTTAGCTATGACCTTTAGACAAAGATAATGACTATTGTCTAAAAGTAAGGTTAAGGCCTTCAGAAGAGGCCCCCCAGAGCTAAGGCTCCCTAGGAATTTGGGGTGACAAGGTAGTGGGGGAGTTATTGTGACCACTTCCTTCCTGGAGAGGAAGAAAGAAAGGAGGAAGGAAAATTAAGAAGTGGAGAAAGAATGTCAGAGCAACATGTAGGGTCAAGATATGCAGAGACATTTAGCTTACCCATAACTGTGGGCTGACTACACAATGCATGACCCATATACATCAACAAGGAGGGGCCAAGGGGAGGGGGTAAGTCATGGATGAGCCTAGTAATGGTACCAAACTGACTGTATTTGCTGAATACAAAACTAATAAAGAAAAAAAATAAAATAAAATAAAAAAAAGAAGTGGAGAAATGGAACATGGAGAAAACATGGTGGAAGAGATTTAAAATCATGATAACATGACTAAACTCACTTTGGCCCTGTCCTATCCACATTCAGAAAATCATTCTATGAGAAGATATGAATGAGAATGGCATAGCATCATTTTGCCTAAAAAGAGGGAGGCACTGAATTGAGAAGGCTGGTGATTCTGTGATTGGGGAAGTCAGGAGAGTTCTATCATTCTGCTGCTGTGGAAGTCCTTCCAGTGCTGAAACACCTAAAGCTACTGGGCCACAGGGGTGGTATTCATGCTCACACCACTATAAGCAACCAAAAAGAAATGAGATAGGACCATTTTCATGAAATGGTCCTATCAACTTTTTCTGTCTTTGGGCCTATAATCCAACCATCTATCCATCTATCCATCTATCCATCCATCTACTATTTCACTCATCAAGTACACTCTGTACCCCTGTGATACAAAATAAGAAAGGCCAAGACCCTCATGCTCAAATGCCTCTCAGTCAGACTAGAGAAGGATGGCAAGACCAAGATTCTGTATCATCTCCTTTTATGAAAGCTTGGTTTCTGGTGACTGAAGGGAGAGAAGTTACTATGTACCTTTGTAGGTGTGTTTAGTCTATTACTGCCAGTAGCCCACTGTATCAGTAAATTCACCCTTGTCACAAATCAGTAGCCTGAATCCTGACCATCAGTGATAATGGTTCAGCCTAGCTTCTCTAGTGAAACAGAAAAAAAGGTTAACTAGCCAATTACTGCAGAGTCAGCATTGTTGCAAAGGATGTAAAATATCAAAGTAATTTTTAAAATTTATTCATTTACTCATCTGGGAAAGAGACAGAAAGGCAGACATACGCACAGAGACTAATGGGTACATCAGGGTCTCCTGCCACTGCAGACAAACTCCAGGTGCATGCAACACTTTCTACATTTGCCTTTATATGGGCACTAGAGAATCAAACCTTGGCATCAGGCTTTGCAAGCAAGCACCTTTAACCACTGAGACATCCCTCCAGTCCCAAATTTTTAAAACTAAGATTTTCCCCACCCCTATAACCATTTCATGGATAGAAAAATGCTACTTTTAATCAGGCCTGATGTTCTCCCATTCACAGAAATGATAGACAAAACTGTGGCACAATGATGAAGTTAGAGGTCATGGTATAAGAAAACTTGGGTTCCAACCCCTTCTTAGGATTTCTTCTAGCTTTGGTCTCCAATGACCCATCCTTCTAACACCTGACTCCTAAGACCATGAAGACTGAAGAGCATGATTTAATGTGACATGTTAGCTATAAGGAAATGTCATTCTCTAACTATACATTGTATGGAGGCTGGTCTTCAAAGAATATAAACTTATTAAAGCATCATTTTGACTATTTTTATTTCCTGCATCATTTTCACTGGAAGATAGCACAGTGACTAGAACATGTAGATACTAACACATGTTTGTTGACATTAGAAGGTGAAGAAAATACTTCTTTCAGAGGACATGAAATAAAACTGGCCTATCTGTGGAGTTGTTGACAAATATTTGTGGAATAGATATTCTGGCTTTGAGGACTGCATAACCGGAAGGCAGTGTGTTTCATTTGGTGAGGACAGACCCAGTGGGAGTCAGAGGCATGCTTTCTGGTCCTGAATCAACCACATTTTTCCTTACACATGTGAATTCTCAACTCTCCATGCTAGAAGGGCTATATAAACCAAAGAGGTCACATGTTCTATGAAAGTTCTTTCCAGTCCTAAAGTTACACATTTGAAGCATGCCATTAGCAACTGAACTGCTGGTCTTTGGGACATTCAACATGAGTTCCCCATTTCACCAAAAGGGACTTGGTGGTATTAACTCCCTTCTTGCTCACCATAAGTGCAATAGAGACAGTATGAGTTCAATACTCATTACATGCCAAAGATTATCTCTACTTTACTTTATAAATGACCACAAACAGCCCACTAAGAGTTGCAATGTTTATCTTCAGTAACTTGGTTAACTTCTGACCACAGAAGTCCATAAATAGGGCTTTTTCATTATATCTTGATCCATCATGTCATCCAGAACATCAAAAAAACTTTGTTTTAAAAGCTACTGAACAAAGAACTTAGTCTAGTGGTAGGCCCTAAAACTTAGGGCAAGACTTTTTTTTTTTCAGTGGTGTTGGGGACCAAACTCTGGGCCTTGTACATACCAGCCAAGCACTATACCACTGAGTCTTACTCCTACCCTAGAATAATAATTTAAGAAAATACTCAGGCAAACTTTCTCTAACATATATCTTTTAAAACAACATGCTTTCAATTTCCACATTAACAATCACTTTCCCCTTAAGACCCTGATTTTGGAACCTTTGGTAATTATGCTCATATATAGAGAGCTATTCATTTGGAAAACCCTCAAAATATATAACTTCCTCACTTCTTATATCACCATCATAAAGCTCAGATAAAATCTAAATCTTTCAAAAATCACTCATCTTTTCCTAGTAGAAATAGCCACATATATATGTATATATGTATACATATGTATGTATGTATAAGTCATATATGTATATACGACTTCTATGTCACACACACACATACACACATATATATGTATGTATGTATACATGGCATCTATGTTCTTATGATAAGTGATTTAAGTAAATCATTCCACTTTTGGGAATTTCTATTTGGAGTCTACTATGGTTTTCTTGCTGACATATGCAGTGCTAAGTTATTTAAAATTAATTGCAGCACAATATTTTAAAATCTCTTCACATGGTGGTAATCTTAAGTGCTTTAGAAGTTTGAGCCACACTTGGAAATCATGGAGCTCTGTGTATCCTTCTATCACAGAACAGTTGAATATGCTGGAAAGATTATCCAGTGATTCTCCAATGAACTTTCATTTCCCTCCAAAGCTGCACTGGATTATAACATCTCAAAAACGTGTGCACTGATACAAATGAGAAAGCTGCAAACATTCCTATAACAAGAAAAAACAAACCTAGATAATGAAAACACATGCATTTAGTGATTTGCATTGAAATCCTGAAAAGCTTTCAGAAATCCACCAGTAATCACACTTCTGGGATCACCTGAGCTTACGTACCCTTACCTCTACCTAGAGTTCATTTACATGTCATCTTGGTTTGCACTTTCATAAACAATCTCCTTTTTTTTACTTGTGACTATGTTGGGTGGGAGATAAAAGTATTTTCCATCCCAGTAACTCAGTATGGGTGAGTAACTTGCTTAGTAGAAAATGCTGAAATTACATTGTCTTCCAAATAATTAGGATTAGCCAAATAAACTGTCTTTAAGACATGTTTTAAAGCTTCTTTTTCATCACCTAGATTTATTTTAATGAAAAAATGTGTATAGGAAGTCTCTTCATCATATAAGTGCTATTCTGAAATCTCTCCTCATCAAATAAATGTACACGGGTGTTTGGAACTTTAGTGTCATTCACTTTTCTAAAATCAGGACAAATCCCTTACTCCAAAATATGATTAATAATCAACCTTTTTTAGGAGGAAGAGCATGTTTATGGTCATTCTGTCAAATATGTATTACCACTGCTGTACATAAAGCTTTGTGATATTTCACTGAGCCCGGAAGTAGATCACCATGTTCATTCCTTCCTAAAAGTACATATTGCTAGCTTTTCTCATCACTTCCTCCTAAAAGGGACAGGTAGAGATTTCCATAGCTAGCACTGGCTCACCTGTTTGTTTAATATTCAACAAAAAGCATAAATTTCTTGATTCCATGGTTTTTGCTCATGGAGGAAAAACTCAAGTAGCAGCAGAGGAACTAAGTGTGTAAAATAAAAGTGAGAAGTCTACCTGCCAACCACACTCATTTTCATACCTCCTCCTTCCACCCCAGCTGGGATCCAGGAACATCAGCACCAGCAGGCTCTGACCTATGGTTTACAGTGACTCCAGCATCACTGCTATCTTTTCAGATTTGAACCTACAGGTAAGCCTAGAATAAGTAGTGGTTCGATTAGCTTTGGATGAAATCTATGAATGTTCTCTTTCTCAACTGTGTTGTTTTGTTGGGGAGTTAGTAGGAAAGAGGATAAAAATATCATATAGTGGAAAAACCAAAGCCAAAGGAAAAAACAGGGAGAAAATGCAGAAACAAAAGAGGTAGCATCTTGTGAACAGGCAACTGAAATGAAATACATTTGCAAGAGACCTGGGGAAAGTTAGATTTTTAAATCTGTTCATCTAGTAGTTAGAGGTGAGTGACTCCCTGCATGGCATCTTTGAATTACCAGGTTAGTGTTGGGGAATGGAGAGAACAAAAGAGACTAAGTCTAACATGGGGATGGCAGGAAAGAAGGCTGAAAGCCCTGTGTGCTTTATCCTCCCAAAGTTTCCTGTGTCAGAAGTTTGATCCCCAGTGTGGCAGTGCTGGGAGGTAGTAGAACCTGCAGAGTGAGGGCCTCCTGGGAAGTAGTTAGGTAACCAAAGGAGAAACAATGCTGTGAGGTCCTTGTTAACCCTCCTAAGAGGCTTAGGCAGAAGAAAGTCTGGCCCTACTCAAGCCTCCTCTGGTTTTGTTTTACTATGTTGTGTTGGTTTGATTGAAAATGTCCCCCATAGATTCAGGCATGTTTGATTAAGCTTCCTACTTAGTCTGCAGCTGGTGAAATTTTTAGGAGGTAGAGCTTTACTGTAGGAGGCATATTGTTAGGGACTGACCTTGGGATTGACTAGTCTAGCCTACTGTGTGGTGAGAGCCAGCTCAGGCTCACTGTCCTCTCTACTAGGTATGTGTGATGAAATAAGCCTGCTTCCTCCACCATGAAGAAGCTTACCCTTGAAACTCTAGGCCTGAAATAAACCTTTTCCTCCTATAAGCTGCTCCTTATAAGTGTCATGTGTTAACTCCCTCTCACACACATATCATGTACAATGCCATGATGTAATGAAGCCACTGGGACAGAAGCCACATGGCCGGAGCTATAGCCATGCTGTTTGGATTTTCAGCCTTCAAAACCCAAATGAACCTCTGTTATTTATGAGTTATCCAGCCTCGGGTATTTTGTTATAATAGCAGACAATGGGTCAATATATTATTTTGGGATGATATTTTCTTTTTGCATTTATATCATGATTTCCAGGGGAAAAATCTGTTAGATTGGTTTTCATTTTCCAGCTTTACTGTATACTGTAGGATCTCATGCAATGGTTTAATGATTCCTTTTTCTTTTCCAAGTTGAGGTCTTATAAGAGGGGAAACTTTTCTAAGAAAAACAAAACAAAACAAAACAAAACAAAAATGTACTAAGTCCTTATCATACAAAACAGATTCATGTCTATAGCATGATACACACTTATGGTCTCAATTGTCCTTAAAATTGGCACACATTTTGTTATTTATACAACCACATTGATATTGTAGGGACATGATTAAGACTTCCCAGGACACTTTTTTTTGTTTGTTTGTTTTTTCGAGGTAGGGTCTTGGTCCAGGCTGACCTGGAATTATGTAGTCTCAGGGTGGCCTCAAATTCACATTGATCCTCCTACCTCTGACTCCTGAGTGCTGGGATAAAAGGCGTGCGTCACCGCACCTGGCTTCCCAGGACACTTTTAACAAACATATTAGTAAACCAAAGATCTGTCAAAATTTTCTTAATGAATAGGGAATAAGTAATATATGTAGTAGATGAAGAGAGAAATTATTCATTCTGCAAACACTGATGCCTTAACAAAGAAAGGTGTGTTCTAAGAAACTACAGAAAAAGTTGGTATTTATATAGATGTCATAAACAAAACCAACAAACAAGAAAAGGATCTTATCATTTGCTCTTTTTAACCAGTCAAAAGTGTTTACCGTGGCATTCTCCAGCCATAAAGTCTTGATTTTCATGAGGAGAGACACAAGAGAGTAACATTAAAGAGTCTGGAGGCCCTTGGAGGAGAAATTCACATAGCACATCAAATGTTGCTCAGCATTTTCAAGTAACCATGATAAGTCAAACAGATCATATGATGCAAGTACATTTAAATATAAGTTTCTATTTCTGCTATAAAATAAAAAAGATCCGAAATCTGAATGTGGAATAGCAAAATCTCATGCAGGTTTTGAAAGCATATACAAAACCTGGCAAATGAGACCACCATTCACCGCCACCATCTGCTTTCTGGCACAGTGAGGAAACTTTTACTAACAGCAACATTTTCTTACATTATAAAATTCACTAACTAATTTTGTTGTAATAAGAAAAATAACCTTTGCATGGAAGGCAGAGTGCCAGCTTGCTTTTTTTTTTTCCTCCCTTGTTGGCTGCACCTGACAGTAACATTCCCACGTAAATTTAACCTGTTGGTTTGCCCCACTGAGAATAGTTTATTATTCCTTGTTTAAAGTATCCACAACCATGGGAGTAACAGAGAGGAAACCTTGGAGGCATCTGGCTTACTAGCTCCCTCAACGAAACTGGGCTCTAAATCAGGAAGCCTAGAATCCAGAATGAATGGCTGAATACCGGGGTCTTGTTAACCTCACTATAAGGCAGCTCAACAAAATTAGCTTGAGACTTCCTCTAAAATTCCTAAATTCTTTGCATCTATACCATGTCCTTCCTAAAAATTATATGCCCCCAAAAAACAATGATTGAAAAAGAATACATGAAACATGAGATGCCTCTGATAAGCTGAAGTAACTTTGGGAAGGTCATAGTTACACTGACTCAAATATTATAAATCGGGCAGGGGAAATGGTTTAGTGGTTAAGGTGCTTGTCTACGAAGCCTAAGGACCCTAGTTTGATTCTCCAGGGCCCACATAAGCCAGATGCACAAGAGGGAACATACGTCTGGAGTTTGCTTGCAGTGGTTGGAGGACCTGGCATGACCATTCTCTTTCTCTCTATCTGCCTCTTCCTCTTTTCTCTCAAATAAATAAATAAACAAAATTTTTAAAAACCCAAATATTATAAAGCATTTGGCAACAAATGGCATAGAAGCCACTAAAATTCCTTGATGATCTATCCAACATATCAGTTAGCCTATTACTGCACAATTAAAACAGTGATAGTTTCAGGCTGGAGAGATTGCTTAGTGGTTAAGGTGCTTGCAAACCCTAAGGACCCATGTTCAACTCTGTAGATCCCATGTAAGTCAGATGCACAAGGTGACTCAAGTGTGCAAGGTTGCACATGTGCACAAGGGGGCACACACATCTGGAGTTCGATTGCAGTGGCTGGAGGCCCTGGCAGACCAATTCTCTCCACCTCCCTTCATAAAAGAATTAATAAAAAATAAAAACAGTTACAGTTTAATGAGCACCTACTGATTTCCAGCCTACTGTGAGCACTGGAGAAGGAGCAGCAAACAGAAGCCTCCCGGGCTGTGCCACACTGAGTCTGTATCACAGGAAGCCCTCTGAGGAGCCCGGCCCTGGTGCTCACCACACTTAAGCATTTGCTTAGAATGTCATGTGAAAGTAAAATGAGTGAAAATATTTTTAGAACACTGAATTGGAAAATGGGCATTTTTTCTTCAATAAAAACATAAGTGAGGGGCTGGAGAGATTGCTCAGTGGTTAAGATACTTGCCTGCAAAGCCTAACAACTTTGGTCTGATTCCCCAGTGCCCATGTAAAGCCAGATGCAGAAAGTGGCACATGCATCTGGAGTTTGTTTGCAGTCTATGGAGGCCCTGTCATGGCCATTTTCTCTCTCTCTCTCTCATGCATGAGCATTCTCTTTACAAATAAATAAAAAAAGTATTTTTAAAAAGAAAAAGAAACATGTGAGACCTAATTGGCTCAAAATGACCTTCTGATTTGTGTCCAACACCTCACAATCTCATTCTATTGATTTGGTTTTCTACAGGCTCCAACTTAGCTAAAGTGAAAATCCCCAGCTGTGCTACAAGATAATTTATCACAAACTCTGATTAAAGAATGAAAGGTGGGTGGAAGAGAAGTTTAGTGAACCCACTGGTATTGTATCAACAAATCCATTTGATTAATCCTAACTGTATGGCAACAGTATGGAATATGTTCCCAAGGACACATGCCCACTGCGTTTATTAACTCTCCATTGTCATTAAAATACATTTATTAAAACTGTGAGATTTTGACCAATTTGTATAGTTTTGACTTTGCTCTCACCTGCTTTACTTATTGCGTTTGTTAGGCACAGAAAGCCATTCCATTCTTCACAATGCCTGACAGTCACAGTTGTGCCACACAGATCTCTGGTCTGAACTCAGAAAATGATCGAGTGCAGAAGAGGAGAGGGCTCAGAATCTTTCCCTTCCTCTTGGCAGAATTATCCTTTCTCTAGCCCCTTCACCCTAGGGAATGAATGGGCATTCTGCTTCTATTTCATTTCTCATTGTGTGTCATTCCTGTCTGTCTTCACAGCAAGGTGTGAGCCCTTGAGGACACCACACTCATGCCCACCTACACAGATGCTGGTACAAAGTAAATGTTACCTAATCCCGTGCTGAATGGAGGAATAGGGAAGGGAAGGGCCAGTCTGAAATGCTCAAGCCAGGGTGATTTCAGGGATGGCTTATAGGCCTTTTGGCTCCTAGTGGAAACAAAGTCCATCTAGTACATTTTTTCAAGTAGGACTAAAGTTCCTGAAATGTTGACCTACAATGGATCAATTTCCTTCTCTCTACCAGACATAGGCAATGTCTTATCTAACATTCACAGTAATTCTATTCGCTATTGTAACATGTCAAACATAAACCAACAAAAAATGACAGTCTAAAATGGAGGTGGACTCATTAAAACAAGTCTAACAATTCTTTGCAATTTTTTTTTCATGATATGCTTCTTTAAAAACATTTTGTGTTTCTCAGGTAGAGGAAGAAGGCAACTGTGCTGAGCATGAATCCTTAGGTCTTATTTAGAAAATTCCTATAGTATGTGAGGCTGGGCTTCTGTGTTTATGGTTTCACAGTAAGCAACAAGCCCTTAATACATATGTCAGAGAGGGAGAGGATGGTAAGTAGTCCTGCAGGGGCTCTCACCACTAGTCATCAAGAAGGGTGCTATCTAAAACAAACAAACAAACAAACAAAAAAAAGCCGGGCGTGGTGGCGCACGCCTTTAATCCCAGCACTCGGGAGGCAGAGGTAGGAGGATTGCCGTGAGTTCGAGGCCACCCTGAGACTCCATAGTGAATTCCAGGTCAGCCTGGGCTAGAGTGAAACCCTACCTCGAAAAACCAAAAAAAAAAAAAAAAACAAAACAAAAAACCAAAAAAAAAAAAAAAAAAGAAGGGTGCTATCACTGAGAAGAGGGCAGAGGCAAGTGTAGGTGCACAAAAAGTTCCAATCAGGTAAATGCTCCAGTTACATAGTTTCTTTTGTTCTTTTCATTCTCCCATGAACTGAAGGTATGGCTCCTGAAACTGCTGACTATGCTGTCAGGCTGGTGACCAGTAGGCATGTGGTCCATCTGCCACACACCATTTACTCAACTGAATTGCTTTCATCTTTGGTTTTTGGCAGGCAAAATGTCAAATACTTTTATGTTCTTTATTGAAAACCTGATGTGAACTTAAGAATATCATTTCCAAAATTAGCCAAAAATTTTGAGAATGACTATTTTTTAATATATCTGCATTTTATTAGATGCTACATTTATTTATTTATTTATTCATTTGAGAGAGAGAGAGAAAGGCAGATGTAGAGAGAGAATAAGTATGGGCATGTCAGGACCGCCTGACACTACAAACGAACTCCAGACACATGCGCTACTTTGTGCATCTGGCTGTACATGCGTACTGGGAAATTGATTCTGGGCCATCAGGTTTTGGAAGTAAGTGCCTTTAACCACTAAGCCACTTCTCCAGGCCCATAAAGGCTATTTATTAGCAGACTATATTTAGAATATCCAATGAAGTAATGTAACTTTCTATATAATCTGATTATATACAAAATATATTGTTGATAATAATAAAATTGCCAAAAATAATACATACTTTGAAGCATCTAAATAACTTGGAATTATTTGAAAATTTGCTTAGACAGGTGAACTACAATTTAAAAACCTGGTTAACTTTTATTATAATAACTGAATGCAGAGCTAAGGTTTCGAAGCGTCAATTTATTCACCAAGTACACAGAGTGGCACCTCTTTCTTCACAGCCTTGAAGTTCTCTACAGGCCTATATCAATATACAAGCAAGTGTGCATGCATGTGTGTGCACACACATATACACTTATAAAAATTGCAACTGCTAATCCTTTCAGTATTTCCCTCCCTCTTGGTTAAAAAGCAAAAAAGGAAAAAGAGTTGAATAAGAGTCCAGAGAATTCTTACTTTCTGATTTAAATAGAACTGTACTTCAAATCTAAGTGGTATGGTAAGTATCTTTGGGGTTTGGAATACTTCCTAGGCTTCCCCATCCTGAGGGCAAAGCAGCAGCAGTAGCTATGAATTCTCAGTTGACGGGAGAGCTTGAACCTCTGTTCAAAATAAACCATTGGCAGAAGGGATGAGGAAAGGGAGATCAATGGGTGCAAACTAGTTAAGACAGGAGTAAGATGTTCTGGGGTGCTGCTCCTGATGCTATCTAGTGATGACAGTCAACAACTATAATAATACACACTTCAACAATCTAGAAGATAATTTTTTAAAACTTTTGCCATAAAAGAAATAATAGTTGTTTCAGAAGATAGATATGTTTAACGTGATTAGAATAATACCATACATACATACATACATACATATACACATTGAAATACTACATGGTATCCCATTAATATGCATAATTTTATGGCTTTATGCAATATCTAGTTATAAATCTTAAGATATTTTTGCATGTGTATGTGGTATAAGGGCATGTGTGTATACATGTTTGTAGATGCATGGATGTACAAGTTTGTGTGGATATGGGGAGGCAAGAGGTCAATGTTGGATTTCTTCCTAAATCTCTCTCCACCTTTTTTTTTTTTTTTGGAGACATGGACTCTCACTGAGCTCAAAGCTCATCCATTCATCTCATCTGGCTAGAGGAATGCTCCACGGATGGATCCTCTTGTCTCCACCTCCAGAGTGCTGGGATGCCAGGAGTGCACTATAATACCTCATTTTATATATATATATCTTATTTATTTATGAGAGAAAGAGGTAGAGAGAGTGTGTGTGTGTGAGAGAGAGAGAGAAAGAGAGAGAATCAACGCATCAGGGCCTCTAGCCACTGCAAACAAACTCCAGATGCATGCGCCCCCTTGTGCATCTGGCTTATGTGGGTCCTGAAGAATTGAATTGGGGTCCTTAGGCTTCACAGGCAAATGCCTTAACTGCTAAGCCATCTCTCCAGCCCATACCTATTTTTTTATGTCAGTGCTGGGGATCTGAACTCAAGTCTTCGTGCTTGTGTAGTGAGCATTTTGTCTACTTAGTTATCTGCCCAGCCCCTTAAAAATAGTTTTCAAAATAGACTAGCAAAAGATATGTATTACCAAAGGTGTGGATTAGCCAAGAAAGAGTCAAGCTTCTATTTGTGGGATACTCCACGACAGCAGGATGCCTAGGAGCCTAAATGAGGTACTGAGAAAAAGAAGTCGCCTTTGGCCAGGGAGATGGGTTAGTGGTTAAGCACTTGCCTGTGAAGCCCAAGGACCCTATTTTGAGGCTCAATTTCCCAGGACCCACATAAGCCAGATACATGAGGTGGCGCATGCATCTGGAGTTTGTTTGCAGTGGCTGGAGGCCCTGATGTGCCCATTCTCTCTCTACCTATCTGCCTCTTTCTCTATCACTCTCAAATAAATAAATAAATAAACAAACAAATATAAAAAAAAGAAGTCGCCTTCTCTTACCCTGGTGACTTTCAGTCACCACCACCTCCCATCTAGACCCAACCCCGAGAGGTGGTCTAATTATGTGATGTAGCACAATCAAACTCTTCTTTCCAACACTTTGAGACTCCTAACATAGCTTACTGTTAACATGGCCACATTGCAAATGCTTTACTCATCACAATGAGATTGGAAATGCAGGTGGAATGTCTCTTTGGCCTGTTTCCTTTATTATACATGTGGTTTCATCTTTCTAAATTTGGACATCTACTCCATTTTAGAAGGTAAGGAGAATGTAATACATAATGCAGATATAGTTCAAGCAAATCTGGTATCTGTGTTACATAATTTCTCATGATTTTAAACCAAAAGATAGCCACATATTGAAGGTGAATTTTTTTGTTGTTGTTTTTTTAAAAATTCTAGAACACTGAGGCTTCCTTTCAAAGAATTCTGAGCAAGGAGCATGTTGCTGACACAGCAACACTGTGGACTCAGAACCACTGTGGGAAATGTCAAATTTATGGTCCTTGGGGTGACTGGAGGATGGTTTTGTGGTGTGTATGGTGTTTTGTTTTGTTTTGTATGTGCTTTTTTCTTTCTTTTTTGAGCCTCTGACAGAAACAGAGCTCTACAAACTTTCTGGCGACCTCCCAGGAAAGCAGAAGGAAGCTGTGTTCTGCACTTCCCCTGGGACCTAATGAAATATACAGCCCCTGGGCTTCTTTCAATTTGGACTTTCAGATCGCTAAGCCAGTGAAAAGGGGATCCTAGCTGTCACAAACGTCACATGGTCAGGGTCACCTGCTGCTAGGGGGTTCTCATGCCAGTTGTTGACATAATAAGCACCCCCTTACACTTTAATTACAATTCACAGTGTGCAAACTCTGCAATCTGCTTTAAGGCAGACTGTCTTTCAAATCAACACTAAAGTTCTATTGCTAAAATGGCCATGAAATGTAGCAGAGCAAGGGTGTGTCCAGATGATGAGCTCTTGGCTGACATCATCAGCCTTGTGGGGGTAAGATAGGCAGGGGTTCATAGAATATAAAAATGGAATTACTGCCCCTCATTCTGGAAGATGGCATCTCCACTCTGAAATCTGTACTTAAGACTTGGGGTGAGCAGACTAGAAAAATTTAGTACAATGTTCTTCTTGTTCTGTTTTGTACTTTTATGGTGGTCTAACTATTTTTTTCTACAGGGGGTGGGGGTAGCTACTCTTTAATATCTTGCCCATTCAACACAACTACTAAATTGCTGAAGGATCAAAGAGTTTTTACTTCCCCAACATCTTTCCCTTTAAATCCAGGACAATGCTAGCAATCAATGTTTGACGTAAGTTTAAGCAGAACCATGTTGATGCTCTATACTTCACTATATCTATTCATTTTTCTAACTATAGACTAGTGAAAGCTATATTCTTGCAATCAAAACATGAAAGGTCATGTAAAACAGAGCCCATGTAAAATAAGATGACAATATAGGAAGCAGTTTGGAAAGTGCTAGCACATAATTGCAGTCTATAATTTTCTCTAAAAACAACAGTAGAAATTAGTTATAATTCTAAAACAGAGAAAACCACTATAAACTTAGGTGTGCTAACCCTTGAATGAACTGTCCTAGTACTCTAGGTATTGTCGTTCTGTTTTCAGTACCATAAAGGACATAAGATGTAACACGTGAAATAAAACCAGATAAAGTACTTTTTGATGTTTATAAAGTTTACTAAAAGCACCTCAGGTGGGTTGGAGAGATGGCTTAATCTGCCAAGCCTAAGGACCCAGGTTTGATTCCCCAGAACCCACATAAGCCAGATGCACATGTTAGCTCCTGTGTCTGGAGTTCATCTGTAGTGGTAAGAGGCCCTGGCATGCCCATTCTCTCCCTCACTGTCTGTCTCTAATAAGTATAAATAAACAAAAATAAATAAATAAACCTTATCTATTAAAAAAATTCAGTTGCACCTGAGGAATGCCTCACTATAAAGATTACCAACAGTGACAAAAATAAACAGTCCAGGGGCTGGAGAGATGGCTTAGTAGTTATATGCTTGCTTGCAAAGCCTGATGGCTGGGGTTTGATTACCCAGTACCCATGGAAAGCCAGATACACAAAGTGGCACATACATGTGGAATTCATTTGCAACAGCAGGAGACCTTGGCATGCCCAAGCATTCTCTGCGTTTGCTTCTTCCTCTCTCTCTTAATTAACTAAATAAATAGGTAAAAATTAACTTTTTAAAAAATAAACAGTCCAACATAACAGAAAACTCCAAACTTACAAAAATAGTTAAATTTTTCATTATATATATATATATATATATATATATATATATATATATCCTTGCTTTAATGAAGGATTACCTAAATAATTGCCATTCAATAAGGTAAACCCAGCCAATGGCTATTCATTGTTGGTCAATGGTTGATATCAAGACAAATAGCATTAATGACCAAAGATACATGTTTTCTTTTATTTAAGTACATTATCCTAACACAAGCAGCAGATAAATCCCCATTTTCTTTAAAAAAAAAAAAAAAAGCAGTTTCTTAGATAAACATTTACATCTTGCTATTTGGTTTGGTCTTTTTCCTTTCTTACTTTAACCATTCCAGTTCTCACTCTCTGCTATCTCCACAATGCTGCTTGACCTCAAATTGTGAATCAGTCCCCATCTGTGATCTAAGCCATCCTCAGAAGCAAGGCTGGGTAAGCTATGAAAAGTTCAAGTTCACCAGGATATCATCAGTAAGCCACCCCTTGCCTCTGACCTCTGCTTCAATTTTTGTACAATTATTTGTGCTTTTTTCTCTCTCACAGATGTCCACCCTAACTGTTAGCTCCTGGACTTGTGTTTGGGCTAGGACCCTGGCTCATAAGAACCAGACACTGACTGTGTCTGCTCCAACTACTTCACTGAATCCAAGCAGTCATCTGGGGTCCTAGGACTTGTTGGCAGTTGTCTCCAATGCTAACTCCTTACCTGGCTTAGTGTCACCTGCGTATGCCATCTATTTTTTGGTTCTTCCAAAGTTTTCAGACATTCACCTCCTCCCAGTAGCATCTTCCATTGTATACAGCCCACAAAGTGTCTGATGAGCATCTTCAAGCAGACTATGTGGAACCTTCTCTCCCTGGACTGTGCTTTATAGAATCATCAGGGTCATTCTAGAATATCAATCCCACTTAAGAAATATAGGTACAGGGGCTGGAGAGATGGCTTAGCAGTTAAGGTGCTTGCCTGCGAAGCCTAAGAACTCATGTTCAAATCTCCAGGTCCCATGTAAGTCAGATGCACAGTGACACAAGCACACAAGGTCACACATGTACACAGGGGACATAGGTATCTGGAGTTCATTCACAGAGGTTGAAGGCTCTAGGGTGCCCATTCTCTCTCTCTCTCTTTCCCTCTCTCTCTCAAAACAAACAAACAAACAAACAAACAAACAAACAAACAAACACTCTCTTACATACCTTATGTCTGTGAATGTGAACCCTATCTCTCTCCTCCCTTCTCTTTCTAGGAAGGGAATAGAACATCTCCCTTACCATTTAAAAATTAATTTGACTATTTCATACATGTATTTAATGTATTTGATCATATTTACCCTCCATTACCTTGTTATTCTCCTCTCACTAACTCTTAAAGAACCCAATTCTTCCCAATTAGTCCCACTTCTACTTTGATATCTTAAAAAAACCTATTTATTCATTTATTTTGTGTGTATGTGACAAACTGATGTAAATTAGGGCTGCTTGCATGAGTGGGGTGAAGGTTATTATTTACAGGAGCATGGACAACTTACTAGTGGCTCCACCATTAAAGAAAATGTCTCCCTCTCCTCTACCAACCATTAACTGACATTAGGAGAGGTAAGGGCCTCATGAGCCTCTTCACCATCCACAACAGAAATGGACAGGCCCAATTTTGGGCACATCTTGTTCAGGTAACCACAGCAGCTTTGAGTTTGTAAGGAAAATGGCCATGTCATGCCCATAAAACAGTCTTCCACAGCACTCCTCCCCATCTTCTGGCTCTGACATTTTTTCTGTCCCTTCTTCTGCAATGTTCCTGACATTCAAAGGGTGTAATTATAGATGCCTCATTTTGAGCTAAGTACTCAACAGTCACTTATTCTCAGCACTTTGACCAGCTTTGAGTAACTGCTATCCACTGTAAAAAAAAAAAATAAAAAAATCTCTGACCAAAGCTTACAGTAGCACTATTTATGGGCATAAATATAAATATTTAGAAGGCAGTTTGAAGGGCACGACATGTCCTTCTAGCAAAACAGTGGTAAGTGGCCTATCACCTCACCAGCCACATAAGTTTCTGAGTAGGGTTTTAGGACCAGGCATGAATTCCCTCCTGTGAAGTAGGCCTCAAATATAATCAGAAAGTACTTGGTTACTCCCATAACAGTCCGACCAATATAGCATCAATTGGCACATCTTGCTTGGCTGCCAGTGTGTAGCATGCATGGTCCACCACTGGGTAAGACTGTTGATTTTTCATTCCCATCATGCTGCATAGCAACTTCTGACCTTTTATAGCTAGTGAGCAGGATAGAAACTTCCAGTTCACTTCTAGTTTGATTTCTCTATATCCTGCAACCAAGGTATATGGTATCTTCAGCAACAGATTCTTATTATCTACTTCCGATGGGCAACCTACAGCACTGTCATCACTCTGTATTGTTCTGGGGGCCTTAAGAGCCTCCTTGGCCAACAACTTATAGGGATGCATCCCACCGTTGGCATTTTTGGATTTTCATTTACTAACCTATGGCTTCTGGAAATAGTATTATCCACCCACACAGGGTACTTCCCTTCAAACTCTTTTTGAAAATTAATTTTATTTAGTTAATAAAGAAGTAATTTTCCATATGTATTTTTCACATATCTTCAATTTTGGTTAACACTTTCTTCTCTGATTCCTTTCTCTCCTCTATCCTGGCATAAAAACATCCTGTTCCTAGTATTGTGGCCATGGCTTTCATATCTCATGAGTTCTACTGCTGGCCATGACTCTTCCCTCCCCCACGTCTCCTCCTGGCTTCTCAACCTCTCCTGACACTCCAGCTTAAACATGCAAATGCAAATTTGAAGGTAGGATCTGCATATGAGAGAGCACATGTGGCATTTGCCATTCTGAACCTGGGATACATTATTTAGTACAATACTCCACAAAGAATATGAGTAATAAATGGAGTAGAAAGGGATGGAGATATGGCCTAGCAGTTAAGGTGTGCTTGCCTGTGAAGCCTAAGGACCCAGGTTTGATTCCCCAGAACCCACATAAGCCAGAGGCACATGGCAGCACATGCATCTGGAGTTCATTAGCAGTAGCAAGAGACCCTAATGTGGCCATTCTCTCTCTTTCTCTCTCTCTCTCAAATAAATAAATAAATAAATAAAGTTTAAAAAATAAAGAAATTGAGTAGACCCTTTCTATCCAGTATTGTTAGAGCTAGAAGATGACTGGCTATTAAAACAGTGAGTAGAGAAGAATCTTTCTTTGTTTTTTCAAGGTAGGATTTCACTCTACCCCAGCCTGTTCTGGGATCACTCTGTGCTTCAGGCTGGCTTTCAACTCATGGTGATTCTCCTACCTCAGCCTCCCAAGGATTAAAGGTATGCACAACCACGCCCAGCTCAAGAAGAGTTCTTTTAAGATGAGACATACATATCTTAAATATTTTTAGTTTTGGACACATATGTATATTCCTTGGCCAAATTACTGATGCATACATAAGACCTACCTTTAAGAAGAGTCCATCAGTGAGAGTTCTATAGCATCTTTCTTACATAAACCACATCCATAAAGCATCATACTTCCAGTTTCATTTGTTTAAAAAATAGAGATCAGTGCTGGGAAGATATCTCAGTTGGCGAAATGCCTATCTTGCAAACATGTCCAATGACTTGGACTGAGTTCTATCCCCAGAACCCATATTTAAAAAGCCAAATGTGATGGCAGTCACTTGTAATCTCAGTACTGCAGAGGCAGAAAGAGGTGGATCCCTAAGGTTCACTGGCCAACCAGTCTAGTCTACTTGGTGAGATTCAGGCCAGTGAGAGAGCCTGTCTCAAAAGGAGATGGTCAATGCCTGAGAATGACATCTGCAGTTGTGCTCTAGCCTCTGCATGTATATGCATACATGAATACTTGCACACAAATAAATGTGCACAAACACACACATCCATGCACACGAAAACAAAATAAAATAAAAGTCAAATTTACAAATTCTATTATAAAAATCTAGGCACAAAAATTCTTTGCAGTTTTATAAATTTCTCTAATCTCCTATAGCTATCCGACATTTAATCTAAAACACACACACACACACATTCATGTGGGGAGAGAGAGAAAGAGGCGGGGAGAGAGAGAGAGAGAGAGAGAGAGAGAGAGGGTAAGAGCACTGCCATTGCAAATGAACTCTGGATGCACGCACCATTTTTTTGTATCTGGCTTTATGTGGGAACTGGGGAATTGAACCTAGGCTGGCAGGCTTTGAAAACAAGCACCTTTAATCACTGAGCCATCTCTCCAGCCCTAACACACGTTATAACTTATCCTCACTGTCTTTCCTAAAGCATAGACTTAGTTTCATAGAAATTAAAAAATGTGCCCTTTCCTTTTGAACTTGAACATCATTAGTTCATACAACATATACTAAGCTCCCACTATTAGTGTTTATCCAAAGGGAATATCATTATAGCACTCACTGATTGGATATTATAAAAATAAATTGATTATGAACCCATGGCCCTTGAAGCTGGAATTCAAAGTTGCAGCATTCTGCTTAGCTCTAATTTCTAGTAATATTAAGAAATAATTAAACAGGATGAAAACTTCTCATTGGAGTCATATTTAAGATGCCAACTGAGTTGATACTTCTATCCACCTGCTAGGGAAGATTTAATATTTAATTTTACCTAAATATATTAAAAAAATAATTTGGCAGATTAGCTATTACCATGGTGTTTTCTAAATGTATGTATGTATGTATGTATGTATGTATGTATGTATGTATATATATACATACACATATATATATAGATACATATTTTTGTTTGTTTGTTTGTTTCTTGAGGTAGGGTCTCACTCTAGTTCAGGCTGACCTGGAATTCACTCTGTAGTCTTAGAGTGGTCTCAAACTCACTATGATCCTCCTACCTCTGCCTTACAAGTGCTGGGATTAAAAGCATGTACCACTACACCCAACTCTATGTTTATATTTTTGTTAACTTTATATTAATATCATTACTTCTGGTTTCACTTAGGTTTATGACTAGTGAATTTTTTAGGGACACTGTGTTATTTGAAAGATTAATTCCTATTCTAACATTATTTAGTTTGACAATTAACAATCATATAAAAATATTGTCATGATATCTTTTAGTCTTGAGATTTGTCAGATTAAAATAACTAGCACTTTAATGTCACTATACTTACAACTAACCTTATAGCAGCAAATAGCCTTACTCTCAGCCTTCTGCTTATCAGCTTACTTATCATCAGAAAAAAATCAATGTATTGTGTTCATACATGATGATGGCTATCATGGGAACACTAGAAGTTGCTGACCACCTAAAAGTAACAACAATGGCCAACATTGTGGGCTAAATAATTGATAATATAACTTTCCCAGTGAGTTTTGTAAAGTAAGGATTATGTTCCTCATTTAAGGTTGAGGAATTTGAGATAGTGCTAAGAAAAAAATCTAGAAATTAACAACTGACTCCAAACCCTTAGGTTTTCCCACTTCAACAATCTCTTTGTTTCTCAAATACACATTTACATACACATCCACATACACACATTAATTCATACATGTATACATACATATATTCATTCATACAAACATATATTTAAAGTAAACCAAAGATCATAGACTTTTCTTTCTAATAAAATTTTTATTTGTACCGATGTATATCCATGTAGGCTAACACATACACAAACCAAACCCCACACACATGCACTTTAGTTCAATCAATTACATATGCAAAAGAACAGTGAGCCAGGACTAAGTTATTAAAAGAGGCTTTTGAAGCAAGGAGCATTGATGTGTAAAAGACCTACCACAAAAGTGTATTTCAACAAAGAACTAGCACAGAAGGACTGAACAAAAGTGAAAATAAGGGAAACGCAAGCTCTCCATCTTTTCTATGTGGGTATGGGTGTCTTATACATAGCACTAACAAAAAGAAAGAATTCTGGAATATTTGAATATCCAAAAAGTAAGATAAATTTAACCAAGTTATAGTTGGAATGAACCAAACCCACACTGATTATCACTGAACTTTTTATCATATAATATAATTATATTATTCTATATTAAAGACTTTAACAATAAGCCCATTCTTTATAAGAAAAAAATTTGAAGCTAAGACTTAAAAAAAAATGCAGAGTACTTTTTTCAGTGGCATGTTTTAAAACCAAAACATTTGACTTGGCATCAGAAGAGATAAAGAAATTTTAACTTTGCTCTCAGAATCTCTGGGGAGTGTTTCACAATCCCAAAGTATATTTCAATAGTCATGAACCCAGCTCCTGCTTTCCTTAAATTTGGGTCTACTCATCTGAATTGAAAATGAATATTTCAGCCAATCATACGTAACTTATCTTCATGATGGCAATCACTCAGGTCACATGGAACTGACAAGGAACTCGTACAAATAGTCCTTTTGTAGAAAAATAAATAGCAGCATTTAAATTCACCTTGAGAGCAGAACTAGGGTGGCCAAAAAGTTGTAAAAGACACAGTTGGTCCTCTAATCTGAAGTAAAAAATAATTTTGTTTGTTTGCATTGAAATAGACATTATACTCTCACAGAGACTATGCTTACTGAAGGCATTATTCCCTTTGCATATAAATGGAAGAACATTTCTAGCACTTAAATTATTACAAATATTGAAAATGGCCTCCAGAAGCTTTTAGCAATGTACTCTTTGTCTTGTTTCCAAAGAAACAAGCCAATTAAAATGATGATTTTCAGCAAAGAGGCTTAGGGATAGGGACCGTGCTGTGCACTCAGCACATCTCAGAAGCACTGTACAAATGTTTGAAAACTTCCATATGCTTTTTGTGTACGTGTACTAACCAAGCATGATTTACAAATACTTTCCTAGCAAAGAACTTGTATATTTTTTTTCTGACTCTTCCAGTAAGACTCTGTCCATGACAACTCCAGCTGGTACCAGGTTTTTGTCCTTGAACTCACTGTTTCACTAGTGTAACTTGTGCACTCAAAGTTGTCAACAGGAACTGGTAATGAGTGTTAGGTATTTTTAACACATTCCTCCACCTTCTAGTCACGACACCCCTATTCAACAGCAAGCATCTATGTGAGTCACACAGGACAACTGAATAATATTAGCTGGATTAATTTTCTTATGTTAAGATTATTCTACTGATTGTCCTATTATGTCTGGTTCATAAACATTTTAGTTTATATAACTGTTTTTTTTCTGAAAAGAATGTATTATCTTATCATGTTCTCATGCTTTAAATTTTTCTAACTTTACTTCCTTTAAGTTTTGTGGTCATTTTTCCCTATCTACAAATATTCATTAAGCATCATTTATAAATTGTGTTTGGGCTTAAATTATAATGATATTTATGAAATTATAAAGTAATGTTTTGTTTTATATCTTTTAGGATGTATATCATATGAAAGAAAAACTGATGCCTTTCTTTAAAAATTTGAATAGCTCACAGGTGATTGACTGCCCACTCTTCATATAACTGAAATAAATAACAACAGGAGACACACTCATATTGGTTGCATACTTCAGAGTAAAAATCAATTAAAGCAGCACTGTATGCCTGATAGTCAAATGATATGCAGATCAGGGATCATGTGGTACCACCTTCTGTTTGTAAGATCACTAAGGCCTGCTTAGAGCCTTAATATGATTTCTTCATGAGAACTCAAGGTGGTATACATAGACATCTAAAGTGGGGAGGAGTTGGCTGGAAATTTTTCCATTACTAATATCTTAAAATTTAAGTGTTTTAAAGGCTCTTTATAATAATAGAAATGACTGTTCAATATTTATTGAGCACATCTGAAGTGCATGGCTCTTGTTGAAGTTTAATATTTAAGTGAGAACTGCAGTGTGCCATCTTGCACACTGGATAACCTTGTGACTGTTTTGAAATGGACACTTAAGTCCCCTTTATTTGTGATCTTGGAGTTTTCCGTGCAACTTGACCACAGACAGAAGCCTTGTCTAGCAAAGGACACAGAACAAGGAGAGACACAGGATCATGAGGGCAAGTGGTGATATCTAAGGTATGTGGGCCAAGGCAAGTTTGAGGATGTCATCAAGAAGTTTGGGCCTGAAGTTTTCTTAACTATCTCACCCAAACCTTCTAGTTCAAAGCAGTATCTATCTATCTATCTATCTGATTTATATGTATATTATATGTATACATTTACACTATCACTGGTGCACATTTGACTTTATTTGCACTTGAATCTATTGCCCCATGTGCTATAAGTAACAGCACACATGGTTCTTTGCCCGACAGAAGGAAAGCTAGGTAAGGCTGGGCCTTTCCTTTTACTGTGTGCATATTCCAGAGGTTGAATAAATTTTTTTTAGAACTCCCTCTGGCTAATGTTTACTTATCATCATACATGCATCCAAGAAAATTTTGAAATACCTGAATAGAAAAGATAGTTCATTAAGGATTCATAAATAATGATGAAATAAAACATTTTCTTACAAAACAGAAAGTTCAAAACCATGAGCTAATAAAGGAAGTCACTGGATACTTATTCATTCTTTCACTTAATGAACATAAAGTTCTCAGCACCATGTTGGTGGTCAACCATTTCCTTTTCTGAAATGGAAGTTCCGTTTCAAGCTAAGTACACTGTCCATCTGTGGCATAATGAGGGCTACAAGGAATCCAACAGAGGTGGTAACTTCAACTCCAGAGCAGCAGTAGTCACTGGTGCAGTGCTAGCCCCAAGCATTTCCTCACTTCCCTTCACTCATGATGCTACTTTCATTCACTATACATTAAGGGTGGCACCAAAAGCAATTACAGAATGTTCCCTGTGGACTGTGCTAGGCAGGCAGCTATAACACCAGTTGAAGTCTATATGATGTTAACAAGAACTCAGCACAAAGCCGTGGTGTGCTATATCTGCAAACCACAGATCCATCTGTGCTGTTGGGTAGAGTGTCAATGTTCCAAAGATGCTGCTCGCTGCATTCGTAGGGGCCAATTCACAAATCCATCCTAAGAGGCTATTTTTTCTTAGTACAACCTGCTATCTTGGAATGGGACATTCAAGTGGGTGAAGTGAACACATCATCAGTGTCAGCTCAACAATTTCCACCCAGAGACTTAGCAGTGTCCATAGGTGATGAACTTCAGGTGTGCAAAGACTCTTTTCACTGAGGACCTCAAACTCTGGTCAGCTCCTTGAGGATAGGGTCTCTCAGTGCTCATGGATGGATGAGCAAACAATGTATGAAAACTGGTCAATCCCTACAAACTGTAGCTACTAGGACACAAAAAGTCAAAAAGGTAAAATAGGTATGATTTTGATTAACAGTCACTATATGCCACCAGAAGGAATGGCTTCAGGTTCCTCAACATTTAAGACGCCAGTCTACAAAAACAATTATGCAAGGGTCATGGAGATAAGTCATTCAGTAAACTGCTTGCTGTACAAGCCTGAAGACCTGAGTTCTGATTTCTAGCACCCATGTAAAAGCCAGACATGGTGGCCTGTGCCTATAATCCCAGCACTGGGGAGGCAGACACAGGAGGATTGCTGGGACTTGCTGGCAAGTTACTCTATCTGAGTTGCTGATCTCTGGGTGCAGCAAGAAATGCTCTCTTGAAAAGAGGGAGAGCACTTAAGGATGACACTTTGGTGTCAATCTCCAGTCTCCACACACACACATGTACACACATACACACACATTTTAGACATTTATATATGTATTGCACCACATGCAAAAGCACATTAAAATAGTCATGCAAAATGCTTAATCCTAAAATACAATTATTGACATACAAAGCCTACTAATGAGGAACTGCAGGTGGATTGGTGAATTCAAATTTCATAAAGAGCCAGCACATAGTATTTCAGGATAGATTACACTAATTAATATGAGAGGTTAGGCTAGTCCTCCATGGGTCAGTCATTCCATTTTCCCAAGGGGACACCATGGACAATGACTTAGAGACTGCTGCTTTCAGGCCTTTTTAGTTGAGAGGAATAAAAAAAATCACCATAGTCCTAGCCCTTCAATAGTCACAAGAGGAAAGTGATAACCATACAAGGTTAATATACCTGATGCCATTGGACATACCTGATGAGTGATTATTTTCCTGTTTGCCTAAGCAGACCAGAAATAACTAATTCCTATCAACTTGTATGGTCAAAATAATGATGTAGTGTAGCCACTATCTGATTTTAAGTTGTTGACATGCAGGTTCAGTATAAATTAAAATAACATTACTATTTCCAAACAATGTTGGCAAAGACATCTGTCACAACTAAAACAACAACTTTCCTACTATATGTTACTGACTTTCTGAGAGATGCTGGGAATACTAGTTCTACAAGCCACTAAATTAGTACCAAAGAGGTTCCAGTTCCTCTTTCTAAATAGCATTATTAGATCTTCACAACAGGGTAACTATAATTAAATACTAAGTTGCTTATGATTCATACCTTCCAGAATAAAACAGTTCACTTCCAAATGCAAGATGTGACTTCCAATGGTGGACATGTATAGCAGTTGCTAGGAAACACTGACTTAATTAGCTGGGCCAGGTTTAGTTATTTTGACTCTTCGGGGTGCATAAAGGGTTTATAGGACTTCACTCTGTTTATGGGGTTCAAACAAGACTCAACTGAACTTCACCAGGAGACTTTTCAGATGACTTGAGCATTAACCAGAGACTGAGTGGTTTACAGATCACCCAAAAGAATTTTTGTTTTAGAATCTTCCCGTGAACTCCAAGTATTCAAATTCCAAATTTATTTATATCACAAAATGACTACAAGATTTTAGTATTTCTTGCTATTTTCTTGCTATTGTATGTGAAAACCATGAAGTGGATGTGTGGATGGAGAATCTGAAAATCTGAAGTTTGAGAAAACAAAAAAGAAATAAAAATTTAAGCATCTTGATATTTACAGTTTACAAAATGTTTTCACATATAATCTAACATATGAATGTTAGGGACTAGTAATAGGATATGCTCAAATCAGCATTTACCTCAACATTATCTCACACTCTCCATCTTTGTAATTTATGAGAAATAAAAGTCCATTACTTAAGCATTTTTTTGTAAACAAAATGTTAAATAAAGCTATATTACAGCATTTCTCTGGGGAACAAAAACTTGGATGATAATAAATGGAAAATATTTTGGTGCCTACAATTTAGACTTTGAACTTTGAAAATTTTACTTTATGTTTATGGAAATATTTTCAGAGGACATTATGATGAAGTTGTTTAAAGATTTAACAGAAGGAATGGACACTGACAAAACAAAAATCAAATTCTGAATTTAATTCCACATATATGACCTACAAGATTTTAGGATAGTTAAAAAAAACCAGCAAAATATCTGGGTTCACAATCATCAAAGGAGCTATGTGCCTCCCTCACATTAGTGTGTGAAATGTCATTTTTGCCCTCCAGCTACACAAAGGGTGCACTTGAGCTGCAGGAACCTAATAAGAAGATATTTAGTTCAATGTGTCTTAATCTACTGATACATTGAATGAGGAATAAAAGTGTTAAAAATCTCGAATACCTCAGTGCAATTCGTCCTCCCAGTCTACTGACGAGTGACAGTCTCAATCTAGACAGGTAGAAACAAAGGTTGGGCTTAATCTTTGTAGTCTATTCGACATGTACTTCTGTGAGGCAAAATATTATGTCACTTGTAAAGAGGTGGGTGGGACTCCTTTGTCTGAGGAAGACTCAAAGATTTGGGTCTATGCACCAAACTCATGAATAATCTAGAGGATTTAACATGAATATTTCTAAACACTATCATGTTATTTGAACACCACTTAAAAGAAAACAATATCTACTCATCTGAGAATTTCAGACGTAAGTCCAGGTGACTATAGAATACTTGATTAACTAAGGCCATCATTTTATCTACAATTAGAGCTGCATAATTAAACCCACATATCCATTCAAGTTACACACAGGAGAGCCCAGCTCTTCTATTTCAGTACATATTGGCATTGGGTAAAGAGTAGCCAGCTTCTCTCACCTACCCTGGCAGACCCAGACCTCTGGCTGTGAAGAAAACCACAATGTGGGGAGGAAAGCCTACAAAGAATGAAAACAGAAAGTGTCTAAGGCCTTGGCAGAAGGACACTAAATAAAATAGAGAGTGGTGACTCATTTTGGCAATGAATCCATCTCAACCCCTTCAAAGCCTTTGGCAAGAGTCTGCAGAGGAGACCCCAGCCTTCTGCCAAGCCACAGAACACCACAATTATTATCGCCGCAGTCATCAACAACACAGATTTTGTAAACTGACTTGTTGGCACATAGATTAAAGAAGCTATAAAAAGGAATAACAGCTGTTTGGGTTGCCCTATGCAGAAAGCTACTACATAAAAAGTAGATTTTATATTTCTATACATACTTGGGTAGACACAAGAGTATACACACCCCATGTACTAATTATACATGTGTGCTGTATAGAAGGGAAAATGCTGAACACACTATGATATCAACTTTAAACACAAACAATTCTTTCAAATAAAAAATGCTTAGTTCAGAAAGATTAATAAAATCCGGAAGATTCTATAATTGGCTCATCTGAAATATAGACTATGGAATAATATGTAGGAAACATAGTACTTTTCAAAGATTCTTTACTCATGCATAAGAACTAGTGAATTTTTTGGGAAATTGTGAAAATATGCCTTATTCTTTCTCTGTAAACATGAACCTCTGGCATTTCATACCCCAAAGTTTAGAACTACCTCATGCTCCAGGCAATTTGAAAAAAAATGCTACTTGCTTACATATTCATGGGTGTATGAGATATAAAAGTTGCATATTTTAAATGGTTTAATTTTTGCCATACAATACTATTCACCTGAATAAGAAATAAAATACCAATTAATATGTAATAAAAACACAATAGAAAAAATTGATATTTTAATCAGTACTATAAAATTTTCCTAATTTGAAATGTATGAGTTCCTATGAAGGGGTTTGAACTCTTGAATTTTTATTTGAAAATAAAGGTTTTATTTGTTGCCTTATCATTAATTTATAGTAAGCTATGTAAGAATTATTTAAAAAGACTTTTAACAATTAAACTATTTAACTGTGTAACAGCATAGAATATCAGAAATTAATTACTTAAACTTGTACTAAGGGCTCTGCTCTGCAGCTGTACATTTGCCTAGACAACCTCCAAATGCCTCAACAGCTCCTCACTGAAATGTCTAGAACTGAAGCATCTTAATGGGCAGTGACCTTTTACAGTGAGGGATACAGAGTTCAAGTTTCAGCACTGTCGATAACATCTGGTCTCAC
The DNA here is from genome assembly GCA_036346955.1 of Dipus sagitta. Taxonomy (NCBI): domain Eukaryota; kingdom Metazoa; phylum Chordata; class Mammalia; order Rodentia; family Dipodidae; genus Dipus; species Dipus sagitta. Next base: position 80,810,351 of record CM070773.1, read on the forward strand.
TTATTGAATGAGTGTGTCTTGGTTGGCAATTGCTTACTATGAGAGAAAAGACTGGAAACGAACATATAAGAAGCTTAAATAGTATGAATGTCTTTCACTCAATAACAAGAGAACATCAGCTTTAAAAGTACTGAAAAGTCACATTTCTTGGATATATCTTGTGTTATAGCATTCACTGAAGGAATTAACCAGCTAAGGGCTCCATGCCCAATCTTACATCAGTGAATTTCTGAAAGCTCAGACAGTATGAGTAAAAGTACTATAATGTTATCACTAGCCAGTTCCACTTTCTGCTGACAAGAAGACAAAACAAATCACTACCACCTTCAGGACAAGCACCATTTTAGAATAGCTGCTTGAGTAATAAACTGCTATATCAATTAAAAATTATCTTTAAGAATTCATGTTTCAATCAGAGTAAAAGCTGACCCATTGTGATAGTAAAACAGAAATTCCATCTAAGGAATTCACTGACTATTCTAACTGTCAAGGAAAGTTACACAGTCTGTGGTGTATTTTTTAAATATCATAGAAAAAAGTTGTAGAATTATATTTGCTACTAGGCCATTCTTGAGACTATCACACACCCTACAGCTTTTCACCTAGCTCAGTATTAGTTCTTCAGGTTGGCCAAATCACCCAGTAAGAGTGGCACAAAAATTAAATAAAATTCTTTTCTTCTGTGTTTGTGTTTTAAGTTCAAACTACTTTTAATCGTTTTCCCGGCTTTTTTCATCTACCTTGGAAGCCCAAGCACATTATGCAATCAGCACAATGAAGCCTATGCCAGCAGGAGAACTGTGCTATACCTATCCAAAAATTTTAATAGCATCCAGGCACATGGACGCATGCGTGCACACACACAGTCACACACACACACACACACACACACACACACACACTCACTCACTCACTCACTCACTCTTTCTCTGTCTCCTGTGTAGCCTGGAGATCCGTATTGAGCTTATGCCAAGTGTCTGCAAAGTTGGACCCTACATCCGGTATTTACACTAAGCTAAAATTCTAATCAGTGCTAGCAGCAGTATGTTTTAATTCACCCTCATGATTTTATTTCAATCTGCTTCAGAGCACAACTGCCAGAATGCAACTGTTACAAACTCAAGTAAACAAATGCAAAACTAAAATAAATCTTAAACCTGTTGTGTATAAAGTTTGTGCCACTTCCCACCGGCAGTACAAAGTCTTGGTTAACGCTTTTCATCTCACTTAGAAAGCTTTTTCAAAGTATTGCCTTGGCTAGTCCTCCTGCCCCTTCTAGAGAATATTTGGTGCTTAGCAGATAAGGGAGAGGAAACGGTCCTGTTACTTGACAATGGTTTTTCACCTCAAAATTCCCCTGAACGTCTTCTGCCAAGCCTGGGACGCGAGTAGAGAGCGGTGACTACAGGAATCTCTGGATGACACTGTCACCACTCGTGCCAAGGACTTGGTGCCAAGCTTTGCATCTTCAGGATTTTTTTCCCTTTCTTTTTGGGTGGTACTTGTGTGGGGGAGGGGATTGGCAGTGGGGGAATCTGACCAACACATTCTGAGAAGTTGGTCACCATTTTGAACCTGCTCAGTGTGCTCAGATCTTGGCAGCCATCTTACAGCTTGGCAACCATTTTGAGAATTTGTTTGGCAAGCTCTCAGAATCCGCTGACACTGTTTAAATAGAATGCTAGTTAAAAATAGTCCGTATTAAACAATGCAGTGTGATAGCAGGTAAAGTAACCCCTAATAAGTCTTGCCAACAAAACAATTTACATCTTCATTGAGATAATGACATCCTAATTTCCTTAACTTAAATACATTGTGAAAAAGCAGCTTAAAGTCTGATTCCTTAACCCTTTAGCAGACAAGCTCTTAAATAATACAGGAGGGGCACCAAAAGCAGGTAAAGGAAAGATGAAAGAAAAGAAAAGAAAAGAAAAGAAAAGAAAAGAAAAGAAAAGAAAAGAAAAGAAAAGAAAAGAAAAGAAAAGAAAAGGAATGGAAAGGAAAGGAAAGGAAAGGAAAGGAAAGGAAAGGAAAGGAGGAAGGAAGGAATAAAGAAAAGAAGAAAGAAGGCCAAAAACAGAGCTACAGTATATATCAGATGTTCCAGAGTCTGTTCCAATGCACCATATGAAGTAGAAGGGTCTAGTGCTATCATTGCACTCCGTGGGCTATGATTGTAGTAAACTATCACAAAAGTTCAGACTGAGTCCCATGTCATGTGTCATGAGCCCATGGGAACTCCCAGTATCATGTAGTATAGAACTCTTCTTAGGTACAGAAATGATAGATATTCTACTACCACTGGAAATTTAACTCTGAGAACTAGCTGCAAGGAAGTAATATTAAAACAACCTGTAGGTGCTGGGGTTTTCCAAAATCAACCCCTGCAACCTTTCCCCTTGCTCTTTCTCCTGAAAGCTTCGTGTCTCTAGTTTAATTAATCGAAACCAAATTCCTGTAATTGAAAGTCTTTCTTGATGTGGAAACATAAGAAATACAAATTGATAAGTTTGTGTTGTTTTAACTATGATGTCATTACCAGGCCTCTGTAGTTTCCTGAAGTATGAATTAACCAAAATAATATTGGCTGAAAATTTCATACCATATGGAAAAGGAAAACAACAGGCTATGACTCTGACAATATCTTTTGCTATGTTGAAATAACACTTGAAGGTGAAATTCAGTACCTTCCTTTTAATATTATGAATAATGACTTCCTATCAATATGGGGAAAAATGTTTATATAAAAAGATAACTTGGGGCTGGAGAGATGGGTTAGCAGTTAAGGTGCTTGCCTACAAAGCCAAAGGACCTAGGTTCGATTCCCCAAGACCCACATAAGCCAGATGAACAAGGTGGTGCATATATCTAGAGTTCATTTGCAGTGGCTGGATACCCTGGCATGCCCATTCTCTCTTTTTCTCTCTCTCAAATAAAAATATTTTAAAAAGATAACTTTCATATATTTTTATAAAAGATAAATGATTAACTCTGTTTTAACTGAATAATAAATATGATAATAAATCCTAAACAATTTTGAAACTTGACATGTTCAAAGACATAAAAAAGGAGGAGCTGAGGAGATGGCTCAGTCACTAAAACTCTTGCTGTGCAAGCATAGGCACCTCTGTTCAGACCCACAGCACCCACATAAATAAAAAGTGTGGTGGTGGGCTGGAGAGATGGCTTAGTGGTTAAGCACTTGCCTGTGAAGCTTAAGGACCCCAGTTCAAGGCTCAGTTCTCCAGGACCCACGTTAGACAGATGCACAAGGGGGCGCACGCGTCTGGAGTTCGTTTGCAGTGGCTGGAAGCCCTGGCACGCCCATTCTCTTTCTCTCTCTCTCTATCTGCCTCTTTCTCTCTCTGTTACTCTCAAATAAATAAATAAAAATTAAAAAAAGAGCACTTCCCACACGAGCATGAGGGCCTGAGCATCCATGTAAACAGCTGAGTGTGGCCATGCATGTCTAAAAAAAAAAAGTGTGGTGGCATATGCCTGTAACCCAAACTCTTAGAGATGGACACAGGAGGATCCTCAGGGCTTGCTAGTTAGCTCGTTTAGATTTATCAGTGAGCTACCATCAGTGAGAGACCCTGTCTCAATGAATAATGTAGAGAGAAACTAAGAAAGTTGCTCCATGTCAACCTCTGGCTTCCACATGCATGTGCATCTGGGCTCACACAGGTGTCCACATGCATGTAAACACACATATATACAAGCATGTCACAAACACATACACACAGGAAAAAAAATAAACTTTTACCTAAATATTTGTTATTTACAATTTTAGTGACTCTGGGGGTATGATAGATACCTGGTTATGTATATAATTACATAGCTCCACACAGATATCTATGCATATATTGGATATTTTAGTTCTAACTGAGGTGTAATATACTTTGACACCGAAAGGCAAGAAGCAATGCACTAAATAACAATGTTTACCATATTACTATGCTCTTAAACTTGAAGACTGAATTTATTTCAATTCATGAAATATTTTTATCTCACATCACACCATACAAAGTAAAAGGATTCATTAAATCAGGATCAAAACTAGAACATTTCCAAGGAGGACATTATGCTGAAGAGAATTGGTGTAAGGTCTTTATACTATTAGATGACTCCTTACTGATTGACAGGATCTGCAGTGGTATGACGTAAACCATGCTAGGACACTTTGGAATGCATTGATAAATTGCCCCATCGATCCCGTTCTGCTTCACTTACCATAATTATAGCCCAGTAATGGAAGACATGAATGATATATTTTCACTACAGAGGAATGCCCAGAGTTTGTCTGTTTCTTTATGAGATTATATCAAATCCTTTCAATTAATACAACATGATTGATATGTAACACTATGTGAAGATGAAGCCTGATTCTAATGTTCTTTCTAAGGTATTATTATTCAAACATTTTAGATTTATTTAAAACAAATATATTTGATGTTTTAAAGACACAAAATTTGCTCCTCTGTAGTACACCGTCACCTAATACTTTTAGAGAATATTTTTATTCCATTCAGAAATCTATCTCTTGAAACTTATAAACACAATTTATCAGTATGTACTCATAGAACATGCTAGAAGATACTTCAATTCATTTCAAGGAAAATTCTGGTTTTTAAAAAAGGAAAACTACATTGAAGAAGAATAAATAGAAGAAGAGAAGAAAAACAGGCAATACAAATACAGGCAACGAAAGTAATTTTTAGAAAAGAAAATTACTGATTCCTAATCCAGATAGCAAGAGATTTCATAGGTAGAACCCAAGGGAAAGAGAAACTTTTAACAACTACATTCAACGATTAGTTATCATCCCTATTTATTCACAATGTAGAAAAGCCATGTCCACAGTTTCAAAGGAACCAAACTCTGCATTAAAACTATGGAAGCATTATAGTCGACTTTGTGTTTCCAGATATTGCCACTGTCGAGTTCTACTATAGAAAGACACAGGGTCTGTCCAAATGGATGGGTTTAAATTACAGTGTCATTCTATGTCATGCAAAAGGAATGTGAGAAATTCTGAACAGGATGTAACTGCAGCTTAGCAACTCAGGGCCTGACTTGACTTGCTTTTCATTTCAAAGTATTCCTTAATGAAAAAATCGCATTTTATCTGCTTTTGCTCTTTTGAATGTGTGTGTGTGTGTGTGTGTGTGTGTATGTGTGTGGTGTATATGTGTGTGTGTGTGTATGTGTGTATGTGTGTGGTGTATATGTGTGTGTGTGTGTGTGTGTGTATATGTGTGTGTGTGTGTGTGTGTGTATATATATATATATATATACATATATATATATATATATGGGATAAATTTTTACAACCAGTTGGCAGAAAAAAAAATTATTCCCAACAACTAAATGGTGTAACAATTGATCTTTACTTCCCTCCTTGGATTACGAAGGCTCTCATGGGAACAAAATGTAACCCAGGAGGGCTGTGAGAGCATCAAACCTTCCCTGACACATTATAATTTTTGAAGTCCAGACAGCGAAGGTTACAGCAGAAAAACTCAGTAAGCGGCGAATAACTCAATGCCAACTATCGATCGTGCCATTGATTTCAAGTTGGGAAACCAAGAGGGTAAAGCACCAGAAAAGATAGAATTTCCCATTTCTTTTCACACCCCCAACTTAGTGCTCTGCCAAACTTAGGTCTTCCTGGGCCTATGGCCTGAGCTTTGCTTTGCAACTAGCCCGGATGTCTGCCTGAGATAATTCAAACTGAAAGCAGCCAGTTTGCAGTAGGAGCCAGGTCTCTAGTGACCTGCCACCTAACCTGGAGAATGAATGTAGCTTCTGGATAGAGGGGACAAGAAGGGACAAGGGAACTGGAAAAATAATACATGTGACTGTCTACCACATGATGTCTGACTAAAGTCTACTTGGAAATTCACAAACAATCCTTGATCAACAACTTCTAGAAAGTTAAGCTAATCCACCCTGAGCACTTTCATGAACAAGGTTATAGATAGATTTATTTGGGAATCATGGAATTTTACTCCATAGCTTTACTTATACATTCTAATCCAATTAGAGTCCAGGCTAATATTTTTATAGTTCACTTTCTTCCTTTCACATAAATTAACACTGAGTAGGTTATAAACAAGCAGAAAGGCAACAAAGCAATGGGCTTGCCTTAGCCCACTGGGGTCTTAATCACATAATTTTGAATTGGTAAAGAATCATTTATTTGGATCATTATAATCATATCCTACAAGTATTCTGCCATTTAATTTGTGGAAGGCATGACCACAGAGTATGTACATAGAATTATTAGATGCCATTCATTTTATTACTAAATTTAGAGATGGCTCTGAACCATTTAAAAATAATAACAATAATGATTAATAACAACACACTTTCATTCTGACTCACAGAAAGATCTCAAGAGGCTCTCAGCTGCTCACTAATGAAGTCTCATACCCCTTGCTAGGTAGAGGAGTATTGTTATGCTAATTTTACACCTGGGAAAGCCCAGCAAAGCAGAGCGGTTAGGGTAAATCAGGATCCTGGCGCAGACACAGGAAGAAAATGAGAATGTGGAATCTTGCAGAATACCCCATACCTTTTAAAGATCATATCTGAAAGCAGTGGTAGGGAAAAGAAAACCACATAACTAATGAAAACACATTATGGATTATCTTCTATTAAGTTTTTTTGGCTAAAAATACACCATAGGTCTTGTTCATTTGCTCATTCATGCTTACCTATTCTGCCCAGGAGAGTTTGTTAATTTTCTGAATTTCAGTTTTGGTATAGTTAAGCATGATATTTTAACCACCACAGAGACTTAAGCAGTTACCAGCCAATTATACAACTAATTCTACTACTGATGTGATCCAATAAAGCTTAGTTTCTTATATTATCTTTGGTTTAATAAAACTACCTGAAAATTGTAATAAGTACATATTCTTCAGAGTTGTTAAAAGGCTTTTACTTGAAACATAGCATGTAAGCCTGAGGTTTTCAATAACACAAATTAGAAATTCTCACATAACCCACTACTTCATAGTTAAGGAGTGCTTTGACTTCATCCCTTCAGTGTGGGAAAAAAGAGGACACCTGCTATGTGTCATGCAGTGGTCCAGGTACTGGCCACACAGCAGTGACCACAGGAGGAGAGCCCCACCCTCCAGAAGCACGTTAGACTGGAGAAAACTTCTTGGTAAATATTCAGTGATGTCTTCAACATTTATGAAGCATTTTATGCACCTATATAAGAACATTAAAAATGGCCAGGTGAGGTAGTCAGACTGTTATCCTAGCTTTCAGGAAGCTGAAGCAGGAGGATCACAAGTCTGAGGCCAGTATGGGCTAAATATTAGCAAGGCCCTGCTTCAAAAACAGAAAAATAAATGAAAATTAAAAGAAAACAAAAAAGTTATTGGGGTTGGCTGCAAAGAGGGTATTGATTTTGTTTCTTCTTTCCAGAGTTAATTGTCTTCAAATCTTGTTGCTGGTGACTAGCAAAAATATGGTGGCCTCAGCTGCCCAGAATGGGCACAGCTGGAGAAATAGATCTTATTCTAGGATGTAAGATGTGCACCGTCCTTCATTTTAACCTTAACTCCTGACTACAAGGGATGAGTATGCTGAGTGCTTTGAAACTAATGCACAACAGGGGAAAGTAGAAATTGGAAAATTAAAAAAGAACAGAGATGAGTCAAAATCCTTCCAAGTAACCATATAAAGTGTGTACAGGTGAAACTGTTATGCCAATGTATGTCATGGAAGGTGCCCTGTGAGATTGGCTTTTTCCATTGTCTTGTAATGTGTATGTGTGTGTGTGTAGCACTTTTGTCAGTGATGGTTAAGAATTGGAGTTTGAGTGTGGTGTTGAACACTGAGAATCACATCCAAGAGATAATGCAAAACAGCTGACTTAATACAGAGCACACGTTGCTGTTCACTGGTTTGTTCAAAGATATCTAATGCCACATGTGGTAATACCTCAAGATAGGGCCTCTGCTCTACACATCTCCAGCTAAAGGACCCCCTTGATGACTACTGTGTCTGGCAGTTCTGAACAGAATAGCTTTTCTCATGTTAACTCACCTGGAGAAGCTGATCTCGCCCTATCCTCTCTTTCCACTATTTCTTAAGATAGAGTTTATTTTTTTGAAATGGTAAATGTACACTGAGGTGGATTTCGACTATCAACCTATTCCAGTCTGTCTTTAACATGCTCTGTCTGCACTGGCTACTGAACATCAGGGCAGCTCCAACATTTCATCATGAAGTAGAGCCAAGGGAATAAAGGAAGGCTCAGAAACCATACTAAGATAGTGTCACTCCCCACTGCTTTGTGATCTGCATGGGCAGGACTGTGCTGTGGATGGACTGGACATGGATGAGGCCTGGGTTCTAACCCCAGCCCTGCAAAACAACAAACTACACTGTGAGACACTTACCTACAAGATAGCAAGCAACTTCCAGCTGAGAGGGGAGACTTAGTCTTTTTCCTGAAAACTCAAATAATGAGCTCATAAACAATGAAAAAAGTGAATAAAAAATCAAAGATATCCTCAACAAACAGGGGTTCTCCTGTTCACTGGCTTCTTATCTCCAGCAGCTGCCTTTTATGAGGATGGTTTCTCAGGAATGTAAACTTTTAAGGGGCACAATGGCATGATTGGGATCAAAGTAGGACCTGCCCAGGGTACTGAAGGGACAGAAACATGAAGCCAGGGGTCCAAAAGCCAAAGTCTACTGTTATGGCCAGAACGAGCAGTATGGTATTTTATGAAAATAACATAGTTGTAACTACTTTTATAAACAAACAATAACAAAATAGATACCATATAATACAAAATGTGGTTTTGCCCTTGAATAAATCCCATCTTTAAGTGTGACAAAGACTTGATCTTGAGGCACTTGTAAGTCATCCACTCTCAGATGAGTGAAACCTGGCTAGATGGATGGGAATCACGGAAGTTTTACCAACTGAGGGAGTCATTTCTTATACCTGGAAGTAGCTAGGAAGGGCCACTAACGGTAAAGTGGCATGAGAAGGTAGAGACCAAGAAGAAGAAAGACACATAGCTCACAAATGAGTTGACAGTGGAGGGATGGGGTACCACTCACATACCCACTTAATTTAGAAAGGGGGCAGCACCAAGAGTGCAAATCTACAAAATGGGGCTTTTACCTCAGGGCCTTGTGAAACAGGTCCTTAGCAGTATAGGAAAGGAAGGCCATTGCCTCCCTTCCCCTCTGTTCACATTGTCTGAGATCAGGAAGAGTTATGAGTTCAAAGATCTTTTCATTCTCTCTGTACATTCATCTATGGTTTCTGAGTAAAAGAAGCAAGCAATTACTAAGACCACCTTAAGGTTACAGGTCTGGAGCCACTGCCCAGACTCACAGGCCCACTCCAGGCTTTGATCCGAGTAGTCCCCATGGAGCTGCTGCACAAGAGGAAAGAATTAACTGCATGCCCCAGGTCAGCATGGAGCCAGGTGCCTTACTCTCTTAGTTTCATTCTCACAAAGCCTCTTAAATATGGCCACTATCATCCCCATTTTATAAAGAAACTAAGGCTCAGAAGGTTACAGAATTGGTGTTAGATCTTAAAATCCTATCATTAGAATCACTTTAGTCCAATTCTAAGCTCAAATATTCATTCTTCTATTCAGAGCAAATACTAAGCACTAACTAGGACATTACTCCTCTGACTTCCTCAGTTTCTGTACATGTCCCCAATACTGGGCTCCTTGAACACTTTGAGCATTGGGGACAATAACTTTCCTAAAAAAAATTTCTGTTATTTATTTACAAGAGGAGAGAGAAAGAGAGAGAGAGAGAGAGAGAAAGAAAGGACAGACAGACAAAAAGAAAGAGTGTGCCAGGGCCTGCAGCCACTGCAAATAAACTCCAGATGCATGTACCACTTTGTGTATCTGGCTCATGTGGGTACTGGGGAATCAAACCTGGGTCCCTTAGCACTGCAGGCAAGCACCTTAACTGCTAAGCTATCTCTCCAGCTCCAGAAAACTTTAAAAATGCCATAACATTGCAATTATCAACTTATAGAATATTCTCCCATTCTCTATAAACTGGGGTTTTAAGAGTAGGGTGGGTTCCTGCACTGGAATTGCTTGGTGTTGAGAAGTATAGATCTTTGGTTCTCCTGCATTTGAAATTCTGGAAATATGTGTCATAGACAATTCCTTCCAAGTGAATTGTGTACACACAGTAGATTGTAGATGGAGAATCAGACAAGTTCTCTCCTGGACTGCCTGTCATCTCCAGTACCCAACTCATTGCTTAGACAACACAATGGCAAACACTCATTCAATGCCTGCAGAAGGCAAGGAGGATGGGGGGGGGGTAAAAAAAAAAGACTTTTTTTTTAAAGGCAAATGTAAACATAGCCCTAGTGTATGATACAGGCATTGATTATATGCCCTAGGATCTTAGGGGCTATTTAGGAGACAATATACACTAAATTAAAAGTGTAGCAATGAGCCAGGGATGGTGGCACATGCCTTTAATCCCAGCACTTGGGAGGCAGAGGTAGGAGGATGGCCATGAGTTCAAGGCCACCCTGAGATTACATAGTGAATTCCAGGTCAGCCTGGTTTACAGTGAAACCCTACCTCGAAAAAATAAAATAAATAAAAGAAAGAAAGTGTAGCAATGATAGAATATAACAGTGAGCCAGAATTGAAAGAGCAGTTAGCTAAGCAGTGGCATACTGTGGAACACAGGCAAAGTCCTGCTGGGTTCTAGCCTCCAGCAACAAAGAAGGCAAAGTCAGATGGATTTCTGAGTCATGAGGAAAGGCTAAAGGTAGAAAACCAGGCTCTTTCACATGAGGATCCTAGCTTCAAATTTTTAAGTATGGATGTAAGTTGAAGTGAGAGCCAACAGAGGCCAGTAATCTAGAAATGGGTCATGGGTGGGCATCAGGGTGAGAGCTTAAGGGGAAGGGACAGTAGAACATACCAGATGTGGAAGGAGAGGGCAGAATACTGAGGGAAGAAAGTTTTAAGTGCAGATAGGGGTGGAAGGATAGAGGAGAATGGGAGGGGAAGGTTATCCAAAGCTAAAGATATATGGGAAAGCCATATGAAAATCTTCTTCATTATTAGCTAAGTAAAAAAAAAGTACCTTGCATGGTAGATAGATCTATGTCCAGAACTCATAGGTTCTTTTAAGAAAATCCCAGTGCCACAAAAGTGAGTTTTTGGCCAGAAATGCCCCTGGGACCTCCCTTTTCCAAATAATTCAAGCTATTTCCAGTGTTCTTGATTGCTCATCAGGACTAGATGGTAAGACCCTATTACTGAAGACAACACTTGCTTCAGTTGTAGGATACTGTGAAGTCAATCTCTAATCGAGCTGGAACCTTCTTTCCTGCTAGCTAGTTGTTATGGTGCTGGAAGGTGCTAAAGATATCAATAGTCTTAACCAACAGTGAACCCTGTGAGCTAAATAATCATCCAGCCAAGGCAAGATGTGCCCACTGGTGCAATAGTGGTGTGACTATTATAAAGGGTAACCAACCACTTTCTGATTAGATTTGATGACCCCTCCAGAGGAGGAATTCATGCCTATTGTTGAACACCTAGTCAAAAGACTATATCTGGAGAGATCATAGGCCCTAAGAAGGAAGCTATTCCTGTTGTTTGGCTAGATGAATATGTTGTGCCCATTAAATTGCCTTCTAGATATTTATGCTAATGCTCATACATTAGCTGCTATTACTGTTGGTCAGAAAAGCTTTTTGGAGTTGACAGTGACTACAGGGGAGACTAAAGTCATCAAAGTGCTGAGAATAAGTGACTGTTGATGCTCAGAGTTAAATGAGTCATCAATATCACCTACTCCAAAGCTCAAGGAAGATGACAGAAGGGGGATGACAAAAAGAATGCAAGAGCCAGTGATGGAGAGATGGTTTAGCAGTTAAGGTGCTTGCCTGTGAAGCCTAAGAACACATGTTCCCCTCTCCAGATCCCACATTAGTCAAATGCACAAAGGTGAGGCAAGCACAAGTTCGCACATGCCCACTAGGTGACACAAGTATCTGGAGTTTGATTGCAATGGTTGAGGCCCTGGCATGCCAACTGTCTCCCTCTCTGTCTCTTGCTCTCTCTAAAATAAAATAAAAGAATAAATCATTTTTAAAAAGCATGCAAGAGCCAGGGGATGGTGAGGGGTGCTATGAAATGCTTTCCTCCAGTTATGACATGGCCATTACACTTATGATTTCACAGTGACCATCATTACCTTCATAAGACCTGTGCCATCCTGGGTCCATCAATATTCCATCATGTATAAGGGAGGAAGGCAGGGCCCCCCTTCTCTTCCTGAATAGTCTCTGGCAGTTAAACACTTCCAGTTGCAGGGGAGTGGGAGATGTTTTTTACAGTGGTGTAACTAATGATAGGTTGCACTTGCTGTGGTAAATATCTCCTATTTGTGCTCATACAGACAATCCCAGTTAAACTCTGGGTCACTTCCTCCCTCTCCTCTTCTCCAGCCACTCCCCTCACACATGCATACACACAAGAAAAAAAGACATAAAAGTAGAAGAGTGACTAGGTTGAAAGAAGGGATTCATCAAAAGAAAGGGGGGATGCAGAAGGAGTTCAACAGAGTGCAATGGGAGAATATATGTGTGCATAAAAATTGTTGGTAAAGGGCTGGAGATATGGCTTAGCAGTTAAGTGCTTGCCTATGAAGCCTAAGGACCCTGGTTCAAGGCTTGATTCCCCAGCACCCACGTTAGCCAGATGCACAAGGGGGTGCACGCATCTGGAGTTTGTTTGCAGTGGCTAGAGGCCCTGGCGTGCCCATTCTCTCTCTTTCTATCTGCCTCTTTCTCTCTCTGACTGTCACTCTCAAATAAATAAATAAAAATAAACCAAAAAAATTTTTAAAAATTATTGGTAAAAACTGAAAAACAAAGAGTTCAGAAAAGATCAAATCTGAGCTGGCTTACTCCCACAAAGAGCATCCTGGAGAAGTGGTATGACACAGGTTTGGGAAAAAGAAAAAGATTTACATAAAAACAAAATAGAAAAGAAAGAAAATGTTCATACTTTGAGCATGAAAAGTGAAGAATTTCAAACAAAGATGTTTTAAGAAAAGACCCTGTGGTAGTTTGAATGTAAATGCCTTTCTCCCACAGTCTCAGGTATTTTTGATTAAGCTCCTGGGTAGACCCCAGCAGGTAGAATCCTGCTGGAGGAGGTATGCCACTCCTTAGTCCAACCTACTGTGTGTTCAGAGTCAACTCACACTTTTTGTTCTCTGCTGCCACCATCTTCCTCCGCCACAATGAAGTGTCCTCTTAAAACTGGAAGCCTGAAATCCTCTCTTCCTATAAAACACTTGCTTCTGGTCAGGTGTATTATTCCAGCAACAAGAAACTAACTGCAACAGACAACTATTGCAAGTGTAATTTTTGAGATTCTGTGCTTTATTTTTTTTTGCCATAATTAACAGAACAAATATTTAAAAGTCAACAAGTTTGAAAGAAAGTTTCAATAACAATTTACAACTCTGGAAATTTCTGAAGTAGGTAACTGTTTAAATTTGTTGCATAGGCAGAATACTGGATGATGTGGTACAGTAAAAATGTTTTATTGGCATTCAGTTGAGATGACCTGAATAATTCACGTGTGGTTTTGCCACTTATAACATGTCATCCAAAACTCATAGCAATAAAACTTTTATGCAATATTGCTCTGCTCTGCTTTATATAAACATGTACATATATAATATATACAGCTCAATTTCCCCTTTTAGTTTAAATGGGTCTAGACCACTTGCTCAGGAATATTTATGAACTTGGAGTAATTAGTGGTTATGGAAAACCTATGAAATAAATGTAAGAGTCACCCAAAGCCAAACTTTATCATTTAGATGTGACCTGCTGAACACTTACTTCTATGAGTTTACTAAGAAGACAAGGGAACAATTATAAGAATCATCCCCATATATGTACTTTACAGTTCCCAATTCACTACATTCCTGTCAGCACTTGGAGCTTGTCTTGGAGGCTAGGCAAAGAGACAGAAACCCGAGGCTCCTGCCCCAAACTCAGCATCCTAGCTAAGCAGTGCTAGTGAAGCCACTGCATGCTTAAGCTTGGTCTCCTTATCTACAACCTGGGGACAGTATTCTAGGCTCCTTAGAAGATACACACTAACTATTATTCATATCTTAATCAGCGGGTCAAGTAAGCAGGTCTTATACTGTATACAATCTTTTAAAAGACTGTGCCATTTTGTACATGTCTGAAATACAAGTGCAACAAGTTCAGTCCTAAGTATACAAAAGCACCTAGCGAAATATTTTAATGGATCTGAGTTTATATAATTATGATTTGTGTTATTTATGAGCTTGACTATGATTACAGATGTCAGAAAATAATCCAATAACCTTAACCTAGGCATATCACCTAATAAAGAAATGACAAGGAGACTGCCGGGTAAGATGGTGGCATAGGTGCCACGCCAAGCCAGCCAGGCGGCAGCAACAGCAGAGAACAAAAACCAGATTTTTCTGGGAACACTGCAAATAAGTAGAAAATGCAAGCATCAAATCAATTCAGGATGTAAAAGTTACTATAATATAATACAAGAAACTCAAAGAATCAAGACAATACAGTCTCACCAAAAACTATAAATCCATCAGAAATGATCACCAATGAGACTGTTTTTGATGAAATGCCTGACAAAGATTTCAAGAAAATGATGGTATGTATGCTCAAAGAAATCAGAGAAGAAATAAAGGGAATCAAAGAAGAAAACAAAGGAATTCAAGAAGAAAGCAAACTTCTGAAAGAGAACACAGGAAACCAGCTTAATGAAATAAAGAGGTCATTACAAGACATGAGGAAGGAAATAGAAATACTGAAGAAAAACCAGGCTGAAATCCTAGCTCTGAAGAACACAGTCAGTGAAATAAAAACTCTGTGGAAAGTATCACCAGTAGAATGGATGAAGGAGAGGACAGAATATCTAAACCAGAAGACCAGGTGGCAGACCTAATACAGTCCAACAAAGAGAAAGAGAAGCTAATAGCAAGGTATGAATGGGAATTTCAAGATATCCGGGGCACTATGAAAAGATCAAATGTAACAATTCAAGGTATAGTAGAAGAATTTCAATCCAGAGGCTTAGCAGGTGTGTTCAACAAAATTGTAGAAGAAAATATTCCCCAAATTGAAATGCCATTGCAGATACAAGCTTTTAGAACACCAAACAGACAAAACCTGGAAAGAACCTCTCCTTACTATGTTATAATTAAATTACTAAACACACAAACCAAAGAAAATATAATGAAAGCAATTAGAGAGAAAAAGCAAATCACCTACAAAGACATATCTCAACATAATAAAAGCTATTTACAGCAGACCTACAGCCAACATAATACTAAATGGAGAAACACTTGAAGCCTTTCCACTAAATTCAGGAAAAAAACAAAGGTGTTCACTGTCCCCACTTTTATTTACTATAAAACTGAAAGTCTTAGCTATAGCAATAAAGTAAGAGACACTCATAAAAGGGATACAAATTGGAAAGGAAGAGATCAAATTATCACTATTCACAGATGATATAATTCTATAAATAAAAGACCCTAAAAACTCTACCAGCAAACTGTTAGAGCTGATAAACACATTTAGCAATGTAGCATGATACAAAATAAATACACAGAAATCAGTAGTTTTCCTATATACTAACAACAAACATGCAGAGGATGAAATCAGGGAATCTCTCCCATTCACAATTGCCTCAAATAAATAAATAAATAAATAAAGCACCTAGGAATAAACTTAACCAAGGAAGTAAAGGATCTCTACAATGAGAACTTTAAAACACTCAAGAGAGAAATTGCAGAAGACACAAGGAAATGGAAAGACATCCCATGTTCTTGATTTGGAAGAAACAATATTGTGAAACTGGCAATCTTACCAGAAGCAATCTACACACTTAATGCAATCCCCATTAAAATTCCAATGGCATTCTCTACAGGAACAGAAAAAAACAATCCTAAAATTCACTTGGAAGCACAAAAAACCTCAAATAGCCAAAATGATTTTGAGCAACAATAATAAGGCTGGTGGTATGACCATACCTGATTTTAGCTATATTACAAAGCCATAGTAACAAAAACAGCATTGCATTGGCACAAAGACAGACATGTGGATCAATAGAACAAAATAGAGGACCCAGATGTTAATCCAGGCAGCTACAGCCATCTGATTTTTGACAAAAATGCCAAAAATATTCATTGGAGAAAAGACAGCCTCTTCAATAAGTGGTGCTGGGAAAACTGGATATCTATATGTAGACAGATAAAAAATAGATCCTTGTCTTTTTCCATGCACAAGAATCAAATCCCAGTGGATCAGGGAACTTAATATCAGACCTGAAACTCTGAAATTGCTAGAGGAAAAGGTAGGGGAACCCCTTCAACATATTGGCATAGGTAATGACTTTCTAAATATAACCCCAATTGCTCAGAAAATAAAACCACTAATCAACTACTGGGATCTCATAAAATAACAAATCTTTGTACAGCAAAGGACACTGTGAATAGAGCAAAGAGACAACCTACAGAATGGGAGAAAAATCTTTGCTAGCTACTCATCTGACCGAGGATTAACATCTAGAATATACAAAGAACTCAAAAAACAGAACAATAAGAAATCAAACAAACCAATGAAAAAGTGGGCTATGGAACTAAATAGAAAGCTCTCGTCAGAAGAAATACAGATGGCATATAAACGTCTAAGAAAGTGTTCTATATCCTTAGCCATCAGGGAAATGCAAATTAAAACTACCTTAAGATTCCATCTCTCTCCCATCAGAATGGCTACCATCAAGAAAACAAATGACAATACATGTTGGTGAGGATGTGGAAAAGGGGGAACCCTTCTGCACTGTTGGTGGAAAGTAATCTGGTACAGCCATGTGGAAATCAGTGTGGAGGTTCTTGAGACAGCTAAAAATAGATTTGCCATATGATCCAGCTATAGCACTCTAGGCATATATCCTAATGACTCTTCTCACTACCTTATAGATACTTGCACAACCATGTTTATTGCTGCTCTATTTCACAATAGCTAGGAAATGGAACCAGCCTAGATGTCCATCCACAGATGAATGGATAATAAATATGTGGTACATCTACACAATGGAGTTCAATTCAGCAGTAAGAAAAACGAAATTATGAAATTTGCAGGGAAATGGATGGGTCTGGAAAGGATTATTCTAAGTAAGCTAACTCAGGCCCAGAAAGCCAAATGTCACATGTTCTCTCTCATATGTGGATAATAGCTACAAATGTATAGACTTGTGTGTAATCTGTAACCAAAAATCGGTAGCAGAGGACCATAAGCTAGAAAAAGGCTATAAGGGAGGGAGGAAAGGGAAGGTCTTAAGGGGATGGTATTTTATATATATATGTAAGTAGAAGAACAGATTACAGGGTGGGGAAAGGCCAAAGCGAGGTCAGGAGAAGAGACTGTATAAAAGAAGGGTTGGGGGGGAGGGTCAATCAAAATTAAAGATATTTTGAATAAGACATATGAAAATCTACTTTCTTGAATAATGGCCCATCCAGAAGCCACAGATCATTACTTGAAAATTTACAGTGCCAGGGATGGGATACCTTCCAGTGAGTTGTTGGCCAGGGAGGTCCCTGTTGCCTCCAAAACATCATAGGCTATTGCCAAGGCCCTTGGTTTTCCATGAGAAAGATGGTAAGACCCTATTGCTGAAGACTTCACATGCCTGAGTAGCACAGTCAGTGAGAAATTAAGCTGGTGCTGAGCAGAAAACCTTCTCCCTGTAGCCCAGCCAACTAAAAGCTGAAAAAAACTGCACTGTATACAGCCTTATGGGAGACAGAAGTCATCAGTGGTGAAAACAATGGACACTGGAAGCCTCAAGTTTGGCCAGACAGGCCAAATGACTGAACAAGTGCAATAGTGTCATGTCTGCTCTGGGGGAAACCAACTGTTCTCTAATTGGACTGAAGGCCCACTCTATGGGAAGAAATACATGCCAGGTACTGAAAAACCAATAAAAAGCCTATAGCAGGGGAGGTCATGAGCCATAGGGGTATAAAGCCTGCTCTTGTCTGGATAAATGCATATATTACTCTCACCAAATTGACCTGAAAGCACTACAGTTAAAGTTAATACTCATATATTAATGCTACTCTTACTTCTGGTTAGAGAAGCTTCTCTTTTCAGATGATGATGACCACTGGGATGACACAAAAGGCAACATAGTGCTGAGAAGAAGGGATGGAGGAGTGTTCAGCACTGAAACATCTCACACCCTCCAAAGCTCAGGGTTGATCGTGGAAGAGGTAGAGGAAAGAATGTAAGAGCCAAAGGAAGGGTACCACTCCTTACATACAACTGTCTGGACAGAAGTTGGCCTTGATATCCAAGACCTCACAGTGCCTAGCAATACCTACTGAAACCCTCATAATAGGAGGGAAAGATGATGGCATCAAATTAAAAGAGAGACTAACGGAGAAAAGGAGGGGATATGATAGAGAGCAGTGTTACGAAGGGGAAAGTGGAGGAGGGAATAGAAATACCATGGTTTGTTGTCTGTAAGTATAGAAGTTGTCAACAATATATATAAAAAGAAATGACTAGAGCAGACAATAGAAACCCCGATTATACTCTTGTTCATAAAAGTTTAGTTTATAAATGGTGGCATGAGGGGATTAGGATCAGTATGCATTTAGTATATGTATGGAGGTTATCAGTAAAATGTTTGAAATAAAAAAGAAAAAAAAACTTTAGTTTTATTCCTGAACAAGCATTAAACATTTGCAGAGGTAATCTGTGATTACCAATATGTGGTTATAGTTCATATCTAATTACTGTTTAGTTTCAATATGCCAAGAAAAAAAATAAGAAAATTTAAAGCAATTGTCCATGGAAGTGATTAACTATACAATTTTTTTCAGAAAAGCAAATTCATTTAGAAAAAAAGATTTTTTTAAGAATGTATTTTAACAAATAATCATGAAGACCAACAGTGTTCCAGCCTCTGAGCTGTTTACCAAAGAAATAGCACCTTTCATGTTCCATGGAGAATAACAATACCTAAAAAACTGTGTGAGAGACACCATGGTACAAGTATAGAAATGGTCTAAGGAAACAGAAAAGTCCTAACTTTGCAAGCAAGTGTCAGAGTGGTTTTCCCAATGCCTTGATGCTTCAACTGAGAACTGTAAGAGGAACCGGAGTTTCTAGGTCACAAAGCCATTTTCAGGGAGAGTGTGAAAGTCGAAGAGCTAGAATCTAGTGACACCACATGGGACCAGCAGTGCCAAGACATGTCATGAAAACAAGCATTTCAACACAGTTGGATTGGGTATAAGGACCACAGGGTGCTACGCGAATGGTGGTCTTGGGGCACCAGGGTGGATTTCCTATAGGTGAAGGGAAACCAATGGAAGGATGTCAGCAAGGAAGTGGTGTTTCCTTTTTGGACAGACCACTAGAAGTAGCGTAATGAAAGGATGGATGACAGGGGAAGACACGAGCAAAGAAAGTGGTTACAGAAAGAATACATTATAGAAATAATCACAGTTTAAGCAAAGAAAGCATGGACTAAAGTGGACTTAGTTTCCATGTTAATGTCAAGGCAATTTGACAGAACTTGGGGTTGTTTAGATGTGAAACTTCAAAAAGAGCCAGAGGTATGTTCTAGGTGGTGACCTGAAAGAAGTCTACTAGAGGTGATGCTGAGAGATGCCATTTATTTCACTCATAGAACCCTCCTAGCTCACAATACCAACTTCCCAAAGGAGATTTTCAGCAAATCACTGCCTAATTATTTTAAGGTTGTTCCTAAATATTTTGTTGTTTTTTAAATCATTTTCATGAATGAGATTTTTTTTCTATCACAGCTTCTTACTGGAGATGGTTGTATGATTAAAATTTATGTCTCTTGGGTATTTACATTTTAATTATATATTCTGCTAAATTTTCTAATTACCCTTAGATAGTCTTGGTGGAGTCTTCTGTCTAACTAATTTTGTCATTATAAGTACTGACATCTTCTCTTTTCTAACAGTTATAACTATTGCTTTGACCGAAACATTCTTATCTCCCTACAAAATATTTGCAAAAGCCATGAATCATAATGGTAACAATCATTTCTGTCTTTTTCTTTGTCTTATTGGGATTGATTCAATGATTGCATAATTCAGTTTGATCCTTCTGTTGCTATGACATAGATAATTTCACCTTGTCATGGGCCCTTCTCTCTTTCAAAAGTTTAGATTCTGTGTCAAGTTTTATCAGTTCCTTTTGGCTCCACATGATATAATAATGCTGTGAAGAGGGAAACACAAAGGACTCTTGATCAATCACATAGTGTCTTCCACTAGGCATGGATGGGGTTTTAGCACCTACTAGATTAGGTGCCCCATAAAAGATTGAATAATGGTTTCTTGTTAATATGATGTCTAGTTTAACACCCATTTTTTGCTTGATAAGCTTGTTTCAGTCAGTGAAGCCAAATATCACTTTTTTTGCGGGGGGGGGAGGGGGGGTTCTGAGGTAGGGTCTCATGCTAGCTCAGGCTGACCTGGAATTCACTATGTAGTCTCAGGGTGGCCTTGAACTCACGGCGATCCTCTTGCCTCTGCCTCCCAAGTGCTGGGATTAAAAGTGTGCACCACCACGCCTGGCCAAATATCACTTTTAATAGAAAGAACATTATCTAAGGATCTTCCTAGAGCAGCAATAGCATTTTGCAGGTCTCTGTGGATGAACAATAATTTTTAAAAAGGCTAAAAATTTCCTTGTACTATAAATACAACACAAAACTTCCAGTATAAATACAAAAGATATTTCTAGTAACATGGTTAAATAATTGGTTTGGGGAGACTATATAAAAGGAAATGGCATGATAATTTTCCAATAATAATCCTTTTCCAATAATATCTTTTAAGTTATATATGTTTTAGTTTGGTAAAATGATCAAGTTGATTTCTACAGAGCAATCAAGAAGTTTGGATCCAATAAAGGAAAATGTCATATAGCATTTTATAGCAGTTGTTACTCTATTAATGATCTATTTCAGACATTTCTGATGAAATATATTCATTTCTGCCCTATATTTAAAAGAGAAAATTTTTATGTTGGAAGAATATTTGCCCTCTTGGTTATTAGTGGATTATCAGGTTCTTGTAGTATTCAAATAATCCTTAAGGTAGTAATAATTAACAGCTGTTTCTTGTCTAGAGTCATTCTTGCACACAATTTTTTTAAAGAAAAATTACATCTCAAAGTAGTTGTCAAGATAATAAACATTCAAGAGCAGGGATGAGTACAATAAGCTCAATGTGAAAAGCATACATCACAGGACAAAAACATGACCCAGGGAAACCACTGTGAGTACAGCCTTCAGGATGCTTCTGGGTTTAACATTATGCTGCAAATCTTCAGGCAGACTTGAAAAAAAAAATGGAAAGCCCTCTATTCCTTTCTTGCAAAATCCAGAAGCATAAGCAGTTAAATTAATATTGCAGATTTTAGAATTGTATAGTTATCAAAAGGGCAAATCTTACAATTTGTGGAACAGAGGAGTTTTCTTCTTCAAACATCAGCCCTGTCACACTTGGTCATCATTATGTGAACCACACCATCCACTTCTTTGAAACATCTTTCTTTAGGATAAATGCTCACTATTGAAGGCTCGTCCCAGCCAAGCAAGCACAGATGGGTGGGTACAGCTGCAGCTCCTCGACAGACTGTGAAACCCGCAGGGACACTTCCCCCAGCAGTGGCTATCCATCTTGTGAGCTGGGGCACCTTCACCTTGCTCCTGCCTTCGTTGAGTGTGTCACAGGATTTTCGCCAAAATGCTACAATCCAAATGGGCCTTATTAATGGAATGAAAATGGGCTCCCAAAATGCACATCACTACAGGTCACATGATTTTCCTGAAATGACTGACAATTTTAATCACAAAGAACATTATAATGGGCTTTAAAATCCCTCAGAAATAAGAAATAGTGAGGGTTGTTCAAACTCTCTCAGGAGGGTGAATGAGTCAAGTTACTCAATAGGATCCATTCAGACTGATTAAATTGGAATCAAGCCAAGAGAGGCCTTCAAGATGGGAGAGATAGTGGTCACTAAGCTGGACAGTGAGAGAAAGCCCAGACTACAATATGGATGGGAAGTAATAGACTGGCCAGTCCGTGGGACTGCACAAAGATTTCTAATGACATTGGAGACCTATATCACCATAGTTCTCCTCTTTTAAAACAGCATAATTAATCCAAGACACCTGCTTATTATCCCAGAAAAGTCCCTTAAAGTATGTTAATTAGGGTAGATCAAAACTCACTGGGGCCGGGCGTGGTGGCGCATGCCTTTAATCCCAGCACTCGGGAGGCAGAGGTAGGAGGATCGCCGTGAGTTCGAGGCCACCCTGAGACTCCATAGTGAATTCCAGGTCAGCCTGGACTAGAGTGAGACCCTACCTCAAAAAAACAAAAAACAAAAAACAAAACAAAACAAAAAAAAAACCTCACTGGGTGTGGTGGTGCATGAGTTTGAGGCCACCCTGAGAGACTACATAGTGAATTCCAGGTCAGCCTGGGCCAGAGTGAGACCCTACCTCAAAAAACCTATATATGTATTTATATATGTGTATATATATATATATATATATATGTATATATATATATATATATATATATATATATATATATATATATAGAGAGAGAGAGAGAGAGAGAGAGAGAATGGGCATGCCAGACCTCTAACTATTGCAAATGAACTCCAGATGCATGCACCTTGTGCATCTGGCTTACATAGGTACTGGGGAATCAAACCTAGGTCCTTAAGCCTCACAGGCAAGCACCTTAACCACTAAGCCATCACTCCAGACCTATTGACAAGAGAATGATTAATGATGGCTCACAATGATATAGTATACATACATAATGTAGACGTACAGGTAATGTGAATGCCACAACGGAGAAAACACGAATAAAAACTACAGAAGCTGAAGAAGAGAAGGAGTGGGGCAAAAAGAGGCTGAAGTATTTGCTGAGGTTCAGAAATAAATTTATCTCTGAGATTCTTGGGAGCCAAGGCAAAAAGGGAAACAAGATGTTATGCAATTTTTATCTTCTGATCACATGAGCAGACCACTCTCAACTTTATTGTGGCTTTTAAGAACAAACCAATCTTTAAGATTCATCAACAGATAGATCCTGCCAGTTCCCCATGATTTCGGAGTGCCCCCTGACATAGATTGCCAAAGATTATGAAATCAAGCTTGATAAATAAATTATGAAACAGAGAAAGGAAAATCAAATGAACAAACGTTTCCAAACATTTAAAAGTCAGAACCACTCCAAATAAAAACTGGAACCAGTAACAAATAAAATCAACCCAAACTAGCGAAACAGAGGCTTGGGGGTCATACGCTGCCATCAGTCAGGGTCTCTGTGCAACATACGGGTGAAGGTTCCAGACTCATGTGATGGCCAAGCTTCAACACTAGTGAGTGGGGCTTTAAACAAAAGGAGAGCTTTATTCAGAATGGGTGTTATGAGTTACTGGCCAGTGTGGCTGCGCAGTGTGTCAGAGTGAAAACTATTGGCAAGAGAGAGTTTCCCAGTGGGCAGAGCAGCCGGGCTCTGGCTGGCTGGTTGGGATGGCATACTTGGCTGCGAGCTCAGCCAGGTGGCCTGGGCATATTGGCAAACAGCTGGCAACTTGCCCAATACATATGGTTAGATTGCCTTGCTCTTCCCACGAAGCCATCCTAGACTCAAGCAAGCATTCGTTTGAGAATCAAATACATCTAAATGTTAAATAAATCTTTTAATAATATCTGTCTGATGTAAAACTCCTTTTACCCCAAACAAAAATAAAAAAGAAGGAAGGCAAGTAGTTTCCAAATGCCTAAATTATTATTATTTTTTTTTGTGAGGAGCTTTGCAAATTCCTATCCAACTGACTTTGGACTTGGTTATTTGGACTTCTCTCCTTTACATGGTTAAATGACCCCTGAGATACCTGGGAAACAGAGTTGATGGATAGGACCTTTATAAGAGGCTGTCACAAGATCAGGTGACCATAAATTCCCAATGAATACATAAAAGTACAAAGTAAAATGAACATTAACACCAGATACATCTTATCAAGGAACAGTATTAAATCTTGATTGACAGATAACACTGAAAGGTGTTAGTATGGTCTATCATATACATACATATCTGAAGACTTGTTAAAATTCCATCTTTAAGTGCTAACTATTGAGGCACATGTTACTTCCTGGGCTTTACCAAGTAGTGGCTTAATGTGCATGACACAACGCAAAGTTTAGACTAACTAATCCCAGTTGGTCACTAATTCCCTAACGTCACTGCAGCCCTACACTAAATATTCCACACAGAGCTAGTTTCTGCTAAAGTTGGATTTTCTGGAACTACTATGTTCTACTTGGCAATAATACAGTTGCTATTGCATTGCATTGTAATATATATACGTGTGTGTGTGTGTGTGTGTGTGCGTGTGTGTGTGTGTAAAATTAGTTCAGGACAGCTTGGACTCTGAAATTCAGTTCTTATACTAATGACTTCATACACCCACAAATCCAAAATCTCTCACATAGATGCATGCACACATTTTGGTAGAAACAAAATCATTTGTTCAGTAAATGTGATGTCAGTCTTAGATGAAAACAAGAAAACTTCCTTTTGATGGTTAAAACAATTCCTACTATAGTTGCTCCCCCTCATTCCCAATCTAAAAGAAAAAAAATGCAGAAAAACTATGCGATGTCTTCACACTGAATACTTGTATTTAGGTTAAAACATTCCAACAAATTCCTTCTCACAGACATTTTTTTTTGAGATAGTATCACTCTAGGTAGCCCAGGATGGCCTACAGCTCACTATACCTGAGGCTGGCTGGTATTAGCTTCCCAAATGCTCGAACTATAAATACACTACCATATAAAGCTTGTGAATTTTATTTTTTAAATAACATTTTGTGGAATAGAGTAAAAAAATCAGAACTGTTCAGTGAATTCCTATGCCATAGATCCATAAAAATAACATAGTTTTTATTTTTAAGTCTATTTTTTAATAGGGACAATGGAATAAAAGAGAGGATCACTAATAAACTTTTCCAATGCTTAAAATTATTGGGTAAAAAGAATGAAGGCCTTTTAAGAATTGGCTTTGGAGCCACCTGAATGACCTTCGAAGGGCCACATTTTCGAGCCTCTCCTCCTCTTCCCTTGGCCAGCAGAGGACGTCTTAGAGATTTATTAGACTGCCTGAGAGTCCACGGCAGTGGGCTATACAGAGGAGAGAATTGAGGACCCCTGCTCAAGGACAAGTTCCCCATCAGCGCACATTTGGACCCATGTGGAGCATGGGGTAGGAGAATTGTTAAGGGTCCAGATGAGCAAGAGTTTTTATATCATTGAAACACAATAAATTTCTTCACCCAAATGTGGTTAACAAACAAGCAAACAAAAAAGGCAAGCTTTTAATCCCAGCACTAAGAAGGCAGAGGTAGGAGGATCACTGTGAGTTCGAGGCCACCCTGAGACTACATAGTGAATTCCAGGTCAGCCTGAGCCAGAGTGAGACCCTACCTTGAAAAACCAAAAAAAAAAAAAAAAAAAAAAAAAAAGAGGCATAATTTCTCAAAGTATAGTTTGGGAAGTTAATAGGGATTGTACAAACCAAAAAGGGTTCCACCAACAAATAAACTGAGCTTCTACTGGGTTAAACAAAACTCTGATCCTTTAATACATTGATGTGCACCATGACTCTCCAAGACGGACAACAGTATGCATGTATTTTAAATTTACTTCACAAGAATAAAAACACAGAAAAGTATTTTCCCACTAAGCATATTATACAAAAAGGAATATATTTTGTTAAAATTAATTTGGAGTTTTGAATAGTTAGATTTAAGTAAAATTGTATAAAATTAAAATGAAAAGGAAAGTTCAAGAAAATAAAGTCATTTGGTGTTTTTTGAAAAAAAATTAAATGAAACTGATAATTTCTCTATTTTAAATACATTGTCTAGCTGGATTCACTGTTTATCTCACGGTAGGGAAATGCTATTATATTGCAGTAGTTTCTTCCCCACTCCCTAGTTCTACTTCCAGCTTTTCTCTTCAAGTCAGGCAAACACCAGTACAGGCAACAATTTTCAAATAGGAGGGTTTTCTGACATAAGCTTTAAATTGCTCAAGATGAAATTTTAGGTTAACTTTTCTTTGGAGTTTTCTACAATGATGTTTTAGTGATATCCTCAGAAAGCCTGAGGGGACCTTGATTTTGGTCTTAGAGTTGTCTGAAAATGTGTGAATTCGAATGGATAGAAATACAGGAGTGTGGGGAATGCCACCATTCCAATAAAATTGCTATTTAATATCAAGTGAGAATTATAATCTCAGGCAAAAAAAATAGAGCGAATAATACCAATTATTATGTAGAATCTTTAAAAAAGACAAAAGGTGATCATGGAAAAGTTTTCTATATAACTTGAAATATTTTATGTTCTAAAAACAAGAGTTTAGGCTCATATAACCTCATTTTACACTACAAATTGCTTTTCTTAAACCTGAACAACTGTAAGTTGGTACAGATAGGGTATTCAAACCCCACTTTCGTCTCCTTCCAGGACTGGGAAGGGCTCACTGCTTGGAACTGCAGATGGCACCTTTCACAAATGTGCCTTTAAGAAAATAACACAAGACTTCCGGCCAAGATGGCGACCGCCTAGCTGCGCTGCAAATCCCGGGGAAAGAAAGATAGATGTAGATCCTAAGGAGAGAGCCACCCCATCATACCTCAAAAGGGCCCCAGCTGAAACTAAGAAAAATTGGAGAAACAAGCAAGGGCGCTGTTTTCCTGATGAACCGGATACCAGCACAAGGGGGAAGGAGATCAGCATAGAGAAAAATCAACTCCTGCCAAATCAGAGAGCCAGAGCCTCAGAGGCCCCCAATACCTCATCACTGAAGCAGACCCAACATGGCTCAGGGAAATTTTGCGGAAGAGGGGGTGGAAAGAATGTCAGAGCCACATGTTGGGTCATGATAGGCAGAGACATTTAGCTTACCCATAACTGTGGGCTAACTCCACAATGCATGACCCCTATACCTCAACAAGGAGGGGCCAAGGGGAGGGGGTAGGTCATGGATGAGCCTAATAATGGTACCAAACTGACTGTAAAAAACAAAAAAAATTGAAAAAATAAAAATAAAAAAAAAGAAAATAACACAAAACTATGCTTAGGTCTTAGCATACTTTTTAGGTAAATACTCATTTTGTTTCATTTTTGCCTATTTCCTGCACAGATTAGCTTCACCTAACAGTAATAAAGGATTTTGTTCTTGGTTCAAACTGCTGAAGAAAATGACCTTTAAATAGGGACATTTTATTTAACTTAATTTCAAAAGAGCTGCTGCTAAAAAAAAAAAAAAAAAAAAAAAAGGCAGTTAAAGAAAAAAATTAAATAGTTCTAAAACAATATTTGCTTAAACAAATATACAGATTCAAAGCATATGGGTAAAAGTGAATGTTGATGTAAACACATGGCAACTTTTTTTTCCATCAGAAAAAAATCTCAGAGCAGAAACAAACAAAAAAGTTATTTTTGTTTAAATTGTGAGCCCATTTTTTTTAAGAAAAAAACATTTGTGTAGCCTCAGAAATCTGTTTCATTTCAGTCTTTGTGTAAATCTACACATGAAAAGTATATTTATAAAAGAAATACCAGACTTGGAATTATTTATGTCATTGCAGCATATATATAATAAATGAGGATTCACTGGACATATATTGAATTTCTGATTTAAAACATTCTAAAAAGTTTTCTTTTCAAGTTGAATCACATATAAAAAAAAAAAAGAAAACATCATTTCAACCTAACAATGTTTTACCTATCCTTGGGCAGAATAGGACATGGGTTTTTTACCAGCTGCGCTACCAACTCCAAACAAATGTTTCCCAAAGCACGGCCCTGGCGTGGGCCAGCTCAAAGTTCTTCTAAGTTAAAGCCAGATGACAAGGACACAGACCTTCGCTCTGGATAACATTCGCCCCAAGTGGGAAACTACAACTGTATTAATCTGCATTTCACAGATGTTGTAAGAACTAAAACAAACAAGTTGGAAATCCACTAGTGAGGAGGAAAGAAAAAGAAGCCGGGCTGCAGGACTGAAGCGCTGGGTAGGAGCAGCCCTGGATCACCTCATATCCTCCCAGCTTTGTGCTCAATATCATACATCACTGAGATGAGGATGTTCGCCAAAGAACTGCTTCCTTCAACTCAGTTTTAAACACATATGAGAAGAAACGTGGGAGCCTTTCTAGCTATCACTTTCTACAGCAAAAATGAAAACAAATAATCATTTCAAAAGTTCTTACAGTGATGGTGTTTCATAGAACTTTCCAAAAAGTATCCTGTTTTAGGGAACAATTTAAATAAAAATGTTATACTGAGTTCACAGTGCTTTTGAAGCCTAAAGACCAAATGTTCAGTTTGAACAACCCAACAATGTCTGTTCATTTTGCCCAAATCTTTTCAGCTTAAATATTCACAATGTGCCATTATTACCGAATCATTATCTGCCTTTAGCTCTGACAACGGCATCGTAGGGCTATGAAAGGCTCCTTTCTTCTCATGATTAGTCCCTAAAACATTTCCTCATCTTACAGAGCTTTTCAACTTCCCAGAATGCATTGCTCAATTACAGTGTTGAAATTAACTGTATGCCACTCTTATTTATTGAGAAAGGAATAATCAAGTACTCCAAACCATGCCATAGACTGCCCACAATTTTATATCACATTTCAAGTAATAAAAATATTAACCCTTTTACAGTGCTAATTTTTTTAACATGTCATTTGTTTCTTAATTTTGAGGTACTGTCGTACAAAAGAAACCAAAAGTTTGGGATTTATAGCACAGTAAATTCTAAGTGTCTATAGGAAGTTGTGCTTGAAATAAAAGCCTGTAAGAACTTTTGGTAAAGTAATTTTATACTCAGAGTTCCTTTTAAACTTAACTTCTTTCCTTCTTCAGTTAGCAAAGTCAAAGTTGGTTCTATTAGG
Organism: Dipus sagitta; assembly: GCA_036346955.1. Lineage (NCBI taxonomy): Eukaryota > Metazoa > Chordata > Mammalia > Rodentia > Dipodidae > Dipus > Dipus sagitta. The sequence continues at coordinate 80,839,469 of CM070773.1, forward strand.
CTTGAACAGTGCAGAATTGCTTTCTGAGAGCAGGAGATGGACACAAATGGAAGGCTGAAATTAAAGTGCAGAAATGTTCAACTGCAGAATAATTGTGTTTATACCACTAGATAGCACTTTTTCCTCAATAATCTCTATTAAGTAGAGAATGTAAGTAATTTTTTTACACATGCTTTTCAGACTGTTATTCTAGTAGGTATTATTTGAACTCAACATTATGTAAACTTGCCAACCTAAAGTATTGTTAAAATTATTACCATGTCTTGCAAAATCTATATTTAAAGTACTTAGTACATTTTAAAATAGATCACATGTCAGATACTACAGTTGAAATAGACTTAAAGGGTGTGTGTTGAATAAATAAAGACAAAAAGCACTGAAAACAATAAATTAAACACTTGTAGGAACACTTGTATGAAAAGGGTTAGATTATTTAATGTGTGGATTTTTATTTATTTGTTTTATATCTTCCATCAACAGAAGAATGTAAATAAAAACACTTTTTAAACCTCAGAGATACTTACAAACCCATGCATACATTAATCATTCATACCTCATGATTATTGTTCAGTATTTTCTGCAATAACAAATTGGAGGGTGTGGGGGTTATTGTGGGTTTCAGCAAACCACATTCTATTTAGGCAAAGCCAAGTATTAAAGAAAGGCCTAACTTGCCAAACCAAGATAAATACATGCCATCATTATGATTACATAAAAGCTGCTGTTCTCGGCATTGCGATTTCTCTTATAATTGGCACTATTATAATTAAATGAATTCATATGTTTACAACTCTTCTTTGAATTGTAAAGTGATTTAGCAATGATAGTGTCTCTAATTTTCTTTAAATATACTGACAAACTTCACTTAATCAGTGGTCTAAATACCGCATTTCCACAATAAATTAGGTAAATACCCAGTAGGCCTGAATTGCTATTGAGTTTAAGTATGTTATAATACAGTAGCAAGTAACTTCTCCAAAGCTTGTTGCTGGATGAGCCCACAAACCCACAAATTGGAGGGGATGGTGCACAGTACGCCAATGACATTTAAGATATTCCATGATGCGCAGGGAGGTAATATAGACAGGGAAAAAGCATACATACATATACGTGCACAAATATGTGCCATGCATACACACACACGTACAAAGACACACACACACATACACTTCAAACCCAATAGGTTTTGAAAACAAAGAAGTAGAAGATTTTTACAAAAACTGTAATTGTTGGCATTAGGAGCTTTTTATTTTTATTTTTAGTTCTATGTGTGTATATGTATTTGTACGCATATATGAACACATGTATGTTCAGGTGCATGTGCATTTGTGTATGCATGGGTGTGGAGACCAGAGGTTGATATACCACTATCTTCCTCTCTTGTTTTTCTTTTTTTCTTTCTTTTTTTTTAAAATTTTTCCCCCTTCCCCCCCGCCCTGAACCCACCACGCCCGGCGCACTGGCTGCCGGGAGGCCTCAGACCCTGACCTCTCTTGTTTTTCTATCTTATTTTATGAGAACCCAGAGTTCTCTGATTTGGCTAGACAAGCTAGCCAGTAAACCCTGAGAATTCTCCTGCCTCTGTTTCCCCAGCTCTAGGATTATATGTGTGTGCCACCACATTCAGCCTTTTATTAATGGGTTCTGGGGATCTGAACTCAGGCCCTCATGCTTGTGTGGCAAACACTTTACCCACTGAGACATCTCCCAAGCCCAAGAATATTATAATCTTTCTTTCTTCTTAAGATTCAAAGAATTCCTTACTAACTTCTCTACAATAGGGAGACAGTAGCATAAATATCATCATTGTATCATCAAAATATCAATGGGACATCCCATAGTTTGTTTTACATCTCATAGTTTTATCAGTCACCCCCAGATGGAATCTAATGTGTTTTGTCCTATTATTTAACACAATGTGAAATAGTTCATATTTTCTTAATATGAGATAGCTATATGATAAATAATTAATTACTAATATATTTCAAATCCATATAACTAATAAATGTTTCAAAACAGTGTTTGTATAGAGATGAGTAAACATCAATTCTTTTACAAAGTGACCTGCTGATCAATTTTGTATAAGTCTCATTTAACATCTAAAAGCACAATTAATATTGTTTCTTCATAGAAATTCCTTATAAATACAGTCATGACTTTGCTACATGAGTATTTATGTCCATATTAATTATAACAACAAAAACTTGCAAACAAACTTAACATCCATCACAGAGTAGATTTGCCAAATAATGATGCATCTATGCTGTCATGTCTATTGGCCACTGAAAGCACTAGAGATTGTTACCCAATAATAGAAAGAAGGTATGTGTGATATAGCATTGACTTTTTTAAAGGACTTAGAAAATATTTGTATGTGAAATACTAAACCAATAAGTGGTGACTTTTTTTTTCATGCGCATGGGGGTGGGGAGGTTGACGTCAGGTGTTTTTCTCATTCCCCACCTTGTCTATTAAGACAGGGTCTATCACTAAGCCCAGAGGTCACCAATTCAGCTATTCTAGCTAATCAGTTTGCCCTGGGGATCTCCCTGTCTCTGCCCCCCTAGTGCTGGGATTACAGATGCACCACCCCAGCATTTATGTGGGTGCTGGGGATCCGAACTTAGGTCCTTATACTTGTGAGATAAAAGCAATGCTGACTGAGCAATCTCCCCAGCCCATAAATAGAAAAATTTGAATAACCTTTTTCCAAGGTGATAGAACTGTCTTTTCCTTTATGCAATTTAATTTTCTTCTTTTTAGTTGAATGTATGTCACAAATTTTATATATTGAAGGCAGATACATTCTTTAATAATAAACATGTTTTATAGTGTTAAAATAGAATATGACACAAACTTGTCCTAGGCATTTAAAACATGTCTATGAAACTCAATAGCAACAATAAATGTATTTTAGAAAAGTTAACATTTTTGCATGCATTGATAGTGTTAATTAGTACTTACAAAATTTTGTTATATTCCTAAATTGGCACAACAGATATACACTGTTAATCAAACACTACTGTAAAATTATTTTTAAAGTTACTTCTTTACCATGACATTCTTATAGAAAAATAAAGTACAAGAAGATTTAAATGTGTAGAGAATCACAAAGAATACTGAGAGGGAGATTATTTGACTTGGACCAGTAGATAAATAATTCAGTTCACACTGCTAGATGAAAGAGTTAAGATTATTGGGCTTGGGTAGGTTCTTTCCTGTACCAGAACTCATAACAAGTAAAGTCAGTCTTGTTCAGTAGAAATGAAAAATATCTAGAGTATAATGAGTATGTAGAATTAGGGCAAAATTGGCTTTTTCATGTTTTGTTTCTTGATGTTGTAAATGATGAATGAGTGCTCAGAGCTGTATGGGTTGGTGTCCAAGTTTCACTGGAGACACCAATTTTCTAGCCACAATGAAGCAAAATCCATTTCAATCCTCTAAAAATTTAAAATCCATCTTAAAAACCCTAAAGAAAGGGCTGGAGGGATGGCTTAGCAGTTAAGGTGTTTGCCTGCAAAGCCAAAGGACCCAGGTTCAATTCCCCAGGACCGACGTTAGCCAGATGCACAAGGGGGTGCACACATAGAGTTCATTTTCAGTGGCTAGAGGCCCTGGCACACCCATTTTTTTCTCTCTCCCCCTCTTTTTCTGTCAAATAAAGAAACAAAAATCCTAAAGATGGCTTTAGAATAGCAATTCATAAATAAAAAAGAAAAACAGCAATTCTATTGCAAACACAATGTAGAACATCATACATGTAAAACAATAGGAGGTCATATGGTATAGAAAATAACAACCAAGATTAGCATTTGTAGTCACAATTTTTTGATACTCAAACATCTACAAGACTCACTGATTTCTTCTTTCTCACCAATTCCTCTGGATAAAACAGAGAAAATACTTGTCAAAATAAAATCTAGATATCTGCCCTTCAAAGCTATGAAACAATATTTGGAACAAAGACTTTTGTCTTGAGGATAACAGTTTAATCTCATACACTGGGTGACAGCAGTACATGGGTGAAGTGTGAGAGCAAGTTTGTAGAAGTGTATAAAAGACACCAGAATTATATTGGGTATCTGCTTTTCATTAAAAATGCAAGTAAGCACCTTCCTCAGGTGGAAACCACATCAGCACTGTTCTAAACACAACAGACAGCATTCACACCAGGTGCAAACAAGCTCTTTCACGCCAGGAAGACACCTGTGCAGTGAGGCTGGGCATGCTAGGTGTAAAACACCCTACAACTCATGCGGTTTGAACACCTATACCATGTCTAAGTCATCATGGGTCAATTCAACAACAAAGCAAGAACTTGCTAAGATCCTACATTAAATATTTCTTCAAGCTCCACAATAACCTCCTTTTCGGCACCATGTATCATTCCTAATTTTCCCAGCTGTTCTGGAGACACTTCAACATGCAAGGCTGTCTGCCATGGGTTTTATGACCAACTAGATTCTTCCATGGATACCCACAACACATACATACACAAACACACACACACACACACACACCACCACCACCACCACCACACCCCACTCCCACAGAGGGATGAAAAACAAGTGGTAATGTAGTCTTCACAGCTGTCTTGAAAATCAATTAAACAATCCCTCAACACACACACACACACACACACACACACACACACACACAAAGTAGCCGTTGAAATTAATGGTCCAAAATATATTCCACAAGTGTGATTAATGAAATAATTTTAACAACATACCTATCTAATAACATATCCTATAATCCCACTCATTGCTGACTGGTATAAAATTATTATTTTTTACTATTAAGTCCCAATATTCACTACTTTAGAAATTATGTCCAAAGTGAAAGGAAGTTTCTGACTGTGGAATAGGTCTTTTGCAGTGTTAAGGGAGGCTGTGACCTACCCTTCCCCAAGCCTCTTGGGTAACTCTGAGGAGTGGAATGCTTGTCTAGTCTTAGTTTCCATTGAGATCAAACATATAGTGAGCTCCACCCACCATAGACTAAGTCTTTAATGAATATCAAAGCAATGTTCATATCTTTGGAGGAATAAAGGAGCAAGCAGAAGGTCTTCATTAGGACTAATATTGAACTTCAGGGCCCCCTGTCTCTTTTGGAAATGAATGCTATGGCCTATTTTCCCAGGAAAGCCAAGATGCTCAAAGCAGACACCACCACTGTGTCTCAATTCATAGAAATGTCAGATCTTTTGATGTTAGGACATGAACATTAAGCAAAGAACTCCATTTATCAGAACATTCCCGAGTGTCACATACATCTCAAAATTGTAAAACACTTTGAGATGTGGTAACAAGGAACAACTTTTTAATGGGTCATGAGAAAGGAGTGGAACTTCAGGTATAGAATATGTCTCTGTACACTTAGATCTATGTGGGATAAATATCCTTGGCAAGATTGGTACAACCATGAAATACACAAACATTTTCCATGAGATTTCTGCTGTAAGCTTTTGCTGAACATGAAGGACACCAACATTTACTAACTGTTTCCTATGTGCCACCAACTGTGGAAAGCACTGCCAGGCAATACCTCCTTTCTTCTCCATAACAGTGCCACAATGTAGGTGTCAGCAGTATCCTGTCTAGGGTTAAAGGAACTGAGGTCCGCCACCTGCCTCAGGTCCCAAAGTTCTCTCATGCTCAGAGCTCAAGCTGAACACGTCCAATCTTAGGCCATTATTCAGTTAGGTTTCCTGAATCAATGAGACAAAGTGTATTCTCATTCTGCAGTCTGACTGTGTGGAACCTTTCCTCTGCAAAATGAAGGTTAACCACGTATGGGGTTGTAAGGCAAATAAATCATGTCTTCCTGTGACTTGTGCCTGCCAAAGTCCCATTTCCCAATCTTGAGCTTTACCCAACAAATTCCAGTGGGACTTTCCCTTCTGACATCTGCTCTGTCATGGATAATTAACCAAAACTTGCACTTTTGAACAGTTCTTGAAACACAGCAAGAGGAATGCTAAACAGAAAAAAAAAAACCTCCACTAACCATAAATTTTATAATTACTCAAAGTTGTCTGTTGGTATAATTATGCACTTTAGTAGAGTCATGAAGTAGATATAACTACCTAAAATTATAATCACACTCCTTTCTAAAGAATTTGTACACAGCTAAGCAAAACAGGATAGCAAAGGCAACTATTCCACACAGAGACAGGGCATGGGTAATGACTCCAAACATTTGTCTCAGAGGTAGTTCACCTACCCTAGAAATAATTTGTTATGTTTAGCTGATTGGTTTTTCTAAAACAAAACTGACTATGCAATTTAGCAGAACCAGTGAAACTTTCTCATGACACTCCACCTAACTGTTCCAAGAACAAGAAGTAGATGCCAGTCTTGGAAATTATGACAGTCATTAAATATTCCTCACACATATTTTTCTATTCAGGGTCTTGGAGACTCAGAATGCTGATTAGGGTTTCCCAAGATATTGAAAATCATTGAAGCTATATCAGTGCATTTTTCAAGAAAAGATGATGTGGACTTCTGCATAAGATGGGAGATTAGAAGCCTCACCAGTAAAACCGGGGGAAAATAGAGAGAAGGTCATACACAACATGTTCTTTTTTCTGCAAGAGACAAGATCTACAAATGAACCTTTAAGGCCAGTGAGGTTTCTTCAAAGTAGGAGGGAGCTACTCGAATCAGTGTGGATCTTCATGCCTCGCTGAACCAAGTGGCCTCTCCTTGTCCCCTTATACACAACCTGCCCAGCGGGTTAAGAACAGTGGAAAACATAGAAAGTACTTCTCACACACCCCAGCCTTGTATTATCAGAAGACCCAGATGCAGAGAACAGGGTGCCATGGAAACCATGAGTCAACATATCATAGTCTCCTCTCCACCGTTCACCAGCATCTGGAACACAAGACATTACAGCTGAAGCCAAGTGTGTGTGTGTGTGTGTGTGTGTGTGTGTGTGTATGAGGGGGGGGGATCCTACCCACTCCACCCCTACACAGTACCCAGCAGAGCCTGCCCAGCAGAGAGGGTGCCAAGAAGGGAAGTGACTCCACAACCCAGCACAAGCAGGCTAGAAACTCACTCCAAAAGGTGATGGGTCTGAATGCACTGAGCCAACACATACCCGAAGTCTGGTTCTACAGGTTTAAACTGAAAGCGTAAATTGCATCTCCTCAATGAATCAGTGCAGGTTGCTAAATGAAACATCACAGGGAGGAAAGAATCCAAAACATGTCATCAAGGAAGCAATACTGAGAGAGGAAATATCTTTCTTTAATACTTTCTTTATTCCTTTCTTTAATACTTGGCTTTTTCTGATTGTATGTTATGGTTAACTTTTGTTATTTTTGTGTTTTATCTTTTATTGCCTATATTTTAATCTTTATTCTTTACATATATACTTTACATGTATATATCATAATGGTTTTGCTTTTGTTTGTATATTACTTAGGTTCTAGGATTTCTCTGCATGTTTGTCCCCCAGTGCACTATTGGGCACTATCTATTACTTTTCCCATACACAATTCATATATCTTCTCTCACATTTCAACCTTTTTCCCACTTTCTCTATTCCTCATGTCATCTTCATTATACCTCACAATTACAATCTTCAGTAGCTTTAAGTACCTCTAAAATCTCTAACAGTAACAATATTCCATCTTTCCTCTCCCAGATACTTTTCCCACCTTGATCTTTTTCAAAGTTAATCTAGTCCTTATCCTAATACACCCTACTACCTTCCCACTTCTATTCTTAGTAACTTAAATCCTGGTACCACACCACCCATATTTGTCATCCTCTAACAGTTACTAAAGTCAAAGGGACACTTTTGTTAATTGGCCGGTATGACATGTGCTTGGTGGGTATATTCAACAGCAGGGACAGATACTGTAGTTAATATTCTACTCTGGAAGTAATATACAGCCCACACTAGACACCATGAACTCCTGGACTGAGGACATAACTTCTGAACTACACACCCAAGAATCCAGCTAATTTAAAAAATCTAATCACCAAGATAACTCCAGATATGTAAACCCCAATGCAATAATATAACACACACACACACACACACACACACACACACTCAAGGCAATATAACCCTTTCAAAAATTACTAATCCCAAAGTAATGGCCTCTGGTAAGTCATTTAGATGGAATCTGAGACAAAGAACTCAAAAACAGATTATAAGTAGGTTCAAAGATATCAGAGAAAATAATTCTTGAAACAATCTTAACCAAAAAAAAAGTTTTGAATGAAAAAGATGAATAAAAGGAGGTTGAAACAAGATATGAAAGAAAAATTCAGCAAAGAGATAGAAATACTGAAGCAAAGCCAAACTGAAATACTGGGATCAACACAATAAGTCAAATTAAAAGTTCTATGGAAAGCTTCACCAATAGAAGGGATCAAAGAGAGAACAGACTATCTTAGCTTGAAGAAAAATTGGGCCATTCCAATGAATACAAAGATAAATTAATTAGAAGGTATAAGTAGGAATTTTAAAAATTTAATTTTAAGGCACAATAAACATTTTCAAAGAAATCACATAAAAAGTACCCAAATTTAGGGAAAGATGCAAATACAGATGCAGGAGGCACATCAAGCAGAATAGACTAGGAATTAATTTTCCCTCATCATATTATAATTACATTTGTAAATATATGGAACACACAGTGTATACTAAAAGTAACAAGAGGGAAGCACAAGTCTCTTATAAAGGCAAGCCCATCAAAATAAAAACAGATTACTCGATAGAAACTTCAAAAGTAAGGAGAGGTTAAAATTATGTTTTGCAAGTTCTGAAAGACAACTGCAAACCCAAACTACTATATCCAACAAAGGTATCTGTCATGATTGAAGAAGAAAGAACTCTCCAAGAGAGGGAAAAAGACAGGGTAAAGGAATCCATGGCTACACCAACTCTAGGAATCACTTGGATTGAAGAAAGGATAAAGACACAATAACAATGATAACAATAACAATAACAATATCAAAGAAAATTATAAACAAAACTCTTTGATGAACACAGGGCAAAAATTCTTAAAAGTACTTGCAAAGAGAACACAGAAACACATCAAAAGACCATTCCCATGATCAAGTTGACTTCACTCTAGGGATGCAGGGAAGGTTCATCATATGAACACTAATAAATGTAATATCTGACATAAGTGGATTCAAGGACAAAAATCATATGATAGAGAAAAGAGATTTTAAATGGATAATTATATGATAATTATATTTTTAAATTGAGAAATTTATAAAGAAAACCTTTTGACTATGTGTAACATACCTTTATAATCAAAGTCCTAAAGAAACTAGGAATAGAAGGAATGCAACACTAGAAAGGCTATTTATGACAAGCTTACAACAAAATTATACTAACATTACAATAAATATAGGAAAACTCAAAACATTTCTGCTTAAATTAGGAACAAGTCAAGGGTATCCACTCTCTCTACTGATTCAATATAGCAGAAGTCTTCACCAGAGCAATGAGACAAGAGGCACAAATAAAAGGGGTACAAACAAGAAAGGAAGGAGTTAACCAATCTTTATTTTCTGGGTGTAGCTGTGCATGCCTTTAGCAGAGGCTGTGGTAGGAGGATCACTGTGAGTTTGTGGACAGCATGGAGCTACAGAATTTCAAATCAGCCTGTGCCAGAGTGAGGCCCTACCTCATAAAACTACCTTTATTTGCAGATGATATAATTATATTCATAAGAGATCCTAAAGAATTTACCAGAAAAATTTTAGAGCTGATGTTTTCAGCAAAGTGGCAGAATATGTAATTAACACACATAAATAATAAACATGAAAAAACTACCTTAGAATAAATCTGACTTAGGCAGTGAAAAAGCCCTTTAATGAAAACTTTCTAACACTCAAGAGAGAAATTGAAGGAGACAGTAGGAAATGGAAAGATTCCACATGTTCATGGATTGGAAGAGTCAATTTTATGAAAATAGCTATTATACCAAAAGCAATCTATAGATTTAATGTAATCCTCATCAAAATTCTAATGTCATTCTTCTCAGATACAGAAAAACATCTTAAAATTAATTTGGAAGGAAAAAAAGACCTTAGCAAATCCTGAGCAAAATAAATAAATAATCCTAAAAGCATCATCAGACTTGATTAAAAAGTATATTACAGGACCATAATTACAAAGACAGATTGATACTAGCACAAAAATAGACACATACATCAATGGAACAAACTAGAAGATCCAGATTTAAACCCCCACAGCTATAGTCATCTGAATTTTGAAAAAAAAATGTTAAAAATATTCACTGAGAAAATAGCCTTTTTAAAGGAATGGTGCTTGGAAAACTGAATACCTTTATATAGAAGAATGAGACTAGATCCTTATCTCCCACCATGCCTAAGAATTGACTTCAAATGAATTAAAGGCCTTGATATAAGATCTGAAACTCAGAAACTTCTAGAGGAAAATACTGCCAATTATAGCTATAGGTAAGGACTTTCTGAAGAGGGCTCTGGTCATAAAAATTTTTTTAAATGGGACTTCATGAAATTAAAAAACTTATGTATAGCAAAGGGCACTGTTAACTGAATTAAGAGGCAGTCTACAGAATGGGAGAAAACCTTTGCAAACTATATTTCTGATAGAGGATATATAAAACTAAATAAAAAAAAACAACTAAGGACTATGGACCTGAACACAGAATTCACAAAGAAGAAATAAAAGTGGTTGATAAATGTTTTCAAAAGTGTTCAATATCTCTATCAGAGAAATACAAATTAAAACTACTGTGAGATTACATCTTACTTCCATCAGAATGCTATCATCAATAAAACAAATGACAACAAACTTGAATTCACTTATAGGTGGGAGTATCAACTGGTTGCAGCTATTATAGAAATTACTGCAGATATTTCTACAAAACCTAAAAATAGAACTACCATATAACCTCCAAATATGCCACTCCTTGGTATAAATACCCAAATGATTTTATACCCTATTACATAGATACTTGCTCATGTATGTTTATTGCTGTTCTAGTCACAATAACTAGGAAACAGAGTGAGCTTAGATATATAGCAACTGGTAAATAGATAATGAAGATGTATGTATACAAAATGGAATTATGAAATTTGGAAGAAAATGGAAAGAACTAGAAATATTTTGCTATCAGAAAGACAAATGTAGCATGATCTCTCTCATATCCTAGCATCAGATTTTTAGATTTGTATATTTAAGTTGGAGCATTAGTTGAGGCCAGGAAGCTTAAAAGGGGTCATGGGGACATACATTAAGAAGAGGAAAAGCTAGTAGAACACATGGGATACAAAGTAGAGGGGCAGAATAATGGGAGTAGAAAGTTTTAAGTGGGGGTGGAAGGGAAGAAGAAAGGAAGAATGGAATACTTTCCAGTCAGTTGTTGGCCAAGGAGGCCCTGAACACCTCCACCCCGCTTCCCCCCAACACACATACACACAAACTAAAAGCTATTGCCAATATCTTACAGAACTATTCGGTATGACCTTATTAATACAGACAACACTTGTTTCAGTTGCAACATACTGAGAAATCAAGCTGAAACTGAGCTGGAAGCTTCCTTCCTGCTGGGGAGCTGTCATACTCCTAGAAAGTACTATGCAGGCTGCTGGAGAGAAAAGTCATCAGCAGTCTTAAATAGCAAAGGACCTTGTGTGCTAAAGAACCAACCAGCCAGGTATGATATGTCAGCTTGTAAAATAATGGCATGACCATTATGAGGGTAACCAACTGTTCTCTGACTGGATTTGAGACCCACTTCATGGGAGGGAATTCATGCCTGGCACTGAAAATCTATACAGAAGCCTACTTCCAGGGAGATTATAGGCCCTAAAGGAGAAACTACCACTTCTGTTTTGTCAAATGGACAAGCAGTGCCTGTCAAACAATATTCTTTTTTAAGGTTTTTTTAAAAAGTAGTTTTAATTATTTACAAGAGAAAGAGGATGGGCAGGGGAGGCTCCAAGGCCTCTTACCACTGGAAACAAACTCCAGATACATGCACTACTTTGTGTATCTGGCTTACATGGATACTAGGGAATCAAACCTGGGCCATCAGGCTTTGTTTTACAAATGTCTTTAACCACTGAGCAATTTCTCCAGTCCTAAACTATAGTCTTAACATTTATTTATGTCCACAGATTACTGGTGGTCTCAGTTTTGGTCAGAGAAGCTTCTTTTTGAAGTGGGTAGCAGATACTAGGATGACTCAAGGTATGTCACAATGCTGGAAATAAGTGACTGTTAAGTGATCAATGGAGCATATATACCAACTACTTCAAGGCTCAGGGAACACTAGTAAAGAGGGAGTAAAAGATTATAAAGGTCAGGGCAGGGCATGGGAAGGAGTGTTACAGAACACTTTGTTTTGGACAGGACATGGCCATTATAGTCATGACCTCACAACAGCTGCGGCTACCTGCACATGACTGGGTCTGTCAACATTTCTTCATGGATGTAGAGGGTCTTATGAGGCCCCACCCTTCCCTGAGTAGCTACTGGCAGTTAAGGATTGCTGGGGAAGGGGGAGACATTTTCTTCAGTGGTGTAGCCATGGATAAGGTGCCCATGCTCCAGTAAATAACTCCCATTCAATTTACTGAGTGGATCAGAAAATAAAAGACATTAAGACAAAAGTGGGGGATAGAGAGATTGCTCTACAGAGGTGCTTGCCTGCAAAACCTAACGACCTGAGTTCAATTCCCCAGTACTCACGTCAAGCCAGATGTACAAAGTAGTGTATGTAATCTGGAGTTCATTTGCAATGGCTAGTCACCCTGGTGTGTCCATTCTGTGTGTGTGTGTGTGTTCTCTCTCTCTATGTTTACAAATACATACATACATAAATAACTAAATAAAATATTTTTAAAAACAGAACTAAGGAAAACTATTTAAAATAATAGTGGACTAGTTAAAAAGGAGTTCATTGGGAAGGGGACAAGACAAGGCAATGCTGAATGAATATGATCAAAATGTATTGTATATATGCATCAAATTGTCAAAAATAAAACAACTTAAAAATAGAAAAGGGGGGAGTGGCAAAAGATGATGTGATGATCACAGTGGGTGATGACATAAACTCGGAGCCCACTGAGACCTGTAGACTCTCTATTGCTACAACTGCACACAGTGATGTTCAGTAGAGGCACACATTGTCTGATGGAGGGGATGGACTTGGACAAAGTCTCTACAGTGACTTGGTTTACCTGCCAGGCTATCACTATCAGCACCATGCACAATTCCATACCATCAGTATTCTTCCTCACATTTCTGATCATTAGTAGTTACAGGGGTTGTCCCTTTCTTAGGAGGTAAGTCACCAAGTAAATTAAGGAGTTACTTATTCAAATCAATGTTTATGAGTGCTGACCACATGAGTCGTCATTTTTGTGTATTTGGTTTACGTATTGTATCAGAAGGAGCTATGTGGAAGAGGGCCAAAATCTGATGCCAGGTTACAGGAGTGAGGAGAACAAATCTCAAATATTTCTGTCTGTCACATTACTGAAGTATATTAACATAGAGCTCTTTGGAATCTACTGGTTTCTACAGGCAGTGCAAAACATAATTTATTTTAAGGCAAATCGTAGAGCCCTTATATCAGTTCCCATCCACAGATATGAAATTGGTTTCTTTCATATAGATAAATAAGTTACTCTTCCATAGTAATGATGAGGCTTACTTTAAAAGTCTTTTATATTTCATAATTATTGGAAAATACTATATATTAGTCATTTAGAGATGAATCCTCATTGTTATCAATGGGGTTAGTCTCCTACATCTTGACCTTGTCTTTTTTTTTTTTTAGCTAGTTCTAAACATATCTAATATTGCCTTCTAATAAAGTTTACTTAATTGACTTCAATAGTGGATGATTTTAATGTTTTTGTTTTCAGAACAAGAAAACTTGGAACCTTCTTATCAAAGTTACAGTGTCATACAACATCATGCAACCACTAATGGCACCAGCATGGCCTCATTAGAATTAATTTTTCAGTTTCATTATACTTAACAGAAATATTTCAGTAACAAGTATAAAAGGTTTTATACCTCAAATAACAGCGCCATCATTTTGGATAGTTTGACACTGTTGATGAACTGATCAAGTGTATTTTTAATCTCTTCATTAAAAATACATTTTAGAGCAATGCTAAAAACTATATACTGTTTTCTTCAGTTTTAAAAGAAATTTATGCACTTAAATGCCCCTGAAAAGTACTGACTACTTCTTTGTTGAAGAATTTGGACATGTCATGGTATTATCTGGTGTTAGGAGAGTAGAGAAAATGTTACTTAATGTTTGGCATGCTTTGCAAACGTGATTGTATTATCATTGATTATCACTATAGGAATTAACTTCTAAAGTAATTCAAAACTAGGATTTATTTCACAAATGGTGGCAAATTTAGCAAGTAAAGTATCTAATTTCAATGCTATTTTCTACACAAGCTACTGAGGTGTTAAGCAAAATATACACTTAGAAAACATCTTCGCTTCTGCTATATGGTCAATTATGACTCACAGCAAATGAAGATGTCCTCAAGAAGCAAGACCTGTGATGAAAGTGTTGTCCTATAGCCAGATGAAGATGTAGCAGTTTATTAATCTGGGAGAAATCTTTTCTTTTTTTATTTTTGAGGTAGATACATAAGTAGAGCGAGCAAGTGAGTGAGCGAGAGAGAGAGAGAGAGAGAAAGAGAACTGGAATACCAGAGCCTCAGCCACTGCAATTGAACTTCAGATGCTTGTGCCACCTAGTGGGCATGTGCCACCTTGTGCTTGTCTCACCTTTGTGTGTCTGGCTAACATGGGATCTGGAGAGTAGAACATGGGGCCTTTGGCTTTGTAGCATGCACCTTAACTGCAAAGCCATCTCTCCAGCCCTCTGGAGCTTTTTAAGTCATGTAAGTTAATAGTTTTATTTCCACTTTCTGGGTGTACATCTTCTCCTGCTAGAGCCATGAAAGACTCAACCAAGTCCCCATACACACATAATACAGCAGCAAGACTTACATTGTTAGGCCAGAGACAGTAACCACACACACTTGCACACCCTCATCGTCATCTGGGTACAGGACCAAAGGGCAGGAGTGGCTAGGAGAAGTTGAGTCATATAAAATCTGACAATTATTTCAACCCATTGGATTACAAGGCTATATACTAGAAGGAAAAGTGGGCTTTACTTCATTAAACTTTTGCTGTCCTTTCCATGGAACTATACTCAGGCAATAATCAATATTCTGCATACAGTATGAAGTGCATTTAAAATGAAGAAAACAGTAAAATGAGATCACAATAGAGCTAAAATGTTTCTAATTTAAGCTCAGTTTGGGTAGAAAACCATGCTCATGTGCCAGTGCAGATTTAAATGACATATCACCAACTAGAGATGAGAACACAAAGTGAATGACACATACACACAAACACGTGCACACACGGCCCCTACCATGAACAGGGTGACATATACTCGTGTGTCCTTGAAGCTGTGGACTTACAGTCTGTCCCACGTGGACACATATCTTCACAACCCTTCTCGCCTATTAACACTGGAACATTCACACATCGTCTATATTAGGCACACAGTTCCTCTAACTCAAATGGTATCCAAGCCTGGAGCAGAAAGACAGATACAGATATCAACTGCCCACCAGAAAATTCCAAGGTTGTGAATCAAAGGACGTGAGGCAGTTGGAAAGGAGTCATAGCATTTCCATATGCTACACAACAAACCTGGGCTGTTTTAAATTGAAAATTTCATCAGTGTTATCCTCTGAGTTGTACTTGGTTTTTTATTTGCCTATTTTATTTATTATTTATTTTTGTCTTCCTTGTGATGCAGTTACTGCAGTTGATCAAACTTCCCAATACTGACAAGGATGGCGGTTAAGGAAAGCACTGGAGCGGGCGGAGGTAAAATGGTGGGAAGCCATGGTGAACCTCCTCAGATATTTGCCAGACCACTAATGGTGAGCAGGGCAGTGTACAGAACCAGAGGAAATGGTACACTTGAGTAAAAAGTGAATGCAGCTGCAAACTTGAACATGAGTATGTTCTTTTGATTATCCACAAGTGGCTTAACCACAGGGCCTCCATCCTTTTACACTCAACCTCAATCTGGGCTGCAATCCAGACACCAGGGGTCCCCAAGTGTGGATGCTGTGTCTTGTCTTATGGTGTGTTGCCAGCAATACTGAACTATAGATGTCCTGTTATGAAGTCAAGTACAAAGTTCTCTTTTACCAATACTTGCAACTGTAATCTATATGAATTATCATTGATAACAAAAGAACTATATTTGTACCCTTTTCCTGGTGCAATGTAAAGTGTAGTTAAAATTCATAAGCAGATGATAAGTGTAATTCATTTATTCAAAAACACCTTGCTGTGTCAATGTCCTTACTGTGTGCTGTTCTGGACAGTGTGACTACTCAGAAGGCTCACTGGCCATGGATAATAAACACTTAGAATTCAAAAGTCATGTTTTCTAAAACAGAAAATATCCTTGAGGGTTAATATGGCATTGCCTTTGAAGTAAATATAATTTACTCAGCAGCTCTAAGGAACAATATACCTTAAATGTGTATCTCCAAGGTGATATATAAGAAAATTTTCAGTGGGGCAAAAGGTAAAATTTTAGCAGTTAGCAGAATCCAACTTAGATGTTCTATGCCTTTGTATGCCCTTCAGTAGCAAGAGCCAGTGTGCTCACTTGTTCCCTTTTAATAGCAGTCTTCTGTGTATGTCATCACTCCACCTTTCAGATTTCCTTCAGACTTTCTTTTGCCACAACTCAAAATTGAACAACCCAATGTGCTCATGCATCCTAAGTGTGTAAGACTGACACAATAAAGGCCAAAGCCTTTATGGTGTGCTGTAGTTTTTAGATCCTTCTCTATAATCCTCTAGTGAGTGGAATATGAAGGAGAAAATGTACTTAACAGAAAGGACTGTCTCCTGGTGTCCCTTTTATTGACTCTAAAATTCTATGTACTACCTTTCAAAAATGGTGATCTCAAAGTAATGAGGTTTCTTCATTTATAAAATGTGATTCATAATGACAAGATTGTAAAAATGAAGGGAATTAATTTGTGAATATACTTTTATCATTATT
Organism: Dipus sagitta; assembly: GCA_036346955.1. Taxonomy (NCBI): domain Eukaryota; kingdom Metazoa; phylum Chordata; class Mammalia; order Rodentia; family Dipodidae; genus Dipus; species Dipus sagitta. Next base: position 80,856,591 of record CM070773.1, read on the forward strand.
TTTTAAAAATATAGTCTTGCTGTTTATCATAGTTACTATTTAAATATCACTATTAAATAGCAGTTTGGCAACTGATTTTCTAGCATGACTACCTACTCCTTCATAAATCAAGAAAACCACAGAACCAAAATTTCTCCAATATTATTAGAACGTCACCAGATCTCAATGATTGGGTAACACAATGCACTATATCTTTATTATCCTGCCATTAATATTGGGAACAGGTATGGGAGTGGCTTAGTGGTAGAACACTTGTTGGCATGTACCAAAGCCTTGAGTTTGGTTCTTATAACTGCAGCAAAACCAGGAGGTTAGTTAACATGTAATTCACTACAAAGCCCTTAGAATGTCATGCCTCTGGAGACTGCAGTCATGCAAGGAGCTCTGCAGCCTCAACCAGGGATGAAGGTTAAACTAAGATACAACAAGTCATAACAATGTACAAATGTCCTTCCTAATACAACATGGTCCCTGCATTCTGCTTCCTTACTTGAAATTTATTGCTATAAATACAGAGAATGAAAAATGTGAAATAATGCCAATTCAGCCATCACATTGGCCCTGGTCCTTGGGTAAAGTTGTGCATTTCTCTGGTTTGTTTAAATGCCAAAGACTTGGGCAAACCAGAAGAATATTAAGAATATTATGCTTTTTCCTTGGTAAAGTCGCATATGGGCACTGCATGCATGTGGGAACAAGAGAGCTGGGGTGGAAGGACAAGTGCGTGCTTGGCCAGTAAGAATGCAGTCTTGACGAGTTCAATCAGAAGGGGTCTCAACACAAGTGATCTTTGAAAATCTTGCACACTGTTGTTTTCTAATGCTATGGACTCAACTCAGGGCCATAAACATGCTAGAGAAGTGCTCTATACTGCCACTAAGCCTCAGACACATTTAACAAGAGTTAGGGATGTAGGTTAGTGGCAGAGTGCTCCCCTAACATGTACACAAACCTGGGTATCATCCCCAGCATTACAGAAAGGTGGTTTTTTATAAATAATGAAATAAAGTGTAGCAGTATAAGGAATGTCAGGGGTGAGTGGGTCATACTAGAAAGCATCTATACATAAAGATATAGCTGAAAAAAATCATCTTTCAGGATGCTAGACCATAACAAATACAACAAAAACTTGCCTATGCTTAGCAATCTTACATCTTCTCGTATTTAAAGTTAGTCCCCATAATTTAAACCCTAAGAATAAATCTTCTGAAAAATGAGCTATATTCAAAAGTAGACTCATTATAACCAGTGGGTTTTTTCTGAATAAAAGAATAACATAACACAACAAAATTGGGTTGTTTTATTGCTCTTGTTACCTATGATGGGGGAAATTTGAAGATTTCTTTTGCTCTCATCCACCTTCCTTCATAAACTTATCTCACCTGAGGGAAACCACGTATTATAGTCAAGAAAGCCCTGGGCTAAAGAACTCAAGGCTATCCCACTTTTCATTGGAACTCTGACATCTTTATTTTCATGTCCACTCACATTGCAGGGCTACCATCCATTTCTGTCCAACAACATCTGAGTTTAGCTTGAGATTTTTAGATAATGTGTTTTTTATACCCTTAAACATCTAGTTTATTGACAGAAGAAAGCCTGGAAGGAAGTATACCATGATGTTACTATTAATTAATTTTGTGTGGCAGGATATATATGACTTCAGCTACTTATTTTATAAATCTATAATGGCCTTAGGTTATTTTTATGATAAAAATATATTTATTTAGAGCCTATCTACATATTGTGACATATACCTTGAAGACTGTGTAATTCTCATCTTCACAAAGATGAAATGAATAATGAATTTAAAGTCATAGAAAATAAAATCAAATAAATAAATAAATACTGCACAAAAGCATTTTGGAGGAAAAAAAAAAAGAGATGTGTTCATCTGTAGCTGGTTCTAGGTAGCGCCCAGGACAGTAACTGTATACAAACAGCTGCTGTTACTGAGTGAACAGGCTTTGTTTTTCTACAGTAAAACATGTAAATCCAAAAGAACATGAGAATCTTCTAAGTATGCTTTCTCTAAAAATATCATCCTCACTAAATATCATAGAAAGGAATGACCAATTTCTGACACTAAAAAATATCTGCATGTTTTAGTTTGTAGGTTTCTTTAATTTGGTAACTCTCGGAGTTCTTTGCCCAGGTTCCTGCAATGAAGTAGGAAATTCACCTTCTTTATAAGGGAAACTGAGAATGGCTCTCCTAATCTAACTGATGTGGCTGTTACTCTCATGAGCCTCACTCAAGTACATTCTTCTAAATGTATCATAAAACAGGGATCTTCCACTGACTTGACTTAATCTGAGCCCCTTTTAAAATTTTAAGTCTTAAATTCAGGACACGCTTATTAAATTTTCTAAATCATATCTGATAATAAAGCTTAATATGCACTTGATGAAAAGGAACAATGGAAAAAAATGCCAAGCCATCCTTGTTAATAAAGGAAGCAAGCTACTTGCTGTACAGAAGGCCTTGTGTTATGTACCTTACATAGCACAATCTTCCTGATGCTTTTAATATAACACCCTAAGATATACTTGTTCCCTTCTTACTATTAGCACGTCTAAGGTCATTTCTCAAAGTTCAAACTCATTATCGTCTGACCCTAAACACCAGCCTTCTCATATATCATTGCTTCCCTTTAAGACTTTCTTAAATGAGAGTATTTTTTTTTCAAAAGTGAAAAACACAAAACAGACATCAAGACAAAAGAAAACAAAAAATGGCATAAGAAAAATCTTTTCCCCTTTATCCTCTTCAATACCTATTTCTTCCTTCTCTGTGGTGCTCCCCCTAGGCCTGGCATGGGGAAGCCTTTTCAAAGCTAGCTGTTCTTCGAACACTATGGCTGGACCAGGCAGACTTGCTACAGATGCAATATCTTACTGATGGACAAAGACCAGAGTGTGACCATGACACTATGAACAGTCAGAAAGCAAAGCATGGTCAGTTACCGTGCAGAGTGAGGAGTTGTGTTCTCTCTTAGCTGCCTATGAAAGAGCGGAAGCCACCACTGCAAAGCTGTATTGTTCACTCTTTGAAAGGGTTGTGCAAAGCTGAGTCCAAAAGTGGAAAAAGTAGAGAGAGCAGGAGAGAGAAAAAGAGGAAAGAATGGAAGAGGAGAAATGAGGATGGAGAAAGGAGAGAGAGGGAGAGATAGAGGGGGAAGAAAGAAAGGAGGAGAGAGAGAGAAGAGAGAGAATCACTCAGGGCATTTATAAGATACACTATCTACTGGCAGAGACAACATTCAATTGTCTATTCCTTTTCCCCAGCAAAATCCTTCCCACAAACACCAAAGTTAGAAGTGCATATTTTGTCCAAAATGATAATCCACAGGAAATTATTGTCATGAAAGTATGCTCTAATCTTTTCCAAAATATATGAATCAGAAGGCGCCTGAGCTTAAGCAAAGCAAAAGGAGGCCAAGAAGTAGAACAATGACAACAGCAGAGAAGGCTTTTTGTTTGTGAATGGCTTTGCTATGGGTGCCCAAGTCCCACTTCAGAAAAGAAAGAGTTCTAGAAATCCCATCCGGACACATATGAACAGTACTTCTGTGGTTGGGATGAGTGCTCAAAACTATGTATTTCATGTCTCTCCTCCCACTCCCTGGATTTTCAACTGAATATTGGATGTCCTAAAAGAACCCATGTTTGTTTACCAGGATAGCCACCCATCTAGAGTCAGGAAGTAAGAAAATTTCCTTGGATAAAATCACGAAGTTAAAAAGAAACGGAGGGCTGGAAGGATGGCTCAGCGGTTAAGGCATTTGCCTGCAAAGCCAAACGACCCAGGTTTGATTCCCCAGAACCCACATTAGCCAGATGCACAAGGGGGTGCACATGTCTAGAGTTTGTTTGCAGTGGCTGGAGGCCCTGGTGCGCCCATTTTCTCTCTCTCTCTCTCTCTCTCTAGCTGCCAAATAAATATTTTAAAAAAAGAAATGAAAATAATCATATACATAATAGTTTCTCATGAAACTTTAGATTGCTTTGTGATTTTTTTAAAATCTCAAAAATCATGAGACAAAATATTGGTATGTAGAAAATGAGTCCATTGTTTATTAATCAGAAATACCTTCCCAATATCTATGTAAATTTGAGAAAAATAAGTTAAAATATCATTTCCCCCAACCAATAATTCACTAGTTTTAAAAAGTTTTAATTACATAATATTTTGAAAGTCTATCATCCACTTTTCCAGCCCATCCCAAATATACAACTCAGAACTACCTCAACAGATTCATTAACTTCCAGAGATAGGAACTCCCCATCCCTAGCTTTAACACAATCCAGGCCTCTGCTAGCCTCCTGTGATTGTTACAACGAACCTTCTGCACACTCTGTTGGCTCTGTCTTCTAACTTCCATTAGTCAATTTTAAATAAACACCTAAGTTCATAAAGCTCCTTTACTTATCCACACCAGACACATAGGGATGTTAATCCCAGTGCAAAGTTCTACAACTCATAGTACTACATGCATGCATATGTGTATGCATATGCGCATGCAAGTGTATGTTGCCATGGGGTGGCTTTGAAAGGGCAAGAATGAGCAGAAAAATATAGTCCTAAAAAACTGACAAGAAAAGGACAATTCTCAGGTTCCCATTTTTCACCATTATAAATAATCAATGAATCTATTCTCTGGGATACACTTGTGCTTTTTGTTTTGTTGAGATAGTCTAGCTATGTTAAGCAGGTTGGTCTTGAATTCCTGGGTCCACAGGATCTTCCTGTCTCAGCCTACAAAGTTGACAGGAACAGAGGTATATATCACCATGTCCAGCTTATACCTTGTCATCTCTAAAATGCTTTATGTGGAATTTCTGTATGAGCAGAAAAATTGACGATGTGTGTCTTGGAGCTCACTCTGAGAAGAATGATAACTGTAAAGAACTGGAAAAGAATTAGAGAGAAAAAACCAGGTGTTACCTTCACCTTAAACTCAATCAGTGTGTTTGGCTGAGAGACCCGTCAGCAGCCAAGGTGGGCTCTGGAGTTCCTCCCTAGCCAAGGGCTGCTACCAAACCATGGAAACTTCTCAGAAGGAAACTGTATCTAATCTGATAGCATTCAAAGGGCTGCCAAAAGACTGGTTCCATGTAAACAAAAAATATTGAAAAACATTTGCACTCATTTTAAAAAGTCTCTTATATTATGCACAGAGACACTGCCTCTCCCCCATAACTGATTGCTGCCCCCACAATGCACAACCCACAAACCCCATGGGGATGACTTGATCTCCAACAAGGAGGGCCCCTTTGGAAAAGGGGCAGGAATGAAGGAAAGGATGGTACTACCATGTGTTGTTTACATACTAAATATGTCCATAGCTAATAAAAATAAATTTTAAAAAATAAAAATAATAAACATAAAAGCCTTTTATAAATGAGTGGTGGGTGTGGTGCCTTTAATCCCAGCACTTTGCAGGCAGAGGTGAGAGGATAACTGTGAGTTCAAGGCCACCCTGAGACTTACTAGTGAATTTCCAGTGAGCCTGGACTAGAGTGAAATCCTGCCTCCGAAAAATAAATAAATAAATAAATAAATAAATAAATAAATAAATAAAAATAAATGAGTTGTGTCTTTAAAAATGCTACAAAATGTAAACAAATAAAACATCACTGTGATACACTTGCTGAATATCTTAAGCCTGTGAATCTCTGTAAAGTACCATGACCTATGTCACAAATAACTGGAAGAGGCATCAGCCCGTCCGTATTCTCACTGGCACAGCTCAACAAGCCTCTCATTCCTGCTTCTTTCCCGAACCACAAAAGTGAACGCTGCCTGGGCTCATGATCTTATAAGTTCCTGCTTTTACTTTTTTTTATTATTAATTAGCTTTGTACTCAGCGAATACAGTCAATTTGGTACCATTATTAGGCTCATCCATTACCTACCCCCCTCCCCTTGGCCCCTCCTTGTTGAGGTATATGGGTCATGCATTCTGGAGTCAGCCCACAGTTATGGGTTGGATAAATGTCTGCATATCATGACCCAAAATTGAAATCACTGGGGCCAGAAAGATGACTCGGTGCTTTAGGAACTTTCCTGCAAAGTCTAAAGGCCTAGGTTTGATTACCCAGTACCCATATAAAGCCAGATGCACAGAGTGGCACATGCATCTTTTGTTCTTTGTAGTAGCAGGAGACCCTGGCATGCCCTTTCTTTATTTTTCTCTCTTTCTCTCCTGGCAACTAAATAAATTAAAATTTTTTTAAATTACGATATTGGCTCCAGGGTTCAGGACCAGGAGGTCCAAATTTGTCTGATTCCAAAGTTTCCTATTTCAATAGCATCATTAGTATATTTATGAGAGTCACCCCTCTAAGCTAACTTTTTAAACAAATGTTAAGACCTTAGGAGGTTTATTTTGCTGACCTAAGGAGAATCTGTTGTATAGACCTTCAGAGCAATAGATCCATGCTACATTCCAGCTTCTTAAAGTATGGATATAATAATGAATATGAGGGTCATGAAAAACCTGGAAATAAATAAAGGAAAGGTTACTAAAATACACATTGACCAGAAATTAACTCAAAATCAAATATATAATGAATCGAGGTGTTTGGGGCAGTGCTCACCCGTTGCAGCCTTGGTTCTGAACATACATGTGCACTTTGCACTGTACATGCCATCATGCCACATAGTGCCAGCAAATGCTCCCGACATTCCTTGGCTCAAAATAAAGATGACTGTAGAGGCTAGGGAGGTGTCTCAGTGTATAAGGCACTTGCTCTACAAGCATGAGTACCTGAGTTTGGATGCCCATACTCCACATAAGAAGCCATAGGCCATGGTAGCTTCCCATCTTGTAAGGTTCCAGAATGCCAATAGCCAAGGATGAAAGACCCTGCCTCAACTGTTGCTGAGCTGAGTTTCATTTTCACAAAAGCATTATATGAATTTTGGCTTGGGATTAGGACATAATTTCCAACAATTTCTAAAATGACCCTAAACATACTTCTGCAATTCTGTATTATGTACTTATACAGAGCAGTGTTGAGGATTATAAAATTAAAATAGCAACCAACTTTGAAAAACACTAGAGATGCTCTATACCCGGTAGTATCAAATATTCAGGCAAGACTTAATTCTTTATGTAAAAAACATACAAACACATCCATACCATTAGTATACAAATTTGCTCTCATATGTTGCAAATATAAAATTATATTTACCAAATAATTATTGTTAAGTGTTCATTAGGAATTATTATCAGTAAGGGTTTGATTTGTATGCCTATTTGATTTGATTTTTACACATATATAGCTAGAGTTGTGTAAAGATTTCTTGCACAAAAAGGGGTCACAAGAGCAAAAAAGTTTAAGAAGCCCTATTTTACTTCATCTGGCCAAGACCTTGCCAGCATCTTAGACAACTTAGGGAACTAGTACAAGAACAGGCTCAGGGTTGACAACACCGGTGCTCAAGTACATTTCTAGAATTTACATACTGGCAGCATGGGTAAACCAATCTACATATTTGTGCTTCAGCTTCTTCATCTTCAACATGAGGATTAAATGAATATTATTTCATAGGGTAACCATGAAGGATATAATTGGATTGACAGTAATATAAATTTATATTTGTCAGGGAGCTTTAAAGAAACTGAAACATTCTATGATTTTTGCAGCACTGTACTAAGCCTTCTCAACAAACAAGATGATATTTTAGCCATTAGAATTCAATCCCACTGCCCAGAATAGTAAATGCCAAGGAAACAGTCACCAAGTTCTTGAAATTGTTCAAGAATGAACAATTTCTTAAAGAAAAAATCTTGACCTAAATGTTGTCAATATTACTGAGTGTAACATCAAAGGAATGTTCACAGAAGAACATGATCAAGGCTATGCCTGTCCTCAACCCACTACTCCTGGTAAGCAAGGACAGCAGCTGAATTCGTTCTACTGAGGTGAAGGTCAATGTTCACTCTCCAAATAGCTACATTATCTGCAGTCACAATATCTACTCAAGAGGGCCACACTGTGAACCAAGGCAAACACAGTACCAACCAACATGGCTAGAAATTAAATCAGATTGTAATGCATATTGTTGCACCTAAAATAAGACTCACTTAACCATCCAGGATTTCAGGGGGAGGCCTTTTATTATTTTCCTAACAGTAGGTCCTCCTGCTAAGTCATATGTCAGGTAGTACTTTGACATACATGCTATAAATCCATACAGATGTATGGATGAGACTGTGTGTAGAATGTTCTGTGGTCTGGAATAGCCTTGTAGAAACTAGATATGAATCAAATTGTTGAGTAGCTTCTAGTCCCTAACTGGCTCCAGTTCATTTTTCAAACCTTGCTTATTCCTGATCCCTTGAGCCTACATCTAAGTAAATAAAATCTATGACAGCTGGCTAATCAGAGCCTCTTGTCCATGAGGCAAGAGGGAAAGTGGAGGGATATGGATAAGGGCCATCCAGATGAGGAAAGGCTCTGTTCCACTTCATCACTGTTTTAGGGACTACAACGGTTGGTGGCAGCAAGCCCCTCTGAACATTTATAGAAAAAGGAGGCACATAGATGTCTGGTCAAAGTGGGTATTCCCACAGCAACTGCATGCACTTAAAAGGCTACCCCAAAACATGATGCTTCACTGCCAAGTAGTCAAATGGGAGCCGAGAATGGGCATGATATCAGAAAGGACTGTTTTTCCACATGTGTCTTTACCATTAAAAGGCCCAGGTCCCATGAAAAAGCACATGGTTTTCCTTCCTTCCTTCCTTCCTTCTTTCTTTCTTTTTCCTTTCATTCAGTCTGAACAACAATTATTAAGCATTCACTATTACGAAGAATTGTCACAAACACTAAAAAATCATGGTCCCAGTGTTCAAGAAAACACAGCCTGGTGTGGAAGATGAATTTACACACAACTGAACACAATGTCAGCTGCTCTTAACTAGCATAAGGTGATGGAAACCATGTGTTCTGGTAAGGAGAATAGGCTAACATGGAAAGGTATCAGAAGAAGAAGAAGCAGGCATTGTCTGCTTGGTTCCAGCAAAAGTCTGAGACAGCATGAAGGATGCCCAGGATTTCCCAGCAGAGGAAGCACTGGGCAATGTAGTAGGACAGCTAAGGCAAAAGGAGGTAGGCAGTGGGCACACAGGTCCCTCAGAAGGGGTGAACAGTGAGCTTTGATGCTGACCGGACACCAGTGCACCATGAGTGCCAGCTGACCTCGTGCTTTCTCTTCAGCAACACCACTGATCAGTCACAGGGTTCTTGGGCTGGTTGCAGTAAAACACTGACTGGCCCATCTACAGTGTCTCCTTCATGGCTTGACTCCTGCATTTCAATAGGGCAGGCTTAAACTTGTGGCTCATGGAAAAAAGTGAAACCACAGACACCAGAATAAAAAACACATTTTGAAATAATATAAAGGTTAAGCTCTCATACCGAACAGACCTTGCTTGATCAGCAAAAATGTAGGTATTAACAGGAAATCGCTATATTGTGTAATCCCCATTTCACCCTCCACAAAATTGCACTATAATTCAAAATAAGTGAAGCAACAATTGGATGGATGGCCGGCTCTCGTTGTTTATGTAGCTCAGTGCACACATGTGCAGTGTCCATGGCTTTCAGAATGACGTGATTTACATGAAACTTGAACAATAAATAAAGTTGAAGTGCTGTATATAGTTAGCATATGGTGAAAATTTTAAGCAAATCTTTTCCTCCATTCCCTGAAAACATTTAAATATTCTCCCCACTGGGGTCTTTTGTTTTTATTTTATACCCTGATAATTCTTCTCTTGTGCAAACATAAATTTTTTGTTTTATAAATAAAATGCAAGGGTGAAAAATAAAACAAAACTAAAAAAAAATGTTCTTTACACATTACTACCACGATAAACACTAACAATTGCATAAACTCTATAGATTTTTATAACTTTGTCCTTTTAAAACTGAATCATAGATAGCAAAAATGCCTACATTTCTGAAACCTGGGATATACCATTCTTTTTTAATCACCTGGCATGTCAGAATATCTATGATAAGATTAAAAAATCATTCTACTATATCTCAAAAACATACCTCCTGAGGTACAAACACAAGTAAATCCTCAAACAATTCTTTTGTCAGCCTTCTAAAAACTACTCCATATGAATCTTATATGCACAATAGTTCACAGAGTCTCAAGGAACGTATTTTGCCCAAGGTTAAGGTCATGTCCTTTTTTGTATCATAATTCCCCAAATTTCACCCAAGTGCTTCTTTCTCTGTCACCTACTTGGATTTCATTTTGAAGGCTCTGATAAAGTTTATGGCCACAATTATACTATATAGAGAGATAATACTTTTTTTTTTCTTTTCAGTGCTAGGAAGCAGCATAAACTTGCCATCTATGCACATGGGAAAACCCAGCGTTTGCAGTGCTGTGTAAATCCTGAACTAACATCTGCCTGACAGAGTCAGGGGAGGGTGGGGCTGCAGCTCAGTTTTCCATAACAAGATGAGAATCTGATCTTTTAAAAGATTAATATTCTTAGTCTAGAACTTGCTCATGGAGATATGTGACTAGTTTTGTTTTAAGCTACATTTCCACTCATGCATGCTACAATAGAAATCTTTTACCTAAAATACTCAGATTTAAAATGATGTCATGAAAGGAGTTACACCACTGCCTTCCCTTTGACTGATGGTTCAGAACCTCTCTTTCATAAATTCATTGCAATTAAATAACTCTCCCTCCCTTCCTTCCTCTCTCTTGTAGTCCCCATGTAATGGTACCAGATATTTTCTCAACAATGGATCATATTTTAAACAGGCCTTTACTATCAGCTATCCTAAAGACACCTACCTTTTATTCTTTCTCTCTCTCTCCCCCTTCCTGTCCCTTCTTTTCCTCTTCCTCCCATATCTTAAGTGGAGACCAGAATCTAACCTGATAAATACGATTGTAAGAGTTTGCTTTAAGCTTCTATCAAGTTCTTTATAATTTTCTAAATGTGATACATAAAATGTACAAAGACACAAACATCTATATCTCTTTGGACACCAGAAAGAGCATTACTTCTTAAAGGTCCCCAGAAGAAAGGAAACAGAGCAGTTAATACATTATTGGTTTTATTGAAAATCAGTGGCACTGTAAGGAGATGATATATCAATGAGAATTATCACAGTGAATCTTATAAAAATCATTAGCAAGTATTTTCCATAGATGTAGTAAAAGATATTATTCTTTAATTTATCAGGATGTATAATACTCAGGGCAATGGTAAATAAAACACAAATCTTGGCAAGTATGTAAAATCTTCATATATCATGATTTGTGTTGCAGGTTGCATCAGAATTTCCTATTTTAAAATAAAATGTAAAGGAAATAGTTGTTCTCTTTCACATTTTTCTATTTTTCAGCAGCTGTACAGAATAAGTGGAAGTTTTATAAGAATTTAACAATTTGTAATGTAAAAATGACAGAGAGCTGGAGAGATGGCTCACTGGTAAGTTCTTGCTTGCAAATCCTGATGGCCCAGGTTTGATTCCCCAGTGCCCACGTAAAGCCAGATGCATAAAGTAGTACAGACATCTGGAGTTCATTTGCAGTGACAGGAGGCCCTGGCACAACCAGACTCACTACCTCCCTGTCTGCCCCCTGTCCTCTGTCTCAAATAAAAATTATTTTTTAAAAAATTATAGATGATGGGATTTCTTAAATGCTAAATATATAAATAACTACCATGTCTAGCACTGTGAAATAACATGAAAGCTGCCAGAATTCCCATTGTTCAGAATATTGCTGCTCGCATTATAGATGTGATTAAGGTGTCTGAGGCTTTTTTGTTCGTTTGTTTGTTTGGTTACCTCTTCATGCTTCCTGCTATCACTTCAGGATGAGGGTACACTGCACTATGTGGCTGTGATTATCTACTGGACTAAATGTGCACTTGTTGAAACATAATTTAGTAAGTATCTTGTCTACCCAATACAACTGATATCATGCATTTTATGATACTATTTTGTTTTTCTTTATTTTATTTTATTTTGGTAATTACATTTACCATTTCACAGCAAAAGCTTAGTCAGTGACTGCTGACTAGCAGATTAGATCAGAGTGAGGTTCATTTTAGTTAAGTTGGATGCTATAAATAAAGTTAATGAGGGCTTGGGGAGATAGTTCACTCAGTAAAATGTTTGCCTCAAAAGCACATGGATCTGAGTTCAATTTCCAGTATCTATGGTGAGAAAATGGTACCGTCCTCCTATAATCCCTACACTGGGGAGTTGGAAATAGGAAGATCCCTAGGGCTTTCTGGTCAGCCAGTCTAAGCCTAATTGGTGACCCCTAGGTCAATAAAAGGTCCTGTCTCACAAACAGGTCTCAGTATTCTTGGGGATCACACCTAGCCTTCACATGCATGTGCAAAAACTTACACCCACCCAACTACAGAAACATACTGACATACAAACAGTCAATATTTTAATATCTATTGTCAATAGAATGTATCAATGATTATTGACAATAACTTCTTTTCTGGGGGGGGTAAAAGGTGATCATTTATATAATTAATTATATTTATGGTGTTGGTCTGGTGCACGCCAGGCAAGCACTCTACCACTAAGCTACATCCCCAAATCTTTCTGGTTAATTGTAGCTCACATCTTCTGGGTACTTCCAATATTTGCAGAAGGAACATTCTAAATATTTCACACAAATTTACTCATAATATGATCCCTCTCATCCAGATAAAGACACTGAGGAACAGAAGGGACAATGAGCTTGCACAAGATTACAAATGTTAATAAAAAGGCAGTTGAGTTCTGACGCACCAGTTGGAATCCAGTGTCCAAATACTCATGACCATGCTGTTTCATATAGGTTACCACTCATCTCTGAAACTAGATACAAACCATAGGTACTACTTATTGGCCTTAATATGAACCACAAATTTCTAAGTAAATGAGTAAGTTCTATAGCATGTATTTGACCAGCCATATAAGCTATGAAGGTAACATGTCATAGAAATCAACGTTAACTTCATCTGAGACTTTAAAGAAACCACACACAGGCCAAGCCAGGCACAGTGTCAATATGTTGGCAGTCCTACCTACTCACGAGGCTAAAGCAGGAAGCTGGCTAGAGCATAGGAATTCAAGGCCAGCCTTGGCAACACAGTGGACTTCATCTTTTAAAAAAAAATCAATAAATTAAATTAAATAAGCCGAAAGTAAACTTGTCCATGAGGTGGTATGTTTTCATCCTGGATGAAGTTAAAAACTCCCCTCAGAGGGCGTGGAGAGATGACTTAGCGGTTAAGCACTTGCCTGTGAAGCCTAAGGACCCTGGTTCGAGGCTCAATTTCCAATGACCCATGTAAGCCAGATGTACAAGGTGGCACATGCACCTGGAGTTCATTTGCAGTGGCTGGAGGCGCTGGCGCACCCATTCTCTCTCTCTCTCTCTCTCTCTCTCTGTTGCTCTCAAATAAATAAATAAACAACAAATTTTTTTTTTGGGGGGGGGTTTCAAGGTAGAGTCTCACTCTAGCCAAGGCTGATCTGGAATTCACTATGGAGTCTCAGGGTGGCCTCGAACAAAAAAAAAATTAAGAATGGGTTTCTGAAAGCAAAACCCGCTAATATATATATATATATATATATATATATATATATATATATATTTCAAAAAAAAAACTCCCTTCAGTTCACCATTGCAAAGGGCTCCTAGATCTACTTTGTAAGTCATGACCAAAGCTTACTAAGTCCAGGTTGAACATCCCTAGTCCCACACCTCAAACTACAAAACATTCTGAGCACACCTGACCTTATATGACGGGCTGCAGTCAAAATGAAGAACCACTGAAAATACACAAAATTACCTTCAGTTTTTGTCCATTAGGTGTTTAGAGTTTGCTCCTATCCCTAAGATATTTCATTATGTGCAAATATTCTAAAGTTTAAAAAATTCTGAAACATTTTGGTCCCAAGCATTTTAGAAAAGGACCACTAAGCCTGTATGTAAAGAAAAAAAAAGTATATTTGGAAGTATGTCGTGTATCTAAGTAGCTATGATTAAATAGGCAAAAAATAGAAGAGATAAATACCACAAAATTGTATTTTCTATGAAGAAAGCATGAAAACATGCAAGGTTTTGAGCCAAATGGATCTAGGTTCAAATCTCCATTGTATTGTATACTAAAGTCATTACTTTGAAAATGCATAAGTGAGCCACATAATTCTCACTTTTCAGATGAGGACACTTGCTGTGTAACAGTGGTGAAAACTGATTTGTGTTTTCCTTAGCATTTGTAAACAGTCATTAAGAGACAATTAATAGATGATATCCTCAACGAATAGCATGTCCTCCTGGCTTTGAACAGAGAGACCTGCTTCCACTGGGTTCTGTTGCTACTATTTTCTAGGACTCAAATCTAATCCTTGAACAAAATTTCAAATTTCAGCATGCACAAAAGCTGTATTTACACATAGGGAAGCAACAATGAAGAGATATACAGACTCACAGACACCACTTTATCTGACTCTCCTAAAGTATAACTATGGCTCATATTAAACCTTCTTTTTACAAACATTTATACTGTGCTTAAGGGATGGTAATAGTCACTTTTCAGTTGAGAGGACAGAGTGCTCAGACTGGAGTAATCGGCATGAGCCAGGGGTGAAGCAGGAACCAGGACCAGTGACAGGATTCTAGACTAGAGCACCAGCCATGTCTCCTCAAGCCCTTCCATCACCTTAAGATAGAAGGTAATCTTCAGTGGTGAGAGAATTTGAAAGTGAATTTTTTTAATGGGGAAATGTGGTTTTTCAACCTTTTCCCATAATGCTTCAGAGAGATGCAGGAGGATGCGGGGTGGCTAGGTCCCTGCCTTTGAAGCAAGCCAGCCAGCAAACACAAATGCATGCCATTTGAAATTTTAATTAGGGTGCCATGTGCTGGTGACATATGGCGACATGCTGACAGCTGGGCGTCCAGGTTCAGGAACAGACCTGGGTTCTGAAGTCACAGTTGGCAGGGGCAAAGCTCTCCACTTGTGTGGTAGGTGCTAGCATGCCTGGAAAGGGTGCTGCCAACCTCATCCACCATCCAGCACTGCTGTCCTGCCACTTACAGATACCACCTGCAGAGGACCACTACTGCAATTCAGACACATAGCAAAGCAAAGATGAGAAGAAGTGAAAAACATTAACCCCACCCCACCCCAGGCTCAAGGTCCAGCCTGGACCTTCAAAAAAACACAGGCATTGATTTTTGGTGACCCTGGAACTCTCATATTAAACAGTCCTTGCAGGGGGCGCTCTCTCTGTGGCATGAAGAACTCTGTGACAGCTCCAAAGTCCAGGGGAATGAAGCTCCTCTATATGATCAAATACAATTTAGAAGTATGATTTATACAGATTAGAAGATAAATAATGTTAGTGAGATCTCAAGTTTGAATCAAATATATTAAGACAACTTACTAAGCAATAAAGGTCAAGTTTGCTAACTTTTTCCTTCTCCCAGAATTTTTTTTTTTTCTGTGATGAATTAAATAGTGGTCAGTATTACCTATGAAGCATACCAAATTGCCTGAAAGTGTCTCTAAATGGGTTAATGAATTTCTCTGTGGATTTTTCACCCTCTTCTCATCGTTCTCCCTCTGACTATTGACTGTGTGAAGTGAGTATGGTCTAAGACTGCTATTTCCAGGCAAGCCCCGGGCACATAGCAAGCAGAACAATGAGGTGTCTCAGCTTCACCAGGCAATATTAACAAGACATTCTACTGGCCCTTTCCTATTCAGGACTCCTCATGAGTATAAACCATTGACTGCACTGGAAAGAGCTGCAGTACTCAAAGGCCTCATGCCCCCCTCCCTCCATGTCCCTGTAGGAAGTTTATATTTCTAATCATCAAGCAATGAAATTATTATGGCATATTATGAATATGGGGTCCAAACATTGATCTCTATGGCATATTATGAATATGGGGTCCAAACATTGATCTCATTTTTGCATTCTAAATACTGTTATCCAATCTAAGTGAACTTCAAGAAGAATTATCACTGAGGTAGAAATTCAAAATTCATCAAGGGAATGGTGGTATCAACACTTGATGTACCCATACAAAGTTTCAACCTAAAAAAAATAAATTTAATTTCAAAAATTCATCAATGAGATTAAAAGTCAGTATTTGACTGCTTGCCCCTATTCAATTAAACATAACATCATCTATGCATGCTTTCAGAGACACACTCCTTTCAAGTTGTCAACAGTGTGATGGAATTCCCTTTGCTTTTTACTGTCAATATTGTTATGAGGGTTCAGAGAAACAAGCTGAAGATTAACACCAGCCATCTAAGGCTTCAGACAACATCACAAAATGCTGAATAATACAGATCCCAGAGTGTATGGTCTTTAACTGTAAAAACCCAATAGCTAATTTTTACAGCCAATATGCATCTACATACAACTACACTTAAACAATAAAGCATGCTAATAAAATATTGCAGTCTCCATATACAAGCATCAACTCTGGAAAGAAAGCACCACTGGCCAGTCATACTATTGTCCAATCTGCTCTCCACTGAGAAATGTTCCCATCTGTACCTATAAGAGCAACAGAAAGAAAAAAAAAGAAAAAGAAAAAGATGTTCTTAATTTTAGCTATATTTCAAACTTATCTGAAGCTTGTTTTTTAATTGTTTAAAGTGAATATTCCTTTACCTCACATAAGGGCTCCACAGCCATGACATAAGACTTAACAGATAGCACAAAATATAGTGTCAAGAGACACACACTTTTTGTCATGCTAACATGCTTCATAAAATTCAAAGATGTCTTATTTAAATCAAGTGTGGGATACTGATTCTCAACACTGGGATTTCAAAAGCAAGACTACAGCTATCAATTTCTCAGAAGATACCTGTACAACAAATGTGTCTGTGTGTTTACTCTTTGCTCTTTAAACACACCTCAGCACCTGGTGTGATAACTAGGTTAATAAAAACTAAAATTTCATTTCTGGAAACAGGAATAGAAGTGTAAAGAAGCAACATTTAGAGGAGATATTCAGGGATTTCTTGCTTGGGACCTCTCCTGTTTCACAGGACCTCTTCCTTCTCTCCCTCTCTTAAGCTATATAATACTCTATACTAAAATCTTTCTTCAAAAATTAAGGAGGGCTGGAGTGATGGCTTAGCAGTTAAGGTGCATGCCTGCAAAGCTTAAGGACCCTGGTTCAATTCTCCAGGTCCCATGTAAGCCAGATGCACATGTGGTGCATGCGTCTGGAGTTCGTTTGCAATGGCTAGAGGGCCTGGCATGCCCATTCTCTCTCTCTCTCTCTCTCTCTCTCTCTCTCTCTCCTTTGTCTCTAATAAATAAATAAAAATAAAATCTTTTTTAAAAATTAAGGAGATGTTTCTTGTGGTTCTAAAAATCCACTGTTAATTAAGTATAAATTTTCATTATGTATTTCAAAGAATGAAAAAAAATTTAAACTTTTCTGGAAACATCTTTGAATAGATTAAAACTTGCATAAGATAAAATAACTCATATATCTAATGCAAAATAAGTTTTCAAGTACACTTTAGATACTGATGAAATGAATACGGTATTAAGTTACATTTAAAACATCATAACTTTTCATATAAATAAAAACAGAAGATAGGACAATGCATAGAGACTATTGGACTAAGTAGGTCCTGAGAATGATATTGTTCTTGAGAACTAATTATTGCCTGAACCTTGAAATGCAAGAATTTAAATAGTATAAGGTTTAGGTAAAAGATTCATAGTCTTTGAGTTGCATTTTTCATATTTAAGTTACATCTGCTGGTCATTTACAGGGTTTATGAGAATTTAAGATAAATATGTGACATCATTGCAGCAAAAAATAATGAACTGGTTAATCAATTAAGGAAACTATTATTAAAGCTAAAGTTGATGTAAAGGTAACAGGAATGTCTCAATTGCAAAAATGTGGGCAAATGAAGAAGCCATGATGGTTGTATTACTAATGTTTCAGAGGAGAACTGACCTCACTGACAGAGAAATCTACAGCCATGTGAGACAAGGTATCTTTCAAAGGACACACTAAGAATTCCAGTGCACCACCATAAAGTCTACTGTCTGCCACTGACTGTGGGCCAAGTGGTGTACATGCATTTATGCAACTTATTCACAATCTCCACAGCCACTTTGTGAGGCAGGTACTCTTCTAAATGCTTCATGAAGTGAGTGGGGAAATCAGAACTGAAGTTTAAGACCAAGGTCATCAAGCTGGTAAGGATTTGAACCTAGATCTTTACCCAGTACAAAACTATCTTATTAATCAAATTAATTATCAAATCATATCAATCGTCAGCAGCACATTATTCTAATGCTGCTCCTCTCTGCAAACTTCTCCTATTTTAATTAAATCCATCAGGCCAATCATTTAATTGGGCCAAAAAGTTAAGATGACTGTGGATGTACATAGACAAAGCCCTGAGTAAAAATCTTAGCATAAGAAGACAAGATCTCAAGTATTTGCATCAGGACTGTAAATTCCATTGTAGTGTGATGTCTGCCTTCTGCTAGTTTCACTAAAGGTAATAAAATGCAGAGAAGTGTTCATATTATAAAATAAATGAGTGAGCCATCTGAACTTAATTCTGGAATCTCGTGGGCTTGTAGCATATTCAGAAAACACATCATCTCTGGTAAAAACAAAATACAACTGAATATAAATGATGACCCCTCACTTTTTTCTACTTCAACTAACAGACAAAATATTTGCAAAAAAGGAATCAAAAGTATTTTTGATTGTATTTTTCCACTGTGTATTTTTACACTAGAGAAAATGTTATAGGAAGCACATAATAGATAGAAATCCATTATGGTGAATTGAGGAGCTAGTCTTTTTCTGTGGATGAGAAAATAACACCTCCTGGCAGAGTATGTTCAAGGGACTGCAGCTATAAGCTCACATGATACTCAAACAAAACAAAAAAAATCCACCTTCTTCATGTAGTATTCAGTGATCAAAAGAGAAATGTTGGAGGTAACACAGAAAAGTTTCCTTTCATATTATACTCTTCTGATCAATCTTAGGCTCAACTATTCTGAACAGCAGAGATAAAGATTTTCATAAACACATGAAAACTCCATAAACTGGTCCAAACCAAACACATGGCCACCTGCCAAAGTTGGGCAGTACAGAGAATGATAATGGCATGCCTTCACCTCATGAGGGGGTTCTGAGAGTTTCTGCCAGTTTGGAATTGTACATCAGGCTAAGCTGAAAACTACTGAACAGAGGATTTTAAGTCTCTTAGTAAAAGTTTAAAGTGAGAAATAGAAGTGTTGTCCAAATTCTGAAATTCAGGTTAGAGACAGATTGTATTACAAAGGCCAGGTGTCTGATTAATGACCAGCACCACCTAGGAATACCAAACATGAATTAAGCATTCCCATGGTGACAGCCTCCCCAACTACCTCAGTAGTTCCAACAACTATAGTCATAAATGAAAAGGGAAGGGCTATTGCAATGGCTTAATGGGTAGAATGCTTGCTGCACAAGCATAAGGACCTGAGTTTGGATCCCCAGAACCCATATAAAATGACAGGCCTGCTGGTGCATACCTGTTGTTCCAACCACTACAGAGAAGGGGGTAGAGACAGGAGGATCCCTGAGATTTGCTAATAGGCTAGTCCAACCAAATCTGTGATCTCTAGGGTTAGCAAAGGATTCTGTCTCAAAAAATAAGGTAGAGGGCTAAGAGAGGATCATCAGTTAAGGCACTTGCCTGCAAAGCCTAAGGACCTGAGTTGGATTCCCCAGTACCCATATAAAGCCAGATGCACAAAGTGGCACAGGCATCTGGAGTCCATTTGCAGTGGCTAGAGGTCCTGGAGTGCCCATTCTCTCTCTCTCTCTTTCTCTTTGCAAATAAATAATAAATATTTATTTTAAAAATAAGGTAGAAGCCAGGCATGGTGGCACATGCCTCTAATCCCAGCACTCGGGAGGCAGAGATAGGAGGATTGCTGTGAGTTCAAGGCCAACCTGAGACTCCATAGTGAATTCCAGGTCAGCCTGAGCTAGAGTGAGACCTTACCTTGAAAAACAAACAAACAAAAAAAATAAAGTAGAGAGTAAACAAACAGTAACCTTGTATCGACCTCTAGCCTCCACATGTGAACCCACACAAATATACGTATGCATATACAAACACATATACACCACACACGCATGCATGCATGCACACAAACAAACAAAATAAAGCATGCATAAATCCTTTTTTATTCTGAGTTTCACATAGTGGTCTAAAATTGGGCAGTTTAATAGATAAGAAAGCTTTTTGTTGGGTTGTTTTTAATATGTTTCAAAGCTTTGGTAGTCGTTTTTCTTAAGTTTTAAGTCACAGTTTAGAAAAAGGAAAGAGTTCTCGGCAGGGTAAACTGAGCTCCACGTACACATCCTTGGAGAGTATTAGGATTCCCTTACGTCCAGAGAGAACGTGTGGCTTCTTAATCACTTACCAACATTGTGAGCCAAGGCATGGTGCGAACAATGCTTATTTTGTGTGCTAGATGAGGCTGGGGTGGAGAATGGAGAGGAGAGAGGAGGATGGATGTAAGTGCAACTGGGTCGCTGGGTTGCAAATGGGTCAGAACCTAGAAGATGTACGTCTCAACACCCTCAGCAAGATTTTCAACACAGCTACTAGCTACGCACCAGAAGCTGATGGACACCAAAGCCTTCAGCACAGTCTCTTGCCTAATTGAATTGGGGCCTGTAATGGGAGGAAGCTGTTTCTCAGAAGTGAAATAAGTGGTGCTGGGAAAAGGAGGAGGCCAGCAAACCATGCCAGAGACAAACAGAACTGGTGCAACAGGCACCCCGATCCTCTAATCCCATTTAGCAGATTCTGACCTAGGTGACAGTGATGCCCATATCACAGCAACGTGTGACTTGAAACACTATTATTCATTTGGCCATTGGTTTTTCTTGGTTCCTTTCACATACCCACATTATTATTTTTTTTTTTTTTTTGGTTTTTCGTGGTAGGGTCTCACTCTAGCCCAGGATGACCTGGAATTCACTATGTAGTCTCAGGCATAGCCACATTTTTGATAGCCAGATCCTTAAAAGAAAGCAGAGACTATGAGAATATTGCCAAATTTCTATAATACTCAAGAAGGTGGGGGGGGGGGAATCACCAATCTCTTAGTGGTCAGGTCCAACATTCTTTCTGGAGTTATCCAGTAACAGATTAATGTAGCTAAGCATTGTAACACTGAGCTGAAGTACTAAGGAAACATGCCTGAATTTTGCAAGTAGGCCTCTATTGCTTACTTTAAAAAAATACCCCATTTTCACTGCCAGTTTCTTTCTTCGTTTTTAATTTATAATAGTGTTAAAACCCATGTCTGGTCTTGAAAATACTTTGGCACAAAATTTGCTTTTTATACCAGCAGACCATTAAGACTACAAAATCTTATCACAAAACTGCCAGAAGAGTTTGTTATTCACAGGGGAAAAAAAAAGATGTAACACAACAAGAACAATAGGAAAGAGAAGAAAAAGGTTGGCATGCAAGAAATCCAAATCTAAGTCACGTAAGTAAAGCCATGGGTGTCAGTTTAACCAAGCAGTGTCTACACTGTAAGTATATCCTTTAATTCATAAATCTGGGTCCTGAGTGCCTACATAGTCCAAACAGGGCCTTCTCTGAACATTAGAAGGTGCTTTTTGTTGTCGTTGTGTCCATGGATGGCCCAAGTTGCAGACATTAGAAGATGTGTGAATGCTACAATCTGCAACATACTCTCTCTGCTCTCCTCTTATCTGGGTTCAATGTGAATCATTCTTATGGTATATCTGTAAAAATGGAATAAGATATGTGTATAGTCTGTTTTATAAGCAAAAGACAGAGAAGCCAAGGACACTGAACTTCAATCCTAATCCTAACAGCAGCCTGGCTTAGGAAAATGACCAGCTTCTGGAAACAGGCCCATGTCCCAGCACACACCTAGCACCGACAGTAGACAACTGGCAAATAAAGGAACTCACCAACCCTATGGTGCTGAAGTGAGAATTAATTAGTTCAAAATGCCACAGATCTGGAACCTAGTCTGATGAGACAATATCATGTTGGTGACTGACACTTATGGCCTCTGCAATCATCTGCCTGGTCAGTAAAATGGGGAGGAACTGTACTGTATTCAAGGAGCAGCATGAAGAATGAGATAAATGAAAGAAAACTGATCAGTCTTAGAACCCTGTCTGTCAGCCCCACAGCAACATTCAGTGATGATCAGCACTATTAAAATTAAAGAGCACTGTAATCAGAAATAGGGGTATATGGCATTGTCCTTTTCCCTAACACATAAATATGAGCTACAGTTTCCAACATATGATCCAAATCAACTCCATCCACCAGCCAGTACATACTCAGTGTTCAGTTCTCTTCATCCTAGCACTAGTCTCAGCCAACCTCTGTGTAGCTGTGAGAAGACAGGAAGGCAAATTGAGTCTATGGAACAAAACACCAGAGTGAGTGCATTGGCTTAGGGATCTTTTTACATGAAAGCTGGAGAAGCCACTCTTTGGAGGTTTCCTTACACACATGCAGCCTGGGTCCTTGTGCTACCCAAGCAGAGAGGAAGGACAAGAGCCATAATATGCCCTAACTTTCAGGGCCTGGTCATTGCCTTCCTAGTCAGTTTCTTCTGTCAGGCCCTCAGTAGCCAACACAACTGCCCTAGAAGGCCACTCTCTCCTTGATGCTCACCCTGCTATTTCTCCTGACCACTCTTTCCTTGACCCTCACCCTGCTATTCCTCCTGGTCATTCTATCCTTAACCCCTCACCCTGCTATTCCTCCTGACTACTCTCTCCTTGACCCTCACCTGGCTATTCCTCCTATTTGGTCTTTTACTAGATTGGCTGACCAACCATGATGCTAGGCTCTGATTTGACCTTTTGAGTTTTTAAAAAAATATTTTTATATATACTATGTGTCATCACAATGCACCTATGAAGTAGGTTAATTACTATCTGCATTTTAGGTGATGAAGTACTTACTGATACCTAAACAACTTACTTCTGGTTGGAATCAGACACACAGGGTGCTGAATCCAGCTCAGGCTCCAGTTGGCATGACTTTAAGTAACTTGTAAAAATTTTTAATTGGGTATTATAGCAAGAGTTAATTAGAAAATCATGACTATACCTGTTGTTAAAAAAAAAGAAATGTTCAGATTCAAAATTGGGTATGGTGGCAAATACCTTTAATCCCAGCATTCTGAAGGAAGAGGAGGGAGGAATGGTGTGAGTTCAAGGCCAGCCTGGAACTACAGAGTGAGTGCAAGGTCAGCCTGGACTAGAGTGAGACCCTACCTTGAGAAAACAAAAAAAGAAAAAAAGAGACATTCAGATTTATGGAGTGATCAATCACTACATGGGAAGAACGTGTTTTTATCTATCTTGATTTACAGAATTCGCCTAAAGATGATGATAGCACCAATGCCCCAGCACAGAGTTTAATAATTTGCCACAGCAGCCCTGTGGCAAGGCCAAGGCACACATCTGATGATTAGGTTGCTCTGTTTAGCAGCCAGGAGTGAATGTGCAACTCCTACAAGGAGATTTTTTTTTCAAACTAAAATAAAAAGAAAGAAGAAAAGAAGTCCCCCCTGTCTTGGTCTCAGTTCCAGTATATATCTTGCTCTATAGCACACCACACAATGGACCCTTTGTCAACTCCACAGGGCTGTTCATCTGTTGTAACTCTCAGTGCTCTGGGAGACTCTGCTCTTCCTTTCTGAAATCCAAAAACTGTCATGTAAGGAAACATCAAAATAAACTGCTTTAATCTCCAACTGGCCAAACCAGACCACCCCCCACCTTTGGCCACTGACAGTTCTCCACCAGGAAGCCATGCAGAAGAGGCTAGTCCTCCCTACCTTACAGAAAAGGGGAGAGACTGTCCACTCATTCTCAGATCTTCCTCAACCTGGGTCATGGACATTGAGCTATGGAGACAGCTCTGTGTTTATACCACACTCAGGGCTGTCTTGAAACAGGGGTATTCTACGGTGTGGATTCCTACATGTGGGGGCACCACTAAATACTCCTGAAATCTTGCACCCTAGGAAGAAGACTCAGAGGCAAGGTGAGGCCAAAGAGGGCTTCCTCTTGTGGGTAAGCAGTCATAGGAGACAGACTGGAAGGAACACCTCTTTCTGAGACACTTCCCTGAAAGTACTGAGCAAGAGAGTGGCAATGCTGTGCCTATACAGAGATCCTCTGGCCACCATCACAGCTCCTGACACATGCTCAGGAAAGCAAACTGCCTCGGAGATGTATCCATTTCTGAGTGGAAAATTAAATCAGGAAGAGAAACGTACGCATTACTAAGGCAGCTATGGCAGGTGGAGAAGCAGCAACTGAGGGATGCTAGGAACTAGGTAGCATGTTATCCCCATGGTTAGGAACTTGTTCTCTTGGAGGTGACAGCCTAGAGCAAAGGCTAACAGGAGAAGAGGGGTTCTGGCTGGTCACCCACATTGCAGATCACATTTCATTACGACACAGTAATAGTAGAAGCTATTGCAAACTTTCATTAAATCTTTGCTATATGCCAAAGCAATAAATTAAGCTCTTTACCTGAATTACCTCATTTAACTTTCTAATTCTTCCTGTAAGGTAGGTGGGTACTATCTCAGAAGAGTTTTTACCAGTAAGGCAACATGGGTTCTTTACATAATCCTAAAGCCTCTCTGTGTGCATTGTGAAAGCCAGCATTGGGCTCCAGAGCCATAGACAGGGAGAGTATGAGCATGTATGTTCTTTAGTAAAATAATAATAATGATAATGATTAACAATTTAGCATACACACATAGTAGTTGGATTTCATTATGGCATTTTAATACAATTTCTTTGTTTCTTTCCCTCGCTTTTCTCCCCTCTCCCTTCTTGTCTCTCTTCCACTTTTACATCATGTTTGACCTTGTCTTTCCCTCTTTCTCCACACCTCTTCCCTTTCGTGGTCTCCTATCTTCATAGTCTATACCCACCTTCATCTTCTCATGTTGACAAACACACAAATATTCAAAGTTAGGATCTGCATATGAGAGAGAGAGAACATACAATTTTGGGTTTTTTAATATTTTATTTTTTATTTGCAAGCAGAAAGATACAGAGAGTGTGTGTGAATGACAGTGAGTGAGTATAGGTTCGCCAGGGTCTCTAGCCACTGCAAATGAACTGCAGACGCATGCGCCACTTTATGCATCTGGCTTACCGGGGTACTGGGGAATCGAACCAGGTCCTTAGGGTTTTCAGGCAAGCTCCTTAACCACTGAGCCATCTCTCCAACCCAGAACATGTAATTTTTGTCTTTCTGAGCCCAGGCCCAGAAAGAGTATATATGTTCTAACAGAAAAATGCGAGTGATCTAGTCAGTACTGATAATTAAGAGCCCTGTAACTATGGGCATGTCACTTCCCCTTTCTTTAACTGTGCTTCCTTCTCTTGAAAACAAGCATAGTGGCACTGTGTCAGGGTTATGCAAGAACTAAATGAGACAGTGTATGCAAAACATTCATGGTCTGGTAGCAGGAGAATTACATAAGCATTAGCTGATATCACTTTGTTTCTATCTCTAAGGAACATATTTTGCCTAAAAGACAATCTAATCTGACTCAAATACTACTTCCCCCAAAGTGCCAAGATAGTCACTCCTTCTTTGTATTACGGTTCTGTTCACACATTATTAGAGCATTTGACAAAATGTACAGCAGTTAATTCATCTGCCCCCTCCCCAATCAAACAATTTAGAATTAATGGAAAGGACTGTTTCTCCCCATAAATGTTTTTCCACTTTGTAGTACTGGGCCCTTAGCACTCAGGAGACACAGGTAGAAGGACTGTCGTGAGTTTGAAGCCAGCCTGAGACTACATGGTAAATTCCAGGTTAGCCTGGGCTACAGTGAGACCCTACCTCAAAAAAGCACAAAGCAATGGATGCAGTGGTGCTGGTAATAATTAATATTTATGTGGTAAGAATTTTGCAACATAAAATCGCATATGAGTTTACAGTAATTCTATGATATAGAAACTATTTTTAAATCCTCCTTTAATAGATGAGAAAAATGAGGCTTAGAGTAGCTGCCACAGCACACCTGGCTAGTTAATACACACTTCAGTATTTGAAGAATGAGGTCCACCATGTCCTGCTCTCTGAAACAAGGTGCTCCCTTGAAAAAGAACTGAAAGCAATATCCTAACAAGTCATAATACTGTATCAAGAACCTTCTGAGTATTGTAATAAGCTACAGGATTATTTGGTGAAATCAATATATTTGGAGTCCAAAACTATTATAACTTATCCAATATTTCATTCCCAGTGTAGATACAGTACAAAAGAGTAGAAAAGACAGTAGTTAAAATTTCCTATCCTTGGGCTGGAGAGATGGCTTAGCAGTTAAGCGCTTGCCTGTGAAGCCTAAGGACCCTGGTTCGAGGCTCAATTCCCCAGGACCCACGTTAGCCAGATGCACAAGGGGGCACACGCGTCTGGAGTTCGTTTGCAGTGGCTGGAAGCCCTGGCGGGCCCATTCTCTCTTTCTGTCTCTTTCTCTGCCTCTTCCTCTCTCTGTCACTTTCAAATAAATAAATAAAAACAAAAAAAAAATTTTTTTTTAATTCCTATCCTTGTAGGGCTAACACTGGAGAGGAAAAGAGTTATAAATAAATATATCGTCATTAAATAAATCAACATGAGCATTTCTGATTCTCAGTAGTACTAAAAATAAAAATTCCAGCTAGATGTGGTAGCACACACCTTTAATCCCAGCACTCGGAAGGCAGAGGTAGGAAGATCACCATGAGTTCAAGGGAATTCCAGATCAGCCTGGGCTAGAGTGAGACAATACCTCAACACCCTCTGCCCCCCGCCAAAAAAATAAAATAAAATAAAAATTCCAATCTCAAATAGATTACTGATTTCCAGAGGCATAATTTTTAACAGAGCTGAAAGGCAAGAGTAAGTTACCCACAGGAAGAATTGATAAAATGCATCCTAAACTGACAGCAAATAGAGCAGGGACTGGCAAGTTCCAGAAATCAGAATGACTTGAGTAAGGCTGGAGTGTGGAAAGAGTCAGTGGGACAATGTGAGTCTAGAGATGTAGACAGAAAAGCCAGATCAGAAAGCTCTGTAGACCATGGCCACAAGCTTGAGTTTTATTCTCACACACTGGAAATCCTTGAAGTTTTTAATCTGGGGGATGATGGGAACTGATTTACTGCTTTGACGTGACAGTCTGGGTGCTTTGTGAAGGAGCAAAAATGAGAGAAGAGGTATAGTTAGGATTACTGAAGTAGTTTTAGTAGGGATAATGGTGGCCAGAACTAGAGATTTCCCCCCCTTTTACTTTGCTTTATTTTTGTGTGTGTGTGTGTGTGTGGTTTTTTTGTTTTGTTTTGTTTTGTTTTGTTTTGTTTTGTTTTTCGAGGTAGGGTCTCACTCTAGCCCAGGCTGACCTGGAGTTCACTATGGAGTCTCAGGGTGGCCTAGAACTCACGGCAATCCTCCTACCTCTGCCTCCCAAGTGCTGGGATTAAAAGGCGTGTGCCACCTCGCCCAGCTTACTTTGCTTTTAATACCTATTTGCAAGCAGAGAAACAGAGAGAATGGGTGCTCCAGGGCCTCCAGCCACTGCAAATAGACTCCAGCTGCATGCACCACTTTGTACATCTAGCTTTACGTGGGTACTGGGGACTCAAACTTGGGTCCTTAAGCTCTGTAGGCAAGTACCTAAATGGCTGAGCCATCTCTCCAGCACCCCTTTTCCTCTTAATTGACAAATTTCCACACAAAGATTAGATGTTTTAAGCTTATTCCAGTCATTTACTTAAATTAAGCTTTTAATGTTTTAGAGCCCAGAAGACTGTTAATTCTCTATTGTCCTCAAGGTACATATGTGGACCTGAAGTAAAAAGACTTTCATGACTTAGGAATGTCACACCAATCAATTAATAGCAGACTTCACTCATGTAAAAACTTGGGTGATGGGGGCGTTGCCAAGGCATAGTAAGACATGTAAGTTTACAACATTTTCTGTTACTCCTAAAAGTCCGCTAAAATTCCACATCTGGAGTTCGCAGCTCTTCCGAGATTTAAAAATCATTAGCAAGTAGCTACATCTCACAAGACTTCGTGTAGTAATGCACAGTCATCCAGCATCAGCTCAGACACACAGCTGGCGCCTGCGGGGTTAAAAGTGTCCACGTGAAGTCAGAGAAGTAAGTGTTAAGTCTGGGAAAACTTCATAAAAGTAATTTTAAGTTGCTCGTTTTCTTTCCATTCCTTCCTTTGGTTACATGTACTAAGTACTACTCCTCACTCTCTAGGTTGCATTTTGCCATCTTCCTGGTTCCCCTAGGAAAGCTCCTCAAACTGACAATGCTTTTTGTTGTTTTTAAAGGGCCAGAACGAAGTTCCTCTGAGTTTCTTTTCTCTTGGAACATGGCTCCTATCACAGAATAATGTGTTATTTTGTTGGATTTTGGCATCCATCTAGCTTGTTTGGTCAGAAGCCAAAAAATTAAGAGTGTGTCCGTCCACCAGTTTCTCAGCAGAGACTCTTCTCACCCAGCGAGTGCGCTGTCCCCTTGGCCTGGGGCCAGGAAGGGAAATCCATTTTACATAAAGAATGCAGCAGGCTCAGGCTCGGGGCTCCTCACCTACGAAAATAAGCGCGTGGACCGGCGCCAGTGCGCAGAGCCAGGCAGGAGCACTTGGCGTGCTCGGCAAGGTAGCGCTGAGGAAGCGAGGCTCCTGCAGACACGGAAATGGCCGCGCGGCCTCGAGGCTCGGCACGTCACGTGGCCTGGCAGGCCTCCGATTGGCTGCGGCTGGGGAGCGGCCGCCATGTAAGGAGCACGTCGCCCTCCATCGGCTCCTTAAAATGGCGGCCCGGGGCCTCGGGATCCCCCAAGGTGCTTGTTTGTGTTTGTGTTTTGTTTCTTTTTTTCCTTTCTTTTTGCTTTTGTTTGAATAAACCTTACGGACTTGAGTAGAAACAGATTTCTTATAACTTGCTCCTCCGGCTCAATTTCACAGCTCGGCATACACTCAGGCTCTGTCAAAAGCTTGACAGAGTTCCAGGGAAAAAACTGACTGTAAACTTTCCAAGAGGAATTAAAGGAGCAGGCAGAAATGTCCGAAAGGGATGTCCTCCCTTTGGAAAAGCACACCCCTGGGTTGCAGGGCACATGTTTGCAAAAGAACCGTCAGCCTGCGCCGAGATGACGTCCATCATTGTCCCACTTCGGCAGCCAAGGAGGGAAGGAAGGGGGAAGACCCATCCTCCTACATCCTCTCTGGCTGAAGGAACACCAAGGTCTCCCTCTCCCTCCCAGACCTGACCAGTTGAACACACACACTCTGATGTATAAATATTTGCCTCTGGCTAAAGTTCAAGCAGCTCTGTGTAGCTGCCAGACACAACAGCAAACCAGCATCCCAGGAAAAGTTTGCAGCGGTGGCCAAAGGGGCCACTGCCAGCAAAAGATCACCTGGGATTGGCCACGCTGTGTGTGCCAGCATCATATAGCACCTGGCCCCTGGGCTGTCCCACCCTTTCAGTAATGGTCATGTTCTGTAAGGCACAGCCTTGCCACAGTTAATACAAGACCAAAAGGTGTACTGATGGTTTCACATGTGTTCCTCCACAGCAAGTGGCCCAAATGAGCTCAAACCACACCACCTACCTGTACCACTGCTGCAAAGGAAGTACCTGCTCCATGAAACTACCTAAGTAGGACCTGTGACCGTTTAGTATGTTACATGGGTACTGGGGAATGGAACCCTGCTCCTTAGGCTTTGCAGCCTGCCCTAACTGCTGAGCCATTCCCCAGCCCCTTGAATAACTTTCTTCCTTTTTTTTTTTAATTTTAGAGAGAAAAGGAGAGAGTAATAGGCAGATAAAGAATGGGCACGGTAGGGCCTCCAGCCACTGCAAATGAACTCCAGACACATGCGCCCCCTTGTGCATGTGGCTTATGTGGGTCCTGGGGAGTTGAACCTGTGTCCTTTGGATTTGTAGGCTAATGGCTAAGCCATCTCTCCAGCCCATTAAATATCTTCTTAATAGTGGAAATGAAATATATTTGCTTGAACTGTAAAGTTATGCAGAAAAAAGAGGACAAAAAAATCAAGAAATATGAAAATTGAAAACTGCTTTTAAGTAATTTTTATATTATGAAATAATAGTCCAGGCAAAGCAAGTCAAGCTGTTATGGTTTCTTGTTTCAAATAAAATTCACATTTACTTAACTGAAACATTTAATATTTGTTGATTTTACATCCCATACAATTTAGAGTTCTAAGTTTGAAAAATCCTCAAGATTCCAAATCTTAAGGAAATTTTTAAATTTGAAGGTGTTGTAAACTATAATCATATCTCAACTAATTCCATTCTCAACTGTAAAACTTTTAAGAACTACATTGTTCTTATCTAGTTCTTAATCAAATGCTCTCACTTAAGCTTGATCTGTGCTGGGCCTCAGAAACCAGGACTTACAGTATCAAGTCAGCTTCCAAGAGATCCCAGCAGATCACGTGCAGGGAGATCACAGAGGAATGTTCTGTTCCCAGTTGTGAACGAGACAGAATTAACTCCAAGATGCTTCCTCCCTCTGCCCTCATGGACAGAAAGGTCAAGATGGTTAGCTCTTATAGTCTCTGTACGGACAGTCAAAACAACATGCCTGTTAAAAATAGATTGCCTGTAGGCAACCAAAATACAAATGCAGAAAGAATTTAAAACAAAAATAGCTTCAATATATTTAAATTTCAGTCTCAAGTACTTTCAAAGACTGTAACCCGAAACCAAGGAGGAAAAAAAAAAGCAGAGCATTAATTTTCTCATTTTACAAATGCCTGAGTTTTAAAATTTGAAAAACAAGCTAGCCGGTTAGCTCAGTTGGTTAGAGCTTTGTGCTGATAAAATTCGAAAAACAACTATTTTGACCCATGGCTGACACTTTTCTAAGGAAATGCCTTGGATTCACAAGTAATTCATTGGGAATTAAAACTCAAGAGGCAAAGTTACCACTTTTAATTGTTTATATTTTGATAACTGCATTTTTCTCAGCCCAATTTCTTTCTTTCTTTCTTTCTTTCTTTCTTTCTTTCTTTCTTTCTTTCTTCCTTCCTTCCTTCCTTCCTTCCTTCCTTCCTTCCTTTCTTTCTTTCTTTCTTTCTTTCTTTCTTTCTTTCTTTCTTTCTTTCGTTCTTTCTTTTTTGATTGTTTGTTTTGTTTTTTGAGGTAGGGTTTCACTGTAGCTCAGGCTGACCTGGAATTTACTACATAATCTCAGGGTGGCCTTGAACTCATGGTGATCCTCCTACCTCTGCCTCCCAAATGCTGGGATTAAAGGCATGCACCACCACGCCTGTCTCAGCCCAATTTCTATGGAAATAAAAATACAGTTTACTACCAGAAGAATTCATTTATCTATCAGTGGGGAATACAGTTGAAACATTATGAGGATTTTTAAAATATATTTCATTTGTGTGTGTGTGTGTGTGTGTATGAGAGGGGGGGTGGTTAGAGAATGGGCATACCAGAGCCTCCAGCCACTGCAAACAAACTCCAGATGCATGTGTCACCTTGTCTATCTG
The DNA here is from genome assembly GCA_036346955.1 of Dipus sagitta. Classification (NCBI taxonomy): domain Eukaryota; kingdom Metazoa; phylum Chordata; class Mammalia; order Rodentia; family Dipodidae; genus Dipus; species Dipus sagitta. Next base: position 80,888,254 of record CM070773.1, read on the forward strand.
GCTTCATGTGGGTACTGCGGAATCGAACCTGGGTCCTTAGGATTCACAGGCAAGCACCTTAACTGCTAAACCATCTCTCCAGCTCCAAAGGATTTTTTTTAATGCAATGAAACAATCAAGACATTCTAAGGTGTTATGATACATCATTTCCATCACAACCAAGTAGGAAATGTAGATAACACTTTTATTTGTAAGTAGATACTTGAGACTTAGCACCAGCAGCCTGTCTCATGAAATTCATGATATATTTTGATAAAATGTTAAAACAAAAACTCAACTATTGATGAAAATTCCACCTTACAGACTTTTACATTAAACTAAAATGCACCTTCTAAATAAAAATCATGTTGTGAATGAGAATATTCCTTTGAAAGCTGCTGAGTTTACTAGTGAAGGCTATGTTATTTGCCATTCGCTCATTGCACCACAATGTACATGACTGTCTGTGAGCTCTAATTTGGCATGGCGCATCATTAATGACCTGAATGGTGGCTGTTTCACACATACATATTTAATTACAACAGCTGAACAAATTACATATTTATGCTTTATAAAGGGGATTGCCAGTCTAATTCATTTGCTATGCATGCAGGTACAGGACTCCATCTGCAACCGCATCTGCACAACAAGGCTGACAATTATCCATTGTACAGCAAGTAAGCATATCTGGAGAAACCTGTAAGGGAGGCAGGCACATTAACTGTTTCACTGCCTCTGCCTACAGCCCTGTTTTTTATCCGGAGGTCACATTTTTTTATTGGTTGGTTGGTTGGTGATGGCTATCAAACCCAGTGCTAGGCAAATACTTTACCATGAAGTAAATACCACCTTTGGCATTTTGAGACAGGGTTTTGCTACATAGTTCATACTGGCCTTGAACTTGCTATGTAGTCCAAGGTGGGTCTGAACATGAAGCCCTTTTGCCTCCACCTCTGTGTTACCACATTCAACTTCAAACTCTTTCAAAATCTTGAGCAGTGACTCAATAACACTCAATAACCTTTGTGCCCACCCAGTTATGGAAAGAACCAGCCAACCCTCTCATCCAGGCTAATGTCTGGTGTGTTTAAGATGAGCAAAGTTCTGTACTGCAGTGAAGTATCACCTCTTATATGATCATACATCTTATTTCAGTGAGTGAAGTTTGCAGCCCCGGAAACAAGCACTAGTCCCAGCCACCCGACATCAGATCCTGGGAAAGGCCGGTGGGGTTTAGAGTCAGCCTAGACTATGGACATTTATGCAGCTTCAGCTCCACCGCTATGCCCGGGTGCTTATCAAGGACGGGCCTAAAGAGGTTTCGAAAAGAAAGCATACTCTGAACCCCTTCTGAGGATCCCCAGATCTCTGCTGAGCCATTCTCATCATCAATGTGTTTTCTAGCTAAGCCACAACTAAAAGCTACTGCTCTCTTTAGGGCTTTTGGAATAATAAAGTCCTGTTAGCCAGTGAGGCAACCTCATCTTAAGTAGACTGAGGACTTTGGTATGTTTAATTTAATATAGCCAATGAATAACATAAATATTCTGGACCATTCTTTCTACTTCAAAACCGAAAGAGGAAGAATTAAGAATCAGCCAATCAATAGTGAGGTTTCCCAGTATCGTTTAAGGCTTTTCTAGACGATAAACAGGCTCCACTGTGATGGCCTCTAAAAGCTCCTGACTATGTCTTTGCCTCCTTAGGCCACAAAATCAGAGCATGAGTCAGAGGTGTGGGTTTTTTAATGTTCCCTCCTGAGTGACAGACTTAAGCCAGAGGCTAACTGGGGTGGGTGGACTGAAGGGACAACAGCTCTGGCCAGTACTAGAGGAGGTTAGGAGGTGAAGTCAGGTCTTCCTTTCACTGAGTGACTCCTGGAGGATAAGCAGGCAGTGAAGACAGGGCAACATCAGGCAGTCCTATTTAGTTCTGCATTTCCTATGTGAGGGACAAGTTCATGTCATCATGCAGAGTCAAGATTCACTTGTTTTCAGTGGCCAGTGGCAGAACTGGCCTTTGCTTAGAAAAATAACTCAGAGTGACACGAGGTGAAGAGCCAAAGCTTGCCCTGAGGGGTTGTAAAGCCACACCAACAGTTACCAGAAAGAAATGTCTGCACTTTTTGGGAACTACTGGAGATAGACTCCCACGCTGGTGTGAGATGGAAAGCCAATTCGCTGTGGGTCACAGACCAAGTAAGAAGGAGGGGCTGTGACCTTTGACTCACAACTGTCAGGATCCCTGAGGACAAGCATACTGAAATATCAAGACAATAGTCTCCAGCAGCATCTTGTACAGTGCAGAGTTTCCCCTCAGCACTTCCTCAGCCAGGAGAGCAAGTGGAGCAGCACAGGACTGTGTGCTGTCATGTGCGGTTTGCTGAAACTTTTCTAAGGACACCACCACATCTGAACCTTGCGAGGTAGCCGTATCTGCTTTATAGGTGAGAACTGAGATTCAAAGAATGAACAGACTTACCCAACATACAGCTAACTTGCAGCATATCTCAGACAAAGCCCCAAACTGTCCTAGCCTAAATCCTGTCTTTCTCACCCCTACGGCTAATCCCAGCTTCCTTGTCTGTCTTCAGTCTTGTTGACTCAGTGCTGTCAGTCCCCAAGCCTGGATCCCAGCCTAAACAAGCCTTTACTAGAACAAGGACTGGCTTCCAAAGCACTGTGGCAGACAGTAAGGGTGCTTTTACACACACACACACACACACACACACACACACACACACACACACACACACCTGTGCTTTCCCATCTCAAGCACAAACACCCAAACATCTCTGCCTCTTTTGGGGGGCCTTTTTTGTGTGGGGGAAGAAAGTATAGGAGCCATGACACACTTAAGAGCAAAGCTCAACAAGAAGGGACAAGCGTTCCTCGCTAGCCAATCACAGGTGTGTTCTTCCAGCTCTCGGCATTGCAAAGCATTGAGTCCAGTTGATCCCAGCAATCATGTGCTTATTCGGGTAGCCTTTCTCCTGCATTGCACCTCCTGGACTCACCTCCTAAATAATCTCTTTGTAGCCAAACCTTTGTCTTAGAGTCTACTGGGGAAGAAATCCAAACCGTAAACATAAGGACAAGCTCCATGAGCCATGGCCTTGAGCTCCACTGCTGACACTAACCACATACCAGTTTTGCATGTACATGGTTCACACCATCCCCTGAACACACAGATGATTACAAATACCCTGCAGTCTCCCCATGTTCCCAGGTGGAGAACCCTGGCTTTGAACCTTCATTCTGCCCTCTGGTTGCAGGTTGTCTAGCAGATTATTTAACCTCAGTGATAATCAGCTCCTCTGGTGTTGGGTAGAAAATAACAGCTCCTACAACACTGTAGGACTTGTTGAGGTGTGTGGAGCATTTGTAAATGCACCCAGCACATAGCTGGATACTTTATGAAAGGTATCCCTCATTATAATACAGACTGTAGAATTAACTATCAAGTTCAAAGGATGCCAGTATCACTTACACAAATGTTGAGAAAAATATTTCTTAGCTCTCAAATTTCTCAGAATTTTAATTTTGTTTTGTTTTCCCAGTAGTCACTTTCAGCTGACCAAGTGCAATCCAAATGCACCAGCACATTCACCCCTTTGCTGGCATGGATAGCACCATCTCAGAAGTCATGGGAGATCCTCAATACCTCCTCCCTGGTAAGTCAAGGCCACTGGCACTCAGTCGACCTTGGCAGCTTTCAAAGCACAAAGCAAGCCTCCACTGCATCCCTACCTGACTTTTTGTGAGCTGGGAGAAGTGGGAAGAGGGAACAGCCATGGATCCACGTAAGATAAATGAGCTCTTGTGAGGTGCCACATACCAATTCAAGCGCTGGAAGGAAGAGATGAATGGTGCCTGGGAAGACCTGATTTACTGTCTGAGGATAAAGCCTCCTATAGATCTTCATTAAGAATGCTAACTTCCCAAGGTTGATTTGCAAGAGTGGCTACTGCACAGGACAAAAGACAAAAAAAATAAAGTTTGCAAATGTCAAGGCCTTACAAAACTAATGGGAGAGATGGTTTAACAAAGCCCTCCTTTATTCACAATAGTTTAGGATTGAGGACTGGGGACTGTGAAAGGGAACAAGTTTGAGTAGCTGCAGATTAGGAGAGGCTTACATGACGCATGGCATTCCAAAACACACACACACACACACACACACACGTGTGTGTGCGGTAAAAAACATTCTTGCTATAAGCTCTATACAAAATATTATATGACCTTTTATGATTAAGAACACAGAGGCTCTGAGCTGCAGTTAATTTCCTCATACTCAACTGACTCTTTACAGCAGTGATAACAGTTGTAAGAACTGATGAGATAATGCATACAACACCCACAGGTAAATAGTAGTGTTACACAACTGTTACTTTTTGGAGTTAGCATTATTATAATGTCATTAGGAATTCACTTAACTACACTCCATCTAGGGTACCTATAGAAGGTATAATATAACTTGACCCTATAATTTACACTTAAAGCTATTTTTAAGATAACTTCTACAAAGCTTCTTTTATGTCTTTTTATAAATATAGAGAGCTAAATGTCGGACATGGAGAAATAATTACTTCTACTTTATTATTTTTGATATTCCCAGGAATTGCCAGAGTTCCTTACAAAGATGTAAAAGATTTTTTCTTTCTTTTTCTCTTTTTGTTTTTCGAGGTAGGATCTCACTCTGGCCCAGGCTGACCTGTAATTAACTGTAGTCTCAGGGTGACCTCAAATTTACGGCAATCCTCCTACCTCTGCCTCCCGAGTGCTGGGATTAAAAGTGTGTGCCACCATGCCCAGCTAAAGATTTGTTTTTGACAAGCAAAAAATGAATATAAATCACAGAAGCATGAAAAACCTAGCATCTCTTAGATAGATAGACCTTTTTGAAACATCAGTTTGTAGGGCTGAGGCTTTAGCTCAGTCATAGAGAGCTACCCTAGCACGTACAAGGCCCTAGGTTTGATCCCAGCACCACAAAAACAATGTCAGTTTGTTTAGTATGGTTACACCTGTACTAAGTAGTGTATATATGCACAGGACAAAAAGAATGGGAAAAAAAACTTGTAAACAGGAAGAATACACACCTACAGTATATAATAGCTCGTTGACTCTCAGAATTAGGGTTATTTTTAATATTTCTCTCTATTTTTTTCTTTCTGCAAATTTTTTCCACTTGAGAAATATCTGTAATATCATTTTTAATATCAAAGGAATTATGTTTGGAATTTTATAAAACTAAAACTGTAAATAGAAGCAACTGGAAGGGGAAAAACAATTAAATCAAATGTTTTATCTTCTGGTATTCTAAAAAGCAAATACATTTTTTTTTTCTATCCTATACAGAATCTACTGAGATGAAAGGAGGACCTGCTAGGGTTTGGGTTTTTAAGGTGATTTAAAAGGCTTGACCACACACCCATTCATACTTGCCTCTCTGCATCCTACAAAGTTTATGACCAAATTTAAAATAATACTTACAAAAACAAAAAATGGCAAAATTTAACAAGAGAGAAGAATGAGCAGCTGGAAAAATGTACATGTGGCCCCTCTGGTTTCCCTCTACCAGCCCACAGTGCACTTCCCAGCACTGCCCGTGGCTCTCCTCGCTGGATGCTGGCCCTGTTGTTCAGCCCACACTGCCCTGGACCCAGCAGCTGGCACTGTCCTTTTCTCCCAGCTGCTCTGCTCTGCATTACACACACCCCTTTCCACATCCTTCCTAGGCCAACCCTCTGCTACTGAATTCTTCATCCTCTGACATTCACCCCCAAAACACCTTCAGAAAGTTAGCTCTAAACACCTTGCATTTAATTCTGTCAGAAATGAAGCCCATGATTGTCATTTTTCTGTCATTTCACTGGGCTCCTTGATGACAACAACATGACCGACTGCAGTGTGACCCACAGGTGTGAAAAAAATTTCTGAAGCTGGGTGCGGTGGTGCATGCCTTTAATCCTAGCACTTGAAAGGCTAAATTAGGAGGACTGCTATGAGTTCAAGGCCACCCTGAGACTACACAGTGAATTCCAGGTCAGCCTAGGCTAGAGTGAGACCCTACCTCGAAAAACTAAAATAAATAAATAAATAATTGCTGAGTCACAAGTGAATAAATGACTGAAGATATAATTGTAACCCAGAAGAGAGAAGCACCTGAGGAAGTTAGCTGAATGTAGATGCAATTCCCTTTGAAATAACTAATGCACACAGACTAGAGCCTCGGATAACAAACAAATACATAACACTGGTAGGTCAGAGCAAGACTTCCTGCACTGCAGACATGGTTTTAATACCGACTTTTTTCAGGAGGAGATAAGGTTTTATACAGATTTAGAAAAACCAGGCTTAAATACCATGTGGTACTCTCCCCTAACAACTAGCTATACTGGTAGAAAACAACATCTGATTACAGTTTTTCTACTGACATACATATCTCAAAACCATAATACACATTGATACAGAACAACTAGATTAAAGTAAGCTATGAACAATGTCAATGCCACTGCTTCTTTTTAATTTGCCAGTATTTTTTCTTTTGAAAGCATTTATATGGTGTTGGAGAAGAGGCCCCACCACCAAGAACACCTCTCTTTAAATATTTGTCAGTTACAGATGGTATTCCTCACTGCACACTAGGATGCTCTCAAAAGAACACACCATGTATTCTTGACCCAACAAATGTTCATCCACAATCCTAGCCATCACAATTCAAAACATGGCTTCAGTCTCATGGCATACGGCCCAGGCTAGGACCTATTTTTTTCTGTCCAACCTTCTACCTCGACAACCAAACTCTCTGTTCTTCCAGTTCGCTTGTTTGTTTGGTCTGTTTGAACTTGTTTAGTTCTGCTGTTTTTCTGGTGTTGAGGATTGAACCCAGGACCTTGTACTTGATAGTTAAGTGCTCTACCACTGAGCTAAATCCCAGCTAACCCTCTGCATCCCTTCCAAATCACTGTGTGGACTCATAGGCAAAGGCTCCTTTTCTTCTTCTCCATTTCCGAAGCACATGGCTACACGCTAATTTTTTACCACTGGGAAGCACATTCATTTACTCACTTCCTCTTTTACCTCCTCACCTCAATGCCAAATAAAACCAGGAGTATCAAATTCTTCTAAAAGCTGCAGTATGCTATATCTCTGCTCCTTGTACCATAATCATAATTGAGTGTGGAATTCCCCAACCTATTCCATTAAAAGTCCATTTCATTTTTAGACCACATGGAGACCAAAAGAAACAATCTGCCTTGTGAAGCATGTGTAGTGTGCATGCCGCTTTGGGACAGGTAACAGTGTGCAAAACCCTCCAAAACAGCTTTGCCAAATACCCCAGCCTGCTGAAAGTGCATGTGTTTCCAACTGAAGAAGGCTGGAAACAGACCCAAGACTTTTTGGAACTGCGTTTAGCCATGGACCTCCCCATCTACAAAATATTCTTACCTCCTAAGTCAGCTCTTCCTTTAAGCCACTTCACATGGGGTTGGGGGAGACAAGGGCTGACAAAATGAAAGCACGAATGATAGCTTTAATAAATTGCTTCAAAGTGAGACCAAATCCAACAGTAATCCACCACTCCTCTCATAAACTCTGTCCTGATTATTTACCTCTAGTCACTTAAAAAAAAATTGGGGGTTGGTGAGATGGCTTAGTAGTTAAGGTGCTTCCTGCAAAGCCAAAGGACCCAGGTTTGAATCCTCAGGACCCATGTAAGCCAGATGCACAAGGGTACACACACATCTGGAGTTTGTTTGCAGTGACTGGAGGCCCTGGTGTGCCCATTCTCTCTCTCTCTCTCTCTCTCTCTCTCTCTACCTGCCTATTTCTCTCCTTCTCTCTCTCAAATAAATAAATAAAATAAATTTAAAAAATAAAAAAATATTGATTTATGAGAAACAGAGGCAGGGAGAAAGAAGAGAATGGCCTCCAGCCACTGCAAAGAACTCCAGATATATGTGCCATCATGTGCGTCTGGTTTTATGTGGGTATTAGGGAATCAAACTTTGGTCCTTAGGCTTTATGGGCCAGGGCCCTAACCTCTGAGCCATCTCTCCAGCCTTCTAGTCTCTTTTCCCTAACATAAAATTATATTTATTGAGAGTTAGTTATTGCTCTACCATGCTCTGCATCAACAACTCTCTGAGGTATCACCTTTACCTCAGCTACACCAGAATAGAAACTGAGACTGAAAACTAATGTCACCTATCCAAAGTTACCCAGCTGAAAAGTGGCAGGGCTGGTTTCTATTGCTCCAACTGGCATCCCTCTCGGTAACATCCTCAAAGTCCAGGGAAGTGAAAGAACGAACACAAGGGGAATTGGGGAGAATAAGAGACTGGCTGGGAACAAACAAAATTACTCTTCACTCTTCAAATCCCTGTAAAGGGAGGACTGCCTTTCACTAGAAAGCAAACACCAAAAATATGCAGAGTGAGATCTCCATTCATTTGTAAATGTACATCTTCCAAAGAATTTTCATGTAAATTCTACCTCATTTGTCTTCACCACAGACCTGGAGACCTGAGAGACTGTCACCACTGGAGAAATGGAAGAGAAATCTAAGGCATGGTGAAAGTCAGAGTCAGAGAGGCAGTCAAGGCATCTTTTTCATGCTCCTCATCAAGAGCCAGCAATTTCTTCCCTAGACGAATGCTCCAAAGATATCAAAATGGAACTGTGAAAGAGCACTGGCTTCTAGGCCAGTGTAAAACCCAGGAGGCTTGGGTCACAGACATTTCATGGTTGCAAAGCCTTAGACAGGATTTATTCAGACTTGGGCTTCAGGTCTCTCATCTGTCATTTGGAGGTAACAATGCCTGCCCTCTCCACCTCATGGAGTTGTCAGAGCAATCAAATGAGAAAACGGATGTGGAGAGTCCCTTATAAAACAGCAAAAACTGTACTGTACTAGAAAAGACTATTATTTTTGGATTCAATAGACTTTCTCAATTGAACGATGCCCTGTGTAGCTGAATGGTCAAGTTATGTTATAAATAACCAAGAAAATGTTCTGATTCTTGAAAAAATTTTACCAAGCTGCTCTCTCTAAGGAGAGGACACTGGTTATAAAATGAATTAAATCAGCACACTCTGCTAGCTTCAGGATATAAATTGTTACTAGCTGAGATAGGTAAAGCAAGGGCTATTTTCAAAGGCATATAACCTATAAGACATGGCCTCCCCTAATCTAGAACATGGGGCATGGGACAAGGTGGGAAAACAAAGGGGCTGCCGGTGTTACAAGCACAACCTATTCTGGATGCTCTTATCCTCAGCAGTGGTCACAGGGGTGCATATGCTCCTCAGCTTCTTATTAAATATTTCAAGGGTGCTAATGGAATCAGTTCAACTCAGTTATGCACCAGCAGGCTGGCTTCATCCTAAAGCCAATCATAAATAAGCCTCTAAATACAGCCTGTTTTAAATATGTATTTCAAAAACCATGACCCACCTTCTTCACACCATCCCTCACCAACACGAACCTGACTCATCTAAAGCTACCTCCCCTGGAGATGTGCCGTGTGCTCTCACAACCGTTTACCTTTGGAATCAAGGCCAGGATGGATAGCATTATTTCTAATAACTACTAAAAGTTCCTTTCTCTTTAGGAAGCAGAAATTCAGTGCCAAACACACTGCTTCCATTCATAAGATTATTTATGGCACTGATAATTGAATTCTGGTCACATGACTAAGGAAGACTGGGTTGAGAGGGGAAAGAACCCAACGGTAATTTGTAGAGAGCTCTATAAATCACTGTGTTTCTCCCCTGGAGGTTGAAGTCCTTGGAGCTCCATGGATTCTTCCCTGGCATTTATTCTAAATTTGAAATCAGCACAGAAATTCCTATTTGTGCCTTGTGGCAAAGCCCCAGAGGTCAATCACTTCAAACTGCTATCTGCCTTGGCTGTTGAGAACTCTTTAGGACTTCATTGAAATCTACCTCCTTTTCATGGGCCAAATGTCTCTATGTCTCTTATAGCCCACCATTCCTAAAGGGAGAAGAGATCAGAACTAGGTCATAAACCTATGCTGGTACTCTCTCTCTCAACAAGAGCAGACAGAGCCAAATACATGCCGTGCAGGCAGGGTGCCACAGGTACGGTAGGCAGAGGGAGGCAGATTGTGTTGTTCCTTCTCAAATTGGTAGCAGCATTTCATTCTTTCTTAATTTCTTTTTATTTATTTGAGATATACAGAGAGATGCAGATAGATGGAAAGAGAGAGAGAATGGGCATGCCAGGGCTTCTAGCCATTGCAAACAAACTTCAAACACATGTACCACCTTGGATATCTGGCTTACATGGGGAACTGAACCTGGGTATTTTGGTTTTGCAGGTTAACTGTCTTATCCATTAAGCCAAACTCCAGAAGGTGTGCTCCCCCACTGTGCACATGTGCAACCTTGTACATTTGTCACCTTGTGTGTCTGGCTTACATGGGTCTGGGGAGTTGAACATGGGTCCTTAGGCTTCACAGTGAAGCACCTTAACTGCTAAGCCAGCTCTCCAGTCTGCGCCCTTTTTAAAAAATTTCTTTTCTTTTTTTATTTATTTCTTGAGATAGAGTATTTTGTTCTTTCTTAAGGAAGGCCTACCAAAAGCCTCTCCTATGTAAGGAACTTTTCCCCAATACTACATGCCATGTTCTGACAAAGATGGGGCTCTAATAATTCAATGCAGCCTGCATTTCAAGATAATATTTACCCTCTTAGTGTTTCCTGGCTAAGCCCAAGAACAGTCACTACAGTTACTTGGTTACTTTCAAAATCTTTCCTGTACGCATAACATACAAATGCAAGTAATAAAGTCAGTTTAGAAGGTACAGCAAATGTGATTTTTTCTTCTTCTTCTAAGAAATGCTTTCTTAAATAGATCACATTTCCATTTGCTTGGCTTCTTATTTCAACAATATCATCATATTAGAATACTTTTTAGCCTGGAATAATTTTAGCATTTAAAAACTTCTCCACTGTCCCTTTTATTTAACAATTTAAGAGAACATAATACATGGAATTTGATGAAAGATTAGGAGTGAGAGAAAGAGAAGTAAACAAATCTTCCAGTGGTACACAGCCAGTTGGGTGTCTATGTCCAGGCCTTATGCTGAATATGAGCACAAGCAGACATGTATTCATGTGTGCACGCCTGTGTACACACATATAAACTCAATGCACACATATGCACCCACACTCTGTAGACCAAAGTGAAACTGCATTCACAACTGCAGCATTATTTTCTGGAAGCTTCCTATTTTTTGCTATGAAGGAAACAATGCCTCTCTCTTTTTTTCAAAGAAACTAAGAACACTGGCCAGTGACTTTTTTTTTTTAAACACAATGTTTGCTTCTTTAAAAGCTTATCAAGACCAAGCACCTTGGTTGGTACTCTGTTGATGATGCTGGCATGGCTTGTGATAAGTGTCCACCCGTTATGAAGGCAGTGACACCAGGTTTCCTTCAGCTCAGGCCATCTTCTCATATTCCAAAGTAAAGAAACACTTCCTACTGTCCCTCCTGAGGACCAGTTTTTCAGGAAAGATGACTGTGTTACTGATCGGTATACCTGACATGCAGTTGGGAAAAGGATTGGTCGGGAAAGAACATGGTCCTTGGCAAGGACACAACAGTCCGAAATAGTGAGAAGCCCCACTTTGGTCAGAGTCCCAGAAACTGGCAAATACCAAGGCCATTGGCCACTTGTCAAGGCCTTTATTATCAAGGTGGGCTCTGGGTCGATTGAACTAAGTAAGCCTTGGATATAACTTGTCCAAGAACCCTAAGGTCGGACTAGGTTTCACTACCTGTATTCACATGTATTTAGGTAGAAGAAAGTTCTGGATTAACGCCTACTGATCAGAGCTGCTATAACCTGTCCAAACGAAGAACATCTACATGAGAGCAATCTTTCCGAGTCAAATATGAGACTCATTCACTCAACCTCTTTGGGGTCATGGATGCCTTTGGAAACCACAGGTAATGGTGACTGTGGCCAAAGTCACATGAGGCAGAACCTCCTGAGTGACTTATGGGGATGAATGAGGAGGCAAGCTGAGTTCATAGAGGTTCTCCACATGATTCAGATTGCCTATCTACGCTAATGTTTCCCATGCTTTCCAACAGCTGGAACACCCAAAGACTAATGGGAAAACCTTCCTTTATCTACAACAAAAACCCAATGTCCTTGAAAATGGAAAGTAGAACATGAATTTCAACTATGAAGCCAATATTTGCTATCAAATACAATCCCAAGAAATTTTTTTTAGTCAACTAACTTGACTCAATGAGCATCAACTTCATGCAAGACAACGGTATATCCAGCAGATACCACTGGAAACTGCAAGCCAAGCTAGGAAGAAAAAAATGAGAGAAGTTATTGTTGGTGTCTATCACAGGGCATGTTTTAAACCTGTGTTTTCTTTGATACGTAGGGAAGTAATAACACATTCGACCAGTACGTGACCACTACACATTACTTTGTACACAAAGAACCTAAAACACAGGCAGACAACTGAGCCCAGACACAAAGCAGGTGAGGTGAGACTGAACTACAGGGCACCCTTTCCACATTCCATAGTCCATGGGGGAGTCCACAAACATATCAGAAGAGCTGGCCTTTGGAATGCAGACTGAAGCAGAGATGGGATCCCTTAGAGGGAGGCAGGAAGGAAGAAGAGAATGCAGTGGAAGAAGTGTCCTGGGAATAAACAGAAAATCATTGGGTTTGACTGGAACTCAGAACAGTGAGGAGTAGAGCAAAAATAAATATTTAGAACTTCTACTCAGTGCTTTCTATACAACTACAAAAACCAGGCTTCAGATTTTCATTGCTTTTTCAGCAATGGAAAAGTTGGAGTGTTTTCTGAAAGCTTTGAAGAGCCAGTAAAATTTCTTTTCTTTTGTAGAGGAAGGAAGCCAACAAAATTTGACAAATAAAGATTCCCTTAACCAGAGTCATGGCTCCACTTAGCAGGTTGTTATTTGCACATTTTGACTCCCCACAAACAGAGTTGTCGTGGAAGGAGCCCAAACTTCTCTAGGTTTATTCTCTGTTTTCTATAGTTGCCTTTCTCTAGCAAAGCGATGAGAAGACAGGCTCTGTTTGATAAACAAATGGGGATCTCAATATGCAAAAGAAGCAAGTTGCATTGCAACAAAAAAAGAAAGAAAAGAAAATCCTGATAAGTCAGTGAGAGAAAAAATATTTAATATTTATTCATAATTATGCTGCCAAAAAGTCATGAACAGAGCAGTGAACTCACAAGATCACTATAGTCAGGGTTATTTTCTTCAGCCCAGAAGCATGAAATAGTCATGAGTTAAACCAAGCAGTGTCATTTGTAAGAAATATAACAGAATATTTTCTTGTGTTTGGTGTGCATGTGTGTCTGCATGCCTGTATGAGTGTGGATGCACATGTGTGTGAGTGAGCATATACATATGTACACAACTATGTGGAGGCCAGAGGTCAAAGTTTCTACTTTATTTTTTGACAATGAAGTTCACCAGTGCATCCAGACTAGCTAGCCAGCAAGTCCTAGGAATCCACTTGTCTCTGTCTCCTCTGCTGGGATTATAGGCACTCACCACCACACCCATCTTATACACAGGTGCTGGGGCAATAAACTCACATCTTCATGCCTGTGTGGCAAGCACTTTGTCTAAGGAGCCATCTCCCAACTCCTGAGAGAAATTTTTGTTGAACATCTATGAGAATCAAGTTGAGAAGAACGTGTTACACTTTCTAATCTCTGTAAGTCCCCTGTTTGAAAAAATAAAGCTATTTTCTATAGAGACTCATTCAGTTGTATATTTAATATAAGTTAATGTTTAAATAACACTCGTTGGCTTTATTTAATCATTCTCAATCACAGAAACAAACGGTCAACTTCCTGTAGTATTTTTCATGCTATTACCTTTTCGGAGCTTGAGAGATAGCTTAGCTACTAAGGCATTTGCATGCAAAGCCTAAGGGCCTAGGTTCAATTCCCCACTACCCATGTAAGCTAGATATAAAAGGTGACACATGTGTCTAGAGTTTGTTTGCAGTGGGTAGAGGGTCTGGCACACCCATTCTCTTTATATATCTGCCTCTCTCTCTTTCTCTCTCTGTCTTTCTCTCTCAAAATAAATAAATAAGTAAAATATTTTTTAAAAATATTACCTTTCCAACTACATCTCAGTGATGAAACACTTGAGCCAAAGTAGATGTGCCTCAAATAGTTTCATTAGAAAAATAATGTTAAAAAATAAATTATTGCCCTCCACCAAGCACAAATTGGTACAGATCTTATAATTGGTATTCACATTATCTATTAAAAGCTTTCTTTTCCTATATTTGCATGGGTAAATTTCATAAGCTTTTAAAACTGTCAGTGCCCCAATACTTAATATAAAATATTTGCCAAATTTCCTTCGAAACAGATACATAAAGTAATAGGAATCTTTTCTTAAACAGCTCTGACAACAGTCCTTAGCACTGCACTGAAAGGTCAGACCTGTCAGCTTTCACTGGTCCTTCACCCAACCCATCAAGTACATACAAGGTATCAGCTAGCACAGAATCTTTACTATCTTATTAAGTGTTCAGCAAAATCTATATATGTGGGAATTTAAATAACCTTCAGGATTTGATGTAAGCATACTTGGCAATCTACTGGAGATAAGGATAAGCTGCTAAAACCTTGGTGTTAGAGAAAATGAAACTAAAAGGATACTAACACTTAAAACCTACACATTTTAATGGTAAATCATATTGTTCCATTTGGGACTCAAAGAACAATGGAATTAATAGGTGTGGATTTGTTCCTTCTGTTATGATCACTTTCCAAACTATTTCAATGAATATGAGAGGGATTGATTTTTAAACCCATGTAAATTCTTAAAGACAATGCAGACTGACTTAATTATAATCAATAAACTCTACAGACACTGAAGCAACCTTGCAGAAACACTGCTGCCAAGAAGCATAGCATTAAAAAATCACTCCATGCTCCCTGTATACACAACAGCAAGATGACCTTAATAAATATTTCATTCCTATTAATGTATAGCCAAGCATAAAGATAGCAAATTTAATAGCTACAAAATAATAATAATAATGACTCTACAAAGAAAATGGCTCCTTTGGAGAAAAATAAGCTTTTTCTAAAAGCTGACTTCTAATCATCATTGCCAAAATACACTCCAGACCAGCACATGCTCATAAGTGAGTACACTCATCTATCCTTCCACATACAGATTGATATATTGCCCAAAAAGTTTTGTAGAACACTTTTCTCACCAAGACAATATTAGAAAAGTCATTTGGGAAAAGATTTAAGTTCTCTGAGTACCAGAGCATCATTTTCCCACCTCCACAAAGTAGGAGCCCAATAGATATTCTTGGGTTCAGCATCTTCAGATACCAACCTGTGGAGGGCCAGACTTATTTAAAGATTCCAAAGCTTCTTCAACACTTACACACACACACACACACACACACACACACACACAGTGTTCATACCCTATATATAGTTGCATTGTTTCTTTGGTAAGTACATTATCATACATTTACTCACATTAAAGTCCATCAGCTATTTTTCTTCTCACTTGTTTAGTGGGGGTGCATCTTCTGATAGACAGAAGCTCAACTTTAAAATGTTCTGATTAGAGCCAGGCATGGTGGTGCATGCCTTTAATCCTAGCACTCGAGAGAGGCAGAGGTAGGAGGACTGCTGTGCGTTCGAGGGCACCCTGAGACTACATAGTGAATTCCAGGTCAGCCTGGACCAGAGTAAGACCCTACCTCGTAAAACAAAAACAAATAAACAAACAAACAAAAATGTTCTGATTATTAGTCTAGAGAGATGGCTTAGTAGTTACAGGGCTTGCCTGCAAAGCCTAAGGACCAAGGTTTGATTCCCCAGTACTCATGTAAGCCAAATGCACATGGTGGTACATGCATCTCAAGTTTGTTTGCAGTGGCTAGAGGTCCTGGTATGACCATCCCCACTCTCTCTTTCTGTAAAATAAATAAGTAAATAAATAAATAAAAATAAAGATAAAATGTAAACTACAAAGGGAGGGTGGGAAGGGGGTCATGATCATTGTCTAGCTTGCCTTTATAAATAAATAATTTTTTCAAGAAAGCTCTGATTGCATATCTTAGGCAAGGAACTTGGGGCAGATACCTGATGTCATCACCTATGAATAAAGTATAACAAGACCTAACTTAAGATCACTATAAAGACTAAAGACAGTTTGAATGTGCATGTGGCACAATATTCTATATTACAGGTACTAGATGGACATATACTGTACTTTGCTCTACAAATACATTTCCTTATTTTTCTCCTTCTCTCTAAAATAACCCCCTAGAAAAACAAAAACATAAATTACAATTTTACTATAAAGTTGATTTTAACATAGCATTTGTACACTATATTTTTATCCTAAATACATTATTTGGGATTGTCAACTAGTTCACATATCTATTTATCCCATTAAATAATTCTAAAAGATTGTCTAAGTTTAGATTCCCCTGATCAGCATGATTTTGTCATTTATTCTGTACTTTATTTAATTATCCTAGTATTACTAAAGAGTTCTGTCACTTAGTGAACTTGACACAGTGGTTATATGTAGGTTCTGTCCACTGTAAATGTTTCTACACTCTGGAACTCACCAGATAGCCAACTCATAGATCTTATGCTCAACAACCTAGTATATGAAAGGGTGGCCCTTCAAATAACTTGGGGTTGCCTTTTTATTAACATCCAGATCGAGGTAAGTCAGGTTTATAACCCTAGGAAGAAATGTCCAAGATCAAACTGACAGAAAAATATTCTCTCAATTAATCCCTACACTTCTTGAGTTTGTCAAGGACACTGAACAATGGCTAACTCCAGCAATCAGCTACAAAAAGTTATAAGCAAAATATTACACAAGTCAATGTACTAGAATCAAACAAATGTACTTTCCTGTTAGTGCATTTCTAGCTGTGATGAAGAATTATTCAAAATACATAATTCTTGTGTTTAATTAAGTACACACTTGGTTAAGGAGCATCTTAGCTACATACATGCACATAAACACACTTCTAATCACCTTCAAATGACTGTGTGTGATTGTAAAGCATTTTGGAAGACTTTCCTAACATTTGAGATAAATGCACAAATAAATACAGAAAATTTTTCCTTCCAACAGAAGTTATAAAAATCAGATGCCAATTATTTATAAAACATGCATTTAATTTAGGATGAAAATGATCAAAGGAGAGTGTAATATATTCAAATATTATTTATTATATTCAATATTTAAATATATGTGTATGGAAAAATTCATACATAGCATCAAGATAGAAAAAAAAGTTAAATAACTGTTTTTCTTTTATAACTTTCCTATTAAAGTGCTGAATAAAGTTTTCCAATAATTAAATTTATATGATGTTCCCTCAATATTTTGTCACTTGGCAATAACTATGTGATGGAGATTCATTTAATTAAACAGTAATACTGGCCTCTTCTCCTCATTTCCTGTCCTAATAATACTTTTACTTTGTAGTATTTAAATTTGGAAGTTTTAGATACATCCTGGAGGTGAGTAGATCTCTAGGCCCTGAATCTGGCTTTCATGTTATAGTACCTGCAGTGGGAAATGGGCACTGTTCACAAGTAATGCAACAGCTATGTCCAGCATCCTCATTGCCTCTCCTCTAACATAATGGAAGGGGGCTGAAGAAATGGCTCAGTGGTTAAGGCACTTGTCTAAGAGACTGAAAGGCTGGACACTCACATCTCAATTTTACTTGCAGAAACTATAAGTAAATTACTGCCAGATGTCCCAGTATAACATACAGAGACATCTTCTATGTAGTTTCTGGAAGATTTTACTTTTCTGATAGGTGGAGCAAATAAGGTGAGTCCAACCCATCTCTCCTATAATCCTGTCTTGAATTTGCACATGGCAACCATAAAATAACATGCATAAGAAAACAAAACAAAGGTGAAGAAAGTGAACATTAGGACAGAAAAACTAAAAGGTACTTAAATTCTTGTTATCAGTAATCAAATAAATCCATACTAACTAACTGGCACCTTCAGACTCACTGTTAGGTAAGAAAACATAAACTGCTGGTAAAATGTTGATAAACTAAGAGTTTTGTTTTTTTGTAGCCAGAAATATTCTCAAGATGCAGCTGCAAGTATTTAAAACACTGTATGATTCTCATAAAATGTGGACTTCTAGATACTTGGGGGGAAGAAAAACTGCGAATTCTGCCTATAGACTTTCACACAGCACCAATGGCTAGAGCTTAGGGACTGCATAGAATCATGATGCCTCAGGTTGCTTTGATCATTTAAATGTGAAAACATAGTTGCTAGGCTCCTCAGCAGCAAAGTACCATTGGACCTAGCAAAATATTTTAATATTTGCTCATCAGAACCAAATATCCATCACAGATAGCCATAGTTGAACTTATAAAAGTGTATTTTTCTGCTGCACCCTAATGTCATAGGTTGTTAACAGGAAAATCCCAATGCCATGAGTGGGATATACCTCCCAGTGAATTGTTGGTCAGAGAGATTTTTGAGGACCACAAATCAATATAGGCTATTGCCAACGCTTTTGGTTGCCCACCAGAGCAGGATGGTAAGAAACTATTCCTTAAGATAACCTTTGCTTCAGTTGCACGACACAGAGAAATAAAGCTAGAACAGAGCTAGAAACTTCCTCCCTGATAGATGGATGGCTGTTATAGTATTAGAAAATACCATGCAGCCTGCAGGGGGAGAAAAGTAATCAACAGTTTTAACCTGCAGTGGACCCTGTGAACTACACAATCAACCACACAGGAAAGATGTGTCCATAAGTACAACAGCAGCATGACTGCTAAGGAGTAGCCAACTGCTGTCTGATTAGATCTCCCATTCTATGGGAGGAAATTTATGTCCAGTATTGAAAACCCATACAAAAGCCTATGGCTTGGAAGGTCATAGGACTTAGGGGGAAGCTATTGTTTGGCTATTGACATAGTGTATGCGTCAAATTTCTCTCTTAATATTTAAGTTTATGCCCATAGATTAATGTTGTTATCACCTCTGATGAGAAAAGCTTCTTCTTACAGTTGGCAGTGACATTGGGAGACTCAAAACTCAACAAAGTGCTGAGAATAACTGACTACTGAGTGCTCAGCATTAAGTTAGCCATTTCTATCATGTTCTTTATGGCTCAGGGAACATTATAAAAGAGAGGGCAGAAAGAATGTAATGAGAGAGGGGATTGGGAGGAGTCCTATGAAATGCTGTCTTCTGAACATGACCTCACAGTGACTCCCGTTACCTGCCAAGACCTGAATGATATTATGTCCATCAACATTTCATCATGAATGATGGAGGAGTGCAAAAAAGTCATTAAAATAGAAGAGAGACTAACTGGGGGTAAGAAGAGCTTCAATGAAAGGGAGAGGGAGGACAAAGAGAGTATTGGGAGGAGTTTATGACCAAAATACCTTATGTACATGTAGGAAAATTGCTAAAAGTAATTCTCGGATCTGTTTTCCTTCTCTGACTAATAACTTTTCAACTAGCAACCCCATTTGATTTTGCTTTCATACCCTCACTGTACACCAAGAAGAAAGATACCACATCATTAAAGAAATCATGGTATTGATGAGAGCCACTACTTTCTGTGATGATGAAATTCCAGGCAATATGATAAATGCTTTACAAATACTGTGACACCAAATCATTTTTTTTTTAAATTTTTTGTTCATTTTTATTTATTTATTTGAGAGTGACACAGAGAGAGAAAGAGGCAGATAGACAGAAAGAGACAGAATGGGTGCGCCAGGGCTTCCAGCCACTGCAAACGAACTCCAGGCGCGTGCAACCCCTTGTGCATCTGGCTAACGTGGGTCCTGGGGAATTGAGCCTTGAACCGGGGTCCTTAGGCTTCACAGGCAAGCGCTTAACCGCTAAGCCATCTCTCCAGCCCACCAAATCATTTTTAAAAGCCAGTTGAGTATGTCTTTGTTTTACAAATAATATAACTTTCAGCTAGGGTGGAGTGCTGTGGCAGTGTGTTTGCCTAGCATGAGAAAGACTCTGAGTCCTATTTCCTACCATAAGTAAATTTAAATCTCAGGAAAAGGAACTGGTACAAAATTACATAACTAACAAGAATGAGAGAAGTTAAATGTACGCCTGACTATAAGACATTGTAAGGTATACTGCATTATATGACCAAAACCATCTGATATTTTTTGAGAAACTTCATAAAATGTCTCAGACCATACATCTTATTTCTATGTAACTACCTTCTAACATAAATGTTATTTCAAATATTTGATTTTTAATGCCCATTAATGTAAGTCTAGATTCCAATACCACTTTTTTTCTCAAGACACTTCCTTCTTAAGTGTAACTGACCTGATACAGTAAATTCTTGAGATTTGAAAGTGACTCATTTCCAAAGCTGCACACATTAGCAGCTGAAATGCAATCCAAGATTTAAGTTTATAATGCACTCTTGATAATGTACTCTCAATACATTTTTCACTTCTCTATCTCTTGAATGACACAAGATAAAAGATCTTTAGGGTATAAATATTTTATATAAACTTTCACTCTGTTTTTCCTCAGCCATTTTCCATTTGCGAACACTAGACATCATGCAAAAAAGAAGTTGAAAGAGTTTTATAGATTATGGGGAGGGGGCAAGAACTGTTTCTCTGTTCTGCTGTGGCAGCCGTCCCACACAGCCCTGTTGGCTCATCAGATTTCCATCCTAAATGGGGTCTGACTCAAAGTGAGATAGAGAGTAGACAGGAAGGAAGCAAGTTGCAATCATCATCTTATGCTAACCTATGTTTGTGCAGGACACTGGCAGTGCCATTGGGACCTAGTGCTGGGATCCCTCCTAGAAAAGCAGGGACACAGCCAACAAACCCAGGTGGCCTTAGAAGAATGAAGCTGGCCAGGGCTCAGAAGATCATGACTGACTCTTCACTCTGGAATAAGGAAGAGATTAACTGACCAAAGGTTTCCAATCTGTCTACAAAGATTCCCCTGGGCCTTGTTATGCAAAACACGATCAGAGCATGAATAACTCCTCAGGAGTTTACTCCAAATTCAGAGTGTCAGGCCCCAGACACAGTATCAGTCTGCATGCAAGTGTCTCCAGGAATTCCTGTTCCATTATCCATTCCCACTGGGACTTCTCTGGGAGAAAGAACAAGAGGCCCAAAAATTTCCACCCTTTTCAACTTAAAATAAAAATGGCTTCTGAAGAAGATATTCTTGTGTGAAGATTCTTTGAAACCACTAGATAAAATGATTTGCAAAGTCCTTCATAGCTACAGATGTACATGACTGTAAACCTGCAACCAATCTTACAGTTGCTACTTTGACAACTACTTGCTTTCTACACGAACTCATTTTGGGAGAAATATACTACAATTTGTTACTAATGTTTTTACATGCAGAAGCATAATTTAATCTTTTCCTGAAGGTTAAGAATACAAAATACTACGTAGTGTTTAAATGCAATGAACACTCAAGCTCTTTAGAAATACAAGTATATGTGTACCTATGTGTTCAAAAACACACGCAAATACACATGCAAACATACAATGCATATATATGTACATTTAGCGAGAGGGGTGGAGTCTCAAGCCACTATTCAACCTCAACTTCCTTAGATTGCATCTGCATGTCCTCCCACAATTCAGCTGCCAACTCAAACTTTTGTTTTGTTTTTTTCAAGGTAGGATCTCACTGTAGCCCAGGCTGACCTGAAATTCACTATGGAGTCTCAGGGTGGCCTCGAACTCGCGGCAATCCTCCTACTTCTGCCTCCCGAGTGCTGGGATTAAAGGTTTGCGCCACACACCCAGCCCAACTCAAACTTTTTATTTTTGTTTCCACTTTGTAAATTCAAGCAGCTATCCACTATGACTTTTATTTGCTGCTCTGGGATGAAAATTTGACTTGCATCTAAAATAGAAGTCATTCTGAATGAAGATGCTAAGGTAGACTCTGTGCATAAAGACCAAACACATTAGTGTTTCCACTTCATTTAGCCTAACCAGACAAGTGGAGGTTGGCCATATTTCCTTTTTTCTAGTGCTGAGATGTATTTTCAAATGTAAGAACTGCAAAGGGCCCTAAGGAAAACATGTGTTTCACTCTGTTGCTTCTCCCTGTGCTAATCTTTATGAAAGCACTTGGAAACACCAAGGAGCATGAGTTAGTGGTTCTGCACAATGAGAACCACTAGAGAACAAGAGGTTACAAAGGACAATGGCTGAAAACTTCAACAGTATAGGCAGTCATATGCATTGGCCACGGAGGCAGCCCAAAGCTGGGATAAGCCAGAAAGGTATAAGTCAAGGTACACTCCAATTTTCAGAGGAAAGGTTTAACTCCTATCTCCATGTTCAGTCCTCCATACCAAATTCAATTCAGAAGATGCCCAGCTCCAAATCTGTGTCTATTTGTGAGGCGGGAGAGTCTATAGATCACACAAATGGGCATTCCCTTCATGAAACCCATGCTTACATGTCCCATTTCAAAGTTTGGTGACACTTCAGTATGGTTCTCAAAATGTAGCAACTATCAGAATCTCCAAAAAGGCTTTTAAAAAGCAGACTGCCAGGTTCTACCTTCAGAGTTTCTGGTTTACCACACTCAGGAAGAGGCTGAGAAGCTACATTTCTAGAAAGTTTCTAAATGATACTGAGGCTGCTAATCTTGCCTGACACCATGAGAACCACTACCAATGTCACAGATGAGATAAGAATGATTTAGCCAAAAGTGCAGATCAGGAGCAGTAAGCAAGGCTTCTAGGCCCTCCCTTCTGCTTCCATCACAGAGTAGCTCAGGCTGATCTGAAGAAAGGTATCCAAGGAATGTCATTATCTACAAACCAAGACTTTTGCTGCCTTACAATTCCATAGCATTTTATAATTTCATCTACATTTACCTAACTCTATTCTTCGAACAGCCTGATAAGGTCTACAGAGTAAAGAGTGAAGAGTAAAGATCAACATTTCTATGAATTTTTCCATAATATATCCAAAGCTAGAGTTAGTTAAGTGGTATAGTAGACACTTGCCCTGCAGTGTGGGTTGAGACCCAGCAGCAGAGACATTTGAATGCCAACAAGTTTCTCGGGTCCCACTGCAGCCAAATTGAACCCAGGCCTGCAGCTGACAGGTCGCGTGGATTCAAAGACACAATCAGTTTTGAAAAGCACTGACACAGATAGGTTTTAAAACCAGCTAACTAAACCCAACATCAATGCTTTCACTTTCCTTCATAACTTATGACGCTACTAGTCGGTGTCATATTCTGACTTATCTTCCAGCATGAACTAATTAAGAAGCTAATTTTTTTAATATTTTATTTTTATTTATTTATTTGACAGAGAGAATGAGGGAGACAGAGAGAGAATGGGTGCACCAGGGCCTCCAGCTACTGCAAATGAATTCCAGTACATGCACCACCTGGTACATCTGGCTCACGTGGGTCCTGGGGAATTGAACCTGGGTCCTTTGGCTTTGCAGACAGGTGCCTTAATTACTAAGCCATCCTTCCAGCCCAAGAAGCTAACTCTTAGTAGATAAGAATGCTTATAGTGCTCTGTCCTTAAAAAGTAGTATCCTAAGTTAACTTACTTTAATTACCAAACTTGGTGATTTTATAGCAATTTTCATGACTGATATATAGACCCCTATGAAATAATCAGTGATAAATGGATTCAATTCACCACAGTATAATTCCACCAAGATGAAATAGATCAAGATGTCATGCAACTACCTCTGGGGGGGCGGGGCTGATGCACTTCACCCAGAAAGCACCCTGTTTCTTTCCGACATTCTTCAGCCAGTAAGTTCAGAGAAGTGTAAACCAGATGCTCCAGCGACACCTGGGGAAACAACCACTACATATGCAAGGCTCCTCATTTAAACACTGTTCAGTGGTATAGTCAAGATGACAACTGCACTTCTTCACATATGGGCAATGTCTCTAATGATGGCAAAAAAAAAAAAAAAAATCCCATGACTTAAAGTCAACTAAGAATTACCTCTGTGGTTACTGTAAGACCACAGTTTTGAAACATGCATACAAGATTTTTCCTACAACTTTTCAAATCAACTCCTTTTATTGAGATTCTTTGTTAAACAGAAACCAGACTGCTGATACAGAGCCCTTATGAAAAGCTGATTAATTCAGCTAGGAAAAAAAAAAAGTAAATTAAAATTGTTTCTGCTAAAACAATCCTAGGCAGCTAAATGAGTAAACGTAGAAATAAACGCAAAAGGGTTTTGGTTGTTTGTTGCTTTAGTCCTCTCAGAACTGGTCTGGCAAACACTTGATTAGTTAATCAAGGGAGTAAGATTCCAAGAATTAAAATTAATGCTCAGGACACAGAAGCAACCATTTCTTACATCAAAGTAGACCAGTGTATTCAGCAGAACCCTCTCTACTGCAAAGGTTATTCTTTAAGAAGTATGAATATCTATTAAAAGGAAAGTGTTTCCCTACTTTAAAAATGTGTTGGAAGTGAGGTATTGCTCAGGGGTAAGTGCAAGGCCCAAGGCCTGACGGCCAGCACAACAAAAACAATCATAATGTGGTTACTTAATAAAGATGATCAAGTGACCAACAGAATCCACAGTCTTTTTTTCCTGTTTGTGTGTGAGTACACATGTGTATGGGCACACATACATGTGAAGGCCAGAGGGCCACATGAGGTGACTTCCTCAATCATTCTCCACCTTATTTTTTAAAGCAGGGGCTCTTAACTAAACCCAAAGCTTACTGATTCGGCCATAAAAGTCAACCAGCTATGTTCACCACCCCAGAGCTGGCACAGCCATGCCTAGCTTTATCCACTGAGCCATCTTCTCTAGCCCCAGAACCTATAATCTTATTATTTTCAAAGATGAAAAAGCTTTTCTACCAAGAGTCAGTTGTCTCTATTTGCTTAAAAATGTTTAAATCTGAGCTGGGGAGAAAGCTCAGGGTTAAAAGCACTTGCTTTCAAAGCCTGTCACCTGGGTTTGATTCCCTAGTACCCACATAAAGCCAGATGCACAAAGTGGCAAATGCATCTGGAGCTCATTTGCACCAGCCAGAGGCTCTGGTACACCCATATTTCACTGTCTGTCTGTCTGTCGGTCTGTCTGTCTGTCTGTCTCTCTCTCTCTTTCTAAATAAATAAAATACAAAGCTTTTTTTAAAAAAAATGATGAAATCTGATGGGCTACAATCTCTATGCTAGCTGATATAATTTGGCACAGGCATACCTCTAGTTTTCCTTATGTTTACTTGTAATATACACAAGGCTGTTAGTGGTTTTTTCCTCTGAAACCTGGGGGTTCCTGTAAATAACTTTTAACCATAGGATTGCACATAACAATTCACAGAGCACCGTGGCATAATGCAATTCAAAGTTGTGTTTGATTTAAAATGTTAAAAGTCCAACCACAGTGTCAGCCTGCCCAGAGAAATCTCTTACGAAGTTTCACACACTGCTGGGTTAAGAGACAGTGGGTATTAATCCTATGGCTTCTACACCAAGCTTCCTTTTTGTGGTCAGCAGAGAGGCTATGTGGTTGGTCTGAAGGAGTCCAAAGTCTTTTCTCTGTGTTAAAACAAGGGAAAGTGGGCCGGTGACACAGTAAAAGAAAAACCACAGCCAGCTCACTCTGCTGCAGCTTTTCCCTTAAATGTGGCCTAGAGCTATTCTGCTTTCCAAAAAAAGGTTTAATTTAAACCATACCCAGTGCTTCAGGCTGCCACGTTTCCAAGTTCAACATTCCTCTCTAATCTGTGCTCTTCAGAACCAGCGTGCTGTTTCCAGTGGTACTCAGACATGCTTTAATAAATAAAATATCACTGCCCATCCATTACTTAATTTGATAATAATAATACGCCTTTCCCCCCTTCTTCTATTGACATTATTCTAAGTGCTTATTCGAGTGTGTTGAACTGTTGTAAACATCACCTCTAAAAAACCAGTTCTGTTCTCGCTAGGAAATG
The DNA here is from genome assembly GCA_036346955.1 of Dipus sagitta. NCBI lineage: Eukaryota > Metazoa > Chordata > Mammalia > Rodentia > Dipodidae > Dipus > Dipus sagitta. The sequence continues at coordinate 80,914,271 of CM070773.1, forward strand.
GAAAGAAGGAAAAATGAAACAAAGTGAAGAACTTAGAAACCTTAGCAAGTGATGCAGGGCTCAAGAAACCACCATGGTGTGAGGCATCACAGACAGCTTATTGTATTCGTGTTTTAAAGAAGTCCATCCCCCCACCCAAATTTTGCTTATTGTTCTGTTATGACACCAGAATCCATACTGTCATTCCAAATATCAGCAGCAAAGACACCAGTCACCATTGCTCACTGCTGCACAACAGCCACATGACCAACACAAGTAGCCTGGGCCATCAGTGGGGCTGATCCCCATGCTAGCCAGGGTGAACAGCATGAATACTCCACAGCTGGGAGCCTTAGTGTCTCTGCCTCTGTGTGTTCACTTGTACGTTCATTAAGAAGTGCAGCCCCAGCAGGCAGCCACGCACAGGGTTTTCTATGGGAGCTGCCATGCTCCATTATACATGACACTTGTCAATTAAAGAGGAAACCCTTTTAAAGCAAACTGAAGTTAAGCTGGTACTTTCTTCAACATCTGATTTACCGCTGCTGTTATCGTGCAAGGGAAGTTTGTTTTAGAACAATGATAGCAGTAGTAATCCTCCTATTTTAGTACTGAGGGATTTAAACACATTCAGGGCACTGGGGACCAGTCAAAAGGTTTCTTTCAACAGAACTATGTATTTTCAGTAATAAAAGGAAAGTCTTACTGATGGGATAACTGCCAAGATTGGACTTTTTTTTTTTTTTTTTTTTTTTTTTTTTTTTAGCCTAAACAGTTAAGGGACTATCACTTTAAACTACCTGGTATTATACAAATGTGGTACAATAGGTCAAGGCAATGAATTCTCTATAGTCTGTAAAATGCTCTCCCAAATAATGGAATCCATTAATAATGATTATGGCCCCAGTTCTTTTGTCACAAAAGTAATGCCCAGTGCTACATCTCAATGGTCTCTAGTAAATACATACAAGTCTCACAAAAAGAACATAGTCATAACAGGGCAACTGAGTGCAGACTCTAGTGAGAACAATAGTTTAAAAGCCATTATATGTGCTAGCCTCAGCTCCAGCCTTGTTTTTCCTGGTTAAATATACTTTTCTTATCTATAAAAAGAAGCTTAAGGAGGTAAACTGTTAGGATCCTTCAAGCTCTATGATTCTGCCAGCGTTTTGAGTTTCCTCAAATGTTATGACTCTTCATAAAGTCAATAAGGACTTTCAATGAAAACTTTAATTTAGATTGCCCTAAAGGGAAAAGAAAATTTAAGCAAGTGATTTTTAAACTTTAGATTAGATTTAGATTTTAGACACCAGTTATTTCCAAAAAAAAAACCTGAAAGCAATATATTTGGAATATAAACCAGCAAATACACACAAGTAGTGGAATGTACAGTTTTCTGGAGATGCAGGTGAGCACAGAATATAGAAGTCGTTTCAAAGAAAAGCCTCAAAACTCACTCAGGAAGGCATTGTCATGGAATTCTGGCTGGTAGTGATAAGTATGCATTCTTTACTCTGAGCCCAGCAAGATGATGGATCCTCTGTGTAAATTAATCGCCTTCATTCCTCATGGCAAGTGATTATTCTTCCCGTTTTATAAATGAAGAAATCAAGCCTTATGGAGATCTAAGCACCCTCTCTGCACTGTCAGGATTGACAAGTGTGGAAGGCATGAAAGAAGACTCAACAAGGCCAACCTCTGAACCTAAGCCTTAGCAACAACATAGGTAATGTTTCCTCATTAGATTCTATGCATGTAATCATCTAGATAAACTGGGCTGCCATCTACAAGGACCCTTTATGTTTGTGTGATTTGACATGATAACCATAACAGGTCAAGTCTCAAGAGAAGTCAATTTGTAGGCAGTTTACTTTTATGATTGCAGCTCTTTAACCCACCTTGCTTAAATGTATGTGTTCAAATTCTCAAGTAAAGACAGTCACAAATAGCTAAATTCAATAAATTGAGTTGAGCTGAAAGAAAAGATCAAGTATCAAACTGGATGCCAATCTTTTTCTTTTTCTTTCTTTTTTAAACCAAATATTCCAAAATGCTCTTGACTACAGGCAGAAAACATAGCAGGATTTATGGAGACACACACATCAAGGAGTCCCATGCATCTTATTGCATGTAGGAACCAGAGTATGTAGAGACTTCATGAGCTCACCTGCAAAAGAATAATTACAAAGCTATAATGGTATATACAGACAGACATGTTACATGAAGACAAGGGCAGTCCGACAGCTCCTAGAAGAATAAACTAAGCACTTACCTAGAAGCCTTGGACCATCACATGTCTAAAAGACCAGAAAGATCTAGGAGCTATTGTTAGTATATTAAAGCCTCAAACTAAAACCACATACTGACCCATGAAACAACTGCCCAAGCTAAACCACCAAGCAACTCATCATAGAAAACGATTGCACACTCTTTCTATGAGGGCTCAGTGCAAGTGTTGGGTTGTATGGATCTGCTTGCTTTAAAGCATGACAAAGAAAACTAATTACTATCAGATGTGATTTGTCTGGAGCCCAAAAGTTTACGAAACATAGAACAAAAAAATAATACTTAAGGTTGTTGATGATAAAAGACTTAGAATTTTTGAGAATTACAGTCAAAGGCATTACCAACTAACCTGACTTAACCCAGAATTACAGCTTTACTACAGCAACAGACACAAAATGACCATGTTATAAGAAATAACTACAAGCAATCATAAATGCTTACAGACCCTGTAGGCAAATGGCAAAGCAAGCTGCTCATGAACATGCTTCATAGGAAACAGTGGGACTATGGCACAGATCCCATCTAAAGGCATTCAAATTCAAATGTTTGAAAACACTGTGCTGGCAGCATTCAACCCACAGAACATGGACTTACCACTCTGAACTCAACATACTCCATTCATTGATTAGGGAACTTGCTTTCAAGACTAAAGTGATGCCTAAATATACTGCCTGAAGTCACTCCCCACCCCCAAGGGCAGGGGCAAGACAAGGAATCCCAACTCCTACCCTGGGGCACATTCGCTAAATAAACCCAGTGCGCATATTGAGCTGGGCTGGGAAAAAGCAAGACTGGAAAAAACAATGATGTAGAATCCTAGCCCCCTTGCTCTCAGATCTAGAGATGCAGACCAGGAAACAAACATCACAGTACCCCAGGATGTTATGGGCATTTTGCCTTCTCATGAACTGTAGCGAGAACACACTAAGCAAGCAGAATCCACTAAGGTTCACATTTTAAAGATCCCAACTTTTGTGTGCATATACTACTGAGATGAGATTTCCAGATTTATTTTTTATATCTTCAAGGAAACCCATTCTGTAAACAGAAAGAAAAAAAAAAAGGTTTCAGGTTATGACACTCTTAGAAAGTCTTAGCTTGAGAAAACTTTAATAGTCCAATTATAAATCTTCTAAAATGAGAATTTATAATAGAAAATACTGACAAACCTTTAATTATGGCTGCACTCTGGAGCTTTGTGTAGTAAAGCCCACATATTTTCAGCTTATATTTACAGGATGCCTTGTAAAGGATTTTATTTACAAGTGCTTGCCGGAAGCAATGAGGGGAAGTTTTACACAGGAGAGGAAGTGCAGAGAGCACTGTTTAAAAGAGCAAGGCTTTACCTCCTGGGGCTCAGGAGGCCCAGAGACTGAGGGCTTGAGGCAGTGAATGATGATTTTGACTCCTCTGGTTTGTATAAAAGGTTGAAGTTCAGGCTGGCACAGCATAGCATTCCACAAGACCTGCTGCCTCCTTGGGCAGGCGATTAATCTCATGATCGATAGACCATATGATTAGGCACTAATAGCTGATAGGAGGAGAGAATAAACAACCATAAATTTGCTTTGTACCCAGTAACCCAAGTGTAAGCAGGGTCATTTAATGGCCACACTGGGTCATGCTACCTAAGGGCCCATATGGAATAAAAATGGAAGACAGACACAGTTTTGGAAGATCTTCAATGGTCACAGCTGTAATGTGGGGAGGGGAATGGGCAGTTTCTATTAGTTCAGTGTTCTTTGGTGTGAGATGCCAAAGGGTCTCCCATCCTGAGCAAGGAGGGCAGCTACAGCAAAATTCAGAAAAGTACCAATACTAACACAGCTCCATAAGTATGCTCAGGCACCCTTAGGACAGCATTTGTGCCCCTAGGTGGTCCAGCCCATCACTGGTCACTGGCAGCCACTGGAAACTGGGTGCAGAGGAGATGAAGGGCTCAGAACAGCCCTGGATGCTGTTTCTGCAGGGAGAGGCAAGACCATGGATGGAGTCCCTCTTTCACATGCAGATCACTGCTCTGCAGTCCAGGGCTCTCTCTTAGAGAGTACTGAGCTTCCAGTATTGGGAATAGTTATGCGACATAAAAACAATGATCCAGCAGGTCATAAATCTTGCACTTTCTTTTCCCCTGGCTCCTTCCCTAAGACTCTGACATCAGTCCCTTGGAAGAAAGAAATCAGTCACCCGCTAGACTAAAATGAAAACCTGTACCCTCTCCTTGCCCTGGATTTTTTTCCCTGTCTGTGTATGACAAAATTCAAAAAAATCCACACAGTGTCAAATCCCTCTTGCCACCACACTCCGAGCCTGGAAGCACAAAGTCCTCAAGCACTTGTTATCAATGACCATGAAAAAGGAAAAGGAGATACTTTGTTGGACTAAAAGAAACATGCTAAGAAATTAAGTTAGATTAAAAAGGAACTTCAACTGGTCTTACACTGCATTCTCAACCTCACCACAAACTACACAAACCTCTTTTCTTTGAAACTATCTGGGAAACAAACCCTCCCACCCTACTCTCCATGCTCCTTTCACCACTCCCTCTGCATCCTCCTTCTTCAGGCTTGCCAATATGGCCTTTGTGACTTCCCAAGTTTTGAGGGAGCAACTGTTCACTGCCCTTCTTTCTGGGCTAATTGTTCAATGGTGCTGGTGGCTCTTGAGCCCAAGAACATTCCTCAGGCTCTTTGAGAAGGAAGCAGGTGCCCCAGACACCCTGAGGTTTGTTGGGTGAACTTTTCTGTTAGTGTTCCCAGAAGCTAGAAATTTACTCTTCCATTCAAAGACCAGGATTCCCAACAGCTGCCCCCATGAGCACCCCAGAGTAATAGGCATTATCAGTACCCCCCCCCCAAGAAAGCCTAGTGCAATAAGCAGTTGCCAAGACCAAGTCAAATGAGAATTTTAACATTTGCAGAGACAATTATTCTCCTCTATTTATATTTATTCAAAAAACTTCCACTCAACAGAACTTCTGAGCTAGAAGATTTTAGGCCAGTTATACTGGACCACAAAAGGACATCCCCAAATGTCTAAACACAGGTGGTCCTGCAAGGTCCAGGTACTTCTCTGCTAACACTTCTTGGAACAACAGGACTGCTGAGGCTACTCTATGAACTCCCATTCAGAAGGAAGTGCTCTCCTGGAAGAAAAGCAGTGCAAGGCCAGGAGAGTCTGCTCTGTGGGGATTATAGTGGATGGGTGCAGAACACAGAAAAGAAAGGGGCCTGGCAGGGAATACAAAGCCCAATGAGCTGATGAGACCTGAGAGCTAAATGTGGTCCTTCCTGCACCCTAACCTGTACTACCACTTACATGGCTCAAGGGCTTGTCCATAACTACTCTCAATTTCTGGCCATCACTGAATCAAGCAGAACAGAGGAAAGACTTTGAATTTCCTCTGTACACTGGGCTGACTTCTCCACAGAGGAAAAAAGAAATTTTCCTTTATAGATGTAGAGAAGTCATTCTACTCTAAAGCAGATGTCCTGCCTAATTGGTGGTTATCTGTTTGTTGTCTTCTCCTATAGGTCACTGCAATAACAATATGCACTGTTTACTTAGCATCTAATGAAGATCTAGACACATCCAAAATTACTTCTAGCTATCAAACCAACCTACAAGTTAATATTGTATTTCTTCCCATATTTTGCAAATGAGAAAAATAAATCAAGAAACTCAAGGGAAATAAGCAACTTACCCAAAATCACATAGCCATCAACAGTAGAGACAAGACTTGAACTCCATCTGTCTGACACAAAGGCTGAGGAATTTTTAGTTAGTTCAGACTAACATCCACATTGGCTTGGTAACTATAGGGTAAACTGCTCTAAGAAGGCCTTTGGGGATTAGCTGGCCCCACTGCCCATGGCTGGCCCTCTGGATTACATTTTTCTAAGCTTAAACGAAGTACATTTTTACACTATTCCCATGGAAACCAGAACTTGTTTCACTAAAGCAATCAGAAACAAGATGAGTCAGTTTTTAGCAGAAGTACCAAGTGTAGATTGAAGTGTGGAAAATAAGGACAGAAAAGAGTAGAGTGAGGGAGAATTGGGATTGTTTTAATGTTATTATAAGACAAAGAAAAGGAAAAAGAAAATGTGATTGATTTCTTTTTTTTTTTTTATCCATGGCAAATATGAGCTGAGAACCTCCTGTGTACTACACCTTCCTAAGGTGCATTAGAAAGGGAAGGTTGGGCTCCCCCTTTGCTTCTTCCCAGTTGGAATATGCAGTACCAGCCCCGTGGAAGGCAGAACACGTAGAGCTGCTTCTCCTGCCCACCTGGCTTGATGCTAATACTCTGTGCAAGTCATCAGAATGTACAGGTGACTTTCTTCTCCAAGTTGCTGTGGAGCCCTCCTTTTCCTATTCCCAAATGAAAACTTTAATAGAGATTATGAGATGTATATCTAAGTGATTCAGGCCTCAACAATGACCCACTTCCTCCTCAAATGTACAGATATAGATATTTGAACAATCCAACAGCCAGTAGTTTTCTGCTGTTGCCCAAAGGCTCAAAGAGATATGAAAAGCTAAATAGGCCTTCAAGCGAACCCCTACTATGACACCTGCCAAAAATTCCCCTCACGGGTGTTAATAAGGAACCAGAAGGAATTAATTAGGCTAAAGAGACAGGGAGGATGTCATGAGGAGCAGAGAAAATGAACCAATACAGATCTAATAGGGGAAAAAGAGATCAAAAATCATATATTATGAGTAGAAGGTTGAAGGTGTTAAGAAGTCTCCTGGGGAAATTGGGGCCGGAACATTTTAGGGTCTTACAATTGTGAGCATATGTTCAATTCACAAATGCTGAGCACTTATTTACTACATATAAAGCATGAGGCTAGTCCTCCAAATCACTAAAATACATGATGTCCCAGGATAACTGTTTCCACAACGATTCAACCCTGAGCTACAGCTGGCCAACTTTCAGTGTGTAATGCTTGGTATGTGTGGTGGTTTGATTCAAGTGCCCCCATAAACTTAGGTGTTCTGGCTGCTAGATTTCCAGCTGATGGAGATTTGGGGATTAATGCCTCCTGGGGGGATTGTATTGCTGGGGGCAGACTTATGGGTATTATAGACAGTGTCCCCTTGTCAGTGTTTGCCACACTCTCCTGTTGCTATGGTCTACCTTATGTTGTCCTGGGGGTGATGTCTACCCTCTGCTCATGCCATCGTTTTCCCCTGCCATTGTAGAACTTCCCCTTGAGCCTGTAAGCCAAAATAGACCTCTTTTTCACACAAGCTGCTCTTAGTTAGGTGATTTCTACAAGCAATGAGAACCTGACTGCAATAGTATGTAATATAAATTGACATACAAGAAAATGACCCTTGCTTTTGTTAACCAACTAAACTATTCACATGTCGAGAGGAAGGACTCATTTGTGTTGGTATACAGTGAATTGCGTGAGATAATATTGAACTTCTGCAGCTCCTCCATATTAATTATATTAATTGCATATATGGAAAGAGAGAGAGATACAATCCTGTGCTCTCCCATTTCACCAAGTTCAGCCCTCACACCAAGTTACTTTCTAAATTCAAATGAAGTTTAAGGACACATACTTCAGTGCAGCTAGGACTATAAAAAATTACATAACATTATTAAGCACCACTAGTTTAAAAAAATTAAAATTATATGCTTTCCAGTAGCACAGAAAAAACAAGATCCATTTGCAAAAGAAGGAAAGAAATCAGCCTGAATGCTATAAAAGAAAACAAAATAATTTTCCAATAACAATAATCAGATAGGACACAAAGCTTTTCACAAAGTAGGATTGCACTTTGAAAAAAAAAATCTCAACTTCAGAGACTTCACTCTATCACAACAACCTTAAATGTTCTTGGACCACAGAATATCTTCTTTGGTGACTGAAATGAATGCTGAAGTTTTACAGATTCACTTAAGTATTTGCTTTAATTTCTATCAGTTCCAAATGTTCAGAATCTATATGGTTTAGAGTCGATCTGTGGTGACCTTCAGGTAAGACTGGTAGTAGCTCCAGGATGATACTGACATGAAAAGATCTCTTGTGAGGTATGCTGACTCACACTGGTATCCTGACAATGTGACATACATCATGTGTAAGCTACAGGATCCAAGCCATCCTAAACCCAGCCTCACCACAATCATTTCAGGTCCCAGTAATACAATGTTGGGGAAGTTAAGTAAAATGGAAAAAAAAAAAAAAACTTCTATTGAAAACACTAGACAGCAAAGAATCCACTCATTGATATAGAAACCTTCCTCAGGTATCTCCCTCGTCCCCGCGGAAACAGTGCTGGGGCTCCATCTGAACCACAGATAAATCAGTATAATCACAAGGGGAAGGATGGAGCCACAAATGAGAACCATGAAATAATTCCAGAGAAGCATGGGAAGAATTCTTGGGGAAGTGGAACAAACTCAAAATTATTAAAGCCTTCACATTTCCAGGTAGTTACACATATATGATTAGGTCCTACCAAGTTAGCAATATTTGCATTCTAAACATGTCTGCTGGGGTAGGTTCCATGGAAGGGAAGAAAGTACTACACAGAACTGCTCCTTGGGGGTGGAGCCAGGAACACTGGAACCTCTGATAAAATGTGGATGGCTAAGATGTCCACATGCCAATACTCAGAACATGTGAATATGACAGAAAGGACTTACAGATATGAAGGGAGGACCTTGAAGTTGAAAGAACAAGCTGAATCCAGGTGGGCCAGAGGATGAGATTGTAAGGAGGCAGGAAGATCAAAACTGTGAGAGAAGGGGCTGGAGAGAAGGTTGAGTGGTAAAGGCCTGCAAAGCTAAAGGACCCAGGTTTGATTCCCCAGTACCCACATGGTACCCACATGCATCTGGAGTTCGTTTTCAGTGGCTGGAGGCCCTGGTGTGCAAATTCTCTCCCTCTGTCTATCTGCCTCTCTCTCTTCCTCTCTCTCTCGCGCTCTCTCTCTCTCTCTCTCTCTCTCTGTTTCAAATAAATAAATAAATTTAAATAAAAAGTAAACAAAACCACAAGAGAAGGAAGCAGATACCCAAGCAGTGGCAAGGAGTATCAAACCAGCCTCCAGAAGCCCAAGGATCCTGCAGAATGAACCAGCCTGCACGTCCTTGTCTCTACCCAGAAAGATGGTGCTGAGGAGGCTTCCCTACCTCAGAACCATAAGAATACACTTCTAATTTTTTCAACCCTAAGTTTGTGTTCATTTCTTATAACAGCAATAGGAATCCAAATATAGGTCTTGCAGTGATATAAAGAAAAGCTGAATTCAATTGGCAGTGAGCTGACCCCACCAGTACAAGTGCCCTTGCAGAGGAGAGAAACAGTATGGGAGTATTCATCAATGAAAAATTTAATTTAATTTAAAACAGAGGATCCCAAAGTGGTTCAACTTGATGACATAACCACTAAGAGTGTACAAAGTTCTATCATGCTGGGAACTGATACTATGATCAGAACTACCTCAGACCGACTTGTGTGTATCACTCACTGCTCCAGAAACACCTCAGCACACATCCACATATGCAAAGACGGTGGCCAGGTGCTGGGAAGGTGGGGGGTTGTGTCCTAGTTACTCCAATTTATATCTTCAACACAGAGAATAGTGTTTAGCACACAAATGGTGCTTCACATTCTCTCTGTGGTGAGTCAACGAATGTCTGAAGATAAAGCTGACACAATCTATCTGCAAAGATCCATCCAGTGATCCAGTGGATATGGTCACCTTCCAAAAGCCTATGTGACTGGCCGGACCCTGCTGACTATGGGAACACATCCCTCTTACACTTGCATTGCTGGAGTTACACATGCAGGGAAACATGTAATTAAATATGGCAGAACAACAATTCAGAGAGGAAACATCAGTGAGATCACATTATATGGCACAATGTTAGCTCTGTGCTTCTCCTGTGCTTGAGAGAAGCATTCATTTCCTCAAGCATGCTCCTTGACTTAGTGCTGAAATGGAACAAAGCAGACAGAGGTCTGGTTCTCTCAAATTTACTACTAATTCCACAAGCAGTTCAAGAATAAAATATCTATAAGGCAGATCTGGAAGTCCATTGGTTGAATGAAATTTTATGGGCATTTGAAAAATTCTAAAGTTAAAGGCTAAAGAGGAGAGCAAAACCCTGCCAATGTGAGGATGAAGTAACAGCAGAGAGGAATATGATCAAATTACAGAATGCTCATCTATTAAAGTTTTCAATAAAATAAATAAATAGGGCTGGGGAGATGGCTCAGCAGTTAAATGTACTTGCTTGCAAAGTCTGCCAGTCCAGATTTGATTCCCTGGTATCCACATAAAGCAAGATGTGTTTGAAGTTTATTTGCAGTGGCAAAAGGCCGTGGTATACCCATACTCTTCTGATACTGTGCATATCTTTGTATCTCTGTCTCTCAAAATAAATAAGTAAATAAACAAAACAAAGAAAAAAGTAGTGGTTACACAGAGGTAGATCAATACATTCCCAAGAGGAAGGTGATGCTAATCCCTTTTTTTTCTGGCTTCTTCTACAAAAGATGGCCCAGAGTATGAAGTAAGTATCTTTAGGCACTGGGCTAATGGCTAACATACACAAAACAAAACAAACTAAAACGAAGCACCACACATCCATTCTCTTAAAAAATATTTTCAGGGCTGGAGAGATGGCTTAGCAGTTAAAGCACTTGCCTGTGAAGCCTGAGGACCCAGGTTCTATTCCCTAGTAGTCATGTAAAGCAAATGTGCAAGTTGTACATGTGTCTGGAGTTCATTTGCAGTGGCTAAAGGCCGTGGTGTGACCATTCTCTCTCTGTCTCTCTGTCTGCCTCTTTCTCAAATAAATATACATATTATTCTTACCAAACTGCTCTAAAAGCAATACACAATGTTTATACTCATATATTAATGCTACTCTCACTTCTGGTTACAGAAGCTTCTCTTTTCAGATGGTGATGACCACTGGGATGACCCAGAAGGTAACACAGTGCTGAGAAGAAGGGACGGAGGAGTGTTCATTTCTGAAACATCTCACACCCTCCAAGGCTGAGGGTCCATTGCAGAAGAGGTGGTGGAAAGAATGTAAGAGCCAAAAGAAGGGAGTGGTAACTACTTACAATGCAACTATCCAGACAGAAATTGACCTCGATAACCACGGCCTCACAGTGCATAGCAATACCTTCACAAGACCCACATAATAGGAGAAAAAGATGATGACATCAAAATAAAAGACAGACTAACAGAGAGAGGGAGGGGATATGATGGAGAGTGGAGTTTTGAAGGGGAAAATGGGGGAGGGGAGGGAAATATCATGGTTTATTGCCTGTAAGTATAGAAGTTGTCAATAAAAAATTAAAAAGAAAAAATATATATCTATATTTTTTAAAAGATACTCTTTAAAAAAACATACTCCCAGAGAATTCTTCCATCACTGGGCCACATCCCAGGCTAGGTAGTAGATCCTACAGAGAGAAACACACTATATGTCAGGATAATCACTACTACCATCATAGTCTTCACATTGTGGAACCTACGGCTTAGAAGTCAGATAACTTTCCCAAGCCCTTGTGAGCATGGCTTGGCAAAGTAAGAAATCTGAGTCTAGGAACCTGGGGTTACAGGGCCACTGTCCTTATGTACAAACATACAAGTGTCTCTGCCCCACCATAACCACACTTGAGCTTTGCCCATCACTAAATGCCTCATGAAGTCAAACCTCAACACAGGCATGCTGACATGCATGCAAGTATGCACATACACACATAAACAAAATGGTCTAGGAATAAATCTGAGACACAAGTTTTCCAGAGTTACCTGCTACAGAATCACAAAACAAAACAAAACACACACACACACACACACACACACACACTATCTAAAACCTCCTGGGATAGGGGTTCTTACACATTAGCACATAGCCGAAAGCAGAATCATTTAGTCTAGAGCATTTGTTTAAAATTGGGTCCCTTCATTCCCTCCTTCCTCAGCTTCTTATTAGCAAGTCTGGAAGGAGGACCAAGGACTTGCACTTCTAAGAAGCACCATGCATGGATGCTAAAGATGATGACAGTGCCACACTCCGGGAATTATGACCCCACAAGCTCACAGCAAAGATACTTTTTGCTGTGTCGAGAAGGATCTATGTGACAACAAGTATTCAGAAAATACTTACTAAATGAATTAGTGTGCTTTATATTTGAAAAGTTAACCACATGTATGAGAATTGTATGTAAACTAAGTGTAAACGGCTGTCTGTGACTTGGGAAAATATCCCATGACTAAGGGGGTCAAGCAAATGAATGAGCAAGCTGTCATATCCTTTCAACAACCCAGATGCCTTTCAGTATGGATATTGCTATCACCACCTTTCTCAGCTAGGACATGGAAACCACATGAGGTCAGTGCTGTGTGTTTACTCAGTATGGATTTTATATCTGCTCTACACAGATAGGTGTCTTTGTGTAAGTCCTGTACCAAATGAGGCTTAGTTTTCTTACCTACAAATTGGGTTTTTGGAACATCAGCAATAACTCATATGGAGTGTTCAGCTACCTGTCAAGCACCAATAAGCATTCTTGACTGGTGCTGTGATGAACTTAATCACAATGCATTGGTCAAAGCCATCACAAAACCTTGGTTTTCAATAGTCATTTACTCAAGAATACTTAGCAAATACTTACTAAGAACACCATTGACTCTGTGGGGGTTTATCTAGTTCTGAGTTAAAACCTCCTAGATTGACTTCTTGCCACCCCAAAGGGCTTGTTCTTCTCAAACTGCTGAGAAACTGCCCAGCAACACATTCTAGAAGAGCTCAGGGCAAGGAGCAGCAAAAGCTGTTTAGCAACGTGAAGCCAGGTATTCTCCAGTGAGGATCCATGAAGGGGGTTGAGTGAACCATCCTGGTTGTCCTTGGACCAAACAGTTACCCATGAGCAGATGTGTGGGCCTGAGTGTATCACTGGGTGCTGGCAAGCGACTGCATGGAGCTCCAGCCCAGTAGCATTGTCATTGGCAGAGGCCCATAAGTGTTCTGTGGGCCAGAAGCCTACCTGTGTCTTCCTGTCTCTGTACCTGAAAACTAAGGGCACATATCCTGCAAAATGCCGTTCTTCTCCTAAAAGCACTTTAGGAAAAGTTAGTGTTTACTGTGAAAATGCGTATCATTATACTGGTAAGAAAAAAATGGAAGGAGAGGAACTAGATAGCAGAAAATAACCTTTACAATTAAGATTCCTATTTCAGGGCTGGAGAGATGGCTTAGTGGTTAAGTGCTGGCCTGTGAAGCCTAAGGACCCCAGTTCAAGGCTTGATTCCCAGGACCCACATTAGCCAAATGCACAAGGGAGCTCATGCATCTGGAGTTCGTTTGCAGTGGCTGGAGGCCCTGGCGCACCCCCCCCTTTCTCTCTGTCTGTCGCTCTCAAATAAATAAATAAATATAATAAATGTTTTTTCAAAAAAGATTTCTATTTCAATCATAACATAAAGATTTAGAAAGGTATCAATTTGGACTCTAGGGACTAGAAAAATCCCCAAACCATAGTTTACTCTTTTCAAAGGAGTTTCAATATGGGCAGAAATCAATAACATTGCTCCTCAATCTAAGTTTATATCCTGAAATATGCTTCTTGTAAGAAATAATTTTAAAATGTGAAATCTAAAATTAAGCAAAAATAACATACAGTATGTTCAGCTTTGAAATTTGCCGGGACTCAGCCAAGTTTACCATAAACAGAAGGCAGAATTGTCTATTTTTAACTTTACAGCCCTTGGGTGATTAAAATGTTGAGCCATAATAAACAAGTTTTTTTCTTTGCAACATAATTTCTTGTTTGAAATTACAATCTTGTTAGTTGTTCAGAAGATACAGACTGAGCACTTTATGTTTTAAAATTTCTTTTTCAAAAGGCAAATTTCTTGCAGAGACTAACTATATGTATTATCATGCCAAAAGCACTAACAAAAAAGAAGAAAACAAAGAAAAGAGAAAGGATCTCAGCAGGTTCTCAAACTGAACTACCTTCCTTCTTTCTGTCTTAATTAACAGTTAGCACCTTTTGCCAGTTGCCTTTTAGAAGCAGAACTCACTAACAGATCCCACCATTTTGCCTATATAAGTGGATGTGCCTCAGAGACAATCACCCAGCAGATTATTTGGCAATTTGGTGTGTATGAATCCAACTATTATGTCAGAAGGAAATGTGTCTTCCCATCAGAAAAGACAGTTGCATATGCAACAAGCCAATAGCCTTTGACAGCTCAGATAATTACATCAGTTAGCTGCTCTCTCCCATGCATGAGCTCTGTGCTAATGAAACTATTTTGGTGTAGAAACAAAACAGGTCAAGACAAGTAGAGCAGGAAATAGAAGGGATTTAGGGTCATATAGAATGTCAGTGTGCTGCATCACATAGAACTTAACCTTGGCCTGCAAAGGATGTAAAATTTTTCCTTCTGCTGCAAAGTTAGTATTCTTTTCCTTTGGCATATTTTTAATGCTAAATATCAAAACTCTCCAGAAATTATCAAGTTCGGCAGTATTGTTGTCCCATGACGGGTTATTAGACTTTAAATGAAATTATTCTTTTGTAAGGGAAAAGGAACAAAGATATGTTCAATTCTGATTCAGAGGGCAGGATGAAATATGGTGACAACCACTCATTTTTTAAAAATGAGGATGAGCAGATGTACGGAAATAAGTCAGAAAATGTGTACCAGAAGATATCAACCCAAGTTTTTGTTTTGTTTTGTTTATATTTTTGTGTTTGTTCTCTCTCTCTCTCTCTCTCTCTCTCTCTCTCTCTCTCTGTGTGTGTGTGTGTGTGTGTGTGTGTGTGTGTGTGTGTGTGTGTTTTCAAGTTAAATGAAGGTTTAAGGCTCCAGGAGATAAGAACTCCTCTGAGCATCAGAGAATATGTACCCAAGATCACCTGACACTTAACTGTTTAGTTGTTATGGAAGTCAGGAGGTCAACCTTGGGAATTTGTCTCCAATTTAAAACTATGCTTTCTTTTCTTTTTTTGAGGCAGGGTCTCACTCTAGCCCAGACGGACATGGACCTTACTCTATAGCCAGCCTGGCCTACCTCAGCTTTTCCAGTGATATGAGTACAGGTGTGAGCCACCATGCCTGGCTCCAACCATGTATTCTTCAAATGTCCTTCACATAATATGATTTCCTGACTCATAAGCATCTGAGTCTCTGTTTCACTGGCATTCCTCTTAGCATTCTGTACCCAAAACTGGTCAAAAAAATTCCAGTTGTGGTCAGACCACAGCCCAACACAGCATTAGCTTTTTAAATGGCAATGCCACACCGTTGGCCCCTATTAATCTTGTGGTTAATGTATACTCAAGTTATTTTCATGTGAACTGCTGTCAAACTGGAGTTCCTCCACTCCACTTTTGTATAATGAAGCTTCTAACACAGTATACCCCACACCTTGCCTGACTATAACAGAAAATGGGGGCTTTCATCCCATTTCCATCTTACCAATTTTGTCCACAACTGTGTCAGCATGCCCACAGGTAGTAAGTAGCCTTGGAAGAATCTTTCCTAGGCTACATTCCCAAAGAATAAAACAGTCTGAATGTGCACACTCCTATCATTGAGCTCTCCATATCCTATGCCTTATAAAAATAGCAGCTTTCTTACTGAAAATATGTAAAGCCACTAGGGGCAAAATTCTACTCATAGAAACAATGAAGTTTCTGTTTATAGTCTTAGAACAATACAGGTCTATGACAAATTGTTTTCCTCCTTATTCTAGAATATCAAATTGGCATTTTAGGGCTGAGGATATGGCTCAGCAGTTAAAAGTGCTTGCTTGCTAAGTGTGATGACCCTGGTTTCCAGTACCCACATAAACCCAGATGCACAAAAGTGGTACATGCATCTGGAATTCATCTTCAGTGGCAGGAAGCCCTGGTATGCCCATACTTCCTCTCTCTCTTTCAAATAAATAAAAATATTTTTTAATTTATATTTTATAATGCAAATTCAAATACTGGGCATTAGCCTTCTCCCAATCCCCACCCCAAATAAAACACAAAATATTTTCCCATATCCTGGAAGCCAGTAAGCAATCTAGGATTTTTCCTGTAGGCAGTAGTAAGGAATGTTGATTGTACTTTCTTAGTTATCAGTATGTAACAAGCCATGTACCCTTCAGGGCAGGGCTACAGAAAGTGTAAAGGAGGTAGTTGTGTGTTTAAAAATGTGCACTGGCCAATTTGCAGTACTTATCTCAGCTTTGCAGCCCTGCTACCTGGCCATGGTAGGTCATATAATGTTTTGGGGTTTAGGGAGAGTGGTCTCAATGTATTTTGCCTCCTTGGATAAACCTGTCAAAGTAAGTATCATTGAGGTCCTTGGATGTGCCTCACAACCTTTCTCTGGATTTCTTTCAGGTCAAACCTACAGGGATTGTTATTCTTCTATTGAGTTTTCAAAATACCCTATAAACACAACCAACTAACAGATGACAATTTATTTTCTGTAAAAATCTCCAACTATATTGGGCTTAGTGGTTAGGATGCTTGCCTGCAAAGCCAAAGGACCCCAGTTCGATTTCCCAGGACCCACATAAGCCAGATGCACAGGGTGGCTGGCGTACACATCTAGAGTTCATCTATAGTGGCTAGAGGCCCTGGGGTGCCCATTCTCTTCCTCCCCTCCTCTCCCTCTCAAATAAGTAATTTAAAAAAATCCTCAACTATAGAGTAATTTTGTTCCTCCATAGGAGATGGCAGGGGTTAGAAATATGCTAAACTTGATGCTTATCAACAATGGAAATAAGAATGACTTTGTAATAGGCCCACAACAGAGCCATTTAGGGAAGAGTGTGAAAGTACTTGTGGGGGAGGTAATCTAGATATAGCTGTGCATGAAGGCAGAAGAAAGTCAAGATCACTTCCCAATGACTACACCTTCATTAACAGGCATCTCCTACTCACACAGACAAGAAGATTGTGAAATCTCACAGGAAGTGAAGGCTAATATCACTACTCACCAGCTATCTTTTCATGCAATTACCCTAACCTTTTTCCTTACTTTCTTACTTGTGAATACATGCACAAAAACCTCTTTTAAAAATTCTTTAATGATTTTATTTTTATTTGTCCATTACAGTCAAAGAGAGAAGGAGAGAGACAGAGAAAAAAAGACTGAGTGAGAATGGTGTGCCAGGGCTTCTAGCCATTGCAAACTCCAGATGCATGTGATACCATGTGCATCTGGCTTACATGGGACCTGGAGAATCAAACCTGGGTCCTTAGGCTTCGCAGGCATGCATCTTAACTGCTAAGCCATCTCTCTAGCCCACAAAACTGAACTTAACTGAAGGAAGATCTCTCTCAACAATACCATTCTGGAATGGTATAAACTGAAGGCCCACCTGCTGAGCAGAGCCCTCACTACCCATGCCCATCCTGAACAGGAGCCAGGGTGAATTCTTGGCAACCCTGTGCATACCTTTCCCATCATTTTATCCCTCCAATGACCAAATAAGTTAAGAATTGCTTCTGTTTTGCAGATTAGGAAACTGAGGTTCAGAGAATTTAAAATGACTCATTATGTGTGAAATGAGATGGTCAGGATTTAGCCACAGTCTTGTCAGACCACAGACATTCTTTCTACCTCTAAGGAAGGAGAGGGGTGAAACCATTATACTTGGATAATAATTATGCTCTCTGAGGGGCAAAGTTGCCATAACTAATTTTTGCTCCATCAGTATCCTTAGATTTTAAAAACTAAGAAAAAAGGCTGGAGAGATGGCTCAGCCATTAAAAGTACTTGCTTGCAAAGCTTGATGGCTGAGGTTTGATTACCCAGTATGCAGGTAAAGCCAGACACACGAAGGGGCCCACGTGTCTGGAGTCTATTTGCAGTGGCAGGATGCTCTGGCGCTCCCAGATCTCCACCCCCTGCCCCTTTGTGTCTCTCAAATAAAAAATAAAAATAAAAACTTTCTTAAAAAACTACTAAAAGGAGCTAACAGAAGAGTATTTTTATATGCTATTGAATGAATAAAAAACTACCATAACTGAAACATAGTCATAGCTTTCGTATGTGTTTCTCCAAACAGCAAAGGTCTCAGAATTTACCCAAAACAATCACCACTACTGTCAGGCTCACCAATATGGGCAGCCACAGCATTCATGCCTGGAGGTGGGCGAACTCTCAAAGCACATTTAAGCACTTTTGCAAAACTGCAATTACAGGAGCAGCTTTAACAATACACATGTCCACATGCACCATGAGGCAACTAGTGTAAAGACCATGGTCTTCAGACAATGTGACAAAGGCTGAAAGTGAAGCAACAAATGCTTATTTACAAATCATCCAAGGATGAAAGACCCTGGAGGTAAGGAGATAAGGCACCTCAGTTATTCTTATGGCACATGTATTTTTAAATGTTATAAACATACCTGCACTAGTTTTCTATCTGCTCCCCAAAGCCAGGCAGACCTGAGTTCTGATTCTGACTTCTTAATGTTAACATACAGCTCACTTAAACTTTTCCTTTAAAGTTAAGTTTTCATCATGAGGTATGTGTATGTCCTCTCCACATCCCATGTGCTCTTCTGTCTGGTCTCATTTTAACCCAGAGTTTCTTAGTGATACTAGAGCTTGTTTCTCTCCAGTCGTGTGGTGGGGGGATTCTGGTCTCTGTTCCCCTTTGCTGGGATTACGAGCACACAAGCCTGTTTACATGGGTCTGAAGTTTTGGAGTGGCTTCAGGCACTTAACCCCGAGCCATCCCTGCAGCCCTCACTTAGTCTTCCTTACCCTCTTTTGTCCTTGCCTGGAAATCAAGTCCTTGTAGAGTGGTTATCAATGCTAAATGGATAGTACCAAGGTATACACTATGCTTAGCACACAGTGCAGTAAATGCTACCACCAGTGAAACCTCTCTCCTTCTGGCTGCTGGATGCTCCCAACACCTTACTGACTAAAGCTATCATTTTTTCTAAAAGCTACAGAATTTACTTAAAATCATCTTGATCCACAAGCTATATTTGTAATATTTCACATCATCTATCACTCACACAGCTACAACAGTTTTCTTAAAATCATTTTGGGGCTGGAGGTATAGTGTAGGAGCAGAGCACTTGCTTAGTATGTGCTAGTCCTGAGCCCAATTCCACACCATAAAATAAACATATCAGTGCAACCCCTGCAAAAACAAACCACCCTTAACTAAACAAAAAGTTTCTTTGAATATGCAAAACCTTTTTTTTTTGGTTTTGTTTTTGAGTGTGTATGTGTACATGGTATGATTCAGCTAGACAAGCCAGCCAGCAAGCCCAGGCTCCTCAGTACTTGGATTAATATATGGCACCACATGCAGCATCTTATGTGGGTTCTGTATACCCAAACTCAGGTCCTCATGCTTTCATGACAAGGACTTTACTCACTAAGCCATAACCCTAGCAAAACCTTCTTACTTTTGGTTTTGGGATGCAGGGACTCACTCTAGTCCAGGCTGATGTAGTTCCAGGCTGGCCTCAAACTTATGCCCTCCCTCAGACTCTTAAGTACTAGGATTAAATATGTGCACCACCATGCCCAGTTTAGAACCTGTTTGTTTTTCTTTTTCCTTATCTTATTTTAATTTGGGCCTGGAAAGTTGGCTCTGCAATTAATGGTGCTTGTTTGCAAAGCCTGACATCCTGGGTTCGATTCCTCAGTACCCACATAAGGCCAGATGCACAAAGTGGTGCTTACATCCAGAGCCCATTTGCAGTGGCAAGAGGCTCTGACACACTCACTCTGTCTTTATCTCTCTCTTTCTGTCTAAAAAATAAATAAATATACATACATATATATATACATATATATATATATATATATATATATATATATATATTTAAGAATTTATTAGGGGCTGGGTAGATGGCTCAGTGGTTAAAAGTGCTAGCTTGCAAAACTTGCCAACCTGAGTTCCATTCCCCAGTACCCACATAAAGCCAGATGCACAAAGTGGCGCATGCATCTGAAGTTTGTTTATAGCAGCAAAAGGCCTTGGCATACTTATTTTCTCTTTCTCTCTCTCTCTCTTCCTCTTTCACTTCCTCTCTTCCTTCTTGCAAATAACATTATTAACTTATTATTAACATTCAAAAATTAAGTTTCATTGTGCTACAATTTCAAACAAAATTTTTGTTTCTCTTCCCCCTTATTTCTTTCCTTCCTCTTCCCTCCCTCCTCCCCATAGCCTCTTTTCTACTTTCACATGTTTCCTTTTATCTCTCCCTTATCATTTCTTGTTCCCTTTTCATGGTCTATCTGGATTCATAGTCTGTGTTCACTCTCATATCCCTGTTCCTTTATCTACATAAACACAAACATTGTAAGTTAGGGTCTGCACATGAGAGAGAAAATGCAATTATTGTCTTTCTGGGTCTGGGTTACTCACTGTAATTTTTTAAATTCCATCCACCTTCCTGCAAATTTCATGATTTTATTTTTCTTTATGGCTGAGTAAAATTCCACCATGTGGGCCAGGTGTAGTGACATACACCTTTAATTCCAACACTAGAGAGGCAGTGGTAGGAGAATCACTGTGATGTGGAGGCCAGCCTGGGACTACAGTGAGTTCCAGGTCAACCTGGGACAGAGTGAGATCCTGCATCAAAAATACAAATAAATGGGCTGGAGAGAATTCTCAGTGGTCATGGCACTTGTTTGCAAAGTCTAAAGACCCAGGTTCAATTCTCCAGTACCTACATAAAGTCAGATATACTAGGTGGCACATGCGTCTGGAGTTTGTTTGCAGTGGCTGAAGGCCTTGGCATGCCCATTCTCTCTTAATATCTGCCTCTCCCTCTCTCTCTTAAATAAACAAATATTGGAAAAAATGCCAATAAATAAATGAAATAAAATTCTACTCTCTGTATGTACCACTTTTCATTCTCCAGTCATTAGCTCATAGACATTTAGGTTGATTCCATTCCCTAGCTATTGTGAATAGAGCAGAAATGAACATGGATGTACAAGTTTCTCTACAGTAAAGTATACAGTCCTTGGGGCATATGGCCAGGCATGGCATAGCCGTGTCATATGGTAGTTCAATCTTTAGCTTTTTGACAACTCCAGTTTACACTCCTACCAATAGTGAATCAGGATTTCCCCTTTCTCACATCTTCACCAGCATTTGTTGTCATCAGTTTCTTGATGATCACCATTCTGATGGGGTTGAGATAGAATTTTAAAGTGGTTTTGATTTGTATTTCCCTGCTGGCTAAGGATGTTGAACATTTTCTTAGATATCTGTTGGCCATTTGTATGAAATTAATAAGTTTCTTCACAGCAAAGAAAACCATTAGTAGTGCAAACAGAAAATGTACAGAATGGAAAAAATCTTTGTTAGCTATACCTCAGACAGGGGTTGAAATCTAGAACTGCAAAAACTAACCACCAAAAAACAAAGCTGCAAACCAACATTCTTAAAAACAGAACTTAGTTGTGATGGCATAGGCACACTTATGTTATATACTAGGCACTGTGTCAAAAATGCTCCTTTTGTAATGTCTATTTAAGTCTCACAAAGTCTCAAGAAAAGAATTATTTCTCTTTTTATTGATGATGGAGTTGGAATTCAAAGAGGTGAAATAAATGCACTAAAAACATTTACTAGGAGCACTTGTTAGAATTTGAACCCAAGCTTTCTGAAACTTCAAAAGGGAACTATAGTTGTCTCTAAACATATAAAGATATATGAAATCCTTTGTGCATTTGTGTCAATATGCCAAACTTTGAAGATTTAAGTATAATCTGTATTTATGTATTTAGAAGAGCATCATACCATTAAATTCTAACTCAAAATCAACACTAATTCAGTCTTCAGGTTTAGTGGTTAGTGTTGTCACACGTCAGATCAGCACCTCCTCCCAGTCCTTGTAGACTAGTCAAGCTTTTTATTAGCCCTACTGTTGATTGCCTTCCCAGGGTATTGGCTAGTTTGTGTATAATTTGTCTAATTAAATTTAAAGAAGAGACGTTTCAGAGAGCATCATTTCATCATTTCCTCTTATACTCCATGCTGTGGACTTTAATGAGGACCTAAACCCCATCTTAGCTCAGCCTTCGTTTCAGCACCAATGAGCTCTGCTTGTTAAGACAGTCTTCACTGTTAGGAAAAAATAGCTTTATTAAGGTCATGCAATGTGGAGAGTTTGATTAAAGCTAATCAAGAAAGCAAACCAGGCTACAGCATAGTAAGTCAAGATGCAGTGCAACATGTTTAACATAATATAACCTAGCCTAAGTGTTGAAAGCAGACATTAGTAAGATCAGGTTTTCAAAAAGAATGCATAGACCGAAGCAGGCATATTATTCCCTGTATTATATCTCCTGAGTTTAAGTTGAACAACTCTTTCAATAAGCAGC
This sequence comes from Dipus sagitta, assembly GCA_036346955.1. NCBI lineage: Eukaryota > Metazoa > Chordata > Mammalia > Rodentia > Dipodidae > Dipus > Dipus sagitta. The sequence continues at coordinate 80,936,915 of CM070773.1, forward strand.
ATGCATTTTAAGCCACCTGGATAAACGTGACAGTAGAAGGCTCTTGCATTTAAAAAAAAAAAAAAAAAAGGAAGGATGTAGAATTTTATGGTACCATTGCCGTTTGGGTCTAGATTTGTGTTTCCTGACCGACAAGACACTGGAGAGGGTATGATGAAGACTGACCTTAATCTTCTACAGCCCCCCCCCACTCTCTCTTCTCTCTAAATCTTTTATATGAGTTATCTTTTTCTTCCTTTTCTTAGTGGGCACTGACCTGTAACTCCCAGTACCAGCAGGTGGCTATCATCCACAATGAGCTTTTGATCAGAGAGACCTACAAGGTTTCCTAAAAGAAAGAGATTTCTGTCAGAGTACTTGATGACCCACCAAAGGTTAGTGGTAAGACCCTACTGCTGAAGACTCCTTATGCGGTTGTCACATAAAATGGAATGGCATGGCTGGAAGCTGGAAGAGAGTCAGTTCCCAGACAGTCAGCATGTCTAGTGCCAGAAGGTGCTACATGGGCGACTGGGGGAAAATGACTAATATCTGTCCAAGCAACTCATGGTCTCACCTACTTAGCAGCAAATAACCTGTCGTGATGCTCACACAAATGCAATAGTGACACACAGCCATGGTAGGAAACCAACTGCTCTTGATTCCGCTAACTGATCCCCTCAGTGGTACGGGACCCATAGCTGGAGCTGGGAAACAAGTCAGAACCATATCCAAACATAAGCCCACTCTCCAATATCAAGCAACCACCAATCGTGGGCTACAAGAGGGCCTACACCTATTGAATTCTCTATTAAAAATGTAAGGGTTATCTCATTTGTCTGGTGCTAACTCCCTCTCCATTGGAGAATGTGCTTCTCTTTTTCAGATAGATGTAGATCCTAAGGAGAAAGCCACCCCATCATACCTCCAAAGGGCCCCAGCTGAAACTAAGAGCAATTGGTGAAACAAGCAAGGGTGCTATTTTCTTGGTGAACCGGGTACCAGCACAAGGGTGAAGGAGATCAACACAGAGAAAAATCAACTCCTACCGAATCAAGAGATCCAGAGCCTCAGAGGCCCCCAACACCTCATCACTGAAGCAGACCAAAAATGAACCCAACATGGCTCAGGGAAATTTTGCAGAAGAAGGGGCGGAAAGAATGTCAGAGCCACATGTTGAGTCATGATATGTAGAGACATTTATCTTGCCCATAACTGTGGGCTAACTCCAGAATGCATGACCCATATACTTCAACAAGCAGGGGCCAAGGGGAGGGGGTAGGTAATGGATGAGCCTAATAATGGTACCAAATTCACTGTATTCGCTGGGTACAAAACTAATTAGTAAAAAAAAAGCTGCAAAAATAAAGGAAGGATACTATGTTTATATTTTTACAAACAGTTTTGAAATATAAGATTGGGGGATATTTCCCACCAAGAATGGCATATAGATAATACTTCTGTCTTCCTGACCTGGAACCTAAGGGTCTAGTTCAATAAACTCCCATTACTACTGTTAGCAAATGTAAGGCTAGGTCAGTCAACAGGAGTTAATATACTGGAAGGTGCTCCCAAGTATGATTTATGATACTGAGGTCTTGGCTTGGGCTACCTGGACCTCATTTCTCCCAAGAATCAAATGATAACAGCTGGACTAACAAATCTCTTCAACACTGAAAGTCGTACAATGCTACTGAGGTCTCCTTCAGCCCTCACCACTATCCTGCTCATAGAGGCAGTATGCTAGTGTGAAAGACCACCACATTTCTCTACTTAATACCTAACTATATGAACCCCAATTGAATGCATTCACCATGGATAATTAATAGGTATAAACTCTGAGGAGTTTCAAAAATGAAACACAATTGTCATGATGGTGTGCTTCTTTCACTCTGTCACCACCACACTATTTATTTTTTACTTTGTTGTTCCTTTCCAGATGTGCTGCTTAGGGATATACTATCACAAGCATGCACCTTTATATATCCTTGGGCTGGCTGGGTTCAATACCCTAGTACCCATGTATAGCCAGAATCATAAAGTGGCAATGAGTCTGGAGTTTGTTTACAGTGACAAGAAGCCCTAACGTACCCATTCTCATTCTTCTCTCTATAAGGAAATCAATAACATATTCATAAAAAACTTTTAAATCCTTATATTCCCTGACACCACTTTTAGCTAGTCTTTATATTAAGTATATGGGTATCAACCTATTATGATACTAACAATTAATGAGTACTTAAATCTTTTATGAATTTTGAAGCGGTCATAATTAAGAAACATTGAGTCCTACTTCTTACATTGCTCAATCCAGTAAGCAACTTCACAGGCCATACACTCACATTTCCAAGTCCCATGAAGTAAAAGGGACATGAGAAAACAGCAGGCCCAGCCTTTCTCACCAGCCTGACTCACCTTTCTCTCATTTACTGAGGTAATGGAATACAGAGGCTTAGTAGCAACAGAGGAGAGCTGTGCATAATGGGATTTAAATAATCTGATTTTCCTAAGAAAAGAAACTGAGAAGCAAAGAGATAAAGGATTTTCTACACACACACACACACACACACACAAACACACACATCTTTACAAGCACCCTATAGTTTCCAAAGCACTTTTGTATTGCTAAGACATCATGTAATCATTATAAAAACCCACAAAAGGCAAGATCAGGTACTACTTTTCCCCAATGTTTTTAAAAATAGAGGAGTAACTTGGAATGGTTACTAATGGTTACTAACAGCAGTGCCACAAGTAGACCTCAGGTCTTCTCAGCAATAGCTTGATGCTCTTGTTATTATAGGATGCCACCTGTTTACAGTGAGTTTTTACTTAGCAAACATTTATTGAGTGTCAATGATGTCAGGCAATGTTCTCTACACTAGGATAAACAACAGTGAACAAGACCAGTAAGTTCCCTTTCTCATAAAGCATTCTTGTCTATACATGTGTGTATTTATAATAAGTATACTTTAATATATATGGCTTTCCATATACTTTCCTATACCAACCAGTTTATGAGTCTCATTAAAAATTAAGGTCACATATAAAGATTTATTATATTCTCCCATATGCACTCATTAGGTCAACACAAAACAAATATATCCCAGCTACTCCCACCTGCCTTCCTTCCTCATTCCTCCATACAGCTAGCCGTTTAAAACAATTTAATCAAGTAGCCATAAAGCCACTTATTCAAGTGACACATTGCTTGTAAAGCTAAGAAGAAGAAAAACCTGGCCACCAACGTCTCTAGAAAACGGAGAGGTTCAAACATAGGAAGAGGGCTGTCTTTAAGGGTCATTTTAGAACCGTTAAGGATATTAACAAAGCACTTGGACATCTTGTTGGGACAGCATCTATTTTATTTTCTTCTTAATCTGCACAAAGCAGTCTTAAAACTCTGGGGGTATGGAGGGGGATGTCTGCTCCACATCTCTGGTTCTACTTCTGAATGAAAGATACAAAGGAAATTAACACAATGGTAGGGAGTTGCAGGCCAAGAGTGAATTTGGAAACAAAAGACCCACTTTTGTATAAGAAAATCTGACATCCAGACTTTTAGCTTGGTGTTCTAGCGATTAGAATTCAGTGGTTATAACTCTCACCCATTACTAGGGCCCAAGTTTGATTCCCGGTTAGGGATCTATCTATTTGATTTGGGGGATCAGGACAGAGGTACAAAGATAAACACAGGGTTTTATTTAAGGTTGATTGCAATGGGAGAGAGACAGAATAGGGGAGGGAGAGACAGAAGACAAAGAGGGAAACATAGAGGTAAAGAAGGGAGAAAGAGAAAGGGAGGTGAATACACCTGGAGCAGGAAAGCCAAAAGAGAAGCCAGAGAGAGGGAGGTTATGAGAAGAGAAGAGAAATTGCTCCATGAGGGAAAGAGGCCTTGCGTGATGTGCTGAGGTAAGGGCTGGGGAGGGGGCAGCTATTCACTCTTCTCAGTACAGAGATAGCCTCAATTACCGTGACAGAAGGTTCCAGAATCCCAGACCCAGTTAAAGCATGGCTAGGTGGGAGGGGAGAGAAAGGGATATGGGCAGAGAGCTGTGGGACTCTTACAACCTTGTTCTAAGAGTAACCCTTTAGTGTGATCTATGATTTGTTGCAAATTTTTAACATATTATAAGCCTTACATTTACTTTTCATCTTCCAACTGCTTCTAAAAATGAAACCGGCTTTTAGTTTTCTTGTTCCTCCTTCCCTTTCTGCTTTCTCTCTCCTGTCAAGCATCTCTTTAGGCAGCTGCAGGATTAGTCAATGAATTTACTAGATGCCTTCTTTACTGGCTGTACCCAGAGCACCCAACCTTTAGAGGTGGAAAATTTCCATTACCACCCAGTTACCTGAGGTTATGGTGCAAGCCTTGGTTGTTTTGAGCCTGCTATAGAAAATGTTCATTTCTTGATGAATTGGTGAACTTGATGTATATGATATTTCCTCACATCTAACAGCCTTTATAACACGAATATCACAGAATACTAAAACATGATGCTGGAAGTCAGTAATTTAAGAATTTAAAATTACCCCAAATTCTGATCAAGTGGATTCATGAAGCATGATATATTTCTGGGATAAAGTTAAAAAGTGAGATTTCTTTAGCAATGATAATGGATTTCTTTGTGAGACATTCAGTGCTTAGCTCTTAGAGAACTTTTTTAAAAATATTTTTACCAGGCTGGAGGGATGGCTTAGCAATTAAGGCATTTTCCTCCAAAGCCAAAGGACCTTGGTTCAAATCCCCAGGACCCACATAAGCCAGATATATAAGGTAGCACATGCATGTCGCATTTGTTTTCAGTGTCTGAAGGCCCGCTCTCTCTCTCTCTCTCTCTCTCTCTTTCTCTCTCTCTCTCTGCCTCTTTCCCTCTCTCAAATAAATAAATAAATAATATTTTAAAAAATTTTATTGCCAGGCAGTGGTGGCACATGCCTTTAATCCCAGCACTTGGGAGGCACAGGTAGGAGGATCACTGTGAGTCCGAGGCTACCCTGAGACTCCATAGTGAATTCCAGGTCAGCCTGGGCTACAATGAGGCCTTACCTTGAAAAACAAAACAAAACATATATATATATATATATATATATATATATATATATATATATATATATATTTATTTATTTAATTTGCAAGTAGCAAGAAAGTGAGAGAGGGAAAGCAAAAGAGAAAATGAGAGTACCAGGGCCTCTTACCACTGCAAACAAACTCCAGATACATGCATCACTTTGTTCATCTGGTTTTATGTGGCTTCTGAGGAATCAAACCCCAGCTGGTGGACTTCACAAATGTCTTTAACCACTGAGCAATCTACCCAGTCCCATCAAAGAACTTTTTTTTTTAAGGTAGGATCTCGCTCTAACCTAGGCTGACCTAGAATTCACTATGTAGTCTTAGGGTGGCCTCAAACTCATACCAATCCTCCTATCTCTGCTTCCAAGTGCTAGAATTAAACGTGTGTGCCACCACGCCTGGCCCATCTTTTTAAAGAAATTTTCCTATATTGTTTTATCTAAAGTCATATAACCAAAGTCTGGCATGTCTTCACTGATGGTCTGGATGGGCAAATTGGGTTTACTCCATTTCTCCCTATCAGCTTACCTAAATTTAATTGCTTTCAAGGAAGCGTATAAAATCATGACCTACCAACACAAATTATGTTCATCTGCTATTTAAATAGGTACCAGTGAAGCCAGGAGTAGGAGCACACCACCACAGGATCAGCTGCAGAAGTCAGCTTTCTGGGCATACTCCAAGAAGCTACATCTGCTTGGCCACAACTCAGAAAAGAGATACAGTTACTCTTTTAACCAAAACAGAGCTTTCCCAGGGTACCATGTAGGAAAAGCAGCTTGTTTTGTATCTGAGGAAAATGCAACCAGATCTGCAAAAATCACATACCCTATCGATGTGAAAATTATTATCATAAATAGAATCAAACTATCAATGACTGTTATCTCAGTGTCCTGGTCATGTGATCTTAGTCCAAGTGGGAATCTTTTTTTTCTTTTCTTTTTGCAACATAAACACTTAAGCATTTAGTGATAAAATATTAAAAGCTTGAGGCTCCAGACTCAGTGAGTACAACTTGCTGATATAGCATCAAATACCAAGGAAAGGTGTCAAGTATGTTAAAATATGGCTCTAGCTCAGACATTAGAGGCTCTATTCCTTCTCTAATATGCTTGCGTTGCTCCTACTGTCCAGTGTTAATGTGCACTACATGAAAATGCATCTGCTTAAAATCTACAGAGGAAATTCAACACATCCATGTTGATGAGCAAAGTAATTGTCACATTCATTCATCACAAACAACAGATCTAGACACTGTTTTTAATTACAACATTAATTGATCTTTTGTCACTAATTAGAGCAATGGCATCACACTTAGTTACTTTGCTAGCAAGAGTCAACTTTTAGTTGCTAGAAATGCATGTGTAGAAGAGGTTGAAGTGGGTGGAAAAAGGGGGAGTGGGGGAAAACAACACATTATTTTTGTCAAAAAGCTTCACCAACAGTCCAAACTTCATGCAGTCTCTTTGTAATTAGAATCATACTGGTCTTCTGTAAAATGCTCCCCTACTGGGGGGAAATAATGGACAAGGAAGGATGATGACTAGAAAAGCTACCTTTCCTGCCTTGACATTAAAAAAAAAAAAAAAGTTACATGAACCTGTCATAGTCCTGGTCTGTGAGAAATGTAAGAGACTTTAATGAGTATTTCAGTAGAACCACTTAAAATTAAGTGATGAATTAGAATGGGAAAAGTTATCCCAATAAAAGCAAACAAATTAACCAACCTGACCTTCGTCTACATAAAAGATTCATTTTCTTAATGGAAACAAACTCTTTGAGTATAGCTCGGGTTTAACCACTGAAGTGTATGTGGGACCTAAATTAAGCTATGGCAGTGTACACCTCTAGAAATGCAGGTGTACGTGCACAAAAAGGTAAGAGGAGTTCTCACCACCACAGATAGACCAATTGCAGGTCTAGTGTGACCCACTTCTACAATGATTACCACATGAGTCAGGAACCTGTTAAGACCCAATTAACAAAAATGTTATGCATCACTGATGCATGTTTGGTCCGGAGCTTAATTCCACTGTTTTCGTAAGTAAATTCTGTCTTTTCTATTCATTAACTTGCTCTTCCCTTGGGTATAAGTAGCAACTTGTGCTGTTTTGTTTTAAAAGGTTACAGAAGACCTGAAAGTTGCAGGACAATGGGCATATCATTTTGTCCACTGCTCCACACAGATAACATTTGTCATCATCATACATTAGGTACTTCTGATTCTATGAGTCTTTCCAACTTCACCAACAGTCTGAAATGGAACACCAGTGACAAGGCTAATCAAACTGGAAAGGAGATTGTCTTTTCTCATAGTCCTGCCTCTACAACTGGAATTGTTTTAGGGTGCAAGAGCAGTAGTTTCTAAACCCATCACTCGTGAGGTCTAGAAAAGCTGGCAGTCCAGGCCAGTGAGGCAGAACTATTATGTTGGAAGCAGACACACTGACTTGCACTATATGGAGATGAAAAGAAAAACCCTATGTAACCAAATTGTGTGATTTAGGCTCAGAAAAACAAGGGTTGCTACACATATAACAAAATAATCCCGGGATAACTGGGTTACTTCATGTGAGTTAGCAGATTAATTTTTTTCTTTCTTTTTTTCAAATTTTTATTAACATCTTCCATGATTATAAAAAATATCCCATGGTAATACCCCCCCCACTTTCCCCTTTGAAATTCCATTCTCTATCATATCCCCTCCCCATTTCAATCAGTTTCTTTTTTATTTTGATGTCATGATCTTTTCCTCCTCTTATGATGGTCTTGTGTAGGTAGTGTCAGGCACTGTGAGGTCATGGATATCCAGGCCATTTTATGTCTGGAGGGAGCACGTTGTAAGGAGTCCTACCCTTCCTTTGGCTCTTACATTCTTTCCGCCACCTCTTCTGCATTAGACCCTGAGCCTTGGAAGGTGTGATAGAGATATTACAGTACTGAGTACTCCAGTCACTTCTTTCCAGCACCATGATACAGATTAATTTTTTAAAATAAGTACAAGGTAAGCACCATCAGTTGCTAAACAGTGTACCACTGTTCTCAGGATGTGACAGTAGGAAAGATATTTCTCTACCAACACCTGAGTATCTTGGTCCCTAGAGAACATAGGATTGCATTAATTGACCTCTCTACCGTGTCAACTTCAAAAACCTTCATCATATGCATATAACACCATTAATTACCATTTCATGAAGGCCAGTGCCCACTGTCTACATGCGAGGGCAGTATATTGACTGACACTTTCCCATAGGCCTCATGGTTGGGTGGTTTGCTTTCAGACGACTAAGCTTTTTACTCAGCCTGTGGCACACATCTCAGAGGTCACATTATTCCCCTTCACCAGCACCTAATCAACTTATTAGGGGTTCCATGCAATTGTATTTTAGACCATTCAGCCCAAGTGAAGGCAAAATAAAGGTTGAAATACTACAAAATGTGCAGTTTCCTACAAATCATCAGATTCAACAGAAGTCAACAGGCCTTAAGGATCTAGCATTTGCCAGAAGCTGGGCTCAATGTGAGGGAGCTGAAGACATGCAGAGGGTCCTGCCCCTGAAGAAAACCAGGTACCCGAGGAAGCTGAGACCCAGGCTGAGCATGCAGAGGCCAACCCTCCCAGGCCCCCATTTTCTTCAAAGTTCCCACAGACTACATGGTAAGATTTGACTGAACAAAATTTGGGCTTATCATTTAAAACAAAAAGAAGAAGGAAAGAAAAAACAACCTCAAACTCGGGCCTGGAGAGATGGATTAGCTGTTAAGGCCCTTGCCTGCGAAGCCTAAGGACCAAGGTTTGATTCCCCAGAACCCACATAAGCCAGATGCGCATAGTGACACATGTGTCTGGAATTTGTTTGCAGTGGCTGAAGGCCCTGGTACACTCATTCTATTTCTCTATCTCTCTCTAATAAATGAATAAATAAATATAAAAATTAATAAAACCCCTCAAACTCCTTAACATATATTTTTACCTTTAAAGTTTTTAAATACACTATTTGAAAAGGCCTGCCTAAGAATATTACAGTCTCTTTTCCATTTTTAATGTGATAATTATTCTTTTTCAAGGATACCAAGAGAATGTGGAAGGAATTACAAAATTTAATTTTAGTCAGGCATCTTCCAAGGCCATTTACCATGCATGTCCTGTATACAAAACAACAGGGCCTAGAGGTGGCCAAGTCCCTCAATTAATGACTGGGATGCCTTCCCTACAGAGATTAATTCAATCTGGAAGACGTTTCCTACTTTGAGTTCTTTAAAATGTTTGAGGTAGAACTTGACAATAGTCACTAACCCTCTTAATACAAAAGTGCACACATAGGCTAAAGTCTGTGTGTATACTCAGAAACCAGTATATGGACACAAGCTAAAATATCCAGTTTGCCCTACCCCTAGTTTTATTAATGGCTTGAATGGCAACATATGAGTAAGCTGGATGATGAATCATGTAGGGAGGGATAAAAATAAATTGTTTTCTAACATTTGTGTTTTTTGAGTACAGACCCCTGAAAATTGAACCACAATCAAGAAGAGGGCAACTGAGAGTGAGTGAGTGAGTGAGTGTGTGTGTTCATTTGAAGAAAAATCAACTCAATACATGGTCACAATCACACCTGCACAGGAAAAAAGAAATAAGTCCGTTCTCTCTGTGATCTTCCTGAAATCAAACTGTGACCAATGAGAGATGCAAACAGGAGAAAAAAATTCAGATAAATTTTTTAAAAATAGTGTTTCCAAACAGTTATTTAAACAGAAGAATCGGCTTTATTGGGAAGAAAGAGGTCTTTCCTTCAACATGGTAGGCAGGCAAGGTAGCAAGAAGCTGGACCTAAGTTTCAATTCCAGTTTTGCCTAAAGCTGGATTTGTGAGCCCAGGTAGTATGGTTATACTTCTATAACTTGTTTTCCTCATCTGTAAACTGGAGATTCTAAAACACACATTTAAGTCAAATGAGATGGTGATACAATGTCAACTCTAGTACCTTGCAGACATTAGGTGTTCAAGGTAAGTCCTCCCAATCTTCATCCCTGTACCCTACCTTCCTCATGTTCCTCTGGAAGTATTAAAACAAAACAACAACAACAAAAAAAAAAAAAGCTGTGGGGGTATCACACAAAAGGAAGGCAATCAGACACAATGACCTTGCATTTTAAGTCGGAGAATTTGGTTAGCTTGTTGGGGCTAAAGGATCTAAGTGGTGTATGTGTGTGTGTGTGTGTGTCAGAGAGAGAGGGAAGGGGGAGAGGGAGAGGGATCCACATTCCCCCATCTCCCTTCCTGGGGTACCAAACCTGGAAAGCAGAATTAATGGTCAGATTTTCTCTTTGGGTATAATATGCTTACTAGCTCATTCCATTCTGTTTCAAAGAATTTTCCATAAGCTTTTAAATGTTTCCATATGATAGCATTTTCTGCAGGTAACCTGAGTTCATACCATTCCCCAAACAAGTCCTTATAAAAGGTCCCAGAAGCTCTTTGTGTGCTCTGAATAGGATTTTTTAGGCTGCCAAACCATTCCAGCTTCTGGAGATAGCTTTGCTGTTCCTAACCTGGTTATCAAATTCTTTTATCAGCATATTTTAATCAAGGCCTTTCAAAACAGTCTGAGGGTTAGGAAATACCATGAGGTCTGAATGCAAAAGGCAAGAGGGCAAAATTTAACTACCAACTAGGACAAAAGCAAAGGGCTGTTCTGACTTTTCTTCAAAGTATAATACAGCAGTAGCTACTTCAGCTTGGGAAGAAAAAAATGCTCAAATGTAACATGTGAATAAATTATTGGCCATTCATAAACAACAACAACAAAAAAGAGATTCAAGATTTATTCCTAACTCACAGGTTTACACAAAATCATTAGTTGGCATTATTTGAAAGAGAGAATCTCTCTTTAGTCAAGTGATAACCATCCTGTCTTACGAACTTTTAAAAATTAAATGAACAATGTAAAAGGAACAGGCGAGGCACGGGCTTCGTGCTCCTCATCTGCAGACTCACTCCTCTAGTGGTGACATGCAGGCAGGGAGCATGCTACTGTGCCAGCTGCTTTGCAAGCTGCTGCTCGGCCCTCCTATCAGTTCAGAGTCTTGCTACCTCCTCTATTTAGTTGGACAACCTCCTCTAGAACAGAGGGCCCCTGAGAGAATGGCTCTATCCGTTGGCGTCTATTGCAGCTAACAGGGAAAACTCCCTGCAAAGCATTTTGCCACCTTAGATGCCAGCTGATTTTCAATAAGGGCAGCAATGAAAAAGGAGAAAACTCAGCTGCCTTCTCCCACTCAGCTGCAAGTACATCACCCAAGGTAATCATTGTTCCTTTCCTTATTATTTTCTTTCAACCATGACAATAAACATGTTTCAGAAAATAAGTCATTGGTGGAAAGCTATGCCAAGAATTTTACATTGATAGCCATTACAAATGTGGGACTGAAAAGACGTTTGTTGATAAATTTGTTCAGAACCTCTCACCATACAAATACTTGGGATGCCTGTTTGTCTGTCTGTCAAAAGAGAAAATCCTTAGGAAGGATTCATACCACAACTATCTACTGCAAACATGGTCAGTATACCCTTCACTTGTCAGCAAGACACACTGCACCTACAATGCTCACAACCGTGTTTATTAATCATGTTTTTCCACAGTAGGACCTTGAGACATCTTGAGCACAGGACCCAGGCTTAGTCATCAAAGGATCTATAATGTCTGGTTAAATAGTTGGCCTCCAAGAAATGCTCATATTTACCTCCATAAATGGTTGCTGCATTGACTTAGACCAAAGGATACTGAAGGCCACGGATCATCCAGCTAGAGCATGACCTCAGTCCCCCACAGTACTCCCTGCCACACTGACCTGAAGGCTATTATTTAACTGTCCTTCAAATCCCAACTGTTCTTCTTACTACACTGAAATTCTTCCTAAAGTAGGGCACTCATATTCAAGAAAAAGAAGCTGTTTTGCCTGATAGTCAATAATTTGATCAAAAGCTGGTAAAACAGAAAGGCCTCATACATGTAAATCTACTGTTACACCCTACTTCACATCTATGATCTGAACCCCTGCTTTCCAGATGGACCACACTAACACCAGCAACAGCTTATATATTATTTGTCTAAAGCAGAAAGTAAATGTCAAATGTAATATGAGGAAGGAAGTTAAGGTTATTATTACCTAAAATGATCTAAAATATAACATGAACCAAGCCCATAGTGCTTTGGCCCTGTTCACTGGATTCATATGAAGAAAAAAATTGATATTGTTTTCTACTTGTGATAGGAAATGTGATAGGAAGCATATATTTATCTAGAACATGTAGGCTGTCCATAGTTGCAGATTTATTCTTGTTTGAAGTCGTCACTCCTTCCAAATTAGACATAATTCTATCATTTCACTAAAACACTTATTCACCCATCACATTCCCACATCCAACAGTAACATTTGTTTTAAAAATTATGCCAAAATGAGCATAGCTGAGATTCTTTCACCTATTTGAGTACTCTGGAAAACATCTTTAAACATTTCAAATAAATTCCAACAAAAAAAAATCTATAATTTCAATGCAAACTATACAGCCATATTGAGTTGAGGTCTTGCCCTACCCCTCTGCATTACCATGTTAATCTGGCTAGGAAGCACTGGCCAGTAGGGTGGACTATGAGAATCAGCCACACAGTAAGGTTTCCTGCCATAGTTATGGGTTCTGACATGCATACCTGTATCTTTTCTCCACTAGAAAAATAATGTAAGGAAAAAACAACAGTTTAGAAGCCAGAATGAATGGGCAGAACAAAGGTAATTCCATAAGAGGACATGGTAACAAGCTAAGTAAGCAGATCATCACCAACACAAGAGGACTGGTTAGGACTAGGAGTTTCACAGAGAATAGCTATGGACACAGAAGACAAAGTTAGAATTCTTCATTTCTCTTAGACATAATGATGACTGATGAACTCATCGGGAACAGTCAAAAAAAATTCAGTCTAATTATAGACAGCCTAAAACATAGATTTATTGACCTAAAATTCTATTTTGTTGCCATTTCTACTAACTTTTTGGGTTGAAGCTTCATTTAAGGCTGGAATTTGGCCCTCACTAGTTGCAACACAAAAAGAAAATATTTAAAGAAAAGTGTTTTGCAATTCCTTTGTTTGGGATGAGTGATAAAAATCCATCACGCTATCAAATGCTTTCTTGATGTCAACTCAATGACACCCATGTTATATCAGGACTAAATAGCATGTGGCTTGTTCGACCTAATGGGATACATGTAAGTCAGCTAAAACTTTATAAAATTGTCAGCCAAAAGCACAATTAAGCCAGTCTTATTGCACATAAATTTTTTTTCAGTTTATAGTACTGGATTAGGATTTTTTCTTGTATGTTTTTATCTGAGAGTATATTACATTAACAAGCATTCTACCAACATCAGGCAAAAGGGTACTATAATACAGACTGTTCCACTGGCAATATAAAACAATAGCCACATAAACATCATGGGTAAAGAAAAGGGCACAGTAATAAAATTAGCTTTTAAATATGGAAAAGACTACTCACAATCACAATACACATTTTATCTAGGACTTGGAAGCTAAAGTTTGAATTACATGAAACCTAAAGTCCCTTATAATTATAACATTCTATGACTCTTTGAGTCTGTCTTATTTGCTTATTCCTTTGAATTTTTTCTGGCCATGAAAGTTCCTGTTTCCTTTTGGACTATCTTTCTACCTATATACCATCCTACTACAATAAAACAAACTGAAGAGAATGCACCATTTATATAAGTTTGAGGTCAGAAGGAAATGGAAAAGAAAGTTCTACCCCAGTCCCAATTGCTTGTTAATGCCACAAAGGTTCAGCTGGTACACATTACATGCTACCAAAGTATAACATGCTAAACCAAAATGTTTACTAACAGGTTGTAATAAAAATTCTTCTTTCTTTGGATTTACTAAGGGGATACAATTGTAACTTGAAATTTTTATCAATTTTTTTCACAATGCTACTTCTTAAAAGTAGAAAGATTTTTGACATTTATTTACAGAATGTAAACTATTTGTCTCATAAAGTAAACTCTTACTTTGTTGAATGTATAGTCACCATTTCCTGCTAATGAGGTAAAAAATGATTCCAGATGGGAAGAAAAGTATCTTAATTTTCACTGAAAATTCCAGGGGAATATGTATGGATTTTTTCTTTGTGTGCATGTGTTTATGTTTTCTTCTTATATATTTTACTTCCTAGACTCACAGAGTTTTTGAAAGAAGGACAGTTTTTGGTAATGCTGAACACCTTTCTGAGCATATGACTGTTAATTTCTAATCCAGAATCCAAAGGACAGTTTACATGTTTTCTTAGTCAACAGGGAACATTTAAAAAAAATAACAAAATAATAGCATAGGCAAGTACTTGAAAACAACAGTTCAAAAAGCCCTGGGAAGAGAGAGTTAAAGCTGATCAGTGAATTGACTTTAAATCGCACTCGGATATTTAGCTATTGCATCATTTGGGGAGCACAGTCACACACTGTCCCCAGTCCACTCCATTGAGTAACAGACAATGCAATGCTTTCAACTTGATTTCCCAATGTCCTGGAGGTCAACTTCAGACCTTACAATTTGCTAACAGAGTTATCATAAATTTATTCAAGAATTTTAAACTGTCCCTGGTATTATGTCTAGTAGATTTTATTAACAAAATATATCACAAGGAACTAATTAGACATCATATAATGGAAAACATGACTGTTTATTTTTAATCTGATATGGGGAGCTGCAAATTTAAAAACATCATATGCCCTAGAACTTTCTTGAACTCTTACATTCCAGTGTTTTCAACTTCCTTTAATTTAGAATCAGCTTGAAATGGACTGAACTGCAAGCTATTAATAACTTCAAAGACCCAAACTGCATAGGACCTAGTCAGTTACCTTGATCACTCTGAGGGCATTTTCAAGAATATATTTTGAGATGGCACCAAAAATGGCCACCCTGCCTTCGTAGAGGCTTCCCTTGCTGGAGTGTCACTCTCCTGACGCAGTTCTGTTACTAAAACCTGTCCTTGTGGTAGCAGACATAGAATAAGAATAATTTTTAAAAAATGGCCAAAGTTTGCCTGAAATGCTCAACCCTGTGTAGCAACAGACATTGGTTTTGATTCTTAACAATATTTCCAAACAGCCCTTAAATCTGGCAGACAAAGAGAATGCTAATCACCTAGATAAATATGTTTCTTCTACATTCTGGAGAACAGCCACAGTAGGAAGTTGATGTGAGTGGAGCCCTGTCCTACTTGGCATTACTTACTGAATTTCATATTATTTTATTAGGATGTTGGTACAGACACTATGCAAAACTCTACAGTTAAGTTAATTCTATCTTGTCATCTCATATAATTATAAATATTACTGAACCCAAATGAAACCACCAAATAAATATACACCATAATATTTAAGTTAAAGAAATGTTATTTAATCTATAGAAATTATAAAATGAAAGGGGACATGGAACCCCTTCTCCTTATCTATGAGGATCTAAATAGGCTAGCTACATAGATTAGGTGACTTTCAGATGTGAATATACAGGTAATTAACTATAAGCACTCTGTATATATCTATTTCTTCTGCAAATGTTTATTTCCAAAATAATATCCAAGTTGACAGGACACAGGTAAGACAGGCAGCAGTATGACTGCCCAATTCAAGGATATTGCTCACCAGGTGTGATCCTCATATACAATTACTCAACTTTCACTGAAAATTTATATTCATTCAATTATACACACACACACACACACACACACACACATATTTATCTTCCTCAACAATAAGGCAAGCAAACATAGTCATCAGTCAAAAGTTTGAAAATAACTGCAAAAACTATCCCTCAAATACATGCTTTTTCGTTTCAAGAACTACTACAAATTATCTCAGCAATACAAATTATCTGATGAGTACCAAAATGAAAATGAGATCCACACATCATGTCAGCTTCTCAAATTAATGTGTCCTTAGCTTACATCTCCATGCAGTTCCTCCCAGCTAAAGATAAAACAGTAATTTTTTCTCACTAAACACTTCCTGTCTAGAAGTGGACACCATCTGTTTTACTGAGAAACTGAGTCACTTCACATGGACCTGGGCATCAAGGAAGAACAGGGGCCACAGGAACAGACACCAGAGTTTGTAGCAGGGTCAACTGTAGGAACTATAGTGACCAGAATTGTGTGTGTCATTAGTGGTACAAATGCATACACAAAGGCAAAAATCACCAGTTACATACACCAGTATTACAGATTAAAAGCTTAACATTTATTCTTTCTTTCACTGGGGGACAGGAGATCAGATGACTTCTCTGAAAATAATCCTGAATAATTTCCTGATTGTATTGTGAAGAGACATGATCCATGATATCTTTAATGTTCTGTACAGTTTATCAAACAATTTTGACATGCTTTTCTCCAGATGCTCCCTCTGGTACTAACATACACCATGTCACAACAGCAAAGTGTTGAGTTAGGTGGACTTAGATTCAAGTGTTCCATTCACCTTACTGACAATTGGTGTGACCTTGTGGCAGGCTGTTCTTTGGTCTGAAAAGTCACTGTCCCCTGAGCACCCTGACATGATGGCTTTCCCTTGAAGGCACACATGCATGAATACAGATGTGTCTTCCTAGCTTTTTGTACTTGGTCTTTTCTCTATTTTGAAGCTTAGACTGAGTATGGCGTAATCTTTACCCTGTAAAGCAAGTCCATGTAGTAACTATCTATCACCATACTTGTTTCCTTTAGAGATTTATTATATAGAGGTAATGTATATAGATATAATATATAAATATTATTATCAACCCTCAAACTTTCTTTTCTTCAAACTGTGAAAACAACCAGAGCAGCGCTTTATTTGCATACCACAATGCCTGATCCTACTGGATGGCCCAGAGTCGTAGTTGGATAACTACTTAGAGAAAATCAAACAGTATTAACTGAAATTGTCACTAGATGGGGAATTATTTTCTCCAATCAGATTCCTAGATGTGATAACATTAACTCTGAATTTCTTTGTCACAGTTTGTGACCTGACACTGCTATCTATTTTATCACAGGGTAATAAGAATTTAGGGCTGGAGAAGTAGCTCAGTGGTGGAGTACGTGCCTAGCATGCAAAAAGTCCTGAGTTCAATCCCTAGCACTGCGAGAAATATAAACATACAAAAATAAAATTTTAAAAACAAAAAGGATCTTTGAGGATAAGGGCTGCCATAAGTTTCCTTCACTAATCGCAGAGCTTTATATCTAGTCGGTACTCAATAAATATACTTGAAAGCTTTAATATCTAAATAATACACTACAGTCTGTGAGGACAATAAATTATTAAGTAACCATTATTAGTGAAGTATACGATAACCTCTTAAAATATTCAAGTTATGCCTACCAAAAACTTACCTAAAAAGGTAACAAAAAATAATATGTGTGCTATATTGTAAAAATACGAATCCACATTTTTTTCTATTCTTAACATTTTAACAGATTTAACAAGGACCAAGGAAGACAGAAATTAGTTCCTAAATCTAAGATTCTAAACTTTGAGGAGGAGAACAAGCAATAGCACTGGAGAGATCAAGTGATTCCTGTGCCACAAGCCCGTGATTTGTTACACTCACATCTCCATCAACATTAATGGAAAAGAGCCACAGAGTTTCACCAGAAGTCCACTAGAGAATCAGGCCTGTAAGAAAAGGAGTGCTCATTTATTAAGCTTATACAGAATTCCTAGTCCAATACAAAGAGTGGTGCCTCCGTTAAGTGCTATGATGGGTATAATGGAGCTGGAGAGAGAGAAGGGGAACAATTAAGCTAACTGTGACATTCACAGAGAATACTCACTGCAAAGCAGCGCACCTCCAAGATTGCCCACTCTCAACTTCGATGCGCTACTATGATCTCAAAAGCAAACAGTGTTTTAAAATAGTTCTTATCATTAGACAAAGCATGCTTTGGAAATGGAATGTTCTAACAAAATATACTCACACATGCAGGAAGCAAGGAATTTACAAACCAACACAAGGTCGTTATTTAATTTTTAATTAGGTTTCACCTACCAATGGAAAACTAAGTCTTCCTTCACGCATTTAACACAATGCTCATTTAGAATACTCTATGGCTTAGAAAGCTTCCCAACAGATGTCTAAAATGAGAATTCAAGACTCAGAACAACATAAAACTCACTTGACTCTGTTCTCAAGTGATCTGATAAGCAAACAACCTCACTGCTACAGTCATCGTTGATAATTTATTTCTGGAGTCAGATGACTATATAGCAACCCACTTTTCTGATGGAACATTCTTTATTTGGGTGGGATGTATGCAGATACCAACTAAATGACATTCCCACAAGACCATAGAGAAGAGGCATGCCACACATTATGTAGGAAAACAAAAAAACACATTTCACCAGTCCAAAGATGCCTTAACTGATGGTGTTACCAAATTCACCAAGCCTCTTCCCATGAGGTAAAGCTCTCCATTACTCTCTTCACTGAAGTCATGCCCATGCTTTCTGATGCACATGTTGTCTGCTGTTGGCAGTTACTAAAGCCCTCACCTTGGCAATTATATGGCAGACACATATTAGAAAAGTCATTTTTATTTGTTAACTAACAAAAGTAAATTTCACTTCACTGTCTCCAAAGACTTCCCCAAATCTATAAGAGAATTCTTCTGGTAGGATTTTCGGAACTCTAGTTTGGGTCACATTTTCATTCCACTAAAGAGCACTAGGGTAAGAAGAAATTAACAACTGACTTGAGCTCTCATCTAGGAGAATAAAGGAGAAGTCTGCAAGCACAGATAAGAAAGAAGACAGGGCAGATACTCCACAGGTCACTTTGGAAAGAAGGCAGAATTGGGTTTAAAGTAAAGGAAGGGAAGAGCAGCGAGAAAGAACCACAGTCTTCACCATCTGCATATAGGTTCAGAAGCTTCATACTTCAAACTGTTCAAGAGAAAATGGCATTGTAGCTGTATACATGAGTCCTATTCCAGCTCTGCTAATGGTTAATATGTCAACAGCACTGTGTGTGTGTGTGTATGTGTGTGTACCCACTTCTCCCTCTTGGGTAAGGACAAACCCTTTCAACTTTGCTTTAAAGTTGGTGAGCTATTCCCAGGTAACCTTGCTCAGCAGTTGGCACTGGACAAAATGATAGGTGCTGCTGCATGGGGACAGAAGTGAAGACATTACGTATACCTCACACTATGTGCTCCAGGCTAAACACATGTCTCTACCACAAGCCACATATACCTTCCCAGCTCATCACTCGCTCTGTCCCTGCATGTCCCTGGCCAACCGTCAAGATAATGCTTTAATCTCATCCTCTTCATAGAGTCAAACTCAAAATCAGTACTGTTCACTTCTAGGTTACAAGGGTTTGTATGGTCCAATAGAACAGAGCACATAGCACGTTTCTGCCTCTTCCCCAAATCTATGAACATCGACCAGGAAAAAAACAACTTCTTGTCTTTCTCTGCTATACAGTTGCTAAATGTTTGAAATGAGTAGTTCCAAAAAAATGCCATGCAGCTTTCTGTCTGAATATAATATGAAATTTTAAACTGATTGTATTAAAATGTACAAAATGTGGTAACTGAAATTGCCTTTTCTAGTCCATGAAAGGCACTCTTAGATGACATACAAGGTAAATACAGAAAAGTGTCAAGTAAAATGATAAAAGTCACCATGCATACCATGTCCAGCCTTATCAAAGATAACTCATTAAAAGATAAGAAAAGTCCAGGACTTTCTCCTGACTAAACCTGATATGACCTCAGCTTCCAATGAAGATCAAATATTGACAATGTAATAGCTCAACACTCCAGAGACAAAACTCTGCCTTGTCTTTTTTTTTTTTTTCGTTTTAGGGAAAAGGGGTTTGGGATAGTGTTCCATAATCCCAAACTTTTTGGCTCTCTTTTCAGAAGCCCTGGGCCTTTGAGCCTCATGAGTCAGGCAGTTACAACACTTCCTGAACATGCCATATGTTTTGTCAAAAGCCCTCCATGATTTCTTATTACCTGAATCTTTTTTATTTCATTTCATTTCATTTATTTGAGAGAGAAAGAAGCAGATAGAGAGAGAGAGAGAGAGAATGGGCATGCTAGGGCCTGTAGCCCTGCAAACGAACTCCAGACACATGCACCACCTTGTACATCTGGCTTATGTGGGTCCTGGGGAATGGAACCTGGGTCCATAGACCTCACAGGCAAGCACCTTAACTGCTAAGCCATCTCTCCAGCCCACCTGAATCTTTAAGCTGCCATTCCAAACCTCTTTTGTGCAGGCCTCCATCTGAACAAATCTCAGCTCACTTGGTGTGTAGAAACCTTGCAGACATCTACCTCTGCACTTCACTGGGGGCCCCTGACCCCAGACTTTGTCTCTGTTGTTCCCCCATGATCCCAACTGGCCATCCACCTGCCAAAACATCTTTCATTGAACAACTCAACATCAGCTTTATCCAAGAAGTCTTCTGGACAGTCCCAATTCATCACAAGCTCTCCTAAAGTTCTCATGAGGTACTTACAGCTCCCCAAGAATCATGTATATGCCATAAAGCAAGGACTAACAAACCTAGAACAGTGCTGTACATGTAGTTAGGAATCAGTATGAACTTGTGAATTAACTCAATCCTTTCCAAGACATTAGTTTATAAATCTAAATAAATTATAACAAATTATGAATTAAACAATAAACCAAACCTATATACTCTGAATTCTACGAATAAACTGTATACTCTAATCAAATCAAATGCCTTCAAAGGAAACATAATTTTAAAGAAAAAATTTCATTACAGTCTTATCTTGTCAAATTTTAGAGCCATTGAAAAGGTGCAAATGCCATTATTTCAATGCTGATGCACCATAGCTTCCATGAGTACTACAACCTAGTTACACTAAAATACCCAAAATGTGGCATCTAAATCCAATCCTTTTGTAGTCTCTTATAAGCACTATCAGGATCCAAAATTAGCATAAAAGTCAACAAGAGAAATATCACAAAGTCCACAGTTAACTGTTATTTTTATACATACATCATAATTAATGCAACTCCAATAGATGTTGCACTTGAAATACATGGATATCAAACCTACAGAAATGAGAACACAGATTTTTGGGTTAGCATGAAAACTTCACTAATCTTTTGTTTACAAACATGTGTCTAATTTTTTGGGGGGGAGGGGACAGATCCTCATGTACCCCAGCTAGCTTCAAGCTTGCTATGTAGAGGATGATATTGAGCTTCCAATCCTCCTGCCATTGCCTCTTAAGTGTTGAGATTACAGGCGTACACCACTATGCCTAGTATTCAATGAGTCTTAAGGAAAGTGGTCCACTTTATTATATTACCCCTTAAGAAGTGTTCTGCAATTAGGTGGCCACTGGGCAGGATATTTTCTGGTCTGGAGATATATAACTCAGTAGTAAAACCCATCCTTAGCATGGGTGAAGCCCTGGATTCAAATTCCAATATTCTCCACCCCACTCCCAAAAAATGAAATTCTCTGATTTTATCCTCTGGTAAAGGTATGAGCTATATAACACACATGGGAACTTTGTAAAAACTATCTTCAACATACCTTTATATCTTCAATAGATCTTCTTTTTAGAAGAAAAAAAAATTATAAGACACTGACTACACCTAGAACCCAGAAGAGATCAGCAAACACACATGTCAACTGACTATTACTAAATACAGGTAGATGTTAGAATTCCACATATCTGACAATGTACATTGTCACACCCTATGTGCACAGAGCTCTCCTCAGTCTCTCCCCACCATTCCAGCTCTATGACACCAAACCTTCTCTCTTGTTGGTATGGATTGAGGATCCAAACATGTTTGTTTTATATTTCATAAAGAATGGAAGAGCCTTAAAAAATAGAAAATATATACTCAAATGAACAGAGAGCATTTCTTTTTAATATGGCAGTGATCAAGGCCCTGAAGAGATCCCTAAGCTGCCAATTTTTAGAGCATGGTTTTAAAAAATAAATCTTTCTATTTTGGACAAATAGGATTAAGCTTCTTAGACAATTCCTTGTTGTTTTGACTTCAACAATTTATGCAAATGAGATGTTAATTAGTGTAATTGTAACTTAAATTATGCTTGTGTAAACCTCTCCATTGGTAGGAAAGTGTGGGAATCTGCACCACTGGTATTTAAAGGAGCTGAACTAACTCACTTCTGAAAGCTCAGCATAGCAAGATCACTTTCATGTCTTTACAATTTGTTTTTATGAGGTGATAACATTTTTACAAATACCATCATTTTTGGTTTTTTATATTGTAAGTGACAGTCTGACATTTTACAACTGGCTTATTGAAAACAAGAATTGAGCACTCCAGCAGTAACGGACATTAACTGCTGAATAGAGATTCAGATGCTAATGAGGGGAAGGGGCTCCAGAAAGTTTTGATAAATGCTACACACACTCTAACTAGCTGTGAATGTGGGTGACAAAGAACATCTACACCAGGGTTCAATAAAATGTAACCCTTTAAATTAATCATACTGGCAGTATTTAATAGAATGCACAACAATCTCCTTTTCTGTTGGCTGTAAAGCTGGAGAATGCAAAGTCTTCACAAATGAACGTTCCCACATTCCTGCTCCTCATTGCTACTTTCATTTGAACATCTACAGCTGTTTCAAAAGTACTTGCTGTAAATAGTCAAGACTAAGCAGATTTCAGGGTCTGATTCTTTCACAACACAGAATGTAATCTTTCCTTCTTTTTATGCCTAAATTTAAATAAAAACTCTCCAGTCAAGAGAAACCTCAACATCTGAACATTGGGTACATGTCCAGTACACAGTAGGTTTCTCCATGACAGTTGTTGTCAAAGGAAAGCTCTGGCAACATGTGAACAGAAAAACCATCTGCTTACACAGGAAAAAAAAAAAAGTAAGAAAATTCAGGAAGTAAAGCAAGTGTTCACTCTTCAAATATGCAAACTTAAGGAAGATCATTGTTCTTCAGGGACTGGGAGAAAATGACCTTAGTGTATGTAAGAATTCTTATATCAAAGGAACATAATTGTGTCCTATGAAGTGAAAACAAGGTCTCCTCTTCACAGATGTTCCAAAACCTCTATTTGTGTAATGTTTGAGGTTCATACTAATCAAACTTTTCTACTGATGGAAAACTTGTAGACTTGAACAGACTACAATTTCAACGACTACCCTCTATTTCTTCTCAAAGGCAGAACATAAACCTTTTTCTTCCAGTGACAATCCTTAATATCCTCTTTGATTTTTGCCAATTTTAAGTCTTGGCAGGAAGTAGAAATCTGTACACTCAGCAACACTGTGAACTTGCTGCTGTCACGGCCCTGCCAGCCGGGGCCTGAGAGGCATTCTTGTCATTTCACAGCAGTGAGAAACTTATGCTGACATGTAATATCTCTAAACGTAATGACGTATGCCAATATGTAGACACACCTACCCACCACCTACATTTAATCTTCATAATTCCATAATTATTATAAATTCTCCTGATTATATACAGATTGTAGCTATAGCTTCTAGTATGTCTTGAAAAATCAAAGAATATCTGACTTACATAGTTTTAGATAAAAGACAATTGAATTTTTAAAAGCATACTTTTGTATACTGATTCATGTAATATATATACACACACACACACACACACACACATATATATATATGTGCTGCTTTATATTTTATATATATACTGATTGTTATATGTACTGACATGTATACTGATTTATGTTATACATGTCATATATATGTGTATATATATGTATACATATATTGATTCATCTGAGATATATATATATGTATGTATATCCTGATTTTTGTTATACATAAACATATACTGATTCATGACATTATATATATATGTATATATAATTTATTTATATATTTGCCTACAGATACTGCATATTTTAAAGAATAATTTAACTTAGAAAATGGCCTTGTAAACTGTTCTCAACAGACTGCATAAAAAAGACATCTTTACCCTTTAGCAAGTACTGGTTATTCTTGACTTTTTAAGATTAAAGTCTCTCACTTTTTCTTAAGTGAGCCGGTAGAAAATGTGTGCTCTGGTTTAGAAATGGCCATTTAGCCAAATTGCATACCTGTGCTGCGTCAGCGTCAGGCAAAGTCATCTCATTCTGCTGGCCTAATGGATGGCAATTGAATTTAATTAACAAAACTCCTTTGACTTAGTTTCATACTGTGCTGAATGTAATGGAATCCTCTCCACTGGTTGATTTCTCTTTCTCTCAGCTAACGAAATGACCTTAACTACCATCCACTTTGACAATATTAAAGACTATACATTATATCTAAAAGATAAAATATAGCCATCCCCTTTACCATGACTTAAATTTAGTTGCTGAATTATATAACATAAAATAATTAAAAAGATACTTTGATAGTGATACACAGTATAGATTCAATTACCACGATGTTTCCATTAAAGGTACTTTTATAGCATGAATAAAATGCAGATCCTCTTTGTGGATCAATACCAGAACATAATTCTATTCTGCCTCCTTAAAAAGGAAGTTAGCCATTATAAATCATCTTCAGATGAAAATGGTAAAAGATATTCCTTTAAAAGTATTCTGTTAATCCCAATATATTAAGAAAGGTACTTTATATAGTACCCCCATTTAAAATAAAAGACTATATCCCAGCAAGTTTTGATATAATCCTAAATAGAAACCTCATTTGCTCTTATTTTTCATAGTTATTTAAATATCTGACACTAAATTCAGAGAGATATTTCAATTAGTTAAATAATCTCTTCTAAATAAAATCAAGAACAAATAAAACATATTCCTGTGTGACTCTAAGTACATCGTACTACCCTGCCTAACATTAGCTTTTGCTTGGCTGAGCCCTCTGACACCAGTCCTTATGACTGATCACTGTGGTATCTGTGAATCTCGGACTTTGAACCATAACCTTTCTGTGAACAATGACAGTTGGGACCTACCATTTGCCATCTGTAGAGATGGAGGGGGAAAAGGATTTTGTGTACATTAATCAACCAATTAAGAACAGACTTAAAACAAAACACTAAAGCATAATAAACCCCTGACTGCTTAATAGCTTTCTACTTTTAATAGCTGTCTTCCTGCAGTCTGTTCTCAAGATTAGGAGTAATCTATTCAAGTCTTAACAAAAATTGCATGAGAAGAAGGGAGAAAGTAAACCTGTTGAAATCAGACATTTGAAATGGTGAAAAATGATACTTAAGGGTTCTATACTTCAAATCAGAACTTGAGAGTCTAATGCATACAAACAAAATGTCCAAGACCCTCACATCCATATAAAATATGGCCCCATGGTCACAGAGTATCTAAAATGGTTACTATGTAGAAAAGAAACTCTCAATTTGAAACTTTAGATTGCTGTATTCTTAAAAACATGATTTATCCATTAATAATGTAGCCTAGTTCCAGTCAGCATGAAGTAATGTAATGGAGGAATATGAGGTTTCACTACTGGGGTACAGACCAGTAACACAGCTAGAAAAGTGGGGATGGGCAACAAAAGTATGGGAGGACTTCTTTGACAAAAAGTGGCACAAACATCAGATGTTCATTTGCAGTGGCAAGAGGATTTGGCATATGTGCAGATACATACATCCACATACATATATACAGGCACACACACAAATAAATAAATTAATTAAAAAAATAAAAGCATAAAAATTCCAATAGTAGAAATTAACATGTCATTAGATTAGAAGTAATCTATTCAGGTCACAAGTCTATATATGATATGATTATCTACACAGAACATACAAGAGAATTTACAGGCAAAATAACAACCTAAATATATTGCAATATAGGATCACCATACATAAATTAGCTATATTTTTATGCCAGAAACAATAGTTAAAATAAATTAAAAATGGCATAAGTAATTTTTATTAATATAAAAAGACTTTTTATTATATTCTAGATTCTAGAACCTTCCAGAAGCAGACTTTAAATGGTTTGAAAGAAATATCTTGAGATTGGGATTTCTATTTCTTTTAATTTTTCAAATAATTCTGCCCAGTTTTCTCAAAAGAATAAAATAATAGTCAAATTAGAAAGAAAAACTATCCTTTTTTACTTGGCACACATCAATGATTTACATTTTGAATCCAATTGCAGTTCTCTGCATACACAAGGTTGTGAAGATCCTTGAGGGAGCTCCCAAAGACAGACAAGCAGAAGAGGACCCAACGTTCTGCTTGATGTCAAATGTCCTAGTTAGTTTTTAAACATTCCACTTCAAGTCATGATTATGTTTACTTTAAAATAAACTTTGATTCTTGGGAAGAAGCTACACAAAGATGAGCAAGGCTTGCTATAAAACTTTGAGCAGAATGTATATGTTTATTAAAATGTATACATGACTTGTATATACACACATATGAAACATTTTATATCTTCTTATGTGCTATATATGTGCTTCTAGAAATCAACAATGTAAGACTCTGCGGTCTTGCAGAAAAGGGATGACAAGTGTGCTCAGAGTGCCCTTCCTGAGCAATATTCAATGTCTGGTTCTAAGCTGGTGCAGTAGCCCATACCAGTACTTCCAGCTACTCTACAGAATGAGATAGCAGGATCCTGAGTCCAAGAGTTTGAGTCCAGCATGGGCAACACAGGGAGATCTCATCTCAAAGAAAAATCTGTTTCTATAAGTAATCTCTAACATTTTTAACCAAATGAACAAGAATGGCAAGTAGCAATGAACTAGACTGAACCTGGGTGTTCCCTCCATCATCACAAGCCCACTAGGCATACCAGACTTAGTACAGGCATGGGTACCAATTGCCATTAAAGAGGACTTCTACTTTTTACCAACAGGCTTCTAGCAAAGAGCAGACATAGCACTACCTGTCCATCCATACTTTGCCAGAATGGAGGGGAGCATATTTTCTCAGATACAAAAATATAGTCAGAGAATTAAGGAATAATTACATGGGTTAGAATTTCCTTTATAAGCATTACTGTGGTTGATATGAAATTACTCTCTACCAGTCAAGATCTTTAAGTGCCCATTTGAACACACCCCTCGCCACCTGAAACATGTCCCACCAGCAACTGCAAACCTGGGCAAGCACCACAGGAAAGGCCATCAGTTCACTGCTGAAGACTCAGCCTCCTCACATTAAGTAGTCAATATTCTCTCAGATGCTATATTTACACTAAAAGATTCAGAATACTTCCTAACTCAAATTCTAAATATTAAAAGTTTTCATACAAATTTAACAAATAAAATATGCCATCTTCAATACCTAATCCATTTTTTCACTTAAAGATATTTTAAATTATTATATGAAAATCCACATCTAAACAGATATTTCTCCTTCTTATAAGCAATTAGCTATACTCTGACCTTGACCTAAATTTTACATTTCAGATAACATGGAATTGAAAGATATATAAAAATATAATTAAAAATTAAAAATGCAAATAGTTCCAGGTTTTGTGACTTTAAGCAGTTACACTAAGGCAGACTCACCAAAACAGCAAGAGAATCCTACACCTTACACCTCTAGGTAAAGTGTAGGCTGGCACACTACCTTCTCTACACCTTTGAGGACCAATTAGGATATAAGTGAAAAGAATGTCATTCTATGGCTCTTACCTCACTGTCGTGTTCTCGGTGACTAATCACCAAAAATGGACAGAAGCTTGTCTCTTTTAGCATCCATGAGAGCAAAGACTGATTTTTAGCCTTTTTAAAGAACATTAATTTTCATATGATAAGCTTTTGTTTCTCATTATTTTTAATATGCTAGCTTAAAAAATAAATATTTGGTCAAAATGTCTCCATTAGGATCTTTTAGATATGAAAGCAGGTCCAGACAGAAACACTTTATGAGGAAGCCTTCAGAAGAATGTTCTTGATAATGAGCATGGATAGAGAAGAAAAATAATGAATTCTGTATGTGTTTGGGAGAAGAAATTCTTAGGTTGGCTTATGTTACCTATGATCCATGGTGTACAGTAAAATAAAGATATTACATATTCTTTTGCATGTTAGAACTAATGAAGGTGTTTTAATAGTTTTTTAAATATTTTTTATTTATTTATCACAGAGACAGATAGACAGAGAGAGACAGTATGGGTGTTCCAGGACCTCTTGAGGCTGCAAAGGAACTTCAGGCACATGTGACACTTTGCACATCTGGCTTTATGTGGTTGGTGCTGGGGAACCAAACCTGGGCCAGCACCCTTTGCAAGCAAGTGCCTTTAACTGCTCGGCTATCTCCCTAGTCCTGTTCCAGCAATTTTAATGGGAGTAAGACACTGTATTTCAGAAAAACAAACTTAAGAGTTCAACCATCCTAAGGGCCCAACACACTTCGGTCTTTAATATTTGTGCTACTACTCTATGGTCTCTCTCGACTTAGGAAAAGTAACCATACCATCCCAAACACGTTCCTCTAAATAATGCAACACTCAAACCTACATGTGCTCACTAGAGATGGGAACAGAACAGCCACACTGCTCCTTGCAGACCAGAATAGTATGTGATCCAAAACTAAGAAAAAATGGTGAGTGTGCACCCTGAGGGAAAGTACTCCATTGCTAATAAATTTACACTCTGAAAATTCAATAGCTGGAATCTTCATCCTACCTAGCAAGTGCATGGAATACAAAGTAGGCGTTTGATTAAGTGGCCATGGTAGAGAGCTGAGTTCTCTGTACACCATAGTACTCCATTGCCCACAGGCAGCTTTCTCAGGTAAAAAGTCAGGCCCAGGATTTAGAAGAAAAAGCAAAGAGACTGAATAGTTTTATATAAACCCATGTAACCTTTAAGATCAGAATTGTAAGTCTCATCAACAGTGACTTGTTTGGGTTAAAATTAAACTAGAGTTGGGTGGCAAAATGGAAATAGGATCTCATAAGGGAGAGGAAATTATCCTTATCCGGGAAAAAAAAAAAAAACAGACAATCTCACTGCTGAGCTGAACACAAAAATCTTCATAAATTACCTACTTTTTATTTTTATTTTTATTTTGGAAGTGCTTGGAATCAAACCCAGGCCCCTACATGTCCTAGGCAAGCACTCTACCACTGAGGTATATCCAATGCCTCTTTTTTATAACCTATTTTAAATATTTTTATTTATTCATTTGAAAGAGAAAGAGAGAATGGGCATGCCAGGTTCTCCAGCCACTGCAAAAGAACTCCAGACACATGTGACACCATGTGCATCTGGTTTACATGGGTTCTGGGGAATCAAACTTGGGTTCTTAGGCTTCACAGGCAAGCACCTTAGCTGCTAACCCATCTCTCCAGCCCTTTATCTACTTTTAAAATCCATATTATAAGCTGCTCAAGGTCTTGTTTTGTTCAGCCCAGGTGCTCCCAGTAGTCACCAGCTGAATGAAGCTTCTAGGGAGTACATAATAAATCCAGGCCCTATGCAGGGTACTCAAAACAATACATTCCTGACCCTGCCCAGAAAGCACAGCCCAATTTGGGAGAAAACTGAGGAGTTTATTGTAATATAGGAAGTCAGAGTGAGGTACCAAGATCATGCCAGTGGCTACACACGGAAGCAGCCCTAGCTCAAGCTGGGATGAAAAGAAAGCTTCCTTGAGGACAATGCGATAGCTGAGTTTTAAAATGTAACTAACATTAGTCAAGTAATGATGGGTTAAGAAATTCCTAGCACAAGAAATAATACAGGGTAAGAAATAAAAATATGCATACATGTAATAAGACTAGAAAGTACATAGGTAGAAGCTTACAAGCTAGCAGAAATACAGAGTGCCCAGTATGCTACAGATACAGAATGTTTTTTTTTCTTCATAGATGCTCTCTTCAATTTCAAGAATATTTGTGTTCAAGTGAGTACCTCAACCCTAAAAGTTCATTTATCAGCCTTACTCAGTCCACATTTGTCTAAATCTAGTTACAAGTATTTTGACATTGCATCTTTGGTACCCTGGTTACAAATAAGACCACATAGTAACACCAGCATTGTTAAAGGGGCTTTGTCATATGTCCCAGTCATCCTACAACACTAAGTTGCTTAAGCCCAGAAACTCTCTCGCTAACCCCAGCTGCTACCTGAAAGTCAGAGTCAAGTATCTGTTGGTTATTGAAATATCATCCTGGTGGGAATATTCAGGTGGGATACATTCCAGTTTTAAAAACAAGCAATCTTTGTTCCAGATGCTGGGCAGAGTTAGAGAGAGAGAGGTACTACTCTGAAACAATTTCCTTTTACATAATCTAAAAACAGAAGATGTTAATGGCATTATAGAATAGGCACATCAGGGCCTGCTGCCATTCAAACATACGCCAGACACATGTGCCACTTCATCCATCTGGCTTTACACAGGTACTGGGGAATCAAACCTAGGTGGACAGATTGTGTAAGCAATCACTTTTAACCACCAAGCCATCTTCCCAGCCCATATTTAGTTGTATTTGTATTACATGAAGAAGTAGAAGACAAAGGAAGACAGAACAAGGCAAAAACTGTAAAAAATAAGATTCAGAATTACAGGAAACAAGAGGTGAAGGAAATTGAGACTTTAAAGAATAGTAGTAAAACCAGAGATTTCTCAACTTTTAAAATTTTCTTTGGAAACAAGACACTACTAAATAAAGGTCATGTCAAGCATTGCTAAAAGTCATCAGGTACCTTCTGCTATGTGTAGATGGATGGGTTATTCAAGCTGAAGGTTGAGGTGGATTTCTTTTTCCTGGGAGGAACTGAGCTGCTAACCTCCCGTGGACTATATCAAGTTTGCTGCCCTTCTCTTCCTGACTGTTAAACAAAGAAATGTGTCTTGAGTTTCATGCTGCTCCGCATGTTGCTGTGACTAATCCCCAGCCATTTTTATTTACCGTGCTCAGGATGAGTTTCTATGACAATCATATGCCAGATTTTAAATGTTGCACATTTTCTGTTGTTTGAAACTAATTATAGAATAAATCATTTGTTCTATGCCTTATACAAAGAAAAGTATACACATTAATGGTGGTAGAAACAGATTTCACTTTCCAGTCAAACAAGCAAATACAACACAATAAGAATACCAAAATCCAAATATATGACATTTGGATGGCAAGATTTTTTTTTTTTTTTCACTGGTCACACCTGCAGTCCTATCACCATCCGCACACACTTTCCCAGGACACTTCCCAGCCGTCCCTCTGACACACTCACACTCACAGTCACAGGGTCCTGTGCATGCTGCCTGGCTGAATGTGGCATATATCTGTCTGTCTTCTTTTAACAAGAGGGGGGAAAAATAAATAAATGCAGTTCTAGAATTCTGACGAGTTAAAAGCCACTCAGAGTGGAAGTCTCGAGATGCCTAACTGCTCAGACAGGGAACAAAGTCAGGACTGTCCATGGCTACATTGCTGGAACTTGGCTGTGTTTTAAGAACTGCTATGAAATGCCAAATGAATTCCCTCCAGTCTGCTCTCCAAGGCACCCCCTTCCTTTGGGTTTTCCACTGTCATGTTCTCTCCTGCTGTTGAGTTTCCCTGTGACTCTGTTTCTTTCAGAATTCAGCATTACTAGAAGGATGTCTTTAAAACTGAACTGGAACTTCCTATGCCTCACCAGCACTTTCTGGAAAAAAAAAAGTACCATAGAGGTACCTGCATCCTCTTCTGTGTCTGGACTTCCTGGGTACTTGCATGGATTTTTTTTTTTAATTTACTTATTTATAGGAAAGAGAGAGAAAGAGAGGATTGACTCATCAGAGCTATAACCACTGCAAATGAACTGCAGACGCATGTGCCACCTTGTGCATCTGGCTTTATGTAAGTACTGGGGAATTGAACCTGGGTCCTTAGGCTTAACAGGCAAGTGCCTTAACCATTAAGCCATCTCTTCAGCCCTGCATGGATATTTTCTTTTCTTTTTTAAAATATTTTGGGTTTTTTATATTTATTTGAGAGGGAGGGAGGGAGGGAGAAAGGAGGGAGAGACAGAGAGAGAGAATGGGTGCGCCACAGTCTCTAGACACTGCAAACGAACTCCAGATGTATGTGCCCCCTTGTGCATCTGGCTTAAATGGGTCCTAGGGAATTGAACCTGGGTCCTTTGGCTTTGCAGGCAAGTGCCTTTACCGCTAAGCCATTTCTCCAGCCCTCTGCTCGGATATTTTTGATTAAAACAAAATCTTAAGGGCTGGCGAGATGGCTCAGCAGTTAAGGCACTTGCCTACAAAACATAACAACTTGGGTTTCATTCCCCAGTAACCAAAGAATACCAGATGCCCAAAGTGGTACATGTTTCTGGAGTTTGTTTGCAGCAGCTGGAGGCCCTGGCATACCCATTCTCTCTGTCTATCTCTCCTCTATCTCTCTTTGCTCACAAATAAGTAAAAATTTAAAAAATCTTAAACAAGTAATAAAAAATACAGTCAAATTATAAAATTCCTCACTATGTATCAACTTTCCTAACAAGAGCAACATGAGCAACTGGTTCTACACATGTTTAAAACTCTGTAGAATTATAAATTAGAAGGGCTCTAGTTCAAAAATAGCACATGCTATCCTATTGTACATTCTTAGAAAATTACACCTAGATACCATTACTCATCCCATCATGTTTTCTTAGGCAAAGCCTCTGGGTGTGTAAGCAGTGTCTAGAGGCAGTAAGAGCTAAGGACATGTCTGATGAACTGAACTTGAGGGACATGGAGAACTTGTCAAGAGAGGCTGCCAAATAGCATCCTCCCAGCACCAACCCAAGAGCCTTCATGCAGATTCACACAGCTCTTTCCACCTGGAGAGCTCGGCACATGAACTCAGCTTCCTCATCTGGAAAATGAAGGTCTGGGCCTGGGAGTTACTAATGCTCTGTCCTGTTTCCTGACCAAAAGGACAGTAACCCAGAACAAAAGTCTCCTCAGCATTGCTACTCTCCCCCAACATGAACAATTTCCCCAACCTCAGAGAAGTCAAAAAGGAAAAGAGAATAAAGATAAGCCCACTTATAATTAAAGAAACCCATGTTGACAATTTCCAAAACATAACAATGTTAGTTCTAACACCCAAACACACAACTCAAGTTGCCAGTTCCAACACACACAAGCACACAAACTCCTCAAGTTGCCCACTGCTCAAGTCTGTAATGGAATCCTTTATTATACTTCTATCCTTACTTTGAAAGTTAGTGACTTCACAGTGAAGTGCCAAAAATATGACTCTGTGTCCCTCTCTAACCTACCTCTATCTCCCTTCCTGCCAGCCTTCCAGTTCTGCTTTCTCAAGGCCTGGCATCTCCAATGCCCCACCCAAACCCTCTCAGGCTCAACCACAAATAAAGTGAAAAGCCCTGCATAATCAGACTCCACAGAGCAAAACTGAAAATGTCTCTCTTTGAAGAATTACAAAGCTTTTTGTCTGAAACCTCTGACCTTTCTAGGGAAATCAGAGTCACTGTAGATTAAAAATGTAGGTGGCAAAAGTACAAAGAATTACATTTATCCATTTTGCATGTTCATCGTCTGTTCTGAGTTGAGGAACAAATATCTTTGGAACAATTACTTCTTTAACTGGAACATTTCAGACTGCAATACTCTCCTTACAAAGAAAAAGACAAACACACCAAACACACACACACACACACACACACACACAATATATGATACATGTTTAGATATGCACCTAATGAAATAAAGAATCAATAGCAACAATTTCTAAATGCAGTCAGTTTACATATGGGGGGGGTGCGTGCGCGCGTGTGTGTGTCTGTGTGTACACATATACATATATATGTCTTCTGGGCTCAGACAAGATGGTAATGCCTATCCTTACTATATTTTACTAAAACTATACTACATTTTTAAAGAAGTTTGTCTATAGAGTGAGTAAGCTAAAAAATAATAAAGACTCACTTAAATGTATTTTAAGCACTGTATTTCTTGACTGAGTATAGGAAAAGGAGAAATTTCCAAAAATACTTGGAAAAAAATAACTTTAAATGAGGCTATACAACAGAAGTATTACAATGACTGCTATTCCCTGGCCTGAAGGCACAATTGTTAGATACCGAACAGTTTCATTTCAAAGATCCCTTTCTCAGAAGTTACCTGAAACCACACTCTAAAAGGCGGCTCTCCATCATTTACTTTGTTTAAAAATTTATTTATTTATTTATTTATTAGAGACAAAGAGAGAGTGTGTGAGAATGGGCATGCCAGGGCCTCTAGCCACTGCAAACATACTTCAGATGCACATGCCACCATATGCATCTGGTTTACGTGGGACCTGGAGAATCAAACCTGGGGTCTTAGGCTTGGCAGGCATGCGTCTTAACCGCTAAGCCATCTCTCCAACCCCTCTCTACCACTTTCCAGAACTAAGTGAATGCATCAGAAACTTCAGGATCTTCCTGGTTTTACATAATGTGAATTCATACAAGAGTGGGTTTCCTACAAATGCAAGAACATTTCTCATGCAAATTAACTCTGGCCAAATACTGATCTAGCCTCCTGGCTTCATCCTGAACATTTGTAAACCACTTATCTTTAACTTCCAATTACTTAGTGTTGAAAACACATTCTCAGGTACACAATTTTCCATGAACAACATTTTAAATACATACTATCATTCACAAAGAGCATCCAGCATAGAAGATCTCTACAGTGTTCACTATTAATACGCTATCATAACTGAGCCCACACTCCTGTTTAATAGTATGCTTCAGAGGTTTCCATGCAGAGGCACAGTATCTCCATCCCCCACTCATTTAGAATGTAAAAAGAAAAATGCCATGAGGGGCTGGATGTCATCTCGATACTGAGATCCATCTGTCTATGGTGCTCCTTTGACTTAACTCCTGCAGCCAACATTTTCATAGATGTTAACTGGAATTTATCAGACTTGTGATGTGAACTCCTTTGAAAGGCAATGGAATATTTGAAAATGGCAACAAGGGGATCCTGTACACGTAATCATCATTTCATGCAAACACTTAAAGTCAAATCATTCGTCTCTTTAAAATTTAAATCTATAGAATTGTAACTGCTCCCAACTGGGGAAAGGAAAAGGCAGAGATGCACCAACACAGGAGAGATGGCATCAGGTTTCTAACACTAAAAATACTTTTCTGATGCTGAAAAGGAAAAGATGATGAATATTATAACATCACAGTTCCTATGAACATCCACTGACCAATACCTTTCCCTACCTAAACTTTCCACCCAGATGAAGCAATGTGACTCACTACAGCCATCTTCTTGGATGGCATGAATGCATTATACTACCCAACACAGGCTGAAAAAAATTATACAGTGAAAAAAAAATCTTCCAAACCACAGCAACAAGAAGGCAGCACTCTGACAATGGCAAATGCTCCACAGTCAAAATTTTTTAAATATTATTTTTGTTTGTGTGACAGAGTTCATGCTGTAGTCTATGCTAGCTTTGAACTCATGGTACTCCTCCTGCCTTGGTCTCCTGACTGCTAAGGTAATAGGCAGGAGCCACCATACCCAATTGAGTACGCATTTTTAAAATCTCTTTTAATTTCACTTTACTTTTAACAGAATCTCAAAAGTTGCTGTGAAGAAGAAATACAAGCTCAACTCAGCGGCTGGTTTATAAACAGGCTTCAGAAGAATGCACATGTACAATGATTAATGTTATATAAACTGAATTTGTTGGTCATTTCTCCTTTTTATAATTTGAAGTTATTATGAACTAACTTAAAAATGAAAATAAGTTTTAGTTATTTAAGATCACTAGATGAAACATCTCCATTGTCCTTTTTCATTTAAATTTTTAAAATTCAAACTAATAAAAGTCTTTTAGTTTCTCAAGCATGACTTTTGCTTTCTTTTACACAATTATAATTAAGGCTATAGTCAAAGAATCTTTGGAAGGAAAAGTTAATTTTCAAGCCTAATCACTAAAAGCTAAAACATATTATTTATTTTGCACATATATATGTAAAATCTCTGCACAGTGAAACAGCACACACAATTCAGCTTTACGTTAATGCTTGCTTTAATACTCAATGACTTCCCAAAGTATTTAGAACACACTAATCTAACTTTATCTTGAAAAATAAAAACCTAAACATGTGTCAGAATGCATCTGTTCACATCAACATTCTGAAAACAAGAAAGCACAAGTCATTCCAGATGTCTGACCCAACACAGACAAGCATCAGATTATTTCTCTCTCCTAACCAAGTACAGCTTTGCTGTATCGTTAAAATCTGAACTCAACAGGAAAATTTCTCCATGAGAAGGGTTTAGATTCTGATTTTTAGTTCTCTTCTACTTCTAGGTGCACAATACCACCTAAATGGTGTTCAAGTCTATGATAACAAGATGTACAGACAGATCTAAAATGGGTTTGAATGTTTTTGAAAGCGCAGGACTCACAATCAAAAAAAGACCTGAGATGAATCTTGCTCTGTGCAAGCAACGTTACTGGGAGACTCTTCTCACATGTTTAAATGTAGAGTTCATTACTAATTCAAAATACTGATATGAAGAAAGAGCCAAAGAGGGAAAGGAAGGAAGAAAGAAAGGAGAGGGGAAGAGGAGTGGCTCAGAAGTGGAATGCTTGCTTAGCAATCCTGGGGCTTGATCCCCAGCAAGAGAAAATTAAAAAATAAAGTACTGTGAGTCCCACAGAGTGCAAAATCCATTGCAGGGTCAGTCGCAAGACAGACAAGAGCGCCTTCTTTCCAGTCTTTTCCTCTGTTCTCCATGCTTTACTTACATAGGTAGGAAATATCTGTCATCAGATTAAGTGTTTGAAAGATACAAAGAGAAAAATTAATTAATTTAGAAGTTTTCAAAGAACACTGAAATGATTCCACTTTAGTCTCTGCTCATTATGACCACCCCAGCATTTCTAAGTCAGCAACCTACTGCATCCTAAAGAGGGTCCAGGTTTGCCAAGGTACATAACACAAACTTCTTTCAGTTTTTATCTTTTTAGCTTGTTTTGCAAACAGAACAGCAAGTGTTCTCTCTACACAGTTGCCGCAATGTGTCATGCATTGGACTTATCATTTCTTTGCCTCATAGCCATGTTTATTTAACTGGAACATTAATGGGAGGACTAATTCCTTCAGATAAAATGTGCTTTTACACTGTGGAGTTGCCATAACAAAAATGAATAATTGTTTTCTAATATTTTGGAGAAACCTAAGGGAAAAAGTCAGCCACTTTTGTTTAAGCAACAGCTAGAAAATTCTGTTAAGCTCAGGAATACTGAAGTTTAGATTGATAACATGAGTCTCACGGTTACATTAGTGGGAGAAGCCGAAAAGCTGACTGAGCTGCCCGCTTAAAAGGCAAACCAGCAAAACTAATCAACATCTCTATAGCCCCTTTGCCAAGCTACGTGTACCCCAAAAGTCATTACCTGTACACCTAAACTCTGGAAAAAATGCAAAACTTTTCTTTCTACAAATTTAAATAGACACCCCTGAAGCCCCAAGTTGCATCTTTGTGTCAAAAGGGTCCACAAAACACAGTGTTAATGGGTGTCACACTTTTCTCCACTCATCCCAGTGGCCCATGATCCCTCTGCAGCCACTACAGAGGCCTAGACACTCTCAGAGAATCTCCATTTGCAATTAGGTTTATGGTTTTGAGTTTCTCTTAACAAACCATGCCGGCCCATTCATTCTTTTCCTCCACCTCACTTCTTCCTGCTCTCCAAGCCATTCCCCAAGGATTTACAATTTATAATAACTTTAAAAGCAAGCTATAACCTCTAAACATGGAGAAATTACTGCTGGAAGGGTCTGTATTCAATCTGTACTTTATATGTGTTTTTTCCTGCTATTCTAATCCTCAGAATTGTTTCAATAATCTATATTGACATTTGCATGCAATTAGAATTGTCACTTCTTGGATGTGAGTTTTTCAGAGGTGACAGGCTGTTGTGGGTGGCCTGGCAGCAGCTCGAGGCCCTTTACCAAGAGAAAGACTCAGTCCTACTGTGTACAGCACTGACCACAACAAAAGCTGTGGTTTCTCCCACAACAGCCTTAAATAGGTTTAAATTAATGCTATTCATCATGGGGTGGAAAGGAAGACCAGGCAAATCCAAGCCAACAACATTGGGAAATTTTCTAACCAACAACACACTCATGCTGCTTAGCCATAAATGAACTGATCTCCATTCAAAGGCTTAGTCCAGAACAACTTCTGCTCTCCATTCCTATACACTGTGCCTTTGAACTTCCATCGTCTTCACCACATGCTTTTCAAACACTATTGTTACTATCCTCAAGGCTATAAAACAAATTTATCTCGTTTGTTTGTTGATTGCTAATGCTATCCTTAAGGCATTAAAAGATATTTAAAAATTTATAAGACTGTATATGTACCAATAATTTACAGTAGATCAATCTGCCACAAAATCCATCTTTGAGTTTAGCTTAAGGTTAGAGTCAGAATTTCAGATGGATAGGAACACATCTCTCTTAAATTTAAAAATCACCATATTTTTAGTGTTATTTTCCTTCTTTTTCCCCCAAGCACACGGTATTACCAGAAATCTCTGAAATTAATTCTACTACTTTCTGCTAGGGAGTTTGCTAGTCTCTGAAATAAGTTTAATTATATAATGTATGGTACTCCACTTGAGTGAAACACATATAAACTTACACCTGCTAACAAAACATGCTGAATGTGGTTTAGAAATGCAACCCCCTCAAACTAATGTGGCAAGTTACCTAAAAATTGTCAGAATTAATTTGGCATAAAATTATAAAACAATAAACATGACTCATTTAAAATTTTAAATTATTGTATATGCGCTGGTAACCTCACATATAAGTATTTTATATTTAAAATCATAGCTTTAGAAAAGGGAAACTGTTACTGCTGAGCAGCACTCTGGGTGCACACTCACAGACACTCCCCCTCTTACACCTGTGCTGAAGCAGTAGGAAGTGAACACTCACTGTCACCACGGCCATCTGGTTGATCTGCATAGCACAGCTTTCTCCAGTGCTATAGACAGGAATGGTAACAAAACCAAAATAAAACTGAAATGCACCTGAAGGGGAGTGGCTCCTGCTTTGGCCTAAATGGAATAATATGTCATGGCAAAACTGGCAGTGATCTCATTGAAAGGGAACATTCCTGAGAGTATCACTAGTGAACAATATGGCCCAGGTGACTTGGTGAGCAGTTATGCTGTTGGGCAGGTTTGCAGAACCAGCACCAAGCTTCTGAATGACTAAAACAGCTCTTCCCCTGAAAGCCACTGGAATATCAAAATAGAAATGGAAATACAGAAATCAGTAGGTACTGTACTAAAGGTTACTGTGCAAAAACATTCACTTTCTAGATCTTAAAACTAGCAAGTGTTTATTCTGCCTTGAGGACACCATAGGGTCTCTTTGTCAATGGCTAATTAACAGTAATGGCAAACTCCTGGTGATGTTTGTCACTGATTCATCTTTCAAACTGGATTTTAAGACAGCTAAAATAACTTCCAGTCTTAGGAACCTCCTCACCTCTACCAAGTTACATGACTTGGTGTGATTTCAGCTTTGGGCCAAGGGCCACCTGCAAATTAGCAAAGGCCTCAGTTGAATTCAACATAATTCCATTTGTTTAATTTTTGTTTTTAAACATCACTACATTTAAAGACTACCTCACTGGTCTTTACACCACACTGGGTAATAGCTACCAAATATAAACACTGAGTATCATTCTATGTCTTAAATAGACAATCTACTTGTGCCCAAGACAGGAGTCCTTCAAAAATTTAACAACTTACAAAATTTAACTTACTGGACTAAGAATCTTTCTTGAATATGATTACCAGAAGTTACACAGCAGTTGAAAGAAAGAAAGAAAGAAAAAGAGAGAGAGAAGAGAAAAGAAAAGAAAAGAAACGAACTCTCCAGAAAGTTCTCGGTTGAGTGCCTACTAATGAACAAAGGTTAACTTTATCTAAAAGGTCAAATGCCTGGTGGCTAAGGTTATGACCTTAACAACTTAAATTGTGACCTTGCCACGTGCCGGGTATATTGTAGATTCTGATACCGATCATCTGGTAAAGGCTGGTCATAAATTAGCTTTACTGTTATCCGCCCACAAAGAAAGCCATTTGCCACAAAATCATAATGCCACCAAGTTGTCATATGATACATGGAAGGACAACTCAAACAGAAGCCAAATTAAAAGCATAAAATGATTTTTACTTTATAGTTTTAACGAGATGAAATTCTCAGGATTTCAGAGTCACTTCAATTTCAGTATACATGTTATAGTTGATTAGCCATAAAATTCACAGTTCTAATACAACTAGATTTAGGGAAGACATTCAGAACATAGATGGTGTACTGAACTTTAGAATCTCAATAAAAGAAGAAATGACCTCTGCTTTTAAAAAATAATTGTGCATTTGCTTCCAGTATTCTCTAAGATTTTAATTTTTTACTTAAAGAAGCCAAAGTATGAAGCAATAATTATTATCCATATTTTAGGAGAAAAAAGATCTCATTTTTGTAGCTAGGGGGTGAGGCAGAAAGCATTCTAGAAGGAAAAAGTTCAACATTTTCAAAGAAACAAAGGAAGAAATGAACTTCAGGTAAAAAAGGCCACATGATTTTGACACATACTGTGAATCACGTTTCAGAGTCTGCCTCTTGCCAATACTGGCAAGTTCTCAAAACTTTTAAGGAGGTAAAAACATTGTTTAGTGTTTACAAATCTTCAGCGTCGTAACAGATGCTTGTCAGATCAGTGGTGAGGGGCTGACTTCTACCTCATATTTATTGGTGGCTTCTCTATCACACTTAACAGGTCTCATAATCTCTTTGCTCCAACTTGAAATAGTTTCAGTCAGAAGAACCTTACTATTTTCTTTCGTCAACCTCCTTGCTGCATGCACTGAGAAGCAGCCATTACTGAGGACCTCCGAAAAACAACGGCCAGACACTTGGCTGGTATTCAGGCCTAACAGGGGATTCTGGGATATGTCAGCAATACCAAACCGAAAGACAGTCAGATCCACACTGCTGTCAATAAATCTTTTATAAGCTATAAGGACACTAACCCTCCTAAGCGCCCTTCCAAATCTGCATCCCACCAACACCATCCCACCAACATCACCCCTTCAGGTATCAGACCAACCGGAAACTGAGCGCACAGATCTAAAGTCACCACACAATAAGCAACCATCAACAGTGAAAGGTAACACAGGGCATGGGAAGAGCCAGAACAGCTGCATTTCTTTAACTCCCAGGAAATGCTTAAGTCAGAAAAAGAATGGGTCCTGCTCACCCTGACAGAAGCTGCCCAGACATTTCTCTGTGCTATTATCTGCTAAAGAATCATATGCAGAACCTGCACCAACTGTTGGCACCTTAGGTCTCACATTGCCCAATTAGAACAGTCAATCTCTTTTATAAATTACTTTCCTAAAAATTTAAAAGATAAACCTGGGATTTTAAAGAGTACTCTAAGAAAGTACTTCAAATACTAATACATTATACATATATACCCTAGTGCTCTTATGCATACAAATAAATGACAAGACCTTAACATTGTTGTTGTCATAGACAAATAAACAGTAAGGTTGAAGAGGATGAAGGAACCAATGTGCAATATGTCAAATTTCCCAGTTAAAAAATTATTTAAAAAATAAAAATTAATTCATTCATTTAAAAAGGGTGAAAGAAAGGTCACTTGTTCCTGCTTAGAAGTCAGTTGGGACGTGTTGTTTTTCTAATTTGCTACCCAGAACTGGCTAAAGTAACAGGCACATCTTATAATTCACTATACATTTTCAAAAACCCAAATATTTGAAACATTTACAGGGCACATATTCTGAAATACTCATCGATCACCTGCCAACAGAATGCAAATGATATCACATGCTTGCAAAGTCAATTTCTCCAGTGTCTTGAGTACGGACAGACGAATACAAAAGTTCTCTTTGTAAATCATATGTTAAAGAAAACTTATAGGGGACAGAATGTTAGCTGACTCTTTGAACATTCAACTTTTTAGTATTTAAAAATCCTATGTGCAACAAACAGTAAAAGCTAACTTTGCAGGAACTTGTTTTCTCTCTCCTTTGTGAAAGCAACAACAACACATTAATATATGAACTCCAAAACAACTTGCTGGTAGGATTCCACAACTTTCTTTCTTCCATCTGGCTCAAGTAACCATGAAGGCAATCTAGCCGGACTGATATGTACATATAAAAAGTCAACAA
This sequence comes from Dipus sagitta, assembly GCA_036346955.1. Lineage (NCBI taxonomy): Eukaryota > Metazoa > Chordata > Mammalia > Rodentia > Dipodidae > Dipus > Dipus sagitta. Next base: position 80,979,213 of record CM070773.1, read on the forward strand.
GTTACACAAGACCTTTCACATGACACAATGAGCCTTTTGTCTAAAACAAGACCATAGGAAGAAAGTAAAAGTGCATTATTTGACTCAGTCCACAGTGGCTGTGTCCAGAATGCTCTTCTAAACAGTGAGACATGCACTGGCAGGACACATCTTTAAAACTCATAAAGAGTCTTACCAAAAATCAAAATAACTTACTGCATCATGATAACTGTAAACTGTAATAGCGATTTCTCAATGTGTTCACATGGTGTGCAGTCTGGTTATTTTCCATACTAACCCCTTTGTTGATTAGTTAAAAGTTTGGTTGATGGGTTTCCCTTGGCTATTTGAAATGACTCTAAGAATTCCTGAATACAAACCAAGCTTGTGCATGGATGTGATTATCTTTCCTTCATAAATGATCAGCAATTTGATAGAAAGTTCACTTCCAACTTCTTAATTGGCAAGGGGTTCAGGAGGCCCCAGTAGGTCAAAAACACTCTCCACAGAAAAGCAACTAACAAGATTGCCTCGCCACCAAACTAAACTTTTTAACTCCATCACTAGCCAGTTTACAATCTATTCTTTATGACAAGGGTTTTTACATGAGGCTTCTCTCAGAACTTGTTAACAATATGTTCAACTTATGACCCATCCAATTACCAACACCTCTCACAGCACTACTTACCAGGTCTGCCCTGAGTGAGAACCACTCATAGCTTTGTTTTGCACCTGAGTAAGGGTGGCACCTCAGACAGGGGGGCTTCCGACTGTTTGATTCTGGTCTACCCTCTGAAATCTGACTGGCTTCGTGTCCTTGATCTGCACTGTGGGGAAGTCGGGAATGGCTCCACATCCAGGGAGGCCATCAGGAAAGAAACACACGAGAAGGCAGAAGGAATTCTCCCATCACACTTACCTGCTGCATGTACAAAATACGCCAAGTACAAATCGAGTTCCTTAACAGAAACCCCTATGTGATGGGGCTGGACACAGAGCCCTGGATTAGAGCACTGTGGGGACTTTACAAGGCGCTCACCATCAGTACTTTCCAGCGGAATACCCTTAAACAAGATCACCATTACAAGGTCCAACCTCCACACTTTATCTGCCTGGCGGAGGCAGTCAATTCTTCGCATTTTGCCTTTCTGGTCTGGGTTGGAAAGAACACAGCATGGAGGTTTTTTCCCTGTAACTGTAAGAACAAAATCCTCGCGGTACTCAGGTCGGATATCTTTCCGTAACTTGGCCAGAAGTCGAGAAGCCCACTTCTGCTTGACCTCAGGTTTCTCACTCAGCAATTCATCCTTCACAGCTCTCTCCTCCTCTTTTGACATACGCTTTTCATGCTTCTTGAAGTATTTTCTTTTTCGAGCCTGCAGGTTGAACCATGTGTAGGCAAAGGCTCGGACGTGGGGCAGAAGTGCTTCAATGAAAGGATGAAACTCATCCTGGAGGGTGGAATAAACACACATGAGCATAATGGAAGCAAAGGCAACACAAAGCAAAACTTGTTTTAGAAGGTCACCTTAAAAAGCATCCCTCTTTTCACTTGAAAAGTGGTTCAACCAAAATCACACAGAAAATTCCTAAGGTAGCCAATGAAAAGGGGGACACACTTTCAGTATCGTTTCTTGTGTTCTGGAAGGAGAAAGTTGCTAAAAATTAAAAATATTTGATACGCTGCACTGTGTGACCTAGTTCCCCCCCACACACACCTCCATCCTTTAGATAGTAAGTGACATTTATCTAAATTCTTAGAACAATATATAATCTTAACCCTATTTCATGGAGGCTGTATCTAATTTTGTCCCAGCCTTGACCTCACCACTTGTAGTGAAGCCAGAGCCTAGCCGCCAGATTGGCAAATCCAAAACACTTAGATGCCAGTCAACGTTTATAAAGTCTAGGAGCAAAGCTCATCTCCACCATCAGTGAAAACAAAGGCTTTCCCTCTACAAATAGCCCATGTAAATTCTGATCTGTTTTTTATGTATTTTGATAATATCTTAATTATTCCTTTTTAAAAATATTACCATTGTATATCATTATCACTACTAAAAAAAAAGTTAAAAAAATATAGCAGGTCTTAACACTAAAGAAGAGAAGAACATGATATTCATTAAGCTAAAAGAAAAGATTTGCGCCCACAATATCATTGCTGATACTGTGGGAATGAAACAAAAAGTGTGTGGGGGGGGCACAAAGCAAAGTGTGCCTGCTAGATAGTGAATAGAACACATTACCGCGACTGTTGCCAGCAAATACATTTAATGTGCTGATACAATCGCTTTAAGAAATCATCAGCTCTATAAAATAGACCATCAAACTTTTGAAAATATTTCAGCTTTTTCCCACAGGCAAACAGAGAACCTGGGATACAGAATGTTTATGAGACTCTAGAAAAAAATCCTAACTGATAGCTATTAAAATCCAGATCATTTGAAAATAAAATTGAATTTAATGCATTTAGATTTTTCTGCCTGTTTTACTCAAAATGTTATTCTTATGCTGCCATTTGGTAAAGAGATATAAATATAAAAATAAAAAAACAGTAATCTCCACAAACACATTTGGAATACATCTGACTTTCGATTAGCTAAACCACCACACTAATCTTATATAACATCTTTCTGTCACATAACCTCCCCCAATGACAAACTTTCAAATAAATGAGGCTAAGAAACTGAAGAGTGTAGGGGGGACAAGCAGAAGACGCACTCTCTTTCGGTTTGTTACAGCCAACTAGATGAGTATGTCTGAGGCACGAGGAACCATCACATCAAAAATAATATTACTACTAAGGGAAGTGTTACTTTTTCAACATTAAAATGTAAACAGGGTATAACTGGTAAAATATTTCAATAGAAAACTCTGTTGAAATTTTATATATTGTAACCAATCATATAAATACTACATATGGCAGTGTTTAGGTGTACATCAATACATAATTAATCACTGAAATATTTGGCATTTATTTTTTTTCTTCTCTGCACAAATTTAAGGCTCTAAGTACCAAGCTTAGGTTTGAAAACTACTCTTTTTGATAAAAGAATACAAATGAGAAGTAATGCAGTTCCATAATGTGCATTCTTCAAGTGAGGTGAGAAGAGGAAAAAATACAAGAATTAGATTATTCTTTGCCATAAATCATTGGCACTTAAAATTTTCATGGTTTTCAGAATTTTTCTTATTCCCAGCATTTAGAAGAAAAATACAAGGGTCCAAGTCAACCTTTATCTGCTAAGGTGCAGATGAAACCCAATACATTCATTTAAACATTACTAAATTCTGAACTCATGCTGAAAATGTCCTGAAATACATAAATGTTCAGTTTGAAGCAGTCCTCCACATTGACTGCTGTCCTTATATATACAGGACATGCTGGAGATCAAGGCTCTGTGGCATAATGCAAAGAATTCCTAAGTCTACCTGAAACCATACAGTGAGCTTTCCCCAAAGGGAGGAATTCTTTGCAAGTCTCAGCCCTATTTTGTAATATGAAAAACAGCTCCAAACAGTTTACGTTTGTGTTAAGATATTCTCTGATTAAATAGTATCATTAATGATAATAAATATTTCAAATAAATATTCTAATATGATATTTTATGTAACCAAAGATATTTTTAAAACTGGGAATGATGTTCATTTATGTGCAGAAGCTTTTTGTTTACCTGCCAATAAAATGCCCAGATATCACATCATAAAAATCTGCAATTGAGACCAACTATGTCAACTAGTCATTAAGAATAATCTTAAGTCCCCAATTTTGCATCAAAACTGTTCACAATGTATTACTCCCTACAGGTTTCTAGAATGTGCCAATGAAAGTGTACAATATTTTCTATAACTATACTCACATCCACAATTATATTGTTATTTCATAAATTGTATTTTTCAACTTATTGTTAGAAATGCACCAAAAACATCAAAACTAAAAAAAAAATAAAAAATTAAATTGCAGGAAATGTCCAGGGATAGCATAAATGTTTATTTTTTAAAAAGCCTATAAAGATGTTGCTGAACAAAATATGTAATATTTCAAAATATTTAAGAGAAAGTAAATAATATTTTACATACATCGTTGAGGAGAATGTTAAAACCCACCAATAAAAATAAACTGGAGAGCCTATTTCAAAAGCGGTATTACTTTGAATCGGCATCTTAAATATTGGTCTGTTTGAAAGTAAGCCAAATTTAAGAACCACAGAACAGTGAGATTTCTGGAAACCTTTTTTTAAAAAAAAAGGTTCACCCACAAATTTCTACTGTGCTATTATGTTTTAGCCAGGTACATGACTTGATTGGGATATGCCCATCCTTGCTTAAAATAAGAAGCCTGGCATTGTCCTGGGAAAGTTCTTTCCAAGTGCATGCTAGTAGATGAAGTTTACTGTTTCATTGAGAGTCCTTCATCACTGTGCTGGTTAGATCGTTTTATTTTTTTTAAACAGGCACTAAACTATCTAAGTTTATATTTCTTAAACTGGATCTAACGTGTTATAAATATTCCAGAAAGTTAAATAAATGATAAATCATCCTTTAAAGAACCACCCCCATAAAAATAAATGAGCCTTTATTCCCTATTTATTGTACATTTTCTTCACCAAATGTTACACCAAATAAGCATTTCTCTTAGTGGTGTTTCAGAAGCAGGCCTAGTAAATGCATCAATCAATGCTGCCAATTATGCAGGAGTGGGGGGAGAAGAAGAAGAGAGAGAGAAAAAAAAAAAACATTCTTAATGTGATAATAGCTCACAAATCAAGAGAAGTCAACTTTGTTAAAGACTTGACTATGCCCAGGGCTTGCATGGATACACAGCTGTGCTTCTCTATGCAAAACCCTGGAACATAAGTTTATCTTTTCAACCCTCACTTGAGAAGACAGTAATGATCTGTAAGGGTCCTTTCTCTCTATCAGAGCACATTGGTTCTATGCACTGCAAACTTTTACCAGCTAGAATTTCAGCCTTCAAATCTCAGCATATTCACTGTGGTCTATAATTCATTCAAATCATCTTACACTTTGCATCTGATCCATATGCAATTGTGCATCTTGCCAGAAGTGGTTGGAAAAGTTTCATTCCATACTTGCACAAGTTACTAAAATAGGAACTTTGTAAGTTTGATGGGGGCGGGGGACTTTTACAATAACTAAAGCAACTACTATCCATTATTAATGCTAGGCCTTAATCCCAAATAGACCATCTCAACATAAAAGATGCATTTAAGAGATCAAAGAGCTGGTGGTGCTGCAGTTAGGTACTGCAGTGGCAGGGACGTCATGTGGGAAATAAATCCGGAATCTTAGGAAAAGAAGGGAAGCTACTAGTACTTTCCAGCCTCCCAAAGTACACCGGGTAAACCGTTATCTACGTCAAAGTGAGGACAAGAGTGTTACAAGGTTTTCTAAGGGAGTAAATAGACCTTTTATTCAAGTGCGTAACTCCGTGTAGGTGATTAATGGTCAATGTATCAAAGCAGTATGCAGACTCACACTTTTTTTTTCTTTCAAAAAGAAATAGCGCAAAAAATCAGTTGACTTCGTGTCTTTTAGTCAAAGAAAATAGTAATATATTCAAAAGGGACCTGGTTTGGAGCCCAGAAGTAGCTGTTTAGCCTGAGGGTGGTGCAGACTGGGGAGGGATGGGGGTGGTCAGAGGGGAGGACGGCGCGAGAGCCCCACGCTGCGAGTGGGGTCGCGCAGGAAAAGTTGGCAGGTCACGCCGCTGCGCGCCGAGCGGGAGGCCCGAGTCTCCCGGAGCGGCGGCGGCGGCGGCGGAGGCGGAGACGGCGGCGGGGGGCACCGCGTCCGGCCCGGGCCGCCGCTCGGACTCGCGGCCGGTCGGAGCCCAACTCCGCCCGAAGCTCCGGGCTCGAGGCCTGGGCCTCTGCGCGGTGTGGGCGCGCCGGCTCCCCGAAACTTTCCCCGGGAGAGGCTCTCGGGTGGGCGGCGAGGACGCAGGCTCGGGGGGCGCGAGTCCATGCAGCCCGGGGCCGGGGCTCGCCGCCGCCCGCCGCGTCCGAGGGGCGCTGCCCGCCCGGACCCCGCGCTGGCAGCGAACAAAAGTGCGGCAGGGGCGCGCAGGGGGGCGCGGCGGGGTGGCTGGGCGGCGGGGCGGCTTGCGCGCCCTGCGGCGGCCCCGGGCGTGCGGGCGGGCGCGGCGGGCCCGGGGATGGATCCGGACCCCTCCCCGGGCGCGGCGGAACTCCGGCTCGGCGCTCGGGGCGGCAGAAACGCTGAGTCCAGATTTCGGCGTGTCATGGGCTTGCCACCCACGGGAACACGTGCGGGGCGCCCGAGGAGAGCCCCGGCGTTCCGCAGCCCGGCGCCCCGATATTAATTAACGCATTAATAAGAGGGCGCCATTAGCCATGTGCCCACATAAATGGCCGAGCAGGCGGAATGCACCCGCATGGAAACAAAGTTACTTTCTTCGAGCTGCACGTCTCCCGCCCCCCGCACACGCGCGCGCACACTGAACCACGCGCGGCCGCGGGCTCCCCCGCCACGCGCGCCCGCCCGGCGCCCCTGCCCGCGCCCCGCGCCCGGGCCCCGCAGCCGCTTACCTGGGTGAGACAGAGCGGAGAATACATCCCTGCTGGGCGCGGGGTGCGTGTGCGTGTGTGCGGGCCGGAGGTGTGCGTGAGTGTGGGTGAGCCGGCAGCGAGGAGGACAGCGAGGAGGAGAGGGGGGAGCGCGGATCCAGCCTCCTTCTTGCGTTCACATTTCCAACTCGCCTCAACTGCGGCAGCCGCGCGATTGCCGCTCCACGGGCTGAACTTTAACCCCGCCTAGAGTTTCCCTACACTCCACCATCCATGTCTACTGTACGCGGGCGTTAAAGGCGTACGCACCCTTTCCCGCGCCCATGCCGCCGGCCCGGTGCCCGCCCGCGCGCCCGCCCGCGCTGCCTCTGCACCGCACCGCACAGCCGCCGCCCGCGCGCCGCGGGGGGGATGGGGGAGGGGCGGCTGCGGCGCGGACACCGGTCCCCAGGCTCCGGCCCGCCCGCTCGCTGTGCGCCGGCTCCGCGCAGCCCTGGGGAGCGCGGGCAGCAGCGGTCACAGTCTGTGCCGGGCCGGCTCGAGGCTGCCACAGGATGTGCTTAAGCAAACAAAACTACTTTTCCTCGTCCCCATCCCCCCACTCCGCCGCAGACTTGCGCGGACCTCGGCTGAGGATTTGGGCAACTTTGCCAGGTCTCCCCGCACCCCTTGGGCCACTGGGTGGGCTCCTGGAGCGCCCGAGAAAAGACTGGGCGGCATATTTGCATGTATGCAAATTTCTTTGCAAAAATCAGACCGCCTAGGTAACTTTTTCCCCCCTCCTCTGAAATGCGGTACGGCTCAAAGCTTTGCAGTGTCTCCAGCGAAGCTTTCTGTGGGAATGGACTCGTCGGCAGAGGTAATTATGCACAAAATCCTGCGAACTTTGTGCAGTTCAGTCCTGTGACATTCAGAAGCAGGGGATGGTGGGGGGACAATCTCACACCCGAGAGTCACCAGGTTGGGGGAGGGGGTCTGCAGAAAGGAAGGCGCGGAGCCACGAGTACCGTTCTCCTTTGCAGAAGTCGGGAACTAGTGGGTTTGAGCACAGACGCCATGCAGAAGTTCAGTCACTTTCAGAAACAACAGTGGTCTAGCTGAGACTTTTTTTTTTTTTTTTTTTTTTTTGTCTGTTGAGGAGTTTTTTTTTTAAAAAAATGTGAAAGGGATGTCCCCTTAGGGAAAAGGATATATGTTGATCCACAAACGCATGCCCAGAAGTGGCATGGACTCTTTCCCTTTCCTGTACTCCGGACACCTCTGAAAGGGTGCCTTCGTGGATCTCCTCTTTTTCCCTCCCCCAGGTAATAGTTCTTAAAATGGAAAAGAGCTTCCTGCAATTATTTTAGGTTTGCTAAAGTATTGTTTTGGCAGAAAGGGGGGTGGTTTTTAGGGTTTGGCAAGTTGCCAATAAGCCTGCTTTTCCAGTTTTTTTTTTTTTTTTTTTTTTTTTTTTTAGCTTCATATTTTCTCTCTAGGCTCTTTTCTCCTGGAGGAGGGAAAAGTATGTCTGCCATGGCTAAACCTTTATCTCATCTCCTCCTCTCCCTCCTGGAAGTATTCAGCCTCCTGTATTTGCCAGCCCTTCTCAAAATCCCCAAATTCCGACACTGACAGAGACAGAACAGAAATGACAAGAGTTTGTGGAAGAAATCCCTGTAGACATGCCCCCTAGGTAAGTGTGGGCGCCTGGTGGAATAAGGCCATTTTCATTCAAACCTTTTTCTTTTTCTTGACTTTTCTTTTAAGAGGCAAGAATGCTCCTTGGTAAAGCACAAAATAAAATCCTCTGAAGTGGTCCTGCATCTCTCTAAATTTATTTCATGTCTGTCCTCACATTCATTTCCCCATACTCAAGAAATCATTCTCTCCCACCATTCCCTTCTGAACATCCTTGGAAATCTTTCAGATTACTTATTAAGGGTTAAGGGAAATAATAACTTTTACTTTTAATTAGGGCGTCCATTTTCACAAACTAAGCAAGTACTTTCCCTTGGTTCCTAGTGGATTTCAGTAGGGAAGAATGTTCGCCAAGCTAAGGCGAGTTACAAAGACAACATTCCTGGCCACGAAAACCTTTGTAGGAATCTATAACTCCAATGCGCTCCAAGTTTCCTCGATAGAAGTTTCTGGCTGTGGGACCCAACATGTAACTGAGGCACAGTGAGAAGTGAGTGTCCCGCGTGTGCTGGGAAAGCCCTTCCAGGGCAGATTAAAATCTTCCTTTTGGTGCATCACATCTGTCTTTTTTCAAAACAGCAAAGATTCTTACTTTTGATTCTCAAGGAGACCAAGAAAAAGAGAGAGAGAACTGGCACGTCGCCCTGGTTTTTTAATGGGGGACAGTAATTGGATGCTAGCATTTCCACTCCAGAAACTTCTATTGTTGCAGCGGTGGATGTGTCCGCGATTTCCAGCTTTCTGCGGTTAGCAATATTATCTTAAGTAACTTTTGGCGCCCTTCGTAAGACTTTTGGATATGGGGCGATTGTTTGCGCCCTCTAGGCAAGGGCTGGATCCAAGTTCAGCACCAAAGCCCTCCACATCCGCTCCTGCTTTCTCTCCTATCTGAGCCAGCTCCCGCTCCCTCCCCCGCGCGGGAGGAGGGTGGAAGGCGGGGGAGCTCTACAAAGCCCAGTCCCAACCCCAGCCTGTGGAAACGAGACTGAGAAAAATACAGTAGAAGAGTTACAGTTACAGAATGGCTTCTGGTAACTTTCTCTCCAACAGGCATAAATTTAAACACATACAAAGAAACAGATGTTCCTCCAAGGACAGGCTGGGGGCGAAAAGCATCGCTAACTTTCTCCCCTCTTCCCAAGTTGCAAAAGTAAATCTTTGTCTAGAGTTCACAAAGACACTGAGGGAGGGGGAGAAGGAGGGGGAGGGGAGAGGAGAGGAAAGGAGGGGACATGAACACAGCATGGGTGGAGGAATAGAGCAGTGTAGCAAACAGGTGAAGTATGAAAACTAGTTGACTGCAATCATATAAATGACCCATTGTTCGGAAGAACAAATTCCTTATTGGAAATAACCCCCCTAATCATTTATTTTGCAAGTGGTAGGAGGCTGCCTTGAAATGCGATTGTCTCTGCGAAAAGGAGGCTCCTGCTATGCTTTCTGCTATCCATATTCTTCCTGGCATGGAGCCCAGCCTTGCATTTACTGTGTTTTATTTGCAGAAACATTACCTTGCCAGCTTTAGTGAAATCCTCTTAGATATATAAATTACGTCAATAAAGTTTCTCTTATATGTACATCTAAAATACCTCTCATTTCAGAGGTTACTTAACTGGGAAGTCCTATTAATATGATTTAGATTTTAATGCCCAAAGCAGTGAAGTCTGACTGAGATTCCTAAGTGACAACACCATCTATTCTATAGTTATTTCCAAGATTGACTTTATTAACTAGCATTTTCCAACGCTTTTCTTGTCTAGTTTTTTGACCTCCTGGCCACTTCTCATATGCATATAATTCCAAACTGAATGATTTGATGAAATGAGCACACAAGTGAATTGTAACATCAAATTTCCAAACCAGATGTTTGATCGCAAGGCCTAAAGCCCCAAGAAACAGTTGGATGAAAATTAAGTCCATAAAAAAAGAAAGGCCCATACTATTTTCTATTCGTCTCCCAACAGAATTAGGTGTGTACACTGCCCAGACAGAAGGAGGTAGTAGATATATTTTAGCCAGAGGATGCCAGTTACATCTCCAAGACAAGGTACACAGGTGAATTCCACTGCACTGGTGTCAAGAACTTGAACTAGAGTCCAGACTGCAACTCATAGAGAACCAGTTATGTCCCACACATACACCCTCCTCCAGGGCTGCTGTGGTGAGAAGAAATGTGAAACTGTCCAGGCTTCAGATCCTATTGCTATTGACTATATACTGAAGCAGAATTCAATAAAAGACAACACAGTACACTCCCACACCATCTTTTGAGTCTATACAACAGCTGTCAGTACATCTATGAAGCATTTTGTTTTTTAAAAACTGTTGTTTAACATTCATGCTTATCTTCAAAGTACTTGGAACCAAAGGCGAAAAACCAGTGAGTTCTGAAAGGCTGGGTACTCAAACTGTATTTCTAAAGCTCACTACAGTCTCAAAATTCAGGCAATGCTTAAGCCACACATTTGTAAAAACAAGACCTTCCACCAATCACCAACTTCCCTGAGTATAAAAACAACTACTAATGCAAAGTTAAATATTTCTCTAGCAGGATTTTTTAGACTTTTTCAACAACCAAAGAAAAAGAAATACACGATCCATGCAAAAATCCCCCCATCGGACCTTAAAAAAAAAATACTCTCAAACTCCTATTGTGCTGGCTAAATCCGGAAGAGCTTGTAGCTTTGACAGCTGGAACCAAACCATCCTCTTCAGAACTGCCAAGAACTTCAGATCTCCTCTGCCCCGCCCCCCTCTGGCTATTACAAACCATTCGTACACTCAAGCTTCCTCCTGATTGGATGAAGCTTTTGTCAATCTCCCATGTTGTCCCATTGATTAGAGGACCGAATCGTCAGTTATTCTCCCCGTCCAGACATTTCTTTTCGGGTTAGGTTGACTGCAGAGGCCAGACGTCTTTAACAGGGCAGAGCACGTACAGGATTCCCCCCCCCCCCTTTTCTGGAACCAAGCAAACGCTAGGAGGAAAAAAAAAAATCTGTTAAGCTCAGCAATTTTTTCAAATCTCTGGGAAAAAAAAAAAGGAAACCAGTCTCTGGTGCAAATAACAAAAACGCCATCCACGAAGCTGCCTCTGCCTCTTTAAAAGAAAACCATCACAATAGACATTTACCCAGCAATCACTCAAGTGCATATGCGAGCTGCAGAAATTTTAAAGTCTTAGTCATCAAGCAGAATCATTCTACCCGTTGCTTATAAAATGCATATCGTATAAATGTAAAATAGAAAGTTTAAGATGTACCACGTACCATTGCAATGTAAAAAGAGTACGTGAGAAACTTTAAAATGTTCAGACGAATTGCTTCATTTGCTGTCCCCCTTTTTTTTGCATCAAGAAAAAAAAAAAAACATAATAAACTTGGAACCGTTGAAAACCCGGAAGAGGTTTTTTTTTTTAAGCTGTTGACCAATTGCAGGCTTCTTGGAAGATTTTTTTTTTTTTTTAAACTCCAAATCAAAAGGTTTTTGCACAGGCAACGCGCTCTCTCCCTCTCAGAGTCAGTCTCTCCCTCTGAAGACTCTTTCCCCTTTGAAAGCGATCCGCTCTAGCCCGGCCTGGCTAGTCCTCACATTCTCTCGGGTTTTGCCTGGTGTGTTTGAAAAGAGACTTTGCAGAACTTGCAACCTTTTCGGCTGTCCCTCTCGGCTCTCCCTACCCCCTTGTTTATTTCCGCAATCGCTGCAATTTGCATAGTAACCCCGCTCGGGGCGGGGGGCCGAGGGGGCAGGGCAAGCCCAGCCGCCCCTCCTCCGCGGCCCAGTCTCCTCCCCCACGGCGCGTGGCCAATGGGAGCCCCAGCATTCAGCGCAAGCTTGGGTCGGGACACTGCAGGAGTGCCTTGCGTGGCTAGGCCCGGCTCGCGGGAGCACGGTTTTGGCGCAGTGGAAGTTTCCCGGTTGGCGGAGGGCTGTGGTTTTGCATGTTTTAATTAATTCGGCACACCTGCTCTCTTGTGTGTGCGTGTGTCCCCCCCTCCCCTTTTCCAGAGCTTCTCTTGAGTTATTAGGCTAGATCGTGATGGTTGGCGAGAGATTTAACCTTTATTTGCACTGGTGTAGACCCAGAGTAAAAGATCTTCTTTGGTGCATTAAATCAAAGGAGAGCAAAATGTCACAGAGAACTTGCAAGGAGATAAAGCTTTCATCCTGGGTTCAGAAAGGAAAAGAGAGGTTCTTTTCTCTGCAGATGGCTGAACTGCTAAGTGGACTCCCTCTATCTAGATAGAGCTGTTTCTTTAACACAGTGGCTACTGAAAGGCTCTAATTTCACTGCCAAACATCAATTTATCATATCCTTAGCAATCCTTGGTTGCACCCAGTCTAAAGCAAGCCCTCCCCTTCCTATCCTGCCCCCCCCCCCAAGAGGACAGCTGAAACAGGAATGACTTTGGGGATGGGTGTTAAGGTCAGTAACTGGAACATGAAGTCCTTTATCTCACTGACTCACCTCATTTCACTAACCCAGACTCTTTTAAGGTAAGGTAGTCTGGGTGTTTTAATGTCAATGTTTTGTATGTTTGTTACAACCATTAAAATAACCTTTGGTGCAGACCGTAGACCAATAGTGTTCAAGGGAATACCTCTTTAAGTGGAAAGCATCACTACCAGGCTGTTGCACAGTTTGTTGTTGTGGGGTGGTGTAGGAGGGATCTAGAACATTTTGCTAAATAACTGAATTATAGGAAAATGAATGCTTAGCTCATTGTATCAAAAATTATCCAGTAAGTCAAGAGGGCTCAGAAGCAACCTGGAAGTTGTCTGCTTTTGTTAACCATGCTTGGTGAAAAGATCAAATTGTTAATAAGTCTTAGCACAGTTAAAGCAGAAGCTAGAGAAATCTCACATTTTATTTTGAATCATAGTTTTGGCTTTAGTGGTGTATTTAGCAAGTTGCCAGCCAATGCAGCATTCCTGGGAGGTGTTTTACAGTGTCTGTCCCTGGTATGAGACAAACTCTGCTGTGCCCATCAGCCTTTGATAGACTGGGGTATGTTCCTAGTCTACAAAACTTTTGGCGTTTAATCCAGTCCTCCTCTACTGAACTCCATTTCTATCTGGCATACGACTTCTTTCACCAGAAATACACTTAATGGGAGAAAGTGGCTTAGGTAGAATAAATGATAATGAAAGTTTTTTAAGAAAAAAAAAGTTCTAGGCCTAGTTCAGCTGGTACCAGATATGTGACCTTGAGATGGTCATAATAATACCTGTAAAACAGAACATTTATCTGTTGTGAGGATGGAGGGCTGCTTTGTGTAGAGAGAAAAGCCTCTGAAATGCCCAAGATGGAGGCACCTGTGTTATATTGATCTTTGTACTACACCATCTTGGTCCAAATTTATCCCTACTGATAAAGCAGGACAGACTTCATCAGTAGATGATAACAGTGAGTTTTCTCTGCATTGTCTGTAGTTCCTTATCTTGATTTGATGTGGTTAGATTAATACCATTCCAAAGTGATTTTTTTACATGTCCATTTAGTTATCAACAATGTACCATGGACTTCAGAGTCCAATTTAGGCTTTAATATTGGTCATACCATGAGATGTTAGACAAATTATTTAGCCTCTGCAAGCAGTAGTTTCATCAGTTAGGAGATGGGAACTATTCAAATAATATAAATTACCTGGGAGAGTACATACTTAATACACGTAGTGATAATGCTACCATGTTCTGGGTACATTGAAGTGCTAAGAGCTAGGGATAGAAAAAAATAAGACTATCTCTGCCTTTAAGAAGCCTTTAGACCAGGGCAAAGGCAAGATACAAAGCTAAACAGGATGTAATGTGGTAAGTGCCATATCCAACTTAGATACAGATGTATATGACAGACAATGTGATAGAATGACCAAGTTTGCATGGCTGTAGCAATAGTATCATGAAGGCTGGAAAGAATGAAATTATTTTTATGTTGGAAGAACATATGCATTTGTCCAATTGACAAGCAAAGATCAAGTCATCCTTCTCCAGGAAAATATAGTGGTGTCCATGTACATAATTGACCAAGAATAGGAATGTGTCTGATAGAGCCTATCTGCCTGGCACGGATTGGCTTGCTTCATAGTTAGCCAGAGGTAATGTTAGAAAGGCAGGCTCAGGCAAGTTTGTTGCCTATCCTATGAGCCATTTAAGCCTTCATTTAAGGGACTGGGAAGACATCAATGATATTTAGCCAAAAAGAGAAATATCTTTTTTTGCCCAATATCAAAACTCTTATTCAGATTTGCAAACTAGAAAGATCATTCCAGTAATAAAGGCCAAGAGAGCAGTTAGAAAGGGCTGAGAGAAAATGAAGTCCTGGAATGAATGAGAAAAAGAGGAGAGAAAACAGGGCATGGTGGTTTGGATATGAGGTGATCCAAAAAAAGGTTCATATGTTGAAAGGTTGGTCTCCCACTGGCAGGGCCATTTTGAAAGATTCTGAAAATTTTAGGAGATGAAGTTAAGCTGAAAGAAGGACATAACTTGGGTCATGTCCTTGGAGCTTACATGCTGCTCTAGGCTCTTCTCTGTCTCTGTCTCCTGCTGTGTGAGGTGATCTGCCTCTGCCACATGACTATGGACAAGATGTTCTGCCCTACCACACAGGCACAGAGGTCAGTGGAGCCAAGGGCCATGGGATGAACCTCTGAAATTATGGACCAAAATAAATCTTTCTTTTAAGTTGTTCCCTTGAGTATTTTGGTCACAAGCAAGGAAAGCTACCTAACACAGTGGCAGTAAGGGGAGAAATCAAGGGACACATATCACGGGTATTGGTTTTCGAGGACCTTAATCAACAGGGACAATTTAGGAGTGAAATTTTTCCAGACTTTCCTCCAGTGTTCAAGAACCCGTATGCAAAGTATGATCTGTTAGTGAAAGAGGCTCTCTCTGCTTCACAAACTGCCACTTCTATGTTTTAAACCTACTAGTATTAAATAATATGAAAACCATACCAGTAACAGTAGCACTCACACGTTGAGTGTTTGTACTATGTTGATTTCAGTAACCTCTACTCTGTTGTGTCATTGAAAATCAGGTATGCATTGATATTACCTGACTCATTAGAGCTTCAGATCTTCGAGTATTTTGGCTTTATTCCTTCAAAATAGTTGGCACTTCCAGGAGTTCAGCTTTGTTGCCCCAAATAAAAACATAATGGTTTTGCAAGAAATATGGGAATTGAACACCAAAGGCTTACAGAATTAGAGACATAATTCAACAATGCAGTAGTTTTAGTAATTTAAGCTGTGAAGTTAACTGAAAGTTGATACAAAGATATATATATATATATTTGGGCTGGAGAGATGGCTTAGTGGTTAAGCGCTTGCCTGTGAAGCCTAAGGACCCCGGTTCGAGGCTCAATTCCCCAGGACCCACGTTAGCCAGATGCACAAGGGGGTGCCGCGTCTGGAGTTCATTTACAGAGGCTGGAAGCTCTGGCACGCCCATTCTCTCCCTCTCTCTCTCTCTCTCTCTCTCTCTGCCTCCTTCTCTCTGTCGCTCTCAAATAAATAAATATACAAACAAAACAAAATTTAAAAAAAAAGATATATATATTTGATTTCCATATATGAATCCTAGATGAGCCAAAATACCTTTTAGACAAAATATTAAACATAGGCATCCAAAAGACTAAGATGGTAATATACATGGTTACCATCATAAGAGAAATTAGTCTAGGAATTAATAAGGCCCCCAAGTAAGCAAGTTTTGGTAAATGTTTCCCCACCACCACCACCACAATCTCTGTTCTGTCTAGTCTGGCAGATATAGATGACCAGTTCAGAGTCCATATCTCCCAGTCTTCCTTGCTGGGAGACACAGGGCATGGCTAAGCACTTTTCTGTTTCATATGAGCAGCCACATTAAATCCATATAACTTTCTTAAAAAAAAAAAAGTTGTCCTGAGTTGTGGCCCTTTCCAAAGGCTGAAAAGTAGCCCTGTTTGAGTCCTACCTTAAGAACAAAGATCAGGACAATGCCCTGGGAGACAAGAGAGTAACAAGATGGAAAGAGCCTGGGTCTCTAAATGACCTTACTGAACAAAGTGGTTTCTTGCACCTAGATCATCCTTAAGCCACTGCATGTTAAGTTTCTTATATGATAGTCTTGACTATAGTTAATAAAACAATCAAAATTATCATGTAATTGAAGAGACTTTCAGACTGTGTTCCCTCTGAAGTTCTACAGCCTTTCTTCAAATGGGTACATAATATATTGAATTTTATTCTCTGTTTTCTTTTTAAGGTCCTCCCCCCCCCCCCGCTCAGTCTCCCCCTGCTATCTCTCATCCCAACCACAGAAAATAACCCACTGTTTGCTTTTCATCATTTCTTTTTTTTTTTAATTTTATTTATTTATTTGAGAGTGACAGACAGAGAAAGAGGCCGATAGAGAGAGGGAGAAAGAGAGAGAGAAAGAGAATGGGCATGCCAGGGCCTCCAGCCACTGCAAATGAACTCCAGACGCCTGCGCCCACCTGTGCATCTGGCTAACGTGGGTCCTGGGGAATCAAGCCTCGAACCGGGGTCCTTAGGCTTCACAGGCAAGCGCCTAACCGCTAAGCCATCTCTCCAGCCCTCATTTCTTTTTTTAAAAAAAATTATATTTATTTATTTACTTGAGAAAGAGAGGCAGAGACAGAGGGAGAGAGACAGAGTGAGGGAGAATGGGCATGCCAGAGCCTCCAGCCACTGCAAATGAACTCCGGATGCATGTGCCACCTTGTGCATGTGGCTTATGTGGGTCCTGGGGAATCGGACCAAGGTCCATTGGCTTTGTAGGCGAGTGCCTTAATCACTAAGCCATCTCTCCAGCCCTTCATCATTTCTTGTTTTAAAAAACATACTTTATTTATTCATTTGACCGAGAAAGAGTGGGGGGGCGGAGAGAATGGGTGCTCCAGGGCCTCCAGCCACTGCAAACAAACTCTAGACACGTGCATCCCCCTTGTGCATCTGGCTAACGTGGGTCCTGGGGAGTCAAACCTGGGTCCTTTG
Source organism: Dipus sagitta (assembly GCA_036346955.1). Taxonomy (NCBI): domain Eukaryota; kingdom Metazoa; phylum Chordata; class Mammalia; order Rodentia; family Dipodidae; genus Dipus; species Dipus sagitta. The sequence continues at coordinate 80,996,428 of CM070773.1, forward strand.
GCTTTGCAGGCAAACGCCTTAACAGCTAAGCCATCCCTCCAACCCCCCTTCATCTTTTCTTAATACACAATTTGAACTCATTCTTCTTTTCCATATTTGTGTGATTCCTACTGCCTAGAAATCCCTGAAATTTTCTTCTATTCCTCTCATATTTTAAGAGCTGACTTAGCAGTTACTTCTAGACCCTTAATAACAACTATTATTTTTATTATATTGTTATTTATTTATTTGCAAGGAGAGAGATAGAAGAGAGACAGACAGAGAATGGGCATGTCAGAGCCTCCAGCCACTGCAAACAGACTCCAGATACAAGCACCACCCTGTACATTTGGCTCCACATGGGCACTGTAAAATTTAATTCAGGTCTCTAAGCACTGAAGGTAAGTGCCTTAACCACTGAACCATCTCTCCATTCCACTAGCAGCTGTTCTCTTCATTCTTATATACCTCCAAGCAAAATGCCCACAGTAGAGCCTCAGTGGTTGGTGAAAACATGTATGTGAACAGATGAGCAAATGGCTATCTTTGCCCAGCCTTAAACTATGGTAGAAAACAGCAATATGACTGATGTAAGAGAAAGCATTATTAAAATGGGAGAATTATGACCATAAGTAAAAGTACACAGAATTTTCCTCCCATATTCCTAACCTTTAAACTTCTTGCTGGGTAGTTGGTGGCATTGTTGTTCCCATCACACAATTAGGAAATAAAGGAGAGTTACTCAAGTTCATTGGCACTGAATCATCCAATAGAACATTTCTTTAGAATTACTCTAAAAATTCTATTATTATACCTCCTGTAGGAAAAAGTTTGGACCTCAGTGTTTTAAAAAGTGTAATTTTGGTGATTAGCTGGTTCTAATCATAATCAAAAGTAAACATACAGACCCATCCTTCTTATCTTGGGCACACCACAATAAACTGCAGAAGACTGAAATGATGTCATCTAATTGAGCTGCTCTGGCAACCAGAGAGGAAGTCTTGTCTAGTTTACAGAAGGAGTAAGCTGGAAAGGAACTCACAAGTATCCAGCCACTACATTTTACAGATGATAAAACTGAAACTCACAGTTCTAAGGAGCTGGCCACAATACTGGTGAAGAATTAATTCCTAGTCCATTGCCAGTTTCATGACCTCATGCAAAGGCTATTCTGTAGGAGTGGGAAAAGAGCAAGTGGCAATCTCTCCTATTACAGCCAGAAAGAGGCCTGGGAAAGTAAGAAATACAGTTAATGATCCCAGTAGAGGAAAGAAAACAGTTAATTGTCTAAACAAAATCCACACTAATATTTAAAGATTTACCCAAGTGTGTTTAGACAGTAAAGGATACTTTTAAGGAAAAATAAAGGAGTGTGAGGGCAGCAACATGGGGCCAGAACTTTGGGAGTTGTGGTGTATTCAGAGCTGTGGGCTGCTCTCCTTAGTGTCTACCTTTAGTGACTTTGGGCAGTTCAGTTTCTCTGGAAAGCCCCTTTGACTTCCTCCTGAGCAAAACATAAATATCATTAGCCCTGCTTACTTCATGAGGTTTGGGGAGGACTGAATGAAATCATGAATGTGAAACTGTTCAAAACATTGAAGATTCTCTCTGTGAAGGCCTGGCCTACTAATAGCTATTAGTAGAGGGCTGTGCAAAGCAAATAATGTGGTTATTTGGTTATGTTTATCTCTCCTTATATTTCATAGATTTGGAATAGAAGTGTACACACACACACCCCAATTAAAATTAAAAAATACAGTGAAAACAAGGCTAACATTCAAAGTACATGGTTCTGTATACTTTATTTGGATTTATTTAAATCTTTGACCTTGAGTTTCTTAACAGTCAAAGAGAAAATGGTGAAAATATGAAATATACATCTATATCATTATAAAAGCCTACAAGACTTATCTAAAATAGGGTCATAAAATATACAAGATCCATATGATCATAAAAGTCTAAAAGGGTTATCCAAAAACATTACAGATGTTTTGTGATTTGAAAAATTTGACACATAACTTCCACCTTCATCTTTGTTGCCACACACACACACACACACACACACACACACCACTTGTCACAAATAATTCAGGCTTCACTGTGATGTTCAAAGTCTGGATAAAGGACTGAGCAAGTGGGAAGGCTGGACACCATCTCCAGGGATTGTTCTAAATTCCTCAACCATAGCTCAAGTGCACCTGGCTAACTGTATTAGTGCTTACCGTGTAGTAAACCATAATTCACATAGTTTCACATCAGTATCTCTAAGCCCAGAAAATCAGCAACAAATACCAAGAACTAACTACCTGAGGTTGGCACCTCTGACCCTGCAGTTTTTCATACTCACATTAATACCCCAACAATCCTATTACATTCCACTGAAAAGTCGAGAGAAAGGAAATAGGAACCATGAACCTAGGTGGCCTGAGCGCTGGTTTCAGAGTCTCTTTTCCAACCTTGGTCCAGTAGCTCTTCAATCTCTCTTAACTTTTCTTTTTTATAACATTTCCAGAATGCAGGAAACAGGGAAATCTAATAAAGTCAAGCTCATTCTTTTTTTTTTTTTTTTTTTGGTTTTTCGAGGTAGGGTCTCACTCTAGCCCAGGCTGACCTGGAATTCACTATGGAGTCTCAGGGTGGCCTTGAACTCACGGCGATCCTCCTACCTCTGCCTCCCGAGTGCTGGGATTAAAGGCGTGCGCCACCACGCCCGGCTTAAGCTCATTCTTATTTGATACAACAAGCAAAATAAATTAATAGCATGTCTCCAAACCTCAGTGAATAAGACAAGCATCAGAATTACAAGTCAGGCCAACTAAAGCATTATAAGAGAAAGGCAGATAGCACGGTCTAACAATTAACAATGCTTTGGTAAAACTTCTTAGGGACATTGTGGTGAAATATACATTGCATAACATTACTGCCTTAACAGGCCTATCACATTAGGTAGATTCATACTGTTTGCTGACATCCATGTACACAACTTGTTTAGCTTCCCAAATTGAGACCCTCTCCACTAAGCAACTCCCCATTCCTCCCAGTGCCTGGTGGCACCATCTTATTTTATTTCTACAAGCCCCATCCCTTACAAGCGAAATCACACTGTCTTTGTCTTTTCATGACTGATCCGTTTCACTTAGCACAGTGTCTTCAAGATTCATTCATGTTGTAGCATGTGATAAAATTGTCTTCCTTCTTAAGACTGAGTAATGCGTGTGTGTGTGTGTGTGTGATTTCATTTATCCATTAATTTGTCAAGGAAAACTTGGATTGCTTCCAGACTTTGGGCTATTGTGAATAATGCTGCTGTGGACATTGGAACATGTGATGTTCATCTGAGTCCCTGTTTTTAATGCTTTCAGACATAGACCCAGAAGTGGAATTGCTTAATTACATGGTAATTTTATTTTATTTGTTGAGAAGGAAATAGTGACCTTTAGTTTTCTTTGGAGAAAAATATTGAGTAAATTCTCTGGTGACTTTTTTCATTTATGGGGTTGATTTCATGAGCATTAGGACTTTTGGATTCCAAGCCCAGAACTCTGACTATACCATCTTTGAAAAGTACTTGAATTATTGGCCACCCTCAATTTCTTCATCTGAAGAATATCATTTCTTTTTTCAGAGCTGAGGATTGAGCCTAAGGTCTTATGCATGCTAGACAAGCCTTCTGCTACTGAGTTATAGCCCTGCCTATAAAAAAAAATTTCTGAACTATTTCATATCCAAAAATCTTTTGCAATTCTAAAGTTCTGTGTTTTGCATAAAACTATGTGCATTAATTCTTCATTAATTTCAGAAATACTTTTTTTAACGATGAAGCAAATGTTTTCTCTGTATAAAAGTTACTCAGAGGGCTGGAGAAATGGCTTAGTGGTTAAGGCACTTGCCTGTGAAGCCTAAGTACCCACGGTCAATTCCCTAGAACACACATAAGCCAGATGCACATGGTGACACATGTATCTGGAGTTCATTTGCAGTGGCATGTCCATATTCATATTTTCTCCCCCCCCCCCCCACGGCTTAGTGGTTAAGGTGCTTGCCTGCGAAGCCAAAGGACGCATGGTTAACTCTCCAGATCCCACGTAATCAGACACACAAAGGTGAGGCAAGTGCAAGGTCACACATGACCACTAGGTGGTGGAAGCATATGGAGTTCAATTGCAGTGGCTGGGGCCCTGGCACTCCAGTTCTCTCTTTCTCTCTCTCTCTCTAAAATAAAAATAAATACATAAAATATATTTTTTAAAACAGTTGCTCAGGGACTATGGAAACCAAGAGAGGAAGGCTGAGGTGATAGTTGAGAAAACAAAACTGACTGCCTGCAAGTGGGAGAGCAGGTGGGAGATGAGGCTGGGAGTATCAACACACTGGCCCTTGTGATAAACTTTAAAATATATTTTATTTTTATTTATTTATTTATTTGAGAGACAGAGAGGGCACACCAGGGCCTCTAGCTATTGCAAACAAAGTCCAGATACATGCGCCACCATGTGCATCTGGCTTACATGGGTACTAGGGAATCAAACCTGGGTCCTTAGGCTTTGCAGGCAAGTGCCTTAACTGCTAAACCATCTCTCCAGCCCCAGTGCTGACCTTTTAAGACAAATGACTTTAGTGCAAAAGCAATGGAGAGTCACTGAGAGATTTGATGAAGATGATAATAAGATAAGTTTTTGTCTAGAAAAGTCATTATAATCACTGCATGGAAATGGATTGCAGAGATCTAAAAACCAACTTCCTTTATTTCCTTCTCATTCTCTCTCTCTCTCCTTCTTTATCTTATTTCTCCATTTGTTTTGGAAGTTAGTCAAATTGTCCCACAGACTAACCTGGAACAGAAGATACTTGGATCAAAGTTAAAAATACTATACTATAGTCTCTTTACAATAAAAAAAAATTGTTCACCATTTCTCATCAATTGTGCAAAGCCCTCCTCTGGGTGGTCACTGTGGTTGGCAATCCAGTGGCACCATTAGGTCATTCATTAGTTTGTCAAGTAATATTTTAGTATTACAATACAGTGCAGCTTAGAGAAATAGCTCTGATGAGAGATTTTTCTTTTGTAACAGTAAACATTAAATGTTGGTCTAGGGGGGCTTGGAAGATGGCTCAATAGATAAAGGTGTTTGCTTGCAATGCCTGCCTTCTCAAGTTCAATCCCCCAGCCACCCATGGGAAGCCTGACACAAAAAGTGGCATAAGTATCTGGCTTTTGTTTGCAAGGGCAAGAAACCCTAGCACATGCACATGTGTGCACACACACATCCACTTACATGTACATGTCTATAAATAAATAAATAAATAAGGCATTGATCGAGAGGTAGAGCTCAATGGTAGAGAGCATGCATAAAACTCTGGGTTCCATCCCTAGCACTGCACACACACACACACACACACACACACACACACACAGACAGACACACACAACCACATATTAATATAATAACTTAATATTTCATGAAAGGCTATATATTTGATTAAGTGGAATTTTTCCTTATAGGTGAAGTTAAGTTCTGACTTTATGTGTTATTTTTAAAATCATTTAGTATTAAAGCCAAGTGTGAACCAGGCGTGCTGGCTCAGACCTTTAATCTCAGCACTTGGGAGGAAGAGGTAGGAGGATCACTGTGAGTTAAAGGCCACCCTGGTACTAAATAGTGAATTCCAGGTCAGTCTGGGCTAGAGTGAGACCCTACCTCGGGGGGGGGGGGGGGGGGAAACAGCCAAGTGTGGTGTGGTGTATGCAAGGCAGGAAGATCACAAGTTTCAGGCCAGCCTAGCCTTATACAGAATTCCAGGCCAATCAAGACTATGTAGTGAGACCTTGTCTCAAAACTAAGCAAATAAATGCACAAACAGCATATTATTATAAAATCACAGATCTATGGGATGAGGCTGTTTCCTTATTCTCTTCACAATGAAAGTTGTGAGTTGGGTTGGTATCTGCAGTATTTTGAAACAATGAGGACAACTAGTGATCCTTATAGGCCATGATTATTAATGGACCAAGAAAGCTAGTTGGTTTCTCTCTCAGATAATATGATTTGGGACAACACTCTTGGTTCTAGTATGCAGGAATAGTACCTTGGCATGTGGAGGTATTAAGATTCATTCAGGGCTGGAGAAATTGCTTAGTGGTTAAAACGTTTGCCTGTGATGCCTAAGGACCCAGGTTTGATTCCCAGAACCCATAGAAAGCCAGATGCACAAGGTGGTACATGCATCTGAAGTTCATTTGCAGTGGCTAGGGGCCCTGGCGTGCCCATTTTCCCTCTCTCTCTCTTTGTAATAAATAAAAAATAATCTTCTAAAAAGATTCATTCAGTCTCACTCACTCACTCGTTCACTAGCATGTTCAGGGAAATGAGGCTGGAAAGGATGGTATTTACCTTCAGAACATTTTGTCACTTTGGCTTTTTTTTTTTTTAAACCAAGGAAAGAGGCCCAACATGAGAGCAAAGAGAACCAGTTATAAAGAATGCCTTCATTTGGCAAGGATACTTGTAATGGCCAGTTTGGTACAAGCAGGGCAGGACCGAGACCTGGAAAATTAAAGTTCTTAAGGTACTTGCTATATTATACATTGAAAAAAGAAGCAGTTTTTCAAAAAAGAGGCCAAAGGTTCATACATTTTTTTTCTATTTCCATTAGTCCACTAGCGTCCCCAAGGGCTATAATGTTGACCATAAATCAAACATATTTTAATTTGTCATGAAATAGCAGGTAAAAACAAAATTTTCTCAACTGGCTCTCTGCCAAAGCATTTCTACCAGCCCTAGCTACTACCAAAATTTACACTCACTATCATTTTTTTTCAAAAAGTGTACTATCAATAAAAGTAAAGTATCAAGCTGGTCGTGGTGGTGCATGCCTTTAATCCCAGCACTCAGGAGGCAGAGGTAGGAGGATTGCCATGAGTTCGAGGCCACCTGAGACTACACAGTTAATTCCAGGTCAGCCTGGACCAGAGTGAAACCCTACCTCGAAAAACCAAAAAAAAAAAAAAAAAAAAAAAAAAAAAGTAAAGTATCAAATAAACTCCAGTTTAGAAATATTTACTGAAGGCCATGGGAGTGCCAGGTACTACAATAAGTTCTGAGGATGCAGACAGGATAAGTCAGGCATGATCTGGTCTTATGAAAAGTAAGTGTTTAGGGCTGGGCCTGGTGGCACACTCCTTTAATCCCAGCATTAGGGAGGCAGAGGTAGGAGGATCACTGTGAGTTCAAGATCAGCCTGAGACCACACAGTGAATTTTAGGTCAGCTTGGGCTAGAGTGAGACCCTACCTCAAGGAAAAAAACAAAACAAAAAAAAAAGTATGTATAAGAAGGCTGGGCTTTATTGGGCAGAGGCTATTTAGATCATTAACAGCATGTGACTTGTGGTACTGCTCCAGACACTGGGTTGTGTCCTCCCTCACTATCTTGTCTTCATCTCCAGTTTCTTACATTAACAGCAGCATCTTTGCAAACTCTTACTTGGACACCAGTTTGCAGTAAACACTACATCTTGTTGTGACAGCATTATTGGACTAAGTTCTGCAATGTAATCTGTATGCTACTTGTGGCAAAGTTTGTGATACTTACTAGTGTTCAATTAGTTTCTCAAGGAAAGAATTTGACAAGATAATTGAGTTTTATTTTGCAGATAATCAAAACATCCATTGCAATCTCATGTGTTATTTGAATGTGGTTTGAATCATTTTAATTTTTTGTAGCATGTCCAGAAGCAAGTTTTTTTTTTTAGTAGATAATAGCATTTACAGAGGCACCTGCTGCTTCCTATAATAAGTGTTTGTAACTTAAAAGGTACTGAATGGCTTCTGAAATTTATCCTTCCTTTTCCTCTTTAAAATCGAATAAAACCCCTGGTTATACACACGTCTAAATAGTTTTGATATTGTTGATAGATCATCCCAATTGTTTTGATTTGCTCAAAAACTTATGCTTTAAAATATCTTACCAATAACCACGCTACTGGAAGTCTTAAAGTTTTGTTAACTACATTAGCAGCAGATGCCCCATTCATTTTTTACAATTGTTAATATAAATTTAAAACATTAGCCAGGGAATGGAGAGATGGCTTAGTGGTTAAGGCACTTGCCTGTGAAGCCTAAGGACTCATGTTCAACTCTCCAGGTCCCACATAAGCCAGAGGCAAAAGTGACACAAATGCACAAGGTCACACATGCGCACAAAGGGATGTATGCATCTGGAGTTCAATTGCAGTGGCTGGAGGCCCTGACACACCAAGTCTCTCTCTCTCTCTCCCTCTCTCTCTCATGTGTGTGCTCTTACTCTCTCACATTTAAAAAAAAAAGGCCAGTCTGTTGGGCTTGCCTCAAAAAAGAAAGAAAGAAAGAAAGAAAGAAAGAAAGAAGGAAGGAAGGAAGGAAGGAAGGAAGGAAGGAAGGAAGGAAGGAAGGAAAGGAAGGAAGGAAGGAAGGAAGGAAGGAAGGAAGGAAGGAAGGAAGGAAGGAAGAAAGAAGGAAAAGAAACATTAAACAGATTAGCCAGGCATGGTGGGTGGTGCACACTTTCATCCCAGCACTCAGGAGATAGAGGTAGGAGGATTGCTGACAGTTCATGGGCATTCTAGAATGCATAGTGAATTCCTAGTCAGCTTGTGCTAGAGTGAGACCCTACCTTGAAAAACCAAAATCCAAAATCCCAACAAGACAAAAAAAATGAATCTGAAGTTGAAAATTTAAAAGCACTTCACTGATTAAAAGAACAATGATACTAAGAGAATCCTGGAGATTTTTTTTCTATAGTATCTTTTATTACATTAAAAATAAAACCAGCCAGGCGTGGTGGCACACGCTTTTAATCCCAGCACTCGGAGGCTGAGGTAGGAGGATCGCTGTGAGTTGGGGGCCACCCTGAGACTACATAGTTAATTCCAGGTCATCCTAGACCAGAGTAAGACCCTACCTGAAACAAAACAAAACAAAACAAAACAAAACAAAACACCAGTTAACTAAGAAATCTCAAGATTAATAGTCACAGTATTTATTAAAATCTTGTTAGATGCTCATTTATCTTAACCAAATGTCCTGAAGTAGCAACACATTATAAATCTTACTAAAGTTTGGTTTGTAATTTTTTTCAACCTAAAAAAAATCCAAGAAAGTTTTGTGTGTGTGTATGTGTGTATATACACGTGACTGTGCATGCCACAGCACACATGTTGAGGTTGGAGGACAACTTTGAAGTGTCTGTACCCTACTTTCTTTCAGATAGGTTCTCTTGCCACAGTAAACTGCCAGACTTCAAACTAAGGTCAGACTAGCTGCTCTGTGAGCATCAGTGTTTCTTGGCTCTACCTCCCGTTGTCATAGGCAATTCGGTATCACAGATGCATGTGTCACTTTGCATCTGACTTTATATGAGAGATAGGGAATTGAACCTGGGCCTGTAGGCTTTGCAACCACTTAGCCACCTCCCCCACCCACGAAGATTTTTTTTTAAGTTAGTTTTGCAGGGTGTGGTGGTGCACACCTTTAATCCCAGCAGAGGTAGGAGGATCACCATGAGTTCAAGGCTACCCTGTGACTACATAGTGAATTCCAGGTCATCCTGGGCTAGGGGGAGACCCTACCTCAAAAAACCAAAAAAAAAAAAAAAAAAACAGTTACTTTTGCTGCCTGACTAGGGTCTTCATAATGGCAAATCATAATGATATAAATATTATCACAAAAACATTAAATATATAAGCTTTAGAGGAACATTTCACAAGTGTAGGATCATTTTATTGCCTAACCTCTTTGGTAGTTTTAATATGTTCTTATTTGAATTTATGTGTTTTGATATCAAAGTTATAGATATAATTTTGAATTCTGTCTAGTTCTGAGGCCTTGGAACCTGGGTCTTTAGAAGGGACAGTGCAGTGTAGCTGCCTAGGAGCAGGGGTTTCCTGAGTATGCCCAGATGTTAACCTCCTTTCATGTGACTCTCCTTTAATGGTGGAATTAAAATGCCTATCTTCTGACTACAGTAACATGGAAATTGTGTCTATAAATCATGGGTTGTGAAATTGTGGCCCAAACCCACATACTGGCAGTATGTTTTAAGTGTTAGGGCAAATGAAATTATTATTGAATTCATTTTTACTGTTTCAGAAGCACTAATCAGCAGGCTAGATTTCAGTTTTGGGATGAGCTTGCCCTGCACCTCTACGTTCTTAAGCAGGACTACTTGCTCATGTCCTGGACAATCCAGGCCCACTTTCTGAAGGAAAGGAAAGTCATCAGCTTGGACTTTTCCTTCCCAGTCTCGGGATCTTTTCGGCCCTGTTATCTACAGGTTGGGATTGCATGTAAAGATGGAGAAGCAGCTGTGAGGGCTGGATCAGCCTGGCTTTCTTCACAGAAGCCACTCATTTGCAACCCACTAGGCACTTAAATCCTTTAAAACTACAAACAAACTTTGGGAAAGCTATATCAGTGTAAACAAAGACCCATTGCTTAAGTTATTATTATACAACATTGTGACATTACTTACACATCAACACTGCAATTATCTTCCCAATCTGACAAGTAGCACTGTGGCTGTGAGGCAACTTCAGAAGTAAAAGCATAGGGTAAAGACATTAAGGCCAACTCTTATAAATGAAAAAGGTTTTCCATCACTTGAAAAAAAAAAAAAACCCTGCTGAAAATAAAATGAAGTGCTAACACTGTCCCCTAAATTTTTGGAATCCCAGTTTTTGAATGTCTGGAATGAGCCACATTGGTGGCTGGGAGAGCAGGCACATGCCAGCAAGTGAAGGCAAAACTCTAATGTGCTGCTTGAACACCCACAGCCAGCAAGTGATAGATTAGCCATCTAGCTCTTACACTTGTGACTGTAACCCTGCATTGCCGGTAGCAGGGATCTCCACCAGATCTGGTTTCAAAAACGCCTCCGTGGTGGCGTCACTTATGTTTAAGTAGAAAACAGACGAAACGTATTCTGGACACTTTTATTAAAAATTTGATAACTAGACAAAAGGTCCAGTTTTAGAAAAACTGGTAACTATTTGTCAGAATAAAAGTGAGTGAGGGCAAATGACCCACACAAGTGCTTATGACCATTTCCCTAGGTGGTAGACATAGAGCTGCCCAGGAAGGAAAGAAGGCAGGAGGGGGCGGGGTGGGGGTTGGGAGAGTGGGAGAAACAAACATCTTCCCATCTGCAAAGTCATGGCCTCCCCAAGACTCAGAAAGCACTAGTGGCCAATGATTCTTTCTCTGTCTCTCTCTGTCTCTGTCTCTCTCTCTCCCTTTCCTTCGTCCCCCTCCTCTTTCCCTTCTCTTTTTCCCTTTCCCTCTCTCTTTCTGTAAAGAGGAAATAAAACAGAAAATCTAGATCTCTCTTAATTCAGTAACAGCTCGGCTCCTCCCCAAAAATAAAAAAATAAAAAAAATTTGAACAGCAGGTACTAAACCCAATCCGCAAGCATTCCGTGAGGCTTCTGCAGTCAACTGGATTCCACTTGGCGAGTTACCCTGGAGGAGACGCGATCTTGAAAAATCGATGGATGCCCGCGCCCCGCCGCAGCGGCCGCACTGTCCGCAGCTGCAGGATTCTCCTGCCGCAGCGCACGTCCGCCGCAGCCGCGGGGCGCTCGGCTGCATAATGGAAGTACAGTGTGGAGACAATGAAGTTGATTTATTGTGAAAAATAATTCACTGCTTCGGTCCGGCTCATAGCTCTGTCACTTTAAATCACAAATGTGAGCAGACACAGATCCACATGCTCATACCGGCAGGACACACGTGTGGGCGCGCGCTCGAGTACGCGCGTGCCAAAGCCAAGTGGAAGGATTCCAGGTCGCTTTCCCGTGTGTGGAGAAGAGTACAAAGAGCCTCTCACCCCGCGCCGCTGCCCCCATCCCTTAAAGCTTGGTCGAGTGGCTTGCAATGCGGTTTGACACAAAATAAAGTCTAAACAAAACTAGACTAGGAGACTTGCACGTCCCAGAGAGAAACTGCATCCAAAACCGGAAAAAAAAAAAAAAAAAAAACTGCAAAGCTAAAATTCCTCCTCCTCCTTCTTCTTCTCTCTCTCTCTCTCTCTCTCTCTCTGTCTTTTTAACAAAAAAAAAAAAAGATATTCATTAATTGGGGTTAGATTTTAAATGCTGCTTTTCACAATGCAGGCACATGTTGCAGTCTGCCATCCCAAGTTCCTGGGTGAACATCAAGACATTCTAAGGCCACATCTAAAAGGAAGAAGGGTGTAAGAGAGCTCTCCATTACATATCATCTGGCCAAAAAGCCTTGTTCAAACTTTTTATTATTTTAAAGTGTTTCTACCCTCTAGGTATCAGTGCTCAAGAGCGGTCTGGTTTGAGGGAAGAGGACTGAATGCATGTCAAGTAAAGAAGAAATGTTAGTGATATACAGAAATCTAGGTGCCTCCTAAACCCGTGAGGTCTCTCCTTTACTATGGCTCCCTTCCGTCATCTGTGAAATTACAGAATGTAAATGGTTCTTTTTTATTTTTATTTTTGGACAGAGACACCATGACCGGAATGAAGGATGAAGGGGTGCTAAGGGGAGAAAAGGTCACATTCTTCTGGTGATCTCTGTGTGGACAGACTGATGATAGTTAAAGTTGTGAGTCTAGTATACCTCCACTCTTCAAAATACAGCCTGTCTATATAGAGAACTGTTACTGTTCTAGCTCCTAGGTACAGACTGCAGATAGTGAATCCTCTTTGAGACTGATAATGTAAGTTTATAGGTATATTTGTGAGGGAAGGAAAGACTATTTCCAAGGATCAACCAAAAGCATTTGTAGACTGGAAGAATTTTTAATGTTTTGTTTATTAATAATCTGTATACAAAAAGCAACGAATCACTTGGATAATTCAGAGAAAATAACTTTTTAGTGGGTAGGAGCTCTGTGCCAGGTTGGCTATCTATATCATCCAAATTAATGGAATTAATTACTCCCTGTCTACTGTTTCAGAAAACAACGCCAGGCAGAGCAGGGTCCAAATAGACACTATTGGATATTTCACATCTATGTGGTGAGCTGCTCTGGCCAAGTCATTAGCTAGTCTTGACATGCACTATCTGAATAGTTACAGACAAATCACTTTAGTCTAGTTGTGCCTCAGTTTCCTGCTTTTACCTGGTAGTGCTATAAAGCAATGGCTTTATAGTCATCAGAGTTAATGGAGTCATCACGTTTAAGTGCTGAGCTCAGGGCATGGCCAGGTTGTTAGGACACCGTGGCAAACGGAGAAAGCAAGGTCAGATCATTGGGGCAGGCATGGGCTTCATATAAGGTCTCTAAGCGCTTTATTGTTTCTGGCTTTTATAATGTCAGCAGGAAGCAAGGAGTTCAGTGGTCTTAAGAAAAGGCCAGAACACTTCCTAAGCAAAACTCCAACCCCTTACATGCAGTAGTGAAAGCATCCAGAGAGCTTTCTTCTCCACCAGATCAATGCACACATGCAGTATCTTCTGTGCATGTCTGGTGCATACTTAGTAATTCATGGCTTGATTATCCAGATGGGAAGAAGTGACAGATTGCTTTGGAGAGAAGTTTCCAAGGGATACCTTCTTACATCTTCCTGTTGTGATATTTTCTTTACCATACAACTTGTTACCCAGGCCTAGTCTCTGTCACTGAATTATGAAGTAAAAACAACCCCAAATCTCTGGCGTGCTCCTTTGTGTCATTGTTAGTTTAAAGAAAAGAACACCTGACTTTCTCCTCTTAAGGGTCCCCAGAGTGCAGCCTTGAACCAGGCTTTAGGAAGGGTCACAGGAATGGAATGCTTAAGGGAGTCATTCTATTCTTGTTTGCAATTTGGGCTTGGAGGCAGGCTGCTTTTAAGCTTTATAGAGGAAATGGAGATTAGGTGTTTCCAGAACAAGGTACGTGCTGGCAGGCTTAGGTCACACTTGGAAAGTTATGTCCCACTTCTTTCTCCTGTGCATTTCTCAACCCCAGGTACATTGTTTTGCCAGGACCAGTGGCAAAACGGCCCCACGGAGGGTTGGCAGGCCTAAAGGGCTCGAAGTTGGCGTAGGACGCCGATGTCGGGTTTGCAGGCTGAGAGGTTAAGTTCAGCATTAGCTAGAAAGCTCCTGGACCACGGCGGGCCGAGAAAAGTTTTCCCCTTGAAAGCCTTAGCGTGAGCGCACGAATCCACTCCGCCGGATGTATTAACAGAATTTCCAAAACTTAATGAATAAAAATACAGACCAGGGTGCGCTGCTACGGACTCAACCTGCTCGCCTTCTTCCTCCTTTGTGGGGCGGGGACGCGACCTCTGGGGACGGCGACCCTAGCCACACCGCCACTGTCACGGGTGCATAACTTTTCTGCTAAAGTAGCGCTGAAAGTTTTAGAAAGGAAATCCAAGCTACTTAAAAAAATTTTTTTGGGAAGTTCAATGTAGGAAATCCATTCCTCCCTTTCCTCTGTAGCAGACTGGGCGGGCCCCAGAGCGCTCGGGACCTCGGGCGTCCGGTGGGGACTGTGCGCTCGCTGTCTCTGGAGGCCCGCGGACTTTCTCGGTTTCCAGTTTCTAGGGGAACTTGAACATGAATTCAATTATGCCTCGCACCCCCATCACCACCCACCTGGACCCTCCGGATCGTCCACCCTAGGCCGGGGGAGGCGCAGGAGGGAGGGCGGGGAAAGTTGGGAGCCGGAGGCGCAGAAGCTGCCGGGCAAGGTCACGACCGCGAGGATGTTGGCGGAGGAGGCCGAGCCCTGCGGCTGGGCGCCGCCCTCCGGCCCCGGAGTTGACCTCACGCCGCGCCTCCTCTCGGCCCGCCTGGCGCATCCCTAAGGGAAGGAGGGCGAGGAGCTGCAGAACGGACTCTGACTTTCTTGGTGGAGGCTGAAGCCCACCCGTTACCGGTGTGAGTGGTCCTGGAAGAAAGAACAGTTGCCCAAAACAACTGAAAAATAATGTCTGAACCGCCCCTCTCTGTATCAGAGAGGTCATTATGCACTGTCATCCGTGGGCCCACCAACTCAGCAGCTTGTCCCCACCCCCACCCTCTCCTACCACTTTTTATGTTGGAGGAACAAATTTAACGTGTTTTTTTTTTTTTTGAGGGAGTACTGTAGAAATTTGAAATCGTCCAGCAGTTAAAAATCAGAACAAAAACCAAATGAAAACAAAAACCCCAAAACTCTCTGTCTTTACATGAATGTATAGTGGAATCAATCCAAACAAACCTTCCTTGGGCCACTCTTGCCCAAACACCCGAAATCAGCCCATCCCAACCACTTCTGGAAGAGGACTTAATAAGGCTGCCATGTATCATCATGTTTAAGATGTTCTGCAAAGGTGACTTCCTAAAAGCATCTTTCTGGTGGTGCATGGGACAACAACTCTGCTTACAGAAGGGCCTGTTATGGAGGACAGGCAGGGCCCAGCTTCATCCAATTAAAAACCACAGTTTACAGCTTGGAACCATGGCCCTGGATACTGTGGGCCCTGATGACTGCCTGAATAACTGACAGATCTTCTGGGCTGTTTTCTATTGATTGCTGAAACTCCCCTGACTTTTTTTTCCCTTTAAATGTTTTCTTTTGGAAATAATCCTTCTGCTATCCAGAGTGAAGACCCCCTGGCATGTATTGTGGGTGTTTGGACACTGGATTAAGTTTGCTCCTCACACATTTGAGGTCGATGAGCTCTTGGTCTTTCCCTGGCACGATGTAGTCGTGCATGGAGATGTTTATGCCAGTGCAGAGGACGGTGTTTGAGTCTGCTATGTTGTCTGGGAGAATCCACAACCTTCACTCATTTACACTCACAGCCTTTTTTTTGTTTGTTTGTTTTTGTTTTTTTTGTAATTAACTCAAAGGGGAAAAAAAACACAGAATTTGCAAGTTTTGTGATTTCTCAGAAAGGGAGTTTATGAAGGTCTTAGACTCCATAACTCTCGGGGGAAAGTTTTGAGTACTTTGTTGAGAAAGCATAGTTTTATTTCATGGGGATAAGGCTGCCTTCCATATCTCTTAACATATTAAAGCCACACTACACCGTCTCCGTCCCCACCCTTTCAGCAAACTCAAATGTTTTCTGGTTCTCTTGTGGTTTCCACACTATTGGTGTAACACCTTCTTAAACTATCTCTTTAAAAGATCCAACTTTCACAGTTTCATGCTTTTTTGCACCCTGATAAGTTGTACTTTCCCTCTGTACAATCCAAACTTGCCTTTGAACCGTTGCAAAGCCTTTAAACCTTGGACTAGGGAATAAAGGTTCCACTTTAGGAGCCTTACTTTGTTCAGGGATAAAACTTGCTTCCTTCCTGTATACCGGGTTAGGGTGCAAAGTAGGCAGGTTTGTAGGAGAACCAATGTCTTGGCTTTGTTAAAGTCAGGACAGTTTTAACATGTTAGTCCTTATCTGCATGTAGTTGCGTCTTCTGTTTTTCTCACCTATCAGATAATAGCTAAGTGCTGGGAACACCCAAACACACTTGCAGGTTTGAAACTGGCCAATTCAGCTCCTGCAGATTTGTTCATGTTTAAAAAAAAATGGCAACAAATTAAAGAGGTTATGAGAATATATATATATATATATATATATATATATATATATATATATCTCCATGGCTTCAACTTTCTAGTTCTTCAAGGTCTTGACAAAGGGTAATAAACACTAACTGAAAAAAATCTCATGTATTTTACTTTTACAGATCAAGGAAAAGGGTTCAGAGCAATATAAACTCTATGCAGTCTATGTTCAAATTCTCTATTTTCTGTACTTATAACTTCTTCACTACATTCCTGAGCGTCAATTCCACTTTTATTTCGCCTCGCTCTGCACGCCCTCGCTAATACGCTCAGCAATTCCCCGGCAGCAAGGCCACAGGTGGCCAAGGGGAGGCCCCACGTTTCTTCTCTGGCTATAGCGCTCCGTTTCTGAAGATCTGCGAAAATGTCTTCACGAACTGCCAACGGAACAAATCTTTCACTTAATTGACTTAACAGCTTCGGTAGGAAGGACTCTGGAGGAGGAGGGTCCTCTGAATGCGCCCCTCGGCGGTTCTGTGTTTCCCCGCGCGCGCCAGCGCGCGCGCACGCGTCCTGCTTGCCTGCAGAGCGCGGGGCTGGCGGCTGCTGGCATCAGACCCCAACCCGTCCCGACCCCTCCACCCCACCGCACCGCATTCCACCCATCTCCCCGCGGCGCGCCTGGAACGGGGCAGGTGTGAAATGAGAACACTTCCTTCATCTCGATGCCTGTTTCCTCTGCTGACGCCCTCCCGCGTGGGTTGGGGTTCAGACCCGGGAATTCAACTCGACGGACTTGGCGCATTACCAGGGAGCGGCCGTGGGACGCGCAGGCGGCGGGACCGCAGGTGGGATGAAGCCACGTCCCAGCCTCTGAGGCTCGCAGGTGCACTCCGCCCCCCTTCGGGCCTTTGGGAGACGGCCTTCCGGTCCCCGTCGGTCGTTTACGCTCTGCGCGAGGCCTTCCTGGAAGTTCTTCAAGCTTCCCTGGCCCGCTAGCACTCGTGGGTTCTTCCACGCGCGCTGCGCCTGCGGGTCACGGGATGCTGGGTGGGGCGGCCGCGCGCTTGGAGATCGTCCCCGGGCCGGCCTCGCGGGGGCGGGGGGCGCAGGCCAACCTCTCCGTCCGCTCCCGGGGAGGGAGGAAGAGCGCGCCGGTCGGGAGGCGCGCCACATCCTCAGGTTCCAGTGCTGAGCTCCAGCCAGGGGACGATTTCAATTGGCCTTTAGGAGAGGCAGCTAGTGACCCGTATCCTCGCCCTCCAAGTTTCCCTGAGCGACTCGGGGCGCCACCTACAGTCAAGTTTCAAATAGGAAGGTGGTGAAAACTTGCAAATTGACATGGCCCTGTTCAAGAAAGGCCTAGTTTTGTCCAGAGCCATCTCAGCTTCTAACTCTGCCCGGAGTTACAGGCCTGTTGGCAGCAGCCGCAAAAGCTCCGAGGACACGGAGGACGTGCGTTGGAAGTGGGGCTGTTTGGGAAATGCGCTCTGATTGGTTGGGTTTGCACCCTGACAATTTTGGCTGAACTTGAATTCTAGTATTTCCTCCAGACTTTGGTGAAGGGGTGTGATGGGATCTTGGAAATGTCACTCAATCTTTATTTTATTTTATTTTTTGTTGTTGTTGTTAAGTTTTTATTAGGAGGGAACTTTTATATGTAATCATATTGCAAATTGGTGATATTCCCATCCAGTTATCCTCTTATGTCTCCTCTCTCCCACTAGTTAGTTCCTATGGGGAGGATAGTGCCTCCCACCACACCTTCCCACGCTGAAGTCAACCAATGTTTTTGAATCTCCTTTTTCTCCTCGTCTAAAAACGGTAGATGTCTGACAGGCCACTGTGAGAATTAAATGAAACAATAGGATGCAGGTCCTCTGGGAAGTTCTCTCCTATTTCTATCATAAAAAAAACACTGGGGAAATATAACTTTTAAGGTGTTGTCAAAAGCCGGGCATGGTGACACACGCCTTTAATCCCAGCACTCGGGAGGCAGAGTTAGGAGGACTGCCATGAGTTCGAGGCCACCTTGAGATTCCATAGTGAATTCCAGTTCAGCCTGGGCTAGAGTGAGACCCTACCTCAAAAAAAAAAAAAAAAAAAAAAAAAAGATGTTGTCAAAGTGCCTGCCCCCTGAAGTAAGCTTTTATAAGATGACAGCAAAAGCCAAGGAGCCCGAGCTTCTGGTTGGAACACAGGGTAGGTTACTAGAGATTTTGTTTTGCTTTGTTTTAATTTTTTTTGGTTTTTCGAGGTAGGGTCTCACTCTAGCCCAGGCTGACCTGGAATTCACTATGGAGTCTCAGGGTGGTCTTGAACTCATGGCAATCCTCCTACCTCTGCCTTCTGAGTGAGTTCTGGGATTAAAGGCTTGTGCCACCACGCCTGGCTGCTTTGTTTTTATTTTTTATTTTTATTTATTTGAGAGAGACAGAGAGAGAGGAAAGGAGGGATAGGGAGAATGGGCACAATAGGGCCTCCAGCTGCTGCAAACCAACTCCAGACACGTGCCTCCTTGTGCATCTGGCTTACATGGGTCCTGGAGAATCGAACTTAAGTCCTTTGGCTTTGCAGGCAAGTGCCTTAACCACTAAGCCATTTCTCCAGTCCTTGGTTTGTCTTTTTGAGGTAGGGTCTAGCTCTAGCCCAGGATGACCGGGAATTCACTATGTAGTCTCAGGCTGACCTCGAACTCCCAGCGATCCTCCTACCTCTGCCTCCTGAGTGCTGGGATTACCAACTACTGGAGTTTTGATAACTATTCCCTCTAACTAATCTCCTTAGAGCCAGATGGAACTTTTATTTATGGATGACAATTATAATGTGGTTTTTATCAATGGTTTGGTAATTGCCATTTGAGTTTTATAACCTTATATGACATGCAATATCCCATTTTAAAGATGACAAAATACAGACATTGGGATGAAAGCCATGTGTGCTATCTAAAGACTTCTAGTAGTCCAAGGTCTATGTTCAAATTTGGCTTTGATGTGGCTTTAATAAGTACTTGCATTCAGCAGGGCTTGGTGGCACACAGCTTTAATCCCAGCACTTGGGAGGCTGAGGTAGGAGGATCACTGTGAGTTTGAGGCAAGCCTGAGGCTACATAGTGAATTCCAGGTCAGCCTGGGCTGGAGCCACACCTTACCTCAAAAAAAAAAAAAAAAAGTCTGCACTGCATTGGGAGATTATGTTAAGAATTTTACATAGGAGGTCTCATGCTTTTCTCACAACAGCTCTGTGAAATGGGACTTAGCAGAGAAAGAGGTTCAGGGAGGTCAAGGGAGTGGCTTAAGAAGAGGCAGAGCCAGGTGATGGATTGCCCTGCTCTCTGATGATGGATCAAGTGCTCTTTACTGGCACCAACAGACTTTGGGACACTTGGGAAAGTCTCAAGGAAGGCGGGCAAGAGAGGTGGCAAGGTGCTGGCTTTGCCAGGCCTGACAGGTGTGATTACTGCAGTGTTTCCAAAAGAAGTGCTAATGGTGAAAGAAGAGAGCAGGGTGCAGTCTAGGAATCCAGAGACTGAGTTTACTTACACCTCTATCAGTATGATTATTCTACATTTAACTAATGGCCCAAAGAACTAACTCATTAAACAAACATTCCAGTGAAAAGTTTGGTATAACATAGCTCTTAAAATTCTGGTGTCTGACTACTGTCATAGGGCTTGTGCATTTGGTTATAAAAATTATATATACTGAGGGATTTTTTTTCAGCTTTAGGGACCCATCCACTCTAGGCAATTGCTGTACACTGAGCTATACACCTGGCTCTGTATTTTTGTACATCAATACTACATGGACACAAAGCAGTGTCATGTAATAGGACATTTCACAGTGAAAGGCTTGCATGGCTCAGAGAAGGAGATCATATTCATTTCCTTTCTTTTGTGATGACATTGTGTAACAATTACTCATGAGTTCTCCTTTTTATTATTTAACTACACCAAACCATTCTTCCTATGCAAAACACCTTTTCATACCAGAGAGCAACTAAACTCATCAAAAGATCTGACAGTTGAGCAACAGAAGGGTTTGAATGGGGCATTGGCCATAAAGGTAAACATCTCACCTACTTCTTCTGAGTCCAGCCATACTCTTTTTGTTTCCTATTGCATTACAGAACTCAAGTAGTCTCTAGCTTCTACACACTAACGGTTTTTAAAATAACATAATAGATTTTCATTTTGAAGCATGTGCCACAAGAAATTCACTAGCAAGAGAACCCTGATATGTACTGAATGCTTTAAAGTTGTTGAATTTAGGTAGGGTGACTAAGTTTTCAGCTTTCAGGGACCTGCTGGTGATTAGAGAGAGCTCTGTGAGGAAACAACAGTTGGCATATTTGTAAAATTTTAATGTGTTCCATACTGCTCTAGGAATTAGTAGAACTATGGAGAAATACAAGAGTATTTTCCTCTGGAGTTTACATTCTAAATTTTAGAAACTTATTCTTGCCTCCCACTCCACAGCCCATGTCTTAGTTTTGTTATAATAAAAAAATATGCTGGATTATTGTTCCAAGAATGTGTGTCCTAACGCAAATAAAAATCTGACATATTTCCTCACTGAAAATACTATATTCATCCTAGAATTGTTTTAATGAGAAAGAGTAAGAGAGAGAGAAAGAGAGAAAATTGGCGTGTCAGGGCCTCTAGCCACTGAAATTGAACTCCAGGCACATGTGCCACCTTGTGTGCATGCATGACTTTGTGCACATGTGTCACCTTGTGCATCTGGGTTATGTGGGTTCTGGAGAGTTGAACCTAGGTCCTTAGGCATTGCAGGCAAGTTCCTTAACCACTTAGCAGTCTCTCCAGCCCCTCATCCTAGAATTTTAGTGCTAGTCATTTCATCTTCATTAGGTGAGGCTATTTAAATCACCTGAGAAAATACTTTAAGAAAGTTGGGAGCTATAGCTATGGCCCCCTTTGACACAGTCACATACATACAGATAGCATTGCACTGTGGGGATGCGTGTTTTGTTCTCTATCTTGTTATTGTGCTTCTGTGTTATGGAAATACATATATATTGGTGTGAATGTGTTGTAGGCATGTGCCTTAACTGCTTATTTTGTGCCCTTTCTCCAACAGTGAGTGATCTAGGGCTCTTTTTAGTAAAGAAAAGGCAGCAGGATGGTGGCATGATCTCTCTGCCATTTTGAAGCTCAATATTTTTACATCACCCATGCTGAGGCCTTAGCCTTCCCAAGTCCAGCCACAGAGCTGATATGAGCATCTCCCTGAACCAGTGGACAGCAAGCTTTGGGGAGGTGGCAGCTTATTAAAATGAAATGTTACTTTTACAATAGACAGGTCAGCATAGGGGTTTCTTTGAGAAGCTGACCTGCTGTTGCTGATCATATCACAAGGATGGAGATTTCAACCAATCATTGGTGAGAGCCTAATAGACCAGGGTTACGTTAAGGATTTTAGAAGGACCTATTTCATTGGACAGCTGCTCAGAGGGTCTAGAAGTTTGGAGTAAGACTCTAGAAGCTTGTAGTTAAAAACTCAGCATTTTCACATAATTTAGATGTTCCAGTAAAGTAGGGATTACTGAGTGCCTGAGACAACAGAGCTCCTGCATGTCAGCAAAATGGGTTACAGACTCATGTTTGAAAACCTATAATGATGCTCCGAAGAAGTCTAGAGATCATGGGAACAATTTTGTAATAGTTGAAAGAGATTGTGTTAACACTAAATGGACATCAATGCATGTTATCTGCATCACAAAGCAGGAAGCAGAGGCTCAGAATGTGTAAAAGGCTTAGACAGTTATTAGCACCACCAGTCTAGCTGCAAATCACTTATTTCCCCTGTTTTATCCACTGGAATCCAGTTTTTTTTTTTTTTTTCTGAGTTTGGGCTTGTTTTTCTCTGGGCTCTATCTTCCAATAGATGATTGGCTGTCTTAAGAGGCACCTTCATTTGCACAGAACAATTTTGAACTGCAGTTTTCTTGCCTACAGAGCCCTTCTGAGGTAACTGTCTTAAACACATTCTTTTGTGCTCCCAACCTGGCACATTCAGTAGGAGACTTAATTCATTTTGTCTCCCCCTTCCCCCTCTTTGTCTCTTTACACAGCTTGCAACGCCTCATCTTGATTCTTAGGGACAGGGCACAGCCTGGTTCCCTTCTTCACACAGCTGGCCTCACTAGAAACACCTGCTGCTTGCCTTTAAGCCTCCCTGTTTCTCCCCTTCCCTAGCCAAGGCAGTGCGAAAGAGGAGGGAGTCCAGGTTCGGAGTATGAAGTCCTCTTCCTGAATTCCTTCTTCAGATATAAAAAGTGAAAAGGGATACTCCAATCAGACCCCAAAACAAAAGCTTCTGGGGCGACTGTAATGACTCCAACAAACTCAAACTTCTCCATGTCAAACGTTCCTGCTAGCCAGGATCCCATTGACCCTTTTTGGAACTGAACATGCTTTTTGGACCAGCACCCAGACCCACAAAGAGGAACACTGGGTGTGGTGCGGCATGTGTGGCTGAAGAGAATCACAATGGTGACAAAGGTGGGGGCAGGGTGGGGAGGAGGAAGGACGTTTCCCAGGGAACCCACAACTCGCAAGCATGGCGACTCCCCACTCTACTAGGAAAAGCTGTGGGCCTAGCTCGTCTGTCAGTGTCACTTTTCAGTGGCAGCCGGGGCCGCCCTGGGCTAGGTGCCCGCTCCGGTTCCGCGCGCCTTTCCCTTGGCCCCAAGTGCAGTTCCGAGAACCTACCCACAAGGCCGGGGTGCGGGGCAGGGGGTGGGGGATGCGGCCCCCGGCTCCGCGCCTCCTTCCCGGCGCGCTGCGGGCGCCTGCGGAGGCCCCGGGACCCAGTGCGAGCGGCCGCCCGGGAGGCGCGGGCTGGCCTCGGCGGGGCAGCGTTCGCGGGCCCGCGAGGTTCCCTGGCTGCCGGGCGCCCGGCCGGACCCCCGCTCGGCGAGCCGGCAGACAGCAGAGGGCGCCGCTCCAATGCGCTTGGGCCGCGCGCCGGGCCGCAGAGCTGGAGCCCGGGGTGGGTGTCGCGGAGGCCGCGGGCCCTTCCCTGCGCCTCGCCAGGGTGCAGCTCCCCGGAGGAGCTCTCCTCTCTCAGGGTTCCTGGCAGGGCGGTCAGGCAGAAGCAGAGGACCCCCCCCCCCCAAAGCCGCGCCCCTCGAACTGCGAAGGAACATGCCTGCAGGCCTTGTTCAATTGCGAACGACTAATTAATTTTGCAGCGCTTGTGCGGAGTACTTTAAAATGGAAAAATGAAAGTCTTCGATGAAAATGAAGCTTGATGGTGTGCACCTGCCACTAATGCACCGCGCTCTGCAACTTCCCCTCATTAGAGAGATGGCTTGGGTTGAGAACAAGTCATATAGTGAAAATCACTTCAACACGTGCCTGTTCATATGCATAAACTCCTGTGTACCAGATGGCAAAATATAATGACATCTTAAACAGCTAATTGCATAAACCTTGTAATACAGATAATTGCTGTACCAAACTAGGAGTTAATAATTTCCCACTGTACTGCCTGGCTTCAGAGTAATCCTTAAGGAAAGTTGTGACAATTCTAACACATTAAAGTTCACCAAGCGGTAATTAAAACTAGCACTTAAGTCATTTGACTTTCAAACCCTTAATTATGATTCGGCAGAACTACCTTGTGGAAGCTCAGAATTTATAGATGGTTATATGATAACATTTAATACCTGTGTTTCATCAAGTTTTCTTTCATAGGTCTCATGTGGCATGGCATTATAGGGAGGCAATGAGGACCTGTTATATTCTCTGAAATTATTCCAATCGCAGGGGACTTACATGTTGGAGCATGAGTGATTAATTCCCCTCCCCAGATGAATTTGTTTATGATTGTCGATTTACATTTATTTACAGAACCCCTGCTATGATAACTAACGATAAGCATCACGATGTGGCTGGTATTGTTCTAAGCACTTTACAGGTATTATTTCACTTAATCCTCAGTACAGCTGTAGGACACAAGTCCTATGACCACCCTTTTGCAGACTGGGAGCCTTGGTATGAGGTCTAAGTATTTGCTGAAAGTTAGCTAGAAGTCAAGAAAGTCAGGATGATGCTGAACCCATGTCATTTACCACTGTATCATGTACTTTAATATTTCTGTGTTATTTTCCAACAATATTTAGACATAAAACTCAAACAAAATAACTGAATTATAAAAACCAGTTGGCAGGTAAATACCTTTTTGGAATTTGATTTCTCAGCTATTTCATGGTAACTTCCAGAAGCCAATACCTGCTGTTCACACAGGGTAGTTGTTAATAAGCTAGTAGGCTATAGTAGGTTTTGATTTCCTAGCTTAAAAAAATAGGCATGACTTAGTGCTTCTATTTCCGTCTTGAAAAAGACTAAAATTGCCCTCAATAGTTGAAAGTACATGCACAATAACAAGCTACACCCAAATTTGCTTTATGAAACACACAGAAAATCAGTCTTCATGTTGAATTGTGGAATTTCTTTTCCTTTCTTTTCTTTTTTATAGTTTGGGGAGGTAAGCAGAGTGACATCAGCTGTCTCCTCTGCATAGGCCCACCATGGGACACTCCCTCCCAGGAGTTAGGTGTCCATTTCTTCTGGCTGTTATTACTGTAGTTGTCTGTCCTTACTATAGAGGGAGGCATTTTGGCTTAGAAGTCAGAAGCCCTGCACTCCCATTCTTCCACTGTGGATTGAAGAATGACCCTGGATAAGACAGTCATGTCCCTGAGATGCAGTTTCTATATTATAAATACAGAGGGCCTAGTTCCAGGCCTCCCACTATAATCATTCTGGAACATTATGGAACTGTATCTCATATTGCTGAGCAGGAATAAGATTGATAGGTTGCATTTTCCTTAATAAAAGCAAAATCCTAGATTTTTCAGGAACCACTGAGAGAAAGCGTTCAAGGAGAAAGTAAAGGCTTGGTTTAACAAGCTTTTCATTGATGCCTGGCATTGTTTTGGGCAGTGCTCAGGCTAATGACAGCAATGTGACATTGTTCTGGGCAGCACCAGTTCTTCATATAGCTAATGGCATGCAGAGGGGGTGGCATGCTAATTGCTGCACTGGAGTCCAATGTAGTGAATTATAAAATGGGAGTTAGTCTGAAGGTGGGGTTGTGGGAGACATAAAAGTTTCTGAGCTGAATTTCTAAGGGTAAGTCAGAGTGGGTATCCTGAGTGTCCCTGGGATGGAGGTGAGTGAAAAAAAAAAAAATGACTGCCTGGGAGTTAAGAGGAGGTCAGGGGGAAGGTTGAAGAGGAGTGAAGGTAGGAGAGGTAGGCACAGGACAGAGCTCATTGCCTTGTTAAGGAGTTTGGACTTTACTCTGAAAACAATAGGGGAGTCAAACCAAAGATGGTCTACATTAGACTGTTCATTACTGTAGTAATTGCTGGGTCACCTGGATTGCAAAAAGCTTTGCATTTTTTGCTGGTTGCTTTTTAACTAGAGGAAATATGGCTACCCTACTTAAAGAGGAGCCTTACATGGGCCACTGGAGGGGTGAAGTCAGGGCTCAGTTCTGCAGGTCTCCATGAACCAGGTTTAGTGCAGACTCTCAGTGAAGGACATGATGATTCCCTCATTGCTCAATTCCAGATCCCTTAGTCTCCAAACTAACAGCTGACTTCACATATCAAAGGAGGAAGCAAAATCACATCACTTCAGAAAGCAGGGCAGAAAACTTTAAGTATGCTTTTTAATTTGGTTGAAAGTGATAAATCTCATTTATGTCATTTCAAGAGGTCAACAATATCACTGGACGTTGGTAAAAGGACTTCTGAGGAATGCTGTTCTGGAGGGCAATATGACAACATAAATAATGTCTTACTAATATCTCTTGACCAGCAATTCCTCTCCTGGGGGTCTTTATATGTTTGGTGCTGGGGATTCAATTCTGAGCTCCATACATATCCTAACATCTACTCTCCCATAATATCTAAATTCCAGGAATTTATCCTGAAGAAATTATTATAAACTGTTCAAGTGCATTCAGCCCTCCATATCTTTAGGGTTCCCATCTTCATATGCAACTAACAGAGAATCAAAAACTTGAAACTATATAGGCTCTCCCACTTGTCATGACCCACCAACAAAACAATGGATCATCTACCTTCATAGCATTCATATTGTATCAGGTGTCAAATGTAATAGCAATGTTTTAAAATTTGGAAAGGATATGCATAGATTATATGTAAATACTATTCAGATTTTATGAAGGATTTGAGCTTACACATTTGTTGTTTACAAGAGTTCTGGGGGTAAAAACAAAACAAACAAACAAAAAAAAGCCAACCATGGCAGGTACTGAGGAATGACTGCATTTTGGTGAAGCACTGTTTGTGACAATGGTTTTATAATACTGTATAATACTAAAAATTTAATGGAAAATCATACCCACCATTGTTTTTTTTCTTTTCTTTTCTTGTTTTGAGATATGGTCTCACAATATAGCCCTTGGCTGTCCTGGACCTCAGTATGTAAATCAAGCTGGCCTTAAACTTATTCCATTTTTCTGACTTCTGAGTGCTGGGATTATAGAATATATATATATATATATATATAATCTTGGCCTAAATATTTTGAAATTGATTACTATAGTTCTATAATTCAAAGAAGAATTAATAATAGGAACTAGAAAATAATCCAATCTAAAAAATTGAAAAGATGTAGTATAAATGTAGTATAGCTAAAGATGTAGTATTACTAAAGACATGCTTAGACTAAATCTGCAGCTTCTTACATATGCACACTAGAAGTACATATCTATATATAAATTATGTATCAAAAATAATAAAGGCTGTAAACAAATGAATTAATCATTCATTGCAGGATTTATAGAAAAAGCTATACATTAAAATCCAATAAATTAGGAGGTAGGAAATGGCAAAATAATAGTTAAACAAATGAAAAGAAACCAGAGAATATGGGATAAATATTACAAAAGCTTGGGCTGGTGAAATGGCTTAGGGGTTAAGCGATTGCCTATGAAGCCTAAGGACTCCAGTTCAAGGCTTGATTCCCCAGGACCCACATAAGCCAGATGCACAAGGGGGCACATGCATCTGGAGTTCCTTTGCAGTGGCTGGAGGCCCTGGCATGCCCATTCTCTCTGTCTCTATCTGCCTCTTTCTCTGTCTGTTGCTCTCAAATAAATAAAACAAAAAAAATTTTTTTTTAAATTACAAAAGCTTATTTGGAAAAGATGATAAAATGAGTAATTCACCAGTGGAAAAAAGGAAGACAGAAACAAAGAGAAAAAAATAGAAAAGACAAATTACCAATAATGCAAATGGCAGAAGGTCATGATTATAAACACTAAACTTATTTAAAGATGTAACGATAGTATAAATAACTATGCAAAAATACTTGAAAATTTAGGTGAAAGAGGTAAGCACCTTGAGGAACCCAATTTATCTAATGAATGGTAGCAGAAAGAGGAAAACACAAATACTTTGTTAATTATTAAAGAAGAATCTATAATAAAGACTTTAACAAAGAAAACGTACACTTCCATGGATTTACCAACAGTTTCTATCTGTCATTTAATGAATGATTAATGCTGGGCTGGAAAGATTGCTCAGTGGTTAAGAGCACTTCCTACTTAAGCATAAGGACCTGAGAAGGCCTGAGAAATCTCTTGAGTATAATTCCCAGGACTCACATGAACAGTTGGACGTGGCCATATTTGTCTGTAACCCCAGTCACACAGAGGAGCAGAGACCAAGAGTCACCAGAACTGGTGGAAAAAAAAATAAAAAAGAAAAAAAACACAAGGATCAGTGAGCAACTCTGGTTCAAATAAGAACAAGTGGAAAAGTGATGGAACAGGACATTGGACATTTCCTTTAAGGCCACTACAGGTGAATGCACTGTACCACAGGCAAGCACATGGGGTGCCACATGGGCATGTACACATGCATGTAACACACTCACACACAATACACCATACATACACATGCACACACATAAAAGAATAAGTAATGCTCACCTGAAAATTCTTCTAGAAAACATAAAAGACAGGTGCATTATCCTATTTGAGCTTTGAGGCCAAGTTACACTATCTTATGGTATATCAAATGTATATTTTCAATACAAAAATTAATGAAGTAAATTAAAAAAAAAATTAGATGCAAATCTCTCTTGTGAACATAATGTGGAAATTCTTAATAAAACATTAATAAAGAAACTTTAACAATAAAAGAGTAACCACTCACTACCATTTTAGCTTTGCTACAAGAATTCAAGGTAGGTTTGACATTCCAAACCCCACTTAATTTAGTAAAGGAGACAAATATAACCACTTAAATATATTCATGATACAACTGATATAATATCAATTTATGATTTAAAAATCCAAACAAACTAACCATACAAAGGAACTTTCTTAATCAGAAAAACAGTAGCTATAGACAAAAAAACTTACAGTAAGTATAATATATTTAATTAACAGAATATGGTAAAATGTTAGAAGCTTTCAGTTGGAGACAGCACACAGATCTAACTATCACTACTTTGATTTTATATGATGGATTCTGGGCAGCATGCTGATCCTAGCTAGTGATGCAAAGCAATGACAGACATAAAATACATGAGTATTACAAAGGAAGAAATAAACTCTCATTATTTGTATACAACATGATCAAATATATATATAATTCAGAATACACATGAATTGTGTGAATTAACAAGTGAGTTTAGCAGATCCCTGGATACATGATCAATATGCAGAAACATTGCATTTATATATTGCAGTTTCAACCAAAAATAAAGTGTAAAATTTAAATGTCTTTTACAAAGTAGAAACTAGCAAATCAACCAAGAACAAACCCCCCAAATGTACAGTGCCTAAATAATACATATATTGTGCCTATAGTCAGATAATGCAGTGCTACATGTGTTTCTTTTCTCCTGAATAATTATAAGTTTAATGTGTTACTTCATAAAACTGAAAGATTATTGTTAAAATGGAACTTGGGAAGACTATTATAAGTGCATATGTTCACACACAAAAAAATATAAATCACCACCATGACAAACAGCAGGATTTAGATTGTAGAAATCAGTATGGCATTGCCACCTGAATTAAAAAAAAATACGGCAGGCATTCCAGGAACACTCATATGTATATGGATAATTGATTCAAAACAGTTCTTTTCAAAACTGGGCCAGCTGGATATCAGTAGGAAAAAAATGAAATAACTTATTATCTGAGATCCCAAATTAAAAGTTTCTTTACTTGTTATTTCATTCATCGCAAACACTGTAGATTGAAAAGTGAAAGGAGAAACAATGATGTTTCTCGAAGGAACCAGAGCAATGTCTTCAAAACCTACAGGGTAGGAAAAATTTCTGTGAGGCAAGCAAAATAAAACATAAACTTAAAAGAAAAATATTGATGCAATGAGTTATATAAAAATAAGAACTTATTTGTCTTTGAATACACCACTTGGAGAGTGGGACAGGCATAAACATCTATGGAACTAACTGATCAAGGCTTGTTATCAGAATGACAAAAATAATTCCTTGTAGTTTTGGGGAAAAAAATGGCAAACTGCTTGGTGAGCAAGAAACTTGGGCAGGTACTTCATGAAAGAAAATATTCAAATGGTTAAAAATATATATCAAAGATACCCACTGGACATTAGGAAACAAAAATTTATGCCACAATGAAGAGAGACATGGGCAGGATGGTTAAAATGAATGGACTGAAAAAGCCAGCTGTGAGAATGTGCAGCGTTTGACAGTCACATCCTGGGAGTGGACGTGAAATTGATGCAACTACTATGGAAAAGGATTTGACATTTTTCACTGATGTTGAAAACAAGAACATCTTGTAACCAAGTAACCACTCCTAGGGAAATTCCAACAGGAAGTATGCTTTAAGAAATATGTATAATTAAGCTCAGCATGGTGGTGTATGTTTGTAATCCCAGCATGTGGGGGCTGAGGCATAAGAATCATACATTCATGGCCAGGCTGAGATACAGAGTGAGATCCTGTCTCAAACAAACAAACACACACACACAAACAAAAAAAGAAAACAAAAAACAAATCAAGAAAAGAAAGTTCTTAGCAACAATATTCAAAGTAGTTAGAAAAGTAGGTAGCAAATCTAATAACTATCACTAGGTGAAGTGTCTAAGTAGAATAGTTATAAGATATTTGCACTTTGTAATACTATATAATAGTAAAAAATAGAATGAACTATAACTGTTTGCAGTATAATGAGTTAATTTTTTGTTCATTTTTATTTATTTATTTATTTGAGAGCAACAGACAAAGAAGCATATATATATATATATATATACATATATATATATATATATATATATATATATATATATATATATAGAGAGAGAGAGAGAGAGAGAGAGAGAGAGAGAGAGAGAATGGGTGCACCAGAGTCTCCAGCCACTGCAAACGAACTCCAGATGTGTGCACCCCCTTGTGCATCTGGCTAACGTAGGTCCTGGGGAATCGAACCGGGGTCCTTAGGCTTCACAGGCAAGCGCTTCACCACTATGCCATCTCTCCAGCCCATGATGAGTCAATTTTACAAATATAATATTGGTCAAAAAAAGCGCCAAACACAAAAGAATGCACATGTTACAATTTATATAATGTACCCAAGAGCAGAAACAAAGGTAAACACAAACTAGTACTTAGTAATACATACTTAGGTAGCAAGGTTATAAAGGAAAACAAAGAAGCAATATCCTGAAAGGTAATTCTTAGAAGGAAAAAAAGTCAAGTCAAGGAGTTTCTAAGATGCTGATTATCTTTGTTCTTTGACCTGGGCAATGATAACATAATGCTCACTTGGATAAAATGTTGAGCTCTGTGTTTTAGTTCACATACCTTATATATTTTTGTTTACTTATAGCCTTTATTTATTTTTGTTCATTTGCGTCTTTCTACGTATATGTATGCATATGGGTGTGTCAGGGCCTCTTACCATTTCAAACAAATGCCAGGCACATGCACCAATTTTTGTATCTGGCTTTATGTGGGTACTGGGGAATTTGCCTTTGCCAGCAGGCTTTGCAAGCAAGTGCCTCTAACCTCTAAGCCATGTCCCCAGTCCTCATAAATAGCTTTTAGTTATAAATGTTTTATGTACACAGTTTATATGATAAAGGATAATGAACACCAGGGACGGCATATGTATGGTCCTTGTGCTTTCCAAGCACCATAGCCACCACCTGTGGCCAGACATCACCAACAGAGTGGAGCCCACTTATTCAAAGAGCCTAGCCAACCATTCTTAACCTGGATGACTGGTCATGGAACTTCCAGCGAATTTTCTATCCCTTTTCTCTATACCTCAATCAATTTTTCATTCCTCTTCTATATACCTGACTGATTAGATAAAGAAAAATAACTAGACCAATTTGTGTATGGACCCAGCTCTGTATATCCTCCAAAGCTCACTTTATCTTGACATGAACAGAGAAATAGTATATAAAATCAGCAGTAGCCCACAGATACTGGAGCCTAAACAAAGAGCTGCAAAGTCACAAACTGTGCTTGGAACAGAACATGCAAATGGCAACTATGATTCTAAATTCCAAGAACAGATCATATGTTTTATCAAATGATGATGTAGGAACTCTTCTGGTCACATGGGGCAAAGGGAGCACAGCACAGATGTGATCCTGGGCATCTTCTGCCCCCATCAGACATGCATATCATTTTTCCTGAATTTCATCCCCTGAGCCAGCTCCCAACTGCTGCTGTTTGCCACCCACTACTGTTGCCCCTATTCAGCTGATCAAGGTTTGGCCACTGCTATCTATCTTGGTGCCTAGTACTAGACAGTGAGAATATAAGACATCTTCCTAGTTCTTGATGCCTTTCTATGTAAGTGGATATGTAATATACATATGTGCATTAATAAGGTACAAATGTAAGTAGCAAGCTCAGGGGTCTAGAAAAAAATGTGTAGGATTCTCAAGGCAGGGAGGATTATGAAAATCCAAGTGGATGTGTAGATGGCCTTTAATTAAACTTTTAAGTATTTTTAAATATAATATTAAAGTCTTCTAAGATGGCTTCAGAATTCTTTGTGGCCTTATCTCATGATGACCTCTCTTCCTTTACCTCCTTATCTAACCAATTCACTTCTGAACTACATATTAAATGAGGGTGCTACCTCCTACATTGAGTCTTTCTCAGTTTCTTACCTGGCATAGCTAGCTGTCTCCTTCATCATCTCCCATATAATCTCTCTACAAGTAGCATTTATTATACCTTAGTTCAATTGTTTGATACAATTCTACAACCCTAACACATATGCACAATATTTTTATAGAGTACTTATTATTTAATCAAAGTTGTTGACTGTAAGGTAGAAATGTATAGGAGGTAAGAATGTTTTTTTCAAAGGGCACATCAAAATTGGTGTGCATGCAACATCAGAAAATATTGAGAATATGTAGGCCAACCTCTATTAGTAGTACATCTGGTGTCAATTCTAGTGGCTGAATTCTCAGTTTTCATGCTTGGTCCAGTAACAAATTAAGAAAAAAAAATCCCTACTGGTATTCTATTTATACTTTGTTCAGTTTAACATTTCTATCAATTATTTGCATAAGGAATTGATGCTTTATTTAATAAAATCTGTAGATAACAGAGAGGTGGGTAGAACAACTAATATTTCAGATACTAGAATTAAGATTTAAAATAATCTTGGCAAGATAATAACATTGGTGTAAAATCACAAGATGATAT
This sequence comes from Dipus sagitta, assembly GCA_036346955.1. NCBI lineage: Eukaryota > Metazoa > Chordata > Mammalia > Rodentia > Dipodidae > Dipus > Dipus sagitta. The sequence goes on from CM070773.1 coordinate 81,029,634, forward strand.
TCCTTGGGGTTATATGCAAAGTTCTGTGTTTAGATAAAAAGCTGGCATAAATTTACATTATGTTAGCAGATTGGAAAAATATTTCAAGGTGTTAGTTGATCATTAAAGGAAACTATAAGCATTAGCAAGAAATCTTTCCCAAACCCAAAGGCTTAAATTACAAATCAACACAAAGAAGAGATAGGTCTAGATATAGGCAAAAGCATCTTCAAGCAGTGAAACTTGAAAATTTAATAGAAATATGTGGCATAACCAGTGGTGTTGTACCCCAAAAGAGAAGGTGTTACTCCAAAGGATAGGGAATTATTCATATCAAACATTTAAAAAAGGGCTGGTGAGATGACTCAGCAGTTAAAATGTTCATGCTTGCAAAGCCTTCTGGTCCAGGTACGATTCACCAATACTCATGTAAAGCCAGATCCAAAAGGGGTACATGCACCTTGAATTCCTTTCCAGTGGCAAGAGGTCCTAGCATGCCCATACTCTCTCTCTCATAAGTTAATAAATAAAATATTTAAACAAATGAAAGAAGAGCCAGTGAGGAGCATTTGCAATGGTGTTTGAACATAAGAGCTTAGGTGTAGTGTAACTGGTGGGTAAATTGATGGATGGTTTTGGGGTTAGCCAAAGCCCAATTTTAAAACCAAGCTTGCAAAGCACTATTTACAAAATATTTGGACAAGTTATTAATGATTTGACATTTTTGTTGTTGTTGTATTGAGGACCATACCTAATATCTCAGGAATGAAAGGTAAACACTGAACTATACCATCAATCCTGAAAAATTTTACCCATAACAGGAGAATCTTGAGTCCTACTTATGGAGCAGTGAGTATGAAATAAGACGTGTGATGGTGCTTGGCCTCCACCAAAGTTCACTAGGCATTAGTTGTTCTTGTGATTCTTTTCCTTATAGATTGATATATCAGTGTTTTGCAAGATTCTACAATTGATACTTTCTACAAGTATACTTCATACTTTAATAAGTTGAGAAAAAATGTTTGACCCTGAAACTATAGTCAGAGTTATTTTTAAGATAATGCTCATTATACATAGTTACCATGTGGTGATACCATGGAAACTATGTGGTGTGCAAACCAAAATAGATCCAGGCTTCAAGGACTCAAGAATGGCTAAGGAGTTAAGAGTGTATGATAGCAAGCTAGCATCCTTAATCTGACTGGCTCTCTTCCCTGTAAGGAGGGCTCCACATGGCTGCCTTGGGGCACAGGGACTTTCTCTTTCCTGAATGCGCACATTGCAGGCCCTTGCCAGAAAGACTATGGAAGTTACTGTGTTTGAGGTCTGTATTTATGTAGGTTTAGAAATATGCTAAGAATGATGCTAGCCATAGTGATCTTGCATCCCCTTGAAAGCCTTAAAAAATTAAATGGATCTAGAACTCAGTTTTAACATTCATTTTAAGGGCTAGAGAGATAGCTCATTTGGTAAAGTGCTTGGCTTTTAAGCATGTGGACCTGAGTTTGACCTCCAGAACCCATGTCAAAAAAGTGGGACATGATAGTATACATTTGTAATCTCAGTGCTGGGGAGGTGGATACAGGTGGATCCCTGAGGCTCCTGGCCAGACAGACAAGCCTAACTGGTGAGTTCCAGACCAGTGACATTGCCTCAAAAAATGGTTGACCCTATCTGAGACATGTCACCTGAGGTCATCTTCCCTCCACCCCCACAGTGTATTCTGAGGTCACCTGAATCAGAATGTATATTCACCTAAACGTTCATCAAAAACAAATTTTTAAAGGAAGTTAACTGTCTGGAATGGTGCCCAAGCCATTCATCCTGTTTCAATACTTTCCCCACTGCTCCATTAAAATATCTACTATAATCCCAACTTTACTATTCTTGTGAGGAAATTTTATCATTATTTGACACTATTTGGGAAGCTGGTGGATACAATGAAGAATGTGACAATAAAGTCTTTTCTTATTGGGCCTTATATCCAGGGATGGAGCAAGCTTGTGAAATAAACCAATCAATAAAAAGTCTAGGATCACATCAGAGAGTGAAAGAGGCTGTGTCAATCATTAGACATGGTACTGATGCTGAGAAAGGATCAACATGGCACTTGGGACTGGGGCAATCCAATGTGAAACTGAATGTTGAATGGTAAGAATGAATATACTGTGCAGAGGGTCAGTGCACCAACCTGGAAGTTATTTGTGCCAAGGCCAAAGAAGGGACAAGGAACAGACACTGTGGCTGGGACATTGTGAGGGAGACAAGGGAATCAGGTCAGACAGGTTAACTGTACCCAGATCATGCACGACTTTCAAAACCAGGGCAATATTTAATTTTTCTGAGATGGGAAGGCATTAGTAAGTTTTCAGGCAGGGAGGAAATCATTTAATTTACATTTTTTAGAGAAAGAGAGAGAGAGATAGAGAGGAGAGAGAGAGAGAATTGGCGTGCCTGGGCCTTAGCCACTGCAATAGCATGCCAGACTCTTGTGCTACCTAGTGCAATTGTGTGACCTTGTGCTTGCCTCACCTCTGTGCATCTGGCTTTCATGGGATCTGGAGGGAGATTGAACATGGGTCCTTAGGCTTCACAGGCAAGTGCCTTAACTGGTAAGCCATTTTTCCAGCCTTAATTTACAGTTTGAAAAGGTCTCTTGCTGTCCGTTATATTCTAATGCTGTGTGATATGTACTTCTTAATTCTGTCATCTCTACCACTGGAGAGAACTTGCTTTGGAGTTTCCTTATTAACATTATATGGCACTTTATAGTTTAGGAGGACTGTTTATTTGTGTTTGTTGTGGTGCTTAGGAATGAATTCATTCTAGGTGAGCATTTCTGTATACCACATCATTGCATCTTCTAAATAACCCTATGGGGCTCTCATTACTATAATCCACACTTTGCAGAAAGGCCTATACAGGATGTCAATCTTCTGAGAATGCATGTTTTCCAAAGGAAGACATTCAAAAATTGGACTTTACCTAAAACTAAATTTTTACTTACAAAATTAAGATCTGCTGCATGGTTTCCTCACAGAGATGGTGGGCTGGTTACTGCTGGGATCCCACTCCAGTCTCACCATGCCAAATCTGTGTTAACCTTCTTGCTTTCTGCCTGGCCCCCAGAACTCATATGAGGCCCAGGTGTCATTTGCACATTGTCACAAACCATTTTTCTCTTTCGTTATCAAACTTGTTCTCAGAAAGTCAGACCAGGAGCCTGATGTAGACCCATTCCCTAAGACCTCTAGTCAGGGAGCTTGTTCCCCTGGGTTGCAGTACAACTTGTGTACCATAAATATTTCTTTTTATTTATTTCTTTAAACTTGACCAATGATGATTGTGACTTTATGGTTTTACCACACAATGTTTTATGGTATGCATGCTTGGCTGACTGGCTAATTCAAGCTACATGGACACAGCCTCTCCAATACTTTTTTTGTGGCGAGAACACTACTATCAATTTTCAAGGAGGCAATTAACCGTACTTAACTGTAGTCCATTTGATGTACAATAGATCTTTTGAATTTATTCCTCCTATCTAACTGAAATTTTGTATCCTTTAACCAACATTTCCCCAAAGTCCTGGGAAGTACCAAGTACCAAGGCCCTGGCAACTGCCCTTCTACTCTTTGTTTCCATGGGTTTTACTTTTAAAAACTTCCACCTATGAGAAAGCTTATCCAGTGTGTGCTGCTCTGTGCTTGGCAGAGCTGTTAGCATGATGTTCTCCTGGTTCATGCATGTTGTTGCAAATGATAGAACTTCCTGTTTTGAATGGCTAATGTGCACATACAACCATCTTATTTATCTATTCATGAGTTGATGGATGCAGGTGGATTCTGTATCTTGGATATTTTGAGTAGTGCTGTAATTAACATGAGGTTGTAGATAGCTCTTTGATATACTAATACCTTTTCTTGTGGCTACAAACATATATATATACTGTCTTCATTCCACTTGACTACATGCATACATAAATACATGCATACATATATAGTGGGATTTCTGCATTATGTAGTAGCTTTATTTTCAGTTTTCTGAGGAAAATCCACACTAATTTTCATAAAGGCTGCTTTTTTCCCACATTCTTGTCAACATTTGTTATCTTTCAACAGTTTTATTTGTAGTTTGTGCTGTAGCTTACAATTCATGCAGAAACTCCCTTTGTGCTATAATACTGTAAATACTGATTCTTCAGAAAATATTTTTGTTTGTCCTATGATTCCCTATTGCTTTATTCTTTAGAAGCTAGCATCTTAGCATTTTAAAGCTAACTCTAAAAGCCTATGCAAAATTTTGTGTTTATATGTGTGTTTCTAGAGTGAAGATTTGTAGCCTTGGGCTGGAGAGATGGCTTAGCAGTTAAGCGCTTGCCTGTGAAGCCTAAGGACCCCGGTTCCAGGCTTGATTCCCCAGGACCCACATTAGCCAGATGCGCAAGGGGGTGCACGTATCTGGAGTTTGTTTGCAGTGGCTGGAGGCCCTGGTGCAACCATTCCCTCTTTCTCTCTCTCTCTGCCTCTTTCTCCCTCTGTCTGTCACTCTCAAATAAAATAAATAAATAAAAGATTTGTAGCCTTATTTAGATATTCAGGGCAGGACTGGGAAGATGGCACAGCTGTTTAAGGTGCTTGCTTGCAAAGTTTACTGGCCTGGGTTCCATTCTCCAGTATCCATGTAAAATCAGATGCACAAATTAGCTTATGTCTGGGGTTCATTTTCAGTGGCAGGAGACCTTGTTTCCCTCATACTTTCTCTTTCTCTGTACAAATAAATAAATAAAATTAAAAAAAAAGTTTTCCAGGGTGACTGTGATCCAATTTTACTTGTATGTAGGGATTAAGATTTGGACTTAAAGTAAAAGAGAGAGAGAGAAATATAGCCAGGCTTTATCATGATTTGACCCTGGTTTTGTTAATGATTAACTTTGAATTCTCCTGAGTTTCTGACCCATCTTATCCACATGTTATGGTTTGAATCTGAAATGTCCTCAAAGGCTAATGTTTTGAATATGTAATCTCTATTTTGTGGTGTTATTTTTAAGGCTGTGGACCCTTTTTGAGGTCAGTCCTGACAGGTGGAAGAGTCCACTGGAATTGGATGGGCCTTTAAAAGTCATGCATATCCTTGGTTCTGATCAAATTTTCTGCTTCTGGTCAAGTGCCATGTGTGTAAGACCCTGCCTCACGTTTTCACTACCACTCCTGCATGGAGCAACTCTGTGTTGCCTTCCCCACCTTGATGGCCTGAAATAGTCCTGAAGCCATGGGCCTTCCCTACCATGACGCACTGAAGACATGATGAGCATAGCAAGCCCTTCATCCTTTAAGTTTTCTCTGCCAGGTATTTTGTCACAGATGCAAGAAAAGTCAATGACATTGCATATAAAAGGTTAATTCTTGCTGGTCTTATGGCACAAGGTTTCAGCAAAATGTTAGACATGAAGTGAGTGGCTCTGCAACCATGTGGCTCTGCAACCACTCCATGTGACGTACTTTGGTGAGTGTGGCAGAAATCTCTGTCATTGCTAGTACTGGGGACTCCTGAATGCCATTACATCTGAATATCTGCTCTGAACTAAAATGTGTCCTCCCCCCAGCAAATTCATATACTTAAATCTTTACCCCAAATGTGGTTGTGTTTTAAAAATATGGCTTTCTAAGGATAAGTAAAGCTAAATGCGCCATAGGGTCAGGACCTAGCCTGCTGGAACTGGTGGCCCAGTAGGAAGGGGAGGAGTGAGATCTCTGACCTGTTGGAACAGCAAGGAAAGGCCTATTGTAATACGGGGAGGTATAGATTGGCAGAAGCCAGGAGGAGTCCCAGTACTGGCATCATACTGGCACCTTGTCTCAGACTTCCAGTCTCCAGGGCTGTGAGAAAACATATCCCTACTTTCAAACTCAACCTGCAATATTTTGTGAAGGAGCCTATGCAGATTAGAAGGCATTTCCCGGCCATATCTCTTCTAGAAAAGGGAAGACAGGAGGTTTCCATGTTCTATCTCTGGGGCTTAGGACAGGCTGGAATTAATTAGTCTTGCTGCCTGAAGGAGTGGGAATCCTTATGTCTGGCGTGTACAGGGGTCACCACAATACAGGGTTTGCTTTTCTTTTTGTTTGTTTGTTTTTTAGGTAGAATCTCTTTAGCCCAGGCCGACTGGTCTGTAGTCCCAAAGTAGCCTCAAACTCATGGAGATCCTCCTACCTCTGCCTCCCAAGTGCTGGGATTAAAGGTGTGCACTACCATGCCCAGCTAGGATTTGTACTTTTAATTAATGACTCAGTATATAATCTGGGCTTCTATATCTTCTATTGAGTGTTCCATTTACACTGCCACGTCAAGCTGTATCCTAGTATCAGACTGATGAAGAAGAAATGGTCTAGAACTCTACTGCCTAGGTACAAATTCTATATCCGCTACTTACTAGCTTGGGCAAATGATTTAACCACTAGAAACATCAATATTCTCATTTGCAAAATGAGGTTTGTCATAGTGCCTATGTGATGAGATCACTTCAGGATTATATGGTTTAATATAAGAAGAGTTCTTGGCCCCATATTAAACCCTATTTAAAAGACTAGCCACTAAAATTACCTAACTTGGGTACCATCTTCACTTGCTTCTAATGGCCTTGGACTTGTTTCTTGTTAGAGCAACTCTTTGCTGTAGTCCTATCAAAGCATTGATGCTGATTATATCTTACATGGAAACTCTAGTCATTTAATCCCACTATTAGATTTGGATCTTTTGTGTTTAAAGGTTGAATTATTTTTTCTCATAATCCAATGCCCTGCCTAAAATAGATAATAGAGTGAAGATGGAAAATTAATGCTGGAAACTGGAAGTATTTATTTCTAAATGATAATAAAGGGGGTACTTTGTCATCATTTCTGTCCATAAAGGCTCATCTCTTAGGAGCGTACATGGATCATTCTTGTTTGCAGGGTCATAGGGCAAAGAATTCAGTAGTCCAGACACAGTGGTTAAGGATAAAAATCACTGGAGGCACTTGGTGTCTTTTGGCCTTTGCAGTGTCAGATTCCAGAATGAGTATTGTGGATTAGAAGATCTAAATACATAACTTAGAGCAAGATACTGTTTTATCAGATTTCTGAGGTAAGTTCTTCCCTGATAAATCCACAATCTGTCATGTTGATGTCAGAGTCTGTCTAGATGTCAATCTAAATAGGGAGCTAGGTAGCTCTAGTTTATAGCAATCAGCCAATTAGCAGAGACCTGGTCAGCAAATAGAGTCACAGAGGAGGTTATCATAGTTCAATTTGTGAAAGTTCTGCAAAGTATGTGTGGAATGTGTTCTCATTTCATTTACTATAAATTACTTATGAACAAAAAAGATAGCTGGGCTCCTAGAGCAATGTTTGTTTGCAAAAATAAACCCTCTGTGAGAGTGAAGATCTTTCATGCACTAACTAGAACTTTAGAATAGCTGGGACAAGAAGCATTTTTGAGAGGGGAGACCTAAATCTTGGAAATGATCATTTAGAATATAAAGTGCTTTCTTCATATAATTCAGCTAAAATAGCTCAGAATTTGTGAGGAAGCTGGTCAGTGTCAGGAAGGCCACTGGCACTGCTCAAAAAAAAAAAAAAAAAAAAACAACAACAAAAAACACCTTCTTTGACAAGTGTTTAATTTGGCCTTGTAAAGTGTGCAAAGTGAAGGCATTTAATTTGTTTCACGGAAGCAAGCCCAAAGCACCTTGTGTAATATGTTGTCACTCTGTTTCATGACTTTTACCACATGGTAGGCATATCTGAGTGTCTGTATTAAATAGGCATCAGGTTGAAACATGAGTTAACAAAGATCTGCTGTAATTAAAAGACACAAACTTCTCTCCTCTGAGCCTAGTAGAGGGACATGAAGGAAAGCACTGCTCACTCCTTCTCCCTCACTTCAGGAGTACTGTGTTTTTTCTTGTAAGAGGAAAGGATGCTCTAGGCAGTGTCATTCACTGGGTCCCAGCCTTTCTGGTGTTGCTAGCTTCCTATAACATTCTGTTTCTGCCATCATACTGGCCATCTACCCCAATATCAATAATCTCACTGAGCAGTGATGATCTGGGATTCCACCTTTCACTACAATGTTTTAACGAAGCAGAGTTAAGAAACTATTCATGCACTTGAACATCTGCATTAATATTCAGTCACTCATAAATCAATCATAGCCATGAAATCTGTCTGCCTCCAGCATGTTAAGTGACCATCTTTAAATAATAAAGCAAATACTTCTTCCATCCGAGAATGCTACCACTCCCTGTTATCTGCTTAAGCTGCATCATTTCTCCCATGAGGAGAAAATTACTGTCTACTCTTGGAAGGTATGAAGGATGATATGGTGGGCTGTGTCATCCTGAATTTGTTGCATCCTGTTTTGGACTGTCTGTGATAAATTTCCATTTTCTTATAACAGACCACTCTTTCCTTCTCTTTGTTCTTTTGTCTATACTCTGGATACACTGGCCTTCCTGGACTCCTATAATTCTCAGGCTGCTCCTTTGCCACAGGATCTTTGAAAGAGACATCTCTGTACTGAGAAGTCCAATTTTCTGCTGGTCTCTGCCTTTCAAGTCTTTTGCCCTGGTTCTTTTGTTCCTTCCTTCATTCCATAACTGTTGAGATTATATATGCAGAACATGTGAATGAATACAACCAATTAAAAAGCCTCATAGCATATGTATTCTAATGGAAGAAGGGCTCAGATTACAAAACAATAAGTAATTTACATACAACAACAGAAGGTAATCAATATGAAAAAGTAGGAATGACAAAAAATTAAAAAGTGCTTGCAAATTTACTTATTTCAGAGGCAGGGACTATGCAATACCTACAGAACCTCCCTGTGTTGCCAAAGCTGGTTCTGAACTGAGCTCAGATGATTCTCCTGCCCCAGCGTCATAATTGGCTGGGACTCCAGATGTGCTGTGGTTTGAATGTGACTTCAGATGTGTTATGTTTTAATGTAAAATGTCTACCATAGGCCCATGTGTTTGAATACCTGGTCACCAGCTGATGGTACTATTTTAGGAAGTTGAGGAATCTTCGGGATATACTGCCTACCTAGTAGAAGTGAGCTGTTGGAGATGGACCTTGAAGGTGGCAGTGTGTCCCTGGTTCTGGTCTAGCTGTCTTTGCTTCCTGATTCTCTGATATTTGAGAAGCTGCTGCCTCATGTTCTTGCCTATACAGATTCACTTTCTTGGAGATATCTTCCAGGTTGGGTCCCTCTGTAGGTGTTAGGATGTCTGACTAGGGCATTTCATGATATCAAATCTCATAATCCCAAATACTTTTCCTTTATAGTTCATAGATTACTTATTAACAAATGTCCTATCACTACATTGCAGCCCCATAAAGACAAAGCTCAGTTCCTTTCTGATTCCTTATCTATCTCCAAAGCTAAGTTAGGACAAGGGCTATACGCATAGTTTTTGAATGAATGAAAAATATCTGTAGTGTGAAAAAATAAACATATTGGTTACATTAACAGAATCAATTGAGATGATGAATGTGTAAGTCCTTTTTATAAATTACAAGTTCTAAATACATGATAGTTATCATTAGTTATATGGATAAAATACTCTTTTCATTTACATAATTTATTTGGAAGTGTTTATACCAGAAAAACAAAACAATTTTGGAGACAATTGAGATAGTTTAGATAGAATTAGTTTGCTATAAAAGAGAATTGTTCAATAGAAATTAGACCTGTATCTTTCACCTGGACATAAATTAATTCTAAATGGATCAAAGACCTTTCTGCAAAGCCATAAATGTAAAAAAAAAAAAAAAACAGAAAAAAGAAAACTAGAGGATAACATAGGCAATACAAAGGAAGTTATAGATATAGCTAAGAACTTCCAATAGCACAATACATTGTTTCAAGAACCAATGAATGGAATTAATCACATGAAAAGTGTCAAGTACATAAAATAAATAATTTTCTTCACAAAAGAAATGATCAGAAAAGAGACCAGAACACCTACAGAATGGTAGAATATTCCAACAATGGGTTGTTGATATCTAAAATAAATAAAGAACAGGAAAATCTAAACACCAACAAAACAAACGAAAAACAAACCAAAGCTGATAATAAATAGGCTAATGAAATAACAGGCAGTTCTTAAAATAAGAAACACAAATATATGACAGATATTTAAAAAATGTTAAACATCTTAGTCATCAAGGAAATACAAATAACACCACTTTGAGAGTCCATCTTACCTCAGTCAGAATGGCTGTCAAGAAAATTTATAATAACAAATGCTGGTGAGGTTGTGGGAAAAGGAGAACACTTATTCACTGTTTCTGGGAGTGTAAACTGGTGAAGCCATTATGGAAATCAGTGTAAAGTTTCCTCCAAAAGCTAAAAATTGAACTACAATATGACCCAGTTATACCACTCATGAGCATATACCCATAGGCTTCTATATCCTACCACAGAGATACCTATGCATCCATGTTTATTGCTGCTGTATTCACAATAGCTAGGAAATGGAACCAGCCTAGATGCTCATCAACAGATGAATGGCTAATGAAATGTGGTACATAGACACAATGGATTTTTACTCAGCTGTACCAAATTTGTAGGAAATGGAAAAAATTGGAAAAAGAATTATACTAAGTAAGTTAATCCAGGTTCAGAAAGACAAAAATCACATGTTATGTCTCATATGTGTATCCTCACTTTCACTGTTTGTGTGTAGGTAAATAAAAATATTGGAGTTGGAACTACCACATAAGTTCCAGCACCAGAATTCCCTTTAGGAATCCACTTCAGTTGACCCTGAAGGTGCAGACAACACTCTAATGGAATGGGTACTGACATGTAAGTTCCAGCAATTGGATTCTTTTTAGGAATCCTCTTATCTTCCTCATGTAGGCACAGATGACCTGCAATTGTGATTAAAACTTGTGTGTAATTTCCAGCACTTGGATTCCATTCATGAACCCTCTTCCCTTCAACACATGGGCACAAATGGCCACCCACTGGGGCTGGGACTCATACTGAGTTCCAACAATCAGAGTCCCTTTGAGAGTCCTCTGCATGGGCACAAATGAGTCACTGTTGTAGCTTGGATTCATACTGTGTTCCAGAACTTGGGCTACCTTGAGCAGTCCTCCTTCCTTCACTATGGGACACCAGTGATCTGCCAGTTGAGCATGGACACACATGTAAGATTGAGCACAGCTTGCTGCATTTGAATTGAGACCACTTGACCAACCTCAGTAACAAAGCAGTAACTACTACCTCCAAGACAGAAATCCAAACACCAAAAAGTGGAGCAAAGACCAATGAACACAAAGAAACTTCAACTACCATTCCAAGTACTAACTTAATACAGGTGTGCCAGAGAGATTTGACCAGTGTGCTGTCACAAGATGGTAAGATTCAATGGAAGATGTATAACAAAAGCCAATATGTCTTTCCAAGAAATACCAGTCTTGTTGCTGAAAGTTTCATGCTGCTGGGATGAACATCCAAACCAGACACAGTTTATGAGAGCAAGGGGTTTATTTCACCTTACAGATCCATGGGGAAGTTCCATCATTGGCAGAAGAAGTTGCTTCCAAGCAGAGAGAAACATCCAAACAGCCAGCAAAAAACAGAAACAGCAGCAGGGAACAGCAGCAAGCAGAACCACAGCAGAGGTCACACCTGTGCATATCTTTGGGCTGGAATTCAGGTCCACCCCCCAGTAAGACCTCCTCCAGTCAGGCAGCTGGAGACCCAAGTTACAAGCTTTAATAAAACATGCAAACCTATAGGGAACAGCCACATTCTTCCCCTAACCCCCAACAGACTCATGACCACCTCACACTGTAAGTTGTACTCAGTACAATTTCAATGGACCCCATAGTCTTTACCAACTTTAAGATTGTTCCAAAGTCCTAAGTCTCATCTGCAATTCAAGACATGTCTCTTAACTATGAGTCCTGTAAAATCAAAACAAGTTACATACTTACAATATATAATGGCACAGAGTGAGCACTTCCATTGCTATAAGGCATAAAAGGAGAGACTGCACCAATGAAAAATCAATTATCATCAGGTAAACATCAAATATCTGTAGTTCAGGCCTGAACATCCATGACCAGTGATGATAGGCTCTGGATTTCTAATTTTGATCCATCTAGCCAGGGAAATCTTCCAGCCCTAACCTTTGCACAGTCCTGGTACATCCAAAACATCTTCACAGTCCATCGTAATACTGGTCTCCACCAGGGACATCACCCTGCTCCACTTGCCATGTATCAGCAGTGGCTCCTAGAACTATGTGTGCTTCATGATCTGCTTCCATGCACTTTTCATGCTTCCAATATCAATGCCAGGTATGTAAAGACATAATGATATTGCTTATTACAGGGAGAAAATAAATGGTGACCTTGAAGAGCAGGATTTTCAGAGTTTGCTTTTCTATCATTCAGTCTTTCCTGGGTAGAAGGACCTCAGGCATCTTTTTATTGTTTTAATGTAAGGTAGTGGGCCATACTTAATCATAACATTCTATTTGACAATAGCAGCTCCAATAACCTAAAACCTTCAATAAACCTAAAACCTAACTTTTTGCCTATAGCTTTAAACTTTCTTGACTTTTTTCAACTTTAAATCTTATATCTTTCAATTCTGAATCTTCCACCAAGCACATTAATCCATTACTTTCAAATCCAATCTTGATCAAACTCTCTGGGCATGGGCAGCAAATATAGGCAGCCTTTATACCAGTTATCCCAGTTATGTTCTCTGCTATTTTTCTTTTTTTATGATAAGAAATCATTTTATTTTTTATAATTTCAAAAACCAAGTGAAAAGATAGGCATATTTACTTCATATGAATCATATTATGATCCTAAAGTGTAGAACAAAAAGGACTGATGTGGACTTAATATGTATATCATGTCTTGGTAACAGAGTAGAAATCATTACAAAATTTAAAAATGAGACCAAAACAAAACACTGAAGAGAGTTGATTAGGCAGTGGTCTCCATGTTTCATCCAATGAGATGGAACCATGGATCTGAAGGAAGAACCAAGTACAGACAGACACCTGCTCCTTATGCCTAGACTTTGGTAGAGATCCAGTGACAGCATTTCATTGTTCACACTCACAGTTTAATATGGGTATAAGCTTAGGGATGGTTTATTCTGAGAGTTGTAAAATATAAAACTCACTACCTTCAAAACATTTCAGTATAGAGAGAAATACTCAATTGGGAAATGACTTCAAATTTGAATTTCTGGCCCCAATTTGCAATATATTCAACCTACCTTTACTTAATTAAGTCATTATAAAATAATTATGGCTTTACAGAAAACAAATTCTATCATCTATTTCCCAAGCATTCCCAATTAAAAAAAAAATTAAGATCAAATGGTCAAAAGGACAGACCCAGGATAGTACTACAATCTGGGCTAAAGAGCTGCCTTGAGGATTCACACAGAGTAAGGCAGCCCAAGATCTTCCAACCACATCCTGGCTCATGAGCCCTCTATTTCAGTTTGGGGACATCTACACTTCCTAAGAAATATGTTTAAAATATACATAGGAAAACAGTTAACAAATTCAGTTATTTAACTTAAGTACTTGGATTTATAATCAAGGGATGACAAGATGATAACAACAAGCATGCATTTGAATTTAACTAAGAAGGAGGCATCATGTGTCATCACAATTTGCTATAAATTTCATCCAAATCCTAAATGTTTTTGACTCTATGACTAAGTACTAATTACAGTTATCATAACTAGAATGCCAATCATAGCCCTGCATTAATTCTTTTCTTATCCTTTGAAAGTTCATAAGCAAAGCCTCAGTTGCAGTCAGGTTAACATTGTTGGCAGAAATCACCTGAACAAGAGAAGCTTGTGGTAAAAAAAAAAAAAAAAAAGGTTTATTTTGTCTTAAAGGCTCTAGGGGAATCTCCACGATGACAGGGGAAAATGATGGCATGAGCAGAGGGTGGACATCACCCCCTGGCCAACATAAGGTGGACAATAGCAACAGGAGAATGTGCCAACCACTGACAAGGGGAAACTGGCTATAACAGCCATAAGCCCACCCCCAACAATACACTGCCTCCAAGAGGCATTAATTCCCACATCTACATCAGCTGGGAACATAGCATTCAGAACACCTAAGTTTATGGGGAACATCTGAATCAAACCACCACAGCCTCCAAATACAATTCTCTCTTCATTTATCATTTTCAAATTCTCACCAAAATAGCCCTGAAAATTTGGCTTGCAACTCTCTATGGCTCCTGCAGTCCAAAGTGCCAAAGTATCAAGTCCATACAGCCTCTTCCTCCAGCATACAAATTCCAAAAGACCAAAATTCACATGGTCAGATTCATTTCAGAAACACCCCACTCTTTTGGAACCAAATTTCTGTTATAGACAGTTGCACATTACTGGGATGAATATTCAAACCAGATAAGTTTATGGGAGAAAGGGGTTTATTTCAGGCCTACAAATCCATAAGGACATTCTATCAGTCCTACTTCCATACATCCAAGTAGAAAGAAACAACCAAACAGCCAGAAAAACCCCAAAGCAATAGCAGGGAACTGCAGCAAGCAGAACCTCTGCAGAGCTCAAACCTTTTTGTGTATCTTTGGTCTGGAACTCAGGTCTGATCCCAGTGACACTTCCTCCAGCCAGGTGGCTGGAGACCCAACTTACAAGCTTAAATAAAACACCTGAGTCTATGGGGTAAATACATTCACTCTACCAGAAATGCCAAAGCAGATTGTCCCTGTGAAAACTATTTAAAGGAAACTCTAGACAAAACCACAAGAGATGTTTATAAATATGTGCAAATCACTCAAAGATGACAAAGATAAATGCATGAGTGAAATACAGAAAAAGTTCAAAGATGACATAAAAACCTAAATGAATTCTAAGTGGAAGCAAAGAGCTAGATGAAGTGAAGTCAAATCAGAACATAAGCTGTATCAGACTTCCAGGTAAGATGGTGGAATAGGAGTCATGCCAAACCAGCCTAGGGAGGGATTTATGGAAAACCACAGAAAAATACACCTTTCTTTTGAAAAGTGAAGGTATATATGTTATTATTGGCCATGGCTGAGAAGTGGGAGAGACGAAGGTCTACCAGAAAGGAGGAAACCTGACAGAATCCCGATGATGCACCTGTGGCCCAGATCCACGTGCCTTCCTGACCCAGTGCAAGGCTGCAGGAGCAGAGACCAAACAAGGGGATTTTTCCAACTTCATCAGCCTCCAAGCAAAGTTAAGAAACCTGAAGACAAGACCGTGAGAAGCTGCTGAAGGGTACACAGGCGGGACCAACTGAGCAGTTACACTACAACTCCAGACTTCCTGCACTTCCCATCCCCAAACTATCAGAACCATGAACCTCTGGAGAACTCATTCAACCCCTGGTGGCAGGGCTTCCAGCACAGCTGATCAGATCCACAGCACAACAGAGAGGGTTCGAGGTGGACACTCAGCATTTATGAGATTAGAAGCCACCTCAAAAGGTAACGAGGCTGACTGATAGAAAAACAGGTACATAGGCCTGCTCTGGAAGGGCTAATCTCTCTTTTCATGTCAGGACAGGTTGTGGGTTACATATTCTTTGGCTTTACCATTCTCAATTAAGCTGTATTTGGGGTTTGACTATTGTTGCCTTTGATGCTGTCAGATTTTTAGGGCCTTTGTCTTTTTCTTCTGTCATTATTGGGGGCAGGGTCTGATTCAAACCCAGGCTGACCTGGAACCCATTTCAGAACAGAAATCTTGACCTTCCAGCTGACAGGATTAAGGGTGTAGAGAAACACACTCCCTTAGGGATTTTGGCTTTATAAGGTTATATGTTTGTTTTAATCCCCACACTTGTGTACTCTGTGCTGGTTTTTATTAAATGTGTATATTGGTCAGTTGAATTTAAGAATTTGCCAGTAAATTGTTCTACCAAACCCACTAGAATACTTGAATAGCAGGCAAACTCAACACCTAGGATTACTTCTGCTGTTGAATTGGAGTACAAGAACTACACTTGGCACTTTAAACTCCTACCCTGAAGGTATATAGTTGGATTTCCACATCTAACAACACTGCAGGAAATGAGAAAACCCAAACATCAAATCGACTCAGGTTGCAAAAATCACTACAGTATAATACAAGAAACATGAGAATCAATACAATACAATCCCACCAAAAATTATAAATCCATCAGAAATTACCAACAATGAGACTGTTTTGGATGAAATGCCTGACAAAGATTTAAAAAATGATTTTATCTCTATTCAAAGAAATCAAAGTACAAAACAAAGGAATTAAAGAAGAAAATAAACTCCTGAAAAGAATGCAGGAAACCAATTTAATGAAACAAGGAGGTCATTACAAGACATGAGTAAGGAAATAGAATACTGAAGAAAAACCAGGCAGAAATACTAGCACTGAAAAAAAAGTAAGTCAAATAAAACACTCTGTGGAAAGTCTCACCAGTAGAATGGATGAAGGACACAGCAGAATATCTAAACTAGATGACCAAGTGGCAGATCTAATACAATCCAACAAAGGGGAAGATAAGCTAATAGGAAGGTATGAATGGAAATTTCAAGATGTTTGGGACTCTTTGAAAAGATCAAACATTCAAGGTATAGTAGAATTCAAGGAAGTAGAAGGAGAAGAATTTCACTCCAAAGGCATGGTAGGCATTTTCAAAAAAATCACAGAAGAAAAATTTCCACAAATTGGGAAAGAAATGCCAGTGCAATTACAGGAAGCTTTTAGAATACCAAACAGACAAAACCTGGAAAGAACCTCACCTCCCCATGTTATAATTAAACTACTAAATATGCATACCAAAGAAAATATATTCAAAGCAGTTAGAGAGAGAAACAGCAACTCATCTATAAAGGCACGCTCATCAAGATAATAGCAGATTACTCAACATAAACTTTAAAAGCCAGAATGGCTTGTAATGACTTATTCCAGGTTCTGAAAGAGCAACTGTTGACCAAGATTACTTTATCCTGCAAATCTTTCTATCCAAACTGATGGAGAAGTAAAAAGGTTCCATAACAAAAATAGGCTAGAGGATTTTATGACCATTAATCCAGCTCTACAGAAAATACTTGAAAGAATCCTTCATGATGAAGAAAAAGGAAAGCACACACATGAGGAGACAGGAAACAATAAACCATACTCAAATAACAGTTAATACTAGAGAGTAAAGCAAAAACAGGAAGCACTAAAAAATAAGAAGGATGAGAATAAATACATACCTTTCAATAATAACTCTTAAGATCAATGGCCTTAATGCCCCAAACAAAAGAAACAGGCTTGCAGACTGATTAAGAGGCAGGATACTGCTGTTTCCTGCCACCAGGAAACTCATCTCTCAATAAAAGATAGACACTGTCTTAGGGTGAAAGGATGGAAAATAGTATTTCAAGCAAATCTGCCTAGGAAACAAGCAGGGGTTGCTATGCTAGTATCTGACAGGATAGACTTCAAACCAACATTAATGAGGAAAGGTAAAGAAGGTCACTTTATACTGATTAAGGGAACACTCCAACAGGAGGGCATTATAATCCTATACATATATGCCCTTAACATGGGGCTCCCAATTTCATCAAAGAAACACTGTTAGACTTAAGGTCACAGATAACACCAAACATAATTGTAGTGCATGACTTCAATACACCACATCAATTGACAAGTCATCCTGGCAAAAAACAAACAAAACAGACAGACATCTGAATTAAATGATGTCATGGAACAAATGGACCTAACAGATATCTACAGAACAGTCCATCCAAATGCTGCTGAATATTCATTTTTTTCTCTGCAGCACATAGAATATTCTATAAATAGACCATATATTAGGACACAAATATTAATATATACAGGAAAATTGAAATAATCCCTTGTAGTCTACCTGCCACAATGGGATTAAACTACAAATCAGCAGCAAGGAAAACTACAGAGCTTACACAAATTCATGGAGATTAAACATTACACTATTGAATGGATCATTGAAGAAATCACAAAGGAAATCAATAAATTTATAGAATGAAATGATGAGAATACAACATACCAAAAACTTTGGGACACAATGAATGCAGTCCTGAGAGGAAAATTTATAGTTGTAAGTGCCCATATTAAGCAATTGAAGAGTTCACAAGCAAACAACTTAATGCTTCACCTTAAGACCTTGGCAAAAGAGCAAGGCAACCAAAATCATTAGATGGAAAGAAATAATAAAGATTAGGTCAGAAATTAATGAATTAGAATCCCCACCAAAAGAAAAAGAAAAAGAAATCAAAAGAATCAATGAAACAAAGTATTGGTTCTTTGAAAGGATAAACAAGATTGATAAATGGTTAGTAAATCTGACCAGCAGAAAGAGAGAAGAGACAAAAATTAATAAAATCAGAGATGAAAAAAGCACCATTACAACAGATACCAAAGAAATTCAGAAAATCATAAGGACACACTTTTGGAATATATATGCCTCTAAATTTGATAATCTGAAAGAGATGGATAATTTCCTTGATTTATATGACCTACCAACATTAATTCAAGATGAGATAAACAATTTAAATAGACCTATAGCCAGTACATTGATCCAAGCAGTTATAAAGTCTCCCAACTATAAAAAGTACAGGCCCAGATGGATTCACTGGTAAATTTTACCAGACCTTCATGGAAGAACTAACATCACTGCTTCTCAAACTTTTCTGTAAAATAGAAAATGAAGGATTTCTACCAAACTCCTTCTATGAAGTCAGCATCACCCTGATACCTAAACCAGACATAGAACAAAAAAAGAAAGTTACAGATCAACCTCCCCCATGAACATAGACATAAAAATTCTCAACAAAATATTGGCAAACATAATACAAGAATATATCAAAAAGATCATTCACCCTGATACTCCCTAAACATTACAGGCTATTTCCAAGGCTCTTGGCTTCCCACCAGGAATATATGATAAGAGCCTATTTCTGAAGACTCCACATGCCTGGGCTGCAAGGTCACTGAGAAATCAAACTGGGGCTGAGCTAAAAACCTCCTGGTAGACCAGCTGACAGAAAGCTGGAAAAAGCTGTACTTCATGCATCCTATGGGAGGCAGAAGCCATCCATGGTGAAAACAGTAGACACTGAAAGCCTCGAGTTTGGCCAGCCAGACCAAAATGAGCCAATGGGTGTAATAGTGGCATGTATGTTAGGGGGGAAACCAACTGTTCTCTAATTGGACTGGAGACCTTCTCTATGGGAGGGAATACATGCCTGGTATTGAAAACCGAATCAAAAGCCTATGGTGAGTGAGGTCATGAGCATTAGCAGTGTAATGCCTGCTCTTATCTGGGTAAATGCATATATTATGCTCACCAAACTACCATATAAGCACTTCTCTTAATGTTCATACCCATATACTAATGCTCCTCTTACTTTTGGTTAGAGAAGCTTCTCTTTTCAGATGGTGGTGACCACTGGGATGACCCAAAAAGCATGTGACAGAGGAAAGTTCATCATTGAAACATCTCTATCACACCTTCTAAGACTCAGGGTCCATTGCAGAAAAGGTGGCAGAAAGAATGCAATAGCCAAAGGAAGGGTAGAACTGCTTTCAATGCAACCAACCAGACAGAAATTGGCCTTGATGTCCATGACCTCACAGTGCCTAGCACTATCTTGACAAGACCTTCATAATAGGAGGAAAAGATGATGACATTAAAATAAAAGAGAGGCTAACAAAGAGATGGAGGGGATATGATGGAGTGTTGATTTGTGAAGGGGAAAGTGGCGGAGGGGAGGGAATTATCATGGTTTATTGTCTGTAAGTATGGAAGCTGTCCATAAAAAAGGAAAATAATAAAAAAAATCAGTATATAAAAATGAGATACACAAAGAGATAGAAATACTTTAAAAAAAATAAGCAAACTGAAATTGGGCTACAAATGAAAACTATAGCACATCAAGCAAAAAGCCCCAATGGAAAGGTTCACCAAAAGAATGGATCAAGCAGAAGACAGAATATCAGGCCTTACAGACAAGGTACAGGAATTGGATCAGTTAGTCAAATCCAATGAGAAATCAAAAGAATAACATATAACTAGAACAGGAGAGAAATGTAGGGTACCTTGAAAAAAGAACAAATATTCCAAAAGTGGGCATAAAAGGAATTCAGGTCAATGGCATAGAAAATATTTTTCAATAAAACTATAGAACAAAATTTCCAAACTTTAGGGAGATGCCTATCTAGATACAAGAAGTATACAACATACCAAATATATAGAACCAGAATAGAAATTACCCCATTATATTATAGTCAACTCATTAAATGTACAGAACAAAAAATAGCACTGAAAAGTATAAGAGAGAAACATCCAGTCACATACAAAGGAATGCCCATGAGAATAACAGCCAATTTTTCAATTTTCAATTTTCATAGCTGCCAACCCAAGCTACTATCCCCAGGAAAATTATCTCCTGTAATAGAAGAAGAAAGAGAAACTTTGTATGAGAAAAATAGGTCAAAGGAATTTGTGACCACTAATACCAAGCCAGCCCTACAGAGGATACTGATGGACTACTTTGCAGCAGAGATAAGAATAAACATATTCAAGAGACTATAGGAGCAAAGAATAATAACAAATGGTAGAAAAGTTGTTATGACCATGATGACCAAGGTAACACCAAACTCCCCCAAATCATTAGCATGACAGGTCAGAATTTTTAATAGTAACTCTAATTATTAATGGTCTAATTTTCCCAGTCAAAAGACTAACCAGTGGGAACAGAAAACAATATTTACCATTTTCTTATATTCAAAAACTCACCTAACCATCAAAAATAGACAATAACTTAGGAAAAAGATATTCCAAGCAAATGGAACCAGAAAACAAGCAGGTTTTGCTTTCTAATATCTAACAAAATAGACTTCAAGCCAAAATTAATCACACATGATATAGAGGTCACTTCATACTGGTCAAAGGAACAATTCACCAAAAGGACATTATAATTCTGAACATATATGCACAAAATACAGGTGCATTTGATTTTACAACACAAAATCTATTAGATATAAAGTGAGAGATTATTCCCAAGACAATAGTGGGTCAATTAAATACCTCACTATCATCAACAGACAAGGCATATAACCAGAAAATAAACAGAAAAACAATGGAGTTAAATGACACCACAGATCAAATGAACATAACAGACATTTACGGAACACACATTCTTCTCAGCAGCCCATGGAACTTTTTTAGAAAATAGATTGTACAAAGCAAATCTCAGTATATTTAGGAAATTGAAATTGTTACTTGTGTTTTATTCACAGTGTGATAAAGCTGGAAATTAACAAGAAAAAATACAGAAAATATCCAACTCATAGAGTTGGACAATGGGCTGGTTATCACAGATATCAAGAAGGAAATTCTGTATTGTTTAGATGGAATTAAAATGTTGAAACTCATTAAAAATGAAAATACAAGATATCAAAACCTATGGTACCCAATGAATGCAGTCCTAAGAGGTAAGTTTATATTTCTAAATGCCAACATTACAAAACCAGAGATCTCAAATAAATAACTTACTGATATGCATGAAGGCTTTGGAAAACCAAGAAAAAAAACAATCCAAAAATACGAATACAAAAAAGAAAGAAATATTCAAGATTAGGTCACAAATCAATAAAATAAAAATGAAAAAAAATATTAAAAGAATGGATAAAATAAAGAGTTGGTTCTTTGAAGTGATAAAGGAGATTGGCAAATCCTTAGCCAGATTAACCAAAAGAAATAGAAAATGACTCTAATTAATAAGATTAAAGATGTAAAAGGAGACATTTACAACAGATACAATGAAATTGACAGAATCGTAAGGACATACCTCAAAAACATATATTCCACCAAATTTGAAAATCTAAAAGAAATGGATGAGTTTCTTGATGTATATGACCTACCAAATTTAAAGTGAGAGAAACAAATATTTAAATAGTTCCATAATAAGCAATGAGATTGAAGTGGTTATTTAAAATATCCCAGTCAAAGAAATTCCAGTCAAAGAAGTCCCCGTCCAGGGCTGGAGAGATAGCTTAGTGAACCAGAACACTTCCTGTGCAAGAATGGGGCTTGAAGAGACCTGAGTGATCTCCAAGACCCACATTAACATCTGGGTGTGCCCACACATGTTTGTAACTCCAGTTCTGTAGGGGATCAGAGACTTGAGAATCACCAGAGCTCACTAGAAACTAAACTAAACTAAACTAAACTAAACTAAACTAAACTAAACTAAACTAAACTATAAACTAAACTAAACTAAACTAAACTAAAATAAAATAAAATAAAACAACAGCCCTGTGTTCTTCCTCTGCCACAATCCCCACCACAAACTTGGGATTAGTAAGAGACTACAGCTCAAATAAGAATGGGCAGAAGAGCAATGGAGTGGGACACCTAACATTCAATTCTAGTCACTGCAGGCCAAAGCTCTGGGTGTCACAAATACCCCACATGCCATATAACACACACATACTAAAAGAAAAGTCCAGGTCCAGATGGGTTTATTGCAGAATTCTATCATTTAATGAAGAATTTAAGTCACTACTTCTTAAATCATTCCATGAAACAGAAAAGGGGGGGGGATGCTTCTTAAGTTCTTCTGTGAGACCAGCATTATACTCATAACAAAACCAGAAAGAGATACAACAAAAAATGGAAAACAATAGACCAGCATCCCTGATAAATGTACATACAAAAATTCTCAATGAAACACTTGCAAACCAGAGGAAGTGGTAACACTAAATACTGCTCTTATTGCTAGTCTGACAATCAGCTCCAGGGCAATAGTGACAGACATCATGATCAATCAAAACCCATCAAGGCAAAAATTCAGAAGCTACAGGCCTGCCATGGGTCAAGGTGCACTGCAGAAGAGGGGGAGGAAAAATTGTAAGAGTCACAGAGTAGGTAGGAATACCCTGAGGCATGGTTCCCTGTTATCCCACAGGGACTGGCTGAGGCCTTCATGAGCCATCAATAAATACCATAACTCCACTGAGGAGGGCAGCAGGGAAAAGGGAGCAGAGATAAGTGGACAAAGTGTATACAACCTATTATAATATATAACATACATAAAATAAATTTAAAAAATAGAAGAGAGAATACTTAGAAAGAAGAAGGAATTCAGTGGATGAGGGATATGGTAAGAAGAAAAGGGAGCATAGTGGGAGGGGATTATGATTGTGGTATATTGTCTATATGTGTGGAGGTTGTCAATAAAAAGCTAGTTTTTAAAAAGAAAAAAAAATGCTTGCAAACCAAATTTGAGAACATATCAAAACAGATCATCTACTTAGAACAAATAAGATTTATTCTGGAGATGCAGGGATGATTCAACATAATCACATGTAGAGTGTCATGAACAGAAATCACTTGATCATCTCAATGAATTCAGAAAAGGCCTTTGACAAAATGCCCCTTCAGGATAAGGCAGTAGAGAACATAGGGACTGGGGGATCATATCTCAATATAACAACGTCTGTAGAGAACAAATCTACAGCCAACCTCATTCTAAATGGAGAAAATGTCCATGCATTCCCACTAAGATCTAGAAGAAGACAAAGGTATCCTCTGTCACCACAACTATTTAATTAGTGATTGAAGTCTTATCTAGAGTGATAAGGCAAGAGAAAGACATAAAAGGTCTACAAATTGGAAAGCAATAAGCAAACTAAAATTATGTGCAGATTTTATGATTCTATGTATAAAATACCCTAAAGATTCTACCAGACAACTCTTAGAATTGATAAACACTTTCATCAAAGTAGCAGGATATAAAATTAATACACAAAATCAGCAGCTTTCTTATATAGCAATGCAAACATGCTGAGAAAGAAATCAGGCAAATAGTCCCACTCATAATAGCCAGGAAAGAATTGAAATGTCTTGTATTATACTTAAGCAATGAAGTGAAAGACTTCTACAGAGAAAAGAAAGAAAGAAAGAAAGAAAGGAAGAAAGAAAGGAAGAAAGAAAGAAAGAAAAAGTGAAGAAGATAACAGAAAATGGAAACATCTCCCATGTTTGTGGACTGGAAGAATTAATATGGTGAAACTGGACATCCTTCTGATCACAATATACAAAATCAGTGCAATCCCAGTCAAAGTTCCAGCATCGTTCTTCACAGAAATAGAAATAGTAATGTCATATAATACTTCTTCCCTGGGGAGACATGAACACAAGTGTATTTACCATAGATAGGTCACATGTGACAGAATAAAGCATGATTGCACCCAAATCCAATTTTGGTGAACCAATGAGTTTATTGGGGTTACTGACAGAGCAGGGTGAGGGGTTGCTTACAGGAGCATGGGGGACTCAAAGGCAGCTGCATCACTGTAAAGCCCACCCCAGAGTAGGTGATGATTGTTTCTAGAGCTTACTACCTTGGCTGGTCAGGGAGTCTGTACTCCAGAAGTTGTTTACTGCTTTGATAACCCTGACAAGGGTCTTATGACCTTTAAATTTTAGCTTTTCCATACTGGTTTATATCCCAAGCCTCGTTCTCCCCAGTTCCCAAGTAAAGCCAGATGCACAAAGTGGCACATGCATCTGGAGTTCATTTGCAGTGACTAGAGGCCCTGGCATGCCCATTTTTTTCCCTCTCTCTCTCTTTCTCTCTCCCTCTCCTTCTCTCTCTCCCTCTCTGTTTCTCTCTGCTTGCAAATAAATAAAAAAAAATTTAAAAAATCCTGTGACTGTTAACATCATAGGCCCTAAGGGGAAGCTAGCTATTACTGTTGTTTAGCTGAATGGATGATTTGCCTCTCTCACCCTTTGCTCAGGACCAAATCTACATTTAAATGGAAACTTCTGGAGAAACAATAACATTATGGAATGTGATTCTCTGGTAAGCATTCCAAATGAGGAACTCATTGCATGTGACCTAAAATGACTCCTGTTGTGGGCAGAGATGGGTGTGAGAAGAGCAGTTTTAATTTGATATCCTATAATCTGAAGAAGCATTTATTTAAAAAATAACCTTTCTTTTTGTTATCAAAATATATCAATTTATATAGAATGAACTAAAAAATAGAAGAAACCAACCAAATATATTTTTGTGGATGGCAGGGAAATTTTTATGAAAAAATTTCCTGTTGGCCAACATAAACTAGGACTGTGTGGTGGTGTAAACACCACAAACATGAAAGAAAATCTTGGATGTTCAATGCTATTCCTTGATGATTGCATCTAGAAGCCGTGTGTGTGTGTGTGTGTGTGTGTGTGTGTGTGTGTGTGTATGTGTGTGGTGTTGTGGTATGTTCCCTGGCAAACATAAAAAGTGTTCCTTCTGCATGCACAAACAATTTAGATTTCCTTTTTTTCTCTTCAGGTTGTTTTGCTAACATAGCTGATGATTTCCACCAACTGTTCACTTGGAAATTTTGCTTTTCAATGTGCTACATTTAATCCTTTCAAATTATAGTGCACTCCAAGAGACCTGGTTTCACTTCCCAAATACTCTTCTTCTGTATGGGATTTTATCAATATATGTTTATTGAGGCCTCACTGTGTAAGTAGCATGTTCCAAGGATGGCTTTCCTGATGCCCTTGATGTTCCAGATGTGGGTAAGTCGAAAATCCATGAATCTCTAGTTAGAGGAGAACTACAATGATATGAACATGACCCAGCATCACAAAGGCCACATGCTGCTCACCACCAGCAGCAGTAGAATGGAGGGATTTATTTTCAACTCACTGGTGTAAAATGTGAAATTGAAATGTGAGGGGCCTAGCCTACATGTTCCTAAGGAATCATTGGGATAAAGCCATTTGTTTCAAGTTCTCTGACATTCTTCTCTGCTTGGGGAAGGCTCAAGTTATTTAATATAGTCAGTGCATTTTATATTTATATTTATTATATTTATATTTCCTGGTCTAGAAGATCAAATTTGGCATTCAGGGTTTTTCACAACGTAGATTCCATTTACCTTTCCATCCCTGTTTCCTTTTGCTTCTCCACTGGTTCCCAGTGGTCCAGCCAAGATCAATGTGTTGCTGTTCATGTTCATGAAGCACCTGTTTTTGGCCAATCACTGCTTCATTAGCTAAAAAAATTTCATATTTCATCCCCTTAATTTTTAGAAATAATAGAAAGATATTTATTCTCACAGATGTCAAGTGGCTTGTTCAACTTCATAGGCTAGTCCATGAATGAGCATTACCTGAGGCAGGTAAATACCTCCAGAGCACTGTGAGAAGTGTCCCATCATTCCATGATGCCTCCCTCCTCCCTCCACACCTTTCTTCCTGTGATGATGACACTATGCTGTTCTCCATCAAAGTGTCCATGCCAGGCTTCTTGGGATCTGTGGTATGCTACCTTACATGGCAAAGGAGAAAAATAAAGAGGATGATTCTTCATTACCCAGCTGGATCCAATAAAATCACAAGAATCTTTGGAAAGAAAAAGGGTTGTGGAAGAAAAAAGGAGAGCATGTGAGTGGAAGAGGAGAAGCAGGATTGCTGCTCTTAAAGGTACAGAAGGCAGTGAAAGGCAGGGGTCATCCTCGGTGACTCCTGGTCATATGAATGCAAGAAATCAGTTTCTGTCCCAGAAACCTTGAAAAGAATGCAGTCCTGATGGCACCTTGATAGTTATCCCATGTCACCCATGCTGGACTCCTAACCCATAGAATTGTAAGATAAATTTGTGTTGTTGGCAATTCACTGCAGTTTTAGTAATTTGTTTGAGCAACCATAGACAACTAGTAGGTCTGGGGATGTTGCTCAGTGGTAGAACCCTTGCCTTGTATATATGAGTTTGATACCCAATACCACAAACAAACAAACTTAATGTACTCCTCAAGGAGCACACCTTCTTTGCACACATCAGTTGTCCTCTGCTATGCCCCATGCTGACATACTCCACTTCCCTTGAAGTCTGCCCTTGATAGAATCTGGTCAGTTGTACCATCTTGGCTGGAGCTGACATAAACAGTCTGAGCTGACCTCCTCACCTCAGAGAGGTTATAATGGCCATCCAAAGGCATACAAGTGGGAGGTGAAAACCCAAGCCTGGTTTTCCTAACTAACTCTTCTGATGTCATGCAAGAAAGATCTCTGCAATGACACCAGCAGCTTTTAGGGCTACATGCCTTAAAATTTAATTGTTAGTTGTCCTTGTCAGAATTTTTAGAACCATCTAACACCTTGGGAGGCGTTTTGTGATTGGTTGGTTGGAATTCTAACTAGATAAGTCCATGGAAAGGCCATGGCTGATTGTATTTAACCCACATACCACCATTTTTATTCATCCAATCAGGATGATTGGATATATGCCAGGTAATATGCCAAATCCTGGGGATTAAAAATGAATGAAATGCCCATGCCCAATAGAAATCATGATTTAGTGGTCAGGGGTAGGATGAAGCAGATAAAATAAACAGAAATTGCAGTATGACAAGTGATATGATATTGTGAAGGGATTCACCCAGGTCCACAGCTCTAAAGGATGCTGGGTTTTGATGCAGGGGTAGGAGTTGGCTAAAAGCCGAGGCATTGAAGCTTAGAGAGGAAGAGCAGAACTATACTGGTCAAATCAGTTAAATATATCATGGGGGTTTGCTCTCTGCTCTCTCTATCAAAGACCTAAAGTCACCTCTGAGAGTTGTCTGGTAATTTGTAAAATCAAGAATAGCCTGGCATCCTTTGTGGATGGGGGCTCAGCCTGAGATGGCAGATGGTTGTGTGGGGATACAGAAAGGACCACTAGACACAGGTATGGCTCTTGGCTCTGCTTCCTCTCACCTGAGCTGTGTAGTGTATATACATCCATCTGTGACTTTGCTTCCAGTCTTCGAAGCAGAATAGTGAATGCTCCCTCTGCAAACATGCTTGAGCTGATGCACATTAGAGTGGTTGACACACAGGCAATTACACCAGATGACAGCTGTAATGATTGCAGTGGGGGAGAGGGATCACCTATGATCTTCCTGGCAGTGCCCTGCCTTTCTGTAAGCATTGTGTGGTTGGGTCTCTGCAGTCTGCAAATAGGTATAACCTAGGCTCAGGAGTTCTCACTGATCCATAACAGGTTGGGAAGGAGGTGAGGTCTGGCTTCAGCTAGAAGCATGGAATCAGTCATCCTGAATTGTTTGCCTTCAGCAGCTAGAGTCGTCCTTCTGAACTGTACAGCTGACCATGCTGAAAATCCTAGGAAGGCATTTCCTTCACAATCCCTGGTGGCATGCCTCATATGACCCACCCCTCACTCCTCTTTCTCAGTTGTTCAGTGCTTTCTTTTTGAGGATATATCTGCTCTCACAGTTATATTACCCAGGATACTCTCATCCCATGATACTTGGCTGGAGAACTCCAAGTCCCATCCCAGCTCTGTGATGCCTTCCCTGATTTTTTTCCTGATGTGGCAGCCCCACCTTTTCTGGACTTCTGTGACACTTAGCATGCAGTGCACATGACACTAAACCTTCATTTACTGCTGCATCTGCCTGGCCGCCTCTGTACAGAAGCTTGGTGCATCATTCTTCTTTGTGCTTCCAGCACATCATAGAGACTTGTTAAAAGCATATAGGGTGATTGGCTACCTACATGCACAAGTAACAGTGTTCACAGTTTTCTAGGAGCTAATTTTTGGACACAGAAAGGTCACTTGGGAGTTTTATAAGTAATTGCATACTCACATTTGGTAACTGATTGGTACTAGCCAAGGAATGGCAGTATGTCCAAAAGGTAATGAATTAAAACTTGGCGGTGGCATATCCCCCTTCAGAAAAGGAAAAAATATTTTAACAGATTTGAAAAATAGGCCTTAGTAAAAGTGTAAGAAAATATCTGCAATTAGAAGCAATCAATAAGGTTGTCATTGACTAATGTCTACTTTTAAGGGAGTTTAACTAAATTATGAAAACGGTCTTTCTTATTTAACTGTCAGTCTGGTTTATCATCTGCATTCTAGGTAGAGCTTTCTGCCAAGATTTCCAGACCCTCAATAGATGCAATAATCCAGAGAAGTGTCACCCATCTGGTTAGAGGTGGGGCTGAGAAGTCTGCTAGGATGGTCTGGGAAAGCAGTCTAGCCAGAGCGAATTGTTGGGACTGCTGATAGCAATAGAAATCATACAAAATTCTATTTCTCCCCTCATTCATTCCAAATATATTTATTTAGCATGTATGACATATTAGGGTAAAATGCTTGGTCTTGCAGCCTGACATAATTTTGCTATGGATGGAATGGGCATAAACCTTGGCTCCTGCTTTTGATTCATTTAGGTGAGCAACAGCTGGAGTTTCATGGAATGGAACTTGGGCAGCATTTGGCTAGGGAGAACATACCACTTTAACATTGAAATGCCTTTTGAGAACTCAGGGGGGCCTGGAAGATTATGTACTCATGTTTACCACCCTCAAGGAGGGAAGGACCAAGGAGGGTTGGGGTGGCAGTGGGAGAAATATGATAGGAATCCAGGTAGGGAACTCAAATCCCAAACTCATACTCAAGTTTACAAATAGAGCTTATATAAAGAATGACTGGCCCTAAGTGTCTCAGGAAACTACGCCAAATGTTTAGGGACAAAAATGCTTCTGGGGAAGAAAGTGAGCCAATAGTAAGTGGCTTTTCCTCTAACTCAAGCATACCTTACCCTGGGACTTACCCAAACCGGTTTATTGGGAAGGGTCCTCGGTAAGGGGATCACTATGAGAGTGCTCATAGGTCATTGTCAGCTTGCTCCCTCAGCCCTCCTAGGGTATTGAATGCAAAGCTCTGGGGGTTTGCATTTAACGCCCTCACCCAGCAACCTTAACCTTTGTTCCCTGGTCCTGGAGGCAGGAGATTTGGATTCTGTCCTAGTGACCTGCTGCATTTTCTGGAGAAACAGAACCAAACATTTGCCTTGGATTAGTAAAGGATCTTGCGACTCTGAAGAAGGGTAATGCCTTCTTGTTTCCTACTGATGTTCTTAAAAGAAGATATAGTAGTTTAGGCTGTGTGCTGTGCCTAGTACATGATTGGTGCTTCAAAGAATTATTATTATTATTGCTGATCATGTGCCCAGCACTGAGCTAATGGAAAAAGAAAGCAGATAAAATGTTCTTTTCACCTACAGAAAGGTTGTAAATTTAGTGCCAAAAATGTGCAAATGAGGGCTAAGATCTTTCAAGAGAGAAAACCACAGTGAGTGAAATAGCATGGACCATGGTTGGGAAGCACTCTTGCTGACTCACTCTTCTGCACGGTCATCAATTTGACTCATGAACACTAGCACAGACTTCACCTCCTGAGCTTCCTACTTCCAGCTGAGCCATGGCATGCACCTTGACGGTCCATCCTGCAGCAGGGTCAGAGTCTAGTGCTTGGGTTCAGGGTGGGTTGTTCTGTCCTACAGGTGGTCCCTCAGCATTTGATCTCATTGAAGAGATCAGATTTACTTTGAGAAAAAGTTTCTTGGATATATTTTGGAGCTCATTTTAAAAAGGTGGTCCACCTGGTGTCTGCTCCCAGGTTCTGGATGAAGGCCTCATGAGCTTCCTGGGGATAATAAGTCCTCTGTTATGACTGGGAGCATTTGCAGTGCTATAAATAACTCTATCAATATTGTGATAATGGCACTTTAAAGAGGTTATTTTACAAGTGCTGCATGTAAGAGAGACTGCAGCTGCACTCATTAATTCTGAAGCATGCCTCCCTCCATGTACGGCTTGCAGGTGTAACAATGGGAGTGTTGACTCTGTGTAAGTCTAGATAATGCTTAGATTAAGGAAGAGGTTAGAGTAACATTGTTAACTTCCCATTGTGTTTGGCATAATGAAAACAAATTATAATCACTTAATTGGAAATGGAAAAAAAAGAGCAAAACATAACTTTGTTAGAGGCTTCACATGCTCACAACTAGCTCCTCCCCCCTCAAGAGCTTGCATCATAATCGACAGCAGTAGATCTTTGGATAATTAATTGCAGTGAATTATCACTTGGCACAAAGAAGGCATAATTGCAATTAATTTGCAACCTTCCCAGCATAACACTGAATTAGAAATAGCACTGCTGTAGTTTTTCTAAGAGAGGAAATGGAGGGTAAAAACAGTGTACCTTTTTCCTTTGACACAAAGAGTTAGGGACAAGCTTTACTTGCAATTTTTCTGGTATTATTTCAGCATCTCTGTGACTCTCTTGGGTCAGG
Organism: Dipus sagitta; assembly: GCA_036346955.1. Classification (NCBI taxonomy): domain Eukaryota; kingdom Metazoa; phylum Chordata; class Mammalia; order Rodentia; family Dipodidae; genus Dipus; species Dipus sagitta. The sequence continues at coordinate 81,060,822 of CM070773.1, forward strand.
GGTGTTTAATTTAGATTGTGACTGCTGGCTCTCGGTATGATAGTTACTAAGAGGGTTCCCTGCTGAGCTTGGCCAATGACCTCCCACCACTCTTGTCTTCAGTGAGACACTTAACTTATGTCTTTCTGTGCCTGTCTGTTCACTGGGTTGCTGGGAGACTGAATTAACTCAGATAGTAGGAATTGTTTCAGGAAAGAATGTCATTATATTTTTTTGACTTTAAAAAATATTTTATTTATTTATTTATTTTTAGGCATTGTCTCACTCAGGTCCAGGCTGTCCTATAACTCACTATGTAGCCTAGGCTGGCCTTGAGCTCATAGTGATTCTCCTACCTCAGCCATCAGAGTGTGGGGATTAAAGGCATTTGCCACCATGCCTAGCTTAATATCATTTTATTAGCAATTTATTGTTCATAGGAAAGGCTGGGTAATGGTAGTTTTCAGTAAAACTCTTTGCCAGACCATTGCATCAGAAATGCACAGATACTATAAAACCTGTGTTGTAGTGACTTTGGTTCTAAACAGGCAAGCAGAAGGGTTCCATAAAGTTTTTATTTTTAACAGGTTTTCTGCATGTGTGCATATGCATGGTCATATGTGTGTAAGGTTCACATGTGTGGAGGACAGAGGTTAATGTCAGGTGTCTCTATTGTGACAGCTTGTCCTGGGTATCCACCAGCTTCTGCCTCTGGATCATAGGTGCTCACTTTCAATTTTGGCATTTTATGTGGGTCCTGGAGTCTGAACTCAAGTCTTCATGCTTATGTGGCAAGTGCTTTTGCCCATTGAGCCATCTCTCCAGCTCCTTAGCAGCTTTATTGAGATGTCATAGACATATTCAAATTATATGTGTTTAAGGTGTGTAACCTGATGTTTTCATGTACATATACATTACAAAGTGATAATCATAATCAAATAATTAACATATCCTTTACCTCTATATAGTAACCATTTGAATGAACTGAGGTTGACTTTAGATCTCTCCTCTTAGCAAATTATAAGACATTGTTAACTATTGTCACTGCACTGCACATTACATCTCCAGAAATTATGTGCCTTATAGAGCTGAACGTTTGCATCTTTTGGTAAATATTCCCCCTCTTTCCTCTACACTATTTTTAATTGAATAAACTAAGCAAGAGTTTTCCTCAACATGCTTCATTTTTCTCCTATTTCTGTAGGGAAGCAGCTTGTTACTGAAATCTTAGCATGGCACAGTTTCGTAGTGATTGGATCAAGGTTTAATATAATTGCTCAACAATTAATTAGAAACAGAAAAGAGGAATAAAACCCATTTTCACTGGATTCTAGGGAACTCTGAATTCCATTAGAGAGCCTAGAAGAACAAATCAGTAAGCTATAAAGGATTATATGTGGGCTAGAATTAAAGTCAAGCAGATTCATTAATCTAAATGATGGCCCAGAGATTGCAGCCTTGGCATTGCCACACTTAGAGGCTCACAGCCTTGGGGACCTTCGCTTCTCCAGCCACACATGTCAGCATGAAAGAGTAAAGAGAATGATGCTTTGGGCAGTGGTAGTAAGAAACTGAATCTCAAAGTTCTGCATAGTGTTTGGTCATAAGAAAAGACAAAGATCATAGCCCTATGTCAGGCAGAACCATATAACAAGAAATCAACGTTATTAAATCTTGTGAATACTCTGACATTCTTCCTAGCCCTTTTGTAACAAACACTAAAATAAGATGATTTGATAGCCAGAGCCCTTCACCAGTGCTGCCCTGCCAATGAACTCTGGCTTGCTGTATGCGCAACACCTTCTCCTGGGGCTAACAAATCACGTAGCCATCATGCAAGGCTCCTCTCTCACAAACTAGTGCTCTAGGTAACCCTTGCCACCCAGCATCCCCCAAATAACTTCTTTCAGTTGGGTTGAATTAGTCATGATAGTCTTACTAAGCAAGCTAATATTCACAAATGTCAGAGTTCAAACTACCTTACATATTTCAGGAGACTTCAAATTGAACTCAAGCCTTAACCCTCATTGCCAAAAGTCTGATGTTTATTTTGTTGAACTCCCTAAAGACATACATCACAGGACAAGGAAATATAGATTCTATCTACAAGTGCTGCTCCCAGTGCCCATGTACTTGAGAAGACAGGCTCTTCACTGGAAACAGAAATCCAACTTTACAATTTTAAACCAAAATATAATTGTCATGGAAAAGCTAGAGATAGGACAGTTCTGAAAGACTCTCTGAAAGAATTAGTAGGCTTATTCTGTGTATTCCCAAAGGACTAGATCAAGGATTCCTGTACAGACACTAGGGAGAGTTATTTTGACATTTCCAGTTGTCTGAGAGGCAAAACAATGCTCATAAATGGGCTGGGAGAGTAAAGATGACTTGGGTATGGGATTTGGGATGAGAGGGAGCCTTATGCCAACAGCCGTGTAATTAGTTTGCAGTTGTTTAGGCGGAGTCATTGATGTACTGATGATCAGACTGAAGACCATTCAGTTATTCTTCTAGTCATTCATTCATGTGATTCCTCAGGAGCATTTTACCATACCTGACCTTGGTTGTATCCAGCTACACTGAAATGATTCAGATACTCCCTTACCTTGGGCTGTACTTAGTCAGACTGGCCAGTGTGCCTCAATATTTTGGTATTTTTTTCATTTTCACTGGTACCCCCATAAAGGAAAATATATTTACAATAAGAAGAAATGAAGAAGACAACCTTCCTGAATGTTATAAAGGTTTATTTTTTATACACAAGCATGGTCTGGCTCTGGCCAGCCACTCATGACTCACCCTGCAATTCTTTCCCTCCCTCTTGCTTCTACTTTGTCAATGCTGTCACTCTCTTCTCCTGCTATTCAGATGGCTTGCCTAGTCCTTAGCTCTAAACACAACTTCCCCAAGCAAGTCTTCCTCATCCCCTAGTCCAGCCTCTTCTACCATCAAATATGCTTCAAGCATCATGTAGCTTTCTTCAAAGCATATGATAAGAATTGAAATAGCATCCTAAAATATTTGAATCAATTAAATAGTTGAAATTTAGTGCCATCATTTGTTGAATTCCTGAAACACCCACAGAATCATAGTCTGAGCATCAGTGGAATACAGATTGGGCTAGGGGATGAGATGTGGCTCAGTGGTAGGATGCTTGCTTACATAAAAAACACTAAGCCTTAGGATTGAGCATCAACACTGAAAACAAAAGCTTAGGCCAAACCATAGTACTTCTGGAAAGGTAGCAAACTGAAAAAAAAATTATAGCATTGTGTTTTAAATATGACCTTATGGTTTACATGTCTTGTGCACATACAGTTCTCTTTTGTCCCTCAAAACAGACTTGTGCAGAAAGCAAATTTTTCCCCTCCAAATGCCTGACTCAAGTTCAACACTCACTCTGCATGAGGATGATCTCCTGTGTCCATGTTTTATACTGAGGTCAAGGTGCACAGCAGCCAAGTGTGTACAGGGCACTTCATGCTCTCCTTTATGCTCTGTCTCTTCTTTCATACTAAGTATCTCACATTCTCATCTCCTAGGAGTCAAGTAGGCTAAACTGAAGCTGGAGAAAGGGGATATCCCATTGCCTTTGGGAGTGGTAGGAGAGAGTCTTTTCCTCTGTGGGTGTTATTTTTTTAAACTCATGCTGGAAGCTGAGTGGATTCTGCTCCATTGGACAGCACTGGGTGTATGTGTGTTGGGGGGTTTCCACACCTGTGACCATGTATGTGAATGAAGGTTGCCTCTGTGACTTTCTTTCTGCAGGTGATTTAGGACTGCTTGGCCAACTTCACTTTGCTCCACCCAATTCTGCTTTAACTTTTTTTGTTGTTGTTAGTTTTGTGTGCTGGAGATCCAGCCCAGGGTCTTACACATGCCAGGCAATTCTCTGCCATTGAATTACACCCAGACCCCAATGCCATTTGTATATCATATAAGATTTGACTTGGAGAAAGTGTTCTGCTACTAATGAAACTAAAGCAGATCCTTCTGAAACATCACTGCTTATGAATATAGTAGTTGAGTCTTAGATTGCTGGATTATTGAAGAGAATGGAATCAGAGACGACTAGAGTAGTGGCATGCAGCTGTAGCTCTGCCATCAAGGCAATAGTCTAGCTGCCTGTTTTGGACAGACATGGCAAATTATGGAGGTGATGTGTCTGGAAGCAAAGCTGGGATAGATATGGGAAGAAACCTAGTGAAATAAAGTGTTGTGTGTTCCCAGCTACCCAACTCCTCTGGCCCCTTGATCCTCCACAATTCTCCATAAATATGTGCTTCTGCTCTCCGTATCCTAGATCCCTATTGCCTCGCCACACCTCTGTCAGGCTATCTTCTCCCCAGGGAATTCCTTCTCTCTTTGTTTTGAAGATACTAGGTGTGAACATTAGAGTCCTTTTCCTGCTTCCTCAGATGGCTAGGTGTGTAACTTTCTCAAATACTGGCATATTCTCTAGTTTGAACCCAATTTAGACCTCTAAGCAATGTGGACCAAGTCTGTCTCTAGGACTTCAACACTCTGCTTTCTAAGTAGGGATGCTGGCTAGTGCTGCTGTGCTTTATGGTAGTCATGGCGAGAAGGCTAAGCATTCTGAGAATGCTTGTGGTGGTTTTGCTTCAGGGTGACACAATCATTTTGCCTTGATCTTGTGACTTGTCTCAGCACATTTGGCCATGTGGGAATCTGAAGCATTGAGATTTAAGAATTTCTGGTAATGGTTAAACTTGCAGAGGCATACATGCACCACAGACAAGGAAGGTAAGTTCCTGCCTGTGGGTCTGGTTGATGGACAGAGTTAGAACTATGACTAGTTTTAGTCAATGACCACTACCATGTGTGGCCCACAGATCCCTCCAACAGTGCTGGTCAAACCTACGATCTCACAGTGCTGAATGCTCTGGCAAAGGGACACATAAGGTGGATGGCAGCTGATGCCTCTCCACTCATTAAAATGGAGTCAAAGTACATATGACCTCTATGTTAAAGAGGGTTAAAAGCATGAAACCTCCTCAAGATGAAGGACCCTCACTCCAAGTCTTCTGGTCTCAGGCCAGCCTGGTGTTACTTCCCGTTTAACCATCTCCCTATGAATGTCTCTGCCCTATCATACGTCTGGTTCCCGGGTGTCCCACCTAGATGGCAGAATGCCCTTTCTCCTAATTCCCAGCATGAAACCACCCCTATTGAGGCATTTGGGGATGCCAAAGGCTCCCTGGATGTGGCAGAATAGGAAAGAGCCCGAGTATAGCAACAGAGACAACTTGAATATTTCATGTGAGGCTTCTCTCTCTTTTTTTCCTAAAATTTCTTTAGCCACCTTGACAAGCTGGTCTGTCCCTTCTGTCATCTCTAGTAAACAAACCAACCAAAAAAATCAGGTACTGCCCTTTTCCTCACATGGTGGAACTGGGCATCTTAAGCCCCCATTGTCTAACTCCTCAAGGTGTTTAGCAGGAAAAGCTCCCTCTTCTATAACAAGATGTCCCCTCTTGGAGCTGGGTAGATGACCCAGCAGTTAAAGGCATTTGCTTGCAAAACTTGCATGCTTGGATACAATTTGTTTTCAGCTGCAGGAAACCCTGCCCCCCACGTACAAATAAACAAATAAAAATAAATATAAAAAGGTGATCCCTCTTTACAATTAAAGAGCCAAAATCAAACAAGTGCTCTTGGTTCTGTTTGTAATGTGTGTGGGTTGTGGGGCATGAGGAAAGCCCTGTGGTAGTGTTAGCTGCCAGTTCCTGGGAAAAAGACCACAAGTCCACCCAGGGTGAGAGGGACAAGGGGGTGGGGTGCATCTCTGCAGGGTCTGTGCAGGCAAAGAGGCTTCTGTTTTGCTGACTCTGCATTTCAGGCAGCTACTTGTTCTTCGGAAAAGAGACTGCAGGAAAACGTGCCCTGGATAGAAATGACAAGCTCACCCAGCCTGGCTCAGGCAGGGCTAGCTGCTAAGAGACAGGCGCGCCAGTGGCCACTACAAATGAGTGCTATCCTGTGCATGCTGGGACAGCACTGTGTGCAAGCACTGTTTCTGAGAGAAGGGTGTCTTAATGATAGCTGAGAGATGGATGTTTCAAGTACAGTGTCAAGGTTAGGGGACACTGCTCTAGACCTGGCTCTGCCTTGTACTTGCTGAGTGACCTTGAGCACATCAACTCTTGGCCTTTGGCTTCAGTTCTCCCATGGGAAGATGAGAGGTCTTTTGCCACTCATGTGCATTTTTCAGGGGTTCTGTAAAGCTCTCATAAGCAAAGAGGTGAGAAGATAAAGAGGTCCCAATCAGTGCTGCACTGTCTTTCCATCTCATTGTTAAAGCAGAAAGCTTTGCTTTTCTTTGCATAAAGGTTTCATCCATAAAAGAAGTGGGAGAGCTGCTTCTACAATGGATGGCTGGGTATAGTGGGCATCTTCCTGACATTACATGATTCTAGTTTGAGACATGAAAAAAGAGTGGATGCTGGGAAAGAAGCAAGCACATGAAAAAGAAATTCCTGCAACAAATAAATCCCCAGTCAATCTATCTTCATCTCTGAAACTTTAAAGATTTAAAATCTGCTCTTAAAAAATTGCAGTTCTCAGCAAATAAAGACTCCTTTAAATTATTCAGGTTGGTTACACCCACAAATCACACATACAGTACATTCTAAATAAAAAGCTAATGACTCTCTCTTAGCAAGAAGTGCCCCTTCTAGGGACCATGTATAAGACAGAAACCTGTACTGTGAGAAAATAATACTAATGATTTCCAAATTGCACCCATTTTAGGAAAGAGCTTAAATGAATTTGGCTAAATGTAGACTGCTTATTTCCTCTGTGTTGAAATGCACAGGTATTTTTTTTTTTTTTGCCTGCAACTATTGGAAACAAAATCATTTAGGGCCAAAATACTTTAAAAATAATATTCTAGAATCCTTCATATAATTAATACCTTCTCAAAGCCATTCTAGCCCAAACAGTCCTGGAATATACTTTTCAGCCTAGGCTGGCCTTGAGCACATGGTTACCCTCCTACCTCTGCCTCCCAAATATCAGCTAGATTTTAAGTATGAACCACCATGCCTGGCTAGCCTTTAGCATTTTATAGGGCTTAGAAGGGTGGGGAAGGGCTGGCTGAGGTAGGTAGAATGAGAGGGACACCAGAACTATGGCCTCAGGGCTCCAAATTCAGACAGCTTAGCAGTCAACCCAGAGCTGTCCCTACTACTGTCCTGCTTGCAATGTTCCAGCCAGGCCTGTTCCTGCCTCTGATGGCTCCCCACCACCCCCGTCCCAGGCTGTGCTAAGCATGTTCTCTTTGCAGATAGATGCAGCTACTGGGAAATGGTTGGCCCAGAGTAAACTCTGAGTGGCTGTGGGGGTTTACAGATACTGGTCACAGTTCACTCTTAACAGAGTGCACAGGATGACCCTTCAAGGGTGACCACAAAATTCTTTCTTGAAGATGATGTAAGCATGCTGACTGGATGGGTGAGATGCTGAGAACACAACCCTTCTTCTGCCGTGGATGACGCTTAAATTTAGGTTGGAGAAGTCAGTCAAATGAAGCACCCAAACCATACCCAGAGAGAGGGGTGAGGGCTGTGTGTAGCACAGAGTTGGAAGTCCTAGTTCTAGTCCTAGCTGGGGATAATCCCAAAGGACCAATGGTCTATTCAGTGTGTCTGAGTTTTCATCTCCCCATCCATAAAGGAGGAGACCACCATTTACTGTGCTGGGGGGTGGAGAGAGTTCAGTCTAGGTGCATTTATTGAAACCTACCATTTTATTCAGTGCTATGGTAGTCTTTTTGCATTTAAGGAGTACTAGTCTGAAGGAGACACAAGGTCACAGACCAAGGAATTTAGTAGGAAAGTGGTGTAGGCAGGATATGTACAAGGTGCTAGAGGCAAGAGGCAGAGTGCTGACCCAGCCTGAGGGTAAGGGATGTATTCCAGAAGATTTCTCAGAGGACAAACAGATGAGGTGAGGGCTCAGATCTGGTTTTGGAGAACATAGAACCAAAGTCAAAAACAAGACCAAGATCCTGGGAGAAGCCTTGCCTATCAAGATATGCAAGAACATGGCTTTCATTTCCATGGACAGGAAGCTATGGGAGAGTTGGGTACAGTGATAGATTTTCTTGTGTGCTGGGATGCCCCAACCATAGAACACACTCTAGGAAGCTGAATGCTCATAGAATGTAAAGTTTATTTTATTTTTATGTTTTTAAACATTTTTATGAGAGAGAGAAAATTGGTGTGCCAGGGCCTCTAGTCACTGAAGTCAAACTACAGATGCTTGCACCATCTTGTGCACATGCATGTTTGTGCAAATGTGTCACCTTGTGCATCTGGCTTACGTGGGTTCTGGGGAGATGAACCTGGGTTTTTAGGCATCACAGGCAAGCTCCTCAACCACTAAGCCATCTCTCCAGCCCGAATGGAAACATTTTGAAGTAAAATGAATTTTTCAGGAGCTTTCCTGTCTTCTTCAGCTTCATGCACGTGAAGAAATTCTTTTTTCTAAAAACACTTTATTTATGAAAGAGAACGGGAGAGAAAAGGAGAAGGAGAAAAAGAGAGAGAGAGAGAGAGAGAGAGAGAGAGAGAGAGAGAGAGGAAAGATAAAGAGAATGTGCAGTCCAGGCCCTCTTTGCCATTTCGGATGCATGTACCACACTGCACATCTGGCTTTATCTGGGTAGTAGGGACTCGAATCCTGACCTTCAGGCTTTGCAAGCAAGTGTCTCTAACCTTTAAGACATCTTTCCAAGCCCCTGAAGAATTTTTTTTGTCATGACAGACTTAATGTCATAAATAAAACACTGGGCCAGGAGCTAGAAGACATGGGCTAATCCACACTTCCCTATGTACTGTGTGGTCCCAGGAAATTCACTCAATACATTTGATAGTTCCATGAACTCTGGATGGATTAATAGTTATCTACTCCGCCTAATCAGAGACCAATAAAGGGTAGCTCACTCTATCAGCTTCAGGTGTTCAGGTGCTATTGCTTTGGAGCACCTCAAAGGAGGCTGGGAACCTAAGGTCATGGGACAGGGAAGGAGCCACCAAAGGCAGGCTTCAGAGAATAGTTTGGCAGGGAGGTGAATGCATCTCTTCCTGTACTTTCTCATCCCACACCTCCCAAGTGCGTCTTTCCAGCCAGCCCAGCAGAGTGGCTGAGGGTATAAACTGCTGATTTATGAGCAGGAGGCAGATTTGCTTTAATATCGCAGCACAAGAAAGTCAGCTCTCTTAGAGAATACGACTTGCAGATTTACGGCTGTGTTGCGAGCTCGCCTCCCATGCTGTCTCTGGCCATGGGCGGTGCTTCACTCTGGAAGGGCTGAAGTCAGCAACTTTGTAGACACTGGAAATAGATTCTGGGGCAGCCGCCAGCCCACTAGGTCAGCCCTTTTCTACTGGCTCTCTTCTCTCTCATCCCTTTGTTGCATTTTGTCAGGACGCTGGGGACCTTCCCAGCAGTCTAGGGGGCTGCTTGGGCACCATGAAGCCAGAAAGGCTAGCAGAGAGAAAACACAGGGGTCTGTAGGTTACTAATTGGAAGACAGCAGGGAGTTCAATGTCCCCCTTGCCATGTCTGTTACTGTTATGACACTAGAGTTGCAAATCAGGAAGGGGGGACACATCAAGTTCCTGGTTCCTAATAAAAGCAATAATGTGGGGCCTGGAGAGACTGCTCAGTGGTTAAGGCACTTGCCTTCAAAGTCTATGGACCCAGGTTCAATTCCCCAGTACCCATGTAAAGCTAGATGCACAAAGTGGTACATGTGTCTGGAGTTTGTTTGCAGTGGCTGCAGGTCCTGGCATGCCCATTCTCTCTCCCACACCCCTCTTTCTCTCTCTCTCTCAAATAAATAAATAAAAATATTAAAAAAACAATAATGTGCTTATTCACATATATTTAGATAACAAAAATTACAATTATTTACCTGAGTGATTTATAGTTATTTACCATCTAATCCACAGAAGTAGGGCCATTTCTATCTCCATCTTATGGAGATGAAACTGAAGTATAAGCAACTCTTCCAAGGTGGTAGAGCTATTGAGCAATACAGAGAGAATTCAAACCTGACAGTGTGGCTTCATTGTCTGGGCTGATGGCCACTCTGCCATAAATAACATATAACCCCGACAATGGTGGCAGTGGATAGTCAGAGTCCTGAACACCAGGTAGTGCAAGTGCTTTTTATATTTCTCAAGCTTTCCTCACCACAGTCCTGTGTGACAGGTGTGGTTATGATCAGCCCCATTTCATACAAGAGAAAGCTAAGGCTTGCCAGAATACACTTGCTGAGGAACAAGTAGGTGACAAGTGGCAGAGCTGGAATTTAAACTCAATCTGACATCAGCTTGCTTTGTCAAAAAGTCCAGGTGGTGATTAGATTTTTGAGTATCTTTTGGAAAGGCAGAGACGTAAAAAGGGAGAACTCTTTACAGGTAAAGGTGGGAATCATTCCTTACCTAGTCAGTCATTGCCAAGAGTCGGTGATGTCCCTGGGGGTTTTATTTAAATTTGGTGGCAAAAAGACTGACCAAGATGTAATGTGTGGCTTGGACCCTTGGACTCTTATTCTCTTGAGCAGGGATACTTTGGCCTCCCTCTCTGCCCCTGTGTCTTCTCCTAGCTTATCCCTACCTAAGAGTCTTCTGTCTTTCTCATCTCTTCACTGTTCTTGCCTTCTGTTTGTGTCCTATCACACATCTAGGTGACCTGTCTGTGTCTCATTTCCTGTCAAGTTGGTCCTTGCTTTGATTTCTTCAGCTTGCAGAGTACTGGAAATTTGCCTCAGACCTCCAGGTTGTGGATGTGGCCTGCTCTCAGCCTGCTGACAAACATGCCTGAAGAATTCCTGCTTTTATTCCTTCATCCATGTGGTGTTTGCTTATGGAGTTGAACTTGCACCTTCCACAGGGTGGGGTGACAGAGATGCATAAGACCTAGTTTGTGCTAACAAAGATCTCACAGCCTGGTGTAACACTCACCAGCAGTGGCAGTGGTGTGAGTGTTGGAAGTACAGACCATACAGGAGCAGAGAGGAGAAATGCTTTCAGTCAGATGAGGTGTGTATGCATGTGTGTGCCTGTGGGTATACTGGGGATAAGGGAAGTATGGCGAGATACAAAGGCTCAGCTTTGATGCAAACCAGTATTTGAATGTTGAGGGAGTAGGAGAAGGAGGATGGATGTATAGAGGGAACAGCGACTTGAAGATTCTCAGGTTCAGGTTGGCATAGCACTTTGGGGACCTCTTAGCAACCCATTATGGCTAGAGCAAGGGAACTTAGGTGGGGAAATAGGAGGGTGTGCTGGTCAAGACTTGAGGGCTGGTGAGAGAGGAGGGCCTTGTGCATACAGCTAAGGAATTAGTTTAGTTTGTAGGTTATGGACAGCCAGTGGAAGGCTTTTAACTATGGAACCTTTGGATATTGTCTGTTCAGATTCCCCATGGCTTTCTGAGACATGCAGCTTGTGCTCAATCTTCCTTCAAATGCCCCAAGTATCATTCCCCATCTCCTTCAATGAACTGTGTCCCACCCATTAGAGTACACATCCTGGAGATAGGTGAGACTGCCTGCTTTGTCACAGCGCTTCCTTCATTCTGGCAGCTCTGGTGGGCTCTAATTCTGTGTCCCAAGCCACTTCTAGGCAACTGGAGAGATGGCAAGGAACACAGTGAGACCAGTGCAGAGATGATAGAAGAAGGAAGAAAACTAATGACATGCCGTAATGATATTGTTGGTTAGGGTTAGTGTAAGGACTTGATCTCGTCCTTTTTTGAAGGGGAAAACCATTGGATGGTTAAAATAGACATGGCATGGTTGGATTGACATTTTAATATGATCATGTCAACAGTAGTCTTGAGAAGAAATGTAGAGTGGTGTCTTATTTTGTTTTCTGTTACTGTGTTAGAATACCTTCCAGTGATTTATAATGAAGGAACATTTATTTGCCTCTCAGGGTTGGAAGCTGTCAAGTCCAGGAGCATGGTATTGGCATCTGCCAACATGTGAGCCCATGTGGAAGGAGAAAAGGAGGCCAAGAGCAAGCCAGCAAGAAGAGACAATCGCAGGATTTTGTTATAACTCGTTTTCATGATAAGGAACACACTCTCTTGATAACTGTATCAACCTAGTCATAAAGGTGGAGCCTCTATAATCTCATCACCCTTTATGAAGCCCCACCTCTCAGCATTGTTGAATTGGTATATAGTTTGCAGCATAAGAACATTGAGGGATACTGGGGAGATGCTCTGTGGTTAAATGTGCTTGTTCGCAAAGCCTACTGGTCCAGGTTCAATTTCTCAGTATCCACTTAAAGACAGATGCCCAAAGTGGCACATGCATCTGAAGTTCATTTACAGTGGTAAGAGGTCCTCCCATGACCATTCTCTCCCTCTCCCTTCATCTTCCTCCCCCCTCTCTTTCTCTGTCTCTGTCTCAAATAAATAAAGATATTTAAAAAACAACATTGAGGGACACATTCAAACCACACAAGTGTAAAAAACAAAGGCAGAGATAACTAGATACTGGACATGTTCAGGAGGGAAGGACCACAGCATTTTGTAATAGTTGTGGATTCTGCACAAGAGAAGGCTCAAGATGACTCCTAAATTCATGGCCCATGTACACAGAGAAATAAGGCTGTCAGTTTAGTAGCCTTGAGTTTAAACTTTTCTTCCCATGTCTTCAAAGTCTTTTGTCTGAGGGTGATATGGCCAGAGGCTGTTGCAAAAACCTAGGAGAGTGCAGAACTCTCATGGAGGCACATCAATGGCCTCAGAGAGCCCACTGCAGAGTCTTAAGACTTGGAATTTCATCACAGAAACACTCATTCCAGGAATATCTCAGAAATTAAGTCATTCCAGTCTATTTTCCATATCTAGACATCTTAGGCACCTGTAGCCCCATTACATCTTCCAGAAAGTGCAGTCTTCTTTTGCTTATTGGTAAGTGACAGGATTTACTGTGGTCTCTTATGTCAGACCTAAATCAGGCTCTGTAAAGCTGACATTTTGCTAAACAGAAACTCTGGCACAGGGACTCGGTAATGAATGGGTCTATCCACATTTAATAACTGCAAGGTTATCCCCAAGTGATTTCCAGGGGAGTGGACCAAAAATTGCCTATCAGTCCAAATGAAGTATACCACAATTTCCCCTATTTTCCAGTGGCTTTTTAATTTCTACACCACCTGCTCCAGCTCCACCAGGGCAGACTCTGCCAACAGTATCATTCAGGATTTTGTCTTCCTGAGATGTGTAACTCATTATGTCATGGGACTGTCTCCGCTCAGTGGCTAAAAGAAGTGTTTGCCAGCACAGCAAACTCTCTGTCCCAAGATATATAACATGTGCCACCCCCTCATCTATCTCGATGAGACTTTGGACCTTTTGGCAAAATGTAGCACACCTTTCCTGTGTGTGTGTGTGTGTGTGTGTGTGTTTGTGTGGGTGTGTTCTACTCTGACACAGGATATAGAAAGAATAGGGCTTTTGGCATTAGAAAGAACTGGGAACAAACTGTAGCCTTATTACTAAGCTGGAGATGCTAAGTAATTCAGCTAGTTATTTTGCCTTTGAGTTTTCTAGTAGTAGAATTGGTGGCTTCCTGTAGAGGACATAGGGAGCATGAGCAATTGCTTGACCTGTGAGAATTTATACTGCATGTTAATTCCTCCCTGTGCCTCAGGCATGCAACCTCATGTGTCTCACTATCTGTAAAGTGGGGCCAGGCTGAACACCACTAGATATCAATTTCTTTGATGTTGGGTAACTTAGGTCCAAGTCCTAGGTCTGTCTCTCACTGGTTGTGTGATCTTGGGAAAGTACTTCCCATCCTTCTACTTGGTCCTTCATCTGAAAAACTGATGAAGGTAACACTGGCTTCTAAAGACTGTTGAGTGGGTTAGGTGAATGAATTCATTCACAGGAAACACTTAGCATCATGCTGTGATTGGTGGCCCCTGTCATCGCTAGTCTCCATTTTCCAACAAGGAGTGAATTAGTTTTTAGTTAGTAAGCTCTCTATGAGCTTGGCAAGTCCACTCAGTTAATTTCATGTGATTTCCATATTCCTGACACGATATACTATTTTGCACATGAGAATCCGAGATACAGAGCAAGGAAGTAAATGCTGGAAATCATAGACTAAGTGGCAAAGCTCAAGTTACCTGTCTCCTCAGCCCCTGTTCCCTCATCTTCCCCTGAATGATGCTGACTCCCATCACTAGCTGGGGGGAGGGGAAGGTGATGATGGCTAAGTCTTTGAAGTGGTGTGGAGCCTGAGGGTTGATATAATTCTGGAGTCTCTGACATTACCCTCATAAGGAATAGCAGCATCGCTATGCACCTACTGAATCTCTTCCCTGCATCTTCTTAGGTAACCCCCATTCTTCTAACTAATTAGGTGATTCACCTCTATTTTATAGGATGGGAAGATGAGGTCCAGGACAAGTTAGCAACAATCCCAAGGTCAGGCAGCTGATGAGTGGTGGCTCTCCCAGTGCAGTCTCCTGTGCTCCAGCCTGGTGTTTAGCGGCCACACAGGGCTCTCCCTCTGCATGCTTGTTTTAGGAGGACACTGGGTGGAGAGTTAGAAGACGCTGGGTGTGTACCTAGAGGCAGACATTCTGGGCAGATGGCAATTTTATGTTAGCTTGTGAGGGGCCACCAACCTGTTTCCCAAAGAGGCTGAGCCACTTTACACTCCCACTAGCAGCACATAGGGCTACCAAGTTCTCTACGTCCTAGCCAACACATGCCATTGACTGTAAGGTATTAGTTTCATGAGACCATACACCATTAAAATCCCACACTGCTCAGTAATATGGATAAGACAATTTTTATAGTCCATAAGTTTACTATTTTGGATTTCTAAAATAGTTTTAATGAGAAAGAATACACAATTATCGCTTACTCATTCCTATTTATCGTCATTCCTCATACTTAAAGCCATTTTCTTTCAGTTTATTCTTAACATTTCTTGTTTGTATCTGCAACATGAGAAATCCTTTCCAGAGAGTCATCCCAGCCTGGGTGAAGTGACAGGCTCTGCAAGCACCATGACTATGGTGACTGCATGGCAGGAGCCTTGACTGCTTCAGGCCCTGGTGACTGTGTGGGTGACAGTGGCCTCAAAAGAGTCTAGGAAGTGAACATTCCCATTGCCTCATGATGAAGCTGTCATCCTGAGACCCTGCATGTTGCTCACCTGTTTGTGTCAAATGAATACACATGCTGTCCTGCCTGTGGACTGGCAGAATAGCATATCCCACTGTGGAGCCCAGCATGCAACACTGGTGATGACCTATGTGAGGGCCACTGGTTGAGGTGTGTACTATGTGATAAGCTTACGGTCATGTTAGAGAGTTCTCTTGCTACTTACAAAAGAAGGTGAGTGCCCATGTTGTGCTGACAGCAGATTCACACAGACCGTGCTCTGGATGACTAAGGGACTGCGCCAGGTGGTTGACCTATAACATCTACACTTGCGTAAGAACACACCGGTGTGTTTTCACAACAGAGTTGCTTATCAGTGCAGTTCTCAGAGTATATTCCTGCTATGAAGCAACATGGCTGTGCATCTCTATTATGTACTCCACCATGTTCTGAGGTCTTTATATATGTGAACACACTTCGTAACAATGGAAGGTGTTATGAAAATATCCAGTGTGCAATTGGAGAAGCT
The DNA here is from genome assembly GCA_036346955.1 of Dipus sagitta. Lineage (NCBI taxonomy): Eukaryota > Metazoa > Chordata > Mammalia > Rodentia > Dipodidae > Dipus > Dipus sagitta. The sequence continues at coordinate 81,076,498 of CM070773.1, forward strand.
GAAATTCAGAAGGTCAAGAGCGCACAGAAAATATGTAGAGGAGGAGGATCCAGATCTATATGAGCTATAGCTCATGTACTTAATCACGTTTTAATTGTGATAATGATTTTTAAAATGTCTGAGGTCTCAACATATTTTGAATTGAGATGCTGTGAAAAGACAGGATCTCTGGGCAGAGCCTGTGCTCACAGAAGTAGGTTTTCCAGAGCATGAAGGCTACCATATCCATGTGTATTTGAGCTATACTGTGGATGAGAACAATTATCAGAAAACTACAAGACTCTAAATTCTCATTTTCCAAGAATTCCCTAATTCTATTGTTTAGAATTATCACTTATTCATCATTTTTGCTTTGTATGATAACACAATCCAACACACACTTTTGTGTTAAGACATTGCAATACATATTGGGATGAGGAGATAATTAAGATAGTTTCTTGTATCATTGTTCACTCTCCTTAGACTTCTCTTTACTCTCCTGGGTGAATTAAGTTGAAAATATAATCTAAATTATAGGGTGAGCATTTTATTATTTTTACATTGATATGAAGACACTTCCTTTCCTTGACTAGAAGTGGAAAGAGTGTGCTCTGACCTGAATGCCTCTCCTCTGCACTAGATGGGGATGGCATTGGGAGGTGGGCTTTTGGGAGGTGATCAGGTCATGGGCCAGAGTCCTCATGAATAGGATCAGTGCTGGAATAAAAGAGGAAGCTCCAAGTAGCTCTCATCCTTCCATCATGTGAGAACAGAGGGAGAAGATGCTGTAAGTGGTTCTTATCAGATACCACATCATCTACTCACCTTGATCTTGGACTTCCTAGACTCCAGAATTATGAAAAATAGATTTCTGTTGCATATAAGATACCCAGTTTATGGGGTTTTGTTATAAGCCTCCTCAATGGACTAAAATATTATAGAGTCCCCATTTCTTGCTCTTTTTCTCAGAGAGCATCTAACCCCTTAGTGATCTCCAGAGAAGGAAGGGATACTATGAGTCTATGCCTCTTTCAGCCTACTGGCAAGGATAAGTCTCCACCATCTCTCCACCCTTTGGGGCTCAGACCTTCCTGCAACCTGAATCCTGGTCTTTCTTTATCCTCCATGCTTCAAAGCACACACAAGCTTGTGTGTCTTCTTTCTTATAGACATTCCACATTTGTCTGTCTCCCTCTTTCCCTGGTCCAAATCTCTCATGCTTCATTTCTCACCTGTACCTTGCCATTTCCTGCTCTCTCCACCCTGGCCTTCTGCAATGAGTTTGCTACGCAGCAACCAAAGGATATGTTAAACACGGATCAGGATCAGGTCACCATGCTTCCTTGCTCAAATGCAATCTCCAGCTTCTTTTTGACCAGGGATTAGGTTCCTCATGATCTTGCTCCTGGCTGTCCCTCCATCTCTTCCCCTCTGTTCTTCCCCTGCTTGCCTGCAGGTTGGTTGGCCTGCACAGTTACCATCCACTCTTCAATATCTGGCACGACTCACTCCTTTTTTACATTTGAGACTCTGTACAAATGTTACTTTCTGAGGGTAGCCTACAGGTCTTATTTAATATAGTCCCTTACCCAGCCATACCACAGACACTCCTTAAACTACTTAATCTTTTTGGCAGTTAGCATGGACATATTGTTTAATGGCTTGTGTCTGTCCCTTGGTTTGAAAACCAGCTCTATGCCTTTTACCCATCGCCATAGTGTCCAGAACAGTCTGCCACAGAGTTTTCATTGAATTTCCCTTCACTGAAACACTGAGAATATGTGGCTCCATTCTCACCCTCTTGCCCTTTTTCTTCTTCAGGGCACTCTGCTCACAGTGTGAGCTTACAGCTAGCTAGCAGTCACCTCTGTCCTGCCCAGGTCATTTGCCACAGAGGACTAGACATACTGAGGTCTCAGTTGGAATGTGAACTTCACCTGTGGACACATTATCCAATGCATTTCCTTGTCTCAGAAATAGTTCCTATTCTTAGAATTCTTCTGTTCCTTTTCTTCAAAGGAACTATATCTACTCAGTTATCTATTTCTTAGTTATCCATTTCTCATTAACTGCTTCTATAGTTGTGCCAAAAACATTGGCAGGAGGGACATGAAGAAGACATGGCCATTGCATCAGAATGGCCTTCACTGTAGTTGGGGAGCTGAGAAAGCCAGACAGACACAACACTGCAGCTACATCCTGAAGTGGAGAGTGTCACAGGGCCATTTGTTATCATGGTTCATTCATACCCACTGAGCTAAATTCTTAACTGGGAGAATGTGTACGTAAGAACTCACTATACTCTGTCTTCTTGTTTGTAGTTTAAAGACAACATCACTTTTTCTATTGAAACAGGGGTGGAATGAACCTGTATCTGAACTTTACCATGAAGTTCTACGACTATGTAATATTTGTGTTAACTTACAATACTTGGTGTTGATTACAAAATGCTTGCTGTTTCCCACCAGAGATCATTTGATCCTTTCCTTTCTATCAGTGCTGCTGACAGCTTGGTACGGATTTGTAGTAGTCTGCATGTGCAAACCAGGGCAGCTCTACAGGCACAGCAGTACAAAGGATCCTTTTCTTTTTCCTTCTCCCCAGCGCATCTTTTCCCTGTAGCTTGCTCTGATGCCTGGGAAGCTGGGCCAGATATGTCCCTTGGCACAGCCACATATTCATTTCCTGCTGTCAGTATCTACCAAACTGGGCAGAGACAATAGAACAACAAAACTGAGTCCATATATGGTTCCCTGCAGAGCACATACCCAGGTACACAGACCTAGGGCTTCACTTAAACTTGATGCAAGATTTTACCAAGGTATTGTTATAGAAACCAGGCCACATTGTTAGGCAATTCAACATGGAAACACCCTAGCATTTACTCTGTCCAGCTATTTCTATTTGGAAAATACTGACTTCCTAGACCCTGCCAGGCCCTCTCATAGGGACTAGTACACATCCCAGAAAGCATAGGGGAACCTGTGTCCTCATGGGGCTTGTATTCCCCATGGTGGTGGGGACACTGGGAAACGAGTGGATCTGGGCAGTCAGGAAAGTGGCCATGGTGCACTTTCAATGGAGCCATCAGCTAGAGTGAGAGGTGAGGCTTGGGTGAACAGCAGAGGAGAGAAGCAGCCTGGCTGTTTGTATCTGAGTGAAGGGAATTCCATGGCAGGGGATAAGTGTGCCCTGGGTTGTTGAGGGTTAGTAAGGGGATGGAGGGCTTGAGGAACCTTGGCAAGGGAGGTCAGAGAGAACAAAAATAGGCACCAGAATTTGTAGAGTCTTGGAGGCAATACTGAGACTTTGAAGTGAGGAACCACTGGGGATAATAAAAAAGATTAGAAATATCGTGTGAAATATTTGAAAGGATGATGATTAGCTGCTGAATAGAAGTGGCTGGTTCATGGAGGAGTGACATGGAAAGAAAGTCATTCTAATGGCACATGCTGCTGGGTTGGCACCAGTTGGGGCAGTAGTGCCGATGAGAGGTACCCAACAGAATGTATCTGTGCTTATTTAACGAAACGGAGTTAGCATGCTCAATCAGACTGTCTCGTTTTCTGACTTTTAAAATGTTTCACCATGTTATTACATGGGACTCTTACAAAGATCTTGGGCTGTAGGAGAGACTGGCACCCTGAGTCCCAGCACTGAGTCTCCAGGACCTCACAGTGTGGTGACTGGTCAAGCTGGGTTGCTGAATTCCCTAGTTACTCCCATTCATTTTTCAGCCTTCTCTCATTTCTACAAGCTATCCTGGGATTGAAGCTCTTGTTAGATCTCACCCACTATTTTCTGAGCTACTGTAGGACTCTTACCATCTTTAATGGCTCATCCAAAGCCATCTATGGTGGTTTGATTCAGGTGTTCCCCATAAACTTAGGTGTTCTGAATGCTAGGTTTCCAGCTGATGGCAATTTGGGAATTAATGCCTCCTGGAGGCAGTGTATTGTTGGGGGGCAGGCTTATGGGTATTATAGCCAGCTCCCTCTTGCCAGTGTTTGGCATGCTCTCTTGCTGCTGTTGTCCATCTGATGTTGGCCAGGACATGATGTCCATCCTGTGCTCATGCCATTTTTTTGCCCTTACCATCATGGAGCTTCCCCTCAAGTCCATAAGCTAAAATAACCCCTTTTATCCCACAAGCTGTTCTTGGTCTGATGTTTCTGCCAGCAATGCGAACCTGACTGCAACACCATCCAAAGCTCCAAATGCAGCCTTTCAACAACCACCAGCAGGAGAGTCAGCTGGGTTGGAGAAAAGACTTCCAGGCTCCAACTTCTGGCCCCCTCCCCCTCCCATTCTCCCTCTCTCTCACACCAAGATCTAGACTGCATTTAATTATTTCTCCTCCTCTCATTACTGTCTGACCAAGATTTATGAGTTGATAATTGTCTGAAAGTAAGGCCACAAAGTATCATTTGTGTTTGGGGCTCACTTTCCTGGTGACCTTTTGGATTAAAGGGAAAATGGAAAGTGTGATTTTTGCAGAGCCAAACAGGGTAATATGATCCAACCTGGGTAATAATCCATGGCCTCCAACTTCCCTGGCTGAGGACATGTTGATGCTAGGCACAAAGGAGACAGCTAATCTCCCAGGTTCATACCACAAATCATTTTATTTAAGAGCTCACCCTCCCCTTTGTCCCCTGCGGGTGAATTCCGAGTGACTTTTTCAAACAGGAGGACGACAACAGCTCACACCTCTGAGGCCTTTATTGGATTATTTTTACACACCATTGAAAAATACTTTTTGGAGACATCTAATTGGAAACAGACTTCCCTCATCTGAGCTGGCCAGCAGAGCATCACTTGGCAGGGAGTAGGGGTGTGAAAGGAGAATGAAATCATGGAAACTTTTCTAGATCAGTGGTGAGGCTTGGTCACTTATGTCCCCGAAGTCTTATGCACATATAATGGTTCTAACTGATGGTTTTTCTTATAGGTACCAGGCATACAGAATCAAAATTGCAAAGAAAATACTATCTGAAATTGTGTAAAGCCTCTAGTCAGCCTGAGACCTTTGTGAGGCATTTGTAGTCCCCTACTGGGAATACATAATATTATGCCACTCTGAGTCAGAGGGCCATTTCCTGGAACCAAATGTGCTAGCTACCATTGCACCACAAGGTCACTAGAAGGCCACTTCCTAAAGGAAGAGGGCGGCAAGCTTGTGTCCTATGCAGAGAATCATAAAATAAGGAAGGTCTAGTATCTATGAAATGTTGGGCAATACCTTCCTTCTGAGCAGGCAACCTTGGCTTTCAGTTCAACACAGATGTGTTGTACCAGTCACTGGACTAGATCCTTTATAAAACTCTAAAGAATGCATAGGCTAGAGTCTCTTCTCACAGGCAGGGCTCTGCTGAGTTGGGCTCTAGGGGGCAACCTCGATCTGGAGTTTTATATGGGCAGAGCTGACTTGGAATCACTGGCTTTGGAGGGGGGGAGGGGAGCATAGCCACTGTGTTTGGAGGCTGGAGATTCAGGAAGCAAGGATAGCACTTACAAACCTGAGTGATTAGGTATAAAAATGACAGTGTAGAAACTGAAGCTCTGTGATGACAGAGACTGTATTTCTATTTTCCACCAGTGTGGAATATCTGGTCTATGGAAGGTAAGGTCACCCATGCTTAACAATCCCCTCTCCCTGTATAGGAATGTGTGGAAACATCTCTGCTTGTATATACTTTTTTTCCACCAACAATTTGAACACTATGTTAGAAACAGGTACTAACTCTACTTTGAAGTGTTTCTTCAGGTATTATTTGCCTTTTGTATATAGTTTAAAGCTAGCTCAATACACACATGCCCCTGCATCACTTAGAAAGTGAACCCATAAGTTTCTCCGGACTTAGGCTCTCGGTTAAGCAGTAAATGAAGCTAGCAGTAGTGAGAGAGCATGTGCTGCAGTGTGGGTCTTAGATGCCACCTAGTGCTCTATGGCTTGGGCTCCAGAGTGACACCAATAGGTGCTGGAATCTTTAAGAGGTGGGACCTAGGAGCAGGCTCCTAGGGCACTGAAGATGTACTCCTGAAGGACTCTGCCTCCCTCCTATCTCTTTTGTTTCTTGGTCATGAGGTGAGCATCTTTTTTTGGCCACATGTTTCCATTGTGCCATGCTACCTTGCCCAAAGTCCAAACAATGAGGTGCACTAATTGTGCAATGAAACTTCCAAAACTGTGAGTTAAAGCAGACTTTTATTTTACAAGTCAATTATCTCAGGCATTTTGTCATAGTGATGGGATGCTGACCTATACACTTGAGACAGTGCACGATCGCTATATAACTCTAGTGATCATTACAATTAGTCACTACTCAATGAGAGCAGTGTTGTCATAGTCCATTCCACAATGCTGGGATGAACATTCAGACAGACACAGTTTATGGGAGGAAGGGATTTACTTCAAGCTTGCAGATCCAGGGGAATTCCACCAGTGGAGGAAGGCGCTGCTTCCTTCCACACACGCAAGCAGAGAGAAACACTGCCGCAAGCAAACACCAGCACCAGCACACACAAACCCACCAGAGCACAGGCTGCTCTCTTACACCTCTGACTGGAATTCAGATCCACTCCAGTGACACCATAGGGCTGGACTCCAGGATCGGCCCCCAGTGACACCTCCTCCAGCCAGGGGACTGGAAATTTAGGTTACAAGAATGAAACATCCGAGTCTATGGGGCCATACATCCAAATTACCACAAAAATGATCCTCACAGATATGTACTATACATTCCAAACCCTCCTCACTTGTTCCTAACCTCTTCTCTTTTTGACTAAGACTTGACTCTAGCTCACTTCTATTGCGCCTCATCTTGGCTCAGTCTGCCTCTGGCCCTTTCGGCCTGGTGTCCTGACTTTATTTACTAAGCATCTGGCTTTCAGCTAACTGAAAATGTTGGCTTGGCCAGCTCCTCTTTCTCTTACCACTCCAGATGGTTTCAAACAAGCTTTTAGCTTACATCTGGTCTCTTTAATTGCCACTTGGAGTCCCCACTCTGGCCTTGGTGCACTGGACTCCCCAGGTACCAGAGTCTCAGCCAGCAGTGCACTGGAGTGGACAGGACCTGCCATGAGAACAGCCAAGTGCTTTGGGAATGTTGTGAAGAGCTGGTTAAAGATTCAGTTATACTACTGCAACTAAAACAGGTATTCTGAAAACAGAGACAATATATGCTCAAAAGATGTTGCTTCTTGGGCTGGAGAGATAGCTTAGCTGTTAAGGTGCTTTCCTGAGAAGCCTAAGGACCCAGGTTTGATTCCACAGTGCCCATGTAAGCCAGATGCACAAGGTGGCGCATGTGTCTGGAGTCCATTTGCAGTGGCTGGAGGCCCTGGAGTGCCTGTTCTCTATCCATCTGCCTCTCTCCCTCTCTTAAATAAATAAATAAATAAATAAAATATTTAAAAAAGATGTTACTTCCAAATTAGTCTATCACATTAGATTATGATTTATACTCTTGAGAATATTATCTCTCCTGTGCTTATGGTTAGAAGCAGTCTATAATTATATTACCTTCCAACTCTCTTCTGTGACATGTTGCTACTTGCAGTTGACCAAACAGAGAACACTTACAGCACAGAACATGTTAAGAGCTCCAAATTCAGGTTCCTTTCCTGGGAAAGGTGACTGTTAAAAGCTGACCAGCACACCCCCAGGGGTAGCTCACCCACAGTGGCATGGTGAAGCTACTCAGACTTCTGACAAGCATACCGCTCATCAGTTCTGTCTCTTAATGGGCAGGTGGGGTTCAGTATCATTTCTGTTAAATTCTCCCTTTCTGTATGTTGTCCCAACCTGACTGCATTTGTAGGATGAAGATTGAAATGTAGGCTCAGAAAAAGTTGCCTTCTGATAATAACTGTCAATTTTCCTGGTCATTCTCTGTGATCTCACAGTACATCTTGTGGAGAAAGGGTGAGTGACACCTGAGGCTGTGACCCCCCCCAAGCTCAGAACTTCAGCTACACGGAGCTGGTTTTGGGTAGAGGTGAGTTCCTCAGTACAATGAGTGATTCATCTTCTATAGTGTAGCTTATGCCAGGCAATTTCTGTCAGCAGTAAGTATCTTTTCATATTGAAGGTGTGTGTGTATGTGAGTGTGTGTGTGTGTGTGTGTGTGTGTGTGTGTGTGTGTATGTGTGTAGTTTTGTAGATAGAAAGAAAGCTCATATTTTGGGATGGAGGGAGAAGATATGTAGGAATAGAGTGGCTGTCTAAATATGTGTAGGATGTTAAACAAGCCTCAAGGTTAGAGGTTTGGTGGTCAGATTAATGCTGTAAATGCCTGTATCTAAGTTTTTTTTTTTTTTTTCTCTATGCAAGAACTGGTTGTCTAAGTGGTGACCATCAACTGGTGTGACTGGGAATTGTCAAGGAGCCTAAGAAATAATAAGTAGCCCTGGGCTTGGTACATTCATAAATTTCATGTAACGGTAACTAGTTTAACACTTTCCAAAGGGTCAGAAGAAACAGCCAGTGTGACCTTTAACAATTAAAGCTCAGCTTCACACATTTAATAATTAAACTGCCTTCCAAGTCACTCATAACCTGGGATTTTTCTTTGTCCTAATAGACTGCCTTGGCATCATTTAAAATTTGGCTGTTAACCTGGCTGACTGCCTTTTGGGAATAATCTTGAGTTCTGGAGAATAAAAAGCACAGTTTCAAACAGGATATCTGGGCTGCCACAATCCTTGGCAACTGAGACACATTGCCCAGCACATGTTTATCAGAAGTGTCATGGGCTAACGTTTGTGACTCTTGGGCACATCAACACAGGTATATAGATGAGATTGCTCTTTGGTGAAAGGGTTGTCTTCTGATATGAAGTTTGGGACAACTGGGATCTGTATGGACATCAATTTGAATTTATTTTAAAATTGCCTCAAGCATGCTGGTGGCTTTATTTCTAAAATAGTCATTTTAATCATGTAGCTACAGATTGTGGACACATGTCTCATGTCTGTAGACTTCCTCATTAAGTCAGAGCCAGCACTAAAGGGCCTTCATGAAAATTGAAACATGCTTTTATTTCTATTCAACATAATGCTAACACTGGCAAACATTTCTTAGAATGATGTAAGCAAGAAGCTCAAGAAGTCTCTCTCTCCCCCCCCTCTCTTTCTGTGTGTGTGTGTGAGAGAGAGAGAGAGAGAGAGAGAGAGAGAGGGAGAGAGAGAGAGAGAGAGATCATTTAGTCCTGGATGAGATAGCAGATAATATTTTGACTTCAATTTTTAATAGGATAAGAGGGGAATTTAAGGCTTAGAGATGTTAAGTAACTTGCCAAAGGTCATATACCTCCTAAGTAGCTATGTAAGAGAGACTTTTAACACAGAACAGTAAGGGGTTCGATGAGAAGAGACTGGATCTGGAGGGCCAAACAAGAAATCCAGCCCAAGAAGAGATTCTGTTTGTGAAAATATTTGCTTCAGTCCTATGGATATACATTGAAAATTCTCCCATTCAAGGACTAATCAGACCTGTTCCTGCTTATCTTCTGAGAGTAGATGAGATCAGTTACATTTAGGGTAGTATGGTCATAGACAGCATTGGTAAGTTCTGAGTTACCAATGAAACACACTTGTTACTGTGGGTAAAAGTAAAATAAAAAGCTTGAAGAACATGTAAAGCTACCAAGGCTGTCACAGGAGGGGAGTGGGAGGTGTTTAAGCACAAACATGACCAGGTTGCCAGATCAGACCTTCCACATAGAGTGGACTATGGACCTCTGTGTGTAAGTGGGCTAGGGAGGGTATTCAGTGGAACCATCTGCTTTCCTCACTTTCCTCATCTGTGTATTGGGAGCTTGTTGTGCTTTGAATATAAAATGTCCCCCATAGACTCATTTGTTTGAATACTTAATCCTCACTTGCTGGTGCTATTTGGGAAGGCCGTTGAACCTTTAAGAGGTAGAGGTGGGTCCTAGGGGCAGGCCTTGAGATGTTATAGACTAGCTCCTTGTAGCCCTTTCTCTCTCTGTTTCCTCTGTGCTGATACAAAGATGTGACACAGGCTTCCTGCTCCTGGATGCTTTTCCTGCCATGATAGACTTCTCCTGGAAACTATAAGCCAGATATAATCTCTTTCCTCTTCAAGCGCATCTGGCAGGATATTTTGTCACAGAAATGAGAATGTAACTGATATAGAGATGATATTAGCACCTGACTGTGGATTTTCTCTGAGCACTGAGTCTAAACATGTTGACCCTTAGTCCAGAGCTCAGCACATGCTCATGCTGCTTGCCATAACCCAAGCATGACAGGAATATGGCCATTTTCAATTATAGATTCATCTAAGGTTCAACAGCTGTTTACGGAATACCCATTGTTTGCATGGAGCCATGCCAGCTGTAGATCCAGCCCATGGAGGAGACAGTGGGTGATGGTATAGAAAGAGGAAAAAATACATCTGATCTTAGCCAAGAAGCTGAGATGTGATAGAAACGCTAAAAATGAAGTATTTATGAGGCCTGATGGTTGTTTAGGATGCTTTCCCCACTAGACTGTGAGTGCCATGAGGATGTGAAGTTTTCATTGTTGCTTTTGTTCTCTGATGCACTGCTATCTGTTACAGCCTTGCTTGGTACATGACACTCACTTATTGTTAGATAAATATAGCAGTCAGCATTCCAAACAGATTTCATGCAACAAGTTACCTAATTTTACAACTACCCTATGAAGTACTCAAACTGTTCATATCCCCGTATTAGAAATGGGATAGATGAGCCCCAGGATGACTCCCTGAGTAGAGGTAAACTCCAATAGCTGCTACACACTGGCCCTGCTCATGAGCACATTGCTATGCAAAAGAGACTGCATTAAAGGTATGAAGACATGCCAGTGTCATGTTCTTTAGGGTACCACTGGCACACAGGGAAGGTGTTACCATGCCTGGTGAAGGACCTCTGTGTTGCTGTGTTTGGGTTTGAGCTGTGGGATGAGGCTGGACCCTGGCATGGCCCCACTCTCAAAGGATTATTTACCTTTGAGACAGAGCAGACATCTTTGGGCCATCCTTTTGCACATACCTTTTCAAAAGCATTCCCGTCACTCATTTGGTATTGACTTTCATGTCAAAGCCTGTGCTTGGAACTGTGGGGAAAGTGGAAATGTGAGACTGTCTCCCAGGGGCAAGGACCCTCACACAGGAGGGAACTTCAAAAAGGTAGGGGGCTTGTAATGGGCTGTGGGGGATTTGGGGCCAATACCATTGCTCTGCAGGTGGGAGACTAAGGCTTGGCTCAGAACTGTGGATCACAAATCTCCCAGAGGGCCACACGATGTCCAAGTACCCCTGCACATGACAAGCGAGCTGGCGCCCACTGCTCAAAGATCTCCTTGCCTTAACCAGACATCTTTGCCTTCTTAGAAAGTTCTTTTGTGCCAGCTGAAATCTGCCTTTGTTTGGTAGGTTTTGGCTATCAGGAAGACACATACTTGGAGAAGTGGCTGGAGAGCTACTGCCTGAGGGGTGACAGCATGGGGGTAGATGGCAGCCAAGGCTGGGTGGCTGAGGAGTGCATTACCTGGATGGTCAAAAGTGAGAGCTGCCATCTGTGCTAAGCCATGTGCCTTTGGAAGGAACAGTGGGGTTGTTTTCTTTTCTTATTCACACACTAGTTTTCCCAGAAATACAACCAGTGCTGACGGTTGGCATGGGTGGAGAGACTTCCCCGTGGGACTGTTCCTTTATGCAAGTTCATCTGGAGTTTTCCCTGTACAGAGAAGGCTGCCTCTTCTGACTCCTGTGTTTCCTGGAACAAAGAGAAAGTTGTGCATGCTCCTTCCTAAGTGTCAGAAGCTCCCATGTGGCTTGGAGCCCAGCTAGTGCCACACTACTACCTCCTGTGGGGGACTCGCTCTAGCTGTTTTCTTGCTCATGAACCATGGGAAACCCTGGCTGGGCTGAGAACAAGCCACAGAGTGGTTTGTTTTGGTTCCCAAAGCCTACCCACCAGTCAGCGGGCCTGTGATTAATGGAGTTCTGTGCTCTGGGTTATGTGAACTCAGGGTGTTTTTAAGGGAAAATTTTGGTCATGAAGCAAAGGCTGGCCAGGTTTGAGATAAGTGTGAAAAATGCATTACAAAAGGAAACAGACCCAAAGTTTCCTGACAAAGGAAACAGTTAACCTTGTGTTAAAGCAGTGTGCAGGGTCTGTGTGTGTATGTCCCTGCCGGAGAGGAAGCTGAGTGTGTGACAGTGTGTGCACGTTAGAGCCTGGTGGAGGAGGAGAGACGGAGAGAGAGCCCTAGAATGGCCTGGGAAGCCAGGGATATTAATCATGCTAAAAGCAATCTAGCCCCATGGGAATTTACAAGGATCCAACTAAAATCAATGGGAAATTTTATGAGACAATTTTCTTCTTGCTAGCTCTGGGGATTGTTTGGACTCTGATGGAGCTTAGGGCCAGGCTGGCTCCAGTTCTCACACCTGTGCACAAGATCATGTGCATTTTCCACGTTAGCAGCTTGGAGCTGACTCATCTCAAGCTTGCCGTGGAGAGCAGCCATGAATGCCTGCCTGCCAGGCACTCCCTCTCAGAACCGCAGCTTCTTGCCAGAGGTCAGGAGGTAGGTGGTTAGTGTGCTTTGTGTGTGGTGTCCAGATCGATGGGAGAGGTCAGCTGAGGCACACAAGTCTGCAGGCCTCCCCGTTAACTTCAGAATCTGATCTGGATCCTCAATGTGGAGACGCCAACCTACCTCTCACATTCTCTCTCCACCCAGAGATCCTTCACTTCAGACCAAGCACCACTGCATGGAAAAAGCTGTCCATCACAACTACTTCTTCTGGTATCCCCAGCCTTCAGGGTCTAGTTTGGGCTATTCTCAGCCTGTAATCTGTCCAATCACTTAGACAGAACTGATTATGAATCAATACAGAGTTCCACATAAAAAAGTACAGAAAATGTTGACCAGGACTCCAATGGTCACCAGTGGCCATTGTGGAGTATTGATAGCTGCTAAGGCCCTCCCCAGAGGTAAATACCAGGTGAAGTCAGCATATAACCACCCCCAAGGAGCCTTTACTATGCTAAATAACTCTCAAATAATTCAAAACATTATGAGCTTTTGTAGTCTGTGCAATGGTGTTAATATGTGCATGGCCTTTGGGGAGCTATTTGGCAAGGGGCATGTGCCAGTATTTCCAGTTGTGATTGTCGTTGCCAGAGAAAGATCTCACTCATGCCTGAAGCATGTAGAAGGATAGGAGGCTAATGGTACAAAACTGATGACAAAGCAATCGTCCCTTAGAAGCCAAATAAAAACAAGCTGTGGTTTAATAAAGTCAAATATTATATAGTAGTCAAAGTCTACGTGCACTATACACATGATGTTATGTAAGGAGAAGCAAGCTGAAAAACTGTCTGCTTATGTTTCGTAGCCAAGTTTATACTGTAATCCTTCTCTTTAATGAAGTGTTATGTGAAAAATCCCATCCAAATAAAATTAATTGCATTTTCTCTCCCTAATCATTTTATAGTGTTAGACTGGGGATGCATCTTAGCAGTATAACACTTGCCTAGCATGTGTGAGGCCTTAAATTCAATCCCAAGTACCACAAAAATAAATTAATACATAAAAATTTAGTGTCTTAGCTGGGCATGGTGGCACATGCCTTTCATTCCTGCAGTAGGAAGGCAGAGACAAGAGGATCGCTGTGAGTTCAAGAGCAGCCTGACAAATATCTCCATCACAAACACATTATCAGTGGCTTGAATACAATAATGATGCCTTCAACATGTCAGTATTTTTGAGCTTGGTTATACTGAGAAGAATAAGAAATGGGGGAAAAAACACACACATGGACGTGTTTCTAAACATCCTGAGAGTTTTAGTATCTCCATGTTTCAATGAGGAAATGCACTTCAGTGCATGCCACAGGTGACTTGTCTTCCATTTCCAAGCATCCCAAGGGATGAGAATCCAGGCTCCTGCATCTTGATTGCCAAAGGAAGCTAAGAATCTGGGTCACTTGCTTTCTGCACCATCTCTGTTGTTCTAAGCTCCCTTGCACTCAACTTCCAGATGTGGTGTTAATTTGAACATTGTTACCTACAGGAGCTGTTTAGAAGAGAAGGTGTAGGGCTGGGCTGGAGAGATGTCTTAGTGGTTAAGGCACTTGCCTATGAAGCCTAAGGACCCAGGTTCAGTTCCCCAGTACCCACATAAAGCCAGATGCACAAGGTATCCCATGTCCTGGAGTTTGTTTGCAGTGGCTAGAGGCCCTGGTGTGCCGATTCTCTCTCTATATATCTACCTTTTTCTCTCTCTCTTAAATAAATAAATAAATATATTTTTTTAAAAGAAAAGAAGGTGGAGAGCTTTCTTCAAGTGAGGAGAGTGGTAGATGAAGAATCTCAGAGATCCAGTGAGAAAATGGAAACCTAGAGAGGGGGTGGGATTTCATTTCCACTCTGCATACTTGCATAAATGTATCTGAATATGTGTCAGCTGCCAGGTGATTGCTGAAGCTCACACAAGTACAAAAAAATTATTTTCCTTGTGTAAGAGTAGAGACAGGACCTCCAAGTGCCAAGTCCAGCCTTCTCTCAGCCTTGTCATGGTCAGCCCAAGATGCTAGCAGCCAGGATAACAAGTCTATCAGGAAGTCATGACCCTAATACTCTTAGTGGATAAAAAGAATGCCATGGATTTTCTGTCAGTCTTTTGTTGTGCCACAATGGCCCCCATCTGATTTTATGCTCACATGGCCATTACTTTCTATTAGCATACTAATAAATGTTTATGAGATTATGCTGTATAAACTGTAATGTTTACATGTTATTAATTACCTCACACATTGAGTTAGGAGCTCCTGAACATTTACTGACTTGTAAAACAGGATAGTGGTGTACAGGGAGTGATGTCTCCAAAGCTGCTCTATGCTCTATTTGGAGGAAGGGATGCATTGTCATGTGTGTGACTTTTAATGCGAGGCACAGACTACACTGATTTGAAGATGGCAGACCTGGTCCTGGGTCTTGTGATTGTGGGGAGATGCTGCATTCTCTCAAAGGCCTTTCCTTGTGTGAAAACTGGGAAACATGATTATCCATGGGGATTTTGGACCATGATATCTACTTGATATACACTGAATAAAGCTGCACTGACTTGATGAGTGGAGATGACAAGCAGTAAGAGATCTGTTTGTTGTGATGAAAGGACCACCTTGATAGGATTCTGAGAGTGGGTGGCCCATATATATTCCATGTGACGTGCAGTGTTCTCACAAGATGTGTGTGAAGAGGAGCTGGACAGAGAGACATTTGATAGAATGGGAAGACTTCTCCAATTTTTGTCTTATGAGGATTCTATTTGGGCCAGAGAGAAAGCAAAAGGAAGTGCGGTCCCTCAGAGCTGGAGGCTCTAGTGTTAACTTACTTGCTTGCTAGATTTGCAACTTAGTCTAGGGTTCTTAATAAAGAAATGTTCTTTCAGCTGTACGTGGTGGCACACACCTTTAATCCCAGCACTCTGGAGGCAGCGGTAGGAGATCACCGTGAGTTCAAGGCCACCCTGAACTACATAGTAAATTCCAGGTCAGCCTGAGCTAGAGTGAGGATTGAGACCCTACCTCGGGAAAAAAAAAAAAAAAGAAATGTTCTTTCTGTTTTCTTTTTCATCTATAAACAGCTACACAAATTTTGGGCTAGTGATTAGAAGACAGGTTGTTAGAATGTTAGAAATGTATTAAATGTGGCAGCTCAGTCCCTTTCACTGTTGTTAGTGTCTGTAGTTATACATCCTTAAATTATAGATTATGCGATAATGCATAGGCGCCTTGGGAAGAACCCACATGAAGAGAGGGATAGAGTCCAGTTTCTGTCACTACTGCATTACGTGACTTTGGTTGAGTGCTTCTGTCCTTTGTATACCAACTAGCTAATCTAAAGTCTGTAAATGAAGCTACCATATGTGCTAGGCCAGCATGGCAGAGTCAAAGAACATACTAGGTATGATTTAGTGCTTTGTAAACAGAAAGGAACCATCCATCTCCAAGGCATATTAAGAGCATCTTACTTTATTTCAAATCATATATATATATATATATATATATATATGTATTTTTTTTGGTTTTTCAAGGTAGGGTTTCACTCTAGTCTAGGCTGGCCTGGAATTCACTCTGAATTCTCAGGGTGGCCTTGAACTCACAGTGATCCTCCTACCTCTGCCTCCCGAGTGCTGGGATTAAAGGTGTGCGCCACCATGCCCAGTTCCTCAGCTATGTTTTTATCTTCTTCCCCAATTTATACTTAAAGATCTTGAAGTACAAACCAGTCTTTGAGGTCTTTTTTTTTTTGCCAGGGTGTAGCATAGCAAAGTGTGTTCATTGATTGGCATGCATTTATGAAAGACCTTCTGTGGGACAGGCATAGTGGTGAATGTGGGCCGAGGTAGAGGAGAGAATTCCAAATGCACCCAGAACAAAATGAAGTAAAAGGGAGGCTGGGATTTAGTCTTCAGCAGGGCACACTGGATATCACGGTGGCTGCAGTAGAGCACATTTCATCCCCACTTTACTCTCCTCTATCAAAGGAGTGAGAGGAGCCAGATCCTAGCTTGCTGATGGTCACTTTTCTTGACGGTTTTGCATGTCTCCTTGTCCTTGGATGCATTTTGATACAGTATATATTGGTATCTGAGTCCTGATATCTACTCACAGTGTGGCTGCATAGAAAAGATGGGCAAGGAGTCCAGAGAGATGTCCCAAGAGTTAAGTGTGCTTTCTGTGCAAGGATAAAGGTCAGAGGGGGCTCTGAGATTGCATGAGTTTAGATCACCAGAACCCATGTTAATAGCTAGGCATGGCCACACTTGTCTGCAATCCTAGTCCTGTCTGGGAGCAGTGACTGAAGAATCACTGGAGTTTGCAAATAACAACCTCTGGAATCAGTAAGAGACTCCATCTCAAGGAGAAGCAAGCAGATGAGTTTCTCCTCTGGCTGCTGGAGGCAAGCTCATGTGATACCACAGGTACCACATCAGCACATACACATGCATATAACACACACACCCACCCCCACACACCACATCACATACTCCACATACAAAAAAAAAAAAAAAAAAAAAAAAAGAGAGAGAGAGAGAGAAAAGAAAATAAGGGGAAAAATGATTTAAATCTGACAAAGATGGGATATCTCTGGCAATAAGAAGGCACTTCCCAAAGAGGGAATGCAGTGATATTGAGTACTCAAAAATTATTTTATCAGGTTCCTGCACACTACGCCCTTATCATTGCCAGAAGCCCTCTATGCCCTCTCTCTCATGTTATGTCTAGAAGTGCATCTGAGGTGGGTCCTGTGGCTTCATGGTGATCTCTGAACAGCTCATAGGTGTTGACAGAGTAGTTGGAGGGATCTTTCAAAGTGTGACAAGACATAACTTCTTTCTGATTATGACCTGAGTGGAACGCTGGAGCACCATTATCCAATGCTAATCTCAAATTAGTGGCCTGGCAGCAAGAAAAGCAGAATCTGTGGAGCAGTTTAGCAACAAGGGCTTTGAGTGACATTCTTCCCATGATTGTGCAAGTGTGCCTGTAGCTTGTGCATTCAACATGTCTTCCTTTTTTTATGTCAGAACGTTATCTTCATTGTTCTCAGTTCTGTTCTTTGTCTTTTTTATTTTTTTATTTTTATTTATTTATTTATTTATTTTTCGAGGTAGGGTCTCACTCTAGCCCCGGCTGACCTGGAATTCACTATGGAGTCTCAGGGTGGCCTCGAACTCACAGTGATCCTCCTACCTCTGCCTCCCAGTGCTGGGATTAAAGGCGTGCGCCACCACGCCCGGCCTGTCTTTTTTATTTTTTAAAACAATATTTATTTATTTGTGAGGAGAGAGAGAGCAGGAGAGAGAATGAGAGAAGGAGAGAGAGAGAATGAATGGGTACACCAGGGTCTCAAGTTCTACAAACAAACTCCAGATGCATACGCCACTTTGTGCACCTGACTTTGTGGGTACTGGAGAATCAAACCCAGGTTGTTGGGCTCTGCAGGCAAGTACCTTAACTGCTGAGTAATCTTTCCAGCCCAGTTCTGTTCTTTTGGGTGTCATAGGTCTGAAGGACTTGAACTAGGCTTAAATAAAGATGTTAATGCATTTTTATGGTTACAGAAATGGTCATGTATTCTAGTTCTGTCAGTGAGAAGGAGTTGGTCCCAGGCTTATGGAAAAACCTCCTGGAAGAGACAGTGTTGTCTGATGTGATGGGTACCTGACACTTCTAGGGAAGAGAAGGGGTCTATAATGAATCTGAGAATGTAGCCTTCATGGGAGGAGTGGAGCTAAGATGTGGATCTTGGGAACATCATTTGAACCTGAGATAAACTGGATCTGAAGCCAGGTCTGAGAACAGATTTTCCAAGTTTAGACTGGTTTTCTGTCATTTTCATCCAAGATATTTCTTTTCATCATTATTATTAATTATGGACATAGTATGTAAACAGTCAAGTTGGTACCATCCTTTGCCTCATCCTTGTCCCCCATAAGGGACCCTCCTTATTGGGAATGCAGGTCATCCCCATGCAGATTGTGTATTGTGCCAAGATATTTCTTATAGGACATAATGGCTGATGGTTTACTTAACTTTTAGAACACATTTGACTAAACGATAATATATCACGTTACTTTGTCAATATGCACAATTAGGAGGTAAGGTTTATAATTTACTTTATTTATTTATTTATTTATTTATTTATTTATTTGAGAGCAACAGAGAGAGAAAGCGGGAGGGACAAAGAGAGAGAGAGAGAGAGAGAGAGAGAGAGAGAGAGTGCCAGGGCCTCCAGCCACTGCAAACAAACTCCAGACACATGTGCCCCTTGTGCATCTGGCTAACATGGGTCCTGGGAAATCAAGCCTTGAACCAGGGTCCTTAGGCTTCACAGGCAAGTGCTTAACTGCTAAGCCCTATGATGTACTTTATAAGTAAGGACCATAAGTCTCAGAGCAGAAACTTCACTCACCTGAAGGGACACAGCTGGTAAGTGATCGGGATAGGTCAAGAGTGTAGACTTCTGACCACATTGACACATGTTATCCAAACTAGATATGGGTGGAAAGGAAACATAAAGGGACTGTAAAGAGAATCCCAGCTAATGCAGATTGCCACAGCACACTATGTGCTGAGGTGCTTTGTCCACCATCAGTGTGTGGTTACATCCAGGGTTACCAGACCTTCAGCCGTGTCTTACAGCCATTGATTGGTTCACTGGGCCTTCATAATCCATCATCAGTGTTACTGGAGTATTTGTCTAGGTGGCCTTTTGGCTTCCAGTCTTATGCTCCAACTATCCATCCCCCACACTACAAAAGAATAATGTTTCTAAATTTTTACTTGATTATGCCATTGCTTGCATACAACCTTTTCCCAGCTCTTACAGCTTATAAGATAAATTACAAATTCAGCTTTTCACACATATCTCATGATCTGATTCTATGGTCTCTCTGTAGCTTGGTTGTCTGTATTCCTGGTGTCACAGTGAATGACCGATGGTACTGCAAATGATGTATTGATCCATCTTTGTGTATGCTATTCTGGCCACGTGAAACTTGCTTGCTTTTTTTTTTTTTGCCACTTTTACTCTTAAAATATCATTCTCTAGGTTTTTTTTTTTTCCTTCTGGGAAGCCTTTTTTGATGGACCATTTCCCTAGTGTGGATATATCTTCTTGTGTTTTTGCTGCACTCTGTACATATCTCTTGCTACAGTTCTCACATTGTATGGTAGCTGTGTATTACATGCCAGAGTTTCCCCTGGACTGTGGGAAAGAACTGTGTCCTATTCTATTGTACTTCCTTTGGTTTAGAACACTGTCTTGGTATGGGATAATCAGTAAATGTTTGTTGTGTGGATGAAGAAGACAGAGCCAATGAGAGGAGACATGGAAGAAAAAAAAAACTAGTTTTACTCTTGTTTGACACTTAAAAATATGACACACAGATTGTATTCATTTTCTTTTATTAAATTCAGATACCAAAGCCAGATATTCAGTTTTAATGGTTGAATCAATTACTTTGTTTGGTCTTTGTTATATAAGATTTTAAAAGAAAATTTTCATGTATTCTTAGTTAAATAATCAAGGTGTATTTTTCTGTGATCTCAAAATTCTAAGGAAAAATCTCATGAATAGGTAGAAGTGGGGAAGAAGGTGGTGAGGGTTTTAAGGATGATAGGGCAGAAAGTAGGCATTTGGAAGCTGAGAGGCCCCTCATAGACCTAGACCTGAGAGCTGTGGCTTCCTGGTTGTATCACTAGCTGAAGCCTTGGGCAGGGTGAGAATGATCTCTGTTAAGGACCCAAGGCTGCTACCTTCACTTTCTGTGGATAGAAATTTTTCCTTCCTGAACATTTCAAAGTTGAGTCTTGCACTTGAATCTGGAAGTTAGTGTGAAAAGGTCTGGTGAGCTCCAGAAGAGGAACCAAGCATTAGTGAGCACCTTTGTTGTGCCATGAGCCACACAGAGGCCTTCTGGAATGAGCTTTATGCATGATTACTTCAGGGAAGGCCTGGTGCTTTGGTAATTATCTAACATTAGGCCAAGAGGAACATTTATTAAATAGCTGATGAAGATGACAGAGGCTGGGTGTTGGTGAGACTACTATATACTGGAAGCATGACATTAAACTCACTATGACATTCCATATTGTGCTCCAGCAAGAATCCACTTACAGCTAAGATTAAAGTATGGAAGCTCTGAAGGGAAAAAATATATGAAAATAGCCAAGTTTGGAGGTCTAAAACATCCTTAGCCTTTCTACTGTACCATTCTGTCTATAGCAATATAGGCCTTCCATTCAGCAAATGGCTGGAAGATTAGACTGTTCTCCATCTCCCCCAACAATGTTGGAAACAGAGCTTAGTCCCACAATCTGTGGCTATCAGGAGTCCTTCCTGACACAAGGTTCCCCATAGTGCAGGCTAAATAGGAAGCACATATTAAGGGTTCATTTCATTATGGTGCTTTGGACCATCTTTCCAGATCCATCTAAAACCTTCTCTTCTTTGATAAACTTTCCTGGACTGCCCCATTCTATCCCTACGCTGGCTCTGCCCTATTTTAAAGCTATTTTCAACACAATTACTTTAGCAATTAACCACTGTGCTTTGAGAGCTTTCCTAGCATTGCCTCCAACTGATACCACACCCCAGCCTTAAGGTCTGTTTGTCTTTGTGAGTGTACTTCTCTATGCTTAGACTGTAAGAACCTCGAGGACAGAAACTTTGCCATAACCTAAGTTAGATTGTGAACCTAAAAATGGTGATTACCATAAATCACAAAATTTTGGATGATTTATTAGGCTGCAAAAGCTAATTGATATATAGTCTCCTTTAGTTATCAGGAGAAGCCCATGAGGTATAGCTTTTCATCCAACTTTAGGGAACAGGAAGCAAGGGGTCAGGGACACTGAGTTCTTCAAAAGCTGCCATCATTAGCAACATTTTTGCAGATCTTACTTGGGTGGGGAAATACGTTAGGAGACATGTCCCAGCAGGCAGTAGTACCTGATGGAGAAGGGCCCAATAAGGCTTGTTGAAAGCAGTCAGAAGCTTAGACCATGAGGTCTCTACAGTGGTCTGAAGAAAAAGGCAAATACAAGCTTCAGGGCTCTGTGTTCAGGCTGAAATGAGGGAGCATGGAAGTCAGCAAAGAGGAATGACAACCATCACGACTCCTCAATTCACTGGACACTTCTGCTATGCCAGATGTTGTCCTAGGCTGGTCTCTGGTCATCACAAAGGTCCTGGATGGGTCTGAGAGACATCTAATGGGTCATGTAGCTACTAAATGATGTGATTAACTCCAAGGAAAAATGACTAACTAGATAAATAGTTCTTTCATAATGTCTGAATGTCACATTGTTTTCTACCTAACTTCCAACAAACCAAGAGGAATCTATGGTCACTGTAGCAATATGCAAACCTATGACTTATTCCCTAGGAACACAAGGCACTGCTTTCCTCAGCTTAGTAAGATCAGGAGATCCCTCTACAACCTGCTTTATGGGAACAATATTTGGCTTAGCAAGATTTCAACAAATAAGGTTTCTTCAAAGTTTTTGCAGAAGATGAATAAAAATCATTGAGCCTTCAGAGATCCTCATGAGGTTTTGTCATGTAGACAAGGCTCACGATGACCCTTTTCATCTTCCCCCTGATGTCTGCACTGTCCACACACACGTCTTGCTAAATTTGGTGGGATTCCTTTGTGGGATTCACAGGGTACCATGTGGGATTCCCAATTATAGATTGAGAAAACTGGCACTAAGAAGTTAATAGTCATGCTTCATGCTACACAACTAATTTGTGTTTGAGATGGGACTAGACTTTGTGGCACCTTGTTCCACATTCTTGAGATAGTCAATGACACCAACTACACTGACACAAAAGCACTTTCTCTGGGCAGGGCGTCTAGTGAAGAGAGGAGTTCGGAAGGACTCCTGTTCTCACTAGCAAGAAATGCCTGCCTAGTGCTTGCTGAATGCCAGCTCCTGCTCCAGATGCTTTAATCAGAGTAATTCACTCAATAACCCACGGAGGGAGCACACTTAGTATTCTTCTGTTATGCATGGAGAAGTGGAGGAAGAAAACAGTTAAATAGATATGGGTTTCAGGCACATTCTGGGCCAGAGCCTTTTGCTCAGCACCATACTGTGCTTCCTATGCACTCTGAGCAGGAGTTCTCTGTGCTTCTGGGCTGGAAAGAATGAGATCTTAAACAATGAGGAAAGACCTTATTGCCTCATGCGCTTAAGGTATTTCACCTTCGGTATGTTAATTTTTTGTGCATTCAATTTTTCATCTGTGAAATGGGGTATGGATGTCACAGAGGTGTTTTAAGAGTTGTGTGTGTGTGTGTACATGTGTATGCATGAGTATAGTATAGAATGATCTCTGGTCCTACATTTAGTATGGTTTGTATATTTGTTATTATCGTATTACAATGGACCATGGCATGGGCTGATTTTTAGGTACACAACTCAGCAACTCAGAAGAAGGCAAATTGATTTTTTGGTGAGGTTGGTTAAGGCAGGCTTCAAATGAGGAGATGGGAAGATGTAAGCTGGTTCTCACAGGACTGCATCAGAGAACGAAGGTGAAGGGACACTGTGCAATCCTATGCCTTTATTTCCCAGAGGAGATCTCAACCCACAGGAGAGGTGACCTCTCCATCTTCTTTTTTTTTTTTTAAATTTTTTTGTTCATTTTTATTTATTTATTTGAGAGTGACACACAGAGAAAGAGCCAGATAGAGAGAGAGAGAGAGAGAGAGAGAGAGAGAGAATGGGCGCGCCAGGGCCTCCAGCCACTGCAAACGAACTACAGATGCGTGCGCCCCCTTGTGCATATGGCTAACATGGGTCCTGGGGAGGCGAGCCTCGAACCGGGGTCCTTAGGCTTCACAGGCAAGAGCTTAACCGCTAAGCCATCTCTCCAGCCCCTCCATCTTCATATAACTACTTGGAGTAGGGTTTTGACTAGAACCCAGGCCCTACTTCACTGCCTGTTCTTTTAATGTTCTGCTTCCCAGCAACACCTGCTGGCATCCTTGTAGGCAAGGTCCACCAAAGACCACCCTTCTTAACCTCTACTGCAGCACACCCTCTAGCCTGAGCTCCAGATATCACCTCTTCATTGCCATTCCTTGGGGAGCCATGCAACCAAATAATGCATTTCCTCAGTGACAGCAAAGCTTCTCAGAAACAAGGGACCTACTAGTCTTTGAACAATCTCTGGGTACAAACCACTGATGTGAACCATGTCAGTGGCTCACTAACCTTCTGCATTAATCTGCACATTAAGCCTGTAAAGTCACTTCTGCATCATGCTTTACATGGATAGAAAAGACTAATGCCTGCTATAGTGGTATTTTAGCTTTCCAAAGTCTATGGTTTAAAAAAAGAAGGTAGAGACAGGATCCCAACAATGGTCTATGGAATCCCAAAGCACATCTTCCAACCCTGGGACAGAAAGTTGGTTACATCTTATTTGATGACTGGTAGTACTGGTCTGGTGCACTACTGAGGGAAAATGAGACAAGTGCTCTTGGGTGTGCAAGTGGGAGTGCTGTGACCAGATGGAAATGCCTATTTTGAGAGCCTGGGGCATTGCTGGGCCTGCTGCTGCTCGCTGGAAAGCTTGAGGCTGTCAGGAGACCTCAATTCTTATGAAGAACAGCAATGGCATCTTGTCCTGCTATATTCTTCCCTTCACCCATCCACCTATTCATCCAGTACCCTTCAACTTTGTGTCCTTCTATCACTCTAGCCATTAAGCCCTTATTGAGATGTGTTCTGTGTAAGGACACATTCTAAAGTGATTCATACATTATTTGACTCCATAGAATTGAACTCCTCTACCCCTGGCATAGGGCCAGAGTGGATAGGAATGAGAAAATGGTTTCTGCAGAGACTGGGCACTTGGGAGACCATGCGAAGAGAATCAGGCAGGCTGCTGTCTCCCTTCAGCTCCTGTGACTGCAGATGAGTGCCCAGCTGGCCAGAGAGCCACTGGCACATTCTGCCTCTTTGTGTAAAAACCAGTGGAATCACATATGTGCTGCTTCCAGATGCAGTTTAGGCACTGGTGCCTTCCTAGCAGGAGGTTCTGGCATGGTGCACTGAGAGCTGAGGCCACTTGGCTGGCTAAACTGTGCCCTGAGCCTATGCTGAGGACTGTTCCTCTACCAGAAGGATCAGGCTGGAGCAGTGGCAGAGGGCAGAGTGCTCCTCTGTGTACCACGGCTGAAGGAAGCCCTTCTTGGCTGCTCTGAATTTGAGCTGTTTCCCTGGGTGGGAGACAATGCAGCTTTGTGCTCTCCTCCGAGTGCTTGTTGCAGGAAAAATCCAGCCCAAGCCACAGAGTTGGCCAAGTTCAAACCCTGAATGCAGTACAGTGGTCAGAAATGACAAGGGAGGCAAGAGGCCCTGGAGGAAAGCAAAGGAAGCCAGTGGGTCTTAAATAGGTTAGAGGGCAGTGTGACGACTTTTTGTGTGAGGTTTTTAAGATCTTGTCTGATGCTTCATGGCTTTCATGGCTTCACATGCAGAAGAACTGGTAGTGTCTCATTGCCTGCCTGGGAAGGTAGGGGCCACTTTACATTTTTTTTCAAGATTTTTATAGCTTTTCATTTATGGTATATGCCAGGAGAGGAACAGGGAGGAATTGGTCAGGCATTGTTCTCTCTCTCTCTCTTTCTGTTTGTGGGTGGCTACACATGTGTGCACATGTATATATGTATGTGTGCATGTGGAGATCAGAGATTAACTCTGAGGTATCTTCCTTAATCACTTGCCACCTGATTTTTTTGAGGCCGAGTCTATCATGGAACCTAGAGCTTGCCAATTTGGCTAGACTAGCTGGCTAGAAAGCCCCAGGGATCCCCTGCCTCCTCCTCCCCAGCATGGTATTACAGGCACACACCACTGCCCATGGCTGTTATGTGGGTGCTGGGGCTCTGAACTCAGGTCCCTGTGCTTGTGTGGCAAGCACTTTACCAGCTGAGCCATTCCTCCAGTACTATTCTTTCTGTGTTTTAAAGGTTACCTGCTTTTAAGAAAAGCTTGAACTTTGTGGGCCACAGAATAGTGCCTGGTGTTCTGGCTGGTGCCTTAGATATAATTAAATTGCTGGGATGTGTTAAACATCACAGGGCTTTAAGCGAGAAATAATTTAATAGTGTGGCCTTTAGGATTGTTAATTAGCTCTGTCTGTATGAACATGTAACAATAACACCACCTACTGTAAAAGCGGATGTTCTACACTTCAGAAGACTCATTTCTTTAGGGCTTCCCACAGAGACACAGTCATTAACTCTTTTTTGACAAAGGTTTTTCATTTCCGAGGTGTTCTGCAGGGCCATGAATTCACACTTTCCTCCAGTCCTGAATCCTTTTAAGCATTCAGCCATGAGGCAAGCTGGCAAACAGGGACACGTGAAAGCTAGATGCACAGGCCTCGTGGGGCCCATTCTGGAGGAGGTGATAGTTCTTTCTGCCAAGCGACTAGACACAGTTGCTCCAGAGAGCAGGAGGCTACTCAGGAGAGGATGTGAGGAAAGTGAAGCCTGTCCACTCTTGGTAGGAATGACCAATGGTGGAGGCGCCATGGCAAGCAGTGTGGATGGTTGTCAGAAAACCAAAACTTGAACCCTCATGTAATTTGACAATCCCATTTGTGGGTACTTGTCCAATAGATTTGGAGCCAGGTTCTCAGAAATGCAGTCACTCCTTGCTCATTACCCACATGGCAAAAATGTGCAAGCATCTCCAGGGTGCCCTGATAAATGAGTGGATTAGGAAAGCTGGCATATTTATTGGATACATCCAACAGAATAGTATTTAGCTTTTAAAATGAAGGCAGTTGTGAAATATACAACAACATGGGTGAATCCTGTAAACATTATGCTAAGTGAAATAAACCAGTCACAGAATGACAAATGTTATACAATTTCACTTACATTAGGTATCTAAAATAGCCAAATTCTTAGAACCAAACAGTGGAATGATGATTTCCAGCAGCATCTGAGGGGAGGGGGAAATGGCAAGTTATTAATTCAAGGGCTTAAGTATTCAGCTGAGGACAATGGATGGGTTTTAGAGGGCCACTACACAATATTGTACTGGTAGTCGATGATACTATATTGAACATAAGAAAATATTAAAATTTGGTCCAGAGGGTAGATCTCATGTAAAGTGTTCTTACTGCAATAATAAAGATCATGGAGGGTATGGGGAGATGGCTCGGTGGTTAAAGGTGGTTTCTTATAAAGCCTGCTGACCTTGCCTCCATTCCCCAGGACCCATGTAAAGTCAAATGCACAAAGTAGCATATGCACCTGGAGGTCATTTGCAGCAACAAGCAGCCCTGGCATGCCCATACTGTCTTTCTCTCAAATAAAAAAATAGAAGCATTTATTAACAAAACATGGAAGGCAAGTGCAACTCAATGCAGAGCACTTGCCTAGTATGCAGGAGGCCTTGGGTTATACACACACGTACATAGATATGTGCATAGAACAAGAGTGCACACATGTGCATACAGGTTCATACACGTGTATACACACATACACGTATACTTGCATGCACACGCATACATGTGTACACATCTCCAACGCATGCACATACCATATACACATGCAAACATGCTCACAAATGCATTAGGACATGCATGTTCAGACATATGTACACCTACATGCAAGCACACATGGTCATGTGGCTTAGTCATGAGAAGTGGAGTTGTGCTTCCCACACTGCCTGCCTTGCTGGAGAAGATGGTCAGTGACTGGCTGCTGACTGAGTCCAGCCATGGGTTTAAGGAAGCCCACATGTGTAGCATGCTACTAGATTTGTGGAAGTTATAGCTGATGGAGGACTGGGGTTCTCACTGTTGCCCACGTTCATTATGACAGACAGTGGCTTTTCCAGTCAACTGCCCTTCTCTTCAGTAGCAAGTGTCCTTTTGTTTTGAGGTCATTTTCTTCAGTGAAATGGCAGCAGCAGCTTTCAAGGTCTTGGGTGACTTTGGCTTGCTGTCTATTAAGCCAAACTTTGCCATGGTCATGCTTAAGCCTTGACCTATCACTGCCCACTGTGGAATCCACAGCATCCCCATCTTGCTCTCTATCCTCTCTTTTGCCCCTCTCTCTTCCTCCTTTTCATCTGATCTATATCGTAGAGACAGCAAACACCTGCCTAAAGCCTCTCTTTCTAAGCTGTTGGAGATGCAACTGGCTGACCATGATACTCCTTCTCTGTCCAACTCAGAGTAGCTTTGAAGTACTTCTCTGTGTGCAGCCTATCAGCTAGAATTGAAACAGAGCCAAGGATGACTCACATTGCTGTACTAGCTCCTTGGCCCATTTTCTTCCTGTCTGTCAGGCCAGAGATCTTGGTTGTTCACTTGTGCCCTCCATGACACCCTCCTGTCCATCTTCTCCAGCTACACATTCTGTGTCTGTCCAATGCTACCTGCTCTCTACTCAGGCCCAGACAACATGGCACTGTCTGTTTTGTATGCGTAGTGAGTTATACCATGACACATTTGTGAATTTTGTTTCTGCTTGCCTCTTACTTGCTCTTAACTAGTTCTTGCATTGCCCAGAGAAATCTTGTAGCTGCAGTGCCTTCACAGTCCCCTGAACCACCCTGACACCTCTCTAGGGCGTAACCCTCACCTTCTGCTTCCCTGGGGAAACGGCAATGGCTTCATTAGCCTTCTTTCCTGTTTTGCCCCTGATTCCCATAGTATCCTGAGCTCCCCAAAGCTGTCTTTGTAATTCTCCTGCCTGGAGTCTTGAACCCCTTCTTTTTGTCTCCTGTGATGGCCACTTTTTCTTCACAGTAGCAAAGAATAATTTCCTTGACCAAGTTTTCTATGGAAATCTGGTCCTCTCCACAAACAGACTTGAAAACCCCTTCTTCTGATTTCCATTGTATCTTCTATGAACTATTACTCCAGCATTTATCCTGTTAATTGTCATCCCTGTAGCCTTTCATCCCACACCTAACAATATCTGAATGGCAGTTAAGAATTCAAGTTGATTTGCTGAGTAAATGAACAGGCAGATTGAGAAGTTCAGGCAGGAGCTAGATTTTGCCAGTTGTCCTTTCTCTTAAAGACTTTATGTACATTTCTCACTTTTAATCAATATTTATCATTTCTATCATTGGTTTGATCATATGACTTTTACCATTCCTCTCACACTGTGGCTCTCTCAAGTAAAGTGTCTACATCCCTATTGACTGTCTCTCCACACACCCGGTATGGCAGCTCATATGTGTGGGCTTAAGAATATTTGTTACTATTAAAAGTTCTTATGTTATCTTTATATTGCTTGACTCAAAATAACATCTACATATTGTTAAATTAATATGCACATGCTTAAATATCTATACTATGCATTACAATTGTCTGGATTATAAGTTTAATGAGGTAAGGACTGTGTGCCAGTCTTGCTCAATATTTTTACTAGCAGGATGGTGGACAGATGATGATTGCTAAATAAATGCTTGCTGATGAAATAAAGACATCCTGTATCCTACCCTTAGGAAATAGGCAAACTCAAGTGGCTCAGCTTGATTCTTCTATCACCTTATATTGTTTCCCAAGATGGAAAATATTTTTCTCTGAACACAACTAGCCAACCATAAGTTGTATATTGTCATAAGACACTTAGTACCTTCCCTCAATCACTTTTTTTTTGAATTAAAATTCTATTTGATTTAGTGTATAATTAGGTTTGTCTTAGCCCTGGGACTCTGACATGGTATTTGGCTTTTCCCAAATCCCTAGCTCAAGTTGAGAGTTTGTCACCTTTCCTGCACCTTTTACTAATAGTTAGCATCTTGGGTCTTTTAATACAAGCCTACAGACAACCTCATGCCAATGACTGTCTTCCTTTCGAACACTATGATACAATAAATCCTTCCCTGCCCAACTATTCATTATCCTTTTGATAAATCTCCCCTGCTTTCTAGAAAAGACAGTTAAACATGGTGGTAGTAGACAGACCTTCCTCACTTCCCCACTGACTTGCCATAAGGAAAATCAGAGGTCTTCAGTGGCTTGGAAATATGAGGTAGGACCCCATCGTTGCTGATTATTTCAAGTCTTCTTCATTTTTCTGACTCTACCCCACTAAGGTCACTGTTTCTCTGACCATGGGAAGAAGAGTCATGGTCATGAGGCATGAAAGACAAGGGTGTTCTCTGCAGGTGGCTTTCTCCTTTGTCTGAGCTTGCAGTGCTCAGAGGAGCTCATGGCTTCCTAGCAGGTGTGCTGAAGATGAAACATCATAAAACCCTCTCCTGGGTACATGGAGATCAGCCTTGTTTCTGTTACCGTAGTTAAGTTCTCACATGCCAACTGGAAGAGCCAGAGCACAATAAAAGCAACGTGAAGGGGTATCATCTGGGGACCCAGGAAACATAATTCATATGTCAGTCTGTCCTCAAAATACATTCAGAATGTGGCCTCTCCTCTCATCTCCCACATAGACCTCTGTGGAGCTGCCAATGATCCTCCAGCAGGACTCCTGCTCTGGCCTCACCCTGTCATACTGCGCCTGTACTTGTCCCACTAAGCAGCAGCCACGATCATATATTTAAAGCATAATTTACTTTCAGCGTGTAAAGCCCTTCTGTGGCTTCCACCATCAAAAACAAACCCAATTTCTTCTGATAGACTGCCAGGCCTAGGACCTTGCTAACCTTCCTTTGCGACCTGTTGCTTCTTCTCCAGGACTTTCTCACTATAATGGCCTTATTCTTGACTATGCAGACAGTGCACTCATACCTTATAGTTGTTGCTTGATTTATTTATTTGTGTGTTTTGTGTATGGGCTCATCTGCCATGGTGTAATGTGGAGGTCAGAGGACAACTTTGAGGTACCATGCTCCTCCTTCTTTGAGTCAGGGTCTTTTGCCGCTATAAGTGAGCTGCCAGATTTTAGATGGGCTTCAAACTAGCTGATCTGTGAGCTTCAGATTCTCCTAATTCTACTCCCCATTGTTGTAGGTGTGTTGGGATCACAGATGCATCCAGCTTTAGTGAGTACTTGGGAACTGAACCCAGGCCATCAAGCTTTTCAAGCAAGCACTTTTAACTGCTGAGCTTTTTCCTCAGCCCCAATAGTTACTGCTTTTGCAGTCTTTCCTGTGTAGAATTCATTCAACCAAACCTTTGCATAATTAGACTCTGTTCTATGATTGAATCCTCAGCTTGTAGAAACTTACCTATGTGAAGCTTCTTGCTTGCTGCTTTCCTCCATTTTAATTATCTCCACCAGGACCCTTTAATTTATGTTTTTAAAAATATTTTATTTATTTATGAGAGAGAGAGAGAAAGAGAGAGAGAGAGAGAGAGTGAGAGAACATGACAGAGCCTGTAGCCACTGCCAACAAACTCCAGATGCATGTGCCACTTTGTGAATCTGGCTAATGTGGGTACTGGAGAATAGAACCTAGGTTCTTAGGCTTTGCAGGCAAATGTCTTAATTGCTAAGCTATCTCTCCAGTCCTTTTCTTTTATGTTTTGGCTCTTCATTTATTTTTTGCTGCCCTAACAGCATATTATTCCTACAATAGCCCTTTTGGGCCATCATTGTATCCCTCCAGCTTAGAAAAATACTTGAGTTAAAGCAAGAGCTTTATAGCTTTTTCCTGAATATTGGGATGAATAAGTATAGTTCTGGTATTTTTTATATGTCTCTTTTAAATGCCCTGCTATCTTTCATTTATTCTGTCTTTGCAAGGCAGCTAAGATGTGGCTGATTAGAGCTTAACATCTGGAATCTAATAATAATAATTATATGTTTGGGGTTCTACTTTACCTGCTGCAAGTTCAGTAAGCCTTGGGCAAGTTAATTTTCTGAGCCTCCACTGATTTATCTCTACAACAGAATACCAAACTCTTAAGCTGGATGAAAAAAAAATGATGGTATAATATTTGCTTGCCACTGACCTCTTATAGGGGTGAGTTCTATGAGTGGTAGGCTACAAAGAGAAGCTGGGCTGGTGTGGGTTCAATATGCAGCTGCCATGTGGCGGGACCCGTCTTTCCTGGGTGGGTGGTGGGTTTGCAGCATGTGGAAGAAAAGGCCAGGGAAGCAATTGATCTTGTAATTGGTGTAAGTTCTTTTTTAAGGTTTTGATAAGCATGGAGCCCAGGGCTGTCTCACTTGACTTCCTCTTCCTCACTTTCCTGTCTGGTTGGCAGTCTTGGACTGAGGCCGTGCTGTGGCCCCTCGCTGGTGGGTCAGCATGCTTTATTTCCCCTTGGTCCTCTCTAATGAAAAGCACTTGTGTCCAGTAAATTTTTCCTTTGCTCTTATGAAAGCTCTTGATGCTTGTTATTGAAGGCTGTTTCAGGCTAGGTGAGAATCAATAAGGGGAGCCACTTAATCACTTCAGCAATCAACAAGTTATTTTCTTAGTTTGCACACTGGCCAAAGACCACAGAAATCCAAAGGCTTATCAGGCCCTGGTAACCCACAGAGACCTGTAGAGACCTCTCCCTTCATTTTTTTCTCCCTGTGCCCCTCAGGGAGTCCCAAGTCCTCTACAAAACCCTGCTGTTTGCTTGGCCTTAGGGCAGTGTTTGGCAAGGTGGTGACCAACCTTGTGCTTCTGAAAAGTTCTGTTTCAAAGGAAAAGGCTCTGGCTCCTTCAGACCTGTGGGAAGTCAATACTAGATCATAATCCATTTTGTTTCAGCCATTGTGGTTTTTACTTTCTATATGACTACTTGGAATGGTTACCCTAACCCTATAGGTCCACGTCTTTCTTCCATCTCAAGATTGAAATTCCAAGTAGGATAGTTTAGTTCATAGCAATTTATAAAACTTTATAAAGAATCAGAAGAGAGGAGTTCAAAGTTCCTTTAGCAACAACAACAACAGCAACAGCAAAACATGTTTGAAAAGGAAATGCTAAATATCTCGATCTGGCCATTACTTATACTTTATATTCATGTTGAAGGATTTCATTGTGCCCTATAAATAGGACAATTATTATATGTCAATAAATACATTTCATTACTAAAAGTCAAGAATAAAAGAAACATTCAAAGTCTACCTTTGCTAGGAAGCCTTCTGCAGCACCCAGAGGGTCTGTCACTGGGTCCTTGTGGTGTTTTGAATATGTTTTACTTGAAGGCATTTTGTACCATGTTTGGGTTCTGCCCACCCTGTTTTGTAGCCAGTTCACAATCCCCTCAAGGCCTGGGGCTGGGTTTTAATCATCTCTGCATGATCACACTGAAGCCTAGCCCAGCCAGGGCTCTACTGTGCTTACTAAAAGGAAGGGAATGAATGAAGGATGGATATTTTTTATGTAAAAGTGTGGCAAGTTCCAAACAAGGAGCATAATAATGAGGGAGTCAGATGCTTGTGACCTCTCTGAATCATTGTGAATGATATGACAGGTACGAGTGTAGACAGATGCTGGTGGGTTATATAGGTACATCAGTGCTTCACATACTGTATGCCGGTGGGTTACAACAGTGTCACACATACTGTTTGCCAGTGGGTTACACTGATGTCTGTGTACTATGAAATCTATTTACTTCATTGATGTAGCTGTTTTTCATGTTAACACTTTGAACAAGCAACATTTCGTCTTTCTAGAACTGATACACTAGTCACATTGCTGGAAACTCAGAATTTGTAAAGCAAAGATAGATTTTAAGCTCAGATATTAACAAAGAGGTAGGTGAATATCTGAAGTATATTCAAAAGCTCTCTGAAAAGCAGGAAGAAAAATTTTCCATGGTTTAGCACTAAGACCCATGAAATCATTGATTTTGGCCCTTCCCACCACAAATCAGCAGGGTCTCCAACTATTGTACCAACCAACAACTGTCCCATCTGGCACTTGTACTAGCACTATGTCTGTCAAAAACCAGTTCTCTGAGGGCTAGAGAGAAGGCTTAGCTGTTAAGACACTTGCCTGTGAAGCCTAAGGACTTAGGTTTGGTTCCCAAGGATCCACATAAGCCAGATGCACCAAGTGGCGCATGCGTCTGGAGTTCCTATCCAGTGGCTGGAGAAACTGGCATGTCCATTATCTCTCTATCTGCCTCTTCCTCTCTTTGCCTCTTTCATAAATAAATAAATAAAACAATGCTCTGAACTTTAAAATGTTTTGTGCAGGCCTGACCAGAGGAATGTCCAATATGTATAGAAGATCAAGGCCCCTTTCCTCTTGGAAAGGCCCCATGCTTGTAAACTCCACTGTCACTGCCTTGAAGTTTTTTTTTTTTTAATATTTATTTATTTATTACTTACTTAAGAAAGAGAGTGAGTATGAGTACACCAGCACCTCTGGCAACTGCAAATGAGCTCCAGTTGCATGTGTCACATTAGGCATCTAGCTTTACATGGGTACAGGGGAATCAAAGCTAGGCTTCAGGCTTTGCAATCAAGCACCTTTAACTCCTGAGCCACTTCCTCAGACTGTTATTTACTTAGTTAAGAGAGAGAGAGAATGGTCGCACCCAAGCATCTTGCCATTGCAAAGGAATTCTAGACATATGTGCCACTTTGTGCATCTGGCTTTATGTGGGTACTGGGAATCAAACCTCAGCTATGAGACTTTGCAAGCAAGTACCTTTAATCACTGAGCCATCTTCCCAGCCCTGCCTTGAAGTTCCTAATCACCTCTGAATAAGGGGCTTTGCATTTTCGTTTTGCACCAGGCCACACAAACTCTGTTTTCAGTCCTGGCTGTATGTGGTGATAAGGAGCTCTTACTTTTAAACGTGTAAGAGATGTTTTGTGACCAAATGATTACTTTGAATTGCCTACAAATGCTTTCTCTTTTGTATGGCTTTATTTATTTTTTAACAGATTCTACCCTTTTATTCCCTTTCCCCTGTTCCCACTTCCCTGGGGTTCTCCTCTGTGGGGTTATGGGATTTACTGTGGGGTCATGAAGGCCCCAGTCAGTCCCAATGGGATAGTGGGGAGGGGGCGGAGCATGCCACTGGGTATTCCCACCCACTCTATCACTCTGTGGCTCTTACAATCTTTCTTCTCCTGCTTCTGCAATGTTCCCTGAGCCATGGCAGGCCTATTGGTAGTCTGATTTAGTGTTGAGTTCTTTGAGCTTCTGGATTTCTGCTTTGGTAGGTTGTGCTTGATCACTATGTGTGCCACCGTTACCATGTAGCTGGTAATCAGGTTAGCAGTAAGAGCAGTGTTCATGTCATTGCTTCCACTGCAAGGTCTCCTGGGCCCTGGCAGATGTGGAAGAGGGAACATGTCTCGTGGTGGGCAGTCAGTTATCTTCTTGTCTCATCGATGGATCTGGACTCCTCCATTTTCTCTGCCACACTGGCCTGTAGTACAGCCCTGATCCCAGCCTCTCTGGTGCTGGTCTTGCCCTCCCAGGCAGCCTCCCTTGGGGTGTGGCCTGCCCGCTCAGCCCTGACTCACAATCTAATGCTTTCTTTTATTAGCTAAGTTATTATCAACTATTTTATTTTATTGATGGATTGGTCAACTTGGTTATTTATTAAATATGCAACACACACACACACATGGTTTTTCTTATATAGCAGGTAGACTCTGGACTGAGAAGATCTGAATTTCAGTCCTGAAAGAGCTCACCAACTTTTGGATTCTCTTATTTTATCACTAGTAATAATTTTTGCTTTTGCTTTTTGTACAGACTCACTGTAATCTCAAATAGATACACGGCATTAAGAAATAAACAGTATTCTATGATATAGCCCATTAGCAAACTGATGATTCTGTTATTGTGTTGCTCAACTCTTCTGGAATGCAGTATTCTCTTTTCTCAGGTGGACTTTAAGAAACATGAAGCTTTTGACAAGATGGTCCTTCCAACCCATGAGCTCATTCAATCCACCATGGATCAAAAGTTGTGACTACACTAAGTATGAGCAGACCTCTTTATTGTTAGTATTCCAAAGCCAGTATATGCTAACAATGGTCTATGGAGTAGATATTGTGTTAGGTGCTGTAAATGAGCCAATGGATGCAATAGTGGCATGTCTATTACAGGAGAAACCAACTGCTCTCTAATAGCATGGAGGCCCGCTCCATGGGAGGGAATATATCCCTGATACTGAAAACCTACAACAAGGGTAGTCATGAGACCTAGGGGTGTAATGTTTGCTGGTGTCTGGCTAAATGTATATGCTATGCTAATCAAACTTCCCGGTAAGCACTTCTCTTAATGTTCATACTGATATATTAATGCTATTCTTACTTTTGGTTAGAGAATCTTCTCTTTTCAGATGGCAGTGACCTTGGGATGACTCAGAAGGCACCATAGTGCTGAGAAGAAGTAACAGAGGAGTGCTGAGCACTGAAACATCTCTATCACACCTTCCAAGACTCAGGGTCCATTGCGGAAGAGGTGGTGGAAAGAATATAAGAGCCAAAGGAAGAGTAGGACTGCTTACAATGTGTTCCTCCAGACACAAAATGGCCTAGATATATATCCATGACCTCACAGTGCCTAACACTACCTACACAAGACCATCATAATAGGAGGAAAATTTGATGACGTCAGAATAAAAGAGAGACTGATTGAGAGGGGGGAAGGGGCATGATGGAGAGTGTAGTTGCAAAAAGGAAAGTGGGAGGAGGGAAGGAATTACCATGGGTTATTGTCTATAATTATGGAAGCTGTCAGTAAAAAATAAATTCAAAAAAATAATGGATAAAGTATGTAGGAGGATGAATGTAAGTTATATCTAAGCACTATACCATTTGATTTAAAAAAAATTACTTATTTACAAGGACGGTGTGGGGGAATGGGCATGCCAGGGCCTCTTGCCACTGCAAATAAACTCCAGATACATGCACCACTTTGTGCATCTGGTTTACGTGGGTACTGGGGAATTGAACTCAGACCATCAGGCTTTGCAAGTAGAGCCTTTAACCACTGCGTCATTTCTTTAGCATTGCACTATATCATTTTAAGGAAGGGCATGAAGCTGTGAGAATTTTGGTCCTGAGACTGGACCCACCACCCTCACATGCTGTAGGACGAATTAGCTTTCCTGTGAAAATCGGGGTCATTGGATCATCAAAATCTATCAGTTATTTAGCATAACTCATAAAAGATTTTTACCAATTAAAAGAAAGATATTAAATTGACTTATTCACATAATCGTGGAAGTTTTAGGACTAGGATTGGTTTAAAAAATTACCCAGATATTAAATCTGATTCAGAACTATTACTGAATATTCGGGGGGGGGGGCAATTTTGGATAATTCTTATGATGCATGCTTCAGAAATACATACCTTCTGAGATAAATTAATTTAAAATTATTTTAGCAATCTATATATTCTAACTGCAATTTTCAACACTCATTAATGTGGAACAGGGCAGGGCATCATGCCTTTTATTTGGCATCTTATTTAACTTAGCTCTATTTTATAGTAAAATTATTTTTCTGAAAAGATGTCAGATGTTATTCACATTTTTCACTAATTCAAGTAAGTACTAAAACAACTAATTTTTTAGTAGTAAGTTATCACCATACCAAAGAGAGCTAAAAACTATGGGGACTAGCTTTTAAAAGTACTGTACTTGGAACCCACTGGGAGAAAGTTAATTGGTTCAGAGACTGGCTTGTGCTCAGAAGGGAGACAAAAGCTGGTCTGCCTTAATTAACTGAAGTCACAGGCTGAGTCATAGTAAACTCCAGGCATGAGGCCATACTCTGCTCTCTATGGAAAGGCGAATGGGTCC
Source organism: Dipus sagitta (assembly GCA_036346955.1). Taxonomy (NCBI): domain Eukaryota; kingdom Metazoa; phylum Chordata; class Mammalia; order Rodentia; family Dipodidae; genus Dipus; species Dipus sagitta. The sequence continues at coordinate 81,113,727 of CM070773.1, forward strand.
TTCTTTTTGTAGCAGCTCTACAGAATGGAATTGTGAAGAATCAAATTCTTGTATGGGCTACTTGCATATATGGTTTTTATCTGAGAATGTGAAAATTAATATTGTGAGATGATGATATATAGAGTTGAAGCAGCATGCAGTATGTGAGCACTTGTCCACTGGTCTCCTCATGGTTGCCTCAGGACCAGGAACATCTATTTCTATGCACATAGGCATGCATGTTTATATGTTTCTGTGTGCATGCATGTTTCTGTGTGCATTTGTGCTATGAGCATGGGGAATCATGTCCATTGCTGCATGGGTTGGAATACTGACTGGTTTTATGTTAGAAGGAGTCAAACAGTTTACAAGCAGAATGCACTTCCTGTCCAAAGAGGTGGAAAACTCAAAGAGAGCTAAACTCAGACTGTGGGCACACAGGAGGTCAGATGGTACAGGTCAGCAAATGGGAAGTTGTAGCAACATCTCAAAGACAATTTCAGAGTATGTTGGTGAGAATAGATTTTCTCCCAGAAACAAATTGTACCTAATACTTAGGTCCTAGCATTTAAAGATGGAGTTCTAGTAAAACATGGGAAAAGTCTAAAACTTTAGGAACCAGGGCTCTGAAGCAAGAAAGTGGCATTCCTCTGTAGAGAGCTTTGGACAAGAACAGTGGGAAGAGACATGAAAAACAGAGAAATTGTTTCATGGCTTCAGTTGCCAGTTGAAGATATTTTCAAAGTATATGCTGTGAACTACCTGCAGTAAACTCACTGTGGTGCTCTCATTAAAAATGCCAAGTTTTGGGCTGCGCATGGTGGCACACACTTTTAATCCTAGCACTTGGGAGGCAGAAGTAGGAGGTAGAGGTAGGAGGTGGGAGGATTGCCGTGGGTTCGAGGCCACCCTGAGACTTCATAGTGAATTCCAGGTCAGCCTGGGCCAGAGTGAGACCCTACATCAAAAAAAAAAAAAAAAAAAAACCCACCCAAAATGCCAAGTTTTGGGCTGGAGAGATGGCTTAGTGGTTAAGACACTTATTTGCAAAGCCAAAGGACTCAGGTTCGATTCCCCAGGGCCCATGTAAGCCAGATGTACAAGGTGGCACATGTGTCTGGAATTCATGTGCAGTGACTAGAGGCCCTGGTGCACCCATTCTCTCCCTCTTTATCTCAAAATAAATAAATAATAAATAAAATTTAAAAACAGAAAGCCACGTTTTAAGCACCACTTCCTGCTGTGTGAGGGATATGTAGTGTTTAACCACTTTCCTACATAATTTTAGTTTCTTCCGGAGAAATTGAGCCTGTTTCCCCATGAGGGCAAGGATGATGTCTTGTTCTACAATGTATCTATGGCATCTAATTTAGTTCATTGACTGCAAAAGACACTTAATAAACAGTGTTTAAATATAGATGAATGAGTGACCATGATAACTACATAACATGGCTCATTATACATCTGTTTTAAATCTTTGTATTTTGATAGCAGTGGCCTTGATTTCTAGTTCTTACTTCAGAATGTGGTGAGTCATTATCAATCAAACCCATCCAATGTTCAGAAAGACCCCTACTTTAAGAGCTATGCAGTGTGGAATATAGGCATTTCTAGCAGGTGCATTCTTTCTGACTATTATAGTAGAGCTCTGGCACTCAGATGGGAGTGGGGATTACTGTGTGTAGCAGCTTTTATAGAGTTCTTCATTACTCATGTTTCTGTTTCTGCAATGAGATAGTTGTTTCAGGGGAACATGCATGAACTTGCAGTTAAAAGCTGGGAGAAAGAGTTCAGAGACAGAGCACATCCTATGTGTTGAACATCTTTCAGCTCCACTCCCACCCCTGCTAGGGAACTGAAGTGAAGCTGCAACCTAACCCCAAGCTGTCTTCCACAGACAGAGGCTTTCTTCATAAAGTCCACTTAGGCCCTTCTCAAATTCTTCATACACTTTTCACTAGAAAAAGAAATCATTCATATCTAACAAAGGGTTGTGGATGCCTTAGATAGTTTCCATTCTAAGTTTTTGGCACTGTTATTACCCTCAGCTCAAGTTACCTTCTGATCCCTCTTCTTTCATCTGCTGAAAATGTGCCGTTCCCTTATTAGCCTGAAACTGTTACTGCTCACTGGGAGCAGGCCTGTGTATGAACCATTCTAGTGCTGGAAAACTCCAGGTGATCTGGAGATCCCTTGTTGCTCAGAAAGTAAACCTTTAAAGCATGCTTTTCTGAGAGGGAATGGTGGCGTGGTTTTGGGAAAGAATTGTTATCACTGGAGAACATTCCAGCAGTCAGTCTCAAGAAAGTTGAGCACTGCCAGCACATGTTGGGAAGCCACAACCAAGTATTTTCTGGGGAGGGAAGATTTCACAGAACAGAACCGTTAGATGTTCCCAGGGCCCAAGGACACCACAAGAAGATGCAGTGGACAAGTCTCTGAGCCTATACTCTGCTTCTGTCAGCATCCTTCTGCCTCAAACTATGTCATTATTGAAATTCTGCTACTTCACTAGAAAAACACAGCTTTATTTATATTGCTGAATTAAAAATATTGTGCAGATGATCTCAGATTTAAAGAACTTCCTCTAACTTTAGCTGGGGTGTATGGAGTTCAGGTGAGAAAAGCTGACACCTTTATGTTCACCAATCTACACTTGAAAATGTCTTATTTGTATGAACTGTGGTCAGAGGTAAGTCACAGAAAGATCATAAAACCAATGACTTTGTCACAATAGAAATCAATTGTTTTCATATCACATTGTGGTTGCTGGAGATACCATGTGACATTACTGACACTGTTTTGAAATTTAGGTCATCTTTAGTCCTCATGGAGTTCACTCCTCAAACATGTGTATTTACCCAACACAGTAGTTTTTGACAACAATATAGCTGTAATTATATATTCTTGAAACACAATAAATACTTCAATAGTAGTAGTTCAATGCATTTTAAATAAACTTTTCTTCCTTTGAATTTTAAAAAATATTTTGTATTTATTTATTTATTGAGAGAGAGAAAGAGAGAGAGAATGTGTGCACTAGAGCCTCTAGTCACTGCAAATGAACTCCAGATGCATGCACCACCATGTGCATTTGGATTACATGGGTTCTGGGGGAATTGAACCTAGGTCCTTAGGCTTCGCAGGTAAGTGTCTTAACCACTAAGCCATCTCTGTAGCCCTCAATGCATTTTTTATGAATTAAAAATTGATTCTGTGCTGGGGAGAAGGGTTTTTGGTAAAAGGTACTTGCTTGTAAAGCCTTCCAGCCTGGGTTTGATTTCCTAGTACCCATGTAATATCAGATGCATAAAATGGTGCATGCATTTGGAGTTTGTTTGCCATGGAAGGAGGCTCTGGTGTGGCTACACTTTCTCTCTTACAAATAAACAAAATCATTGAAAAAATATTTATTTATTTGAGCGAGTGAGAGAGATAAACAGGCAGATAAAGAGAAAATAGATGTGCTACCCATTGCAAATGACCTCCAGACACATGTGCCACCTTGTGCCTCTGACTTTATGTGGGTACTGGGGAATCAAATTCAGTTCCTTAGGCTCTGCAAGCAAGTGCCTTAACTGCTGAGCCATCTCTCCAACCCCAAATTAAATACTTTAAAAAATGATTCTGAGGAGAGGTCCATGATTTATTAGAGTGGTAATTGGTCCTAGCACACAGAAATCTTGGAGCCCCAGAAAGCAGGTCTGTGTTGTTGCACTATGTTATCATTATCATAATTGATAATGAGAGTAATTGGAAATGAAAAGAACCCCACATATGAATCAGTGTGTGTTTGAGTCTCAGTTTGGACACTTGGCAACTGAACAGGAAGTCATGAATCTGTCTAAGCTTCAGTTTCCTCACTATTCTAGGAAAGCAATGGTGACCTCATTGGGTCGTTAGTAGGTCTCTAGTCTCCTAAGCTTGCTTCTCTTTTCATGCATACCCTGTCTTTTTCTCTTAAATGAAATCCTGATGGTGTCCCTGCACCCTACCCAGTTCTTTGGCATGGGACAAGAAGACTGAGCCCTCTTAATCATGGCTCCTGCATAAACCACAAGGAATGTTTTCATGTCCAGCATCCTTTGCCTTCCCTTAAGTTGTCTGTTCATGCAATGGCTTGTGCTTGGAATGCCTGGTCCATCCTTGCATCCAGAAAATGCCCACTCCAACCTGAGACCTTCTTAACTTGCTCCTGGTTCAGCAGAGCCCCACCTCATTAATCCTCTCAGGAGGTGCTGTGTTCCTCCACTGTAACACCCACTGTGTGTTGCATTCTCCATCTTTTCTTTCTTTCTCCTTCCTTGGTACTATAACCATACTCAAGCATGCAACAGAAAGTTGCATTGGGAACAAAGATCTATGGTTTTGAAAAACATGTTGTTATTATTATCACTGCATTGATTTGCTATTAATCAAGATATTTATTGTGTTTTGAAATTACAGACAACATGGAAAGACTTGTGATTTTTATGAGAATCCAAGAAAAGCATTTGCAAAAGTTTGGGAAGTTTTTGTCTACTGATTTGGCCATGCATATGGACCACTCTGGGGAGGCACAGAGATGGGAACCTACCTGGAGTGGGCATGTTCCTTCAGAACTTTCAGCTTATTTTCTCCTCCTGAATAAACTTACAATAAACCCTTCATTTCTCTGCTTCTCTTTCAACTCTACCATGTTCCCCAGGAAACAGTGATCTTGCCAGGCTAGTAAAAAACAAACAAACAAACAAGAAGATGGGAAATTCTTCTCTCCACTTGCTCTTGCTTTCAGATTCTTGACTTGTAGAGGAGGTGCCCTGGCTAAAGAAATCACTAGCAGGTGGCAGTGCTATGGGCAGAGGGCTCAGGGTTAGACCTGTTGGGGGGTGACAAACAAGCTATGCTCTTGTGACAGGAGACAGAAGAAGGAAAACATATCTGATAACAGCTATGTCATGTGAGGCATGGTCTTGTATATAACACAACATCTGAAACCTGATGACAAAAGTGGAAGGTAGAGATTCCTTATATTTTTCTGACAAAGAAATTGAAGCTTGGAAAAGCTACATGATCTGTTCAAATTTCATCTGTAGCACTGGGGTTTAAGCCTTGGCCAATAGGACTCCATCACCCATGTTCTTTATACTACACCAAATTTTATTATACCACATATAATTTCTCAGAGTTTTGTTTACCTTGCTTGTTGAAACAAACTTAGTTTCCCATAAGAAAGCTAGGAAAAATGTTAATTCATCATTGGTTTTATACTTTTAAAACAATTCTTCAGGTGTGGGGGGAACGGCTCAGTGGATAAGGTACTTGCCATACAAGTTTCAGTGTCTTAATTTGCATCCCCCAAGCCCTTGTAAAAGCTGGAAGCCATGGTGGGCTTCTGTAATTCTAGTACTCCAATGTGGAAATGGGAGGGAGAACCAGGAAAATTTCCTGGAAGTTGGAGAACCAATGCAAAGGTGAGTACTAGGGACCCTGCTTCAAATGTGGTGGGAGGCAAAGACCGACACAAAGTTGTCCTCTGAACTCCACACATGCACAGTGGTACATGTGTGTCCATACTTACACTCATGAACATGCACACATGTATGTCACACACACCAAAATCAGTCAGTCAATCAATAATTCTTCAAATCTGTCTTTAAATGAGGACAGTAGTAGTGTGTCCATAATGCACTACTGTCTTTTTGGTTGATAGAATGGTGTCACACCACCAACTTCTTTGATACAGTCCTTCCATTCTAACTTATAAATAAGGACATTGGGGCACAAAATTATTAAGTGATTTGCCCAAGGGGGAGATTTGTTCAATCAGAAAGATGGGCCTGAAAATTTTCTACTTTGCATTCTGACTTGAAAGGCAGGAAACAAATGCTCAAGGGAGAAATCTCACTAAATTTCATGTCAGATCCTCTTCTTGCTAATTTAATCCTGTCATTCCTAGTTATATCCCTTTGGAAAAGCTACCACCAAGCCTTTCTCATATTTACAGCAAAAATATTCCATGTACAAAGCACTCCATTCTTCACACATGACTATCTTGGTGCCAATCCTCTGGGGTGTATGCTCCACCATACCCCCCATGCCCCATCTCCCAGTGGTTCCATAAATTCATGCTGGAATTTGTTCAGAAGCTTCAATTCCAGGAGGGAGCAAGGAAGGGGACAGTTGCCTTTGTGGAACCCGAGTTTTCCTGGACCCTTTGTCCTCATGGTCACGTCCCAATAATAGCGAAGGGCTCCCTAAAGGGAGGATTATTTTAGACTTGTAAATGCTGCCCTCCAGAAGCCACTTGGTATAAATGTTTCATGCCTTAGCCTCTGTGAGGCCGGAGCTGGAGCATTCAGCTGCGAGGGTGTTTATATTTGTGGAACTCTCTTGAACATTTGCTGCGGGTTTGCAACAGCTGCTACACTGAAGCTCTGGGGACAGGAAGATCATGAATATTCAGGTGAAGCCACCAGAATGAACAGCCGTTAATAGAATAAATGCCTAAACAGTTGTGTAAGGCTTATTAAGACCTATTGGGGCTGAGATAATAAATTCCCACTCTGACATGTTGGAACTACTGTCGCTTAAACACTTTGGGCCACCTCTTCCAAACTGAAGGAAAAAAAAGATGTGAGTTCTCTGTGCGAACACAAAGAAACACCTGGAAGCCTTGGCACGAGATTTGGCAGAGATCTTCCCATGTACCCGCACATCCACATCCTCAGGAAAATGATGTGCTTTCATTGTGCCTTTTTTCAAGGTTATCTCAATTGACTCGAAGCTGGAGTGGGGATTGTTCTTAAACTGGAGTCAGAATGTTTTCTGACTGTTCTAGAGTGCAACATCAGCTCACAGCCAACAAGCCTCTGGAGGTGGGGCTTGTCAACCAGTCCCCTTACCCTTGAGCCCTGTTGCCTGGGTGTCTCTCTCTATTTGATGCTTCACTGGGGGTATTATACTGGAGGAAGCAAATGCTCATTTTACACTCCTTTCCCTCTGTTCCAGAAATCCATAGCAAGAGGACACAATGAACAGACTGTGAATGTGACCTTTCTAAGTGGGTGCACCTGGTATGTTAAAAAGTCCATGCATATTGGGCTGGAAACGTGCATGCTGTATATATGGAGTATGTAGGAGATGGTAGAGAGGAGCTGTTTTCCCCTTTTTGATGGGAGCTGTCACCTTGTGTTTGGCTGAGCTAAACCTCTCAGCTCTGGAACTTCCAGTCATGAGACATTAACCAAGGGTATACAGAGGAACCCACCCACATTCACACCTGGAGGCGGACTCAGTAATATTTGATCAGAAACCTGCTGTCAATTCAGATAAAGAGCATTTGACTTGAAATAAATGCGACTAACTTAATGAAGGAAGCTTATACACGTGCAGAGTGCCTTCGCCACGCTTACTTGTCTTTCCTGTCTCTGAAGACAAAGTGAGATCCTGCTAAAGACCACAAGTCAGGACTTTAGAAGACACATGTACATGCACAGCAAAATCATGCACTAATCTGCAGTTTGAGGGAGTAGCGTATTTTACAGTGATGCAGACCCGAGTGAATTGTCTCTTTTCCACTCACTCAAGGTCTGAGGGACTGTAGGTAGGCTATTTCACTTCTCTGAAGGATACTTGTTAAACTTGTGACTCAGCAGTATTGCACCTACTCACAAGTGCTCAAAGGGTTAAAACCATGTACGTCAAGGAACTGGCTCACGTTCTGTGCTCAATTAGTTCATTCACATATTAAAGAAGCATTTGAACTGGAGAGGTGGCTCAGCGGTTAAAGAGCTTGCTTGTGAAACCTAAGGACCAGGTTCCATTCCCCAGTACACATGTAAGCCAGGTGCACAAGGTAGCACATGTGTGTGGAATTCATTTGCAGTGGCTAGAGGCCCTGGTGTGCCCATTCTCTTTCTCAAATAAATAAATAAAAGAAAATTCATTCATTTGTTTCCTTCTCTTCCTCCCCATTCTTCTATCAATGACTCAAAAGGATCAAGGTATTTTTTTATGGCACTAGAATTGAGCCTAGGGCCTCACACATGCTAAATAAATTTTATACCATTAAGCTACACATTTAGCCTTGTTTTTACTTTTTATCTTGAGACACAGTCTTCCTAAGTTGCACAAGCAGGATTTGTTGGCTCATCTGCCAGCTTTTAGGAAGCTGCAGGCAAAGCTTGCTTGACCAACAGTAAGGACCTGGCTGATTTTAGTCAAGCTCATATGATCACTCCTCCTGCAGGAGGTAATAGTTACTGCATCACCTCCCTGTTTTCCTTCTGGGTACCCCTAGAACTGACAAGTACTGAAAGAGTTCTGTTCCAGAATGGAAGCCTGTGGTAAGACTATCTTGTTTGTTATTTTCATCACACACAAGCGTCTTCTCTGGGAAACATGCACATAGTAGAAAAACTGTCCAAGCTGCACAGTTATATTTAACACGTTACGATACCCACCCACCCCATCCCAGATTATCACTGTTGCATAGAGCTACCCTACCATTACTTCTCTCTCTCTCTCTCTGAATTTGAACAAACAACAAGCAACACATTTTCATTCTTGTTCTAGGAAAGAAAAAAAGAGAGAGAGTTGTTTTCAGTGGAAGCGCAGGTCAAGTAGAGTCCTTTTTCTAAGGGATTTTGGGTATGAGCAATTCCAATTTTATCCAACAAGTGGGAGAATAAATGCTAAGTGGAGATTGTTTCATAGATAATCAATGCAGGAAGTAGTTGTCAGAGAGGGCTAGACTAAGTTGTCACTGCAGCAGAGGACCTCCATGTTTGGAGGGCAGGAGAAAGATGAGGGGGCCTTTGGGAATGCTTGGAGGGATCAGTTACACTACCTCATTATTCTCTAACAACCCTCTTGTTAGGTGGGAAAACAAAAGTGTTGGGAGGTAGGGAACTCACCAGGGTCAGGCAGAAGGTATCCAGTGGAGCTAAAGCTAATTGTTTTATCACTGTTCAAGCTGCACTCCTGCCCACTGCCATCCCCATCACTGGTAAGTAATGTCTGAGAGTCTGCAGACCTGGAGAAGGGTTGGTGCCTGCCCTCAAGCACAACCATCAGATCCAACTCCACGTTAAGCTGCTTCGTTTTCTTGAGCAGAGCCAGAGAGAGGAAAGGAAGTGGGGCACATGTCCCCTTTGTGAAATTTTAGCAAGCTGTCTCAAGCCACTTGCTTAATCTTTGGTCATCTTTGACTAGAAGAAGTATTTTGCAGTTGTGGTTAGAGGTAATTTTAAATATGTTCCAGATGTGGACAGAGGGTGGCTAAGTAGGTCTCTGGGCCTGGGGGAGCCTGGTGGTGTACATGTTTAGCACCCTGGACTGGCTCAGGAAGTGGGTCTATCAGCTCAGAGGTAACAAGCTTCCTTTCCCCTCCGGCCAAGGAAATGGGGTGATGCAAGGGAGCTAGCTGCAGCTGGCTTGCTCGGAGGGTACTGGAAGGAGAGATAGCTCATTCTATTTTCTTCTATACAGTGTGTCAGAGTATGCCTGTCTTTTGGGAATCAGATGGACTTGAGTCTTGCCAAGCAGTAAACTTGAATCTTCTAAGTAGTTTATTTCTCTAACCTCGGTATTCTCTTCTATAAAATAGGGATCATTATTTGCCTTGTAGTGTTCTTATGAGATTGGAGAGAAACTCTGCAAAGAAGGTATCACTGGAAATACTGGTTACAGTGTTATTATTTCAGTCCAGGAATCATAAAATTAACAGTTTTAAGAATTTTCCCTCTAGTAGTTACCAAATCTTAAAAGAAAGTGGATCCCAAAGAATATTCTTTGTTTTTCTGAGGGGGCTTGAGTGAGGCTTCCAATGGTCTTACACGAAGCAGAGGTACTGAGATGTGGGGAAGAGGAGCGTGGGGTTTGCAGGGAGAGGAGAGAGTTACAGCTATACAGAAAGAAACCAGAGAGATTTCCAAGGATGACTTAGAGGAGGTTTTGCTCTGTTGTGCAGAATGTAAGCCTTCTCTTCTAGCATCATTGAGACACCTTTGGTAAAATCCATGTCAAAGCTTTTCAAGTAGTGTTTGTGATGCCCATTGATGACAGGCTCCAGGTGGCTCCAGGTGCCTCAGTTCTCTTCAAGTGACTTTCAAGAGTCTGTGTGTCAGGCAGGACCCTTCTATATTCTCTAGCTATTGCCCAGTGGAAGTACAGATGTTGCTAACTGATGCTGCCCATGAGTCTACTGTGGAGTAAAGAGAACATCTGGCCACCAGGGATCTCTGCACATGAGATAACATCCATGGTGTGCACAGGCAAAGATGGAGTTCAATCTGGGAAACCATCATCATCAACATCATCATCATCATCATTATTTGTTTTTTTGAGGTAGGGTTTCACTCTAGCCTATGCTGACCTGAAACTCACTTTGTAACCCAGGCTGACCTCAAATTCACAGCAATCCTCCTACTTATGCTTCCCTCCAGAGTATTGGGATTAAAGGCACATGCTACCATACCCACCCTAATCTGGGACATTCTTAACAGGAATCTTTGGAACTTTTCAAGAGAAGGACAGTGTGGTTTAGGCAACTTCCTTGGTGGCACACGTAAGGGTTGTTTGTGTAAACCAGGAACTCACAGCAGCTATGTTAGTTGTATAGCATGAGGCAGATGAGAATCCACCACCTTGCATTCATATAATGAGTGGCTCCTCTCCTGTGTGTCATGCAAGGTGGTCTGCACAGGGTGGGGAGAGAGGGACCAGACTTGGAGGTTCAGCACTGCCACACTCCTTATTATTATTGCCAAGTCATTTCACCTCTCAGGAGCCCCTAATTGGAGAGGGGGCAACATTGACCACCAAACTCAGCTCTTGGAGAGACTGAATAAGTTATTTTGAAAGTGTGCAATTAAGTATTAAGTATTACATAAATATACACTTGGTGATGATGAGTCTCTGGACTCAACCTTGGCGACCTCTTGTGACCTCTCTGAGGTACCATTTGTCTAAATGAAAAGAGGGTCAGTGGCATGGGCTCTGCTGAGCTGTTTTGAAGATCAGAAGAACAGTCTTGGCTAAAGTGTTTCATAAATGATAGTGTTCTGGAAATGTAGGGGTCTACTGTCACCACATTTTACTGCTTACAAATCTTAGTATTGATCTTGTGTAGATTAAAGAAACAAATGGAGTCTTTATATTAAACACCATATAGGACACAGAGCCTTTTAATGTCCTGTTACACTCATTTCCAGTAAGGGGGGAAATGTAACCCTCTCTGAAATGAAACACTCTTCCGAAGTACTTTGTTTGAACTTAATTATACTTCATGCCTCGTGTAGACAGAATTCTTCCATAGGTAATTCATGACTCACCCCTCAAGCTTTTCTAACAACAGTCAAAAGTTACAGCTATTTGATTTCCTCAATAAAGACTTATTAGCAGCAATAATTGCAGAGAATATTAGGTTAGGCACTATGATCCCCTTTCTCAGGGAAGGCTCAGGCTTGACTGCACTGAATAACTTCCTAATACTCCCTGACTAAACAGAAGCAGAACCTAGAGCTTAGGGATATAGTTGTAGCTACTCCATAGAATTACTTCACTTGCCTGTGGCTTGGTCATCCCAGCATAGACACTACAAACTTGAATTTCAAGTGGCTGTTGAACAAAAGGCCTTGAAAGTCCCCAAGCTCAACATGTCCCAACCCAAAATATTTCCTTTTCAGACATTCCCTTTCCCAGTTACTCATTAGTTAGTGGCACCACCATCCACCTAATCCCTTAGACTTAAGTTTCAGCATTACAACTGATGCCACTCTGTCCTTCCCAAGGCCATCAGGACAGAGGTATGTTCACTCAGGCAAGGCATTGTGTCATTATTTATCACATCCTTTCCATTTCTGCTAACTATGTCTGATTTCAAGTTCTCCTCATCTCACATGGACCTAGAAAGTTCTCCTCATCTTACATGGACCCTGGAAGTTCTCCTCATCTTACATGGACCCTGGAAGTTCTCCTCATTCCACATGGACCGAGGAAGTTCTCCTCATCTTACATGGACCCTGGAAGTTCTCCTCATCTTACACGGGCCCTGGAAGTTCTCCTCATCTTACATGGACCCTGGCAGTTCTCCTTATCTTACATGGACCCTGGAGGTTCTCCTCATCTCACAAGGACCCTGGAAGTTCTATTCATCTCACATGGACCCTGGAAATTGTGCTTCTTTCTGTTGCTGTCATCTGGATGTAGGGGTTTTGCCCATTCATAGAGTCCTTTGTATGACCATACCCACTCATTTGCCATGAAAATTTTTTTTAAAATTTTTATTTATTCATTTGAGAGTGACAGAGAGAGAGAGAGAGAGAGAGAGAGAGAGAGAGAGAGAGAGAGAGAGAGAATGGGCGCACCAGGGCTTCCAGCCACTGCAGACGAACTCCAGACGCATGCACCCCCTTGTGCATCTGGCTAATGTGGGTCCTGGGGAATCGAGCCTCGAACCAGGGTCCCTAGGCTTCACAGGCAAGCGCTTAACTGCTTAGCCATCTCTCCAGCCCCCATGAAAAAAAGTTTAAAGAACATGTATAAGCATGCCATGACCATGATCAGAAGCTTTCCATGATCCTCACCACCTGTAACATAATGCCAATCCTCCCTGGCCTGTATCTCTCCTGCAGCCATGGCTCTCCTTAACTGCTCTTTAGCACACAGCTCCTTACTGACATAGTACTGAGCCTCCCTAGCCCGCATCCATCCTACTGCTATGGCTTCCCATGCCTGATTTTTAGCATGTGGCTCCTTCCTGTTTCCTAGACACATTCTTGTTTCCTTCTGACCCTCCTTTGCCATATAGTTCTTTTCCACACATCAATCCCCATTTACTGTCTCTCTATTCAAGAATCCCATGACTAGAAGTCTTTCTAACCTATGTAACCACAGAACTCTCTGTATCTTAGGCTACACTGTATTACATTCAGTATAATATAAAATATTTGAGTCACAGGAGGCAGCACAGTTGATACTTTTTCATAAAGCTCACCTCTCAGCCTACCCTTTAGAGACTAAGAGTATTATCTTCTATTTCATTTCATTTCTACTCTGGTATTCCCTTTCATATATCCTTACACTTTTCCTATAAATGTCATTTATAACATATATTTGTTGGTACATTTGCTAGCTAATATTTGTCTCACTGTACTGTAAGTTCTCTTTGAGCATTGACCATGTCTGTTTGTTTATCTCCAGGACTTGCTCTACTAAACAATTACTCTACATGGTTTCTTTTACTTTCTTTGATGTCTTTGCACTTTATACCACCCCATCTCTTGGATCTGCTCTTGGTTGTCCAACTCACAATTACTGACTTAGATTTTAATATTGTATTTTCATTTTTTCTACTGAGAGAAGAAACTACTGTGGCCAACTTGTTGGCCTTAGTGCTTGTCATGAAAGAAAAATTGTGGAAAAGTTATGTCACTAGATAATCACTGCTTACATTCTGACAGGTTTTCATATGCAAGGCTCCCAACACACTTCCCAATTAAAAAAAAAAGAAAATTATTTTTGTGATAAAGCAGAGCAACAAACTGGATGTTAACAGCAAAACAATGATTAAATTTTTGACATGAATCTGTTTATGCTACTGTCAAGGACAACCATGTTAGCTGAGTATAAATGTTTTTTTTTTCCTTGAAATCTAAGTATTCAAACCTGAAAATGTTGTCAGATATGGATTCTGGCTATGAAATTGGCACATGTATAAATTTACATATGTGTTCATATCTTGGGTGAGTCATAGCTTTAATAGGAGAAGAATATATTTTATGTGCATATCAATTTATAAATTGTAGTATTCAACCATTCATCTATGTGTTATTACTTTGTTTTATTTATTTATTTATTTATAGAAAGAGGCAAAGAGAGATAGAGAGAGAGAGAGAGAGAGAGAGAGAGAGAGAGAATGGGCACACTAGGGCCTCCAGTTACTGCAAACAAACTCCAGATACATGTGCCACCTTGTATATCTGGCTTATGTGGGTCCTGGGCAATCAAACCTGGGTTCTTTGGCTTTTCAGGCAAGCATCTTAACTGCTAAGCCATCTTTCCAACCCCTACTTTGTATTTTAAAAAATTCATTCATTTATTTCGCTCACTACCAGACTACTAGAATGGTAATTGTATGCTTAGTAGAGTGCATGATACAAGCACAATCACAAGATGTGCTGACCTAGCCTTCCATGGGAGTGTAGTCTGATGTGTTGATCACAGAGAAGATATTGCGTGTAGAAAGGATCTTGCCTCTGGAGAGTAAAGGGAAAGTGGGTTCTTCCTTCAGTCCTTTTACACTGTTCTTTATTCATGTTCATCTGGTCATTAGATATATTCTGTGTGTATGCATATACACCATATATGTGGGCTTTCATGCATTCAGTGCACATGTGCATGTGTGCAGGAACTAACAATGGAAAAATTATGGTTATAAAAGAGAAATGAAAGAAATTAAAATTTCTAGTTTTCAAAAGTGATTATTTACAAAATTTAATCTAGAAGAAGTTAAGCAACCTAGGCTTGGTAATACTCTGCATGTGTTTCCTTTACTGTACCTACCAAACAGTAAGTGAGTAATTTAGTCCCTGGTACAATAAGCACTCAAACAATTTCGCTGAAGAAAAAGCAAATCAAGTTCAGGGACTGGAGAGGTGACTTAGCAATTAAGGCACTTGCCAGCAAAGCCAAAGGACCCAGGATTGATACTCCAGTACTCATGTAAAGCCAGATGCACACTGTCGCACATGTGTCTGGGGTTTGTTTGTAGTGGCAAGAAGCCTTGGCATGTTCCATTTTCTCTTTCTCTCTCAAAGAAATGAAGAAAATATTAAAAAAATAAGTTTAGTTCAAAGATTTGTTCCTATAGAAGTAGGAAAACACATGTGAGTAATGTTGATAAAAGCTTGTTCACTAGTTCTGCACTTAGAAAGACTGAATGATTAGAGGAACCAACAATCAGATGTGGTTATTTTTCTTTGTGGGAGATACTTGAAATTCCATTTATATTTTCACATCACACCACTGTTAATAATGGTGTTGTTTCTCCTCCAAAATTTTCATAAATTCACATTACAAAAATCCTAATAAAAGGAACTCTATAGAGTTCTCTTGAACTTGGTATGTCAAAGAGACTTGAAAAAATCAAGGAAACACTGCTACCATTGCCTTAATTTTCCAAACACTCTTTGGGAAGGAGGATCTAGATTTGTATAAACATGGTTCACATAACATAAATGATTTGTTTCATCTACTGAAGCTGTCACTAAGGAGGGCAATGGAGGGGCTTACTTCTCTCCATTTCAGCCATGGCTTATGTGCAGCATTTATAGAGCCCTAACATTCTCAAAAGCATTGTTCAGACCCCCCCTCAATATTTTCTTTCCACTTTTCTTTTTCTGCCCCTAGAAATACTGTGGTGGTTTGAATCAGATGTCCCCCATAAAGTCATGGATTCGAATGCTTGCTCCCCATTTGATGTCAACTTGGGAGGTAGAAACTGGCTGGAGGTGGACCTTGAGGTTTATTAGCCCCTAGTTTGCCACTGTCAGTTTAGCCTCTCTTTTGCTGCCCCTTTTCACCAGTGTGGCAGAGATGATGTCCAGCCTCTGCTTTACCATCTTTCCTCTGACATAAGAAGTGTCCCCTCTAGACTGTAAGCCAAAATAAACTCTTTCCATCCATTAGATGCTTTTGGTTGGGTGTTTTGTTCCAGCACTATGAAGATAACTACAACAAATGCCATCAGCAGAAGAATCAAGAAATCCTTGATAAGCTGGGGATGAGTTTTCAAGACAAATGGGAAGATTTTCAGACTCTTTTGTCTTTGAAATTGTCAGTGGGTGGTAAATATTTTTTTCTGTCTAGCGTGCAAGCAATCTTTGCACTCATTTTCATGCATTATTATGTCTGCCTTTTTTATGGATTTCAATATCTGAAGTAGATGATTAAAATTACACAACTCAAATAATGATTATTTAAACTTTAAGGATAGAGACAAAGGTATTTCTGAAATCACCACTTCGTTTATTTTATTTAGGAGGACTATATAAAGTACATTGAATAGTAGCAACCTGAAATGCATGGACGCCTAGCACCTGTGAATATGACAGTGCTTGGGAAGTGATGATTGCAGTTATAATTAAGGTAAAAGAACAAAATAAAGTACTTTAGAATAGAAACCACCAATATAACCTCTCTGAATTTATTTACTTGTTGAACAATTTTATACTTCAAAATGTATTTTTATACTAGAAAAATATTGGTGAATCCCCTCAAATTTCTGTTTAGAAAGGATTTTATTAAATTATTCAATTATTATATTTATTGATGGAAGAAGAGCCAAGGAAAGGCACCCACATGGCTAAAATTAATCGGGGGGGGGGAATCACAAAGCAAAAATTAGATAGGTTTTACTATGTACAAATGAACAACTGCATGCCAAAAACATTGACATAAAATGAAACAAGCATCTGGGGAAAGATCTACAAACATAAACAAAGACTTGCTAGTTTTTATATATAAAGATCTTGATAGGAAAACTATGCTATTCTCTGATAGATAAATGTAGCAAGGGAATAATGAGGTCCACTTTATTTCTCTATAGAAAGGCATTAACTCATCATCTAAGGAATTTTTCAGAAAGGGGATTCAGCAGCAAGAAGATTCTCAACATAAAAGGGCTAAATCCGCAAGCAAGTTATAAAACCACGTTCATCACCATTAATGAAAAGTGGCATCCCTTTGGGGCTCCTTATGCATCAAACATCACACTGAGTGCTTTCTATGCTTATCTCTTTGAACCCCTAAAACAATGCTTTTGAGGTACAAATTACTATTTTTGTTTCATGTTTGAGGAACTGAAGCTCAGAGAAGTGGAGGAACTTGCTAAGTTTTATCCAACAAATTTACAACAGACAGGATTCAGACCATGTCTGTTAGCCAAGTTGTAATTCTTGCTTTTAGTGCCTATTGTGTAAAGCCCTTAGTGCTGGCTGAGACCCTTCCTTCCAATCTCTGCACCTCTCAGCATACCCGGCAAGAAGTTAATGCTTGCTGAATTGCTGTGGGTGTAGTAACTGATTGATTAGGAGATTAGCTTTAAATCAGTCAGATGGGCTGCCCTGAGCAGTGCAGCTCTGCCCATCTTCAGTTTCTCCCTCAGGGAAAGTGTGCTAAGAAACCAGTGACTGTATGCCCGGAGTGCTCAGCTTGTGGAAGGGGTACAAGAAATGGCAAGGGACACTGAATTGAATGGCATCAGACATATGTATAATATGGAAAATTATTACTTTAACATTTCAACATTGTAATCGGGGGGTGGGGGAATGCTTTCACACCGTGTGAAGGGTATTGAAATCCAAGGAACGAGAGCTATATGCCAGAAATTTCGCAAATGCTCTCCTGCCCCCCCCCCCCGAGAAAATTAGATATTTTCCTCCCAAGAGGGAGAAGAGAGGAGTATGAGGGGACAGAGAAGTGGGAAAGGTGAAGCCGAGTCTGTGAAGAACCTTGGAAACCCCTTCACACAAGTGCCGGCCTTCTACATTAAAGCTGAGTGCAGCACTATGTCACTGCCACATGCCTTATTTCACTTCCTTCTGCAGCCCAGCGAGATCTTTTAGAAGTCTCCTGGACCCACTGATGAACTTTGATAAAAATGGAAATGGTCTCTTTCCTAATCAGGTGGACATAGGCTTGATCAGAGATGGAACTGACAAAAGGAGTCTAAAGACCTAACTGTGAGAACACAGCCCCTCCCAGAAACCTAAGATATCTTTAGACATTGACAGAGAAACAAATGGGGTCCTACTGATTAGAAAGAACCAGGGTCCCCTATCCATAATCGGTTCACATTCACCCCTCTCCTGCAGTGGGAACCAGCTGAATGTCCCATGAGAGTAAAAAAGAGCATATCTGAGTTTGTGGGAAGTCCTCTGCTGCTCAGACTACCTGGGAGTTCATACAAGGGAAAGGCACCTGTGCTCAGGGAAGCAGGGAGGCTGTGTTCAGACAGCACTGCCATTGTGGCTCAGCGGACAGGCACAGATTGGTGGACTGTGTCAGGGGAGCCAGCCAGCTATGGCGTCAGTTTGAATCTGGAGCTATATCTGCCAGTTTGAGCACCTCTGGGGAAAGCACAGGCATAACCAGACTGGTGTAGGGAAAGGGTGGTGCTGTCAACATCACAGAGGAAAGGTCATTGGCTTCAGGATCTGGGTGCAGGTGGCCTGGGCATAACGGAAGCAGAGAGTTGCTCCTGTGTGCATGCAGGATGGGATTCAGTCCCATTTTGGTCAGCTTGCCTGTTGCCTAGGAAAGGGCACCTTGAATGCCTCTCAGTTGGAAGATATTATCTCCAGATGGGGTCCTCTGCCTGCTGGCAAAGTCACCAGCATTATTTGGTAATATTTTGATGTGCTATTTATGTGGAAAGGGGCTTTATTGACATATCTTTCACATCATGCGCAAACAGCTCTAACTTTTCCTTCTGAAAGGGACTGCAGCCACGAAGATGGCAAATCTTGGAAAGGCGTTAAGGGATAAAGAATGGGCTGGGCATGGGCTCAGCCCCAACACCATGTGTCCTGGCCAGAGAGTCCAGGCCTAGCCATGATTTGCATTCAGGCGGCATCCTTGGCTGCTGAAACTGGACTCACTTGTCATTCTGACGACTCTGGCAAAAGCTTGAGGCTCAGGGTTGCAATGAATGGGAAACACTTAGCAGGGCTGGGGTGGCTGTGGGGCAGGAGGCCTTGGGAAAATTAGTCCAGGGTTTCATGTCATCCACTTGCCTGTTCTTTGTCTCCATTTGGGAAACAACTTAAGAAAAGCAAGCAAAGAGGTTCACACTGTTGTAGGGACCCCTGGAAACGTAAACATCTGTTTGGAAATGTGTACTTCATACAGCTTCTACACAGTTGTAAGTTCACCTACTCATCCTCTCTCTCTCCTTTAGTTAGCACAAATTTGAAGGCAGAACCAAACCCGGTGACAGCATATCTCATGCTGCTATCAATTTTCCTCCAGGAAAAAATTCGGGACACAAAGTCCTTTGTCTATTTCCAGAAGCCCAATTCAATGACATTACATGAATGACTACAACACCACAGCATGTTCTGTACCGTTTCAAATCATAACCTAAAAAAAGGGAGGAACTTGGAGCTCAGCCAGAGCGTAATGATTTCAGTTCTTAAGAAAATCCAGCAACCATTATGCTACATTCAATATTTTCTTGCTATGGAAATTTAAGAATCAACTCTAATCAAATAGCACCCCCCTCCTCCATTTTGCTATGGTTCCTGTTACTAACCGGCCTCCCATGTCTGTTTTGGCTTAAAAAAAAATAAATAAGTTTACAATATGTTTTTAAAAATTGGACTGAATCAGACAATTGTATATTTTAGAAAATGAAGGCGAAACGTAAAGCAGGCTAATCATGATTCCAAATTCAATCTTCAGGTCTAATTGGTCCCATCCCAAAGGTAACATTCTCTGCTAATTGACATGCTGAGATGGTTACAATTATGTAAAATAAAACTAGGCCTGTTGGAAACTGCATGTCTTCTCAAGTACAGGAGATGGCCAGCTTTTATAATAGTTGATTGCAAAAGGATGCAACCACTTTGCTCATATTTCCTCTTTTGGTTTGGCCCTTGTACATGTGCAATGAGCCCCCCAAGCCCCCGTCCACTTAAATAAAGTATGTATCTCAAGGGAAATTTGATATCATTATATTTTCCTTGGGCAAATTGGGGGAGGAACGGTAGAAGAGGTCAAAATGTTCAATGCTCATTTTTATAAGTCAGTTAAAAAGAAAGGGAGAGGAGATCAAACTTAACGTTCCATATTTGTTGGCAGAATGTTTTTTCTTTACGATTGTGACCACACGCATGAGCGTGCTCAACCTCAATAGGAAACAGATGGCAGTGAGCCGATGCTGGGCCCTGAGGATAGATCCTCAGTCCTTGCAGATTCTTCAGGGTCTGAACAACTCTTCAGTACCAGCTCTTCAGGTCAGAAGGAGCCCTCACCCTCTCTCAGACCCCTCCAGTCCCTGCTCCTCTTTGTGGAGAGCGCCCTGGATAGCAGGCCAGGGCTCCCTGGGTGGAGGCTGCATGTTGCGGAGGCAGGGAAGCAAGAAGCCTGTTTATGCAATCAAGACAGGCAGAGACCTCCTTCGATGGGAGGGAACACCTGTGCCTGTTGGCATCTTGCCGCCCTGAATGGCAAACAGAGCCACATGCATGGTGATTAGCATTATTCTCTCCTCCTGCTCAGCAATGCTGGATGGGATATCATTAATCCTGCACCTCTACCTTGCCCACTCTTCTACCTCCCAACAATGTTAGCCCTTCCATGTCCCCAGCAGCCCTGAGTTAATACAAAGCCTCAACAGTTCTCTCTTGGATGGTTTCTATGGAATTTCCAAGTGCCTCCACTCTTGCTATCTTTAATTCACCAAGTTGCAGGAGCCATTTAGAATCAACAATTGACTTTTCTGCTTAATGCTGGTCTGCTCCGCCACAGCTCAGAACATAGCAAACTGCTCTTACTTGTTTTGTTAAATGCCTGCTTTGGCTGCCAGTTATCTCCTGTATCCACAACAGGGCCCATACCACAGGGAGCATTCTGCAGGGTACACCTTGCCAGGCACTGAATGTGCATCTCTTAGGTAAAGATTTTACTTAATAAAAAGTGTTCCTGTGTACCAAGGCAGGCTGCCACCTACAGGGCATGAGACAAGACCGTTAACAAAATACTAATGTCCAGCCCACACTAATCACTGCCCTGGGCCCAGACAACACCCCAGTGTCAGAGCACTCTTTATCAGTCAGTGTGGACATGCTTAGGTCCTCAGGAAGGACATGACATGGTCATTTTCTGAGAATGTTGTATTTTGCTCTAGCTTTTTGCACACCATTTGGACCTCAGGGCTATGTAACTTTTACACCACTTTGTTCAACAAACTAATCAATCTTAAAGGAGAAACCAAACCCTGGAGAGGTCACTACTTCAAAATGACTGACACTCAGCTCCAGGCAGAACTACGGAGAGAACCAGGAAGAACCCGGGAGAAACAAGTCCAATAACACTCCCCAGTATGTTGTTTAGAAAAAGATGAGTATAGAGAAATCACAAAAGAGTTGGGCCAAAGGTGTGACAGACCTAACAATGACAGGTGCCAGGGCCTATGGCCGGGGAGCTCTTGTGTCAGGGTGGGTAGGGGACCGTGGGTTAGTTAGGAAAATAAGGAAAATGGTCTACATGGAATCATTTTAATCACATTTCACTTTTACACTGCTCCCACTCAGTTCATATTTTTGATGCTACTTATGTTCAGGACTCCCTCCCATGGAAAGGCCCAGCCTAGGACAAAGGAAGGAGAAGAGATCCTTTGGTCAGAAAGACTTGGGCTCATTTCAAGCTTTCCTGCTTGCTTTATAAACTTGAGCAATTTATTTATTTTTATTTTTGGTGTGTGCACATATAGTATGTGTGGCATGCTGTGTATGTATAGTGTGCACATGTAGGTGTAAATGCATGGGCCACAAGTGGAGGCCAAAGGAGAAGATCGGGCCTCTTCTTCTCTCATTATCCTGCTTGTTACCATGAGATGGGGTCTCTCCTTGACTCTGAAGCTGCTATTTTGAGTTATACTGGCTGAATAGCATGATGTGCCATGTTTCTGTCTCTATCCTCAGGACTGTGGTTAAGACACGCATGGTTATGCTTGGCTCCTCATGTAGCTGCTGGGGAATTAAGCTCAAGCTCTCCCAGGCCCTCATGATTGCATGGCAAGTGTTCTTACCCACTAAGCCATCTCTCCAGCTCAAACTTGAGCAATTTATTGAGTTTACTGAGTTCTCTGTGTCTCAGGTTCCTCATAATGATGGCCTCCCAGAACAATTATAAGAAGTGGGTGAGGAAACACACAAAAAGCCCTTGCTGTGCTTACTGACTATTCAGTCCCCTTTCCTTCCTACATTCCCTCTCTTTTCACAACTCCTCCACCCCGACTTTCTCCGCTATTGTCTCTGCTCTGCAGGTTGCACCATTGCATTGCTCATCTTCCATTCTACCTTTTCGCATATCTCCCAAGATGATGTGCATTTAATTAGGGCCTTCCCTAGACAATTAATAGACTTAGATTTTATTCTGCGTATAATTACATAATGTAAATTTGTGCATAACTTTATACATTTCATTATACAAAATAATTTCTTGTCAAAAATGTGAACAAAATCTTGTGATAAAAGGATGATGTTGAAATTACATGACTTTCAGAATCAGAGCGGCTTGGATTTCATGTCCTAAATAATCAATGTCTTTGGGAAAACTGCTGTAACTTTGGAAGTCTTATTTTTCTTTCCTATAAAATGGAATCAAGAGTTTAGATGACTGTGGTGAGGATTGCATGGAATTGTAGTCAAGTGCCTTGGGTAGGAGAGGCTTTCAGAAAATCTAAGGTCCCTCTTGTTACCTGCTGCAGTCTGAGGCCCCATGGACATAGTCCTAACAACTGCTCATTGACTCACATGATTTTTTAAACCCCAGAATATTTATTTTAATATGGGAAATGATAGAAAAAAGAGGAATCATGCTAAGTATGCCCTGAAATACATTATATGCCAAGAAGTGCAGATATTGGATACATTCAGTGACTCATTGTGATCGCATAGGGGATTCACAGTCACCCAAAGACATACCCAGACTCATCTGGGGTATTTACAGTCCATAGGAAAGGAGACAAGGTAGTCTAGTTAAAAGCCACAAAGGTGCATGTAACAGAAAGGTCTACAAGGTGTAGAAAAGTGTTTTATGTGCAGCACATAGGATGCTTTTCCCAGGAGGCCCTCCTAGTTTGTGAGGCGGCTTTGGAAGAAGGACAAGCGGCCACATTTAAGAGGAGTTTATTGATGGGAAGGCAGAAAGGATGGGCCTGCTGGGTGTGGTGGTGCATGCCTGTAATTCCAGGAAACTGAGTCATGAGGCTCCCAAGTTTGGGTCTATGCTAGGCTACATAGTGAGACCTTGTCTCACAAGTGAACAAATGAAAACAAACCCTCCAAAAATACAACTAAACTGAAAAAAATGTAAAAGAAGAGAAAGAAAGGAAAGAGAAAGAATGGGCCTCTGGTAACAAATCTAAGTTTCTGTGATAGCAGACTAGTTAGTCCTATCAGAAGCTGTCGAGTAAGCTGCCTGGAGATTGTCCACACTGGAAATTTACTGACTTAGCTATTTCTGCTCCTAAATGTCTTAAAGATCACCTTTCTAATTCCATGTTGATTACAGTATTATAGGAAGAGGAAGTTTTTGAATATCACCAAAACATACCAGCTTCAATTTTTAGTTTGTTCACTCAATTATTGTTTCAGTCTTACTTTAATTTTATTACATGTCTGTTACTGTCTTTGTCCAATGGCCTAGCAAGAAAAAATGGGATTTGTTGCTAAGGTAATATATCTGTGTCTCTTTTCCCCCACGTCTGCAGCCCATGTTGTTCAGGAATTTTGAAGAGCAGCATCCTTGTGGTGGCTGCACAATGGGTTCTAGAGACTTTGCTTCCTATGATTCCTACTGCATATCACTGCATTTGACAATGAAAAGAACATGGTGACATATAGGACATAATCATGTTCTCAAGTTTACTGTTCAGTGCATAAGTCAGACGAGTATAGAGAAAATTATAATGCAGTCAGATCATTCTATGATAGACACAGCAAGCTATAATCTGAGGACATAGAAAAAGGGAATTGAAACCTGAATGTGGTACCGAGAATGCTTCTTGGAGGAAGTGCCATTTGAGATGGCCCTGGAGTATGAACCTGAGAGAGGTGAACTGAGGAACAGTGTTCCACACACTAAACTAAGGATTAAGATTATGGTGTTGATCTAGGTATTAAGGTTATAGCAGGGATGAATAAAACAGAATTTCTTCTCTCATTTCTCTCTAGTAGGGAGATAATAACAGGTTGAAGGAACTGGAGGTGTGTTTTGGGAATGTTTTGGCTTGAATCTGAAATTTCCATCATAAGATTGTGTGTTTGAACAGCTGGTCCCCAGTTGCTCACACTGTTTTGGGAGGCTGTGTGGAATGGGAACGTTTGGTATATAAGATATAACTGGTAGACGTCGGAGTAGGACTTAAGAGATACAGTGTGGCCCTGCTTCCCTCAGGCTCTGTTTTCTGGTCTGCAAAGATGTAAAGCCCTGCCCAAAGCTTCAGCTGCCTAGAGGATAGGAACTGCCCTGAGCACACTAGGGGGCCATGTTGGGATGTTGGGAAGGGAGCAACAGGTCTCTGTCAACCAGTGTGCGGACAGGTGGTCCTGCTTCAGCTTGCATGTAGGCCAGCAGATTCGCCGACTTAGATGAGAATGAGAGATGCATCTAGTATGATCAGCAGAGCATAGCTCTGGGATGCTCATGCTAAAGCAAGTAGTCAAAAAGCCTGGAGCAAGGAAGCTATTATATCATTTTTATCATCATTGTTGGTCTGTTTTTTAAAGTGCTTTTATTCTTCACCTAGTACACAGAGACTCAGATATTGTTCATTCTGGCATTTTCAAAAACAATATTCTCCTCTCCCCCATTTTTCCCAATCCCCTTACTCTCAGTATCCCCCCTCCCCTGCTTAATGTATGCTTTTACCTTTGTTCCACCCTTCTTCCTTCTTCTTACACATATCTTTGTACTCGCTCTTCATATACAGGTCACCATTCTACCTTCATAGGTTTTACCCACATTTGCTTGTCTTTATGTGCATACAAATAGATGTTACAAGCTGGGATCCACATATCAGAAAGGACATACAGTTTTGGTCTTTCTGAGTTTGAGTTACTCACTTAACATAATTCTTTCCAGGCCTATCCATTTTTTTTTCTGAAAATTATATACTTTTGTTTTTCTATACTGCTGAATAAAATTCCACTGTGTATATATACCACATTTTCATTTTCCATTTATCTCTTCATGGACATCTAGGCTGGTTTCAATTCTTTGCTATTGTGAATAAAGAAACCATAAACATGGATGTGCAGGTATCTCTGTAGTAGAGTGTGAAGTCCTTAGGGTACATGCCCAGGAGTGGTAGAGCTGGGTCATAAGGCAGTTTTGTTTCTTCACTGACCTCCAAAATATTTGTACTAGTTTTCACTCCCATGAATAATGAATAAGAGTTCCTCTTTCCCCACACTCTCACTAGCATTTGCTGTCAGTTTGCTTAATGATAGAATCAAGAAGTTTGTAAAGGCAAAAGGAAGAAATTTAGATGAGCTCCTTGGGTAAAAAAAAAAAAAAATCACAGATTTCTGAAACCCAATGCAGAAGATGACATTAGCTTGTTGGGGAAGTGCCATTGCTGGGAAGTGTTCTCTCCAGAGTCATGGTCTGAATTGTTTGCAGAAAAACAACCTTTGTTACAGAAGTCTGTGCATACAAGCAAGGTAGGCAGAGGTGGGATCATGTTGAACTGGAAGAACACATGTGTGAGGCTTTTAGAATGTTCTTGAAGCAGTATTTATGTCAGATAGGCAGGCATAAGCCCCTTTGCTTCATGATTTTCTGGCTCTAATTTTGTCTGAGTCTGACAGGATTTTTATCTCACATTACCTTTTCCATCACATGTCCATCCGAGAAGAATCTCTGGCCTCAGAAATGAAAATAGTTGTAGTGACAGGAATGAAAAAGAATTAAAAGAAGAAAAGCTTTGTGGCCTGATAATTATTTAGCCCTCTGAATGTCAGTTTCTTCAACTGTAAAATGGGTTATTTCCCATCTTGGACTGTTGCTGTGACATTAAATAAGGTGAAACAAATCACACAATCCTGTCATAACCTGGTCAAGTTTACTGTTCATGTTTTAAGATGTTTCTGTTTTTAAGAAGCCACATGTGAAAATATTTCAGAGGACAACTCTGGGAGGGGATAAGGTGTTTATTGATGAGACTCAGGTTATAGGGTATGGTCAAAAACACAGGCATTTGGCCCTTACTTCAGTAGAGACTTAACCATGGTTTGGGGCTGCTAAGGATTATTCCTGAGAGAAAAGTGTGGTAGTGTGGGAGAGGGAGATAACAATTGCTAGCTTGAGACAAATGGCAGAATCTCTGGAAAAGCCTTCTTTGCAGAACGTGTCTTCATGGAGTGTTTGTCTTGCAGGGTATCTGTAACATGGGAGAAGAGTTTAGAGAAGAGGGAGATTCAAATTGATACTCAAGAAGGGACTTGAAGCTTGGGAGAATACAGAAAACAATCTGAAGGTATGGAGGTAGAGAGAACAATAGTAGAAGGCTAGGGATTAGGAGGGAAAGATACTTAGTGAGACCTTCCCAATTACAGGCTGATAGACTTTAGAAACAGAATGTCTAATTGCTCAATACCCACTTAGGTTATCTGCCTTTTTTTCTGTTTTCACACCACCCTCGCTGTTTTCAAATATTTTCACAAAACTTTTCATGATTGATGTTTGGGATAAATCAAGGAAAAATGTAGAATTTTGTATTGGAATCAGCAACAGAACAGAAAGCTATCTGACACAGGAAGTGGAGGCAAGAGTGCTGTCTAGATTTAGCAGAACAGACAATCTAAGCAAGAAGAGATGAAAATTAGAGAAACCTTAGAATTCAGACTCCGAAATGTGGGGGGTACATGAGCTTTGATGTGGTACGTGGGTAGGAGTAGCATCACAACAACTTTACTAGAATCTCAGAGGCAGAAGTAATCCCAGCTGACCAGAAGTTGCATAAGAAATTTATCTCAACTATTCCAAGAAGCACAAGGATTTTGGAATGGTATGTCTGGCCTTTGGGGAAAGCTCTACAAAAGTGTCTAAGAAACATTAACCACTTTCTCCACATCTCAAAACTGCTGTCCAGGGCTGGGAAGATTGCCCAGTGGTTAAGGTAACTTGCTTGCAAACCCTTCTGAGCCAGGTACAACTCCCAGCACCCACATAAAGCCAGATACAAAGAGTGGTGCCAGCATCAGGTGTTCATTTATAGTTAGACCCTGGTGTACCCATGTGGCTTTGTGTGCGCGCACACACACACACACACACACACACACACTCACACACACACATACACTCAAATAATAAATACAAATATTTAAAAAAGTGATGTCCATCCAACCACCCACACATCTATCTACCCATTCAATCCATCCATTCATCTACCCACCCCTCATCCATTCCCACATCCATTCATCCATCCATCCATCCATCCATCCATCTATCCATCCATCCATGCATCCACCCACCAAATCACCTATATATTCATCTAATCATCTACTCACCTACTCATCCATCCACCCATCTACCCACCATCCATCCATCCCTCCATCCATTCACCCATCCACCTACCCACTCATCCATCCATCCATCCATCCATTCTTTAATCCATCCATCCATCCACTGACCCATCCACTAATCCATCTACCCATCCTTCCTTCCCTTTTATTCTACTTTCCTCTCCCCACCCATTTATCCATCCACCATTAACCATTCATCAATCCATCCATCCACCCATCCATTTCTACAATTTTCCCTCTTCTGTTTGGACCCCAAGCTGATAAGGCAAATCTCCCATTCCTTAAAATTATTGAAAATTGTGGAATTCTGGTGGGTTTTAACTTACTTATTTTGTTAAAGTTTCCTGACAGTTACGGGCACTTCCAATAGCATCAGCCTGAACTGATGTGGTTGGCTTCATCTGTCACAGATATCAGTGTAGACAAGGACTCAGGACTTTAGAATCCCAAGAAGCTATGAAATAACGTAAACTGTATTTCAATTTTGCTTAGCTTGGCATGAATCTCTAGTGTTTTCACCTGTGATTAGTCATTAAAACAAAATGAACATAATTTTCTTTTTCTTCAAATGAGAGTCACTTGTTTACCACCCATCTTAATTTTACTCATGAATGGACTTTATTTCACTAGCGTGTAAGTGCTACCTACTATAGGATTGAATAGTTGTGATGGACAAGTGCATGTCTGATATTGGAAGTTCACACGAAGGCACAAGTGACTCTGAAAACAAATAGAAGCCAATTTTCTAGACTGCTGTCCATGGTGGGAGAGCCCAAGGTTATATAATGAAGCAGAGAGAGAGACAAACCTTGGCAAGGAAGCTGTAATGATTACCTTGCTTTCTTATCCCTGAGATTTTTCTAATTCCCCCAGCTATGGTCACTTGGTCTGCACCTGTGGCTTCAACCTTACCCCAGAGTCTGGATTCAGTCCTCTCCCCATTCAACAGGATTTTGAAGAACTGAAGACCATTGTTCCATCAACCAATGACTGTTACTCAATGAGTCAGATACGTATCTAGATTCCCCTTGATACATTACTTGCGGTGTTGTGTCTGAAGTGTGATTGATTTCCTTGGAGCTTGTTCTCCATCCCCCCACCCCAGATCATCTGCATGTCTGGATATTGGCAGCAGTGTTAAGAGAAACTACCAAAACATGGATGTCACTTAGAACTGAAGCCTCCAAATGTTGCTGCCTCTCTGCTTATTTCTTTTCTTTCTAAGCATCTCTTAAATTTGTGCCTGCCATCCAGGGTTCTCTGCTCTCTGGATACTAATCCATTTTCTTCTCTCTTTTGGAGCTTTGCATGAATGAGTACCTTGCTAAGTCTAGGGATACAGAGACAACTCAGATTTGTCCTCTTGGAGGTTCTATCCCTGCAGAAAAGACAAGCATAGGAGCAAATGATACCACACAGTGGGGGACGTGTATATGGAAATGTTAGGGAAGAAAACGAAGGGCAGCCCTCTCCTAGGGGTGTAAGAATGCCTCCACAGTGCAGGAAACTTGAGCCTTGAAGGATGGGTAGGAATTGGTTGCATAGATACATTAAATGAGTTTTACAGCAGGTAAGCAGTAGAAAGTACGTGTATTTGGAGACATTTCAAGCAATCCAGGAAGGCTGAAGTGTGGGACTGGTGGGAGGTAAGGCTGAAGAAACTGGGCAGGGGCCAGACCAGTAATGACCCTGAATGCAATAATAATTACCTTAGCAGTGACAAGAGTAGAAAATGTTGTTAATAAGTGCAAGCCCAGTGATTTTATATTTTAAATAAAAAAGTGCATACTAAAAGTAATATTTATTTCCCAAAGTGTTCCTGAGTGTTTCTGACCTGCAGGGCCAGGTGTTTGAACACTGCTGGGTTAAGCTGAGTTAACCACATCCTTGGAAGTGTTGATGCCCTTTGTGACTGGGACTCTTTCAAACTTATTTGACAACTACTTTCCTGCTCTTATAGCATTGAAAGGGAGGCCAGCCTTGAGCAGCAGGACCTGAACTAAGATGCTCTCCACGGTCCTGCCCAAGTCAGAACACTTACACAAGGCCAATACCAGGATACAAAAAAGGCTAGCTACAGAGGCCTTATCCCCACGGCAGTGCTTGCTGGTGCTCACAGTTCCTGACCAGGGAGCACTGGGGTGGAGTCAAAGAGAAGCGTACTTCCGAGGTACAAACAGCGTGAAGAGCAGAGTGGGGAAAGCACTTTCCCAATGGAAGGGTAAGACCAGACCTTACTATGTTTTGCAAGTCCACAGTGATCTCAAATGTAAGGGAAATACTCAGTATACGTGTTCAAGTTTCCTCTCTGGGGCCCAGTTTTCTTCTGTTACTAGGCGTGATGGTTTCTGTTTATCTTAAAATTATCTTGTTTTCTTTGAAAATAACAGTTATCTTTGGGAGTTTGGCTAATTTACATTTTGTTTTCTTATTTGATCTGCACTGAATATTTTGTGATAACAAATTAATTACTTTCATAATCAGAAACCAACAGGTATATTACTAGTTCTCCCTTCGAGTATTTTCATAGTAAAACTACTAATATCCTATAAATCCTATTATATTAAAAGAGAATGATAGATTGGGATAAAGGATATGAATCCTTTCCATTTATCTGGAGGGAAAAGCTAAGGTCTTCAGACCTAATGTTTCCAAGCATGGAGGCCAGCCCAACTCCCAGCAGCCAGAGAATGTTCTGAAATCCATGTTGAATGAGTAGGTAGCACATGGTTGGTGAAACCCATTACACCATCCATCACTGCCTCTGTTAAAGGCCTTTGCTCTGACTACTTCTATGGCCTATAGGTAGGAATGCATGAGGCAGACACAGCTAAGCACCTTGCCTTGTTTAGTGTGCTGCATAGGAAGGAAGGCCAGTTTAGCCTTGGCTAAACCCAGAGACCTAGGCTCAACCATGGGTAGACTACCAGGTCCTGGAGGGCAGTCCTAGCACTGCACTGCCACGGACTACATATGTGCCGCTTTCCAGGAATGGCATTGAGGCTGAGAGCATAAAGCTGCTTGTAGCAGGTGTCAACTACACAAAACACAGAGCAAAAGTAACTTGAAAAAGATAAATCCTCACACATTGGCTCTCTTCCTGCCTGCCCTGTTGCGATTTTGCACCCAGGGTGCATTTTA